>CM062814.1:622876291-624229282 GCA_031772625.1 Pinus tabuliformis | reverse complement strand
TTGTGGGGATTGCACGACTCTTCTAATTTCACTATATAAATGGTTCCCTTAATGGAAGCGGCATGCACAGTATAATAATGGATTGGGCCACTATTCTCTCAGATAAACTAGCCACAGCTGTTCTTGAGTTTAGGAATAAGACCGCATTTTTTGAAAGGATAAATCCCCCATTCTATTACAGTGCCTATATTTTAGATACCTTGTGTTTTAATTCTGAATTCCCCATGCTCGTCTTGAGGTGGACGCCACAAGACCCCATGCCTATTCACATATACCATTAGAAATTATGGAAATCCTCTTATAAGCACCATTTGTATCAAGTCTGCAATGGCTTTATGTTGCCTATTTATTATTCTATTTTTGATAAAACTGTTCCCAAGATTTCCTATCATGCTGGGATTGATTTAACAGCAGTAGGGAGATGGTTCGGGGAGGAAAAGTTCACTTATATAAGAGTTTTCGGTAGCCAAGCCGAACCTCATGTCCTCCCTTTATACATACCTGATAAACTGCTGGCAAGGGAAATCGCTTACCAGATCATTGTTGAGAGTGTTACACAGACTCTCAAGAAAAATAAGAAGCAGGGCTGGCCCTCTTTTCCTTTGAGATGTGGTGTCTATACCTTGCATGATCTCAAACATGTAGAAAAAGAAGCTACAAAGATTAAATCATTAACTCTAGCAACTCTCCCTAATAGGAAATTTGATCCAAGCAAAGTTGCCTATAATGCACTAGAACAGGCCAAATTGTCAAAATTTGATCATAAAGAAGATATGTTTGATGACCTGTTCTCCTCCGCTGAGTCAATAATGCAGGTTAAGGCATTTGCTAGAATGAAATATCAAGATGAAGGGTTGGTTGAATTTAACAGACTTAGAGAACAGAGGTTGCAAACTCTGCCTCTAGATCTATTAGCAACAACCCCAACAACATCGACAAGCGAGCCTGAATGGCAACAGTCAAAGGAGCCTCTGGTTACAACAATAGAACCAGAAAAGCCACAAGAGGAAACTCAGACTACAGAGCAGGAGAAAGTGCAGGAAGAGACCCAGATGAAAGAGCAGAAACAGACCACCACTGAAGTAAACGTGGATACTCATATTGACCCAAAATTGCTCCAGGAATGGCAGCAATTTGATTCCATTATCAGTGGTCTGGAATGTTCAAAGGACACTGAAACTTCAAAGGCAGCAGACACACAGGAAACCACTTCACCACAGGTTCTAAGTGGAACCAGCGGCCCGCCCATTTTAAAAGAGGTAGAGATAATACCAAAGGACCCCTCCGATCAAATCATTTTGCAGGTAGAGGAGATTCCTCCCTTGGATGTCTTCTACAGCCCAAGGCATAAAGCTGTAGTTAAACGACAAAGGAAAAGAAGAAGGACTGATCAACCTTCCCTTTTCCCAGAACAGACGGTCACGGGCAATGTGGTTTGGAAGGAGATATTTGACCCCTCCGATGACCTGACAAAACTGTCACAATATGTTGGAGCCTATTCGGCAGCAACAATATATAAGGCATCGGAGGTGAGTCTTTTACTGAAAACAAAGGATCAGGAAATTTTCTTGTTACAGGCACAGCTGACTGAAGCAAAGCAGAAAGCGGAGCAGGCAGAGCAGCAATTGTTGACGCAACAACAAGTAAACAGTCAACTAACTCAACAATTGCAGGCAGAAAAACAAAGGATTGACCACAGCGCAATCCAAAAGCAGAAAGAATTGTCAGAGGCCTTGGCGCAATTGAAGGCAGCGAATGAGAAAATGCTGAAATCAAAAGATGAGCAAATCGCTCAACTATCAGCACAGATTGAAAAGACAAAGGGCATTCCACAAGTAGCTGAATTCAGAGTAGAAGCACTACAGATAAATACTGCATTGATAGCCCAAATTAAGCTTCTATGTCAACAAATCGCCCAGGCAGAGCCACTATGTGAATTAACGACATCCATAAGTAATAAAGTAGACAAGGCTAGGACTGAATTGGATCAAGCTGAAGAAACGATAGCTGCATTTCTCGATTGGAAAGATACTGATCAAGGACAAGCGGCGAATTTAGCAAGAATCTTAGAGTCACATAAAGATATACTCTTTACAGAATGGCAGTCCCAGTTAATGAAAGCAGAGAGGGCGGTTTCAAGATGCAAATCAACTTCAAGCAATTTAGTTGAATTAGTCAATAACACTCTCTACTTATCAAACATGATTTCCCAATGCGCACCAGGAAAATTGACAACGATGAAAACATTGGAGCAATCATGTTATCCAGATCTAGAGGAAAAGGGGAGATTGAATGCTGGGATTAACAGTTTAACCTGGGACACCTATTGGTTCTTCTTGGTAAAACCACACACACACAGAGCCGCCCTCAAGTGCCTTACGGATGCAATCGGGTATATTATCCCCGATATTCAGGATGCCACCTATGCCGCCCAGCTCAGCTCTCGCCTCAACAGACCACCCGAAGTGGAGCCGATGCTTGCGATAAGTCAGCTCAGATTTAAAGGCAAATAGCCTACTTGATGATTCATGCCGCCGACTGCCAGATTGCTTAAGAAAATAGGATCAAAATCAATTGATACCAATTAAGTAGGATTTCAGTTTCGTAGATAGTTAGATTAATTAAGTATTTATAGATCCTTTCATTGTTTTGGAAAGGGTCGTAAAGTTTTGTACTTGACTTAAAGACTGAAGTTGCACTATTGTGCTTCAGCCATATTCTTTTATGAAACTGGACCAGTTATTCTAAATTTGACAAGGAAGCTTTTATGCAATTGTGCACTATTGTCTTTGTTTGAAAGTGTTTCTGCGTTGAAGGAAGAATCTCAAGTAGCGATTGATATTGGGAGTGTCTAGCAGCTCATATGGTACTTTTATCTATGTCTGAATTCATTCTTTTCATATGAATTGTTATTTGATTATCTTTGCTATTATCGAATATATGTATGTGCTTTAACAGCAGTTCTGTATTCCTTCCACTATTGGATGTTTATGGTGTGCTTTTCTTTTAATCATATATGTGTTGATGATATAAATGACAAGTGTAGTAATATTGCTTTAATTGCTTTGCTTAACTATTTAAGCAAAGTAATACTTGAATGAATTAATGTCCATGTCTGTTAGATGGAGTCATCTATATGCTTGTCCATAGACACAGATCATCAAGCGCTACACTTCAAAGTACAATAGTTCCCGGGATAAGTAATAGCTCTTTTATTTTGCTGATAGATTTAGCTATTCGCCTATCATTAGATTAGTCAACCAATCATTCATTCCTTTTATCCATTACTGGGAAACTGGTCCCATTATCCCCATTCGGAGCCACCATTCCAAACGGAAAAGGAGATGTACTAAGGTTCGGACCGGGTGGTTATCCCCCAATGTTGATACAACGATTTTCGAGGCATCAACATTTTTGGCACTAGAAGGAGGGCCATCAACTGTGAATGGCAAGCAAATCCAAATCTGCAGGCCATTCTAAGAGTAATTCTCCCTCCGTATCCCCTCGAACTTCCCAATCGCATGTTGGTTCTCCAGTATCCAAACAAGAAGAAGAGGAATCAACTACCACTGCTCAAACCCATCATACTCCAGAACAATTAAGTCTTGAATCCCCTGAAGTCCAGTCTCTTATCCACAAACTTCAGAGCTTCTCGATTTCACCACAGAAATCTGAGGTATCACAAAGCAGTGCGACTTCGTAGTTCAATTTACCTCACCCTCTCACCAGAATTCAGAGCGAAAAGCTCGGTATTGAACCCACTGAGTTCCCTTTACCCAAAAGGAAAAAGGCGAAGAAATATACTAAAGGATCTAACAGTGAAGAGCTTTCATCCACATCCTCCATTTCATCTTCCTCTCTGCAAAGTCAACCATCCACTCCCCCATTACATATTGTTTTTCATCAGGGATTAGGAGCTTTAACATCCCAACCTACTCACTCCTCAACATTATTTCCTTCCCAGACATTTGGAATTCCAACAGTAGTATCAACCACTACTGCTATTACAATGGCAAATCCATGGACCAGGCCTTGTGCAGTCAACATGCCTGCACCATTGCATGCATTACCAGATGCTCCTGAAAAATGGCTACCCAAGTTTAACCCAGATGATGGGACCCAGGCTGAGGAACATATTAATAATTTCATGTTGGCAGTCAACTTGAAAGGAGTAACAGAACAAGATGTTGTTGTTAGACTTTTCCCTTACACCTTGCAAGGATCAGCAGGATCCTGGTATTTTTCTTTACCCTCTGGTTCCATTACCAATTGGAACACTTGCCAAGAGCAGTTTCTTACCAAATATGCAGATGATAGATCTTTGGCTACGCTAATAAACGATCTCTCCAATCTTAGGATAGAGCATAGGGAACCAATTAAGGAATTTAATGCTCGATTCAATAAACTCCTGAATAAAATCCCGACGACCTCCAAACCAAGTGAACAAATTCGAAGTGAATGGTATATAACCGCCCTACCTGCCAATATAGCCATTTTTGTAGATAGGGCTGGGAAACCTACCTTAGCCGAAAACATGAAAGAAGCACTTGCTGTGGAGAAACGTATTAATGCTCTAGAAAAGAAAGTTGCTCTGGAAGACAGAAAAGCCAAAAAAGTCTCTTTTAAAGATGACTCAAGGAAGAAAACCCCAAAAGACCCATATGACATGGAAGGTTTGCAAAAAGTCCTAAAAACTTTGTCAAATGAAATGGTTGAAATAAAAAAACAGGTAGCCGAAACCTCAACCAAAAGACCCTTTAGGACTTATAAGAAAACCGAATCAAAGCCACCGAATGTCATATCTAATGCAGATTCAGAGCAAGAAGAAGAGGAAGAGGAAACAATCTCACCAACTGATGCTGAAGAAGAAGTAGTTGAATGTCATGGAATGTGGGATTTTATACTCCCCAACTCCGATACCGATAATGAAGAAGAAGCGTTCCCGGTCACTACTAGGAGTAAAAGTACTTCTGAACCTATTCAGGCAATGTCAAAGAAAAGGAGTGCAGATGCTGCTACAACAAAGGAAAAAATACCTGCAAAGAAATCACCTGCAACAGTTCCCCAAGACCAGCCTTCAACTTCTAATACTCCTTCAACATCTAAAACGTTAGTGGTATCCGATTCAATGGATTACAATATTGTTGATGACATGAATAAAACTAAAGCAAACATTACTATGTTTGAACTTAGTAAATTAAAACATCAGCAGAAATTGCTTCTCAAAGAATTGAATGTTGTTCCTTCTTCACCTCTTCCCAGTGCTAAAGTTGCCAATGGTTCAGGGCAACCTCCTCCTGGTATGGTTGAAGCTACCGATGTGGTTCTGATTGGAGATAGATCAAACTCTGATACTCCACCTTTCCTTCTAACCTATGAGATCTACAACAGAAACCTGCACAACTGTTTGATTGAATCAGGGGCATCTTCTAATATAATTCCAGCTTCAATTTGTTCCAAACTGAACATTGAACCCCAGAAGTCTACTATTCATATTGTACAGTTGGACAGGACCAAAGTACAGGTTGTGGGAGAGATTAATTCTGTAACTATCAGGTTATCTGTTGATCCCAGAGTAGTACAAAGGATTGATATCCTAATAGCCGATATACCTGAATTTTACGGTTTAATCTTGAGTAGGGATTGGTCTGAAAAACTACATGGGTATATTTCCACTGATTGGTCACATATGTGGCTTCCCTATAAGGGTAAGCCAAATCAAATAAGGATTGATCGAGAAAAACATATGACCCATACAGTTACTGAATTTGAGCAAGAAAACCAACCTGTAGCATTTAATAACAACATTTTGGGGAATTATTCATCTGAGTCATTCTTTGGCAACTTTACTGCCCAACCATCCCCTTTCTCAGTGAACCATTTTACATCTCAGATTGAGAATTTTTCACAAACAGATAGGTCTAGATGTTTCAATGATACTGAGAAAACTGTAAATAAAATTGTTAATACTTCTTTATTTTCGTCGTTATATTTCGATGGGTCTAAATCTAGTGAGGGCTCAGGAGCAGGATGTATTTTGGTTAATCCACGAGGAGAAAAAACAATGCTGTCCTGTAGGCTAGAATTTGAATGCACTAACAATACAGCCGAGTATGAAGCCTTAGTCCAAGGACTGTATAAAGCAATCGGCCTTAAAGTGCAATATTTAAAAGTATTCGGCGATTCTGAAATTATTATCAAACAGGTGAGAAATACAATTCATTGTCTTTCAAATCATCTTAAACATTATCAGTCGCTAGTACAAGAACTCACTTCAGACTTTTCGGCATTCAATATTTCCTCCATCCCTAGGTCTCAAAACTCGGCAGCCAACCTGCTAGCCAATGTAGCTTCCAAGCTCCTACCTTCTGAAGACTATAGCCCAGATAGATTTTCAATAGAATTGCTTTTTAGGCCATCAATTCCTGACAATATCACTAATTGGAGAGTATTCAACCATGATGAGGATATTTTACAATTCTTAACTTCTGAAAAGTCCTATGATAATCAAATTATTGAGGAAAATGAGCATGACTTTCAAATGAGAGAAACACCTCAGGAAAATTCAATCCCTAAGCCTGTGGTAAAGCTGGAGGATCTTTATGATATTAAAGACAGGTTTAAACCTGTGACTAATACAAAGCTCCAAAGTTCTACCCTAAGGTTTGAGTTGATAAATCTTGGCACTGAGCAAACTCCTCAAAACATTAATTTAGGATTAGGACTTTCCTTGGAAGAGAAAGAGGCATTCATTAAACTGTTAAGGAAAAATAAACAGGTTTTTGCTTGGAAATATGATGATTTGAAGACATATGATACATCCATTATCCAGCATACCATTCCAGTGCTTCCCGATCAGAAACCAATTCAGCAGAAGTTAAGAAAAATACATCCAAGCTTAGAGAGTCAAATAAAAACTGAACTTAACAAACTCTTGAAAGCCAAGATTATTTTTCCAGTTCGACACTCAAACTGGGTCTCCAATATGGTGCCAGTCAGAAAGAAAAATGGCAACATTCGGATTTGTATTGATTTCAGAAATTTGAACAAAGCGAGCTTAAAAGACAATTTCCCATTACCTACCATGGAGAAAATACTCCAATCAGTAGCAGGCTCTGAATTAATGTCCTTTCTAGACGGTTTCTCGGGATATAACCAAGTTTTGGTCCATCCTGATGACCAGCTTAAAACCACATTCAGAACAAAATGGGGAACATATGCATATTAGAAAATGCCTTTCGGACTTATTAATGCAGGAGCGACATTCCAAAGAGCGATGGATATAGCTTTTAAAGGGTTGATTAATAGAACAGTAGTCGTCTATCTAGACGATATTACTGTATTCTCTAAAGAGAGGACCAATCATTTGCATGATCTAAATCAAATCTTTCAACGCTGCAAAAGATATGGTATTTCTCTTAACCCTAAAAAATCTTTCTTTGCTCTTGACCATGGAAAGCTCTTGGGCTTTATTGTGTCTAAAGATGGCATTTATATTGATCCTGATCGGATCAAAGAAATCTCTGAAATCCCTTTCCCACATAATAAGAAATCCATGCAGTCATTTTTAGGCCAAATCAATTTTGTTAAAAGATTTGTTCCAGATTTTTCTCAAATTATTTTGCCACTTCAAACTATGATCAAGAAAAATTCAGTCTTTAAGTGGGCATCAGCAGAAAAAGAAGCATTTGATTTAATCAAGCAATCAATAATCAATGCCCCAGCCTTAAATACTCCCAATTTTTCTAATCATTTTACATTATACACTATCGCATCCACCTCGTCTTATGCCGCAGTACTCACGCAGCTCAACGATCACAATTTGGAAGCACCCATTTCATTTTTTAGTTCAAATCTTCAGGGTGCTGAATTGAATTACTCCGAGGTATAAAAACAAACCTTTGCTATATTTAAAGCGGTCAAACATTATAGACCCTTCCTTTTGAAAACGCACACAAAAGTTATAGTTCCTTTCCCTGCAGTTAGGCAACTATTAATCCAAAGAGAACTGGGTGAAAAAAGGGCAAACTGGGTCACAGCGCTTCAAGAATATGACTTAGAAATTAAGCCAGCAAAGATTGTTAGGGGCCAAGGTTTTTGCAGGTTATTGGCAGGAGCATCCAATATTCCAGAACCAGGTGATACAGATCAAACCGAAGAAATCAACCAGATAAGTATTACTGATTCCAAATCACAGTATGCAGACTTAATCTTTTATTTAAAAAATGGTTATGCACCTCCTAACCTGTCTTACAAAAACAAAAGGGCCATTAGGTTAAAAGCGAAAAATTTTACAATTATTGATGATGTGCTTTTTAGGCAGAATTATGATTCAATCTTATTAAGATGCCTTGAGAAACCTGAAGCACAAAAGGTTTTGCAGGAGTTACATGATGGACCAGCAGGAGGACATTTTGGAGCTGACACAACAGCTCACAAAATTATTCATGCTGGATACTATTGGCCCACTCTATTTAGAGATGCCCACGAGTATGTAAGGAAATGTCGTAATTGTCAAACTTCTAGTGGAAGACAACGAAAACCAGCTTTCCCTCTGCAACCAGTCAACATTGAACAACCATTTGAGCAATGGGGATTGGACATCATTGGGGAGATTACTCCACCTTCTTCCAAACAGCATAAGTATATCCTTACTGCTACCGATTATTTTACTAAGTGGGTTGAGGCAATTCCTTTGAAGACAACCAATTCTGAAGCAATCATTGAATTCATAGATCAATTCATCATTACCAGGTTTGGTGTCCCAAATGCTCTTGTTTTTGATAATGCATCTTACTTCTCAGGCAATGCTATGTTTGATTTCGCTATTAAAAGAGGATTTAAATTGAAATATTCTGGTAATTACTATCCCCAGGGTAATGGTTTAGCAGAGTCTACCAATAAAAATCTGATCAAAATCATTAAGCGAACTATCGAACAGAATCATAAAAACTGGCACAAATCCTTAGTGTTTGCATTATGGGCTGATAGGATAACACAGAAATCTTCTATAGGATCTTCTTTGTTCAACCTTGTGTATGGAAAAGAAGCAGTACTACCCACAAATCTTGTTCTTCCTTCTCTAGCCCTAGTTCAGTTCATTGAGGAAAGTCCTTCTTCTTCTATTCAGCTTAGACATGATCAAATTCTAAAACTAGAAGAGGAAAGAGAAAAAGCCAGGGTTATTCATGCCAAACATCAGCAAATCATAAAGGCAGCTTTTGATTCAGTCTCATCCGGTTCAAAACAATTTCAAGTCAGTGATTTAGTTCCGAAATGGGACAAAGCCCATGAGGACAAGGGAAAACACACCAAGTTCCAGAAGATGTGGCTTGGACCATTTCAAATCTGTGAGAAGATAGGCCATTCGACCTTCATATTGCAAGATTTATCAGGTTTGAGAGATTCTCTCCCTGTTAATGGCCTTATCTTGAAGAAATTCTTTAATTGAGGAGGTAACCCCTTCTCCTTTTTAGTTTAATAGAGTTTTGTAGTTTGTAGGATCTTTAGAAAATAAAGTTGTAAGGTATCCTCCATTGACCTTTGCTGTGTTTGAAAACTTGATCCATAGTAGTATGATATTTGCTTTTAAAATAATAGAAGTCTTAACCAAAAGGGATAATTTCTAGGAAACTAGGTATCATTGTATTCTGAAACCACACTTCAAGTTTTGTGAACTCCTCTCAAAGTTTGGAAGTATTGTAAATCATTTTTTGTTTTCAAATTGGTCACAAAAGGTTATCAATATCAAAATAGAAGCTAATCCAACTTCAACATCTTCAACTCTTACCCTGTCATCCATCTACTCTTAAGGAGAAAATTGTCCATCCCATTCACCAAAGTTTATGATTACTCAGAGTGTAATTCTAAAAAAAAAAAAACTTGATATAAAAGATAAGAGGTCTTATTACAAGCCTGCTTACCATGATCATAGGAAAATAGTTTAACCGACATTACCAATACTGCATACCATAACAGGGTAATGGCTTAAGAATTATAAGACAAGGGGTCTCATCACGAGCCAGCTTGTTCGGTTAGATTACTACCAGTGAATGGCATTGTCAATAGCTGGCTACCAAACCAGGACAATGGCTTTTTATCTTATCAATAACAGAAAAAGGAAAAGAAATAAAAAATATGAAAACATGTTTTGAATTCATTCTGTTAATCACACTCTTAATTGGATGGGACAATGGACAATAACATGGTGAAAAGGTATCCCTGTCGAAACTATGAACGTTTGCTGGCAGCAGAGGCTCTACCTATGACAGACGAGTTCACTATAAAAACTGATTTGGAAAGGTTTTCTGTTTTATCACTATAAACCAATAGAGGCCTATTTAAAACTTAGAATGTATCTATTTTCTTAACAAGAGAGGAAATTAGCAAAAATAGTTTCATTTTACTCGGAATGCATATATACCTAGTTATATTAGAATTTTCCCCTTTGATTAGAACTCTATTTTGAAAAAGTTTAAGTATTTCTATACTTTTCAGAGATAACTGTTTCTTCCAGCGAATCGCCAATTGTTGTGCTCTACAACAACCCCCCATTTCATATCATTTTTATTCACAAAATTATCATATGAAATGGGTCCCTTTAGATTTTGATTGGTATCAATATTGTATTATTTAAAAAGGTCCGAAAATCAAATGAAAACATTATAAAAACCTTTTGAAAAACCCATTTTGATCATATTTATGCAAATAAATCAATCTTTTATCATTGCGATAAAGCGATCGCAATCGCATATCGCAATGACATAAGGAACATAAGTAAATGGCACATTGGTTTCCGCCGATGCGATATCACTATCGGCTATCGGCAATGTTCTATGCACATTCTTAAAGCGCCCCCAGGCCATTCACCCCGATGCGATGCGATATCGCTACCGGCAATCGGTGATATACTATCCATGTCTCATATAATGCCAATACTCCCGATGCGATGCAATATCGCTATCGGCGATCGGGGTTTCGAAAGGTGTCAATATAAGAGGTTAAGCTTTCCCCGACGGCCGATTGCGATAAAGCGCAGATTTCAAAAAAGTTGTTAAAATGGAGGGATATTACAATCAATTCATATTAAAATCTTGATCTGTCGAACAATGATTCACCTGCGCTCAACCACCAAAACATCTATAACACGCTTAAACGAATCATTCGACCGATTAATGGTATAATGGGCATTTAAGGATTGGCAGGTTTTTAACGGCCATTTAATGAAATTGTAAGTCCTAAAATCTTCCGATGGATTGTATCCGCGGCCATTGTAAAAGTTTTCTCTCATCACGCATTGATCAATATATCTCACCATATTGGAGTTTTCATTGCCAATTCTCTGTGTTACGTTTATTTTCACTTCTGTGTAGAATTCATCCAAAGAAGAAAACTCAAGCAAAATGGGGAAGAAATCTAAGAAAACCACAGGCCCTTCCATTGCGCTAGCCACAGGACAAGATGTCGCTGATCCCTCAAACAAAAAGAAAGGATTGATTTCGGATACTACATGTTCTGGTCTCGGCAAAACTACTTGGCAAAGTACCTACAACTTGATTGAAGCCGAAGAACCTGAAGTGACAATAGTACAAGCTACTGCAGATGCAACTCGGAAATTTGATGGTACTCTAAAGGACTTATCTGACTCCTTCCTTCATCGGATAGCAGCTAGGGAACAAATTCTTCCATATACAGATGTAGTGCGGTGGGAAATTGAGGAAATCCCAATCATGGATAGAACCTTCAGCACCAGAGACGGGAGAATTTTCGGGTCATTCAAGGCTGATGATTTAAGGCAAATGTATCACTTTCCTGAGCCAGAGAAGAAATACAATAAGGCGTTCCTGGAGAAATTCGGAATGGAGAACGAAGTTGAATCTGAACCCATCCGGGATTGGAGACAAAATCCGGCAAAGCAAAAACATGAACCTTCCGGTAAGTACTCGGTTAATTCCCTGGCTCCTCCTTATTGCTACGCTGGAATAATGATGTGTAGATTGTGGGGATTGCACGACTCTTCTAATTTCACTATAGAAATGGTTCCCTTAATGGAAGCGGCATGCAACAGTATAATAATGGATTGGGCCACTATTCTCTCAGATAAACTAGCCACAGCTGTTCTTGAGTTTAGGAATAAGACCCGCATTTCTGAAAGGATAATTCCCCCATTCTATTACAGTGCCTATATTTTAGATACCTTGTGTTTTAATTCTGAATTTCCCGTGCTCGGCTGGAGGTGGACGCCACAAGACCCCATGCCTATTCACATATACCATCAGAAATTATGGAAATCCTCTTATAAGCACCATTTGTATCAAGTCTGCAATGGCTTTATGTTGCCTATTTATTATTCTATTTTTGATAAACCTGTTCCCAAGATTTCCTACCAAGCTGGGATTGATTTAACAGCAGTAGGGAGATGGTTCGGGGAGGAGAAGTTCACTTATATAAGAGTTTTCGGTAGCCAAGCCGAACCTCATGTCCTCCCTTTATACATACCTGATAAACTGCTGGCAAGGGAAATCGCTTACCAGATCATTGCTGAGAGTGTTACACAGACTCTCAAGAAAAATAAGAAGCAGGGTTGGCCCTCTTTTCCTTTGAGATGCGGTGTCTATACCTTGCATGATCTCAAACATGCAAAAAAAGAAGCTACAAATATTAAATCATTAACTCTAGCAACTCTCCCTAATAGGCAATTTGATCCAAGCAAAGTTGCCTATAATGCACTAGAACAGGCCAAATTGTCAAAATTTGATCATAAAGAAGATATGTTTGATGACCTGTTCTCCTCCGCTGAGTCAATAATGTAGGTTAAGGCATTTGCTAGAATGAAATATCAAGATGAAGGGTTGGTTGAATTTAACATACTTAGAGAACAGAGGTTGCAAACTCTGCCTCTAGATCTATTAGCAACAACCCCAACAACATCGACAAGCGAGCCTAAACGGCAACAGTCAAAGGAGCCTCCGGTTACAACAATAAAACCAGAAAAGCCACAGGAAGAAACTCATACTACAGAGCAGGAGAAAGTGCAGGAAGAGACCCAGATGAAAGAGCAGAAACAGACCACCATTGAAGTAAACGTGGATACTCATATTGACCCAAAATTGCTCCAGGAATGGCAGCAATTTGATTCCATTATCAGTGGTCTGGAATGTTCAAAGGACACTGAAACTTCAAAGGCAGCAGACACACAGGAAACCAATTCACCACAGGTTCTAAGTGGAACCAGCGGCCCACCATTTCAAAAGAGGTAGAGATAATAACAAAGGACCCCTCCGATCAAATCATTTTACAGGTAGAGGAGATTCCTCCCTTGGATGTCTTCTACAGCCCAAGGCATAAAGCTGTAGTTAAACGACAAAGGAAAAGAAGAAGGACTGATCAACCTTCCCTTTTCCCAGAACAGACGGTCACGGGCAATGTGGTTTGGAAGGAGGAATTTGACCCCTCCGATGACCTGACAAAACTGTCACAATATGCTGGAGCCTATTCGGCAACAAAAATAGATAAGGCATCAGAGGTGAGTCTTTCACTGAAAACAAAGGATCAGGAAATTTTCTTGTTACAGGCACAGCTGACTGAAGCAAAGCAGAAAGCGGAGCAGGCAGAGAAGCAATTGTTGACGCAACAACAAGTAAACAGTCAACTAACTCAACAATTGCAGGCATAAAAACAAAGGATTGACCACAACGCAATCCAAAAGCAGAAAGAATTGTCAGAGGCCTTGGCGCAATTGAAGGCAGCGAATGAGAAAATGCTGAAATCAAAAGATGAGCAAATCGCTCAACTATCAGCACAGATTGAAAAGACAAAGGGCATTCCACAAGTAGCTGAATTCAGAATAGAAGCACTACAGATAAATACTACATTGATAGCCCAAATTAAGCTTCTATGTCAACAAATCGCCCAGGCAGAGCCACTATGTGAATTAACGACATCCATAAGTAATAAAGTAGACAAGGCTAGGACTGAATTGGATCAAGCTGAAGAAACGATAGCTGCATTTCTCGACTGGCAAGATACTGATCAAGGACAAGCGGCGAATTTACCAAGAATCTTAGAGTCACATAAAGATATACTCTTTACAGAATGGCAGTCCCAGTTAATGAAAGCAGAGAGGGCAGTTTCAAGATGCAAATCAACTTCAAGCAATTTAGTTGAATTAGTCAATAACACTCTCTACTTATCAAACATGATTTCCCAATGCACACCAGGAAAATTGACAACGATGAAAACATTGGAGCAATCATGTTATCCAGATCTAGAGGAAAAGGGGAGATTAATTGCTGGGATTAACAGTTTAACCTGGGACACCTATTGGTTCTTCTTGGTAAAACCACATACACAAAGAGCCGCCCTCAAGTGCCTTACGGATGCAATCGGGTATATTATCCCCGATATTCAGGATGCCACCTATGCCGCCCAGCTCAGCTCTTGCCTCAACAGACCACCCGAAGTGGAGCCGATGCTTGTGATAAGTCAGCTCAGATTTAAAGGCAAACAGCCTACTTGATGATTCATGCCGCCGACTGCCAGATTGCTTAAGAAAATAGGATCAAAATCAATTGATACCAATTAAGTAGGATTTCAGTTTCGTAGATAGTTAGATTAATTAAGTATTTATAGATCATTTCATTGTTTTGGAAAGGATCGTAAAGTTTTGTACTTGACTTAAAGACTGAAGTTGCACTATTGTGCTTCAGCCATATTCTTTTATGAAACTGGACCAGTTATTCTAAATTTAACAAGGAAGCTTTTATGCAATTGTGCACTATTGTCTTTGTTTGAAAGTGTTTCTGCGTTGAAGGAAGAATCTCAAGTAGCGATTGATATTGAGAGTGTCTAGCAGCTCATATGGTACTTTTATCTATGTCTGAATTCATTCTTTTCATATGAATTGTTATTTGATTATCTTTGCTATTATCGAATATATGTATGTGCTTTAACAACAGTTCTGTATTCCTTCCACTATTGGATGTTTATGGTGTGCTTTTCTTTTAATCATATATGTGTCGATGATATAAATGAAAAGTGTAGTAATATTGCTTTAATCGCTTTGCTTAACTATTTAAGCAAAGTAATCCTTGAATGAATTAATGTCCATGTCTGTTAGATGGAGTCATCTATATGCCTGTCCATAGACACAGATCATCAAGCGCTACACTTCAAAGTACAATAGTTCCCAGGATAAGTAATAGCTCTTTTATTTTGCTGATAGATTTAGCTATTCGCCTATCATTAGATTAGTCAACCAATCATTCATTCCGTTTATCCATTTCTGGGAAACTGGTCCCATTATCCCCAGTCGGAGCCACCATTCCAAACGGAAAAGGAGCTGTACTAAGGTCCGGACCGGGTGGTTATCCCCCAATGTTGATACAACGATTTTCGGGGCATCAACACTATCTCATAGGAAATATTTGACAATGAAGTTGAAATAGTGACTGTAGTGGAAATCACATATCCTATAGAGGGTGTTCCTATTCTAGACCAACATGATGAAGAACCACGAATCTCCCTTCATGCCTTGAACATCCTTTCATCTCCTTAAAAATTATAGCGAGTTGGCTATATCAAGCATAGGAAGGTCATTGGATTAATAAACAATAATGACACCCATAATTTCATTTGTCACCACATGAACTGTCCATGTTGTTAACAACTTTCAAATTATCATTAAAAATGTGGGATCTGTGAAATGTGGTGGCAAGTGTGAAAATATGAAACTCTAAATGGGTGATTGTTTCATGAAAACCCACATGTTCACCATTGAGATGGGTGGATGTGATATTTTTTTTAGCGTTGAATGATCAAGAACATTAGGCCCCATCATCATGGATTTCCTATAATTATATGAATTTCGAGAAGGATAGGAATTAATACATTCTTAGACATCTCAAAGCATCCTCTATAGGATAGTTAGTTCCTATCATATGAAAATATCTTAAATGAGGCTCATTTTAGCATTGTTTCTTAATTCCTTGCTATTAAAATCTTCAAGGACACTTTGCATTCCATTCATACGAACTTCTAGTTAGTTTTAGACAAATTCCAATAGACTTTTAAAATTCCCCAAGGACTATCATCCTCATGTGGTGAACATGGTCATAGTATCCACTAAATTCAAGTAGCCAACTACCCAATGTGCGTCCATATTTCCATCCTTTTTCCTATAAAAATGAAATCAGGCAAACCATCTATGAGTTGTTCGTTGTTGTTGTTGTAATCCATCCTAGAACCAACCCCTATTCCTCTATGGTAGTCATGGTTCTTAAAAAGAAGGTTCTTTGTGCATGTGTCTTGAATTTTGAGTTGTTTATAAATTGGTTGTCACAGATAAATTTCTTATTCTAATCATCAATGACCTCTTACATGAGTTGCATAGAGCTCAATCCTTCACTAAAATTGATCTTTGTTCTCCTAAAACTTATTTCTATACATGTGAAGGCCATTATAAGTTCTTGGTGATGTATTTTGGTCTTTGCAATTTACCTTCCACTTTTCAAGCATGAATTAAATCTTTCAACCTCTTCTATGCCTTTTTGTCCTTCTATTCTTTGATGATATCTTGGTCTACAAGAAAATTAGGGAGACACAAGTGGCACATGTGGGTTAGCTCTTACAAATCCTTTTAAATCACCAATTATTTTTAAAACATTATAAATATGCTTTTGGTGCCTTAGAAGTGGAATATTTGGTGCACATTGTTAGTAGGTGTTATCACCCCAAGAAACTCACCTAGGTTGTAAATCAGTGATGCTCAGGAACATTAAAAATTCAACAATTATGTTGGATAAGATGATGGATAAATGAAGATACACTGCACATTTAAGCCAGATAACCACTCCTACTATGACTATCCCCAGACATGGGTGAAGACCCCCAAACTACAAGGCTTTCAACCACCAACTACTCACAGTTTAAGGTAAAGGTGATGATGGAGAAAACTAATTGCACCAGCAGATGCACAGGACCCTGTGATGGCCAGCTGCAACCAGTCAGAAGATCTGTAGAACTATCGTTTAATATACAGACAAGATGACAGCTCCCTAATATTAAACAACAGCAATCTGCAAGCAATTTCAATGAGCCACTAAATTATAATACAGAGGTGGGATGATAGCCCCTCTGATATCAAACATTCACAGCACATCAAATAAATGCAAGTAGGCACAACCTGGAACAAGAAAAAGAGGTGGAAAGTGAGCAGGTGACAGCAAAAGAAGCTTGTATTAGTTGAAAATCAAGACCAAAAGCTGCAGGCCTCATAGTATTTACAGTCTCCAGAAGTTAAAGGCAACAACAAAGCTTTCATTCATCAAACACTCATCCCTCGATTACATCTCTGTTCTGGGTATATATGGTGTTTCATTTACAAAATATATCTGCTAACTTATGCGTGGAGGGATCATAATGGATCACCAACCGCTCTAACTGCTTGGTATGGGTCTCTGCTATAACATGACTGTGTCAGTAGACAAAATTGATCTTCTCTGATATTTTGTTGTCCTTCTCTGGCAGCAGGAGTATTAACTGAAAGATGCCCCATAACTGATAAATGTAGTGACCTTCTCGAGGCTATCCTTTTCAATATTCGGCCACTCTGTTAGTTAAATGCGGTTGCTGGAGAATCATTAAGCCGGGTGCAGGTTACTGGCTGTCATTTTCCTTCGGCGGCAGTGGACAGTCGGGAGTGGTATAGGAAACATGGCAGAGGCATGCATAACTTTTCTATCGGGTCCGCCTTTCGGGTCGCAATTGCATATCAGAGCCGGCTTCTCTGCTTTTCTTTATATATTGACTTATGCTTTAAAAACATTGGAATCATGAGAAAATGGTTGTTGGCGGACTTGAAAACATATATATTCCACTTCCCGGACCCTTTCGGGTCTGGGCTTCATCGCTATCGGCGCTCGCCTAAGGCCTCCTTTATATTTCATTTATACACAAAAATGCGCCAAATACCCTGAAAATGCCTTGCGCGCGGACCTGAAAATATATCAAAAATAACTTATAATGCCATCGGGTCCGGCTTATCGGGTCGGAGGTATATTATATGTGAAGGCCCTATCCCTTTTGAAAGCTCCAATGTGATATCGGTGATATATGCGACAGGCGCGGATTTGAAACATTAAAAAATGGAGCATTGTAACACCGTCGGGTCCAACCCATCGCAATTGCACCTGCCATTTTGACAATGCCGATAGCGATACGTTGATGCGATATCGACGATCGCTCATCGGCGAATAATAAAGCCCAACTCTTTTGTAAGTCCTCCATTGCGATACGCTGATGCGATATCGGCGATCACTCATCGGCGATGTATCATGTCGCTGTCGCTGCCTCCCCCGACCTGCGATATGCTGACGCGATCTGGACCGCTAATCAGCCAGATCCAACGACTAAGACTAATTCGGATCCTTAAGCCTGTAATTTGATTTTCATATGGTTTTTTGGGGTATTTTCGCCTCCCGATAGTGTATTTCTACCCTCCAAAGGGCCTTCCTCTTGCAAATTTTTTTCGATCGGTGGAAGACTTAAGAGGATTTTGAAGGCTTTTGGGGCACTTTGTATCCATTTTTGGGCATCCTTCTGTGCGCAAACAACCCAATCATGACTACATTTGATCCTCAAATGTTGGATTATGTAGCAGAGCTAACACTGGCTCCTTCTAGGGATGAGATCCTCCCTGTGAGGTCTCAAGAACCTGCAGACTAATGCCTTCATACAAAAATAGCTATATAAAAAAAACACTTGCCTAGTGTCCATTGGGCATGGAGTCAACTAAGCATACAACTGGAGGACACACAGACATCACCTGCTCCAGCATCTTCTTTAGAACAGTCTTCATCCAAGGAAGATTCCCAAAACTGCACATCCTCTCCCTCTGTTATCTGGCAAGCTGCCCTTTCATTCTGTGTGGGGGACATCTGAGCAGGCATCAGAGTATCAAGATTGAGGTGATCAGTCTCAAGCTTGGGCATTGAGCTATTTGCTGCCTCAGTGTTCATGGGGCAACTTAGAGGGCTTGTCACCTGAGCATACAAAGAAACAAAAGATGATGGAGAGCTTTCCTCTCCCTTACTGATCACTGAGTTATTCCCCCAGTGCTTTAGGAACACATCATCTAGGGTCTCAATGTGTGCAATGGACCTAGGGGGTAATTGTCTGAACCAATTTCTAGCCTCCCCCTCTAAGCTTTGGACAAAAACCCTCATCCAGAAATCCTCTTCATAGATATCTAGGTTATCAGCATAGCTATAAAAGGACTCTAAATGCTCTTCAGCTGATATTCCCTCTGCACCAGTAAACTTAGGCATGTATACTCGATAATCTCCTGCAGGAATGGTATTTAAAGGAGAAGGCAAGACCAAAGGTCCATACCTGGCAGCAACTATTCGTTGTATCTTTGTGAGAGTCTGCTGGCCTACCATGACTGAGCCTAAATGAAAGGGTACTGGTAGGCAGAGTGACACAAATCAATGAAGAGGATAGGAGAGACAGAGGAAAATGATGGACAGCACGGGCGGCTTTTATTGGACTGATATCCAAAATGGAAATGAATATACGGGAGCTGAATGAATCTCTGAAGGTATTTCTACGCTAGCAGAGATACATGAAACATTTAAGGCTTACCTAATCCTGATGCTCCCTTCCGCAAAGTTTCTTCTGCTTATCGATCCTCTCAGGATCAGGCACTGGCCAGCTAGTGATTTTCTGAAGATTTCTCGAGAATGCTTCACGAACTAGACCAGAACTTCAATGTGGAGTCGCCAAAGGATGGCCTTCCTCCAGTGGAGTCGCCAGACAGATGATTACAACCAAAACCTTTGCTCAAACCTTGTTTGTCATCAAAGCTTGAAGATGTGTCGTCTCCCAGGGAAGCTGAGCTTCGATTCTCTTCTCCCCAGCAACGGCGCCATTTAATGTTATCACCCCAAGAAACTCACCTAGGTTGTAAATTAGTGATGCTCAGGAACATTAAAAATTCAACAATTATGTTGGATAAGATGATGGATAAATGAAGATACGCTTCACATTTAAGCCAAATAACCACTCCTACTATGACTATCCCTAGACATGGGTGAAGACCCCCAAACTACAAGGCTTTCAACCACCAACTACTCACAGTTTAAGGTAAAGATGATGATGGAGAAAACTAATTGCACCAGCAGATGCACAGGACCTTGTGATGGCCAGCTGCAACCAATTAGAAGATCTGTAGAACTATGGTTTAATATACAGACAGGATGACAGCTCCCTGATATTAAACAACAACAATCTGCAAGCAATTTCAATGAGCCACTAAATTATAATACAGAGGTGGGATGACAGCCCTTCTGATATCAAACATTCACAGCACATCAAATAAATGCAAGTAGGCACAGCCTAGAACAAGAAAAAGAGGTGGAAAGTGAGCAGGTGACAGCAAAAGAAGCTTGTATTAGTTGAAAATCAAGACCAGAAGCTGCAGGCCTCATAGGATTTACAGTCTCTAGAAGTTAAAGGCAACAACAAAGCTTTCATGCATCAAACACTCATCCCTCGATTACATCTCTGTTCTGGGTATATATGGTGTTTCATTTACAAAATATCTCTGCTAACTTATGCGTGGAGGGATCATAATGGATCACCAACCGCTCTAACTGCTTGGTATGGGTCTCTACTATAGCGTGACTATGTCAGTAGACAAAATTGATCTTCTCTGATATTTTGTTGTCCTTCTCTAGCAGCTGTAGTATTAACTGAAAGACGCCCCATAACTGATAAATGCAGTGATCATCTCGAGGCTATCCTTTTCAATCTTCGGCCACTCTGTTATTTAAATGCGGTTACTAGAGAATCATTGAAGCCAGGTGCAGGTAGCTGCTGTCATTTTCCTTCGGCGACAATGGACAATCGGGAGTGGTACAGGCAACATGGCAGAGGCGTGCATAACCTTTCTATCGGGTCCGCCTTTCAAGTCGCAATTGCATATCAGAGTCGGCTTCTCTGCTTTTCTTTATATATTAACTTAAGCTTTAAAAACATTGGAATCATGAGAAAATGGCTGTTGGCGGACTTGAAAACATATATATTCCACTTCCCGGACCCTTTCGGGTCCAGGCTTCATCGCTATCAGCGCTCGCCTAAGGCCTCCTTTATATTTCAGTTATACACAAAAATGCGCCAAATACCCTGAAAATGCCTTGCACGCAGACCTGAAAATATATCAAAAATAACTTATAATGTCGTCGGGTCCAACTTATCGGGTTGGAGGTATATTATATGTGAAGGCCTTGTCCCTTTTGAAAGCGCCGATGTGATATCGGCGATATATGCGACGAGCGCGGATTTGAAACATTAAAAAACGGAGCATTGTAATGCCATCGGGTCCGGCCCACCACAATTGCACCTGCCCTTTTGACAATGCCGATAGCGATACGTCGATGCAATATCGGCGATCGCTCATCGGCGAATAATAAAGCCCAACTCTTTTGTAAGTCCTCCATTGTGATACACTGATGCGATATCGGCGATCGCTCATCGGCGATGTATCATGTCGCTACCGCTGCCTCCCCCGACCTGCAATACACCGACGCGATCTGGACCGCTGATCGGCCAGATCCAACGGCTGAGATTAATTTGGATCCTTAAGCCTGTAATTTGATTTTCATATGGTTTTTTGGGGTATTTTCGCCTCCCGATAGTGTATTTCTACCCTCCAAAGGGCCTTCCTCTTGCAAATTTTTTTCAATTGGTGGAAGACTTAAGAGGATTTTGAAGGCTTTTGGGGCACTTTGTATCCATTTTTGGGCATCCTTCTGTGCGCAAACAACCCAATCAGGACTACATTTGATCCTCAAATGTTGGATTATGTAGCAGAGCTAACAGTAGGAAGGGATTTCATGTTGATTCTAAGAAGAATGAGGTGATGATTCCCCAAATTGAAGTTACCCAAAAAAATTTGTGTGGCTTGCTTGGCCTCACCAATTACTAAATGAGGTTTGTGCAAAACTATGGTAAAATTTTCATTCCCCTCACCACCTTGCTCAATAATAATTCCTTCAAGTGGAATGTTGTTGCGAAAAAAGAATTCCAAGCTTTAAAAGAAGCTATGTGTAATGCACTTTTCCTAGCCTTGTCTAAATTCAAAAAAAGTCTTGTCTTGGAATGTGACACCTCCAACAAATCTATTGAAGTAATGTCAGTGTGAGGGATACACTTAGTATTCACTAGTATTTTGTTAGAAACTTGGGACAATGAAATGGTGGTTGTTCTTCATGTATTTGATATGTGGAATCCTTATCTAATGGGGTGTTATTTCAATATTAAAATAGGCCATTATAGTTTGAAATATTGTTTGGAACAAAGGTTGTCCTCTATAGAGAAACAAAAGTGGTTTACTAAATATTGTTAGGTTATGATTATGAGATCATCCACAAGAAGGGCAAGGAGAACATGGTTGTAGATGCTCAATCTAGAAAGTATAAAGAATAAGGCTATGTATTTGCTTTATCTCACTAGTGCCTAATTGGCTAGCTGATGCAAGCCTATAATGGCTAGAGGATGTGAATATAATGCAAATTCTTTAGGATGAACCCCATGCACTTTTGGAATGCACTTGGAAGAGATATGTAAGACACTATAAAGGGGATTTTTTTGGGTCTAGAATCCAACCTTTAAATAATAAAGTCTTATTTAAATAACATTCTTCTCCCACATTAGGTCACTCAAGGTTTCATAAAACACATGAATGGATTAAGCATTCAATTTTTGGGAAGGCATGAAGAAATACATTCACACCTTTGTGGTAGAATGTGACACATACTGATGACATGAGGATATGATGAATCCTCTAGAGGCATTACATCATATAATAATTCATGTTATAGCATGGACTAACATTTCTATGGATTTAATGACGGGGTTACCAAAAGCATATGACAAATTGATAATCATGGTATTCATTGTTCACCTTTATAAATATGCTCATTTTTGTGCCTTACAACAACCCTTTAAGGCATCCATAGTAACATAAGTATGCATAGACAATAATTTTAAACTCCATGGAATATCTAATATAGTTATGATAGATCGTGATCCTATATCCACTAGGAATTTTGAGGGGTTGTTTTGACTTCAAGGTACCCAATTGAACACTAAATAGATATATTATCCCATAATAAATGGTTAGACATAAGTGGTTAACAAGAATTTGAAAACTCATTTACACAATTTTTCCTTGGAATGGAAATTCTAATGGATGCAATGTTACTGTTTACATAATGATGGTAAAATACCACCTATCCTAGTGGTACAAGAATGGCCCTTCAACGCAAATTATAGATGTATTTTCCATCACCAAGGATCTAAGTTAATTTAGCATGAATCAATGGGATTTTAGACTTAATTAATCTCCATATGTATGATCCCCTTTGATTTTTCGTTTCCCCCCTATATACATCATTTTATTTTCTCTCTGAAGTATTTTTTCCATGTTACCATCTTCCACCAATAAGATTTTCTAGTTATTAATCGCCATACCAATTCCTCTCCCAATGCCAAATTGAGAAGAATTGGATCTCTTATACCCACATCTCCTCTATATTTAGGAGCCTAAACCACATTCCAACTAAATAGTGATACTTTTTTTTTCTATCTGATTTCCCCTTGCAATAAAAGCTTTCGAAGAATTTGACTTATTCTTTACATGGATCATATTAGTGCTAGCATTGCTAAGAAATAACAAATGATATGATCATAGATGGTATATTAAATGAGTACAATACATATTTCATTATTTAACCATTGACCACATCATTAGAGAAAACTTCCTTTAATTTTGTCCAACATGTTTTTCCATGACTAAGTTGATGGATTACTTAAGGATAGGGTCATGTTCAGATAATTATTGGAGTTCCATTTTTCCTAAAAGGGAAAATTCCTGATTTTGAAGATGTCTTAGAGAAGTTAAGTTCCTGCATCCTAATGAAAAATTTGACTCTTCTATATGTTTACCTTTCATATTTATGCACATATAAAATCCTCCAATATCAACTTGAATCTGGTAACTATAGTAGTTAAGGCTCCCCCAATCAAGATGGTATCATTTGAAAATTGATCATGGTTTATTTCAGGTAAGTTGTGAATCAATATTTCATGTTATAATATTCTACTTAGATCTTTCTCCATCATGATATATTACCAAAAGGGATAAAGGGAAACATTATCTATGCCCTCTACTAATTTGGAAGAAGGGAACTTGTATACCATTCACTAGAGGGGCCATCTAGGGAGTATAGATGCAACTTGCAATCCACCTAATGACCAAAGGGCTCACACCCAACTTATGCATTGCATCAAAAAGAAGTGTGTGTCTCACCCTGTCAAAATCATTTTCCATGTCAACTTTAATTACCATGTATTTATCCTTGTTTTCTCTAGTGTTGTGGATTGCCTCTTGAACTAGTATGATATTATCAATTGTTTGAATTTTATACATCAACCCCCCTTGATTTTTAGAAATTATTTTTTGAAGCACCTTTGTTAATATATTTTCCATGATATTTATCGTTATTTTATAGAATGTGTGGTATAGTTAAATTGGTCAAAAGATGGTGAATGAATATGGGTTTTCCTCCTATAGGATCAGAGATAGAAAGGTTTAGTTTATGTTGCCCCCCATATTGAATGATTTTTGAACATATATTAACATTCATATCAGATCATTTTTTTATCAATTCCCAACATCCTTGTTATGTGTTTCTATACTTTAGACTTGTTAATTTGGAAAATTAGTGATAAATTCCAACCATGGGATGAGATTCCTCTTTTCAAGAGGACCAATTTTGACTATTGAAGAGCTCAATTGGGACAAGGGAAAGTGTAATTCTGAATGAAGCCCCACATGTGCATATTCGATCAAGTTGGCCCTAAAGCAAATCAGACTCCCTTGGAAGGCTATAAATATAAGTCAAGTGACCCTCATCTAGACAATCATCTTGGATCATTCTTCTATTCTCCTCCATGGTTTTGGCTCACACAGGTCTGAGGCACATTTGTGAGGAATGGCTTCACATGAAGGTGAAATTGCAGGGTTTCAAGCTCACACCTTTGTTTTTAGGGTTTTGGGTCTCAACCACAAGCATGTCATGGAGAAATCTCGGTTGCAACTGCATGTTGGTCAGCTCATTCATGCGGATGAAGCCTTTAAGCCACATGCACAACATGTCTCCCCTGTAGTTGGAAAGTAGAGTTTATTTTTTGTCGACTATCGCAGTTGATCACAGTTGACCGCAGATGAATGAATTTGACTACAATCTGGTGAAGTGATACCTGATCATTACTTTGTTGGAATCGACTTTTGGATCTTGTTAGATTAATGTTGTTGGGATCATCTTCATGAATGTTGTTTAGTTGATGTTGTTGGATAGTTGTATGGATGAAGATATGGATCATTGTACTCTCTTTTATTGAATCATTCGGTGAAAATCTCATAAGAAGAAGAATTTGAAAGGGTTTTCCCCATAATGGGTTTTTCCATAGAATCTGACTAATCTTGGTGTCTCTATGTATGAATGATTTTATTTTATTGGTCCTTTATGTTCCTCTACATTGATGATGATGTTTTTCTTTCTATATTATTGCATATGTTTCTAAATAATGTTGTAAATCTAAATAATGTTATGATGCTATGGAGTGAATTCTATATGTAAATGTTGAAATGAAATTATCAAAGAAAAGAGAAATATAGCCCTAATAAAATTAACATGGTATCAAATATGGGCTAAAGAAAAGTCATTAAAGATCAACCCTATGAAGACACCATTGATGTAAGCAAGAGAATATGGTGGAGACCTAAAAGAATACTAGGGTTTGAAGGTAACCCTAGGCAATTTGTGTATTAGGATTTGAAGGATATTATAACGTTAGGGTTTGGAAGAAACCCTAGATTATGACAAAGTTTTGAGATATGCACTCTAGAAACCCTAGCATGTTCAACATGAATATATTCAAGCACTTGCGACAGGTTTGATGTAGCCTTAGATGGGATAGTCTTATCTGGGCCTAGTTAATGTTGAATTTGATGAATAGATTAAAGGCATCAATGTTACATGGTCAATGGATAGTCATGACTCTTGAAGGCTAGTTGAAGAGGAAGATGATCACCTCTCATTGAATATAATTACTTTTAGATTTATGCTACCGCTTGGTCACTATATTCTTGTTTGAGTTTATTGCTTTGATTATTACTTATACTTCCTGCATGTATATTTGAGTATTTTTATGCTTTTAACCTCCTGATGAGTTGTGATAAGTGTATCCTTATTGAGGATCATGGCTAGTGTAGGAAGAGAAGAACTAGCACTGGAAAAGGAAAAGAGGCACTTGATGAAAAGTTGACAAAGTGCTACAGTTGCCTATGTAAAATAAGAAGGTGCACATGTATTTGAATACTACAAGGTATGTATGGTGCTTTATTTCAATGTTATGTTTTAGCTGCAATATTGGATGGCAAGGTAAGCCCTAAGGTATGATGGGAATGTCACCTTCACAAATGGCTCATGCATATGAAAGTTTGATTCATGGTACTTATGATGAGATGGTTCACTTAGTATTAGACAAGTAACTTACTTTCTATTAAGTCGTCATAAAGCTACCTAGAAACATTGATTGTTAAGATATTGATGTACTTGATATTTACCTAATATCTATCATTTTTAGACATGATGAATTTATTAAAGAAGGTGTTGATGGTGCTGGACCTGCCAACATGTCAGGGGATCTCCCCGGTAAGAAGTCCCAATTAGACCTCAGACCGTTTGGTGTAGGAGTCCCAGTAGTGGGTCGTATGATAATGCCTTGACTAAGATTTCGCATAGAGGCAAGTAAGATAACTTTGTTGGTAACAAGGGTGTGACAGCTACAGTGAGTCAAGGAAGGTGCATGAGAGGTTCTAACACATGGGGGTTGAGATGAGTGCACTCCTTGGAAACCTGTAATAGTACTTGGCTTGAAAGGGAACACACGAGCGAAGATGCATCACAACATGGAAGGAAAGTTAGCAAACAATCCAAGTGATGGTTAAACCAACAACACATTTCAAAAAGATTCATACATACTTATACATAATAGTCTATACATTCATGCGTAAGCAAACCTATACATATATCATTTAGAGTAAACTAGATAGCATAGAATACAATACAAAATATGCATGAAATGTGTTGGCTCTTAAACTAGATAGCATAGAATACAATACAAAATATGCATGAAATGTGTTGGCTCTTATTATATAAAGAAGTGTAAGTTCCAGTCATACAATACATCCATGTCCAACCACTAGTTCCAATAGTGGAACATTATAGCCACATCTGCCTGCTCCTCCAAAGAGATGTACTAGCTCCGCACATTGGAGAATCCAAGGCCTGTTATAATATTGTCCAAGCTCTCTCCAAGATAGTCTTATCGGAAGCTTGGCTGACCAAAAGCCTTTATAATGAGTTATGAGGGACTATTTATAGAAAAGGGTGAGGTGACCCTTGAAATTCCCTTTTATGATAGTTCAACTACCCTCATGACTCTTCACCTACTCTATGACTGTTACATCCAACTATCACAACTTGACTTACACTTGACATGACATTACGTTACAATGCACATGTACCCATGTGAAACAAAATGGCTTGAGAAAGTCAAGCTAGACATCACTCTGGCTTATACAGCCATGGAAGTCCAACTCCTCAACATCCTCATGCTGATCGACACTAACATACAGATGCCAATATCGGTATTCCTTGATGGTGTCTGTGCGCTCCGCGGTGAAATATGTTTGAAACCTGACTCTTGCCTCCATAGCATTCAGGTACACCGCGCGGGCTCCTCTGTCCAACTCACCTAAAAGCATGCGCATCATTGTCTTAATGCAGTCGGACCAACAACATACTTGTGCATGATTTCTGAACTGATGGGAAAGTCTGGGTTGGTGGCAATGTGCATCAACTCATCGAAGTATGAGTCAAGCTCTAGTCGAACCTGCTTCTTTGTCTTTGCCTTGGTGAGAGTCCCAATAGATGGGATCACATGTGTGCGCACCACAACATCCATACTCTTGAATACTCGTGCATGGGAAGCCTGTATTCTAGTGATGAGCTGCGGGAGCTCTTCATAGTTCCAGATCTAACTCTAGATACGTGCTTTCAGCCTGACCGCATTGGCCCTCATCATCTTAAGCAAGTGAAATGGGGTTCCCTTGTATTTCATCGTCCATGTTTGCATGTCACCAACAACAGCATGTAAGTTCGTTAAGATACGTGCTCTTCTAGCACATCGCTGCTACCATCCGTTGAGATGGACCACTGCCTTATGCAGGGTACCAAACTTGGAGTACAATGATTGCATCACTGTGTCAAGGGATAATACTTCATCTAGTATTGCCTTCTTTAGTTCATCTTGGGCAGACACTATCACCAAATCTCCTCCTTGCTTGGTTGTATATAGTTCCTTCGCCATTTGCTCATTCGCATCTATCAGAAAGTGAACACTTGAGCTAGTGGCTTCGGTATACACTCTGGTTGCATCGGACAAGGCTACTGGATGTTTGCGCACAACAGTCACAATCACTCGTTCCTCAACTTGTGCAGGAGATGTATGATCTTACAAAGTTGACACTCTATGAGACTGCATAACTCTATGTTGAGATTCATCGAATTAGATGTTGTGCATCTCTCCTTCCTACTAATCACCAAGGATCTCAGCGCCTCCTTGATCACTTGAGACTTTCTCATCATCTTGATGCAGTGAAGTGGGTAAGTCGACCTCTTAGTGATGAGGCATGAGGTCGGTGTCCTATTCCAACTCCTACTGCTCCATGTCTACATCCAACTGTTGAAGTGCTCGTTCTATCTCATGAGCGAAGTCTTGCTCCTGTGATGGTTCACCCTACTTTCCTGATGTCAGTTGATCTGATGAATCAACTACTTGTACGGGTGTTGTTTCATCTGTTTACACATGTTGTGCCCCCTGCTGTATCTGTTGTTGCCACGCTTCCCTCTCCTTTTTGCACATCTCTTATTCCTTTCAGAGATGCTCCTTCAGCTCATGTAACTCCTTCTCTGTTTCTTCCATTCTTCTCTTATCCCTATACCTCTGTGCGATTCACATGTCGTGTTGATTCCTCTTTTCCTCTATAGTCATAGCTTCCTTCTCTACCAATGGATCAGCTCGGAACTTGCAGCTTTTCGCCTCCTCCATGCGATCGACAATCTTCCTCTTACCCTTGTCAAACACTGGTGTGCTTTCCTCTATTGCTACTACTATTGTTGGTGCCCTCCAAGATGTAGCTTCATGTTGCTTCGCTAACCACTCCACAGCAAAGCCGACCTATTCATTGGGTCTAGAGAAACTGTAGCA
This sequence comes from Pinus tabuliformis, assembly GCA_031772625.1. Taxonomy (NCBI): domain Eukaryota; kingdom Viridiplantae; phylum Streptophyta; class Pinopsida; order Pinales; family Pinaceae; genus Pinus; species Pinus tabuliformis. The sequence goes on along the minus strand of CM062814.1, from coordinate 624,199,882 downwards.
ATATCTCGATGGGTCCTCGTCAGCCCAATGAAATTCCCCGTGGATCCAGTTGAACTAAACTCTCATGTAGTGATCCTTCACAATAAAATGTGGGTCATAAAGATTGTAACTTCAGAGGTCGAATGGATACTTCTTCATCTGTTCTACTTCAACATACGCTTGCTTGATACCCTGAATCTCATATAACCCAATCCACAACAGAAGAGCGGGCCAAGGTGCCTTCTTCTTCTCGTGTAGTCTAGTTGTCAATCCTGCTGAGATGTGATACGCTACTTCCTGCATGACAAGTATTTCCAAGGCAAACTTTGGTAGAACATGTGGAGGCTTCTCTGTGCTAAACATTTGGATGAAGGCATCGGATGGTGAGGCATAAAAATTAGCAATGTCTAACAGTGCATCCATTGCTTCCTTTGACATGAAGGGTGGATCCTGTTTGAATATCATCTTGTAGACTGGGGTGAAAAAATTATCAGATAATCATGTGATTACTCCTTTGAAGCTACATTCAGACAACAAATTGAAATATTTGTTCACAACAGTCTCCACCAGTGACCATGCCCACTCTAAGCCTGGGAAATCATGTTGGGTACAGATTTCGTCTAAGATGTAGGCGAACATGTAAATCTATGCATGCATACCTTCAAGTGATTGTCGATCCTTTTCTACTTGTTCCTTCAGCTGATGATCCAACATGCCGGAATAGTTACATGGTTTTCCCTCTTTAGCCAGTTGGTCCAGCGCAATCACCCAACTTTGTCGGAAGGTTTCTATGCTTTCTTGGCCATACAGTCGACATGAAAATATGACCAAGTATTGATACACCTTCCACAATATCTTCATTTTATAGATCTAGTTGGGTGTCAACCTAAATTGAGTCGGCTCCTTTACCCAGTTCTTCAGAATGTCTCTGGATTTAGCACTGTTGTTGGGTAAACTGAAGGGAGTCTTCATGATAGTCACGAGCTCTGACATTTGATACATCTCATCATAATCTCATTCCAAAAAGGTTGCAAGCTTCGTCCCACTGACACTGATCAAGGTCATCGTCTCGGGATCAATGTGGGAGATGATCCAGTGTATCATGTCCACGCATGGGAATGCGGGGTATCTGCATGCAATCCGGTACAAGTCGGACTTGTGAATGTTCACATACACCTGACAGTCTTCGAGGTCTTCCTCAAAAGTTCCTACAAATGCTTCATTGACCTCTTGCCACTTGAGTTTGATGTCCTTGTCTAGAAACAACTTTGTATCTTCATAGATCGGTATACTAGAGGACACTCGCTCAACAGCTGCTCCAGTTGCCTTCCCGTCAATGTCCTATGATCCCACTCTCTTGGAAGCCATTGATCCTATACTACTAAGAGGTAGATGAACACCTGAAAGATCTGGAGACAAGCAACATGCATGGCAAGAAATCTATTAGCAAAAACTAAAGCAAATTCGGGGAATGACATAGCACATACTTGGGGAACTGATAGGAAAGATTGCGCAATTTCTTCTGGGAGGCTGGTAAATGGCTACCAGAACTATGCAAAAGGTAGTTTGGGTTGTCTAGGAGGCAAGACTAGCTGTTGGATCTGCACAATGCGTAATCCATACTGGCTATTGGATGTTGGGATTGTGCAATGCGTAATTCCAGATAGGAGTGACTGCAGGCTCAGGGACTGCATTGCACAATTTTCTGGGCCAACAGTCACTGTCCCTCAGAAATGTGAAAAATAGTCCTGGAGGATAGTGCCTAGGCAGAAATGTGCATTTCTGGAGAGGAAGACAGAGCCTTCCTTCCCCAGATTGTGCAATGTTGTCTCGGTGAAGGCAAAGTTCAAGCCAAGGTTGGCCAGACTCGCCGACAAGAAACTGAAAGCAAATATTAAAGTGAATGCATGGCAACACTAAGTGAAAGCAAAATTGATTGACAGTGTATGCAAACATGAATGAAATATTCAGTAAACAGATTAACATGCATGTGGGTGAAGCGATTCGCTGAATCGGCGACCATTTGTGCAAAACAATTTCATGCATGCGACAGCAATGAGATAGAAATGAAAACTAAAACAGTGCTAGGGCAAGCTAGTATACATGTAAATGACAGAAAGTGTTCAAAGAAATCAAGCAAACAACACTCACACAAGAGAAAACATAAAAAGCGACACAAATTCTGAAAAAGACACGTTGAGGCCACTTACCCGTGAATAGCTGAGCTGGATGTGTCGAAGAGTCTTGGATGTGTTGTGGGATGTTAGAGCTCAAAGATTGATGTGAAAGAATGAGCTCTAATGTGTTGAATAAATAAGTTTTGAGCTCATGACGCGCATGCCACAAATCTAGGAAAAAGCGACATTTGGAGGAAAGTTTCTAAAACAACTTTGCATGTAACCTCTAGCTGCTAAAAATATCTCCCTGAATCATGGGATGCCTTTGCATGTTGCTTTTTTCTATTCCAGGAAAAAAATTTCATGCATGCAATTCAAGTTCCCATGGTCCGAGGTGGAACTAGTTAACCCAACTACTCATGCATGAAGCTGCTCAACTGCTTGAAGGAAATGTGCATTTCTGGATGGGAGCTGGGTTGGTTGCCCAGGAGATTTGCATAATTTATGGGCGGAGCAGCCGACTGCTACCCAGATTTGCGCAAATTCTGAGTTGAGTAGCCTTGCTACGGAAAATTATGCAATTTTCATTGTGAGGGTTGGATGGAAGAATTGTGCAATTATGGAGCCCAATAGGCTACCAGACAAGATTGCGCAATTTCTGGAGGGAACGTTGGTTTCCCTCCAGAATTGCACATTTTCTGGGGGGATCTGCTCAGCCTGCAGCTGTACCAAGTCCGGATGAACAACCTATGAGGGGAATGCATCAAACTGTGATTGACAAGCTGCCTTTGTGCGGGGAAAATATTGAAGCTTGTGTACTTGATGAAGCAAGACAAGGTGATGTGAAAAGTTGGTAGGGAGTCTCCAAAACAAAGCTAATGAAAAATTTTGGAGGGTGGTTGTAGCTGTTACAACACTTGGCGACACACTGGTAGATACGCCTTCTGCAGTATCTTCGTCTTATAGATCTGATTGGGTGTCAACCTGAATTGAGCTGGCTCCTTTACCCAGTTCTTCAGAATGTCTCTGGAGTTAGCACTGTTGTTGGGTAAATTGAAGGGAGTCTTCATGATAGTCACGGGCTCTGACATTTGATACATCTCGTCATAGTCTCGTGCCCAAAAGGTTGCAAGCTTTGTCCCACTGACACTGCTCAAGGTCATCGTCTCGGGATCAATGTGAGAGACAATCCAGTGTATCATGCCCATGCATGGGAACGTGGGGTATCTGCATGCAATCTGGTACAAGACGGACTTGTGAATGTTCACATACACCTAACAATCTTTGAGGTCTTCCTCAAAAGTTCCTACAAATGCTTCATTGACCTCTTTCCACTTGAGTTTGATGTTCTTGTCTAGAAACAACTTTGTATCTTCATAGATCAGTAGACTAGAGGACATTCGCTCAACTGCTGCTCCAGCTACCTTCCCGTTAGTGTCCTATGATCCCACTCTCTTGGAAGCCATTGATCCTGTACTGCTAAGAGGCAAATGAACACCTGAAAGATTTGGAGACAAGCAACATGCATGGCAAGAAATCTATCAGCGAAAATTAAAGAAAATTTGAGGAATGACATAGCACACACCTGGGAACTGATAAGCAAGATTGAACAATTTCTTCTAGGAGGCTGGGTGAATGGCTACCAAAACTGTGCAAAAGGTAGTCTGGGCTATCTAGGAGGTAAGATTGGTTGCTTGATCTGTGCAATGCATAATCCAGACTGGCTGTTGGATGTTAGGATTGCGCAATGCATAATTCCATCTAGGAGTGACTGTAGGCTCAGGGACTGTATTGCACAATTTTCTGGGCCAGCAATCATTTTCCCTTAGAAATGTGAAAAACAGTCCTGGAGGACAGTGCCTAGGAAAAAATGTGCATTTCTGGAGAGGAAGACAGAGCCTTCCTTCCCCAGATTGTGCAATGTTGTCTCGGTGAAGGCAGATTCCAATCCAAGGTTGGCCAGACTCGCCGACAGGCAACTGAAAGAAAATATGAAAGTGAATGCATGGTGACACTAAGTGAAAGCAGAAGTGATTGACAGTGCATGCAAACATGAATGAAATATTTAGTAAACAAATTAACATGCATGTGGGTGAAGCGAGTCGCCAAATCAGCGACCATTTGTACAAAATAATTTCATGCATGTGACAGCAATGAGATAGAAATGAAAAATGAAACAGTGCTAGGAGAAGCTAGCATACATGTAAATGATAGAAAGTGTTCAAAGAAATCAAGCAAACAACACTCACACAAGCAAAAACATAAAAAGCGACATAAATGTTGAAAAAGACAAGTTGAGGCCACTTACTCGTGAATAGCTGAGCTGGATGTGTCGAAGAGTCTTGGATGTGTTGTGGGATGTCAGAGCTCGAATATCGATGTGAAAGAATGAGCTCTAGCGTTGAATAAATAAGTTTTGAGCTCATGACGCGCATGCCACAAATCTAGGAAAAAACGACACTTGGAGGAAAGTTTCTAAAACAACTTTGCATGTAACCTTTAGCTGCTAAAACTATCTCCCTGAATCATGGGATGCCTTTACATGTTGCCTTTTTCTATTCTGGGAAAAACAATCCATGCATGCAATTCAAGTTTCCATGGTCCCAGGTGGAACTGGTCAACCCAACTACTCATGCATGAAGCTACTCAATTGCTTGAAGGAAATGCGCATTTCTGGATGGGAGCTGGGCTGGCTACCCAGGAGATTTGCGCAATTTATGTGCATAGCAACTGACTGCTACCCAGATTTGTGCAAATTCTGGGTTGAGAACCCTTTCTGGGAAAAATTACGCAATTTTCACTGTGAGGGTTGGATGGCAGAATTGCGCAATTATGGAGCCCAACAGGCTACCAGACAAGATTGCGCAATTTCTGGAGGGAAGGTTGGTTTCCCTCCAGAATTGTGCAATTTCTTGGGGGATCTGCTTAGCCTGCAGTTGTACCAAGTCCAAATGAACAGCCTGTGAGGGGAATGCATCAAACTGTGATCGACAGGCTGCCTTTGCGCAAGGAAAATATTGAAGCTTGTGTACTTGTTGAAGCAAGACAAGGTGCTATGAAAAGTTGGTAGGGAGGATCCAAAACAAAGCTAAGGAAAAATTTTGGAGGGTGGTTGTATCCACTACAACACTTGGCAACACACTAGTAGAACTCCAGCTCTCTGAATGGACCTCGTTCGTGAAAAGAAAGTCTAACACCTCCAGAATTATTGTTCAATTCTCAGCTCATCTTTGTTTCACACTATCTTGATTGTAAGATGTAGCATCTGCTAGGCTCTTGGTCGATTGACACACATTCCAAGCCAAGGCAACATAATTGTTTTGATTAGGGTTGATGGGTATATTGGTGCACAAGCAGTATAGTCATCAAAGTCTTAGTTTCATCTCTGGTGTTTCTCCGCTACTAGCAAGCCTGGATAGTACCCCGGCGGAGTCACATAGGAACACAAGCATGGCTCCGCTGCCAGTGAGCCTGGTCAGTACCCTGGTGGAGTTACTTGCATCACCTCTCTATGTAGGAAGCCTTTCTCTTCTTTCGCCTTATTCATTTTCATTTTGAATTTTTCTTACTTTTCATTTTTTTATTTTTTTCATTTTTTTCAATTGTGCATAACACTTATTCATTTCATAAGCAGAAGAGGGATCCCGACTTATTGAGAGCAGAAGAGGTTGTTCCAGCAGAGAAGTAGTTTATTATATCTTTGACATGCCTATTAAGATTTTCCCCCTCACCTCACTCTACTTGATTGAGCTGACAAGGGTTAACCCAGAAACAACCGACTAGAGTAGGTGACACTAGTTAGCACGCAAGCATTGTGTTTTCACCAAGGTTCACTTTGAACAGTACATATTTTCCTTCAACATATCATAGAATAAAAGTAACAAGTTCTTCATATAGAGGAAATACAACAGATAACCAAGTAGTAATAGTTGTACAAGCCTTCTTGTACTTTACCTAGCTCGTTTCAAGAGTCATACATGGTTTCATGCGAAGCTAACCTATGAATGAAACAAGCGAACTAACAAACAAAAAATCAAAGCAAAGAGAAGAAGCAAAAGCGGGAGCAAAGCGAGTAAGAAAACAAGCAAGCAAATAAACAAACAAACAAAGTAAGTAAGCAAACAAGCATGCATGCAAACTGACTGAAAGCAAACATTACTCCTACTCCTAAGCTAATGGTGCATGGGACTGATCACATGAATTGATATTTCCAATGCAACCACCGGCGCATTGGTTGACCCATGTTGACGAAGGCTTGGTCCATGAGCAACCCAGTTGTGCGAACCAGCAAGCAAGAAAGGTATAACAATGAAGACAACCACACTTTGAGTTTCAAAGTGCCCACAAGACATAAGTGAGTACAAGTGCATGGCGAGCAGTCTGTGGACTTATCATGAATTTGTGCGACACTGTGTGAAACTGTGAAGCATAAGCACACTCTTGATTGGGACATGCAAGCAAACGAAAGAAACAAAATAACTTGCGTCATGCACGCGTTCTTGCAATGTAAGACCTCCAATGCATGAGCAATAGGATCGTCCAGTTTGAGTGGGGGAAGCATGATCTATGTGTGAGATTGATCTTCAATGCATATAGATGATTGATGAGGAGCCTTGGGTGATTGAACAGTTTCTTGATCGTAAGTGAGACTAACCCCAAGAGAGCGAGGACCTGATATAACCATTAGCTCGAGTTGAAGTGCCTCGACAATCTTTGGTGTTTCAACTTCATCATCAGGTAGATCATCATAAACCGGTGGCTTCGAAAGATCAACTGTGATAGATTCTTGATCGTGATCAAATATGGTAGTAAATGGATCACGACTGCCACGATCAGAAAAATCAATGATTTCATCGGCATCCTCATGATCAGATGAATCAAACATAGGAGTAGATGAAAAGCAAACAAACTCATCCCCTATGTTTCTAGAAAAGATAGATGAAATATAAAGTGGATTTTCAATGAATAACCTATCCTCTCCGTTGTCGAATGATGGACCTGTTAGTGTCAGTCTTTACAGCCTTCCTCCAGTGATCAAATGTGCTCTTACATAGTGATTTTGAAGTGTCAAGGTCAAATTTTGTCATTTCAGTGAGTCTTCAAGCAAAATTTGGTCACTAGGCATTAGGCCTAGGGTTTGCCCAAATGTCAGTCCATGTCATCATTCAGCTGAGCCTATCATCATTCAGAGGTTTGTCATCGTCATGTCAGTGTCTAATGGGTCATTTTACACCATGTTCATGCTTCAGTTGTGCCTAGGCAAGCTCATTTCCCTCTCCTAGGGTTTTGAAAGCCAATTTCTCTTGGGCAGCCAAATCATCGGCAAAACTTGTTTCCTGATGTTAATACACCTTCCCCTATCCTTCATGTACCTTATCAAACACTTCCCATCCCTTAGATCCGCCAAATTCCTCATTTTTGCACAAACCCTAGTTTCTAGCTACAACTTGGCAATTTTCTAGGTTTGGCCTGTGTTTTGCCCTTTTGGACCCCTTCCCCTCGCTCAATCTCTGAGATTCCACTTTCCCCTGCTTCCTAACATCCCTCCCCATTCCCAAAAATTTCCCCAAGAATTTAGAAGCCCTCTGTCCCCTTCATTCCGCTTCATTTCGACAAAATTCCTTGTTTCACACATCGGAACAAGTTTCACTCAAAAGCTGTTTCTGAGAAATCAAAGATGAATTTTTCAAAACTGAGAGAGGTTTTTGTCCACAACATGCCAAGGAAGAAAAACCTCCTTCATTTTTTACACAGGTGTCATGGTTTGAGAGAAATGTCAAGAATACCGTTGCCTCAGGAGAATCAAAGGCACCTCTAAAGTGACCTTGGGAAAATCAAGTTTTCTCCTAGATTTGTTGGCCAAATGACTTGCTTGATGGATAAATTGATAACTAGACACGAAGAGATTTCCAATGAGCTATCCTGCGCTCAATTTGGGGTTGAGGAAGGCATTCAAAAGTTGACTGCAACAGCACTCTTCCTTGAGGCAGCCTCATTGGACACTTTTTGACCAGTCTTGGGAGATTTGCTTTTTGACAGGTCAAATCAACTCCAAATTGAAAAATTCTGGTTGGGTTGGAAATTATACTCAAATACCTTTCCAACGAGCCATCCTGTGCCTGATTCTGATGCCGGGAAGGCCCTCAAACAAGGCTGTGAACGTGCGCGACCAAACGGAGATGGGTGACCAAAAACAGGCCAACGCACTGTGTTAAATTACACAGGCGCGACCAAACGTAGGTGCGCGACCAAAAACTCTGTCTGCCGTAAAACTCACCTAAACTTCAATTTTCTTTCAAATTTGCTCGGATTTCTTCAAGGTATGCTTCCCTTATGATGTTTATAATCATGCCATGGATGAATAAGGAGGGTTATGGTAATTTTATCATGCAAGAAATTAATGAAAAATAGGTTAAGTGACTTGATGTCTTTGCAAGCTTATGTTAGGTTGTATTGTTTGTTTTTCAAGGTAATTTTTCCTTTATTCCCTTCCATTAGTTTCCCATTATAAATTCACATGTGTTAGAGTGTCATTTTCATTGATCTCATTTGCAAATTAATGCTAGACCCCATCCCAATTTCCTAAAAACCCTAACCCCTCCTAAACCCTATTTCAAATCCTAATTTCTCCCATGCATCCTACTCAAACCCTAACACTTTGTCACACAGCAAAATGAAAAAGAAACATTGTGAAAAGAAAAAGGAATATGATGGCAAATGCATGCATATGAATATCACAAAAAACAAAGTAATATCACTATGCATAGCCTAGACAAGACAAGAGCAAAAGAGACATATTGCTGTGTAAAAATCAGAGGCAAGGTAACTAGGTGGCTGTCATGACAAAGTTAACAATATACAGCTGTACATGTTGTCAAAATGAACATTTTGCTATGGTAAGGTTTGCATAAGAACATGGTATATCTCCCTAACCTCAAACTCTGTTTTCCTACCCTTCCCTTCATTAAAACCCTAATTCAATTGCTTATCCTTTCCCTAAAATCCCTATGCAATTGATACCCTTCCCTTTTGACAAAGTATGTAATTGAAGACCCTAATTCACATATGACAAAAGTATGAAAGCTGCCAGCATTGTAAAGGACTGCTGTTATGAAATATGGTTGGCAGCATTGTTGATGGGTTCCTACTCCCTAACCCTAATTCCCATATCCCTCCATCTCCCTAATTCCCTTGATACAGTCCCTTTCCCATTTCCTTTTCAAATTGTCATAAAAACCCTTCTCTTCCCCTTGTAATCAAAATAACAAAATCCCTGTTTCCCAAAAGCATCAATGACCATTTCAAAAGCTATAAAAAAACAGAGTATGCTCTTAATAGACATTCAAAGACAAAATGAAATGAGCAGCCTGTTAAATGTTGATAGTTGATGCTGCCTTATCCCCCTATGCCCATGACATCCTCCCCTCCATCATGAAGATTTTCATTGTCCTTTCCCTTGGTGCTTAAAAAACACAGTTTCCCTAAATAAAGTATTGATTTGCAAATGGTAAGAGATGGAATGACATGTTTAGTATTATGTGATGTTTTCCTTCAGAATTCCCTGCTTATATATATTTTTCCCTTTCCAATATGTAAATTCCCTCCCCTAACATGTCCCTCATGATGTTTCCCCTTGAAAACAGCATACTTCACAGCATTTTGCAGGCAGGGCAGCGGTCATTTTGACTTGTTTATTCCACCTTGCTCAATAACACCATGTCAACCACTGAGACTAATGAGCAAGGTGATGACCGGTCTTCTTCTACAGAGGATTGAGACACAGCAGAGGCCTCGTAAGGGTGGCAAAGGTGGTCATCATAGTGGTTACATGTTTGCAAGGCTAAAATGAAAATTCTCCAAAGGAAGCTGTCAGAGGCCCAGAAGAAGAAGAAAAGGACAAACCCACTCCGTATCTTGGCTGAGGCATCTCTCACTCATCATGGTACTGATCAGCCTTGATCTAGCATCAAAATGTGAAAATTTTGAGAATTTTGGAGCATTTTGGAAATTTTTGGTAAAATTACAGGTTTTGCCCACGGTTTGGTCTCACCCCGGGTGAGACCATTTTGAAGGGCTGCTCGGAATTTTGCAAACTTGGCATTTTTGGAAAGGGTATGCAAAAAGAAAAATTACCAGTACTTGGGGGCAGCCTAATTTTGAGTTTTGAGCCTCCAAAAGCTCAAAATACACCTAAAAATTGACTTTCTGCCCACTTTTTGAGTTGCAGAAAGTGACCTTGGGAGAAATGGTTTTTGAGGGGTCAAATCTACACCAAATTCATAAATTCCACTTGGGATGGAAAGTAGACAGGCCAAGCTTTCCAATGAGCCATCTTGCACCTGATTTGGATCAGTGGAACCCACTCAAAAGTAGCTGCAAAGGGGCGCGACCAGAACTTCCAGGGGCGCGACCAGAACTTCCAGATTTGCCAGTTTTTGACTAGTTCGGCCAGAAAAGCACTATTTTCACTTTGGTTGACTATTTGGGCATGTAAATGATAGATTATTGTGTAAATTTCATGGCATTAGATACTTTTACTCTTCTTTACCACTTCTAGAAGCTTCTTTGATGTAAATGGTGAATAATTAATGCATGGATGAGTTAGCTAAGTAATAGAGGCAAGTTGTTGGGCTGCCTATTTTCTAGTTCTTAGTTTAGAATTAGTTCAAACTGCTCCTAGGAAGCTGAGCTCGACCCCTAGAGGTGGGGAAAGGAGTTAGATGGTCTAGGAGGTCTATATTATGCTCTCTCCTTCTCATTTTCATGGTTGGACTCTAGAGGGAGAAGTGCTATTGTATTTTTGACTTGTATTTTCTGCAATTTGAGGAAAAGGAAGGCCAGGGTTTTGCAGACTTCATTGTGGATTCTTGTGGATTATTATGTTGATGGTGTGCCTCCTACTGTTATTGTAAGTGTGTTTATGTGTTCCATTTCTTAATCTCTTGCTGCTATTTAAACAAAAGAAGTGATAAAGTTTGAATTCATGCATGCCATGCTCAGCTTTCAATTTTGTTTAAAATTTATGTTTTCCACTGTCTAGAGAGGATTCGAATTCGTTGTTTGCCCTCTTTAGCCTCTCTTCTTTCTTCCCTGATCATCTCTTTCAGTTAAAGGCATCAGCATAGACTCCTACCTTGCCCCAAAGACCCACCTGCAAAAACTGAGCTCAATCCCCGCACCCTAAATTGCACTCCCTCCAATTGCCACCAAAAACCCCAAAAATCATTAAATCCAAACCCCCTATCAATTTACTAGCCTAAAACCCTTATTCTTAATTGGTCAGCCTAATCATATTGAAAGATCTATCGAATCTGACCCGAGAGAGCCTTCTCATACCTCGTAGGGCTAGCTACGAGGTGAAATGGTTTGATGTAGCCTTGAGAGTTTATCTATCTCAGCCTAGGTGAATTCCAAGCGCTAACAAGACCAACATCTGGTGTGACCTGTGAGTGATCAACAATAGGTGCATTCGTGGATGGAGATACACATGCAAAATCATGGATGACGGGTTCACCAAAGATGTGAGGAAAGAATGGAGGAGGCTCAGATGAAAGGGAGTCATCCTTAGCCGAGTGTTGATGTTCAAGCTCCCATTCATACTCTTCATGAATGAAAGCGCATGTTGGTTGTGTAACACAAACTCCGTCAGTGGCTTGATCCTCGTTCACAACAAGTGAAGAGGTCGGAATGGAAGAACACAAGATAGTATCATCCGGAGGAACTATCGAGTGCAAAGATAGAGGTTGTGGAACAAAATGCATATGACAACTCGAAGGACTCACAACCAAATCTACGCGAAAATTAAGTGAAATGATGTTGGGAGGATGTGAAAGCTGAATAGGTGTGTGAGCATGATCCTCAAAATCACTCGACAGTGGTGGAGTCTTTTGATGAGGGGATGGCTGACAGCCACTCGTGACAGTGACCGCATCCAGCTAAGATTGTGCAACTCCATCATTGGAGAAGGTTGAGTGAGGCTTGATTTCGAACTTCTTCTTGGGACGAGCAGATTTCTTAATTCAATACTTGAATCAGTCCCAAAGATAAATAAATTTCATCTAGCTCCTTGGAGCTTGAAACTGCAAGTCACAGAAGCGCTGCCAAAAGTCCATAATCGATTCATGCGGAGCCTTCCATTGTTGTAGAAGTTTTTGGTCAGGATAGTCTAGATCAAAATGATAGAAAGTGTCTTCAATGAGATCACAGAAGTGCTCAAGTGAGTGCACGCTATTAGCCGATAGGATTAACAACCATCGAAGTGGAGATTAAGCAGCACGTTGGCCTTTTCATAAGAACAAAAATCTTCCTCATGAAGCATGGAAATAAAGTCATGTAAGTACTCAGGCCAGGCCACTTCACCTTCACCATCATACATGTAAGTGGACAAGTGATCGAAAAACTCCCTCGTGATGGTGACATCTTCATGATTCGAAAAACATCACAGAGGGAGAAGAGTGCAAGAATCCATGAAAGATATGCAAAGGTTCAAAACCGTATGAGAGGATATAGTTTGTCATCTGGCCCTCCTTCTAGATCCAGAAATGTTGACAGTGTTGGACCCGCCAACATGTCAGGGGATCTCCCTGATAAGAAGTCCCAATTAGACCTCAGACTATTTGGTGTAGGAGTCCCAGTAGTGGGTCGTATGGTAATGCCTTGACCGCAATTTCACATAGAGGCAAGTAAGATAACTTTGTTGGTAGCAAGGGTGTCACAGCTACAGTGATTCAAGGAAGGTGAATGAGAGGTTCTAACACATGGGGGTTGAGATGAGTGCGCCCCTTGGAAACCTGTAATAGTACTCGACTTGGAAGGGAACACATGAGCGAAGATCCATCACAACATGGAAGGCAAGTTAGCGAGAAATCCAAAGTGATGGTTAAACCAATAGAACATTACAAAAAGATTCATACATGCTTATACATAATAATCTATACATGCATGTGTAAGAAAACCAATACATATGTCATTTAGAGTAAACCAGATAGCATAAAATACAATACAACATATGCATGAAACGTGTTGGCTCTTATTATATAAAGAAGTGTAAGTTCTAGTCATACAATACATCCATGTCCAACCACTAGTTCCAATAGTGGAACGTTACAGCCACATCCGCCTACTCCTCCAAAGAGATGTACTAGCTCTGTGTAGTGGAGAAGCCAAGGCTCATTACAATACTGTCCAAGCTCTCTCCAAGATAGTCTTATCGGAAGCTTGGCTGACTAAAAGCCTTTACAATGAGTTATGAGGGACTATTTATAGCAAAGGGTGGGGTGACTCTTGACATTCCCCTTTGTGACAGTTCAACTACCATCATGACTCCTCACCTACTCTATGACTGTTACATCCAACTATCACAACTTGACTTACACTTGACATGATTTTACGTTACAATGCAGATGTACCCATGTGAAACAAAATGACTTGATCAAGTCAAGCTAGACATCACTCTAACTTAGACAACCATGGAATTATAACTCCTCAACATCCTCATGCTGATCGACAGTAACGTATTGATGCCAAGATCAGTAGTCCTTGATGGTGTCCATGTGCTTTGTGGTGACATCTATCTGAAACCTGACTCTTGCCTCCATAGCATCTGGGTACACTGCTCGGGATCCTCTGTCCAACTCGTCTAAAAGCATGCGCATCATAGTCTTCAATGCGGTCAGACTAGCAACATACTTGTGCATGATTTCTGCACTAATGGGCAAGTGTGGGCTGGTGGCAATGTGCATCAACTCATTGAAGTACGAGTCAAGATATTGTCGGACCTACTTCTTTGTCTTCTCCTAGGTGGGAGTCCCAATATATGGGATCGCATGTATGCACACCACAACATCCATTCTCTTGAATACTCATGCATGGGAAGCTTGTATGCTAGTGATGAGTTGTGGGAGCTCTTCATAGCTCTGAATCTGACTCCGGATATATGCTTTTATCTCAACCGCATTGGCCCTTGTCATCTTAGGCAAGTGAAGCGGGGCTCCCTTGTATTTCATCTTCCATGTTTGCATGTCATCAACAGTAGCATGCAATTTTGTTAAGATACATGCTCTTCTAGCACATTAATACTACCATCCGTTGAGATGGATGACTGCCTTATGCATGGAACCAAACTTGGAGTACAACGCTCGCATCACGGTGTCAAGGGAAAATACTTCATCTAGTATTGCCTTCTTCAGTTCAGCTCAGGCGAACATTGTCACCAAATCTCCTCCTTTCTTGGTCATTTGTAGTTCCTTCACCATTCGCTCATTCTCGGCTATCACAAAGAGAACACTTGAGCTAGTGGATTTGGCATACACTCTGGTTGCATCAGCCAAGGCTACTGGATGTTTGCAACATTAGTCATCATCACTCGTTCTTCCACTTGCACAGTAGATGTATGATCCTCCAGAGTTGACACTCTACGAGACTGCACAACTCTATGTTGAGATTCGTCAAATGAGATGTTGTGCATATCTCCTCCTAGATGATCACTAAGGATCTCAGTGCCTCTTTGGTCACTTGAGACTTACTCATCATCTGGATGTGGTGAAAAATGTAAGTTGACCTCTTGGTGATGAGGCATGAGGTCGGTGTCCTGTTCCAACTCATGATGCTCCATGTTTGTATCCAACTGTTGAAGTGCTTGTTCTATCTCATAAGCGAGTCTTGCTCCTGCGATGGTTTGTCCCATTTTCCTGATGCCAGCTGTTCTGATGAATCAAATACTTGTACAGGCATTGTTTCATTTGTTTGCACATGTTGTGCCCCTTGTTGTATCTGTTAATGTTGTGCTTCCCTCTCCTTCTTGTGCAGCTTTTGTTCCTTTCAAAGTTGCTCCTCCAGCTCATGCAACTCCTTCTCTTCTTCTTCCATTCTTCTCTTATCCCTCTACCACTGCATGATTCGCATGTCAGGTTGATACCTATTTTCCTCTATAGCCATAATTGCTTTCTCTACCAATGAATCTGCTCGGAACTTGCAGCTTTACTCCTCCTCCATGTGATCGACAATCTTCATCTTACCCTTGTCGTGCATTGGTATGCTTGCCTCTACTACTACTACTACTGTTGGTGCCCTCTGAGATGCTGCTTCATGTTGCTTCGCTAGCCACTCCACAGTGAAGCCGACTTATTCATTAGGTCTAGAGAAACTGTAGCAATATCTCCATGGGTCCTCCTCGGCCCAATGAAATGCCTCGTGGATCCAGTTGAACTGAACTCTTGTGCAATGATCCTTCACAATACAATGTGGGTCATATGGATTGTAACTTCAGAGGTCGAATGGATACTTCTTCATCTGTTCTTCTTTGGCATCCGCTTGCTTGATACTTTAGATCTCATATAACCCAATCCATAATGGAAGAGTGAGCCAAGGTGCCTTCTTCTTCCGAGGCAGTCTAGTTGTCAATCCTGTCAATATGTGATAAGCTACTTCTTGCATGACAAGTATGTCCAAGGCAAATTTCGGTAGAACATGCGGAGGCTTCTCTACGTTTAACATTCGGATGAAGGTGTCGGACAGTGAGGTATACCAATCAGCAATGTCTAACAGTGCCTCCATTTCTTCCTTTGACATGCAAGGCGGATCCTGTTCGAATATCATCTTGTAGACTGGGGTGAAAAAATGATCAGAAAGCCATGTGATTACTCCCCTGAAGCTACATTGAGACAACAAACTGAAATATGTGTTCATAGTAGTCTCCACCGGTGACCATGCCCACTCCAAGCCCGGGAACTCCTGTCGAGCACAGATTTCATATAAGATCTAGGCGAACATGTAAATCTCTACATGCATACCTCCAGGTGACTGTCGAACCTTTGTTACTTATTCCTTCAGCTGATGAGCCAATATGTCGGAGCATTTACATGGTTTTCCCTCTCTATCCAGTTGGTCTAGCACGATCACCCAACTCCGTGGGAAGGTTTCCGTGCTTTCCTGGCCATACAGTCGACATGCAAATATGACCAAGTATTGATGCACCTTTCGTAGTATCTTCATATTATAGATCTGGTTGGGTGTCAACTTGAATCGAGCCAGCTCCTTTACCTAGTTCTTTAGAATGTCTCTGGATTTAGCACTGTTGTTGGGTAAACTGAAGGGAGTCTTCATGATAGTCATGAGCTCTAACATCTGATACATCTCGTCATAGTCTCGTGCCCAGAAGGTTGCAAGCTTCATCCCACTCACAATGCTCAAGGTCACTGTCTCGGCACCAGTGTGAGAGATGATCCAGTGCATCATGTCTGTGCATGGGAACACAGGGTATCTACATGCAACCTAGTACAAGATAGACTTTGTGAATGTTCACATACACCTGACAGTCTTCGAGGTCTTCCTCAAAAGTTCCTGCAAATGCTTCATTTACCTCTTACCACTTGAGTTTGATGTCCTTGTCTAGAAACAACTTTGTATGTTCATAGATCGGTAGACTAGAGGACACTCGCTCTACTATTGCTCCAGCTGCCTTCCCGTCAATGTCCTACGATCCCGCTCTCTTAGAAGCCATTGATCCTATACTGCTAAGAGGTAGATGAACACCTGAAATATCTGGAGACAAGAAACATGCATGGCAAGAAATCTGTCAGCAAAAACTAAAGCAAATTTGGGAAATGATATAGCACATACCTGGGGAACTGATAGGAAAGATCGCGCAATTTTTTCTGGGAGGATGGGTGACTGGTTGCCAGAACTGTGCAAAAGGTAGTTTGGCCTATCTTGGAGGCAAGATTGGCTGCTGGATCTGCACAATGTGCAATCTAGACTGGCTGTTGGCTGTTGGGATTTTGAAATGCGCAATTCCAGTTGGGAGTGACTGCAGGCTTAGGGACTGCATTGTGCAATTTTCTGGGTCAGCAGTCACTGTCCCTCAAAAATGCACAAAACAGTCCTAGAGGATAGTGCCTGTCCAGAAATGCACATTTCTGGAGAGGAATATAGAGCCTTCCTTCCCCATATTGCGCAATGTTGTCTCAGTGAAGGACAATTTTGGGCCAAGGTTGGCCAGACTCGCCGATGGGAAACTGAAAGCAAACATGAAAGTGAATGCATGGAGACACTAAGTGAAAGTAGAAGTGATTGACAGTGCATGAAAACATGAATGAAATATTCAGTGAACATATCAACATGCATGTGGGTGAAGCGAGTCATCGAATCAGCGACCGTTTGTGCAAATCAGTTTCATGCATGCGACAGTAGTGAGATAGCAACAAAAACTGAAACAGTGCTAGGACAAGCTAGTATACATGTAAATGACAGAAAGCATTCAAAGAAATCAAGAAAACAACACTCACACAAGTGAAAACATGAAAAGTGACAGAAATGTTGAAAAAGACAAGTTGAAGCCACTTACCGGTGAATAGCTGAGTTGGATGTGTCAAAAAGTCCTGGATGTGTTGTGGGATGCTAGAGCTCCAAGATCGATGTGAAATAATGAGCTCTGATGCATCGAATGAATAAGTTTTGAGCTCATGACGCGCATGCCACAAATGTAGGAAAAAGTGACACTTGGAGGAAAGTTTCTAAAACAACTTTGCATGAAACCTCTAGCTGCTAAAAATATCTCCCTGAATCATGGGATGCCTTTGCATGTTGCCTTTTTCTATTCTAGGAAAAAGCATGCCATGCATGAAAGTCAAGTTTCCATGGTCCCAGGTGGAACTGGTCAACCCAACTACTCATGCATGAAGTTGCTCAACTGCTTGAAGGAAATGCGCATTTATGGCTAGGAGCTAGGCTGACTGCCCAGGAGATTTGTGCAATTTACGGGAAGAGCAGCTGACTGCTGCCTAGATTTGCGCAAATTCTGGGCTGAGCAGCTTTGCTGGGGAAAATTGCGCAATTTTCACTGTGAGGGTTGGCTGGCAGAATTGCACAATTCTGGAGCCCAGCAGGCTTCCAGACAGGATTGTGCAATTTATGGAGGGAAGGCTGGTTTCCCTATAGAATTGCACAATTTCTTGGGGGAGCTGCTCAGCCTACAGCTGGACCAAGTCCGGATGAACAGTCTGTGAGGGGAATACATCAAACTCTGATCGACATGTTGCCTTTGTGCAAGGAAAATACTAAAGCTTGTGTACTTGACAAAGCAAGACAAGGTGCTGTGAAAAGTTGGTAGGGAGGCTCCAAAATGAAGCTAAGGAAAAATTCTGGAGGGTGATTGTAGTCACTACAACAGAAGGCTAGCGCATTGTTTTTTATATATGATAGCTTGATGTTGTCTTTAATGCTTAAGATAAGCATGATAAAATTGTAACAATGAGATTATTGCTCAAGATATTCTTGTTGACCATGGTTAGGTTTTGATCAGCTTAGTGATTAAGACGTGATAAATTTGGATGCCCTTTCTTGATGTTTGGATAATATAATAAACAAGTGATGAAGTGTTTATGATCCTTGAAGTATTGTCCTGATCATATGACTCTAATCCTTGATGAAAGTTTAATTTCATGCTCATATGTGAAGATGAAGTATGCCAACATGTTATTACAATGATGGATATATGTTTTATAATTTGACATAGTTTGATGATCTAACAATTCTGCTAATGCATCAAAATATTATAGATAGGTTGATGTCTAAAGTGGTTTCCCATTTAGAGGGACAAACTCTCCATAAGATCCTTACACCTATTATCATAAATGTATAGAAGATTCCTTTCTACTGAATTAATATTTTTGACATGAATAGGAAATATCTTATGTTGTTGGTCTACAGCAAGTTTTGGTCTGAAAAGAGAGGGTTTCTCTTAGTCTAAGCCCCAACTGCATGGAAGCAATCTTTTCAGTGCGGTTATAGACCTATAGCAGCATGAAAGAAAGCCTATGGGTGCAGTTATGCATGTAGGTCACAAAATATGAAACCTCATGCATGAAATCAGAAGTGCACTTGAAGTATGATAGTCCTACATAGATGGAGTAGCCATCAAAAAATTCTCTGAAAAGGGAAGTTTGAATGTTTGACTTACTATAGAGAATGTAAACGTGTTGACTAAACTTGTGTTTGCAAGGGACCAGAATATGCATATTAGTATGATATTTTGATTTGAGCATTGAAGT
Organism: Pinus tabuliformis; assembly: GCA_031772625.1. NCBI lineage: Eukaryota > Viridiplantae > Streptophyta > Pinopsida > Pinales > Pinaceae > Pinus > Pinus tabuliformis. The sequence goes on along the minus strand of CM062814.1, from coordinate 624,180,738 downwards.
TAGTACATGAAAGTATTGATAACAGTTGCAAGGGTTTGATTTGGCTTATTGATGAGTTGTTTTGAAGTTTTGACATGATGCTTGATGGTTTATAGATATGTTTTGGATTATGGATTGTTTGAATTCACAGTGATAACAAGTTAGAGTTTTGCTCTGATTTGGTACTTGATGACTATTTATTTGCCTTGATGATAGTGTTATGTGGGCATAGTGACTTTCAGTGATTGATGTTGGCATTGATTTTGTATTGGCTTCATTGGCTTTGGCACATTGGTTGAAGTATAAACAATTGTGACTTATCTTTGGCATATGCATTTGCATCTAGTGGAAGAAATAATTCATATTATGGTTATGTGAATTCCCTGATGGAATTTGATATTCTTAAGTTTTTTTGCATGACAATAGATGAAGCCGTGACTTGGTATATGGATATGAGCTCTACCTGTCACCTGGTCCAAAGAGTTTGTTACAGTGATATTGGCATAAATTTTTATGATTTTGATATTAGTTTTGATCTCGCATCTAAGGCTTGATAAGCTGACTTAGTTGATTTGATTTCACATTCCTTAATTGTGTAAGTATAAGCATTTTGGTTTGGTAAAATGCTATGTTTGCAAAAAACATTATATAAAACAAGTTTCCCAAGCCTGGTGTGTCCACATTGACAGTTATCAATGAAGCGAAAAAAATGTTCCAATCCAAACCTCTACTTCAAAATTGGTCCAAGGTTTGGATTTTATTTTGGTTTTACGTGTTGATGGTTTATTCTTAGTATTTAATAAGCCTCTGGTGATCAAAGTAAGAGGGATTTTGCCTTTGAAGTTTTAAATGATGAATCATGGCCTGATGAATTAATTTGTGAAGTTTGGAAAAGAAAATCTATATTGTGAAGCTATTGAAGATTTTTTAGAAATTCAAAATGCAAATCCTTGGACACTCCAATTGAATTTCAAGAAGTTATGAAGAGATATTATTGAACCTGACTTGGAAACTGATAGTTTATTGAAGCATTGATGTTCTGTGTGAACACCCATCCATGTACTTGTGTGTGTGTGTGTGTGTGTGTATTTCATAGAATCTTAGTCAATTCATGATTGAGCTGCTTCAGACACATTGAGTTGTTTCTAGGCACCCTTTGAGATATTTGCATGGTACGATAAATTTTGGTCTAAGATATTATTCCTATGATATGTGACTGCATGGATGTATTGATGTTATTTGGAATCATTATTGATAAGATGAGGACATCTGGGTGTTGCCTTAGTATGAGATCTTCCATGATATTTTGATGAAATTTTTGTAGCATTAAGCAATGTCGAGGTTGAGTACAATGATGCTAGCATGGCTAGCTATGAGACGGGTTGAAGAAGCTCTTTAGAGAGATGTTTGAGCGGGTTCTAGATATGACAAGTATACAATGCAATAATAATGAGTGGGATTTGATTGGCAGATAATCCCATATATAGTTGGGACTAAGATATCTTCAGTCAGTGTTAATGTATGAGACAAACTTAGGGTTGTGGTTGTTTCCTCTATGAGAGGGAAGATGAATAAGGTAGCCTTTTTGTGATATATATATTTTTCCTAATAAATATTTGATTTGATGTCTTGTATGAATAGGATATTGCTACTATTAAGACATGATGATTACCAAATATGAGCACAATCATATGTTTTTGATCTACAAAGAGCAGGATTGATCAAGAACACTAAGCCAACTCTCCCACCCTGTTTGAGCTCCCAGGGTGTGGAATTGAGATGAAGGGCCCTTGGGGTTTAGGGAACTCTGGAAAATAGCTGTGTGTGATCCCTACTCTTGCAGTAGATCAAGTATCTCCCCTATTGTCACCCATAGGGTGAGTGTGATTCTTTTCTATCATGAGGTATCTCCACCTATCTTGGTCTATGCAAAGTATACCCTAGTTGGCATCATACCCACAAGTTGGCCTTGTTGGGATTGTCACTCCCTGTCTGGCCAAGGGGTTAAGGAATCTTGGGGGTGTGTGATCCTTACCTTTGGTAAGTTGAGTATCTCACCCAAGCATGGATTATGATGTAGGTATTCTACCACATGACTCTTGAGGGTCATTGTTGGGAAGATCAGTGGGAAATAGGATGGGTTGAGATGTGCTCCCCTATATCACCTATTGCTCAATATGGGATCGAATATGTTTTGCTCCCCCATGAGATTATGGGTTGAGATGTGCTCCCTGGTGTGATTTTTGGGTTGAGATGTACTCCCTGATATTGTTTCGGATTGAGATGTGCTCTCTAACATGATAGAGGGTGGTATCTTAGTCTCCCCTCCAATGTCAAACTCTTCTTCTTTTAGATTCAAGAATGTTCAACATATGAGCAGGAACAATCAAGAGATAAGCACGAATAAGTAGGGATGAACCGAGATAGAAATGATGACATTTGATCAAAAAATACTCGAGAGAGAATATGATTTGATGACAAGATACTTGTGATGATTACATGATAGATTTGGAATTTCTCCCTAGCTGAGAGGGACTGTTATTTTGGAAACTCAGTGACAAATTCCAACCATGGGACAAGATTCCTTTTCTTGAGAGGACCAATTTTGACTATTGAAGCGCTTAGCTTGGACAAGGGAAAGTGTAATTTTGAATTAAGCCCCACGTGCATATTTGATCAGGTCAACCCTAAAGCAAATTGGACTCCCTTGGAAGGATATAAATATAAGTCAAGTAACCCTCATTTGGACAATCATCTTGGATAATTCTTAATTATCTTCCTTGGTTTTGGCTAGCATAGGTCTAAGGTAGGTCCACAGAGAATGGGTTTGCATGAAGGTGAAATTGTAGGGTCTGAAGCTCGCATCTCTAATTTTAAGGTTTTGAGTCTCAACCATAGGCATTTCACAGTGAAATCTTGGCTGCGATCACACGCTAGTCGGCTCATCCGTGCAAATGAATCATTTCAATCACATGCAAAACACACCTTCCCTGTTGTTGGAAAGTAGGGTATATTTTTCATCAATTGTTGCAGTTAATCACAATTGACCGCAGATGAATGAAGCTGACTATATTTTGGTGAATTGATACCTGATCAGTGATTTTGCTAGAATCATCTTTTGTATCTTGTTATATTAATATTGTTGGGATCATATTCATGAATATTGTTTAGTTGATGTTACTGGATAGTTGTATGGATGAATATATGGATCATTGTATTATCTTTTGTTGAATAATTCAATGAAAATCTAATAAGAAGAATAATTTGAAAGGTTTTTCCCCATAGTGGTTTTTTCCTTAGTCACCGACCAATCCTGGTGTCTCTATGTGTGAATGTTTTTTTTCTATTGATCCTTTATGTTTCACTGCATTGATGATGATGTTGTTCTTTTTATATAGTTACATATGTTGATGAATAATGTTGTAAATTTGAATAATTTTATGATTTTATGGGGTGAATTCCATATGTAAAGAATGAAATTAAATTATCAAAGCAAAGAGAAATATAGCCCTAAGAAATTAACAAGACTACATTCTTTGGTGACTTCATTTTCTTCTAGTTGTGCCATTAACTTTCATTGCCCTCTAAGGATAACTACATGGGTATGTTTCTTAGTAGATTAGCGATGATTTTGGGATCTACTCCCTCTTATTTGGAATACAACTTTTGAAAAAATTATTTGGTTGTTGATTTATTGTCCTTAAATTTTTTTACCTTGCTTGTTGGGTTGTGTTATATTCTTTCCACGACTAGCCCACGTAGTTAACCGAGGGTTAGAGGGAAATGTTGGGTTGTGTTATATTATTTCCACGACTAGCCCACGTAGTTAACTGGGAGTTAGAAGGGGGGAGGTCACAGGGGGTTTGAGGGGCACCCGTAACCCCACTTTATATGTTAGGTTGGGCAGACCTACCTATGGTTTTGTGCATGATTTTCGCACATGTTTTTGGACGCAATGGTTTTCGGTCCATGGTTTTGGACGTGATGGTTTTTCGGTCCATGGTATTGGATGCTTCGACATGTATAAATATGTATTGTAACATTGAAAGGAACATAATGAAAAATCAAGTTAGTAGTCTCGGTTTTGGGATCCAGGGAAAATCTCTGTGTATATGTGTTTTATGTGTTATGCTCTCGCATTGTTTATTTTATGTGTTTTAGAATTCGTATGCAGGTAATTTCTGTACAGGGTTAAAACCTACATTTGGTATCAGAGTTGTTTTGGCTTCAAGCGGATGCCTTTGTTGTTGAGGGGTTTTGCTCAGGCCTGTGGTAGACCCTGTTCAGTGGGAGATCTGCGAGATCGATTCTAGTGGTGAAAGAAGATGGCGAGTAGTGGAAAGATAGAGATCAAGAAATTTAATGGTCAGAGTTTTGAGTTGTGGAAACTCAAGATGGAGGATCTGTTGGTGGATAAAGATCAGTGGATCATGGTAGATCTGGGTACTAAACCAATGAGAGTATCCGATGAAGAATGGAAGAAGTTGGATCAGAAGGCAAAGAGCAAAATACGATTGAGTGTCTCAGATTCAGTATTGCTGAATGTATCAAGCGAAGCTACAACGAAGGCTTTGTGGGACAAGTTAGGGACTTTGTACCAATCTAAGTCTCTGGTGAATAAATTGTTCCTGTAGAAAAAGTTGTATAACCCGAGGATGAAAGATGGAGACTCGGTGACAGAGTATCTAAATGCATTTAATACTGTGGTAAGTCAGTTAACATCTATTGATATTAAAATTTTAGATGAAGATAAGTGTATCAGTTTGTTGTGTTCTCTACCAGATTCGTGGGATGGTCTGGTTATTGCAATAGGTAGCAATGCAACTGCCTTGCAGTTTGATGAAATAGTCTCATCCTTGCTGACGGAGTAGATGAGACGGAAAAATATGGAAAGAAAAAATGGTGATGCCTTGTCTATATGAGGATGGTCCCAGAACAAAAACAAAAATTAGTCATCGAGTGGGAGATCTAAATCTAGAGGGAGATCTAAATCTCTAGGAAAACCTGTAAAGGTGGTGTACTGGAAATGCAGAGAGGAAGGGCACTACAAAAGGGACTGTAAATCTAAAGCTCCTGATAAAGGAAAGGGATCTGATGATGCTCCGTCTACAGAGGCGAAAACCACCTCAGATGAAGGTGGGGATGTGTACTTGGCTTCTTTAAGTACACATGTAGATCATGAGGCATGGTTGATTGACTCAGGTGCATCTTTTCATTTCACTCCCCATAGAGAGTGGTTCTGTGAGTATGAGAAATATGATGGTGGTGATGTCTCTTGGGGGATGACAGGAAGGCTAGAATCGTTGGTCGCAGAAAAGTAAAGTTGAAGTTGCAAGGTGGAAGGGTTAGAACACTTCCGGGTGCTCTGCATATTCCTCATTAGCTAGAAATCTCATTTCTGTAAGCAAACTAGATGATGTAGGTGTAAAAACAGTGTTCGAGAAGGATACCTGCAAAATGGTTAGGGAGCACTGGTATTGATTGGGGAGTTCGGATTGGAAATCTGTACAAGTTTCAAGGTAGCACTGTTATTGATGGGTGCAAAAGTTATGCGGTTCCTGAAAGTGGAGCAGAAAATTTAGTGGTCTCTGGAGAAAATACCATGCTGTGGCATCAAAGGCTTGGCATATTGGAGAGAAGGGTCTTTGAATACTTCATGGTTAAAGTATGGTAGAAGGTATGAGTAATAACTCTTTGGATTTTGATTTCTGTGAAAATTGTGTATATGGGAAGAAAAATCGGGTGAGCTTCCCCTGTGGTAGTAAGAGGGTGAAACAGATATTAGAGCTTGTGCACAATGATGTGTTTAGACCTGTGAAGGTTCCATGTCTGGGTAAGTCTGTGTACTATGTATCATTTATAGATGACTTCTCAAGAAATACATGGATATATTTCCTTAAGAAGAAATCTGAAGTCTTTGACAGGTTTAAAGAATTTAAGGCTCTCGTGGAAAATCAGGCAGAGAAGAAGATAAAGGTGCTGAGGATAGATAATGGTGGAGAGTTTTGCAGTAAGGAATTTGAAGAATTCTGTAGGAAGTGTGGTATAACACAGCAAAATACTACTCCATATACACCTCAACAAAATGGAGTTGCAGAAAGAATGAACAAGACGTTGATGGAAACAGCAAGAAGCATGCTCAGTGGTGTCCGGTTAGGATAGGAATTCTGGGCAGAGGCAGTGGATACTGCATGTTACATGGTCAACAGGTCACCTTCATCAATGTTGGAGGATAAAACTCCACAAGAGGTATGGACTGGTAAGAAACCATCTCTTTCACATCTAAGGGTATTTGGATGTGATGCATATGTACATGTTCCAAAGGAGAAACAAACCAAGTTGGATAGTAAATCTGAAAAGTGCATCTTTGTTGGGTATAAGGATGGTTTAAAGGGTTATAAGCTTTGGAACCCAGTAACAAGGAAGGTTGTGTATAGCCGAGATGTGGTGTTCAGAGAGGTGAAAGATGTTATTAAACATGAAGTCCAACTAAAGGAACCTAAGAAGATAGAGTTTGAGCCAAAGGAGGAAGAATCAGACTCTACAGCAGAGGAGGAATCAGAAGATGAAGAGCCACAAACTCCGGCTATGAGAAAATCAATTCGAGAAAGAAGGCAGCCATAAAGGTATAGTCCATTTGCTTTCTGTTCAAATTTTGCTTTGTCTATTACTAATGATGATCCCAGAACTGTGAAGGAAGCAGTGGATTCAGAGGATAGAAAACTCTGGAAAGAGGCCATGGTTGATGAAATGGCATATTTGCACAAAAATGAGGCTTGGGATCTGGTGGAGTTGCCGGCTGGAAGGAAACCCATTGGCAACAAATGGGTGTTCAAAAAGAAGACAAATGCAGAAGGAAAAGTGGAGAAATACAAAGCTCGGTTGGTAGCAAAAGGTTATTCCCAGGTGCCGAGAATTGATTTTGGTGATATTTTTTCTCCTCTTTCCAAGGTAACTTCTATTAGATTAATTTTATCTATTGTTGTTGCTTTTGATTTTGAGGTAGAACAGATGGATGTGAAGACAACATTTCTTCACAGGGATCTGGAAGAGGAGATCTACATGAAGCAACCTGAAGGTTTTGTGGTGAAGGTTAAGAAAGAACTAGTATGCAAGTTAAAGAAGTCTCTATATGGGTTAAAACAGTAACCAAGGATGTGGTATCAGAAATTTGATACATTTATACGGGGACTTGGCTTCACCAGAAGCAAAGCAGATCATTGTGTGTATTTTAAATTAATTGGTGACTGTGTTATTTATTTGGTCTTGTATGTGGATGATATGTTGCTGGTTGGAAATGACAAAGAAGTTATCCAGGATTTGAAAACCCAATTTTCCTCCAAATTCGACATGAAAGATCTTGGTGCTGCAAACTATATTTTGGGCATGGAAATTAAAAGAGATCGGGCAAAGAGGAAGCTCTGGTTAAACCAGAGGAAGTATGTCGAGACAATATTGTAGAGGTTTAATATGCAGGATAGTAAACCGGTGAAGGTTCCTATTCCTATAGGTGTGAGGTTATCTGTTGAATAGTGTCCCAAGACACAAGAAGAGGAAGAGGACATGTCTCGTGTTCCATATGCAAGTGCAGTCAGTAGCCTAATGTATGCAATGGTCTGTACTAGACCAGACATTGCACATGCAGTGGGAGTATTGAGCAGGTTTATGTCAAAACTAGGAAAGGAGCATTGGACAGTAGTGAAGTGGGTTTTCAGGTATTTGTGTGGCACTAGTGATTATGGTTTGTGCTACCAAGGAAGACCAAGATTGGATAGAGCGTTGGATATTTGTGGCTTTTTTGATGCAGACTGGGCTGGAGATCTGGATCAGAGAAGATCTACAAGTGGGTATGTGTTTAACCTATTTGGAGGTGCAGTCAGTTAGATGAGTAAGAAACAATCTGTAGTGGCATTCTCAACCACAGAGGCAGAATACATGGTAGCCACTCATGCAAGCAAGGAAGCAGTTTGGTTGCAAAGATTGTGTTCAAGTATGGGGTTAGTACAGGAAGCTATAAGGATAGACTGTGATAGCCAAAGTGCAATTTTATTGGCAATAACCCTGCATATCATTCAAAGACAAAGCACATTGATGTTCAGTATCACTTTGTGATGGATATGATAGAAGACAAAAAGGTGTTGATGGTAAAGGTGGACACTTTGAAGAATACTGCAGATGCATTGAAAACATCTGTGAGCTCTAAGAAGTTCTCTTGGTGTAGAGAAACAATGGGCATTGCAGGGCTGGATAAATGACTAAGCTCTCTTGTGGCCCCCTCTGGAAAGAAAACAACAAGTGGGAGAATGTTGGGCTGTGTTATATTCTTTCCAAGACTAGCCCACGTAGTTAACCGGGGGTTAGAGGGAAATGTTGGGTTGTGTTATATTCTTTCCATGACTAGCCCACGTAGTTAACAGGGGGTTAGAGGGGGGGAGGTCACAAGGGGGTTTGAGGGGCACCTGTAACCCCACTTTATGGGGTCTGGGGCGGTGCCCCAGAAAATTTTGGTTTTGGACCCTATGTTAGGTTGGGCGGACCCACCTATGGTTTTATGCATGATTTTTCGCACATGTTTTTGGACGCGATGGTTTTTGGTCCATGGTTTTGGACTCGATGGTTTTTCGGTCCATGGTATTGGATTCTTTGGCATGTATAAATATGTATTGTAACATTGAAAGGAACATAATGAAAAATCAAGCTGGTGGTCCCCGTTTTGGGATCCAGGGGAAAATCTCTGTGTATATGTGTTTTATGTGTTATTCTCTTGCATTGTTTATTTTATGTGTTTTAGAATTCATATGCAGGTAATTTCTGGACGGGGTTAAAACCTACATTGCTACCATCCTCCTTGGAAATTTCTTTAACATAGTTCCTTTGTATTCTCACCATGGATAGTTAAGGAAAAATGTAATGTTAATATTTCCTGATTTTAACTAGAATATCATTTATTTAAGTTACCATATTTCTTCATTATTCCTTAGTACATTGTGTAGGTTTTGACTAATTGTCTTTTATCTGTTGTAAATATTTCATAGATAATCCTTCTTCAATATATTCCTATGGCATACTAAATTGAGAAGGATCATTTTCTAGGGTAGGAGACAAGTATGAATGCTTAATTGAAACTTGAAGTTCCATGTTGACTTATTTCAGCTTTTGATGCCAAATGTAGATAGGGGAGCCCACAATCCTTATATACCAACCCTTAGTGATAACTTTTATTGTATTTTCCTCCTACAACCATAGAGGATTAACTTTGAAAGGGAGGGTGGCATAACTAGGTGGCTCCTCAAAAGAAAGCATGATTAATTTATGATTCGAAATGGTAGAGGGATTTATTTTTAAAGAAATATTAGAATCTTGTCATGAAATATAACTATGCACTAAAAAATGATCTAGTCTTGCTATTATATGTTGCATTCCAATTCTTTTATTACATTGTGTAAACTTATTCTTGGGGTGTTTGATATCTATCAGATTCTAATCATTCATCGAGCCTTATAATCTCTCTAAAAAAGGATTAGATAAAATATTACATCTCTCTAAAAAAGGATTAAATAAAATATTACCTCCTCTTTTATCTTTGTTTTTTGGGATGCCATTAAAGTCTCATCTTATTATAATGTGCTTTTTTCCTTATTTTCATTCTTGCACCTGCTTGTGATTTATTTTGAATCCACTTCTTTGCCTCCTCCCTCAATGATATATGTTCTTCATATCCTAGTGAGAATTCATTTTATTATTTTCTTGAAGTGTTTCTGAATCGTTAATCTTAGGAATTTCTAGGAGCTTGGGTTTGGATTCAATTGGTTGTGAGGTTTTCTTCCCTATGTTCTTCATTAATCACAAGTTCTTCATGTAAAATAGCTTCATATCTATCTAACTTTGATGATTGGTTTTTCCTTAGAAAAATTATTGATTTTGTGTGATTAGTCATATCACTTGCATTTTATTTTTGTGATATTGTTGCTTGATTTAGCTTCCAACATGAGACCCTATTCTTACCCCCCTAGCTTGATGAGGTATGATTTCAAATTTTTTTATAGGGATACTTTCTTGAAGTCATATTTATTCTTATATTTTTCCATTGCTCCTATTTTTCTTGCACCTAGTTTGTCAATTGTGATACCTTGCAATTTTTTGTTAAGTGGCCATATTCATGGAAAAAAATACATTTAAATAGTATTTGTTCATAATCCAAGGGATTTTCATGTTTCTAGTTATCTAATGTTATAAGGATTGATTAAGAGATCCCTTTCTCCAGGTTGAATTTGATGCATGTCCTAGAATAGGGAAACATTCCATCTTTCATATTGGCTTTGTTTATATATCTCCTAAGGGTATTGCCAATGCATTTTAGGGTTTCATCATTACAATAGTGTAGTGAAAGATATAGAATCCATACCCAAACTAGAACAATAGATGGATTATCATTTTCTAGATTGAAGTTAGGATTCCATCAGTTTAAATAAATCCCTCTAATCCCTAAGAAGGCATGGAAAGAGAAACATGTAGTACTCACAATTGCAAAAAAAGTTCATCATTTGTCCATTGAGGTATACTTTCCCATTTTTCTAAATCTAAATATCCATAACCCTTAAGGACAACCACACCCTAGTAAATTATTCAATATATCCTCTCTCGGCCATTAATAGAGCCATTTCTCAAGAATTCATTCCAAGAATATGGATTTTCATGGTTTTTCAATCTGTTGGGAAAAACATGTCGATTGACCTTTCAAATTTTCATACATGGTTGAAAATATAGTGTGAAATGAGGTTACCTCTTTGTTTGGAGGGTTTTCCCCTTCCCCCAAAAAAGGAGGCCGAAACCATTCCAAACCATGTGCCAACAATCATCTAGGTTTGCATGTGGAGCTCACAAAAAGATTAAAGACTATCAAATAGTTAGTATTACTATTAGTTCTAAGTTTATATTTTTTTAGATTAAATATGATGAATTTCCCATGTATCATATATGAATATAAAACTAGTTCCTTTTGGTGCAATTAATATATTGATAGTAATAGGCGCTAATATTATATCATTGCAACATAATAGGATTACTAGATCTTTTATATGATTTTAACTAAGATAATGCATAAGATTTTAAATAATTATGTTTATATATATATATATATATATATATATATATATATATATATATATATATATATAAGGTTATGGTTTTTTGTTTTCTTATACATGTTCCCTTCCCCCATGAATTCATCACGTTGGTAGAGATGAGTAATGGTGCAAATAAATTTTCGTTAAGAAAAATGATGAAGAAAAAAATAACCAAAGAAGAGGAGATACATCAATATATGCAGAGTTTTAATGAATTAAGAGTTATATGATACATATTGTATGTAAGGAAATTATGATAGAGTATCATGTATGCAACACATATGATATGTGTAAAAGTAATGTCTACGATAAAGCATGTATAAATAGACACCTTAGAAATATTATTGAAGAAAACACAAATTAAGTATATATGAATGAACCTTGAGAAGTTATGTATATTAAGTGTTATTGTTGATATCATAAGAGATAGTAGATCTAGGTTGATCTCTATCACAGACATTAGTCAACAAGAAGTAATGCAACAGTAGCACTTAACTCAATAGATCCTCCAAAATATTCCTCCACTTATCTTTACACGGGGAGGTGTGGTGCTATTTTAATCAATCTTAATTGACTAAGACTGCAACTATCAACCCAGGCTAGGTCTTATTGTCTCAATGGAGTTCGCGTTGTCTGTGTCGATACACTCCAGCCAAGAATAAGAAAATGCAGAAAATTGTAAAAGATGTTGCTGATCTAAATTGTTGAATTAAACCATGCGTGTAGACATAAAAACACTCTAAAGAATTAAATCACAAATCGCAGCTATCAAAGTAAAGGCACGCCACACAAGAACTAACATCTACTCCAGCTGGTTACTACCATTCTATTGGTTAACTCAGTGTAACAACATAATATAAATAGAAACAACAGCGAATGTAATCCACGATTTGTACAGTAACAGCAAGAAACCATAAATCAATTAACTAAACTAGAATGTACACTATCTATATCACTGCAATCCCTGCCAAAAGGAGGGCCCTTCCTCCTCAGCAGGGCACAGGAATAACACAAAAGTGATTAATGAATCAGCTGAAGAACAGTAACAGCATCATCGTGCTAATTGATATTAAAAATAAACTTAGAATTACAGAAGTAGAGTAACAGTACTCTTCTATGTGTCTTCCCTTTGTATATGAAAAATCGAGCCTTTTATAGTTATTACACCCCAAAATTAGAAATAGATCAGTCATGAGAATCTCATGATTCTTATGCTGATCAAAAATAAAAGAAGTTACAACCTATTGCTAAATACAAATATACATCAGTTATGATTGCAACTGCTTGAGCCTTGTTGCTTCAAAAATAAACAATCCCTACTCCCGACACCTGTTACGTGGAATAGTACCCACATTTTCCAACTTGGGCACAACAACATCGACTGAATGGCAGTTCGGGATGACGCAACATCACCGGCGCCATCACTTTTGGTGTGATGGTGGATTCTTGTATCAACATGTGGTGTAAGAGAATCCAATGTGTAACAACAACCTGTAACAACATCCAATGTGTAATAGAAACATGTAACAGCGTCCAAGGTGTAATACCGAACCATTCTACCCTTTTTTGTAGTTAATCTGCGCTTCTTGTCTGCTTCATAGCTTTGTTCTTGCAAGCCATCACCTGAAAATAAGAGCTTTAATACTCTCCCAGTTAGCCACAAAAAGGAATAAAACCTCATATTATTCGTTAAAATACAACAAAGTAACATGACAGTAGAATAGGTTAAAAAGGTAAGAAAACAAGGAATTTGATCATATAAAGTCATAAGCCTACAGGATAGAAAGGTCAAAATTGGGGAAAGAATGTGAAAAAAATAGGTGAAAAACCACACCCAACATCTCCCCTAACTAAAGCAGCTGCATGTCCCCATGCAGAATCTCAATTCCTTCTACTGTACCCCCAATGAAAATCTGTGAAATTGTAGGCACCAGTAGTATCATCGCCCTGAGCTCTGAATCCTTGAATGGCCATCAACTAACGTGACCAAGATTCCTCTTCGTAGTAACATAAATGGTAATCAGGCCGATACTCATCCAATAGTAACCATATCAAAGGAAATTTGAACCTGAGGCCAATCCAGAATGCCCAAGTGTCTGCACAGTCCGAGCATATTCCAGCACTTTTTTAACAGCAGCCATGAAGTTCCTATATTCGAAGGGGTCCCCTTCCTGTAACTTTGTGCTACAAGACTCAGTGCACTTGAGACATCCTGCTAGCGCTCAATTTTTCATATTTGTAAACAGGTTGAGGCAGATCTTCATGATTCTTTTTCTGTAGCTGGCCGATTGTTCTCTGATTTCTAGAGTGCTTAGGAATAGTTTAAACTCTCGCCGAAGTTCATAAGCCATTCCTGGTTCAGCCCTGACCCACAATGTTGTTCTTTCCTCATTGGTTTCTGTTGTTTTCTTGGCCAGGTGCCACTCAATATGATTCCTCATGAATGAAAGGAAGGCCCACAACTACAAGTCCCCTATGTAGGAGAGGACACTCGCCACCATCTTCGTGCTAACATATTTGCACATGATATTGTGCAAGAATAACTCACACAGCAAGCTCTGGTCATCGAAGTCACAGGAGTGAAAAAATTTCCAAAAAAGGTACGGTTATAGGGCCTACCTTCAAAGATTGTCTTTAATTGAAATAAGTAATAACGTTCCCAAAGGAACATTGGGTATGATGGGGACGGTCGCCTGCATGCTAGTGGGTTTAGAGCAAGGTCATGGAGTTTGGTCTTATCATCCATTAGGTCCAAGACCTATCGATTCAGCTAATACAGTTGTTCATCCTTCTTTATAACTTCTTTGTGCCTTCATGCCTCCTCTCCTCTTTCCCATTATTCTTTTAGACATTTTTCTCTCAGGGAATCCATCATTCTTTTATGCATTTTGAGTGAAATCACTCCCTCCTGTAGAGAGCGCTAGCTGCTTCCACTTTTGCAGCTCTGGCAACAACAACAATCTCTGAGAACACCATTTTTCATCAGGTACTGGTGTTCCTCCGCATGCACTATCAATTGAGGGTGTAGCAGCCCCCTAAGGGAAAAACTGTTCCACCTCGGCTGCTGGTTCTTGTGTAACAACAACTTCATTAGTGGATTTTGTCACAGTTTCTTTATCTTCCTGGTCAGCTTCCATTTTCACTACTGGTTCTTGTGTAGTAGCAGTGTTATCCACAGACTTTTGTACATCATTTTTCTCTGGATCGGCTTTTGTCTTCACTACTGGTTCTTGTGTAGCAGCAGTGTTGACCATAGGCTCATGGATATTATCTTTCTCTTCCTCCTCTTGGCTGACTTCCTCCTCTACTGTTGGTTCTGATGAAACAACAGTGTCAGCCAAGGGCTCTTGTGTATCCATTACTCGATCACTTCCTATGGATTGTGCCATCTCGGTTGCTAGTTCTTGTGTAACAAAAACGTCCTCGATAGGTTCTTGTGTAACAACTTCCCATATTTCAGTTTGAGTCTCCCTCGAGGTGGTGTCTACTGCATAGACTTTGAATCCTGCTGCCACCAGCTTCTCAGCACAGGCTACGCACAAAGTGCCTGGGATTTCTCCCCTTTTGGCCCTGTCCACGGCCTCTGCCAAAGTATCTAGCCCTGGGGCTCTTGGCTCTACCTTTCCTTCTGCTAGTTGTTCCCTCAATTCTCTATTTTATTTCTCTAGAATTTCAATTTTTGACAGCAAGGATTGGGTTTCGCTCTTACCAGGTGAAGAAGGTTCTTCTGGCTGAGCTTGCTCCTCGTCCTTCTACTCTGCTGCTTCTTTGTTCTTTTTAGAGAGGGATGGGGACTCTAGGTGCCCGCTAACCCTTATCCTCTGCTTCGGCCTCCTGTCGTCAATTGGTTTATCAACCGGCCTCTTGTTGACCCATACTATCAAGGGTTGGGGTTGCTACTTTATCACCTATGGAGCTTCCTCAGACGTCTCAGTTTGCCTTCTACGAGTGGTCCTAGGCCTTTTCCGCATGAATTCTTCCCAATTCTTGCCCTGTTGGCTCAAAGTGTCCAGCACAATGAGTTTGATAAGGCCATGGTTGGTAACACACATTTCTGGGTGCACAGCTATTTTCACAGTCGTGGCCATGTGCCTAATGTTGCCCAACAAGAAATAAGGAGGGTTGATCAGTTGTTGATGCTAGAGGTGGTTCAACAATGGAAAATGATAATTAAACACAATTGTTTCCCTTCCCTCACAAGTAATGTACTTAATTAGGTAGAGGGAAACATCCACCCATGGCTGGGGGAGTGACAGTCTATCAATTCCCCTTCCTTTATTTACCAACGACTCTTCTTCTTGGAGGAAATCCCCTTTTAGTGATGGGTATTTGACCTTCCTGTTGAACCATCTCTTCCCTTCAGCTGGAAATCTTGTTACTCTAGCAATCACCTCTTCCGTGACCTCCAGCTTCAACCCTCTAACCTCTGTCTGGTTTCTCTCCAGATTCTTTGCAAATTCCATGGCAACACCACCGTCTGATCCTTCCAACCTCCAGAAAAATTCAAACTAGCCTGCATCCTTGAAAATTTGGCATGCTTCTGGGAAATCTTCCAAGGCTTTTGTGGACCCTGGCTCATGTCGTATTGCTTCTCCTCCCATTGCTTATGCAATTTAGTGTTGTTCCACCTGCTTATCCTTCCCTTTAAGTGCTCCAGGGTAGTCGACACACAATCTATCTATTTCAGCCTATAATGTTATCTTCCTCTCCTATGAGCACTCTGAATGGGGATTGAGTGCTTCCAATAGGGGTAAATGGTAGGGTGGCATAAGTGAGGATTTCGAATTGGGATTTGGCACGCATGGTTCATACTGCACAATGAATTTTTCCTTAATGGTGAGTCATGGGGAGGTCTCGTCGATGGTACACTTACCCTTTTTGGTATGATCAGCATTAACTAACAGTAACTACCAGGTCATCATGCCTTAATTGCAGGATTTTTCAAATGATCACAAATCATGTGACGGTCATGTCACAATATGATTTGTTCCCCCCCCCTCCCCTGGCTTAAATATGACAATCATCCTCAGCCATCAAAAGTCATGTTAAGTTTCCATAATTACAAAATAAAACGAATTCAATATTACCTTTTTGATGACATACCTGGTTGACGTGGGGCGAAGTAATGGGTGGCACAACGCACGAACCAAGCTCTGGCAGCGAGACACACGAACTTAATTCTGATGACGAGGATCATGGTGATGTTCTACTACTTATTACAATAATCTATCTCGTTTATTCCTGAAAAGTCATCGATTGTTACAGATGTAACAGCAAAGATGATTGATATATATTATTTCAATTTTTACAAAAAGATAAAGAAGAAAAGATCATGTAATAGCACTTATTGTAAGATATGATTTGAAATAACAAATGTTGTTACAGAGTGTGTAATAGCCAACACCAGGTGGTTTTCAACTGCTACAAAAGTGTTTGTCTACGCCTGGGAAAGGTTTTCACAGCCAGATTATTATTATTATTATTATTATTATTATTATTATTTATTTTGAAGGTGTAACAGCTGCCAACTGAATTTGATTTTCAGTTGTTACACTTATTGGAAAAAATAAAATTTTTGCAGCACAGGGGGGCTTTCCCCTATTCCCGTAATCTATAGATCTGAATTTGTGACAATGTTGACAAATGAATCCCTTGAGGTAGGTTTGTGATATAACCGAAGACGGTGCCCATTCACAAGTAATGGTGTCCTCGCACTGTCAATGGTCACCAAATTTACAGTCCCATTGTCAAAGACTACATCTACCTCATAAGGACCTAGCCATCTGGTGCAGAGCTTACCCTTGAAGTATTTAAACCTTGAGTCATATAAGAGAGCCCAATCTCCTTTTTGGAACTTCTTTTTCTTTATAAATTTGTCATGCCACTTATCTCTCTACTGTTGGATAATCTTTGTTTGTTGGATAGCAGCCAACCATTTCTCCTCCAATTCATTGAGTTGGTTAAATCTTTTCCTTTGTGTTGTAGCCAAATCCAAATTGACCTGCAATGCTATACTTAGTGTCTTGACTTCAAATTCTATGGGTAATAAAGGGTTCTTGCCATAAACAAGTTCATACGGTGAGAATCCAGTGGTATTCCTCCATGTATTCCTGTATGCCCATAACAGTTGTAGAAGTTTGTCAGCCCAATTTCTTTGATGACTGGCCACAGTCTTAGTAAGGATCCCCTCAATGACTTTGTTATTTCTTTCTACTTGGACATTTGCTTGCGGATGATAAGGTGTTGTGATTCTGTGATGGATTTTATATTTCTCGACCAACTCCTGGATCTTATGAGATGTGAACTGGGGCCCTCCGTCCATGACTATCTCTCTGGGTATACCAAACTGAACAAAGATGTCTTCAAACAAAAAGTCTGAGATAGCCTGCTTTGTGGCTCTAGTTATCACCTTCGCCTCAACCCATTTTGTGACATAGTCAATGCAGACCAAGATGTAGGATCTTTGTCTAGATGCAGGATTAATTGGTCCCACAAAATCTAGAGCCCACTTCTCAAAAGGTTCTAGGACGTTTTTGGGCTATAACAAGATCTCATCTGATTGCAGTGGTTGGCCCATCCTTTGACAAATATCACATCCTTTCACAAACTTCTTGGCATCGTTAAATATTGTTGGCCAATAATACCCTGCTGAAAGGACTTTGTATCCTATCCATTTGTCTGTGAAGTGTCCTCCACAGGGTTTCTCATGACAGGCTTTAAGGATATCAAAGACCTCATCTTCTCTTACACATCATCTGATCTAGAAATCTAGTCCAGTGTGGTAGAGGTTCCCATCTATCCAAGTATATGTAGCACTTTGTTGTATCATTTTTCTTTTCTCCTTGGAGGAAAAATACAATGGAAACTTCCCTGTAGCAAGATAATTGGCTATATCTGCATACCAAGGTGAGTAAGTAGAAATAGAAAAAAGATATTCATCAAAGAAAGAATCTTTAGCAGAAGTGCAATTGTCATCAATAGTTATCCTAGAAATAAATTGAGCTACTACATTGTCTTTTCCAAGCTTATCTGCAATAGTGATATCAAATTCTTGTAATAGCAATAACCAGCATGTAATCCTACCATTTGTAATTGGCTTATTCATTAAAAAATGAATGGCAGAATGGTCAGTGTGTACAAATACTTGATATTCGGTGATGTAATGTCATAATTTATTGATGGCATGCACGACTGCTAAGAAATCCTTCTCGGTCACTGTGTAGTTGAGCTCAGTCGGGGTTAGATTTTTTCTTATGTAGTAAATAGCATAAGGTTTCTTATCCTCTAGTTGGCCTAAAACAACACCTACAGCAATATCCGATGCATCTGTAGCTATGTGAAACGACAGTTCCCAATTAGGTTCTCGCAAGACTGGAGCTGTTGATACACAAAATTTCAGCTTTAAGAAGGCCTTCTCACACGTCCCTGTCCACGAGAAATCAACATCCTTCATGAGCAAGGAAAATAATGGCAATGCAATTTTTGAAAAAAAAAATTATAAATCTTTTGTAATACCCTGCATGCCCAAGAAACTAACTACCTCTTTTTACATTTTGGGGGTTGGAATTTTTAGAATTACCTCTATTTTTGCAGGGTCTACCTTGATTCCGTCAGTAGAAATGTAGTGTCCAAGAACGATCACTTCAACCATCATCATGTGACATTTCTCATTGCTCAAAGCAACATTAGTCTATACACATCATTCCATCACTTTCTCCAGATTGACTAATTTTGTTTCAAAAGCATATCCATAAGGTGTGAAATCGTCCATGAAGATTTCTAGGCAGTCATTCAACAAGTCAAAGAAAATTCTCAGTATTTCCCTTTAAAAGGTTGTGGGTGCATTACAGAGCAAAAAAGGAAGTACTTTGTATGCATAGGTTCCCCAAGGACAAGTAAAGGTCATTTTATCCTGGTCTTCTGGGGCAATCTATATCTGATTGTAGCCACTAAATCCGTCCAAAAATGAAAATAATTTCTTTCCGAAGAGAGTATTGAGGACCTGATCTATAAATGGTAAGGGAAAATGGTCCTTCTAAGTGGCCTTATTGAGTTCTCTGTAATCAACACAGACTCTCCACTTTCCATTATTTTTAGGAATGATGACAAGCAGTGACACCCACTGACTGTTAGATATTGGATAAATAAAATTAGCACTCATGAGTTTTTGTAGTTCTTCTTTCACCACCTCCTTTAGTGCAAGGTTCATGCGGCGTTGTGGCTGTCTGACTGGTTTGCATCCATCCTTCAAATAAATATAGTGAGTGCATAGGTTAGGGTGGATCCCTTTCATATCCATATAATCCCATGCAAATGCCTTTTTATACTTCTGCAACAGTTGCAACAACTGTTGGTTTTGTTCAGCAATCAGGTTGGGATTAACATTCAAAAACTTTATAGATTCAATCTCAATTGGACTGCTATATCTTCCACCTCTTCTTCCTCATTTGCATTTTTAACATAAGCAACAGAAAGTGAGTTACTAATAAAATCGTTAATGGCATCATCTTCTGTCTTGTTTTTAAAATATTGGGCTTTCCCCAAAGTGAGGAGTGGCAAGGAAAGATCTAACTCAGGCTCAAATTCATCCAAGCAATGGTTGTACACATCCATATTTGGTTTTGGGGGATAAAGATTAAGGTTCTATGTTGCCTGGCCATCCGATATCACCATAGATCTCATCCTCCAGCCTATAAATGCATCTGCAGTGGCCAGCCAAGGTCTCCCTAGGATCAAAGGGTGCCCCCCCAAGTTAGATCTGGGTTGTAAAATAAGAAAATCAACCGGATATCTCTAGGAAGCTATTGTAATCACTATATCCTCTAGCATCGCCTCGGGTTCAACACAGGACTGGTCTGCTAATTCAAGCACAGTAGGAGTATGTTTGAGTCCTTGTAGCCTGAGAGCGATAAAGAGGTCCTTTGTCATTACATTAATGGCAACCCCGAGATTGATCAATGTGTTGGCTATGGGATGATCATTAATGTAGACAGTGATCGTAGGATTTCCTAGATCATTGTTCTTAGTTAGGAGAGGTTGAGAAAACATTAATTCAGATAACTTCCCCATCACATGTATGGTGGCAGGTTATTTAGGCTTCCTCCCAGGTTTCTTGATGCACAAATATCTCACTGCCTTAGCATAGATGGGTAATTATTTAAGGGCTTGCAGCAGAGGAATTCGTACATGAAAATTTTGCAACTCCCTAAGAAAATCATATTCAAGTTTGAAGTCATCCTAGGTTCAATAAATCTCTAAGGATACGGGGGGTCCTACGTTACAACAATCGAATCTGTTGTTATAGGTGTATCAGCCTTCCCCGAATTGGTTGTTACAGCAGTAACAGTTCTTCGTGGTTCGGTTGTCACAGATGTAACAACTTCCTCTATATCAGCTATTGTAGGTGTAGTAGCCGTCTCAGAGCCTCCAACATCTCATCCGGATGGTTCACAGTCCTCCTTTGTAATGATAGGGGAGTGACTTGGGTTAATTACCGTGCCCGATCGCAATTGTATTTCATTAAGTCCCACGGGGGTAATAAGGTAGGTCTGGAAGGTAGTCAGAGCCTCTATACCCTGAGCTGCTTTATTGTTTTGGTTTGGGTTAGGTTGCACAGGTAGTTGGGATCACATATGTGGTGGAGGAGCAGGAGCTTGGAAAGGAGGTAATTGCAGCTGTTGTTGCATGGGTGGTCCAAGCAGAGCTGAATTCTAGGCATTTCCTCTCCAGTTCTGGTTCCAAGGGTATGGTTGGAATTGAGGATTTTGAATAGGAGGAGATGGAGACCATTGGTTCCAGGGTGAAGGGAACTGTGCTGAAGGAGGGGAAGAATATTTCCATGGATATTTCTAGTTATTATATGCATTGTTCCACGATTGAAAGAGGAAAAATCTTGAGACATACCTGGAGGTCGCAGTTTGCCATGGCCTCCTTGGTGTGATGAAATAAGAGGATTGCACCTCTTCACTTGATTCTTTGAGTACTACCTTTAGTTTAGGAAGCTCCAAACATTGCTCTGTTGAATGCTCCAGCTCGCAGCTATTACACAGGTTGATGATGTTCAATTTTCATTCCTTGAAAGGATGTTTCTTCCGACAAGTCGGACATAACACAACCAAGGGTGTTGTCAGCTTCTGCTTGTGTCTTCTTGATCTACGTTGTCATTATCTGGGCCGAGAGATTACTGAGGGTAGCAGTCTTGAAATTTTCAAACAAATTCCTCATCCCCACTCTGGTTACTCCTCCGCCTGCAGATTTTTGTATATGAACAGAGGCATCCCAAATTGTACTTCTTCCTTTGGACGACCCTCGAGAGCATCTTAGGCGAAACTTTACAATTTCAGCGAATGGCTCTTGAAATATATCCCCTTTTCCCAATAGGTTTAGGGTGTCAAGGTAGTCATCCCTCATTCCTCTAATGAATATAGTCTTCAATATTTCCTGGTCTAAATCATTGTGCTTAGACCCCTGCAAATTATAGTGGAACCGTTCCACATAATCTTCCAGGATTTCATCCTCCTTCTGTGTCATTCTAAATATTTCTTCCCTTAAGTCCCTGGTCCTGCAATAGTCTTGGTACTTTGATAAGAATGTCTCCTTCATATCATTCCACATTGAAATAGAATCAGAGCCCAATCCCATGAACCATCTCAAGGTTTCCCCTTTTGACGTAGAAGGGAATAACTTTAATTTCAGAGCATCTATTGTATAATCATAACTTCTACATAAGACATCAAACTCAAATAGAAATGTGTCTAGATCTTCCATAGTCATCCCCTAAAAGGATGGTAAGGATGATAGAGGAATATTTTTCATAGGAGCTTCACCTCCAATATTCTCGATTGGGAACTCAAAGGTAGTGATAGTGGCATCTGTTTTAGAATTGTTATCATTATTGTCCCCCATGGCTAATTCTTCTAACCCTTGTTGTAGCATACATCCTTCAAATTTTTTTGTGATGCACCTGTAGATGTGATTAGTGCCTCAGATACCCCTGGGGCTGGTTGTTTCACCGCACTACCTATATTTGGATATTGATAAACCAACAGGTGCTTTTCCATCTCAAGTGTCTGATGTTCCCCCTCAGTTTCCCCTTGCCCCTCGGTCCTCAAGTTCTGGCTACTAGCTTCCCCTTCTTGCTCATGAATTGAATCCTTGGTCTTGGGGGTATGAGTGCTAGCTTTAGAATGATACAGTCCTAAGATGGAGGAATTAGAGGTTTCTGCTTTCACTATGGGAGTAACATCTTTCTATGGCCCTATTTTCTTGCATTCCTTTGAGAGCTGGACTGTTCTTTTTCCACCTTAGAGATTAGTTCCTGGATAAATGTCTTCCTTCCCAAATCTTCACCCTTCCTTTCCTTTTTACGACCCATCATTCCTGTGACTTATTAGAGTGGGGGTGATTTCAGTATCTCTGTAATTCCTACAAGTGCACACATGGACCCTATGTGTATTAAATCACACCCTAAGTGTCTCAGTCTTCAACAGTGGTGAGCCCACCTAGGTATGTTAGAGCGATGCGCAGGCTCTTACCTCTCATCTTACCACCCAACGACTGAAGAGTTGAAGACACGCTAACAAAACATCAAAATGTCCTAAGTTTCCTAGTAATCACAATGGTGAGCCCGCCCAGGTATGTTAGAGCGATGCGCAGGTTCTTACCTCTCGTCTTACTACCCAGCAACTGTGGACTAGGAACACTCTATATCAAACAAACAACTTGGTTGACTGTATCGTCAACTTCCATCCCCGGAAATGGCTCCAAAATGTAGTGTTGTTTTAATCAATCTTAATTTACTAAGACTGCAACATTAATTGTCAACCTAGGGTAGGTCTTGTTTTTTAATGGAGTTCACACTGTCTGTGCCGATACACTCTAGCCAAGAATAAGAAAATGTAGAAAACTGTAAAAGATGTCGCCAAGCTAAATTGTTGAATCAAACCATGCGTGTAGACATCAAGACACTCTACATAATTAAATCACAACTCGCGGCTATCAAAGTAAAGGCGTGCCACATAGGAATTAACATCTACTCCAGCTGGTTACTACCATTTTATTGATTAACTCAGTGTAACAGCATAATATAAATAGAAATAGCAACGAATGTAATCCACAATTTGTACAGTAATAGCGAGAAACCATAAATAAATTAACTAAACTAGAATATACACTACCTATATAACTACAATACCTGCCAAAGAGGAGGGCCCTTCCTCCTCAACAGGGTGCAGGAATAACACAAAAGTGATTAACGAATCAGCTGAAGAACAGTAACAACATCATCGTGCTAATTGATATTAAAAATAAACTTAGAATTACAGAAGTAGAGTAACAGTACTCTTCTATATGCCATCTCTTTGTATATGAAAAATCGAGTCTTTTATAGTTATTACAACCCGAAATTAGAAACAGATCAGTCATGAGAATCTCACGATTCTCATGCTAATAAAAAATAAAAGTAGTTACAACCTATTGCTAAATACAAATATACATCAGTTATGATTGCAACTACTTGAGCCTTGTTGCTTCAAAAATAAACAATCCCTACTGCCTACAGCTATTATGTGGAATAGTACCCACATTTTCCAGCTTCAGTGCAACAGCATCGAGTGAATGATGATTTGGGATGATGTGACATCACTGGCAACTACACTTTTGGTGTGACGGTGGATTCTTGTATCAGCGCATGGTGTAACAACATCCAATGTGTAACAGCAACCTGTAACAGCATCTAATGTGTAACAGCATCTGGGGTGTAACAACAAACCGTTCTACCCTTTTCTATAGTTAATCTGCGCTGCCTGTCTGCTTCATAGCTTTGTTCTCGCGAGCCATCACCTAAAAAGAAGAGCTTCCCAAAATACTTCTTCAATACTCTCCCAGTTAGCCACAAAAAGGAATAAAGCCTCATATTATTCGGTAAAATACAACAAAGTAACATGACAGTAGAATAGGTTAAAAAGGTAAGAAAACAAGGAATTTGATCATATAAAGTTGTAGGCCTGGAGGACAGAAAGTTCAAAACTAAGGAAAGAATGTGTAGAAAATAGGTAAAAAACCACACCCAATAGGAGGGTACCTTTAAATATTAAGATATTATTTATTTAGCTATTAAATATTGCTCTACCTGTCAGTTTCTCATTGTTATCCTATAGACATCATTTTCCTATAAAAAGAGTATATCACTCATGATCTGAAAATGGGGCACTTAGGCTTCTTATCTAACTTACAAGAACCTCTCTGACTTCCAAAGCTTTAAATGTTCCCAAGTCTTACTGATTAACCAATGTGGAATTGATAATATGTGCTTGAAGATAAGGTGTATGCTAGTATTTATTTTAAATTTTTTGTGTACTTTAACTTCTATTGTTTATGCTGATATAACACATACATATAACAGTAAACAATGCAGCAATAAAACAGACACATGGATAGTAATATTAATTTGGAGTTCACCCAAAACTCTTGGGCTACGTCTCCTTGAGCTCTAGTCAACTCAACTAGGCTCTCTAGGATTATGGTAAAGTCCTTTTACAAGCTCCCTGGCTCAACTCCATTGGTTTTTCACAAAAAAAATGGGTTTAGACACCATTTTATCCTCGGCTCTTGAAGCTCTAGGCTTTCTGGCTCTAGCTCTGGCTCTTCAGCTCTGGTTTCTTTGGCTCTCTGCAATTTATAGCTCTCTGGTTTTTTCACTTGACCTCCAAGTGACTCCCTCGGCTGCTCTGTGCATTCGCTTTTGCTCCCTTGGCCTCTTTTTGCTTCTGCCTTTTTGCTTTCTACACTCCTGCTCTCAATTGAGCTCTTTCTACTCTAGTTCACCTTAGCTTCCTGCTTTAGCTTCGATTTCTGCGCTCCTATCTCAACACTCTCCTTTCTATCTCTGTCATTTTGTGGCTTCTAACCTAACTGGCATTGTCCATTCGTTTCCTCTCCTATACTCTATGGCTCTCTGCCTCTGTCCGCTCGAATCCCCTACTGAGCATTAGCATTCATTGCTAAATGCCTTCAGGGATGGCGGCCACCTGTTCTGCAACGAAAGGGACCATCATTGCATTGAAAAGCCCAAAAATAGTGTTCTCTATTTACACAAAGAAATCCACTAAAAACACAGGAAAACTCGCCAAACAGTGGTTTATCAGACTTCAAATATCCTTAAATCTACCCTATACTCCTATCGGGTCCACTTGTAATTGCTATCATAAGTCACAATGCCCCTGTGCTGCAGCTCCCTTTGTATTTATTAAAATACAATAAAAACATTGAAAATTTGACGGAGGGCCTTATGGCGGACTTCAAATAATTATGCAGCGGCGTTTACAACCCTTTCGGGTCTGGTCGAATCGCATCGGTGCATATATATATGGCCCCGCTCTGTCGTATTACTCCGATGCGATATTTTGATACGATTGATCGCAATCGCGTATCACATGGACCCGGGGTCTTTCCATATGGCTTGGCCTATGCCGACACCGATATCGGCAATTGGAATATCGCATCGGCCCAGGGTTCCGCCTTAGGTTATATACACACAAGCCTGCCTCTGACCCGATATGTCAGGGATCAAAAATCGAGGGTGCTTCCCCTTTTCACTTAAGTCCGCCTTTGACCTCCTCCGATGCGATTTTTCTTCATAAAGCCTTTTAGGCCATTTTTTTTAAGATTTTCCTCTTTTTCCAAAGAACAAAGGGCATCTTCTTTCTGCGATAACTTCTGCATACTAAGTCCATTTTTTCCCATTCAAGTTGTAGTGGATTCAGAATAAGACGATCTCTGCAATGGGGCTAGTTCTAGGAACTTCCTTGTACTTTAATTTTTCCTCTGTGAGGAACACCTAGACTTAGGAGTTTATCCAAAATCCATTTTGGATCACGCCTTCCCACTAAAAGAACTTTTGGTCTCCAAAAGGCTGATATATTGATATGAACAGTAAATGAGAGTGATTCACCATCTTCTTTCAGCCTTCCTACACTTTCCTTGCATAGTACCTTTAACCAAAGTTTCTGACCACTTCCCTTCTGGATGGGCTGGTCTTCCTCCTTGCCTTCCTGCAGAACTCCTGCTAAAATGGTTATAGAAGGTAGTTTGAGCTTCTCTGCCTTAATCATTGATCCAAGGTGGCTCAAACAAATGTGAAGTACACCTACTCCACAAAAGTCTCATTTGTACCTGTTTGAAAAGATCTCAACAACAACAGAAATAGATAAAAACTGGGTGGCCTAAACTCCTGCTTCAATAAAGGAATAGATTTCACATCTTGTGAATACCTCCATGTCCTACATCTGCATACAAATGATGGACTAGACAACAAGCCCACAAAACATGCCTTTAAGACAAATGACCCTTCAAGTCAAGCATGTAGAAAAAAAACCATTAGGACTCCTTTCACAAGATGAACATTTCACCACTATCTCCATCTTGGAGACCAAATCAACTTTTCCCAAGTCAACATTGCACCACATGCATGTCAAAGAAATCAACCCTACAAGTTAATTACACATACATGTTCAAAACAAGGAAAACATCAACATCCCTTTGTTCATGCACATCATGCTTATTTATGCATTTCATCCTTCAACTTTCACTTAAGCACATTGTACTTTTGAAGCTGAAATGAAATATAATGTTGCAGCAACAAAGTGAGTCTCCCACTCAATCTTTTCCATTCACCATCTTGGTAGAAACCTGCAACTTCCATCTCATCAACAAGAAATGAAAATAGATGCATCAATAGACATGCAATCCTTAATTGGAAAAAAGCTCTAACCATTTCATACCAATCCAATTCAAAGGTCTTTCCTTTGTCTTCTCATCAACATGTGAATCATTTTGAAGCACGTCATCCATGGAAACTTCATTTCCATTTCTGTCATCTTCTCTTTCCACTTTCTTTAGCTTTTTTGGAAGCATTGTTGGATTCAGAGTCCAACACCTTTCAACAAGATGCCCTTGCTTATGGCAGTAAGTGCAACACATGTGCATCCTCTTGACAGCATGATTTGCCTTGTCCAATGGACCTTTGGCTTTTTGTTTCTTTTCCTTCAAAAGTTTCCTCTATGTGGCCATTCTCTTCCAACATCTAGAAACATGATGGTTATCCAAACCACAAAAGCAACATGCAATTATTTTCCCATGCTTATGTGGAAATTTACCATGCTTTACAAAATCAAAAGGAATATGATTAGAACCATATTTATACCTACCTCTTTCACCTTTATTTCCTTCATGAGGAGGTGAAGAAAATTTTGGAACACCATCAATCTCTTCAAGGTTGTTAGAGTTTCCACAACTCTCTGGTTCAAGTGTGTGCTTCTGAACACCTACATCCTGCAAATGATGTTTCAAGCCATTGCATTCCTCTTGAATACAACCTTCACACTTCTAAGGTAGAGGACGTGAAATGAAACTCCTTCTTGGGACTGTTTCAATGGTCTTCATGGCAGCTTTGGAACTCTCTCCATAAGACTGTCCATATACAAGACCCAAATACTTAGGCCTTTCCTCAACCATTATTGGTTCAACAATACCTTGTGCATGCTTTCCCAAGCCCTTTCCTTCATAGCCCATCTTGGACATTAGCTTGGAACCTATGCCTCTAGCATGTTTTTCAAAAGAACCAATATAAGCATTCTTAGAAGAATTTGAAGACAAACTGGAATGGTTTGCCTCTTCTTCAAACTGATACTTGACCAAGGCTTCTTTGGCAACAAAGAGTTGTGACTCCAACTCATGCATCCTCTTCAGGTTCATATTTGCAATATGAAGTTGCCTCTCCATTTCCTGCAGTCTGTCAGAAAGCAAGTTGAGGAAGTTGTCATTATGCCAATGAACAAAAAACTTCAAACAAGATTAATAAAGAGGTTATTTCAGCAACCTTTTGCAACAAACCTCTTGTGCTTCAAGGATTGCCTTGAGATCCTTTGGGATAGAAGAATGCCTTTAGCCGTTCTTCCTATTTGTCCTTCCTGGACTGAGATATCAATAGCTTTCCCTTCACCTCTACAAACTCAAATAATAGTCAGTCTGCAAAACAAGCATACAATCAGCCTCTTGCTATTCAAATACCTTTCAGACAAGCAATCTTTGCTTTGTCAATCAAGCATTCTGATATAACCTTCTTTGAAGGTGGGGTTAACCAAACTTATGCTCTGATACCACCTGATCTGAAAATGGGGCACTTAGGCTTCTTGTCTAACTTACAAGAACCTCTCCCACTTCCAAAGCTTTAAATATTCACAAGTCTTATTGATTAACCAATGCGGAATTGATAATATGTGCTTGAAGATAAGGTGTATGCTGGTATTTATTTTAAACTATTTGTGTACTTTAACTTCTGTTGTTTATGCTGATATAACACATACATATAATAGTAAACAATGCAGCAATAAAACAGACACATGGACAATAATATTAATTTGGAGTTCACCCAAAACTCTTGGGCTATGTCTCCTTGAGCTCTAGTCAACTCGACTAGGCTCTCTGGGATTATGGTAAAGTCCTTTTACAAGCTCCCTGG
This sequence comes from Pinus tabuliformis, assembly GCA_031772625.1. Lineage (NCBI taxonomy): Eukaryota > Viridiplantae > Streptophyta > Pinopsida > Pinales > Pinaceae > Pinus > Pinus tabuliformis. The sequence continues at coordinate 624,152,115 of CM062814.1, read as the reverse complement.
CTCAACTCCATTGGTTTTTCATAGAAACAATGGGTTTAGACACCATTTTATCCCCGGCTCTTGAAGCTCTCGGCTTTCTGGCTCTCGGCTCTCACTCTGGCTCTTGGCTCTGGCTCTTGGCTCTGGCTCTGGCTCTGGCTCTGGCGCTTTGGCTCTAGCTTCTTTGGCTCTCTGCAATTTACAGCTCTTTGGTTTTTTCACTTGACCTCCAAGTGACTCCCTTGGCTACTCTGCGCATTCGCTTTTGCTCCCTCGACCTCTTTTTGCTTTCTGTGCTCCTGCTCTCAATTGAGCTCTTTCTGCTCTGGTTCGCCTTAGCTTCCTGCTTTGGCTTGGCTTTCTACACTCCTACCTCAGCACTCTCCTTTCTATCTCTGTCATTTTGTGGCTTTTAAGCCAACCAGCATTTTTCGTTCGTTTCCTCTCCTGGGCTCTCTGCCTCTCTGCCTCTTTCCACTCGAATCCCCTTCTGAGCGTTAACAATCATTGTTAAACACCTTCAGGGATGGTGGCCACCTGTTCTGCAACTGAAGGGACCATCGTTATGTTGAAAAGCCCAAAAATAGTGTTCTTTGTTTACACAGAGAAATCCACTAAAAACACAGGAAAACTCACCAAACAGTCGTTTATCAGACTTCAAATATCCTTAAATCCGCCTTATACTCCTATCGGGTCCGCTTGTAATCGCTATCGCAAGTCCCAATGCTCCTGTGCTGCAGTTCCCTTTGTATTTATTAAAATACATTAAAAACACTGAAAATCTAAAGGAGGGCCTTATGGCGGACTTCAAATAATTATGCAGTGTCGTTTACAACCCTTTCGGGTCCGATCGAATCGCATCGACGCATATATATATGGCCCCGCTCCGTCGTATTACTCTGACGCGATATTGTGATGTGATTGATCGCAATCACGTATCGCATGGACCCGGGGTCTTTCCATATGGCTTGGCTTATGCTGACACCAATTACGATCCGCCGATATCAGCAATCGCGATATTGCATCAGCCCAGGGTTCCGCCTTAGGTTATATACACACAAGCCTGCCTCTAACCCGATATGTTGGGGATCAGAAATCGGGGGTGCTTCCCCTTTTCACTTAAGTCCACCTTTCACCTCCTTCGATGCGATTTTTCTTCATAAATCCTTTTAAGCCATTTTTTTTAAGTTTTTCCTCTTTTTCCAAAGAACAAAGGGCATCTTCTTTCTACGACAACTTCTGCATACTAAGTCCATTTTTTCCCATTCAAGTTGTAGTAGATTCAGAATGAGACGATCTCTGCAATGGGGCTAGTTCTAGGAACTTCCTTGGACTTTCATTTTTCCTCTATGAGGAACACCTAGACTTAGGAGTCTATCCAAAATCCATTTTGGATCAACTCACCTTTGGGAAGGGGGAGAAAGAAGATTATATCACTCACATTTTGGAAGGGTTAGAAGGTTGAGAGCTATGTGAGGTTTATGTTGGGAAAATTATGTCAAAGACTTACAAGAAGATCATGCTAACCTATGAGTATTCTAAGAGTATGCACCATGAGAAGTGATAACTTACATATGGTTGTGATACTAATATGGTTGCAATGACATATGAAAGAATCACCAATTTATAGCCTTCACTGAGAATCTCCCAATATCTACACCCTACTCAGTCTGTTAGTGGTACTATGTCCTTAAACCTACTTGGCATGACTAGGAAATGATACCTAAGGGAGAATAATATCAAAAGTTTTTCCCTTTGTCTAAGTTAAAGAGTAGTTATAAGGGAGGCTTAATGTAGGAGCATCGGAAAAAATTTATAAACTTTATATATATATATTTACGAATATGGATTCCTCGTGTAATGATTTCAATTTTGTAATAATTAGTTGGACTCTAGAAACATTATCATAGAGTATTATGGATTAGGCTAGAGAAAAATAAAAGAAAAGTAGTCTTAGTTTTGATTTTTCCAAATTAGTTACTAAAATAATGGGTCTTATCCACTTATTATGGATATTGATCCTATTTTAGATTTAGAATGATTTTTATAAATTAGTAAGTATGTGGAGAACTAGAGAAGAAAAAAATTATCTTGTTGTAATATATTTTTTCAAGATATGATATTATTTTGGTTTTGGTGGAGTATTGCAAATGAATGTACAGACAACGTACTTGTTGATTTGATGCATATTCCAAGCAACCATTTTGATGCTCTGTAAAATTTGTGTGTGAGTGTGGGAGAGGTGTGGAGTATGAGTAAATGGCCAATGATAATGAGGCCAATATTATATTGTAAATATTTTGATCTTAAATGAATTATATATGAGTTTTGAGTGTAATTGTTGTGTGGGTTTTTAAATTTGTGGATTAGAATTTGCAGGAAGTTGCATCTTGCATCATTTTGTATCAAAACAGCAATAGTAGTTATGGCAGATAGAAGAGGAGCAGCAAGAGGGGCATCTCGGGGAGCACGAGTGGGAAGGCCTGCAGCAAATGTGGCTTTACAGGTAGAATTGTGGAGACTTCATGAGAGGATGGCAACCATGGAAGTTGCACAAAAAAGAGGAACTGACATGGGAGATGTCATTGATGTTGAAGAAGAGGCTTCTAGTGAGGAAGAAGCAGAGGATACACCAGAGGATAAAATGTTGAAGATGTTTTCCAAGATGTCTGTCGGGCCAAAAATGGAAGTACCATTATATGAAGACAACTTGAATGTTGATTAGTTAATGGATTGGATACATGCATTAGATAAATACTTTGATTATGAGGATGTTGACAAGGATAATAAAGTCAAGTATGTAGTGACTAGACTTAAAGGACATGCAACCCTATGGTGGGACGAGGTATAAGTTGAACGAAAGAGGAAAGGAAAAGCCAAAATTAAAGATTGGGACAGGCTGGTGGTGAAACTTAAAGGTAAATTTTTACTGGAGATTACCATATTAATATTTTTAAGCAATTGCATAACCTTAAACAAAGGAATATGACTGTTAAAGAATACACTAAGGAATTTCACAAATTAAACATTAGGGCTGGACATATAGAAGAGAATGATGAAAAAGTTGTAAGGTACATTATTGGTTTGAGGTTTGAGATCCAAGATGAAATTAGCTTGTTGTCTTTGAAAACTATGGAAGATTCATATTAGGCAACTTTGACAACATAGGAGAAGATTCCCGGAAACAAAAACTGAGGAGTAGAGTAAGAAATCTTGTAAAGGATAAAGGACAAACCAGCAGATAAGGAATTCCATCTCCAAAGAAAGAAGAAGGAATTTCTAATAGTCAAACACCAAGAGAAAGTGATTTTAGAGGGAGGAGATCATTTTCCAGAGCCAGAGATTGAGTAAGAGATTATCAAACCAAATGTTTCAATTGTGGGCAATTAGGACACGTGTTGGGAATGTCCTGAACATCGATCAACAAGCCAACAATGTACTCATTTGACTGAGGCAAAGGGGGAGGATCAAGATCTAGCTGCAGTTGTAAATGCTCCTAAGGAAGCTGAATCTTTCCTATAAAAAATATTGTTGATCCGAGCAGAAAAAGAGACCAAAGATCCAGCTCAAAGGAGGAGTTTTTTCAGAACTGTGTAATTCCAAAGGTAAGTGTTGAAAACTTGTGATTGATAGTGGTAGCATGTATAATCTAGTCTCTTTTGAAATGGTAGAAAAGTTAAACTTAAAGAAGACACCGCATCCTACTACTTATAAGGTCTCTTGGTTACAAAAGGGTCATCAAGTTTTGGTTATTGATCAATGTAAGATAGAATTTCAAATTGGAAGTTATAAAGATGAAATTATGTGTGATGTCTTGCCAATGGACATTTGCCATATTCTGATAGGAAGACCTTGGAAATACGACAAGGATGGAACACATAATGGGAACCAAAACACTTGTAGTTTTGAGAAATATGGGAAATTACATAAACTTATACCATTAAAGGATGCAAGCACTAATCATGTATTACTGTTGGATAACAAATAAATTTTGAAGGATGAAGCATAATGCAAGGAATATGAATCAGTAATTGAGGTAAATCAGTTGTCTTTAGAAAAGCAAGATATGTTCGATGAATATGAGAATATGATAATCAATGAAATATTTATGGTATAAAATAGAGATCAGCCAAGAATATCCATGGAAGAAATGGTTATGAATGAGGAGACTTTAATAAATGAACAAAAAATTAATGTTAAGGAGAAGGTTTCTTTGGAAACCTTCAAACCAGTGAGAAGTTAATGTGTGAAAATCTCCAAATTCTAGATGAAGGCAACCATAATGCAGAATATTTTGGACAAGAAATGGAAGAGGTCAAGGAAACAAGTAGCTTGGGAACCATAAATAAAAAATTTCAAACTAATTCTGACATGTTTGTTTCATGCGCGGGAAAGATGGTTTCAATTATACAAGTTTGGGTCCTTCCAAAGAAGTCTCTGAAGGAATTAGAGAGAAGAATTGAGAGAGTTAAGTTTCCAAGGGCATACCAAAATAGACTTCATTTGTTTAATGGAGAATCTCAGGATGCCGGAGGAAATTTAATTCATCATGAAAAATTTCAGCCAAAGACAAGTTACAGCGAATGGTTAAAGATCTCCTAGACAAGAGTCCAGGAATATTTTGTTCTTTGGGAGTCTGATGAAGGAGCATCAACAAACTTTTATAAACTTTATTAGATATTATTATTTTTTTGAGGAAGTTGGATTCATCATGTAATGATTTTAATTTTGTAATAATTGGTTGGACTCTAGAAAAATTATCATCCAATATTATGGACTATGCTACTTAGTTTTGATTTTTCCAAATTAGTTACTAAAATAATGGGTCTTATCCACTTATTATGGTTCTTGATCCTATTTTAGATTTTAAATGATTTTTATAAATTAGTAAGTGTGTGGAGAACTAGAAAAGAAAAAATTATCTTGTTGTAATATATTTTTTCAAGATATGATATTATTTTTGTTTTGGTGGAGTATTGCAAATATTGTTTTGGTGGAGTATTGCAAATGAATGTATAGGCAGCATACTTGTTTCTTTGATGCATATTCCAAGCAACCATTTTGATGCTCTGTAAAAATTTGTGTATGTGTGGGAAAGGTGTGGAGTGTGAGGAAATGGACAATGATAATGAGGCCAATATTTTATTGTAAATATTTTGATCTTAAATGAATTATATCTGAGTCTTGAATGTAATTGTTGTGTGGTTTTTCAAATTTGTGGATTAGAATTTGCAGGAAGTTGTAGCTTGCATCAAGGCATCTAAATGTTGGAATGAGTGCTAGATATATTGGAGATAATAGCGGTTGTTTCAAGTTAGTTGATTTCTATAGTGTTATGGAACCAAGTGATGGATTGCATGATGCGATGGCTGATAACATGAGCTTGCAATATGGAAATATGGAATCCAAATGTGATTGACATTTAAAAGTGGATTCCTCATTATATATATCTATATATATATATATATATATATATATATATATATATATATATATATATATATATACTTCCAACTATGTATTCATTCTTTTTTTTTTAGTTTATGAATCTCACTAAGACAATTTTGTGATGTTAGACACATTTAAATGAAGGCATTAATAACTTGATTATGTTATTTGTTGTAGATCTGATACAAAAATATATGATAACAGAATGAACCCAAGAAAGAACAAGATCAAAATAGATATAAATGCTTCTTTATTGATCAAACCCTTAAGGTAGGGCAACACCATACATTCACTCCTTAAGGAAGGAGAACACTCCACAAGCCATATGCTTGTTCATACAATAATACTTCATCTTCATATCTCTCCATGTGGAGTCTCTAGCCTTTATATAGGCCTCATACATACAATACCATGCATCATTACCATGGTTCCCTCATACCATCAACTAATACCATGGGCCCATTACATTATTATTAATTACTTGTGGTCCCTTACATGACATGGGTTAACCACCTTATTTATTACTATGGCCCATCCCACTATTACATTATTACCTTGGGTACCTGCCTTGGTACCCCATATTATCCCTCCTAGGTATATAACATTCCACCCCCCTAAGCATGTTTCGTCCCCGAAACATGGGAAGAACACAAATAATAAGATCTACTCAAAAGAGTAGTCCACTGATACCATGCCCGTGCATCTAGCCATCCAAGAGAAAGGTGAACCCTCGATCTCACTGGTGCCTCGCTCGCTTGAGATGGAAGTTGACCGTGTCAGCTCTTCTGTGTTGATGTGTAGTAGGTGGATTGTCTCTCCTTTCTATCCATCATGTGACTACTTGGTTTCCATGATGGTTGTCTTGCGGGGTGATGTGGGTGATGATATGTTGAAGTTTTAACCCACGATGGCTTTTGCTTGACTTCACTGTGGTGCCTGTTGTGGTGTCTTCTTTTTCAATATGACTTCAACCACTGAGCCCTCCTCTGATGTATCATCACCTGTAACCTTTTCTTCTGCAGCCTCTGTTTGTGTTTGATTGTCGATCATCAAAGGCTCATCATCTGATATGTCAGTCCCTTGAACATCTTCTGCTTCAGCCTCCATGTGCTCTACCTGTTTATGGATGGAAATATCATGTAATGTAATTTTCTTCTTTTTATACCATAGCTTCAGGAATTTCTTCTGCACATTAATATTGATAGTACCCACGGATTCCATCCAAGGATATCCCAAAACAACATCCATATTATCCATCTCTGAGGCATAAAAATCACCATGCAACACATATTTATCCATAGAAATCTTCAAATCCTTGTTCACTTGAACATCCTCATTATCCACCTGTGTATGTTCAATTTGTTTTGCTGGGACTTGCAATTTTTTTGCCAAATTAACACTGATAAAATTATGTTTACAACTAGGATTGATAGAAACAATGATCTTCTCTTTCTGAATCAATCCATGAATATGCAATAAGGATATACCAGTAGGAAATAACCCTTTAGGTTCCTTGGTTTCCTTCTTTCCTGTAAAAATAAAAGCTTTGCTAGGCTGTGTGTCTGTCTGTGTGTTCTTATCCACAAGATTTGATTTACGGTCAAAGCGCTCTATAAGAGCTTTTTTGAAGGCATCCCAATTCTGAAAAGGTCCATTGCAACGCTGACGCCATTCCGCCCATTGCCCTCGTTCATTGTCCAGGTACATGGTCCCCACCCTAAGCTTAGTCCAATCATCTAGGATATGATTCAATCTGAAATACTGCTCCATTTGTGCTAGCCATGTGGCTGGATGAGAGCCATCAAATTTATACAAGTCCTGAAAATTCTGACCTAGGCCCGCCATCACAAAAATATTGGTGAAAAATTGAAATGGTCACATATCTGTCAATATTGCTCAGAATCTCTATTATAACCTGTTTTTAGAAATGGAACAACCACTCTGCATTTGCCCATGTGGTAGAAATCTTGATCCAGGCACTTGAAATTTCAGATCTGCGCTGCTACTTTCCCGCCGTCACCCAAAATTTCTGAAAAAAAGAGCTGATTTTAAATCAGCGATATCTCCCTCATCCGGACTCTGATTCGACTGATTTTTTTTTTGAAATCATGTTTTTTTTCACAAAGATTCCAGATCTACAATTAGATCTTGCAGATCTGGCACTAGGACTTCTAGATCTGCGCCGCAAACTCGCTTTCCTGAAAATTGTCTACAACCCCACTGATTTTTAAATCAGCGATATCTTCTTCATACGGACTCCGATTCAACCGATTTTTTTTTTTGAAATCGGCTATTTTTTCACCAGAAATACAGATCTGCAATTAGATTCTAGAAATCTGGCACCAAAACGTACAGATCTGATCTGCAAATTTCGCCACCCAAAAATCCTTGCAAAAACTATAAAAAAATTCCACGGTTTGCCCAAGAAAGTGCTCTGATACCACTTGTTGTAGATCTGATACCAAAATTATATGATAATAGAATTAACCCAAGAAATAACAAGATCTGAATATAGATATAAATGATTCACTTTATTGATCAAACCCTTAAGGTAGGGCAACACCATACATTCACTCCTTAAGGAAGGAGAACACTCCACAAGCCATATGCTTGTTCATACAAGAATACTTCTCTTCATATCTCTCCATGTGGAGTCTCTAGCCTTTATATAAACCTCATACATACAATACCATGCATCATTACCATGGTTCCCTCATACCATCAACTAATACCATGGGCCCATTACATTATTATTAACTACTTGTGGTCCCTTACATGACATGGGTTAACCACCTTATTTATTACTATGGCCCATCCCATTATTACATTATTACCTTGGGTACCTCCCTTGGTACCCCATATTATCCCCCCTAGGTATATAACATTATTAGTAATGGTTGTGTCCATGTGAAGAATGGATTTGTTTTGGTCATGTTCTAGTCCCCAAAAGAGTGAAGTGCAAGTGATATATATTATCGAGTGAGGTGGTATTAGTTTAGGGTCATCCAAAAAAATTGGCAAAATTTCTATGAAATTGAAAAAGTTCACTTTGGTTTTTAATTTTTCGTGGCAGATGTACCTACATTAAATGATATTCCATATTGGGGTATCTGCATTAAATGATAGGGGAGGGACGCCAGTTGTTGCACACCCTCCCTGCCACATCTGCATAGGCCCCCTTAATCGCCACATCAGCTATACAACACGTGGCTAACTGGGCCTCCCACCTATCGTGGTAGGTGGGAAATTAATGAGAGCCTTGATATCATCGCACTCCTTTGTGGTTTAGGGTTTGTGTCATCCAGGGTTTGGAAGTCAATCTTATTTTGTTAAGGACTAGTGTGTGGGAGTTTTACTGCCACGATTGTTGGTCACCCGACCTCTAGTTGACATTCACTTGTTGCTCAAGATTTGCAATGCCATGTATTTGTTGTTGTGAGCACTGCTTTGTGGGTTGTTTTGGGTTTAGCTTGTTGTTGCACACAATTTAGTCTTTTATGGATTGTTTCTACATGCTCGTGGTGCAGTAGCACTTGGTAAATTTGTTTGTTGTCGACCCTTTACAACGTTCTAGCTAGTTCAATGGTGGATATTGAGGTTTCGCGCTCTAATGGGTTAATATGAGGGTAAGTTCGTGAGCCCTGCAATTTCAATTGGTTTTCAAGGTTTTTTGAGGTTTTTTTACACCTTTGTTTTTTGCCTTGCAAGTATGTTGGGTTTTGGTAGCAGGTCAGGTATGGCGAGTTGTTGTGGTCTTCAATAGTGATGAAAATGTGTTTATGCGTCTCAGTGGCTTCGTCAATGGTTTTCCAATAGGATTTTTAATCTTACCAACCCACTAACTATGTGTTTGTCAACACATTCCATCCATATTATGTGAATTTTATTCCATTTGGTGGTTTTTATGAAAATTTCTTATCTGTGGTTTATATCATGTTTGTAATTATCTTAGGATTATTGTAAATTAGGGCGATTGTAAATTAGCTTAGGGTTACTCTAAATTGTGGTTTCTCTATAAATTTTCTTACGACTACAACTTTTGCAAAAATTCATAGGGTTTTTGTAAATTTGGAGAAATTTTTGCTATTTGCTTATGGGTTTTCTGTAAATTAGGGTTTTCTGTAAAGTAGGGTTCTATAAATTTTCTTATGACTATGGTTTTTGTAAAACTTCATAAGGTTTTTGTAAATTTGTATAAATGTTTACTATTTGCTTACAATTTTTCTGTAAATTAGGGTTTTCTGTAAATTAGGGTTTCCTATAAAGTAGAGTTTGCCTGTAAATTAGGGTTGTTTTGTAAATTTTCTTACAGCTATGGTTTTTGTAAAAAATCCTAGGGTTTTTTTAAATTTGCATAAATATTTTATATTTGCTTATGGGTTTTCTATAAATTAGGGTTTTCTGTAAATTGGGCGAGCATATTTAAAGAAAATAAGTAATTTTATTTTTTTAATGAAAGACAAATTATTTTAGAAAATCAAAAAGATTTTATATTAGTACTGTAAGGTTGGGTCGCCTTACTGACATACTTGTAAAAGAATTAGAATAGTGAATCTAAGTTTTTAATGATGGAAATTAATTTTTAAAAAGCCAAACGAAATTTACATCAACCCTTCACAGGGTTCCCTTCATGACAAACCCTCTTCTTACATAGGAATTACAGTGATGAATTAAGGCCTTCAATAATACATATTAATTTTAAAAAAATCAAACATGATATACATTAGCCCTTACCAAGATTGACTTAATGAAATACCTCTACTTTCAAGAGAACTGCAAAAATGATATAGAGTTTTCATCGCTGGGAAATAATTGTTTTAACTTAACTTTTCCACTACTTTTTTTGTTACTTCAAGTTTCTACTTTTGCAAGTGTTGATACATTATAAAAACTAACAAAATTAGGAAGAATTTACAAAACATAGAGAAATTAATAGGGACACACAACATCTCATGCCCTAGCTTCCTTTATTCAGATCTAGCAAAACCTGCTTAGCTTAAATGACATTGATGCTTGAAATTGACTGATATGCTAATATTTGTTCGGAGATTGCTACAACGCTTGAATTTCTTGCCTTCAACTTGTTATTTTTTCCTTACACATATACATGGCAGTTCTTTGATCTATAAGAATCTCCATGATTGAAGTGAGGCTTGAGACAAGATGGTTGTATCTCATTTGTAGAGTATTCATTTCAATGTATAGTTAATTGATTTTCTCAAGAAATTTATAGAGTTTGACTTCAAAATGCCTTAGGCATCTTTACCATTTCTCTACTTTTTGAGTAATTCTATTCATAGTTCTTAATATATCATTGTTGAGATAGAAAGGTTTGATACAAATTGTAAAAGTAAATATGAATTGATATGAAAGGTTTGATTTGTTATTGATATTTATATCTGGCAGAACTTGCTCACCTTAATTGACATTGAAGCTTGAAATTGATTTATATGTTGATTAGAATGTCACAAACAATATGGAATAAATTGACCTAGGTTATAACCCAAAATCCTCATGTGACAATAAAAAGAGGAAATCCATCCAAAATCCACATCATAATGTGGTTACAACAAAAAACATATGAAACCCCTATTCTTGATGGCCTCTAGAATCTTCAGTGCCCAAACTTGTTGAATTGCTTGCTTGAGCCAAGTACGTTGGCCTTCCTAATTGATCCAGGACCGGGTGTGACAAAGGACCCTTCCAAGACCTTTTACTTTAGTGATGTGTTAAATTGCATTTTAAAAGAACATTAATGAATACATCTGCATGCGGAAAAGAAGAGGAACATGAAAATCATCAACACATGAAAACATAAGCGTTGATAACGAAGTTCGTCTAGGAGGGACTACATCTCAAAGCCCCGGTGTCAAGATGGTGTAGGTTGCTGCAATAAGTGTTGTCAATAGTGGTGATGTACACAGAGATGATGTCTTGATTATACAAGGAAAAATGCCCTCACGCAGGAGTGGCTCTAAGATATGTTCCACAACTGGAACTCTCAATCAAAAGACTCCTATCAGTATAATACAAAAAAACATGCATGGTGAGCATCCCGCTAACATGGCACAAAAGGGATGTCAAAACAAAACACATGCATGATGACAACAATATTATCCTAGCAACATACAACAAGGGATCTCAAAACATAACATGAGGAGTTATGACAACAAGTACATCAGATAGGAGATTCCGCATCAAATCAAGCAAGGAATCATGACAACATGTAATAAATAAGATCATGCATCAACATCAATCAAGGATCTATGCAACATAATGTAGAAAGAAGAAGTACATGAACACATCATATACCTCACAACCAAGGGCCATCTGAAGAAGTGGATGTCACACTGTTGAAGTTGCTCGAGCCATCGATCTCAAGGCATCGATCATATGAAGATGGTTGCTCGCACAAGAATGTGGACATCTGCATTGGCACTTAGAAAAGTGACTAGAAGAAGAAATGAGAGAATAAGAAATCTGAAGATGCCATCAGATTTGTGGCATCGAGTAGTGTTGAATCGACTATCCAAAATCCAAATTCTGAGAAGTTGAGAATTATGGGCTCAAGGAATCTTTTAGATTCCCCCGAGATACCTCAAAGATTCTGCTCCATGGATGGACTGAAAATCTGCAACTCAGATGGCAAATCTAATCTCTCCATTGTGATCCTTGCGGAAAACCATGAAAAACAAGTATAAACTTGACTATATTCTGAAATGTCAAAATTTTACCTCCTTGGGAAATTTTCATGGCTCATGGTTCCACTCCTTGTTTTTGTTGAAATAATGGTTCCATGTGCATTCTGGAAATGACCGAAAAATGCAGATCTTTGATGGAGAAACGAGCAACACCATTGCGTTCGTGGTGATGAGAGGTGTAAAAACCATATAAAATTTGTCAATTTCTGACAAAGTGAAAATTTTGCCCTCTTGCAAAATTCATGGTTCCTGCATTAAAATATTAATTAACTACCTCGAAATCCATTCCCGCATTCTGCCTCCTCGAAATCTATGCAGAAGTAAAAACTTTGAGTTTAAATAAAACCGATGGGCAAATTTACCAACAAATAGGCTATTATGGCTCAATGGCAAACATAGAGGTTGGTTGAGGAGAGGTTGGGGAATCAAATCTCGCCCCTCCATATATATATATTTTTACAGAACCGAAATAATGTATTAATGGGGGTCAGGTCCGCATTGGGCAGCCCGCCCCTTAAACCCCGCACTAAACAACATTATCAGCGTATCAAAGATCGGCGCTTTTCTGCAAATCGGCGATCGATAGTTTGACTGGCGTATGTATCAGTGCGATATATGGGGTATCATCGATATATCGGCGATTAGTGCTGATCGACGTCGATTAAATCGGCAATCGACACTGAACGATGTCGATTAGATTGGTGCAAAAATCGACGTGATAACAGACGTGTCGGCAATCAGCGCAAAGAACGGTGCAATATGTGGGGTTGTGCCGATATCTATATTGGCGATCGGATATGGTGCTGTCGGCGTATATAAATCGGCATATATATATATATATATATATATATATGTATATATATATATATATATATATGTATATATACATATATATCTATATATATATATATACATATATATCTATATATATATGTATATATACATATATATATAGATATCTATATATATATATATATATACATATATATCTATATATGTATATATATATGTATATATATATACATATATATCTATATATGTATATATAGATATATATATATATACATATATATCTATATATATATATATATATATATATATATATATATATATATATATATATATATATATATATATATATATATATATATATATATATATAGGTTGCAATTGTGATAATGCCAGCGAGGGTTATCGATGTCGGCCTTAAAATATATATGCAATGGTTTTAAAGGGTTCAGCAGGGGTTATGACCGCCGATCTCAAAACCATATATATTGTTGTTATATAGTTATTAATAACTATATAATTAAACAACCATTTTCCTTATTTAAAAAAAATGATTTTTGTCTCTTATGTAGGTTTAGGAGACCAATGAAAGAACACCAAGTGTTAATGGTTGATGGGTTGCCATGTGGGTCCCACCTGCTTACTGGGATGCCATGTGGCACACTGTGGGCCCCTCTTTTCCCCTGTCATTTCAAACTTTGAATAGCTCTATCTTTCACATACGAGCTCAGTTTGATGAACCATTCACACCTCCGCAATCAGGACGACGAGATCTACGATCTGATCCTGGGTCGAGCATAATCCAAACACTTTGATTTTTGAGCCCTCTTTGTCCTATGTGTCTCTCTGGAGCCACCTAGATCAATCCTCCCCACTGAGGAGCTTTTGGTCCTCCAAAAGCATGGAAAATAATTTTCAGCTCTCTATGTACCCTGTCTGCATCACAAGCGTCATGAAAATGCCTCACTTCCATCTCCTTCACCTTTGTTCTTCGAAGCCTTAAGCGACGAGCCGACACCTGCTACTTCTGCAACCTGTAGTACATTGTTTTTCAAATTACATGCTTGGATGACATGACCAACTAAAGACCCAAACGTCCCATACTTGCCACGAGTTTATAACACATACTCAGTGGTCAAGTTTACAACAAGATGGACGTAATACTCTAGCTATGACAACAAGGCCAACATCTCATTGTTGCTTCAAAAAGTGATGGCAACCACATCATCACTGCAACACATGATTTACAATCATAAGGCCAAACACTATCGTTTTGACAAGTGATGGAAACATAACATCACTTTCAGAGTGTAAAATATGACTCAAAAGATGACCAAACATCATTGTTGCTGAACAAGTGATGGAAAACGCATCATCACTTTTTCACTTTAAAATCCAACAAATCATTTACAAAAGAATTACCATGAAATGGCAACATGTCTAGAAACCATTTTTCACTTATCAATGTGAATGGGTCACCACCTTGTGGCGGTTTTGCTTGTCGAACAACTGCTCTTCCTGGTTCATGCACCAACACTTTGTCTTTGAGGCGCTGCTCTGGATGGAGCCTCCAACAAGTGGCTCTTTGATGGTCATTTCTGTCGCAATGACTGCAGTAGGCTTTCTTCCTCCATATCTACTTAACCTGTTTCTTTTCATGTTGTTGAGAGGGTCTTTCACGCCTCATGAGTGCTGCCATTATTTTCCAACACTTAGAAAAGGTATGGTTAGGTAAACCACAAAAGGTACATGTTTTTTGATGCCATGATCTTCGTTCATTATTAACAACATGATCAGAATCAAAATGAACATTCGAAGATCAAAAATGGTTATACCTTACTTTGTTGTCTCTGATGTCAGTATGGCGATGAGAGCTTGCCTCTGCTCTCTCCTTGCAATGGGCACTGTCGTAGGATGATGGGGATGTGTTCCCATAATTCTCTTTCCTCGACGATTTCATCGATGTCTCGGATGACTCTGACACCTTCGAGCACTCTCCTTTAGCGTATCTCAAGCCTGCAAATCAAGGTTCATGCATAACCTCCAAAGATTGAGTTATGCCTTGGTTATTAGCACCAAGTTCTTTCTCCTCGTGCCTCATCTTTGTAAGGAGCCTCATGTTTGTCCCTGTAATTGGGATCCCTAAATCTCCAATAGACATCATACTATGAGAAGATGAAATCAAATGGAAATCAACATCTTTTACCTCCTCTTTCGATTTGGAAAGATCTGATGAGGGTTTCTTATCATCCGTTGTTGGTGGTTCGCTCTTTGTCTCAGCGCATTCCCCAACTTCTTTCCTGACATACCCAAGTCCTGCCTGACGGGGTAATTCCTCTACTTTGATGGAGTTGATAATGCCTTGGCCATTAACACCCAAGCCTTTTCCTTCATACCCCATTCTCTTCAACTTTTTGGAGCCAATTCTTATGGTATGATTTTCAAAAACAGCGAAATCATTAGCGGGAAACATACATGAAGATGGAGAACTACTGTTTACCTCACATGGGTCTCGCTGTAGCTTTTCCAAGGCCTTGTCCTTTGCTTGAAGCTGTCGTAGCAAACTTTGTTTTTACTATTTCTCTTCATGTAGACGCATCTTCAATTCATCATTCTCTGTTTGAAGATTATGTTAGTTTCGCTTCAGTTCTTCCATGGCCTTCTCTGTGGCTTGCAACTGAAGCTGCAATCGCTCCTTTTCCTCTGTCTCTTTCTGTAGAGTTTCATACACGATTTCAACTCTCTTGGAAATTTTGGCCATGGTCTCGTACATTTCTTTTCCATTCTCTATTGTTGCATGTTCCATTGTTCACACTGCAATTCACATACACGTAAAGACCGCTCCGATACCACTTGATCCAGGTCCAGGTGTGACGAAGGACCCTTCCAAGACCTTTTACTTTCGTGATGTGTTAAATTGCATTTTAAAATAACATTAATGAATACATCTGCATGCGGAAAAGAAGAGGAACATGAAAATCATCAACACATGAAAACATAAGCGTTGATAACGGAGTTCGTCTAGGAGGGACTACGTCTCCGGGCCCCGGTGTCAAGATGGTGTAGGTCGCTGCATTAAGTGCTGTCAATAGTGGTGATGTACATAGAGATGATGTCTTGATCATACAAGGAAAAATGCCCTCACGCAGGAGTGGCTCTAAGAGGTGTTCCACAACTGGAACTCTCAATCAAAAGACTCCTATCAGTATGACACAAAAAAACATGCATGGTGAGCATCCCACCAACATGGCACAAAAGGGATGTAAAAGAAAAACACATGCATGATGACAACAAGAGTATCCTAGCAACATACAACAAGGGATCTCAAAACATAACATGAGGAGTTATGGCAAGTACATCACATAGAAGATTTTGCATCAAATCAAGCAAGGAATCATGACAACATGTAATAACAAGATCCTACATCAACATCAATCAAGGATCTGTGCAACATAATCCAGAAATAAGAAGTACATGAACACATCATATACCTCCCAACCAAGGGCCATCTGAAGAAGTGGATGTCACACTGCTGAAGCTGCTCGAACCATCGATCTCAAGGCATCGATCGTATGAAGATGGCCACTCACACAAGAATGTGGACATCTACACTAGCACTTAGAAAAGTGACTAGAAGAAGAAATGATAGAATAAGAAATCTGAAGACACCATTAGATTTTTGGTGTCGAGTAGTGCTGATTTGACTGTCCAAAATCCAAATTCTGAGAAGTTGAGAATTCTGGGCTCAAGGAATCTTTAGATTCCCTCGGGATTCCTCAAAGATTCTGCTCCATGGATAGACTGAAAATCGGCAACTCAGACGGCGAATCTGATCTTGCCATTGTGATCCTTGCAGAACACCATGAAAAACAAGTATAAACTTGACTATATTTTGAAATGTCAAAATTTTATCTCCTTGGGAAAATTTGATGGCTCATGGTTCCACTCCCTGTTTTTGTTGAAATCATGGTTCCACGTGCATTCTGGAAATGACTGAAAATGCAGACCTCTGATGGAGAAAGGAATAGCACCATTGTGTTCGTGGCAATGAGAGGTGTAAAAACCATATAAAATTTGTCAATTTCTGACAAAGTGAAAATTTTTCCCTCCTGCAAAATTCATGGTTCCTGCATTAAAATATTAATTAACTGCCTCGAAATCCATGCCCACACTCTGCCTCCTCGAACTCTATGCAGAAGTAAAAGCTTTGAGTTTGAATAAAATCGTTGGGCAGATTTACCAACAGATAGGCCATTATGGCTCAATGGCAAACATAGAGGTTGGTTGAGGAGAGGTCGGGGAATCAAATCCCGCCCCTCCATATATATATTTTTACATAACCGAAATAATGTATTAATGGGGGTCGGGTCCACATTGGGAGGCTTGCCCCTTAAACCCAGCACTAAACAACATTATCGGCGTATCAAACATCGGCACTTTTCCGAAATTGGCAATCAGCAATTTGACTGGCATATGTATCGACGCGATATATGGGGTATCGGCGATCGGTGCTGGTCGACGCCGATTAAATCAGTGATCAGCACTGATCGGCGCCGATTAAATCGGCACAAAAATCAGTGCGATAATAGACGTGTTGGCGATCGGCGCAAAGAACGACGTGATATGTGGGGTTGCGCCGATATCTATATCGGCGATCGGATATGGCATTGTTAGCGTATATAAATCAGCATATCTATATATATATATATATATATATATATATATATATATATATATATATATATGGGTTGCGATTGTGATAAGGTCGGCGGGGGTTATGGCCACCAATCCCGAAACCATATATATTATTGTTATATAGTTATTAATAACTATATAATTAAATAACCATTTTCCTTATTTTAAAAAAATGATTTTTGTCTCTTATGCAGGTTTAGGAGACCAATGAAAGAATGCCAAGTGTTAATGGCTGATGGGCTTTCATGTGGGTCCCACCTGCTTACTGGGATGCCATGTGGCACACTGTGGGCCCCTCTTTTCCCTTGTCATGTCAAACTTTGAAGAGCTCTATCTTTCGCATACGAGCTCGGTTTGATGAACCGTTCACACCTCCACGTTCAGGACGACGAGATCTACAATCTAGTCCTGGGTTGAGCATAATCCAAAAACTTTGATTTTTGAGCCCTCTTTGTCCTGTGTGTCTCTCTGGAGCCACCTGGATCACTAATAATGGATGATTAGGATGTGTTTGATTGCTACCATATGACTGAGTCCAATTTTCCCCTTGTAACCATGGCGGAATTGAGTACCCATACCTCACACTTGTGCTACTAACCCCTGCATTAAGTGTAGGTGTATGATAGTCACACATAGGATTGACACATGCACTGGTAGGAATATAGCAAGTGATTAAACCCCCATATTGATAGCGAGGGACTTGAATGTTTTTTCAGGTCTTGGAATAATGGTGTATTATCTGTAATATGGTCCAAGGTGTTTGACATCATCTTGATTTCATTAATTTTGCTTGCATCATTGTCAACCATATCGATCATCTCTTGTTCCTTTTGAAGCATTTATTGAGTCTTTCTTGCTTCCTTTTCTTGTCTTACCATTTGTTTTTGATGGTCCTTCTCTTGCCTTACTTTCTCTCTTTCAAGCCTTTCCTCTACTCAACGTTGTGCTACAATAATCCTTGTTGCCTTCTTTTCCTTGGCTAAATCCTTCTTTTTATGTTTTAATTCCTAAATTTCAAATTTCTTTTTTTCAAACTCAACTAATAGGGTTATATAGTATTTTGAGGTGAGTAACTATGAACTTCAGCTTAAACGAAGACTACCTAGTGTTCCTTGCTTTTTCTTCATTAACACTCTCTCTACTAGTAAAATTGGGAATCAACCAAGTGGCTTCTCCTTCCCTACCACCTGCATGTCATTGCTTGACACTTGCCTTTCAATATATAGGACAATTGATTGAACTATGTTGTTCTCTTTATCTGATGTCTCATTATGTGCACTATCTTCTTCCATTGATTTATTGTCCACAAAAAAAAGAACAATTTCATTGTTAAATTATGTTGGTTGTGAAGCCATGTTCATGCTTTGTTCATTAGTTCTTGAGACACTATATTTTTGCATATTCATCATGTCTTCTTCCAACCATGATGGTGGGATTACTTGGCTTGGAAATTTCAATTGGTCATTGTTGCTTCCTAGTGCAATACCAACAATGTCATTTTCAACTACATTGTCATTGTCAGTTGCATTATCAACAAAGTCATTAAGAATATCAGCAGCAGAAGTTCCATGTGCTTTAGTTGGAAGAAAAACTTCCATGTTACTATCAATGGGTTCATGATTATACTTTGTTTCACTTACATGTTCATCATCATCACCATAGAAGTGTCCTTGAGAGAGGGAAATCATATTATCAGCCGCAATTGCATCTTCCTGTTCATCCACTTCTTCTTGCAATTAAACATCTGCTTGGACATGCCCTTCTTATTGACCATCCACACGAAACGCCTGGCTATTGTTAGTATCACGCATATGAACATCATAAATTAGTGGCCAGATTCCATACATCCTAAAGTCAGCCTTGATATTTGATGGTATTAAATCACTTTTAAAGGCTTTACTTTCAAGCTCTATTAGCTCAAACCTTTTCACCTCAAACCTTGGATTCTTTTCCATCCATGAAGCTCGCTCTGACCTAAAAGAGTTCTTGAAAGGACCAAACACACTGACATCAAGGGGTTGCAATCTATGAGTGGTATGAGCGGGAAATGTTAACAAGTCGATGCCCAAATTATTTTCCTCCTCAATTGTTTGCCCAGTAGTGTGGCTTCCACGACCATCTAAAATTAATAGGTGTATGTTCTCGGGTGAGATACCACCTGGTGTAGATGCAACAAAGTGACAAATCCAAATTTAAAAAATTTCTTTAGTCATCCATGCATGGTGATGTGCAGCCATGCATGCACCTAGTTCACAATTTTGTATATAACTTTTCAGTTGATTTTTACCTTTGAATAGATAAAATATTGAGAATGAAGCACCAATTGCATTGACACAACATAGAATAGTTATCCACTCCCTGCTCTTAGGAAAAATATTTGGCACGTTTTGGCTCCCTCTCTTGGTAATTACCCACATTCGATAATTCCTTCCTTCATGTAAACATGTTTCGTCGCTACTCCATATATGGCCTATAGCATAAGAATGCTTGTTGTATGCACTAGAAAGAGTGTCATAGAACTTGCATACAATTGCAGGGCATATATTTAAATATTTGTCTCTATCAAGACCCTCATTTATATGCAATACAAGGTTTAGATTCCTTTTTTTCAACCCAACCCACCATGATTTACCAGGAAACCCATCCTTGAATGGGTTTGACCTCCCCTGATAGATTTGGGAAACTATGGATTTGAGTTGTATCAACTCTATCCACTCAACCACCTTGGCCTCCTCCTCTTCAGTCATAACTATAATAGGGCCTCTATGTTTTGTATGAGTGAGCCCATTTATCCAATAACGTATTGATGAGGGAGCAATACCATGCTTCTTTGCAGATTCCCAAACTGAATATCCATTAAACTCTATATCATCAATTACAGCTAATATGTTTTCTTTTGTCCAACCTCTTATAGCGTTGATCTTCTTAGTTAAACTTTCCCCTTGGACTGTGGTTGATGGTGGATTTGTGGTTGACGGTGGGGCAACATCAACTTTTGTCGCATGGTCATCCTCAAAAATATTGTTGGGAGCATTGTTGAAATTCACATGATTTTTCATGTCCTCATATGATGAAGGGCATCGCAGTTGGGAACCCCTGGTCACTCGCCTACCACTTCTCCTTATGCGAGCAACATAACTAACTCTTTTCATAGATGCAACTACCTACAAATTTGTTGCATGCATTTACTTAACATAATTGAAATTTTGCTTTCCTACATGCTAATAGTATTTTTGCTTTCCTATGGGAAATTAACAGCGTGTTAGTTTGTTCAAAATTTATAATAGTATTTCTACTTTCCTACAGGAAATTAGCAACATGTTAGTTTATTTAGAATTTATAGAAAATTTCAATAAATATTTTGCAATAACATGGATTATAATAGAGACACAATTCACAATAAAAAATAGTAGCAACTTAACAAATTTTCATACATATTCCTTTTTGATAGTATCCTTGAAAAATCAAATCTACAGAAGGAATTTGTTGTATGTCTTCAAATATATCAGTAATTATTTTTTGATAACTTGTTTTTCCACTTAAAATACTATGATTGTATTTGCACTTGGAAAATTATTGTGAGTGTGTTGAAATTGACCTAAAATTGGTTGTTTGTATTCAATTATATCAATAAATGTTTGGGATAAAATGTTGTATGTATTATAATAAAATTATGTAGACATTGGAAATAAAACAAGTGACACCTAGTTCCTTTTTTGGTTAAGATGTTGATCTGGTCTAGTTCTTTTTGATAAATTGTTTTATGACTTAAAATAAAATGATGTACTTTGTTTTAAGGCCCAGAATATATGGTTAGTTTTCCAATATTGTTATTCTTATAGATAACACTCTCCTTGCATGAAGGAAGCTCTAGGATTTCCTTAGTAAAGGTTATATTGAGCTGCTAATTACCTTTAAAAAGGTTCAACCTCATGTCCATGAACACTGACTTTACCAACATAAAACTCAATCAATTTCGATTTATAATGGTTAGTGATTCTCCTATTGTGGGAATGGTTCTTAGTTTTCCAATATTGTTATTCTTATAGATAACAATCTCCAAGAATGAAGGAAGATCTAGGCTTGCCTTGTTGAAGTAATTTAGTAGCTCAATAGAAGATCTAGGCTTGCCTTAGTAATAGTTAGTGATTCTCCTATTGTGGGAATGGTTCTTAGTTTTCCAATATTGTTATTCCTATAGATAACACTCTCCAGGCATGAAGGAAGCTCTAGGCTTGCCTTAGTAAAGGTTTTATTGAGTTGCTAATTTCCTTTAAAAATGTTGAGTCTCGTGTTAATGAACACTGACTTTAGCAACATAAAACTCGATCAATTACTTTCTAATGGTGTGTGATTCTCCTATTGTTGGAATGGTTCTTATCTTGCTAATATTTGTATTCCTATAGATAACACTCTCCAAGCATGAAGGAAGCTCTAATCTTAACTTAGTAAAGGTTCAATTGAGGTTCTAGGATAACCGAGTTGATGTGTCTATCTATGAGAACCTAAATTTGAGATTTGAAACTTTTGTCCAACCCTAGTCAGTCCAACATTATGAATAATATAAATCAACCCAAAATATCATTGAAAGTTTCAGAACCAAGTATCATAGAATTTTCATAGAATAGCTAAGTTGATTCCAAGGAATGATTTACAAGATCTGCTATAGAGAATAACCCAAGAAACCCTTATTTATAAAATCAGTCTTTAGAGTAGGTCATGTGAATGCTCAACAACAGCTACAAGTCTCTAAATAGCCACCACTGATTCGACTGAAGTTACCAAGAGGCATGACTAAGTTATGTCTAGGTCGAGAGTTGCATTAATAATATGGTCAAAATTTGTCACATTAAATCCTCCTAGAACCCAATGAAAATGCCTCAAATTTGTCTCAGACATGGTCAAAATACACCACCAAAAAAAATGCATTAGGTATTCTTGAATAACTAAATTCACTTTTGAATAATAGGACTGAAACCATAACTACTAGCAACCTACAACCTGCAAGGATAAATGTTTTATAGTTCAATGTTGTATGTGGATTTCATGGTTTCCTGTTGTTGTTTGTGCATGAGGAAACCTGCAAGGATAAATGTTTTGTACAGTTCAATGTTTTGAGTGCATTTCATGGTTTCCTGTGATAGTTTGTGCATGTGTTCATGGATAATGAGCTTGTGCATTTCAACCATTTCTAGTATAAACTCATTTCTAGTGTTGGTATCCATGAGTTTATACAAGTTGCCTTGGGAAAAAAATAGTAAGGTGTTTAGTCTATCCATGGTTGTACACACCTATTAGTCATGACATGATTTGGTAGTGCTTATGGTGGTGAGACTCAATCTACAGGGACTCGCTTTGGATCTATTTTCTTTCGCACTAGATATAGGAACAATAGGAACAATTGAATTAGGTAGCACGTGAATGGAACACCTAGGAAAACATTCTCTCATATGTTTCCCTAATCAAGGGAGTGTTAAGTCATTACGGCCTACATGTTTCATATTTAGTAGTAGTTCATGGTAAGGCATGACATTTATGTACCAATTTCAAATGTGTGTTGAATAGCTAGGGGGACTCGACCTAGTTGACTCAGATTTTTGATGCACTAGCTAAGATGAAAGCTACAAAAGAAGCAAGCCAAACAAAACGAAAAGAATAAACCCACCTACAACCTGCAAGGATAAATATTTTATACAATTCAATGTTTTGAGTGCATTTCATGGTTTCCTGTGATAGTTTGTGCATGAGCTTATAATGGAAATGAGTTTATACTATATATATTGTCTTGGGGAAAAAAATAGTAAGAACAGTAATAGTAAATAACTTGAATAGAGATCAAGCAGCATGAGTAAAATGAAATGCATATTGTTCAAAAATTGAAGTATATCAAATGAAATACATATTATGTAAAAAATGAAATACATACTGTGGAAAAACTAAAATAAAGAACTTGAATATACTGTGAAATGTTCATGGTATGTCTTTAGGGTTGTTAAATAGTTTGAATGTTAAAAGTACAAATTTAGTAAGGGTTGAACTTCTTATATAGTTTTTTGCACTTGAATTTGAATGGTAACAAGGATTGACATGGATTGAAATCTCTCAATTTTGGATGTGTGTTCTGGATTGATTTGGATGTGATCCAATGGTTGGGAATTTGATGTGGTTGATCATTGTGTTTTGATTTGTTTTAATGATAAATTTAATGGGTTGGTGTCATTTATTGAACACAATGGGTTGAATTGTTGAATAACACAACAGTTATGGATGGCATACATCAACTTTTTATAAGTGCAAGTATGAATGTGCATTCGGGATACATAGCTCCAGTTCAGTTAAGTGGGGGTTGAAGTGATGGGTACTTTATACTGATGGAATAGACCATTTTGGTAGGATTTATAGTTTTATTTGTTTTCTAGCTGGGAAAAGATGTTTTGTACTCTTGATATTTAAAATACTATTTATGAACAGTTGTGGGCCCAACTAATATTTTGGCAAATTTTGGACATAGATTAAAAGATATTTTCACTTAATGTTATATATTTTTGTTTAAATATTGGTTGCACATCTCTCAATTTCTGGTGGCTTGGTGGGACCAACACTATAACAACTATTGGTCCCTACATAACATTAGACATCTCTCCCCTGGTGGGTTTGGAATCGATCTAGTCTAGATCCAACACTTCATTCACACATGATATTCACAGACATGGATGTACTTAAAAGTTGTAGAAAGGTTGTCGAGAAGATTAGACATTTTAAACACTAATTTTTATTTATGGAATAATTGCACAGAAAATCACAAAATAATCAAGCATCTAATCAACAAAACATGCACAGATTACAATGTGTGAGGATCACGCACAGTTTACTGATGAGCACCAGTATTATAGCAAGAATGTTGCAACTCCTGGGTCTACCAACTTTAATTCATCAACCCGGGGTTCATACAAACTTGGAGGTGACAGTGTTGTATACACAGTAGATGTAATGGTCTACTCTTGTCACTTTTCAACTGGGGCGATATACCACTAGGGTTTCTCAAAACAATCTTCTATTGACTAGAAGAAGTATGACTACAAAATGGAGAAGGGAAAATTATCCTTCGTGAAATAAAATGAATGCTACCTACTTTAAGGAATGAAACAC
This sequence comes from Pinus tabuliformis, assembly GCA_031772625.1. Lineage (NCBI taxonomy): Eukaryota > Viridiplantae > Streptophyta > Pinopsida > Pinales > Pinaceae > Pinus > Pinus tabuliformis. Next base: position 624,127,354 of record CM062814.1, on the reverse strand, counting down.
TAAATTGGAAGATGTTATAAAGCAGCATGAAATCATCTAGCTACACATTTATACATTTTGCTTGCAAAATAAACCTATCTTAACCTTGTTTATAACATGTGATGATCTAGACTAACTGAGCATGGAATCTGATCTAGGAAGTCTTATAATTGTTTCATGCATGTTCTAATTTAGAAATTGTAGAAAAAACCCTTTTTTGATGTTTTAATTTTATGCATGAAAATGCTAATTTTCACTTGTTTTTGGCAGGGGAGACAGGTATGGAGGGAAAGGTATGGATTAGTCTCAAGGGTATGGAAGCGAAGTGGAGGCCTAATCTAAGCTCAGATGACACTTTTTTCTAATTTCAGGCTTAAAACAGGTTGTTAAAGGGTTTCTTGTAGTACTACTAAAAGATGTCCTAGTTCTACTACAGGATGCCCTATTTTACTACAGGAAATGGGCCGAAATCTTAGGAGATGGTAGGAAAGGTAGAATGAAGTGTGGGAAAGGTATCTGATGGAGAAATAAGGCATGGAGGGGGTGAACATTATCCAAGGCTTAGTCGTATTCTTCAAGATGGTTGGATTTGCTTAATGGAAATGGAAATTTTGATTACAAAACAAGAATTTGGATTTAGGGTTTAGTGGACTTTGGTATCATGGGTGGATATGACTTGGATGAGGAAAATGAGATGAGGTGTCCCTGAAAATTAGAAGCTCCTGAAAAAACATACACTCTTGTCTTCATTTATGCACAAATTCATCTATACATGGAAGATATTCATTGAATGGAGGAAAAAAAAGTTATTATTAGCTAATGGCTAAGTTCATGAATGGAAGTGCTTTGAAAGCATAGAAAAACTTAAGAGATCAAAATGACAATTGCAAATAATCCTAAGAAACTCAAAGACAATCACCTAGTCATCAAGAAACCCTAGATCATGTAGTAAAACAAGAAATATGTTTTTGGGCTGTGTGAATGGAACGCTCAAGTCATGATCCCGTAAGTGAGATGAGGTGAAAGCCACTATCACAAGCTTTTTTTGAGTGTCCATTGTTACTAAAATATGAATGATCTAACTATCCACAAATGGGAGAAAACTAATTAATCATCCAAATACTTGCAGATTAACAAGACCAAAATCACTTCAGCATCTAACTATGAATGTAATCTAAGCATACATGTACAAAAAGAGGAACCTTTGTTGCTAGGGTTGGGCCCTAACCCAAGAGCTTCAGCCCTTTGATTCAACTTAGTGCTGGATCAAGGGAATGCTTCTCATTTTCATTAAAATATAAAAAATACATAAGAGTCATCGATCACAATATCTTAGCTCGAAAATGCCTCTTCGCTACAACAACAAAAAATCGAATCCTAATGAGGCTCTAGGACTTCTTATTTATACAATTGAAGCTACCAACAACTTCCTTAAATTTAGGGAGGCTTGGCTCCCAACTCGAGATCAACTGGTCTTCAACTATCACTAGTTTGGTTGCCAATGATCTTAATGACTCAGCTGCTTGTAACTCTGAGCTGATAAGATATGGTGGATGAATCTTTGACTGAGTGAGGAGTTAAGAAGGGAGATCCAATCTCCTAAAATCCATCTTTCTTGTCTACTTCGAGTTTGTGCACTTTAATTAGCCAAAATTTTCTCAAAAACCTGCAATTAATGAACATTAGACCACAAGACATGACATCTCATCTTTAACCTTCTCACTAAGAAAAATATAACAAAACATGTAAGGAGATGTGAGGAAAGTTAATTTTAATAAGGTGGAGAGTGGCATTAAGGTCCATATAATTTACCCATTGATGAACCTCATCATCAACCCCCTACTGAAAGTGTTGCTAATCCTCTAAGCAACTTAATCTATGTCCATGTCTTGCATTACTTTGGTGGCCTCCCTGACATTCCAGGATTCTGTTGTTGTATCCTCCTCTTATGGATAAAATCTTGCATGCTTCTCTATTTCCTCCCACTGCTTTCTTTCTTCTTCTTCCTTTATCCCTTTTAACATACCCAAGAGCAATGGTGGATTGAGTTTCAAGCCAATCCAGTTGAATTTGAGTCTCTGCGATGCCTTCTTATACAGTAGGTTCCTTTCTAGTGCATCCCTCATTCTTTCAGGGGAATGATACTCCCTTATCTTTAGGCTACACGGTAATATGTTCCATATCCTTTGGCATGCTTGCTGGATTTCATCCCCTATCAATCTCAAAGTGTCCTCAAAATGAGTGACTTCTTGATCTTGTGTAGCTACATATCTTGGTGCAAGATGGGGATCATTAGCGATGAGGTTGTGGGTGCTAATGACAGCCATAGATTGTTCTACTCTGATGTAAAGGGGCTATGTTTCTTCTCTTTCCAATATTATTTTTACTTCCTTGGCCCTGACCTCCTCATGACTCATCCATGATGCCAAGGCCATGAGTTGTAAGTCCCCTATCTTTGGATTGGGGTCCCACACATTCAAATGTGTTAAGACCAAGTTATGTAGGTAGAATTTAGATATCTTGGCCCTATCCTCCAGGGTTCTTTGGTCACAAAGCTCAATGAACTGCCTATAGTCTTGGAAAGGCATAGTCCCTCGTTGTGCTAGGGCTTTTATCTGAAAATCTATCCATTGTTCTTTGAGGTATAAGGCATATGATTTTTCTAGCATCCTGCACTGGACTGCCTCCATGGAGACACTTGCCATAGCAGTCAATTGTATATCTATTTCTTGTACTTGCCTCCTCAGCCATGTGTTCTCAGCCTCTAGTTGATATGTCATCACTCTTTCCCTATCTCTTATCCTACTCAACTCTTTGCCCATCTCTAGCAGCTTCTCCTCCATATGGCCCACATCCTCTACACTTTTTGATTTAGAATTTTGCATCCAGTGATGTGTCCTTGCTCTCTCCTTTTCAAGCTCAAAGAATAGAGGGATGCAAATTTTTGTGGTATTACTCAGCCTCCCTCAATGAATCTCTAATAGGAACTGAGATTTTGTTGTGGGCTAGGTTCCTACAGCTCTTGGGACTCTCCCTTTATTTTCTTTGAAGTATTTGTTTCCCCCTGTGCTTGTGTTGTTTCTTCCTTTCCTTCCCTTTGTCCCTGTTGTCCTTCCTGCTCCTATTTCTATGTTTCCTATAGTTTTGAAAAAGTTTCTAGTAGGACTATCTGTGTTTCCTGTAGGAGTCCTTTCCCTTTTTGAAAAGGGGTCAAAGATTATTTAATTTGTTTTGTTGAGGTTGACCTGGTGACAGGGCTCCTAGCATAGGTGATTGGTGACCTTGGGAAATATTTTTGTGATGTGACCTCTTCACCTCTCATTCCTAGAGGGACTAACTTTTCTTGTTATCTTGGTGAGTCCTCAATGTTTATAGAAGTCTTGGTAGGTGTTTTAGGTCTCCCTTGTTTTATCCTGGTGCGCCTCCTTGTTTTGAAGTATAGGGGAGTCTGCCTCTTCCTCTTTCATGTTGATTTTATAGGTGTACTTAGAGCATTCAAGGCAACAGTTGCCTCCTTATCTGTGGGCTCAGGAGACACTCTTGGGGATTCTGCTCCTTCCTTTCTATGTATTTCAGGACTTGATTCATCCTTTTGTGCTTCTTCCCTACTATCCTTTTCTTCCTCTATTTCATTTTTCTATATCTCCTCTTCTTCCTTTGGTTCTTCGTCTTCTTCTCCATGCTCATCTACTTCAGGCTCTTCTTCCTCTTCTTCATGCTCTTCTTCCTCTTCTTCATGCTCTTCTTCCTCTTCTTCAGGCTCTTCTTGCTCTTCTTCTTCTAGTTCTTCTTCCTCTTCCTCACCACTAGAAGTAGGGTCTCTTTCATACTCAATGGCTTGAATTACATCTTCTCTGTTCATGTCTGCAAATGTTGACCACATAATAGGGATCCTTAATTGTCTTAGGGCATCTTCTAGTATGAGCTTGATCAGTCCATGATGTGCCAGTTGTTGATGCTTCCCTTATTGTACCTTGATGCTCATGTCTATCACTGATTGCAACAAAAAGTAGGGCACACTATGTCTTCTATGAGAAGGTAACTCTTCTCCAAATCTCAACTCACGAAGGAGTCTAAATTGGTAACCATAGACTATATTGAGCCTACCCTCATAAGAAATATACTTGAGAATGTGATAGCTCACTTCATCCTAAGGATATAGAATGCTCTCCCTTCTAAGCCCATTTTTCTCCTCAATTGGATCCTCATCTTCCAAGAAAAAATTCTTCTTGGCAAGAGTGTTGCTAGCTTTATCCTCTTTTCTCCATTGTAAACCTATAGGAAGTGTAGTGATTCTGTTAATGCTTTCAATGGTAATCGTTATTGAAAATACTCTCACTACAGCAATGGCACTGACTCTAGCTTGAGGTATGAGTGACATTGCAAATTCCCTAGCTATATCATCATCATATCCCCTAAGTAGCTCGAAGAATCCCAACCATTGATGCCTTGTAAAGATTTCTACCATAGGAGGATGTTGATGTATTCTAGTTGTTCTGGTGGGCTCCCTTCTATTGAAACCCCTTGTCATATTCTCTCTTTGTTAATCTGATTGTATGAAGTTTTGGTGGATATAGATTAAGAGCTTTCCCAGGTGATGAGGGTTTATATTTTAGGAGGGTGATGACTACAATTTTCCTTTTACTCTACACAATCCTCCACACAATTCTGTGTATCTCTATGCACATTGTAACTACTAAAAGAAATGACAATTTCTTTTCTTTTTCTATTTACAAATGAAATCACAAAGGATATGGCACCTACCTTTCACTACAATGACTTGGTTGAGGATAATTCTTGAATAGTTGGGCCCTAGGCACCTTCTCACAACATTTTTGACCATTCTCATTGTTTCATGTAGTTTTCTTGTAGGTGCTCATTGTAGGATGACCGAGACTAGATTTCCTCACTATTTCCTGTAGTTTCTCTATGTTTCTTGTAGGTGCTCATTGTAGGATGGACGAGACTAGATTTTCCTTTGATGGCTCCTCTAGGTGGTCCCAACTCTCAAAATCTCGAAATGAACAATGTCTTGCATGAAAGTTAGGGAATATTTCTATTTATGGTTGATTTTATTGAGCGATGTGCTGGTTGGTTGAGTACGTATTTCTCCTTTTGGATCGTTGGTCCCACTATTAGTTATCATGCAACCCTTCCTCGTAATCATCACCCACTCTTGTACAACATAACTTGACCACCTTTCTGATTCATTCCCTTTGATGTGACCTTGCCACGTGTTCAGTTGACTAGCACTTTAACTTTTTATTATCAGGTTGAGGGTGGCCAAGTTAATTGGCCACCTTCTCTTATAAAACCAACTTTTTCATATTCCTACAGTTTTAATCATATTCTTAATTATGAGAGAGTGTGGATGAGGTGACATACCTGTGGGTTCCTTTTCTTTGTTGATGCATGCTGGAGGGTGGCTTTGTTGTGTTGTTCATGTATCAAGTACACCTTCTCTTCTGCTATTTTTTTGTTGATTTTATTTTGCTAGTAGGTTTTCTTCTTGTTGATGTGCAGGTGTTAGCTTCTTCCGTTACTGCTGAGATTTGGAGAGGTTCCATAGTGCTTGCCGTTGTGTTGCACCTTTTCCAATGCATGGGTGTTGAAGGTTGAGCTTGGAGCCTGTTGCTGCTTCAAAATAGGTTTCTACAGGGTTTCTTGTAGTACTATAGGAAATCTTGTAGCTGCCTTTCGTTTTATGTGGTCTTTCTCTTGCTTTGATGGTGAATAGATATTGAAGGGAGTGGAAGGTGTGGCCATGGCATGGTAGATGAGGTAGGTTGTTGGTGGTATGCCCCTTTGATATTTGTTTGTTTCTTCTCTTTTCTTTTTGTTTTTTTTTTATATTTTTTTTTATATTATTTCTTCTTCTAAGTAGATTTTTTGATGGACAAAGAGGGTGACATGGTCATGAAAGGGTGTTGGTTGAGATGTGATGAATTCAATGGCCTCCTTTTTCCATCCAAAACAAGCTTGCATCATGATTTTTCCATCGAACTCCCATTCCTGTAGATTTTCAAGACTTCCTATAGTACTACAGGAAATTCCTGTAGTAACTACAGGAAATCCTGTAGAAGTCACAAAATTGCTTGAAAATTGGATTTTTCTATGGTTGGAGATGAGTATGGATTGAGGAACATGGAGGTCATGGAGGAGATGAAATAAATGAAAAAAACATGGGGTTTTGCATGGCTTGCTACCCTCTGATCTCTGTGTCCATTACTTTCTTGAAAACCTACAAAAACCAGAACTGTCATGAGTGGGCAGGTTTGAGGTCCCTGCCATTACTTTTTGTGTTTTTTTATTTTTTATTTTCTTCTTTTTTTTTTGAAATACAGCCAGGTTGCCTCAAAGGAGGTTTTCATCCTGGTTGCCTGCATAAGCACCTCAAAGGAGGTTTTCACCCAGAGGGTCTTTTTTTCTCTTTTTTTCTTTTTTTTTTAACTCTTGGGCTATCTCAAGGAGGTTTTCAACCCAAAAGTGGGCCTCAGGTGCCTCATGGAGGTTTTCACCTAGGTCTCTTATTGTTTTTTTTTTTCCCTCCTTTTTTTCAAAGATTCAATAGTTTTCAAGAATTTGGTGAGGTGGAAACCAAGACTTTTTCAATCACCATTACTGCTTTACTGATACTACTAGTGAACTCCTCCTTTGACAGAGGCTTTTTGTAGGCTTTCAATCTATACCCATTGACAAGGAAGGGGATACCTTCTTCATTAATGGTTCTTATCTGAACACCCCGTTGTCATGGCACTTTTCTATCACATATGGGCCCAGCCATCTGGTCATCAACTTGCCTTTGAAATCCTTGAACCTAGAGTCATACAGTAGAGCCCAATCACCTTCTTGAAATAGTTTGTCTCTTATATTTTTGCCATGCCAAACCTTTCTATGTACTTGAGTCACCTCTATGTGCAAGAGGGCCTACATCTTGAATTCATCTAACCCATTGAGCTGGAGAAGCCTCTCTTGTAACATCTAGATCCAACTGTGCTTCCATCCTTAAAGTGTTGTACTCAAACTCAATGGAGAGTAGAGCCTTCTTCCCATCGACCAAATCATAAGCGGTGAAGCTAGTGGTTGTCTTCCAAGTTGTATTGTAGGCTCAAGTGGCCTCCACTAGTCTGTCAGCCCAATCCTTCTTGCTGCTGCTCACCACCTTTGTCAAAATTCTTTCCAATTCTTTGTTGGTAACTTCTACTTGTCCATTGGCTTGAGGGTGGTAAGGAGTGGACTTCTTGTGCTTCATCTTATGTTGGCTTAACATATTCTCAATCATGTGTGAGGTGAATTGAGTGCCCTAATCAATGGCTAGCTCTCTAGGGTATCCAAACTTGAAAAACACATTCTCCCTCAAGAACTCAGCCACTTTCTCTTTTGTTGCTACCTTGACAACATTGGTTTCAACCCACTTTGTTAAGTAGTCAGTGCACACAATGATGTACTTTTTCTATCCTAATGGAGGATCAATGGGCCCAATTAAATCTATGCCCCACTTATCAAATGGCTCAAAAGTCACTTGATGTTGCAAAGGCATTTCATCCCTGGGAGTAGGTTTCTCCGTTCTTTGGCACCAGTCACATTGGTTGGTATATATTCTTTCATCTTGGTGGAGAGTAGGCCAATAATAGACATCTTGTAGTACCTTGAAGGTTGTCCTTTTGGTTGCAAAGTGACCTCCACAAGGCCCATCATGACAGGCCAGAAGGATGTCAAAAACTTCCTCCTCCCTGACACATCTTCTCAGAATTTAATCTGGGCCTAGCTTGGAGATATTTCCCCAAACCAAGTGAAAGGGGTTTTTTCCCTTATAATTCTACTCTTTTCCTTGGAGGACAAATTTGGAGGGAACTGTGCAGCGACTAGGTAGATGGCTCTGTCAGCAAACCACAGAGAGAGAACTAAAATGGTGAATAAATTTTGATCTGGCAACTGATCATCAACCATTCCTTCCTCACTTGCAGGAAAAGCCAATCTGGACAAGAAAATTGTAACTAGATGTTCTCTACCAGGCTTATCAATGGTAGTTAGATCAAATTGTTGTAACAAAAGCAACCATCTAATAATTCGAGCATTCACATTAGGTTTGTTCATCAAATATTTAATGGCAACATGGTTAGTATGTACAAAGGTATGGTAACTAGTAATGTAATGTCTAAATTTATTCAAGGAATGGACAACAGCTATGGGCTCCTTTTCAGTCATAGTGTAGTTCAACTTAGCTTTGGAGAGATTTTTGTTGATGAAGTAAATGGCATAGGTAGATTGTCATCTATCTGGCCCAGAGTTGCTCCTATAGCTTTGTCAGAGGCATCAACATGAATTTGAAAAGGAAGAGACCAATTTGGGCCTCGAAGTATAGGTGTAGTAGTCAACTTGTCCTTTAGGGTTTCTAGGGCCTCTTGGCAGCTTTTTGACCATAAAAATTTAGAGTCCTTGGCCAACATTCCAAACAAAGGCGAGGCTACCTTGTTGAAGTCTTTTATGAATCTCCTATAGTATCCAACTAAGCCTAAGAAACTTATAACATCCCTCTTCTTCTGAGGAGTAGGGACCCTCTTTATGATAGCTATCTTATTTGGGTCTACTTGCAGTCCTTCTTGGGATATTGAGTGACCTAGAACAGCCATTGCAGTCATCAAGAACTCACACTTCTCAGGACTAAGGGATAAGTTCATTTCAATGCATTTGTTTAATACCTTTCCCAAGTTTCAAAGAGCCTCCAGGAAATCACTCCCATAGGGGGTGAAATCATCCATATAAATTTCCATAGAATCATGGACTAGCTCTATAAATATGCTCAGGACTGCCCTCTGAAAAGTGGCAGGGGCATTGCATAACCCAAAAGGAAGGACCCTATAAGAAAAGGTACCCCAGGGATAGGTGAAGGTGGTTTTAACCTGGTCCTCTAGGCTGATATGGATTTGATTGTAACCAATGAATCCATCCAGGAAAGAGAAGAACTTCTTTCTTGCCAGACCACCTAATACTTGGTCAATGAAAGGTATAAGGAAATGGTCCCTTTTTGTGGCTTTGTTTAGCTCTCTGTAATCCACACAAATCCCCCACTTTCCATTTTTCTTTGGAACCAGTACCAGAGGAAACACCCACCCACTATCTGAGATGGGGTAAATGAACCCTACATCCATCAACTTCTACAGTTATTCTTTGACTATATCCTTGAGGGTTGCGTTCATTTTCCTCTAAGGTTGGTGCATTGGCTTGCAGCCTTCCTTGATGTAAATGTGGTGAGTACACACCGAAGGGTGCACTCCCTTCATTTCCTTGTAACTCCAGGGAAAGGCATCCAAATGCTTTCTTGACATGTCACGTAATTCCTCTTCCTGATGTACAAAGAGAGGGGTTGATTTTCAATGCTCTTTCTGGGCCAAATTATATCATCTTGACATGAGTAGGGCTTGACTCGGCTAGACACAGATCATTCCAAGGGTTATCTTCAGCATTCTTCACTAACTCCTCAAGAGACATGGTGTTGGGGGGTTGATTCTAGAGGATTTACTCAATCAGGTCATCTTCATTAGGTCCCCCCCCCCCCCATAGTGGCATCTAGGGTATAGATTGAGGAAGAGTAGACTTCATCTTCTTCCTCCTCTTCTAACCATAAAGGTAGGTCATGCTCCAGAGATGGTTGATAAGGAGGGTACAAGACCAATTGTTTGCAAAAATACCCATTTTTAATGGTCATATTCCCATCCTTGCAACTTATGTAAGCATTGGAAGTGGCTAACCATGGCCTCCCTAGGATGAGAGGATATCCATTGAACTTGGTCTTAGGTTGGATAACTAAGAAGTCAGCAGGGTATCCCCAGGAATAAATGGAGACCATCACATCTTCAACAACTCCCTCAGGAGCTATTGTGGACCTGTCCATGAGCTGCAAGACTGTTGTGGTATTTCTTAATGATCCCTGGAGATTTAGTTTAAGCATAGTATCCTTAGTCATAACATTTATGGAAGCCCCAAGATTAATCAAGGTATAGGGGACAATGATGCCATTGATGTGTACAACTACTACAGGACTTCCGTGATCTAGATACTTTGGGAAAATCACCTGCCCCAACATTAAGTCGGATAGTTGTCAAATGACATTAATGATAGGGGTGTCTTTCTTTCGCCTTCCCAGATGTTTGAAACACTTCTCCTTGATTAACTTTTTGTAGATGGCGACATCCTTGATAGCTTGGAGAAGCGGGCTTTTAACACACTGGTTTTTCAATTCACCCAGAAGTTCAGTCTCTTATGGGGTGTGTTGGGCAGGATGGGTTAATCGCCCAAGAAAAGGAGGTGAATTTCTTGAGGGATATTTTCCTCCTTTTCCTCTTCACACTCCTCAAGTGGAGATGGAGATTGATTATCCAAAAGCACTCTTCTAGACCTGAGGTTAATTTCTTGAATTTCCACAGCATAGGTAGGGTAGGATGCTTCTCCACTATAGACCTGATGTGCATGTTTGTTGTTCGGGTTTGGATTTGGTTGAGCAGACATCTAAGATTGCTTAGGTGGAGCAGGGTGTAAGATATGTGGTTGAGATGGAGGTGGAGGCAGTAAAGCTAGAGCTTGGTTGTATGGGGGCCTCCACCCCTAGGATGGTGCATTCCACTGAGGTTATGGAGGAGCATATGGTTGAAATGGTTGGTTGGTAGGTTGGGAATGGTATTGAGGTGCAAAAGACCAAGGAGACAGTGTGGACCATGAAGGATGAGCAGGAGGGCACCAAGGGGGAATGGATGTATTCTGGTTAGGGTTGTAATATGAATAGGATGCCCCTTACATGCTTTACTGGTATGGTTGAGATCCTTGAGGCCTCCTTTGGTTGATATAGCAGAGTTGTTCAATCACCCCTTTAGTTCCCTGATACACAGCTTTTAATCCAGGTAGAGAAGGGCACTTGTCTGTGGAGTGGCTTTCCTCATAAAACAAGCAGATTTCTATAAAATTTAATAGACATTCATTCCTAGGGTGCCCCCTGGTGCATCTAGTGTCGAAACCAGCTAAGGTTGTCTCTGCTTCCTCTTGATTTGCATGGTGTCCATTTGCAGAGCAAGGGCATGCAGCATTTCACTCTTAAAGTCTTCCAACATGTTCTCAATTTCACTTTTTATGGGTGTGTTGGAGGAGGATGAACTGGCCAAAGCTTAACTAGCCCTACCCTTCTTTCTAGCTGCCTTAGAATGATTTTGAAAATTGTCTTGATATCATCATAGGGTAACTAGTAGATGTCCCCTCCTGACAACAGGTTTAGGTTTTCTAGAAGATCTCCCCTTATCCCTCTAAGAAGGACTAGCTTAAGTGATTCAAGATCAAGGGTGCACCTAGCCCTTTTGTAGCTGAGTTGGAATCTTTCCTCATAATCTTCTAAATATTCATCATGTCCCAAGGTCATTCTAAAAATTTCCTCTTTGGTATGTTTGGACCTATAATAGTCCCTATACTTATTGTTGAAGGCTTGTTGCATCTGAGCCCAAGTGGTGATATTGTCCCAAAGTAAACCCATAAACTGGCTTAAGGCTGCATATTTAAGAGTGGATGGGAACAATTTCAACTTCTGGTCATCAGAGGTGTAATCATAAGTTCTGCAAATGATAGCAAACTTGAAAAAAAAGGTATTTGGGTCTTCTAAGGTCAGGCCATGAAAGTGAGGAAGAGCAGAGGGACTTATGTTTTTCATCCTAGCATCCCCATTAGTTTCTCTGATGGGAAAAGCACCCTCAACTCTATTCTCAGCTCCTTCTTTGTCTCCAATCCCATTTTTATTTTCAGCCATGCTGTAAGTTGGTGGAATGGTCTCTTCTTCTTCCCCGATAGGCTCTTCAAAAATATTTGGTTGTTCGCCTAATGGATCCTCTAGCTCACATCCATTGAAGAAGAGGGAAGGTTGGTTGTTTAATGCGGTGGGGGTATTTGGCAAAAAATTCCCTAAGTTGTCTCTACTCCTATGAGGCATGAAAGGATTTTGTTTTTTTCTTTTTAGGGTTTTTTAGAACTACTTGCATAATGGAAAGAAAGAAAAACCAAATTGCAACTACTTGTTGAATGAAACTACTTGCAGAATTGGAAAGAAAGCAAAATATTGAAACTATTTGTTGAATGGAACTATTTGCAGAATTAGAAAGAAATAAGGAAAGAAAGAAAGTAGAAATCACATCTACTTAGACACCTCCCCGGCAATGGCGCCAAAAAGTGATGAGTATTGCAGCAAAAATGCTACAACTCCTGGGGCTACCAAATTTACTTCATCAACCCAGGGTTCATACAAACTTGGAGGTGACAGTGTTGTATACACAGTAGATGTAATGGTCTACTCTTGTCACTTTTCAACTAGGGCGATAGACCACTAGGGTTTCTCAAACCAGTCTTCTATTGACTAGAAAAAGTCTGACTACCAAATGGATAAGGGAAAATTATCCTTAATGAAAGAAAATGAATGTTGCCTACTTTAAGGAATGAAAGACTAAATTGGAAGATGTTATTAAGCGACATGAAATCATCTAGCTACAAATTTACACATTTTGCTTGAAAAGGAAACCTAGCTTAACCTTGTTTATAACATGTGATGATCTAGACTAACTGAGCATGGAATCTGATCTAGGAAGTATTATAACTGTTGCATGCATGTGCTAATTTAGAAATTGTAGAAAAGGCCCCTTTTTTGATGTTTTAATTTTATGAATGCAAATTCTAATTTTCACTTATTCTTTGGTAGGGGAGACACGTATGGAGGGAAAGGTATGGATTAGTCTCAAGGGTATGGAAGCCAAGTGGAGGCCTAATCTAAGCTCAGATGACACTTTTTGCTAATTTCGGGCTTAAAACAGGATTCTATAGGGTTTCTTGTAGTACTACTACAAGATGTCCTAGTTCTATGACAGGATGTCCTAGGTCTACTACAGGATGCCCTGTTTTACTACAGGAAATAGGTTGAAATCTTAGGAGATGGTAGGAAAGGTAGAATGAAGTGTGGGAAAGGTATCTAATGGAGAAGTAAGGCATGGAGGGGGTGAACACTATCTAAGGCTCAGTCAGATGCTTCAAGATTGTTGGATTTTCTAAATGGAAATTGAAACTTTTCTTACAAAACAAGAATTCAGATTTAGGGTTTAGTGGAATTTGGCAGCATGGGTGGATAGGACTTGGATGAGGCAAATGAGATGAGGTATCTTTGCAAATTAGAAGCTCCTACAACAACATACACTCTTGTCTTGATTTACGCACAAATTCATCTATACATGGAAGAGATTCATTGAATGGAGGAAAACAAAGTTATTATTAGCTAATGGGTAAGTTCATGAATGGAAGTGCTTTGAAACCATGGCAAAACTTAAGAGATCAAAATGACAATTTCAAGTAATCCTAAGAAACTCAAAGACAATGACCTGGTCATCAAGAAACCCTAGTTCATGCAGTAAAACAAGAAATATGTTTTTGGGTTGTGTGAATGGAACCCTCAAGTCATGATCCCATAAGGGAGATGAGTTGAAAGCCACTATCACAAGCTTTCCTAGAGTGTCCATTGTTACTAAGATACCACTGATCTAACTATCTACAAATGGAAGAAAACTAATTAATCATGCAAATACTTATAGATTAACAAAACCAAAATCACTTCAGCATCTAACTATGAATGTAATCTAAGCATACATGTACAAAAAGAGGAACCTTTGTTGCTAGGGTTGGGCCCTAACCCAAGAGCTTTAGCCCTCTGAGTAAAATCAGTGTTGGATCAAGGGAATTTTTCTCATTTTCATTAAAATATCAAAAATACACAAGAGCCATCAATCACAATGTCGTAGCTCGAAAATGCCTCTTGGCCACAACAAAAAAAAGTCAAATCCTAATGAGGCTCTAGGCCTTCTTATTTATACAACTGAAGCTACCAACAAATTCCTTAAATTTAGGGAGGCTTGGCTCCAAACTCGAGATAAATTGGTCATCAACTATCACTGGCTTGGCTGTCAATGACCTTAGTGGCTTGGCTGCTTGTAACTCCGAGATGATGAGATCGGGTGGAGGAATATTTAAGTGAGTGAGGAGTTAAGGAGGGAGATCCAATCTCCTAAAATCTGTCTTGCTTGTCTACTTCGAGTTCCTGCACTTTAATTAGCCAAATTTGCTTCAAAACCTGCAATTAATGCACATCAGACCACAAGACATGACATCTCATCTTTACCCTTCTCAATAAACAAAATATAACAAAACATGTAAGGAAATGTGAGAAAAGTTTATTTTAATAAGCTGGAGATTGGCATTAAGGTCCATATAATTTACCCATTGATGAGCCTCATCAATTACAATGGTTTAGATTCTTTGCAGTATTTGTAGCGATATTCATGTATGTTACATTGTTATAGTCTTCTCTGGTTTACCTGCCTACATATAATCAATCCACCCATTGTACTATTATTGTAGTTCTATATCGATAACGTGTTGTAGGTGTTTCGTTCTAGGGATTACAAGGGTGTTGCATCAGAGGGTCTGAAAATTTGGACCGAATTTGTAAGTAAAAAAATTTCTCAGTTTTATGTTGCAGGTTTTTTTTAATGCAAAATGTCAAATCGTGGATTTCCTATTAAACCATTATCAGAAGTGGGTAGAAAAGAATTATGATGCTAAAAACTCTCAATATTTAAGAATATAATTCTGATAGGGCAATTTTATTCTCTTTTCAGTTTGTTCATTACAAGCTTCATTAATATGGTTGATATTAGGATGATTGAGGCTTCAAAGATACCAGTTATACCCAATGAGCACTTTTCAGAAGACTTTCTAAAGAAAATTGTGGAGAAGGGAGGTGTATGTGCTTGCAAATTGTTGGCAAGTACTCCAAGTTTGCATGGTTCAGAGGCCAAATTGAGGGTCTCTGTTGAGATTGAAAGTTTAGAATTATCATCAAATATTCACAATCTTGCAAAGGTTGGTCTTCTCATTTTTTGGTCTACTCCTCTTGTAGTCTGTCTTTTGCAGCACAAAATTCTGTCCAATTCAAAATGGTGGGGCCAAAATCTCATAATCAAGCAATAATATATGCTTCTATCCATTCTTAATGCAGCCATAAGCAATTTAAAAATCTTCATTAAGAAGGATTTTTATTTAGACAAAGAGACAGAGAGAGTCTTTGATCGCTTCCAGAATGGGATCAAACTTGTTAAGCAAGGCAAGGACAAAAAGCTCATCAAGGGAATTTTCTATATTGCTATCAAGGACAGAGTACAATTATAGGAAGCAGAATAGCTCTATATTAGTCAATGAATTTGCAAGCCAACCCAAGCAATCGACGGCCCAGGATGATGTGTGCTCCAAATTAACGGAAGGAAGGGATTCTTGCATTGTCGAAGTTTAAATTGGAGAAAGGTCCCACGTTTGGTGGTTTTCATCAAATTTCCTTTGAGTGAAGAAAGGTCAAGGTTCCAGCCAGACCTTCCCCCTACATTTTCGAAAACTACCAGAGGGGTTCCCTTTAACCTAGAAACAAGTACATTGAATAAAACTCCCTCGAGAAGTTATGAACGATATCTAAAGCCAAATCCTGGTCTGATCAGTTTATTTCAAAGTGCCTACAATAGCACAGTTTAATCCATAAGATACCTTTTAATACCCAATTTATATATTAAGGCAATCTTAAGTGAAGGTGAGTTGCAATCCTTGATAACTCGAATTCAAAAAGTAGAAAATAAATACATTAAATAGAATTCCATCAAATTCCATCCAAGTCAAACAATCTAACACTATATGCACAAAATTCATGTATACAAAAAAATAAAAGCAATTACATGCCACCACGTGGCTCTTTTTTATTAAATTTTATAGATATGCGACAATACAATGTGTGATTGTTTTATTTAAGGTATATGAAAAATTATCAATAAATTGTTTAAGTGGTATGATTTGTGAAATTCACAAGGCATGTATTATCTTCTTAATACATAATGTGTGATATGAACTAAAGATATCTAGTGCATGATGTGAATTAAGTCTTATATTGTGTTGAGACATGATATGAAATTGTGTGAAATGTAAATTTACCGTGATTTTTTAAGATGTAGAACTTATAAAACTCATAAAGGGAAATGTACTAAAGTGGTGTGTGTCATTTCAATGTTGGAGATTCTTCATCCCTCTACATCTAATCTATTATCAATATTTCACCACCACTTCCAAGCTTCACTAGAAAAATAATAAATTGCCTCAAGAGGGGTCAAACCATGTTCCTTGGCCACCCTCAACCATTCCAAAGGATCGGGTTCATCTTTATCTCCTTCTTGAATAAATCTTGGTATTGTTGTTGACTCTTAAGTGAGATCAAACCTCGACCCTCAACTTAAATCTAAATATATAATCAATAATGATTTGCTATAGATACAACCATTGTTCCAATATAATCTACTATATTTTCTTTCCAACAAATTTTGAATCACAACTATCAAATATCCCATCCAAAAGTTATGATAATTTGAAGTTAACATAGTTCTTAAAACCCTATTATGGAGTTTGTCCTTCTGGTAACCTTTCTTCAAGTGTACCTCCACACTTTCATATCTTATCAATCTAAAATTTTAATATATAGTACTCTAATATGTCTTATCTACAATCCCATAGGTCTAACCAAATTTTGATGTGCTAAGTGAAAGTTATGTGAACTTTCCCAAAACTTGTTGATTTTTGGTCCCTTCCCAAGAGAGAACATGCACAACAAACCATGTGTCCAAGTTTTCAAATATGACTATAAAATATTCACTTAAAGTGCTTCTATATATCTTCTTGGTCCCTTAAATATTTCATAGTCTGAAAATTCTTCAGAAAAAAATTATTGTGAGCATACCAGATAACTCATTTGAAATTGATTTATGGATTAACCATAAACCTAACTTTCATAAGGTATATCTCTAAAAGTATAGAAAAAAATCTTAAATTTTGACCTCCGATAACCTAATACCTCTCCTCAATCTCATAAAAAATTCACATCTAATTATATTTAAAATTCAAAAATGCCTTGTTTGACATTGATTTTAGGACCAGTCAAAAACCCTAACTTCCACTGAGTATATCTCCTAAAGTATAGTGAAATAGAATTGAAAATTTTTACCACTTATATCTTGATATCTCTCATTAGTATCCTAAAAATTTTATGGTATGAATCTATAGGTTTTAACCTTGTACAGATAATACCTACAAACAAATTCTTTAAACTGACAAAAAAGATACAATGGTAATCACAAAAAAATATACGCATAGTTGTTTACCTTGGAACCCAAAACTAGGAAAACCATATGGATTTTTCATTATATTCCCTTACAATGTTACAATACAATATATATATATATATATAGATATATATATGTCGTAGCATTCGTAAACCCCCTATCCATTAACCCTGGATTAGAATATAGTCGTAGTTCCTTTGACCGAATCTATAAAACCATGGGCAAAACCACCATGCACCCAAAAACTAGAGACACAAAAACCACCCAAACAGTTGTGTGTGAGGCTAATCATGAAAATAATATAACACATACCCCTCATGATCTTCACAAAAAGGATTTATAGAAAAAGTTCCAATATGACTCATTTCAAGCAACAAAACCCTGGGATCATATGCTTCGATACCAAATGTTATGATTTAAATACATAAAAGACTGAAAGTACAAACCATGTACATCAATGTGAGCATGAAGAAAAACTCTAGCACAGATAAGAGATAAGTTAAACAATAATTCCTTGAAAATAGGAGAAACATCTCGAAACACCAAAATATATTCATACATCCAAATCCCATGTCCTTAATAATGATTACATGATCCCTATATATAATTCTTCACACATTGCAGATGTGGCCTCTTCATTACTATGTCAACCCTATTACATATGAATTTACACATTACATGCACATTTAACCCCATATATGCCCCCCTTGGGGTCATGACAACGCCCATACCTATATCACACCATACAATGCACATGTTGATAGAGATGTCTCCACTTATGATTCATTTGATTTCTTTCCTAGATCAATATGTGTTTCTATCACTGGGACACCATTCATTATTCTTTTAATTGACAAAAACATTGTCCCATTCAAGAAACAAAAAAACCTTGGTAATTATCAATAGCTTGCTTATTTCTCATAATATGATAGAAATGTAGTTATGTATAATGCCCACTCCCTAACCCTTATTATGTATGGCTAGTTATTCATCTACCTACTAAAATATTGATTGTTCTATAGCTTCTTATTGGTATTATTAGTATACATATGAGGTATGTGCATCCTAGTTACATGCCCACACCTTGCATGAATATTCTAACATTCTATGGTCTAATATGTTAGTTGAATCCTATATGTAACTTAAGATTAATCTTTAAGCTTGAATAATGATTAATTAATATGACTTGTGATTAGTCCTTAAGATTTATTATAATCTTTATTAATTATTAATATAACATGTGATTAGTTCTTAAGCTTGATTAATGTTTAAGATTATGATTAACATTAAGCCTAATTAAGCTTGTTTAGACCCTTAAGTATAACCTTATGATTAAAGTGGGCTCTCTTTGTGAGTCAATGAATTTGAATAAATCACTAATAGTTTTAGTTATTTTACCATGTATCAATTATTATTATTTAAGGGATTGTTGTCTTGTCTTATCATGAGGGGGGTATTTGAGACCCTGACATAAAGGGAGTAGGTTGATGCTTTATAGGAGAGGAGGGGGCACAAGGATGTCGATTGGGAGATTTTAAGAATTTGTAGGTGAACCATTAATAGAAAAATATATTTTGGAGAAGGAGGAGGGATAAAGAAGGGGGACGGAGAATGGTGAGGGGATTTAATCATCTCAGGTTTTGGGCACCTGGTGATTTAGACACATGGTTTGGACACACTACAAGCAGCGGTTCTAGGCTTGGGCATGGAGGGTTATTTTTGAAAATTCATATATATATATATATACACTTGCGACACATTGTTAATGAATATTCCATTGAAATGATAAGTAATTATTTTCTTTTGTATTTATGAAACATAATATGGGTACTCATGTGATTTTCTTGTTGTTGTTGTTATCTAAGTTAATTTTTGAATATATATATATATATATATATATAGCATGCAACACATTGTTAATGAATGTACGAATGAAATGATAACTGATTATTTTCTTTTGTATTTATGAAATGTAATATGGGTACAAAGTTCAAACTTATTGGTGCCTTGGGGTAGGCATCACACATGGGATGAGAGCCTAGATTCAAAATTTGGACCATAAAATACTCTAGAACAATCTTAATCACTCTTGAACCACCACCAATATTTCTTACCTGCAAGAGGAGAAAAGATAAAAATTGAGTTAGAATTGTGAAATACATGAATTAATAGAAACTTGTTGAGTCTTGAAAATGTCATTCATTTCCATTACACTTTCACTATTATGTCCATTATATCACCTCCATTTCACCTCCATTTCACTACTATGTCACCACATTCATCCCACTTTCATTATCATTGGGCCACCTTTATGTTTTTCCAATCTTTATTATTTCTAAGCCTTTTAAGTGAATTTGTGGTTAAAAATTAGAAAATAATGTGCATATGCTTATACCTAACAAATGGGTTGAGATTGTTGACATGTGTAGGTTGAAAGGAGACTTCTAGAAGACCCTTATGTGGCACTCTAAGGCCAAATTCGAATTTGAGTGGAAAGAATCATGGGATCATGAGGATATGTGTCACATCTCCTAATTGTATTGTAACTCTAAGAAGACATGTGTCTTATCAGTTCCTATTTTTTATTAGGACTCTAGAGGTAGAGGGAGAGATTCATGGATTCTCATTAATGAGATGGCTCTCATCTTTTTGTATAAATAGGAGATCTCTCTCCTTCATTTGTTAGTCCTCTTTAGCTTAGAGTTTGGAGTTCTTAAGTCTTTTTAGCTTGTGAGTTTGTAGTTCTTCCTTGATGGCTTTTGAAAGCTTTGGAGAGCTTTGTTGTACTTTGTAATTTTGAAGAATTTGAATAAAGCTTTGATGTTCTCAACATGGAAGGAGATGTGAAGTAGATGTCATGGAGCACATTAGAATGTAAGGTAGAGTAGATTTCATTTTGTAAATTTTGCTTTGATTTCATTATGTCATTTGATTGCTTTCAAGTTGGTAGATTAGATTTTTCGTTCATGCAATTTTAATTCATGCAAGTGTGTTCAACCGGTTGATTGTAGGTTAGTAATGCACATAGCTTTTTAATGACTAATGACATGACGGAATCATCTTGTCCTTCTGCTGATTTATTTTTTTGAGTTCTAATTCCAGCATTGTTATTTCAATCGGTTTTGTTTTGCTCATTTATTTTCCTGCAATTTAGATATCATATTGCTTAACTTGTTCATGATTGCTTCCCATAAGGTAGATTGAGCTGAAGGGTAAAGGATCAGAAGAGTTGAAGTAGTGTGATTAGTTTCCTTTATGCAATTTAATTTCTTGCAATTTAGATATCATATTGCTTAACCTGTTCATGATTGCTTCCCATAAGGTAGATTGAGCTGAAGGGTAAAGGATCAGAAGAGTTGAAGTAGTGTGATTAGTTTCCTTTATTCAATTTAATTTCTTGCAATTTAGATATCATATTGCTTAACTTGTTCATGATTGCTTCCCATAAGGTAGATTGAGTTGAAGTGTAAAGGATCAGAAGAGTTGAAGTAGTGTGATGAATTAGTTGCTTTGCTTTCAGTCTTTGAGTTGCTTTAAGTTTAGTTTTTACTTTCTTTTTCATACAGCAGCAAGGATACTGGGTTTCATAGTCACTAGCTCACTGATTGGTTGTTGCATTCCATTTTGATTGAAGTAGTTGCATATTTACACTTTTGTTTAAGTACTAATTCCAGCAATAACATGTTTTAAGATCTTTTGAAGTGCTAAGTTTTGGAAGTTACCATTAGGGACATAGGCCTTGTCTTGAAATCTTTATCCATACTTGTCCTTTAAAAGTATTCTTAAGACCTTAGAATAGGATTTTCATTTGCATTAGACACTTTAGGAAACCAACAAGAACAAAACCCCCAAAACAACATAAACTATAAAACAACGAAGTAAGAAAAAGGTTAACTAAGCACATATGGTGCACCACACTTCATCAGTTTACGATACCCGGATTGATAATTTATGTAGAGCAATTTAAGACATTAAATTGACTAGACAAAACTATACTATGTAAGATATAAGGAGATATAGAATTAAGGAACTATTTATAAAGGATGGCAGAAATATAAGAGAATTTAAGCATCATAAATCATAAGAGGCAAACAAATACAAAATGAGTATGGAAAAAAACAACAAATATTTGAAAATATAAATAATAAATGCATACAAATAAATATGGTGTTTCCATCTTAACCATACCTAAAATATAGGGCAATTTATAATGCCATTTATCCAACTTTTTCTCTGAAATTTATTATAAGACCCCTTTCCAAGTTTACTTCAAAGTTAAATGAACAACAAGCTATCATTAAAAAAAAGGTATATATAAAAATAAAAAATAAAAATCATAAACTTATATATATTGTATCATTCACACTCACCTTACACCCTTGCCCCTTCATGGAAAATGAAGAGCAAAGAGACTTCTAAAGGCTCTTCCTCCTAATTCTAGAGTAATTTAAGTTGGATTGTGGTATAAGTTATATGTCCATCTTCAAAGAAACCTGAATTACAGCGTTAGTTGTTTGTTTAAATTCAAGGTAATAAAAGAGACATCTAATAAGATATTTTCCCTAAATTCAAACTATTTTAAGTTAGGCTATGGATATTAGTCATATACTTCTTGTCTATATAAATATTAATATAAATGCATCCAGCGGACCTGAGAATTTCCTCCATATTTGGGCATGTATGTTTCAAATAACATGTCTAAGAACAAGCCTTGAGGGTTAGCTAAATTAGTTGAGTCCCTGTCGTTAAAGAACCTTCGCTCTTGAGAGGTCAGGGGTTCAATTCTCCTGACACTTTCAAGGTTAGACTTTGTGATTGAGCCAACAGGAAGTGATCCCTTTGGGTGGATTTTCCTGGTATTAATATTTTCGTGGATGTAGCAGTTATCGATCTTCAAAATCTATGAACCACATAAGAAATATAAATAAATAAATAAAATTAAAATATGTATTATAAAAAATAATAATAATAATAAATAAAAACATATCTATTAACTACCATTTACTCTGATCTTGTCATGCACCAAATGAATGTGTGGCTTAAATAATAGTTTCTCTAGATTTCCTTTTTTAAATACGTTACTTATTATCTATATCATATGTTTCCAATCTCAATTTTCTTGAAACTCTACACACCGACTCTTTTTTATGGAAGATTTAATTTTTGTAACATTTTTGTAAGATCAGATCTCAGTCTAAGATGGACAAAACTTCTAGAACTTTTTTAAAGAAAAAATATCATGAAAACAGGATATGAATGCACAATTTGATGAATATGCATAATGTAATGTTATACCACCTTATGGAAATAAAATTACGGTTTTTTTCCTATGAAAAAAAATAGTTTCTCTATGTTTGAAAGTTAAAAAAAAAAAAATGAAAAAAAAAATTGTTACTTTAAAAATAGTTGAAATAGGGTAATCTTTCATGTACAAATTCTCAAGGTTTCAAATTCAATTATGCTACATGACCACATTTGAAGATAGATGCATCTTGGGAACAAAGGGAAATATTCTCCAAGAAAAAGCTACTTGAATGACGAAAGGATGATTGCTATACTCTACCTCAATTCACCATTGTAAATACCATGTAAATATTTTTTTGTACCAACTCATCCTAGGGAAAGCTAGTAATATTTTTGTTGGAAATATTGTCATTGATGGAAAAGGACCAGCAGGCAAAGAAGGAGCATAGCAAGGGACAAAGGAGCAACAAATACCTTGATGGCATGTTGATGGCTTGATGCTTGGATAATGTTGCAGGGATCGTTTAATGAAGAATTTGTGATTTGAAATTGTTGATTAAGATTAATTGTTGTGATGCAAAGGCAAGGCTCCAAAGCAAAGGAAAATATGTGGCAAATATTATTGTGATGCATTAAGGATAAATATTGGTATTTGTTGTTGACATTAGATTGATGCATTTAATCATTACATATATCTACAATTAATATTGGGTGGATTATTTATTTTTTTGTTCCAATATTCAAGATCTAAAGAGTTTGGAGACAAATGAGTTGAAGGAAAAGGGTCAAGCCTATTCACTTCATATTCCTATGTGGGATACAAATAGCCAACAAGCTACTTATATAAAAGATTTGATTTTGGAAGGGATAAATAGGTTAAATAATGGGAGAATTTGAGAGCGTTGATTGAGCTATTATGCATTAGTTACCTGATAAATTTGAAGCATATGTGATGCAAATTTGAAGGGAAGAACAGGCAAAAATAAAGAGAGAGACATGCAGAAATTTATTACCAGGTAAACCAACACATTGTTGTTTCTTGTTTACATAAGGGTATGGTAGTCTCCTTTCAAGTTGTGGCTTGATAAATATCCAGTTGGATCTAGTTGAGTTAGGAGCCTCTTGTGGGTTGTAGCCTACAGAAAACATATGGGAGTTGGAGCCTCCTTGCATGTTGCAGCTTGCAGAAAATTGAGGTAGCAGCCTCATGTAGGTTGGAGCCTACATAAAATAAGATGTAATAAGGATTAGGAGCTTGCCTTTGCATCACAACAATAATAAAATCATGGTTTTCTCCCTTTATGGGTTTCCACATATATCTGGTGTCAATATGTGTTATTATTATGTGATGATATGATGTTTTGGTTTGCATATTAATTCTTGCTCACATTTTCAATCAGTTGGTCATCATTTGTTAAGTTGTTCATGTAATGGTTCAGTTAATGAGATTAATGAAAATAATTTTAATGTCCATGAATATAATAAACTGATTCACCCCCTCCCCCTCTCAGTTTAGTCAAGCTTTCATCACTTTTATATATCGTTTCTCATAGTTGTAATGTCAATAAATCATAGAAATATCATTACTTGGAGTAGGAAACATTGCATTTACATGTTGACTTTATTGCAATATAATTGATAGAGAAGAAGTGGTCAAGTGAATTTGTGCATGTGTATGTTTGTGTGCACATGTGAATGTGTGTGTGTGTGTGTGTGTGAGTGTGTGAGTGAGAGAGAGAAAGAGAGAGAAAGAGAGATTAGGGTAAGAATTATATCGATGATCCATTTATCCTTCTTATAACCCAATATAATAGTTTTGTGCCTTAAATAAATGCCCTAAAATTACAATGAAACCCATATTCTAGTCTATTTGTTTCACTCCTGGTTCTAACTAAAAATTTGAATGCACATGGAAATTAATAATTCATAGCTTGAAGATAATTTTAATGTAAATCAATTCATTCACCTTGGGACTAAGAATGGATGCATTTGTTATCCTTTATTTGCACAATGATGATTTATCATTTCCTTCCTTTCTCATATTTTTTCAAATATATGGTTGGGACAAGATAATAATTGCTACTTACCATGAACTTGCAAAAAAATTCCTTTGAAATCTCTCTCTCTCTCTCTCTGAAAATGTTTTGGCTAGATGTTAACCTAGTTTTCAACCAGTGTTTTGTTAATGAAAAAATCAATCAGTGTATCACCTTTAATATTTGTTTTGATAATCATATACTCTAAACACTAGCGTCCTCAACCTCATTCAATTCTCCTCATCCTCGTCTAATGTGTCCCTTAAAGGGGTGGGGCAATGTATACATTATCCCTCCACCCCTTTTTCCAGAGGTGATGGCCTTCTAAGCTATATTTTCCTTTGTTCAACAATCATTAAGACCCAAGAATGATCCATCCCATTTTGTCAAAAAATAACATTAAAATATATTTATGAAGCTTCCTTTAGCGAAGCCATATCTTAAGTCCTTGGCAGTAGCTGATTTGAGATCTTATAAGACATTTTACAAGCTTCTACCCCTCTCCGAGAATCATGGATTTGTGGATCTTGAAAATTTTGAATGTATTGATAAAAAGATAAGTTGTCATACTACTTCTATAGTCATAATTTTGTGATTTTTTTGTGCAATAATAGGAAGATAGATACGTGACATTTTGAAATGGTCTATATTTCATGGGGCCATGGGGAATGTACCTAGTAAATGGATACTAGATTTTGACCTCGAGGTGGATGTACCCTCAACAATCTCCATTTTGGTTTACCTACCTCATATAACCATATACTATTGGAGTCATGATGTGTTTTCTACTATAAGAAATTTTTTAGGGAGGTAAATCAATAAATTAGTTCCAAGTCAAGAATGTTCTATTGTGGTAAGATCTATGTGGAAGTGGTCCTAGAGAAAGGACTTCCTGAGGTCATTACCCATCTCTGGATAGTTGGACTCATACCTTAAAGTTCAATTATAAACAAATTCATTTTAAATGTAATGCATGCCACGAATATAGATATTTTGTAAAGGATTGTAGGTTTGCAACCCCAACTTAGGGCCCTCTAGAAAATGATGCACAATGGAATCAAGTTAAAAAGTCATTACATCCCTCTTCTACTTCTAGGTGTGTAGTGTCATCCACAGACAAGTTTTTTATTCTATTAAAGATCAAATCTAAGCTAGCCCCTACTCCTCTACTAATCCTCACTCCTAGATACACTTCAAAAATTTCCTTTCCTCATCTAATGATCAAATGTCAACCTCCATTCAAGTATTTTTTCCCTTTTTTTTCCATGATTCTAAAATTCCTAAACCTAGTTCTCCATTTCACCCCACTAGTAGAAAACACCCTCTTGTTGAGAAGGCTTATCCACCTCCAAGTGGGTAGGTTACTCAAAAGAGGGATTAGGTATAAAAAGGGGAAGATGATTAATATTTATAGGAGGAATGTCTTTCAAAGCAACTAGGGAGGAACCTTCAAAAGAAAAAAGTGAAGAAATAGAGATGAAGGAAAAAGACATAGGGCTCCAAGAAACTTTTGAAATCTCTTTTGGGAATGGGGTCAAAATTCCTTCTACCAAAATTATGGTAGTGTAGAAGGTATCATATTCTCATTGTGGCATATTTAACCCTTCAATGGTGAAATAATGAAAATCATATCTTAGAATTATAGGGTATTAAGTAGTCGATTGAATATATAAGCTTCACAAGATCATGTAAGAATATAAAAACTCGCATTCCTCCTCATCTAGGAGATTAAGCTAGAGGAAAAAAAAATATAACATACAAGTAAATTGGAATATCAATCAAGGAATTGTCATTAGCACTAAGGGATCATTTGGGGGCATATTTACATTATGGTATTCAACCAAGTTTGAGTCGTTGTATAATCAAATGATTTAGAGTTGGATATTGGTTACTTTGATGCATAAAGTTTTGCGAGAGTAGACTTAGATTTTCAATGTCTATGTCTCAATGAAATATGGAGATAAATACACATTTTGGCTATATATGAAAAAAATGAAAGGGTTTGGATATGAAAAAAACATCCTTGTAGTTAGAGACTTCAATAGGGCTTTATCCAATAAGGAAAAAGGGTTGGGTGACATTTTGAGAGGCCTATTTAGAGGAAGAATGGAAGATTTAATATCATATTTGGACTTAGTGGATATTTTTACTAAAGATAAATACACTTGGTATGAGTGAAAAGTGGGCCCAAGACACATAGAGGCCAAACTAAATTAAGTATTAATTCAAAGTGATTTTTTCAATGGTGAAATAATGAAATCATATCTTAGAATTATATGGGATTAAGTAATCGATTGAATATATAAGCTTTACAAGATCATATAAGAATATAAAAACTTGCATTCCTCCTCATCTATGAGATTAAGCTAGAGGAAAAACAAATACAACATACAAGTAAATTAGAATATCAATCAAGGAATTGCCATTAGCACTAAGGGATCATTTGGGGGCCTATTTACATTATGGCATTCAAACAAGTTTGAGTCGTTGTATAAGCAAATGATTTAGTGTTGGATATTGGTTACTTTGACGCATAAAGTTTTGGGAGAGTAGACTTAGATTTTCAATGTCTATGTCTCAATGAAATATGGAGAGAAGTAGACATTTTGGCTATATATGACAAAAATGAAAGGGTTTGGATATGAAAAAAACATCCTTGTAGTTGGAGACTTCAGTGAGGCTTTATCCAATACGGAAAAAGGTTTGGGTAACATTTTGAGAGGCCTATTTAGAGGAAGAATGGAAGATTTAATATCATATTTGGACTTAGTGGATATTTTTACTAAAGAGAAATACACTTGGTCTGAGTGACAAGTGAGCCCAAAACACATAGAGGCCAAACTAAATTAAGTCTTAATTCAAAGTGATGTTTTCATTAGAAAATATTTCAATCTCTTTTCATATTATCGCATGTGGGGCTTCTAACCATAAACCAATATATTTATCTTTTAAAAGCTTGGGAGGACCTTCAGCCAATCCCCTTTTTCTTCCACTCTCATTGGTTGTGGGATTCAAAAAATATGGAAATTATCTAGGGGGAATGGATATTAGTGGTTTAGGGTTCCCTTTTATTTGTGTGGTATTCAATGCTTTAAATGGTCAAATTTTAAGTGAAGACATGAGAAAAATATACGTCAAATCTCCTAATATGGAAAATTTTAAAAATTAAAAATGAAGATTAGTTTAGCAACTTGCAAGTTAAATGGGAGTGGAAGAAGTCACATATCTACACATTATTTAGGAAATGAACCTAACTGGTAAGGTCCATCGGGTTAATCATAAATAGGAATAACATTGGGGGTTGAAATCTCAAAGTTTGTGGCTAAAATCCAAGGATAAGAATACCTCTTTATTTTACAAATAAGAAAAAATGGTATCACATAAGGATAATGTCTAAAATATTTTGGGAGGATAAAAATTTTTGACTACATTTGATTCCATCTAGGATGAAGTATTCAAACATTTTACAACTTTATGAAAATATGAGAAATTGACTAACATGAACGTTTCTTAGAACATGCGACAAAGGAGTTCCCATGCCTAATTTTCATAGAAAATAATCTTGATTTAGGAAAGGAAATCACATAAGAAGAGGTAATTGAAGCAATTTTAGGGAAAGAACCTAACAAAGAACTGGGCATATTGCATTTTATATTCATTTTTTTGAGCTTTTTGAAGCATAATCAAATATTATTTTTTCCGAGGGAACAACCCGGAATTGGAGGAAGTCCAAACCCCACCCCCCCAATAGCTATAATCCCTAAAGATATTTGGCACACATTTTTCTCAAGGTTTAGACCTATCTCTCTCTATAATTTAGCCTATATGATTATAATGAAAATTTTGGTGAATCATATTAAATGTGTGCTCCCAAATCAAATCTCAAAAAACCAAGAGGCTTCAAACACAATTATTGACATAATGAGAATCCTCCAAAGTTATCATTTTTTAGAGGTGGAATTTAGTCATAGATTTTACCCCCATTTTAAAAGTGGTGCTATCAATAGCACTCCTTTTTTGTCAGTGAAGGGATTAAAATTACCACCTTTTCCAACAATGTACTTAATAACCTCATAATTTTCCCAACAAGAACCTTAAAATCAACCCCCAAATCCAAAATTGGTGTTGATAACAACTCCCTTTTTCAATAGCCAAATTTACAACTTCTTTGAAATCATAGGCTTAAATAATATCGTTGCAACCAAAAGCTTGAAATCAACATTGGAATCAAAAAGTGGCCATGATAATTGATATCTTTGCAACTAAATTTTTAGAATCAATGTAAATCTTTGTTGAATAAGAAAAGGTGCCATCAATAACAATTCCACCATGACTTGCTTTTTTTAGAACTTAAAAAGTATGATATTTTTTAAACCATCATAATTTTTTTAATAAAAAAAAAGTAATTAAAAAATATGTTTTAAATAAATAAATCTTGGTTGGAAAGAGCGGGAGAGGTTATTATTTTCCCTAATGAGCAAAAATAGATACAATTTGGATGAGTATGGGGTATCTCAACCAACAATAAAGTGAAATATTTGGTATTATGGCAAGGTTTAGAAGTAGTTATTGCGAGAAGAATTC
Source organism: Pinus tabuliformis (assembly GCA_031772625.1). Taxonomy (NCBI): domain Eukaryota; kingdom Viridiplantae; phylum Streptophyta; class Pinopsida; order Pinales; family Pinaceae; genus Pinus; species Pinus tabuliformis. The sequence goes on along the minus strand of CM062814.1, from coordinate 624,098,289 downwards.
ACAAACTACTAGTCTTTGATGACTCATTGATAGTGATCAAATAGGTCAAGAAAGCCCAGGGAAATCTTAACACTCCCCTCCCCCCATTTTGCAAAGAATAATACTGCAAATATGACATTTCAAGAAAAATTAACTTTATCATATATACCGACATTTGAATATCGAGGCTTATGCACTTGCAAACCGAGGTGCAATCTTGGATGAGGGCAAGATGGAGTAGAAACAAGGCTCCATATTTTATTTACCTATACCATGAATTTGGGGAATAATCCTTTTGTCAACAAATCTAATCAATTTGGAATCCATGGAAGAAGACTCGGCTAATGGATTATGACATGGAGAATCAACAATAAGTACTTGAAATTAAGTCTCGTGAAAAAATTTGTGATCTTGTTCAAGTAGAAAGATGAATGATGGCCCACCTACATCCCACATTCATGGGGAATGACAGAGGAGTGACCTTGATTTTACGGTAGCTACAATGGGCTCAAACACAACAAGCTTGGGAAATATAGGTGACTACAAGGTGAATATTTGCAAGGTGAGGCGTGAGCAGTGAGCTTCTTATTTCAGATATCAATTAAATGCACACATCCTCCTTATAGGCCTTTGCTCTAGTGAATTAATAGAAGAGCACAACCATGCTAGCATAATGAGTTTGGAGCTTATAACGATCAATGCTCTTGAATGGTGAATTCCAAGAAGGAGGTGACTTACAGATCAGAGAGATCTTATTATAAGGAGTATCTCATTTCTTGCTCTACAAATTTCAAATACAGAAACAACACAAAATGAGGGTGCAGTGTTTCTTCGAAGATATATAATGGTGGCAAGTGACCTGAAATCCCTTGAACAAGCACAAGAGAGGATGAGTAAAATTTTGGAAACATTGTTATAGGTTGTCGAAAACTCGATGGATATCATGAGGTAGCGAAATGATGTGGAGGAAAAAGAGTGAAGGGCACATCTAGCATTGTTGGACAAAAAATATGACTTATTATAGCAAAAGCTTGAGAAAATGAAAGTTTCCATAGAGTCTGAGTTGGCTATCCTAGACATTGGACTGAAAAAGACAAAGTCATACATCAGTAGGGGGACAAAGGGTTATCAAGGAGATTTACACTAGTGAGGAACCACCATTGAAAAGGATCAAAAGCACAGTGGACAAAGAAGTGCAGACTGAGCTTGAGGTTGTTGAAAAGTTGAATGAAGATGTTGAAGATGAACCACCAATTTCTAGTTAATCTGAACTACCCAACTTTTTTTATGTATTGCAAGTTTATTCTAATGTTGGGAGTTTATTTTAAGGTATATGGTAGAAATTTTAATAGGAAAGTAGGAAAAAGATGTGATAGGAATAGAAATGCCATTTTATGGATATCTATAACTAGTGAAATATCAGAGCAAGTGAACACGTACATAGGTTCTAGCCTTGAATCCAATTTTTTATTATAATACAAAGCTTCTATTCATTCCTTTTAAAAAATAAATAAATAACATAAATTTAAATTTAAAAAACAAAAAACAACCCAACTCCTTACAATCATTTTTTAAGAGAGTATACAAAAAAAAGTTGATTAAACCCATTACATTTAAAATAAACTCTTTTTGTATATATGCAAAACTGAAAGATATATTAATTTTTTTAATATTATTTATATAAAAAGAAAAACAACTAAACAACTAAAATAAGTGTGAATGTGCCCATGTGTGTACACACACACACATATATGAATTGAAAAATAATGTATAGGATAGGGGGGCCAATGCCATTGACAACTAATACAACTAAAACAAAAATATTAAAATTGGCCCCTAAATTAAGAATAGGTGATAGGGTTGGCGATAGTGGAACACCAATGGTATTGGCTATCAATGCTCTTGTAACCAATAAACAAAATTTTTAAATCAATCACCAAATATAAAAGAGGTGTTATTTACAGCATCTCCACCACCCACTTGTTTTTGAAGGGCTTAAAATCATGATAGTTTTGAAACCACAACTCAAAAACCCAGTATTATTGCAAATAAAATCATAAAATAAAAAGTAAACTAAAAAATGGAAAAATAAATAAAGATAAATAGGGTAAAAATTGAAAAAAACTCCCAAACAATGAGATATGACATTTTTTTAAATGTAATTAAAAATTAATATATATGTATATGGTTGACCACTTAGTTATGCATCGTTTTTTTTTGTCCACAGGTGGATCTTGTCGTAGAGAGGGACGAGTGGACTCAAGAGTCACCGAAACCATGAAGAATGCATTTCTATCCCTCTATCAATCTGAATGTGGATATGGATGCAAGGCTTTCTTAGGACTCAAAATCATAGCTTCCATCTCCTTGTATTCCTACAGATCTATAAATGGAGCAGTTTGTCTATCCATATTGGGTTTTGGGTTAGGTGATGAAATAGAAGCAGATGGAGAAATTTCATATTTTCATAAAAACCCTCAGCAGGAAGACCTCCATCCATTGGATACATGATTGGGATCTAGTGGATCAATTGAAGCAAATCATACAGGTCAATATGGGAAATCAACCACATTACAAGTTTTGGAATACAAGGGTAAAGTGGTATGGGATTGCTACCGACTTGAAGATTATGGCATGGGAAAGGACTCAACCATCATATTAAATCTGAGGATGTGGGGAGTTTCTCCAATCCACATAAACCCTAATATAAATATTAATGGATCTATATTTTTCAAGGATGCACTCAAAGGGAAAAATTGTCTTCAAGGCAACAAGCCTCAAAACATTTCAGGTCTTTACATTATCGAGCAATCAAATAAGGTACCAGCCATTAATGTAATAAGCCCAGAGGTAAAATCTAACTTTGCAGATCTACAAACCACAACATTAATATGTAGGTTTAATGGTTTTTGGCCATAACCATAAGACATATATGAGTGGGTGCACACTTATTGGACAAAAAAGTGTGATTTGTATTTTCGTTCCAAAGGTTTTTTCATAGCACATTTTGAGACACAACAAGACAAGGAAAATATCCTAAATCAAGGACCATGGTTATGGGGTAGAGTTGATATTTTTTACCCCATGGTTCCCATAGTTTGATGCAACAAACATGATGGCAACAAGGATATTGATTTGGGTGAGGCTTCCAAACCTCCCCCTTATTTTCTAGCATCACCAAGTATGGGAGAATATTAGAAACAATTTGGGAAAATTCAAAAAAATAGACCAAAACATAACATCAAAAGGTAAAGTTTACCTTTTCCAGGATATGTATAGAGATCAATCTTAAAAAATGTCTTCATGATCACATTATTATAAAACATGAAAAATTTCAGTGGACTCAAGTCCTAGAGTATGAGAATACAAACTTCAGATGTCGAACCTACTTTCAAACACGAGATCTACAGAATTCTTGCCCACAAGAAAAAAAGTTACCAAAAAAGAAAAAGAGACAAACCCCTAAGCAAAGAGGTTGGCTTTTTAAAAACAACATGGAAGATGAAGAAAAACAGATGGAAATAAATCATCCAAACCCATAAACAAAAACTCAATTTGGTATCCAACCAAATGGGGGTAAAGGGGATAGGTCTCGATCAACGGAGATTATCCAGAAAGGTACCGAATTAACAGAGATCATAGTTTTAGAGCAACAGGATGGGAAATTTCCCATGGATAGGGATACAGGAGTCATAAAGAGAGGTCATGTATTTGAGATTTTGTTCTCAGATAAAGAAGCACCTTAGCAAACGGTTGGAAATCAAATCGAAATAGTAACTACTACTCCCAATCAAGGAGTCTAGCGAAAGGTGGAGAAAAAAAAGAGGAAAAAAGGGGAAGTTAAGTAATTTTTATCACACTTAACCCTGTAAATTTTTTTGTATTTTTTATATAGTTTTTTCTTCTTATTAGTGTGCATCAGCTAAAAGTTCGATATTTTTTAGTGCTCTCGAGCATCTGCCGAATGTAATTGTTTCCCTGATTTTTAGGTTGAATAAAATCAAAAAGATCTTCGAAAGGAAAAAAATAATAATAATAGTAATAGTAATATATAATATATATATATATATATATATATATATATTATAATAATAAAAATATTTAAAAACAGGAGGATATGAAAATTTTTATTTTTATTGTTTCTTTTAATGATTTAGAATGTATTTATTTTTTTGTTAGTAAAAATATGTACTTTTCTTTTTTGTTGTCTTTTTTTCCTCTTTATTTTTACTTTTTTGAGTTTTTCTTCTTCTTATATGGTTTTGTTTACAACCATGTTGGGCTTTTAGGTTATGGTTTCAAAATTTTCATAATTTCAATCCCAAAAAATCTAAGGGTGGCAAAGGTGTTATTGGTGGCACTTCCTTTTGAGTTAGTACTTATCTTTAAGATTTTAATTGCAAGTGTATTGATTTTCAAAACCATTGGTTCCGAAGAAGTTGTAATTTTGACCCCAAAACAAAATAAGGAGTGTTACTGGGAGTATTGATTTTTTATTCAAGGGTTCATTCTAATATTTTGGTTGCAATGATACAAGTTTTTAAGCCCATAGTTTCAAATAAGAAGTAAATTTGACCCTAGTAAAAAAAATTGGTGTTGTTGGTGCCACTTTTCAATTCAAGATTGATTTACTTTTAATCGGTAACATTACTAGGTTGTTAAGGACATGCCTACAAAATATGAAAATTTTAATTTAACAGACCCAATCCCCCCACCCCCTCTCCCCCTCCCCCTCTTCCACTTAAAGAAAAAAAATGTGCGACTAGTAGCTCCACCTTTTGAAATGGGAGTTGATTTTGATTTTTTCTACCCAAAATCATGGGTTTTTAGAGCTAGAGTCCTCATATTAAGGTCATAGTTCTCATCAAGTTGGTAACTTTTTTTTCATGCAAAAGAAGCAACTTGTAGACAATATCTTGTTGGTTTAGGATGTCATTCATTCAAGTGAGGAATTAGGAGAAAAGCGAATTATCGTTAACGTAGATGTGGCTAACACATTTGACAAGGTACAACATACTTTTCTATTGAATATCTTATGTAGGTTTGGCTTTCATAAGCACACATTGGATTAGTGTGTGTATTACAAGTTTGTTTCCTAAAAATATAGCATACCGTGTAAGAGGTCTCACAAGACAAGAATTAGACTAAGGGACAACAATGGGGTGGATTCCCATTGTCACCATTGTTGATTTCTGGTAGCATTGGATGTGCTCTAAGCCTCAAAATTTGCATGGAGGCTTGGACACATGTATTCCACAATACCCAGAAATAGTTTTGAGAAATTCCACTCGGAGACAGTTTTATTAAAATAATAAATTATTTTTAATGGGTGCCTAAGTCTAAACTTAGGAAATTAAAATAATTAAAGGGTATTAATCTAATTGTGGGTGAAATTTCTAGAAGAATACTAGGATCAAGCCAAAATGATCTGAGCCATTGATTAGGATCTAATCTGGGCCATTGGTTCTCAATAGAAGGATTAGAAGAGGAGGCTTAGGAAGCATTTGGAAAACACATCGAGTGGAGATCAGAGGATCGAATTTCTGAAGCATAACAGTTACCGGAAGAGGAATTCGAAGTGATCTTTTATAGTGAGGAGTAGAGATAGTAACTGAAGGGAATTTTTTCCTGGTCTAGAGAGTACAAGGTAGAGAGGGAAGAATGATGTCCAGAGAGAGGCTGACGCTGGCCCACGCAGAGTTGACACAGTGGTAGCACAGAGCCTGAAGGAAGATCAAATTCCTGCTGAGGAAATCAAGTTTCAAAAGCCTAGAGACGGGGTGTGAGATTAGGAGGCTGAAAGTCAAATTTTCTAGCCAACAGAGGGTTAGGAGGAGGAGCAACACAGTGCCTAGTAGAGGTGACACAGAGTGCGTGGGATTGACGCAGTTCAACGCAGAGGCCGACGTGTAAGGGACACAAAGGCTCTCTTCCAAAATATCGGAGCCAGATCTTCCAGTGAAGGGTGAGATCATCTCACTATTTATTTTTGTCCAGTGTCTCTCTATATTGGATAGCCAGTTGGGCATCCAACGAATTGTACTCAGAATTACTACTACATAATAATAAAACCCTTAGTTGTTGCACTGGCTTTCCCGCATTAGGTTTTTTCGGGGACGTTTGTCCAAAAATAACTGTGTAGATGTGTGTGATGTTTGTTTCTCTCTTGTGTTGTATTTAGTTTCCACAATTTTATTTTGGTGTAGGATGCAATGTATGTATTTCAGTATTTGTCGTAGAAAACTGCAAGTAACTTGTTCAATTAATTTAACAAGTAGGTGAAATATAATCAGTTTGTAGTAGTAGGAATTGGGTAACTAATTTATCACATGGTCTCAGAGCACAGATCATGATAAGAATAGCTTAGAAGCAAAAAGAAAGAGGAGTTCAAATTCTCTGCAAAGGTACCAATTTGAAACCCTTGAGGCAACATAGTTCGAAGGCCAAGGAGGACGAAGTTTTGAGGAGAAATTGGTTTCTCTGAGAGAGTTGACAGATAAATTCAATCTTCATATCGAAGATTTCTAAAGACATAAGGGAGCAACATATTTTTCCTTACAAAGTAGATCTTCAGCTAGGACACGGTTATTTTGCAGTAGTTGCTAGCAAAATAACATTAGTGGGAGAGAGAGACACACATGAGGGAATTTATTCCTCGAAGAATTCCTAGCCATGGAATTCGAATTCTCATTTGTTGATCAGCAACAAGAGTCAGTAGATCTACTGACTCCAACAGGGAGTGAATAGACTAGCCCAGTAGCAGTGCAGAGGAGAGAGGAGGTCATTCGAATTTTTCGATTGACAGAGATTGTAGCTAGTGGGTTGAGAGATCAAGATCGGTTAGATGGTGGATCCAACTATGTGATATGGCAGGTGAGGATGTCATACCTTCTGGATGAACATTTTCTCAAGATCTACATCAACAGTGTGGTAGATGAGCCTACGGATCCAGATCCACTCAAAAACTACAAGGGAGAAATGGCGAAGGCCAAGAAGATGATCATCGATGGAGTGAAGGATCATGTAGTGTGTCACATATCAGGAAAAGGGACTACCAAGGGGATGTGGGATTCCTTGTCCACATTATATTAGGGATCTTACGAGCAGCGGAAGATTTACTTGGAGCATAAGATGAGATCCATGCAAATGGAGAAGGGGGAATGCATTGATCTATTCCTTGCAAAGTTTCAGGAGACCCAAGATGAGTTGGCAGTTGTGGGGTCAACACCTCATCCTACCGAGATGGTGAGGCTGGCCCTGAACTTAGTTTCATAAGAGTGGAAAGTATGTGTCCAGAGTATCATGGGTAGGGAGAAATTGCCATACTAGGAAGGAATGTGGGCAGCTCTTCAGTAGGAAGAAATGAGGAGAGACTCAGTCAAGTGCAAACTTGATGGCAGCAGCAGTAGTGGGTTGAAGCCCAAGGAGGAGGATGAAAATGTAGCCCTCGCATGTAACGGGCAGCAGGAGCAGCAAAGAAGAAGAAAGATATTTCGAATATCAAGTGCTTTCGATGTAGCAAACTTTGTCATTACGCAACACAGTGTCCTCTCAAGAAGAATGACAAGGACGAGAAGCATGATCCAAAGGTTCCATCCACACATATTAAGGAGGAGGAGTTTTCCATGATCTCCTAGAGGTGGGGTGATATAGAACTGTAGTTCAAAAGAACTGTAGATGGGCAAGATCCTTGAGGATTCCACATCTTGGATCAATACCTTGCTACGAGAGCCCAGATTAGTAGTAGCAGGATGGACCAGGTCAGTTGATGCAAAGGAGTGTTAGAGTGACATTTGTAGTGGTTAGGAGAGCCAGAGACTAAGCACCATAGAGCTAGAGTTGACACTAGTGCAGTAGGCACAGAGCAGAGTCAGCAGCAGCGTAGAGGCTTCAAAGGGTCAGCACAGAGACTAGCAACATATGCATCATGTTGAACACCAATTCAGTAATTTGGGATGCTTTTCCATTGTTGATGCAGTAGCAAAAGCAATTGGTGAAGGATGCAGTGTTATCAGTGGCAGGGATAGCAGTAGCATGGATGTAGAATTTGAGAGGGAGTTGTAGTACAGATGCAGTGTTGGCAGTGGAAGTGTCAGTAGCAGTACATATGTAGCATTTTGCATAGTAGTTGGTGGGCAGTGATCTCATACATCAGTAGTGCAAAGACATATGTTACAGAGAAGGGTGATGCTTTAGCAGGTTGCATTACTAGAGCACATTCCTCGCTTAGAGGGAGTGTTGATTTTTTGTAGCATCGGATGTGCTCTAAGCCTCAAAATTTGCAGGGAGGTTTGGACACATGTATTCCAAAATACACAGAAATAATTTTTGGAAATTCCGCCCGAAGATAGTTTTATTAAAATAATCAATTATTTTTAATGGGTGCCTAAGTCTAAACTTAGGAAATTAAAATGATTAAAGTGTATTAATCTAATTGTGGGTGAAACTTCTAGAAGAAGGAAAGGATCAGGCCAAAATGATATGATCCATTTATTAGGATCTAATCTGGGCCATTGGTTCTCAATAGAAGGATTATAAGAGGAGGCTTGAGGGGCATTTGGAAAACATATCGAGTGGAGATAAGAAGATTGGATTTTTGAAGCACAACAGTTGTCGGAAGAGGAATTCAAAGTGATCTTTTGCAGTGAGGGGCAAAGATAGTATCCAGAGGGAATTTTTCCCTGGGTCGGAGGGTACAAAGAAGAGAGGGAAGAACGATGTCCAGAGAGAGGTTGACGCTGGCCCATGCAGAGCTGACGCATTGGCAGGGCAGAGCCTGAAGGAGATCAAATTCTTACTGAGTAAATCGAGTTTCAGAAGCCTAGACCCAAGGTCTGAGACTGGTAGGCTAAAAGTCAAAGTTTCCATCCAATAGAGGGTCATAAGGACGAGGAGCATAGTCCCCAGCAAAGGTGACACGGAGACTATGTGGGGTTGACATAATTCTATGCGGAGGTTGACGTAGAAGGGATGCAGAGGCTCTCTTCCAGTAGATCAGAGTTGGATCTTCTAGTGACAGGGTGAGATCATCTCACTATTTCGTTTTTTCCAGTTTATATCTGTATCAGATATCCAGTTGGGCATCCAATGAATTGTACTCATAATTACTACTGCATAATAATAAAACCCTCAGTTGTGGCACCAGTTTTTCCGCATTGTGTTTTTCCAAGGACGTTTGTCCAAAAATAACTGTGTATATGTGTGTGGACTTTATTTCTCTCCTGTGTTGTATTTAGTTTCCGCATTTTTATTTTGGTGTAGGCTACAGTGTATGTATTTCAGTATTTGTCGTATAAAATTGCAAGTAACTTGTTCAATTAATTTAGCAAGTAGGTGAAATATAATCAGTTTGCTCCAGTAGGAATCAGGTAATTGATTTTTCACAATCACAACACTCCACCTCCTACTCTTTAGTGGACTTTCACCACAAGGGAGGCTTCCCAGTATCAATCACCTAATATGTATTCTAAGTCTATGGCTCAAAGGTGAAAAATGGATAATCTCAAGAAGGGCACTTAATTGAAGAATAAAGCTCCATCCAACAAAGGCAAGGAAAAGTGTGCACTTCAAGAGGCCTATCAAGGGAACTTATGACCTAGGGTTTAATGATCAATCAAGGATAAGGGCTTACCAAGGTGCATAATATCCTGAAAAGGCTTGCTATAGATTGATTTGATCAACAATGGTATCAACAAGCCTTCAAAAAGCCCTAAGTTGAGGCCTAGGGTTAGGTTAGGGTTTCCCTAGGAAAAAATTACCAAGGGCTTGTGTCATAATCTTTAAAAACAAAAATTAATAATGGAAAAGGTTGGATTTTAATGCAATGAGAGATAACCTACATGTATAACCTCATCACAAGCAAACACACTCCTCCTATATGAATTTAGCCATATGCCCTAGCCTAACAACTTGCCTTGAAGGGTCAAAAATGTAAGAGAGAGAGAGAGAGAGAAATAGGTTTAAAAAAAATCAATGATGTATGATAACATATGTGGATGTTAGTGCTTGATCCTTGGGTGATGGAAAACCTACTAGTGGAAATATCAAACCCTAGTATGGGGTAAGCACAAGAAAAAACCTAGATTTCAAAATGCTACCCACCACTTTATGAGGGGATAAAATCATGAAGAGATATTTCCTGAAGATATTCAAGGGATGTCATACATTCTCTAGTTAAAACATGCAATACCTTGCCAAGATTCGATAGAAAAATATTCAATTTATCAAGAGCATAGAAAACATAGCAACAACAACCACACCATGCAATAGCAATTAAAAAAATGTTATCAACAATATAAGAATACTCACAAGATATGCATGAACAAGTCTTTATTATCTCAAAGTATTTCTTAGTGCTCACTGACTTTGTCAATGAATCTACAACATTCTTCAAAGTGTCCACCTTTACCAACAACACCTTTTTGTCTTTGACCATATCCCTCACAAAGTGATGTTGAACATTAATATGCTTTGTCTTTGAATGATAAGTAAGGTTCCTTGCCAAGAAAATTTCACTTTGGTTGTCACATACTATCCTTATAGCTCGTTGTACCAACCCCATACCTGAACACAATCTTTGTAACCAAACTAATTGCTTGCTTGCATGAGTGGTTGCCATGTATTCAGCCTTAGTAGTTGAAAGTGCCACTATAGATTGTCTCTTGCTCCTCCAACTGATTTCTCCTCCAAATAGGTTAAACACATACCCACTTGTAGATATTCTTTGATCCTTATCTCTAGCATAGCTTGCATCAACAAATCCATGCATGTTCAACACTTTATCCAATTTTGGTCTTCCTTGGTAGTACAAACCATAATCACTAGTGCCACGAAGATACCTGAAAACTAGCTTCATTGTTGTCCAATGCTCCTTCCCTGGTTTTGATGTTAACCTGATCAATACTCTCATTACATGTGCAATGCTTGTTCAGGTATAAATCATTGCGTACATCAAGCTACCAAATGCACTTGCATATGGAACATGGGACATGTCCTCTTCCTCTTCCTATGACTTGGGACATTGTTCAACAAATAACTTTGCACCTACAGGAATAGGAACCTTCATCGGTTTACTATCCTGCATATTAAACCTTTGCAATATTGTCTCAACATACTTCCTCTGGTTAAACCATAGCTTCCTCTTTGCCTGATCTCGTTTAATTTCCATGCCCAAAATATAGTTTTCAGCACCAAGATCATTCATGTCAAATTTAGAGGAAAATTGGGTCTTCACATACTAGATAATTTCTTTATCATTTCCAATCAACAACATATCATCCACATACAAGACCAAACTAATAACTAGGTCACCAATTAATTTAAAATACACAGAATGAACTGCATTGCTCCTTATGAATCCAAGTCCCTGCATATATGTATCAATTTTTTTATACCACATCCTTAGTGACTGCTTTAACCCATACATAGCCTTTGTTAACCTGCATACCAGTTCTTTCTTACCCTTCACCACATGCATATCTCTTCTTCTAGATCCCCATGAAGAAATGTTTTCTTCACATCCATCTGTTCTACCTCAAAATCAAAAGAAACAACAACAAATAAAAGCAATCTAATTCAAGCTAACTTGGGAATAAGAAAAAAATATCACCAAAATAAATTCCCTGCACTTGGGAATAACCTTTTGCTACCCACTGAGCTTTGTATTTCTCCACCTTGCCTTCTGAATTCATATTCTTCTTAAACACTCATTTGATAACAATAGGTTTCCTTCCAGCCTACAACTCCACCAAATCTGAAGCCTCATTTTTTTCCAAGGTTGTCATTTCTTCAACCATGGCCTTTTTCCAAATTTTACCATTTTTATGTGGACAAATCCCTCTTGCGGACAAGAGTGGTCTCCCTAGACTTCAAAGAACCCTAGTAACAAACACATAGTAATTGCTACCTTTCTCTAAGTTCTTATCGTTTGAAAGAAAATAGAATGAAAGAAGCCTCTTACCAGTTTAACGAACTGATTGATGAAGTCCCTTAAAGATTTCGATCACTCACTCTTTGATGCTCTAAATTTTCTCTCATCACTCCTAACAACTTCTCTGCAATGTCCTGGGAGAGATCTGCAAAGACAGAGATAAACAAGAGATCAAAGCATGCAACATATACTCAAAGAGATAAATGAACTAATTAGTCAATTATACATGTGAACTGATCAATTACATAACCAAAACTCATGTAGATAATCAAGGAATCCTACAAATTAAATCAATGAAGATGTAACTGAGAAACAATAATTTCTTATATTCATAAAACTGGAGAAAATCCTTACAACTATGTAGCCTTGATGTAGCAAGACCCTTCTGTAATTTCCAATCCTCTCCCTTGCAACAAAATCCTTCCAACCTATTCCCAACAGCATAAACCTACTTCCAACAATCCTTCTCCAATCCTCAAACCTGTAATGGCTTTATAGGCCAAGGATAAGAAGTTATGGATCCATTGTCCAAGGGATGAGATCCACTATTAGTGGGATAGATGTTCCACAAAGCAAGGGGAGTTACTCCATGATGGGAGGGATCAACACTGAATAGGCACTCATTCGAAGCTTATTGGTTGGGATAGATGCTACCAACAATGCTTCTAGACTTTACTTTTTTATTTTTATGTACTTCAAGTCATGTTTGTGGGTCATAGTGGAAGACAATGTGTACTTATGCGTAGATAATAATGGGCTTCCCTGCATATGCAAAGGAATTCGCTAGGTAACTATGAATAGCCAAAATCAGAGTTTTGTACCATAGGATCTAGAATTTCCACTTTCTTTGGGATAATTTAGTTTCAAACTCTGCATGTTAATGCTTTGGAACACGTGTGGATAGAAAGAGATCCTAACTAATGATCATTTGCCTAATGCGAAAAAATGACGAGTTATAGATTGCCCCCTAAAGGGAAAAATCAGAAGAAATATTTTGATGATTGAAGTGCTTTATCATGCAAAGGTTTGGGTTAGAGATTGTAGTCGGAGACCTTAAACAACCAGACAAATTTTACAATGCAATATATAATATCATCACTGAGGTTATAGGAATTCCCATACTCAGAAAACGTAAATGTCTCAAAGCACAGTACATAAATATATCTGAATATCCATGTCAAAAGATGAAATAGTATGGACACAACCATCAATGGATCTATGTTTACAATCATGAATATTTAATAACTCCACATGTCCTGGATGGTTGAAACTAGATCCAGGGTCTTGATCTCCATCTCCAATCTGTAGTACGAATCTATCCATGTGAGTGAATGTATTGAAGTAGAACATGGTAGAAACCACTTGATTACCAGTCAATAATGTGAATTGTTAACAAGCGCAAGATAAACCACCAATAATGACAATGGCTCTCAAGGTACTTCCAGTACAATCAATGAAATGTGAATAGATGATTTGATTTCGAACACTCATAGAATCACTCGATCGAATGCCAATGATGAAAACCTCTCATCGAAGGTGAGAAACCTGCCATTAAGGCATGCAGGCTTCAAGGTACTTAAGTTTTCTAGATCAATTTCCTAGATAATGAGCTGAAGTCAACAGGAAGCAACCTGTCGCAGGAAGGCCTACGACATGAAACTCATGTCAAGTTTTGAAGAACGGTAGTTTAGAGTAATCTAGGACTGACTCAGGGATGGTCTATGAAATTGAAGGCTAAGACCGACAAAGTAATTTTGTAGAATTTAGACTTTTGTGATACATATTAATTGTAACAGCATTTTCGGTAAAAATCACATCAAATAAAATCCCGTCATATTTTATTTTATTTTATGTGATCTTGATGGAAAATGTTGTTACAAAGTAATTTTGACTGAGATTGAACTTATCTTGAACATATCAGAGACATGACATGATGACTTGGCAGTATTTGACCCAAAAATAAAACCCAAACCAACTGAATAGTTTTAAATGAGGTATGGTCAATTGAGTAACAAATGGATTTCCCAACCCAGACATGAAAGTGACGGAGTGTCATGTTCAAGAGAGACATACTACCTTTTACAAATGCAAAACAAAGATTCTTTCTCACTTTTCCCCCACCATTACCGACAAGTACCTCTCTTTTCTTTACAAGCTTAAGGAGGATAACATATGCTTTTCATGTAAACTCATCCTTCGGATGATCCTCCAAAGTATTTTTAATGAACCCTAAGAAGGAGTGGTTCGGTCTCGTCATGCTTAACTAGTCCTATACTGTTTAATTTTTACGAGTCCAGAAAAGGGGTAACTCGATGTCGTTTTCATATTTAAAGATTTTGAAAAGACACAAAAAGAAACCTCATTCATTTCTTTTACTGTAAATTTTTAACAAGCCCGGAGAAGGAAAAGCTCGGTGTTTTTCAGTTTTAGGGAGTCAAAAGAAAAACGTAAGTAAACTCCATAGTGTTTTTTTTCATAAGTTTAGTCTCCCAAGCCCGAAAAAAGGATAAAATAATGGAGGAGAGAACTCTATTGACCATGATTGGTCAGCGTATTACTTTTTCGTAAATAGTCAAGTTTAGTCCGTAAAAGGGGTAAACTTATACTGAAAGGACGGTTGTTCATTTACTTTTACAAGTTCTAACAATCAAGTACTCGACAATATTTTCATTTTAAGGAGCCTGAAAGAGTGTAAAGGGAACTCCATGGTTGTGTTTTTTCACAATTTTTAATGAGTTTGAAAAAGTGATAAAATGTACTCAATACCAAAATGATTTGTTTCCGTAATTATCCTGTAAGTTGCACACTTAGACTCGAAATAATTATCTCTGCTCGAAATAAAAACGAAAACACTTATAAAATCGGACCTAAAAAAGTTAATAGGCATGAAATAATATTTAATTAGCCCTAAAAACTTATAAAAAGTCCAAAAAAGTAAAAAGTTTTCACCATTTTCATTTTTACCCTTTTAAGAGAGATAGAAGTCATTTTTACCATAAACTTTTGAAGCTGATTCTAGGAAAATCGTTGGATGAAATCGCAAACCGCTTTCTCCAGGTAAATGGTCTATTCGAGCTCTTCATTTTCATGTCATTTTTTTAGCTTTTCACCATGGATTTTGGTTTTTTAGGGAGTGTTTTTAAAATGTTTTTCACCCTTGATGTGCGCAGGTACCCTTTATTAGGCATGCGCACATCGACATTAATTTTAACGTTATGTGCACAGTTTCAAGGAAAGAAATTTCACACATGTACATTGTTTATCAAATTCGGTTGTGCACAGTGTCGAGGGAAAGAAAAAATAAATGAAAACGCCCCAAATATTTTGCTAAATCTCTCCATATTTGATTCTAATGATCTTTAATGTTTAATTGTAGGATTTTGAACCATAAACATGGAATGGAGAGAGTGTGAGCACGAAGAACAAGATATACTTGCTCTCAATGACCCAAGAACCATACAAACACTGACATATTGTGGGTTATACAAGTTTTTCACCATTCTAGGCATGAGGGCCAAACTAGACTTGCTTGAATGGATGGTGGGCAAGTGGAACATTTAGGAAGAATGTTTCATAGTTGGAGACCACAGACTTGTCATCGATGTTGATGACATTTACTTCCTAAGTGGACTTCCACGTCGTGGCAAGGAAATCAGCCTATATGGCCATAGGCGCAATGGCGAGACCAATGCTACCTATTTGATACAATATTGTACTGATGGGGATACTCTCAAAGATGGTAGGATTGATATAAAGACCATAACTCATATTCATTTGAAATCTATCAAGTTTACTGTTGCACAATTGTGTGGTAATGCAACTTTATGTTTTCTCACTAAGGCTTAGATGTAGATTGTTGTGGATTGTTTTCATGGTAGCATATTTAACTGGAGTGAGGTTGTAATTCAAAACTTGAAGGGGAAACTAACTAGGGTCAGAACGAGAAAACTTAAAAACTTTGGGTATGGTTCCTTTGTTATTTTGTTTGCTTTGGAGCAAATTCCTCTTATGGATCCACATGTATCTATAGAGAGAGGAGTGCGGCATGACCTTCGCATGTTGAAATGGGGTAAACTTATGGCACACCATGGAGGTGGTGAAGGACCACTAGTCATATTTACTCCTTACTTCTTTGAGTGGCTAGAAATCCCGATCATCATGATCGAGGACTTTTCGTATGCGGGAACAAACTACATAGGAGATCTAGACATGCCACTGCCTCCTAGGATGCAGTGGGGTGCTATAGGTAAAAATTCACGTTTTAGTTGGTTTTAATATTTTCATTTTTTGTTATTTTTGCCATCCAACTAATTGTCTTAAATGATCATGCATATGTGGCCCCAATGAGACCAACTGGATTACGTATATATGACCAGCGTGGTGAGTAGCCAGTTGCTCTCATAGTAAAAAACGTAGATGCGGCAGAGACACTGATAGAGATAGAACACAACCTTGAGAGGTTGACTCTATACATTCCATATGCTACTATCGATGATTTTCCTCTCTGCTACCAGAGGCATACTACAGGAGTTCTCAATCCTATTAGCCGTTTTCTACGGCGAGTAACACATGCTATTGTATGTTACCATGATCATCATCATGTGTAGTCACTAGTATGACGGCTACATTTTTTTATTTTTGATGTTGTATCAGCATGTTCAGAAAATAAAGGCCACAAGGCCTCATGTCATTGGATGACATTTTTTTTTGTAAAAACCACACTTATTAATAGAATTTTATCTAACAAAAAATCTACAACTTTTATTTCTAACTATCTCGTACAATATGTAAATGAATATTGCATTGATTTCTTTACAAATGTTTTACAATTGCCAATTTAACACATAATTAGCTAATGCATATGTCAATGTGTTCAAAATGAAAAATATTTCAATGTGTTTAAATTTCTCAGAATATGTTGATACTCAATATACTCAAATTCCTGTTCCAAGAGACGAACCCACAAAAACATCTTTAACATGGAAGCACTTTTAATTGAATAAACACCATTCAAATGTAATACCACGAGTTATGAATCTAACTTAACGATTAGTCGACGGATGCCAAATGTAATGGCATCAGATAATAGCTCAATCATTGTGCTATATTCTACAATATTATTCGTTGTTTGACCGAGGAATATCCCATGAATAGAAACTAACTTTTCTGTGGGTGAATAGATGACCCAGGCTGCAGAAGACAAATTATGGGTACTACGACTATCACCAAAAATGAAGCCAATGTAAGTTTGAGGTAATGTCGACATCTGCAAATCAAGTGTGACACAAGATGAGCAGGAGAAGTAGCGGAAAATCTCAAAACTACTAAAATCTGTCATATGTAAACTATGGTACAGTAATATACAAATGTTTCACCAAATAATATAAGCATAATATTTCTTTATGTAAAGATAATTTATGGGCTTTCCCAAAGTAATTTTGTCATAATCCACTAGTTCATAAGCCCCTTTTTCCAGTGCATGTTTTACAATATAAGGGTCATGCCACATAAGCTCGAATTTACCAGTGCCTAACTTATCGTGCTCTTAATGATAGACCAAGACTAAATCACCTTCTGCATACGAACGAGGTTTGACATTTTGATCGCATTGCCCTTTAACTCGTTTCTTTTGGGCCTCGCTAGCTAATGAAACATCACAACGAGTCTCATCGAGATTGCTAAGTACAAAAAACATTCCTCTTCGACAGAAGTAGTTGGTAATAATTCAATTGTCAGTTTCAAAGATGGTATCTCGCATTCAATTGGTAGAATTGCTTCCATGTCGTAGACAAGCTAGAAAGGAGTAAAACTAGTTGAAGTTTTTGTTGTAGTATGGTATGCCCACAAAGTTGGATAAATCATTAGGTGCCATCCTCATTTACGAGTCTCGATAATCCATTTAATCATGTTGGTTAAAACTTTGTTAACAGCTTCCAGTTAGTCATTTTCTTGCGGATGATAAGGCGTAGAACTTTCAAGACGCTTTCCTAGCTTCGTGGTAAGATCGGTCATCATATAATTTCAAAAATGGCTACCATGGTTTGTGATGATACATTGTGGTACTCCGAACCAAGAAATTACATGATTGAACATGAAAATGGATGTTTTTTCACCACCATCTTTGTATGTAGGCTTCACCTCGGCCCATTTTGTAAAATAATATACTGAAAGTATAATATACCCATGCCCCTGACCGAGTGAGGGTTACGTGTAAGAAATTCAATGCCCCATTTAGTAAAAGGACCGACAACAATTATTAGGTGAAGAGGAGATGGATGTGCATTTTTTAATCATAAATTTGACATTTATGGATCGCAGTTATACAGTCTTTAAAAATAGAAAGCCATAAATACCCTACGCGTAGAATCTTTTGAGTAGTGGAAAACCCTGACATATGACCGCCACAAGCTCCAGAATGGCATTCATTTAATTCCTTTTTAGTTTCTGCATGAGTTAAACATCATC
The DNA here is from genome assembly GCA_031772625.1 of Pinus tabuliformis. NCBI lineage: Eukaryota > Viridiplantae > Streptophyta > Pinopsida > Pinales > Pinaceae > Pinus > Pinus tabuliformis. The sequence goes on along the minus strand of CM062814.1, from coordinate 624,079,916 downwards.
GAAAATAGAATCGGCAACACAACAATATAGTGTATCACCAACAATATTGTATTGTTGGGATTGATATCGGATTTGACGATGATCATTTCAACTCAATTCTGGACAAAATATCTGGGTTTGGAGATAAATGATGATATCTCTATACCAGGAATCTAAAGTACTGATTAGAAAGAAAGATTCATTTGGAAGAGAATCTTTTGCCACGTCTTCAGTTTCAGTACGGGCAAAGCCACACAATAACTTGGCAAATACTAATGATTTATTAGATTTGGATTTAATGAATTCGAAATCAAATTCCTATAGGATGAATATCCATTTGGAATACTTTCCCCCCAAAAATTTTCTAGTAAGAACGTAAACCATGGGGTTGCAATAAAAAATTATAGTAGTTTTGCACAATAGGATATAATGACGAAAATGTTGGACAGCTTGAACAGCTACCAAGGCAAATTTCTCCACATGTGCATATTTTGGTTCCGTTTTGGTCAAAGTATGACTTAAGTAATATATCACATGCTCTTTGTTCGAATCATCTTCCTAAACTAGGACCATACCAATTGTGGCATCGGATGCTGCTAAGTATAAAAAGTAATCTCAGTGATAATTGGGAGGATGCAATAGCAGTGTATGGGTCGATGCATATTTAAGTGCAGCAAAGGATTTTTTATCCACTTCATCCCAAATAAATGGGATGCACTTCTTCAAAATTCGAGTAAAACCCTTCGTCAACTCAACATAGTTTTGGATAAATCGATGTAGAAATTTTTCTTTCCATTACAAAATTTGGGGTTGGATAAGATTGGAAGGAGGAGGAAAATTCAAGATAGCCTCAAACTTCAAAGGATCGACATGAATGCCCTCCTTTGAAACAAGAAACCCTAGCAATCAATCAGATTGCACATAGAAAACACACTTATGTGTATTCAAGTGAATATTGTAATGACAGCATCTGATGAAAATTTCTCTCAAATGCATTGGATGGTCTTCCTGTCTCAGTGAATGAGTTGTCAAGTCATCCAAATAAGTTTGAACAATATGCCTGATATCGTGAAATCCATAAGACATAGCCCATTGAAAATTTGCACCTTCATTCTTCAAACCAAATCGGAGTTTTCGATAGGAAAAAGTCCCCCATGGGAAAATGAATGTGGTTTTATGTTGATCAACTTAAAGTATGGTGGTTTGATTGTAGCTAGAAAATATGTCCATAAATGAGAATATCTCATTTCTGGCACATTTCTCGATGATTTTATCAATATAGGGAGTAGGATAATTATCTTTTGGACAAGCCTTATTGATGTCCCTATAGTCGACATGTACTCCAATGGTTCCCTATTTCTTATTAATGGGCACAATATTGGACACCCAATCAGTTAAGGGAACTGGGTAGATGAAATCTTCTTTGAGCAGTTTCTCGACCTCATCTTTAATCACAAAAGATTTTCTTGGATGCACGGACATACTCCTTGTCTGACAGGCTTGGTATCCGGGTAAGTATTAATTACATGTATTACAATGCTTGGGTCAATTCCTGGCATTTCAACATATGACCAAGAAAAAATGTCACGAATTCTTGAAATAGGGCCTTATATGTTTGAATTTATTTGATGGAACATGAGGCACCTACGTGAATATTTTCAGCAATCCTTGTTTTAACTGAGATGTCAATGGCTATTGTCGCAGATATATTTTCCAAAATTCTTTTAGATTCATATTGAAATATTGAAATGGGTGATTCTAGACTATTTACTATCTCAGGTGAAAAAATATTTGAAAAATCATTCTCGATTTGGTCAGGGATAGGTAGAAAATATGAACAATGATGGTGATCATTCTATGGTGAAAGTTGGAAACGTATGATTAAAAGGATCAAAGAATGAAACTAGTTCTAACCAAGGCAAGGGAGAATAATCTTGATTGACCATATCCACTCGATCAATATTAGAAGATGTTGGGTTAGAAAAATATTGTAATATGTGATAATCCAATTCAAAAGGGCTCAAAGGCATCTCACTGCCATAGGAGGATAACTCAGACTCTAAAGGCATTATTCACAAATCAGGAGATTCCATAGTGCTTGATGTAATCATGTTTACATCGGACAAATTAGAAGGAAATTTGATGGAGGAATCACAAAGGTTCCCATTAGTGATGAGTCTTTGAGTAAACCAACACCAATATCTTCATAAGAAGAATTTATTTTTCTAACAAAAGATATGCTACTCACAGCATTAGGGTCTGAAGTGTAGTAAGACAACTGGTCTACTTTGAAAATTTTTCCTTTGTGAGGAAATTGTATCATTCGAAATAGTGACAAGACCACTGTTGAAAAATCATAGGTCGAACTTCAACCAAGCAAAAGGTTGTAATATAGCTAAGTATCCACAACTTCAACTTCGATTACGACGATTTTTCCCTCTAGCTCTATGGGCAAATCATTCAGGATCCCATATGGACGAAAATATCTTCATAAAAGGATTTCAGAGTGATAGGCGATTGATTGATGGTTGGAAAACCTAAAGCTTTCCAACAAGAAATTGACATAATGCACATGGAAGCACCTTCATCAACAACTGTATGAAATACTTAACTACTTTTAACAAAAACTAGAATCTGGATTGCTAGTTGATGAGGGAGTCTTGAGATATGACTCTCAAGATCAAAGATAATTAAGTTATAATCTTGTGGATCAATAGCTCCTATATCTGATAATAAAAGCATTTTTGTGTTAGGCATGTTTTCAGCACCTCCAGAGCTAACATTATGGAAGGAGACATTGTTAGTTCTTCAACAATGTTAGAATTTTGTACAGCTCTAGCATGCGGGTTGAAAGTTGATTTCCGAAGCACACCTTTGGAAGGTGGTCAGGTAATCATGTTAGGATTTAGCTTCTCGGTATGTAAATGTTCAGAAGGAGAAGGAAGAATTGAATTGGAAGGTTGACCAGATGAACTAGCCTCATTTCTATTTTCTACAGGATGCTTGGACCCATAATCTTTGGATCTCGTAGCTACCAAAACTTCTTTCAAATACATCATCAGGATATCTTGCGATGTGGAAGAGGAAGATGTGTTATGAGAAACCATTTTGTTGTCTTGAGAAGGAAATGGATCCTTCAAAACAGAGCGAGTTAGAGAACCTTTAATGAATTTATAAACCTCTGCCTGATGTGTGCATTCCCTCGTATAGTGATCCTCATTTGTAAATAAGGCAAGCATAGAGAGGTTTTCATTTTTCGTCAATAGGCTTAGCTTTAGCAAGTTTCTCTTTTGAAGTAGCATTTTGTTTCGATTTACCTTTCCCCTTATTTTTATTTTTCGGTTGATTTCGTCTTTCCACTAGATGATTCTGCAGCATTGATCTTAGAAATAGTTTCTGGAGGAAGGATTTCACATGGTGTATCTTGTATTTTCAAAGTCTGAGCATTTTTAGAATTTTTCTTTTTTCCTTTAGACAGTTGGCTAACAGAACCTATAATACCATCAATGGCATTAAATCTTGATCTTGTAGGAGATGTAATAATGGGTTCACCTGTAGGGCAAGATAAATTCAAGATTTTTTCGTACAAAATGCCAAATTGAGTGTAGGATAAGTCTAATTACTGGGAATGAGCAATTACTTTCTCTTCCTTTATGACACCTCCCTTGGAAACATCTTCCGTGATAAAGGGAAGAATCGACTTTGTAAACCATTCATCTAAAATTTGATCTAGAATGAAAACTTTGACTAAGTGACGTCTATGTCTCCATTCATGGATATGATCGAAGATGTGAGTTGACTTTGATTGTTTTAAAGAAGTCAATAATTCGATACCAGTATCATAAAGGATTGATGGTTGAAAGTGGGTTAAAAATGTTGTTTCCAGGGATTTAAATTTATGGAAAGAGGCACGAGGCAGCTCAATGTACCATTTAGTTGTCGAACAGGTTAAAGTTCATTGGAAAAGGCATAGATGGATGGAATCATCGATTAAAGAATTCAATGCACACCAAAGATTATATGTCATCACATGATTGAATGGATCCTCTCCTTATTTACCTTCAAATTTGAGTATGTCACTTGGTAACTTGGTAGGAGTCGTTGGCCAAAAAGGATAATAATAAATAGGATCCTTAGTTAACTGGGATAAATATGGTATATCTAGCATTACAATAAACAATAATTTTCGTCTAGTGTCTTGTGGTAAAGTTTTATAACCTTGCGGTTTAAGACCAACCCCTGGAGGAGGATATCTACGATATCCTAGAATAGACTGAGTAGTTGGAATTGGAATTCCACCAGGGTAACCAAGGTGAACCATACCGGGTTGAGGTTGAACAAGACTTGATAAGTATGAATGGGGTACGGTTGACTCTGGAAAGGTTGAGGTTGACCCATTTGACCAAAGTAATATTGCCCCTACATAGGTTATGCTTGCAAAGGTTGACCTTGAACAAATTGACTTTGAACCGGTTGGCTTTGAATGAATTGACCTTGAAAAAGTGGTTGTGGTGCAGGTAAATTATCAGTGCAACACAAACAATTCCTCTAACCTGAGAGAGCGGGTCTAGCCACAAACAAACAATCTATGGAAAATCTCCTTAATCTAGAATCAAATAAGAGGGCCTACCTCTTAGGATGCTATTCTGCTTGGTGATGATCCTACTTGCTTACTCCAGCTATCTTTTGTTTCCTTCCTTCGAATACCTTAAACAAGCAAACAAATAACAACAACAAACATGATAGAATACAATATTATATTCAGCCTACTTAACAGATCAAGGAACATTAAGCCATAAAGATGTAAGATAACACTTCATGTAGGAAATCAATCAATAGTTGTATTAATATAAATCAAAAAGAGATTACAACCAATGTCTTGACGTTGTTGTTCTCCTCCGACGTATCCGGGTTCCTACACTTCTGCTAGCATCTCATGGATAGCCCCAAAAATGGAATTTTTAAGGCCTCTTCCCTTTATTCTCAAACCAAACCAAAACACACTATTCTCCCTCAAACATACACTAGAAAGCTACAAGCTATAGATGTCTAGCTGATCATTCAAACTCACTCCAAAATTAGTTTAGCTTGGGAAAATAGAGGTTTATATAGCTTGGATGGATGGGAGATGGTTCCTCTCATCATGGGAGAAGGTCATATCTCTTGAGTTTCTTCCATCCTAATAGGGGAAAGGAGCCCAAACTGACTTCCTCAGCTCCATCCATCCCAACCATCTACCAGACTTCCATCACGAAGCTTCTAGACCTGGAAGCTTCGACTCCATATTTAAAAAACTTGCCAAAAGAGGATCCGCGTGACTGGAAAAGGGCTCAATCGCTCCGTATGGCACTATTGTTAGTTTTAATATTTGCAAACCGGCACGAGGAGGAAATGGGTCAATAGCATTAGTCTTGTAAACTGGGGTAAAAGGAAGATTCTTGGGAAATGATGCAAAGGGGAATTATTCTCCTCATGAAGAGGGACATACTGGGAGTTTCTTCATGATGGGAAATCATGTAGGGTTCACTGTAGAGGTCCTCCAGGATTGTGGATGAGGAGTACAGGGACAGTGACAAAATTTTGTGTAACAGATACCCCCTAAAGCGTGAAGGCTGAACTAGAGTGGGGGTGAAATGCTTTACAAGTGGATGTGGGGAACTAGATTTCATCGTTGGAAAACCTGCAATAAAGCATAGATACATATACAACACTAAAAACTTTAAGAAATGATACATGAATCATGGTATGGATGTATTCATCCAGAGAATGATCATGTATATGGGTGTAGCCATCCAATAGAGAGGATCATAACGAAACCAAGGTATGGTTGCAGCCATCCCATAATGAGAAGGATCACATATAACAACCCATGGTATGGTCACAGCCATCCATCTGAAAGAGACATGAATATCAACATGATCATGTCACATCGCCTCGCAACCTAGACTGGTGTAATCTGAGCCCAGGGTCTTGAACTCCAAATGACCCAATCAAAGCACAAATCCTAACATGTGAATGAATGTGTTGAAGTCGAACTTGCTAGAAAGTCGCTTGATTATTGGTCAATGATGTGAACCATTAAAAAGCGCAAGAGAAACCACAAGTAATGACAATGGCTCTCAAGGTACTAGCAGCACAGTTCATGGAATGTGAATAAAGGAGCTGATGTCGAACACACGTGAAATCACCCGATCAAAGTCCAATCATGTGAGATTGTCTTCGAGTGTGGAGAACTTGCCATTAGGGCAGGCAAGCTCTAAGGTACTAGAAGGGATTCTCTCGGACAGCTTCCTGGATAATTAGCTGAAGTCAACAAGAAGAAACCATGTCAAAGGAGGGTGGTTATGTATCCCACATCATTGACATGAGACAATGGAATGAAAATTATTTTAGATGATACAGAGAATCAGGAGTAAGTGTAAATGTATAAGGACTAACTCTTGAACATATCGGCGACACAACTCCAGAGTTTGGCAGATTTTGGATCCATATGATCGGTGGTCATGATGACGTGGCAGAGATCAAATGGAAGGAAAAAATAAATGGCCCAACCCAAGAATTTCAATGATGAAAAGGAGGATATCCCAACCCGAAACGAAGCAGAAAGTGTCATGTTCAAGAGTGAGTTGCCGACACGACTGATAGAATTTCCCATTTTCCCCCACCATTTCTGGCAGGTACCCCAATTATTTTTTATCGCAAGCTTGAAGGGGATAGCATGTGCTTGCACTGTAAGTTCATCCTTCGAACGAATCCGACCTAGTAAGTTTAATGAGCCCTAGGAAGGAGAAGCTCATGTCCGTCATGGTGACAAATCCAATGTCGTTTAATATTTTAACGAGTCCGACAAAGGTATAACTCAGTATCTTTTTCATGTTTAGAGAGTTTGAAAAAGACACAAAAATGAAAACTCCACATGGTCCCTTTTCACACATTTGTGTCTCTCGAGCCTGAAAAGGTAGAAAACGATACTTGAGAGAATCGCTTGACCATTTCAGTCAAGGAGTACCTTTTTCGTAAATAGTTCATCCTAGCTAGAAAAAGGGGTAAACGTATACTGGGTAAACAACGTTTCGCAGTCTTTAATGAGTTGAAAACAACAAGAGCTCAGCAATCTTTTCGTGTTTAAAGAGTCAAAAAAGAGCTTGAAAGCAGACACCCCATTTTTATTCTCTTTTACGAGTCAAAAAGGGAAAAAAATACTCGGCGATATTTTCATTGGAGTTTTACGAGTCGAGAAAAGAGCTTAAACGTGACTCTAGTATCATCATTGGTAATTTGTCACCTTTCGTTGCACAACAGGTAAATGCATTATCTAGTTTTTGAGGCAAAATACGTCAAAAATACTTTTAAAAACCCTAATATTTCAAAAAAATGAACAAAAGGAGGAAAAAGTAATTATTTTTTACCATTTGCCATTTTACCTCGTGTGAAGAGCTTTTCACCCATTTGTGCCCTAGTTTTTCAGGAGCATATTGCAGGAGATCTGGAGGCCATTCGACGATCCGTCAGTTGCAAGTAAGAGCCAAGACCTCTAGCTCCATTGTCATTCTTATTTTACCTATTTTTAACCTTTTTTAGATTTTTTGAGGATATTTTGACAAAAAAAATTGCCCTCGATCGGCACAATTTCTGGGCATGGAATCACGCCAATTAGGGGTTATTAATATTTTCAAGCACGTCGTCGACATTGAGAATGCAACAAGATGATGGAGCTTAGTGGAAAGAAGTCGCCTTCACTAAGTGGGCCTGCAGGCTATTTTTGGCGCAAAGTCTATTTTTAGACTATGTCTATTTTTAGACATATGGATCATGGTCTATGAGTTGCAGGATGCTATTTGTGGATGATTGGTCATGTTGGTAAAAAAGATGGACTTTTATTTTTAGACATATGGGTAGATTTCTATTTTTAGACTACCAGGCTAAAAATAGAAAAGTCGAATATTATTGTCTCATAATAATATTTGGACTATAAACATTATCTTATCCTCTTGGAGCACTTCAGTTTGAGCTACAGATGTGGCACATGCAGCTGTGAGAAGGAAATACGCTTTCCTTGTGGGTCAGTTGAGCTATTGCATGCAGGACTTCAGTTAGAACTCATGTGGTTGAGTTTCGGTGGAGATGATTGTGGAGTTGATGGAGTTGTGTTCAGTTTGACTTGGTTGAACTAGTTGTATTTAGTCTAACTGCAAATAGACTAGTGATGAGTGATGTGAATTAATTGTTAAACTACTTCACTAATTATTAACTCATAAAGCAACTGAAGAATACATCAGTTGACTCAGTGCATGTACAATTCAGTGGAGACAGGTGTTAGAGGTTGAGATTGCTATCAGTTGTGACTATAGTTGTGCATGAGATTTACACATGCATGGATGGAGATTGCCCATGAGGCTTGTGTAGTATAACCAAAGGAATTCGATTTCACAGAGTGATTGATTCCCTTGCAGGATTGCGCAGTGGAGGTAGGCAAACAGTGGAGGAGATTTGAGGCTTCAGATCTGAGCTAGTTTGTGTGTAACAGGTGGAGATAGTACTGAGTACTTGTGAGGAGTATTGTACTATGTATTGTTACATGTTCTCTATCATTATAATATATAGATAGTGTGGGGTTTTCAGTTGTATGCTTTCCCCCGGTTACATACTGTGTTAATGTGTGCATGGGATTGATTTTTCGTTGTTTTTAATGCTACTAAATTGATGATCAACGTAGAGGAGGTTATGTATTATGCATGTATTCCGCAATAGTGTATAAGAGGGATAATATCTGTGAATAAGTGTCATATTATTCAAAATTTCTACATGGTATCAGAGCAGTTGATCATCAGATCTATTATTCAGAAAGTGTTTACATTTTATTTCTTCAGGCAGAGTCTGTAATCGGGCCAGGTAGCCTCTGGATTCATCCTTCCTTTGGAAGGTGAGATATCCGGTAAAAGCCCATACAGTCAATCTTTGTACGAGAAATACTTTGTTCTCACGAATCTTAGATCAGAGGCGGTTGAGTTTTGAGCTGGTGGAATTCGAATTTGCAGCAGTGTTTTCTTGGTATCAATGTGGCAATGTCTTTCAACGGATTGTGATTGGAGTATGCTCTTGAAGGTAGCTCGAACTATATTGCATGGAAGGACAGGATGGAGGCAGTGTTAGATGATAATGGGCTGAAGGAGTTCATAGAGGCTGAGGTCCCAAAGCCTACTAATATTGTGCAAGTTGATGCTTGGCAAAAGAAGACAACAAAGTGTCGAAGGATTCTGTTGGAGGGCGTGAAGGATCACACTGTGTCCAGCCTGCATGGAAAGGCTTCTCCATACTTGATGTGGAAAGCGTTGATAGATCTATTCCAAAGCAAGAGCGATCAGAGGAAGCTAGTGCTCAAGGATAAACTCAGAAACATTAAATGCAAGAAGGGAGACAGTATGCCCAAGTATCTCACGAAGTTCACTCAGTGCAGGGATGAGCTGGGAAGTGTGGGGATGACTGTTGATGATGAGGACTTGGTGAGCTTAGCTCTCCTTGGTCTTCCGAAGAGTTGGCATTCTTTTCAGGACTCTGTCAATGGTCGGGAGAAATTGCCAGGATGGGAGAGACTTTGGTCAGATCTTGTGTAGGAGGAGATTAGGTGGAATACCAAGGACGGATCTTCATGAAAGGGAACCGATGAAGAAAATTGTGCTTTGGCTGCCAAAGCAAAGAAGGGGAAGAACAAGAAAGCTTCTCATTCTAGTGCGAAAGGCAAGAAGTAGGACATGTCCAAGGTGAAGTGCTTTCACTGTCACCAGCACGGACACTATGCCACAAATTGTCCGCGGAAGAAGAAGAATAAGCAAGCTGTTGCATCTGCAGTGGGAGAGGCCTTAGCCTCACAGTTTGAGCTTGATTTTTCATTCATCGCATGCTTGGTATCAAGTGTGATGGGATCGGTATGGTTCTTGGACAGTGGTGCGTCTTTGCACATGACAGGAGATCGAGATTTGTTTTCTGATCTGGAGGAGAAAGATCTTGGAGTGCACATCGAGATGGGCGATGACGGTAGATACAGTGCGACCGATATCCGTACCATTTCCTTTGAGAGGGAGTCTGGTAAACCCTTCGTATTGAAGGAAGTAATGCATGTTCCAGGATTGAAGAAGCATCTTATCTCTGTGGCTATGTTAGAAGACAAGGGATATGATGTTGTTTTCAGCGAGGGAAAGGCTTTCCTGTGCAGTAAGACAACTGGAGAAACGCGGAAGATAAGGGTTCGAGTGAGGAACCTTTATCAGTTGCATGTAGATGGCTACGAAGCAATGGCATGCAAGGCAGAAGGATTGGTGAGCCGGGATGATGGCGAGCTGTGGCACAGAAGATTGGGTCACCTTCACCATGGAGCCTTGAAGATACTGCAGCAGATCACTACTGGGCTTCCTAAAGGAACTCTTGTGCAGTCAGATCAGTGCAAGGGGTGTACTTTGGGAAAGTTTGTGAAAGCCACCTTTCACGAGAAGGATAGTCACGCCACGACAATCCTTGAGAGAATTCACACTGACGTGTGTGGACCTTTCTTAGTAGCTTCAACATCAAAACACAAGTATTATGTGATCTTTGTTGATGATTTCTCTCATAAGTGTTGGATCTTCTTCATGCAGAAGAAGAGCGAGACATACTCAAAGTTCTGTGAGTTCAAAGCACTGGTCGAGAAGGAATCGGGGAAGAAGGTGAAGGCTCTTAGGAGCGAAAATGGTGGTGAATACATCTCTGGCAAGTTCAAGGATTTCTGCAGTGCAGAAGGGATTCGAAGAGAGCTCATAGCTCCCCATAACCCACAACAAAACGGGGTTGCTGAGCGGAAGAACAGAACAATTGTGGGTGCTGCATGGGCGATGTTGCATGATCAGAGCTTACCCCTTCACTTGTGGGCAGAAGCATGCAATACTGCAATATATGTGCAGAACCATTGTCCTCACAGGATACTTGGCATGAGTACACCCGAGGAGGCTTATTCTGGTAAGAGGCCTGATATTTCTCATTTGAGGATTTTTGGTGCTAACGTTTACATGCATGTGACGAAGGATGCCAGGAAGAAGCTGGAGCCGACCGCAGAGGTTGGGATATTTTTGGGGTACACTGATACGCCCCACAACTATTGTGTGTATTTGTCAGACAGTGGCAAGACTGTTGTGCGACGGGATATAAAATTTCAGGAGGAGAAAGCCATGAAGTGTTTGCTTGAGAGGGAGCCACACTTGCATGCAGATGAGGAGCTATTAGTTCCTAAAGATGAGCTTCAGGACATGGATCAGCCACAGGACGAAGTTCATGGAGTGGAAGAGACCACTCATGCAGCACCAACCATCAGAGGGCGAAAGCGCTTGACAGAAGCTGAGCGACTGGCTCAAGATGTAGAGAAAGTTGTAGGACCACCTACAGCTCAACGTAGATAGAGACAGTCACCTGATCGGTACACTGGATACATGGCTCTTGTGAGAAAATGTGTCGTGACTGAGCCATCCTCTTTCGAGGAAGCTGTGGAGGATCCCGCATGGGTAGATGCCATGGTGGAAGAGTATGATTCGATTGTCAAAAACAGTGTATGGGAGATTGTCCCAAGACCGGAAGGGAAATCAGTGGTGGGTTCGAGATGGATCTACAAAGTTAAGCAGGCAGCTGATGGGAGTGTGGAGAAGTACAAGGTAAGATTTGTTTCCCAAGGCTTTTCACAGATAGAGGGGATCGATTATGAGGATACCTTTGCACCTGTCGCAAGGTATTCTTCCATACGGATGATTCTTTCTTTCTCAACGTAGATGGGGTGGCACATTCATCAGATGGATGTGAAGACTGCGTTCCTCAATGGAGTCATTGAGGAGGAGGTGTACATAGAGCAGCCCGAAGGTTTCGAGATCTTCAGCAGCGAGTCACATGTGTGCAGGCTCAAGAGAGCGATGTATGGGTTGAAACAAGCACCACGTGCTTGGTACACATGAATAGACAGTTATTTCACCAGACTTGGATTCTCCAAGAGTGAGGCGGATCCTAACCTATACTAGATTGTGGTGGAGGGTAAGTTGCTTATCATTGTACTTTATGTAGATGATTTGATTCTAACAGGTGATGAGCTGTTGATACTTTCATGCAAGGATGATCTTGCTAAGGAGTTTGAGATGAAGGACTTGGGCCTCCTTCATTATTTCCTGGGATTAGAAATATGGCAGCACAGTGATGGACTATTTGTTTCTCAGGGTAAGTATGCTCAAGAGATACTGGAGAAGTTCAACATGCATGGCTGCAAGCTTATTGATACTCCTCTTCCTGGAGGTTGGAGGAAGGAGGATGCTACTTCAGCAGAGGTAGTGGATGCCACTGTTTATCGACAGTTGGTGGGGTCGCTTATGTATCTGGTCAATACACGACCCGATATATGCTATGTTGTTAACCAGCTTTCACAAGTTATGGTTAAGCCAACCAAGCTCTTCTGGAAGGCAGGCAAGCATGTATTGCGTTATTTGAGAGGCACATCGGGATATGGATTGTGGTACAGACAGGAGGACGAGGTGAAGCTATTTGGCTTCACGGATGCAGATTGGGCAAGGAGCCCAACAGACAGAAAGAGCACATTTGGAGGGGTCTTCAGTATCAGGTCGACAGCAGTTTCTTGGTACAGTAGGAAGCAGCAATCCGTGGCACTCAGTTCAGCAGAGGCCGAGTATTGGGCAACAAGTTTGGCTACATGCGAGGCTATATGGATGAGGAAGATCCTGGTCGGGTTGTTCGGTTCTCACTTGGAGCCTACAGTGATTTATTGTGATAACCATAGTTGCATTAAACTCTCAGCTAATCCAGTATTTCATGATAGATCCAAGCACATTGACATCAGGTAACATCATATCAGAGATTGTGTGCAGCGGAGAATCATGTTACTTTCATACATTCCAACGGAGGATGAGGATGTTGATATCTTGCCGAAGGCGCTCACCAGGAGCAAGTTTGAATACCACCGAGGCAGGATAGGGGTTTCTGATAATCCATATATTGTTGAGAGGGAGTGTTGAGAATGCAACAAGTTGATGGAGCTTAGTGGAAAGAAGTCGCCTTCACTAAGTGGGCCCGCAGGCTATTTTTGGCGCAAAGTCTATTTTTATACTATGTCTATTTTTAGACATATGGATCATGGTCTATGAGTTGCAGGATGCTATTTGTGGATGATTGGTCATGTTGGTAAAAATATATGGACTTCTATTTTTAGACATATGGGCAGATTTCTATTTTTAGACTGCCAAGCTAAAAATAGAAAAGTCGAACATTATTGTCTCATAATAATATTTGGACTATAAACATTATCTTTTCCTCTTGGAGCACTTCAGTTTGAGCTACAGATGTGGCAAATGTAGCTTTCAAAAGGAAATATGCTTTCCTTGTGGGTCAATTAAGCTATTGCATGCAGGACTTCAGTTAGAACTCATGTGGTTGAGTTTCAGTGGAGTTGATTGTGGAGTTGATGGAGTTGTGTTCAGTTTGACTTGGTTGAACTAGTTGTATTTAGTCTAACTGCAAACAGACTAGTGATGAGTGATGTGAATTAATTGTTAAATTAATTCACTAATTATTAACTCATAAAGCAACTGAAGAATACATCAATTGACTCAATGCATGTACAGTTCAGTGGAGACAGGTGTTAGAGGTTGAGATTGCTATCAGTTGTGACTATAGTTGTGCATGAGATTTGCACATGCATGGATGGAGATTTCCCATGAGGCTTGCGTAGTATAACCAAAGGAATTCGATTTCACAGAGTGATTGTTTCCCTTGCAGGATTGCGCAGTGGAGGCAGGCAAACAGTGGAGGAGATTTGAGGCTTCAGATCTGAGCTAGTTTGTGTGTAACAGGTGGAGATAGTACTGAGTACTTGTGAGGAGTATTTTACTATGTATTGTTACATGTTCTCTATCATTATAATATACAGATAGTGTGGGGTTTTCAGCTGTATGCTTTCCCCGGGTTACATACTGTGTTAATGTGTGCATGCGATTGATGTTTCATTGTTTTTAATGCTGCTAAATTGATGATCAACGTAGAGGAGGTTATTTATTATGCATGTATTCCGCAATAGTGTATAATCAGGATAATCTTTGTGAATAAGTGTCATATTATTCAAAATTTCTACAGTCGACAGTACTATTTTTAAAATAGTCATGCCGACGCCGCGAACATAAAATTTACAAATTTTTTCCTAATTTTTCTGATTGAGTCCAAATTTTTCTAGCCAAGGATGTTTATTGACTTGATTGTATGGTCTTTGTAGGGAAAAAATCGCAAAAAATGGTGGATTGGAACAAACGTGAGGATGAGAACATTGACACACAAGCAATGGTAGACACAAATTGCTTGAATGCTCTGAGGAACTGTGGGCTCCTCAAATTCTTCCTTACACTAGGTCTGCAGGCTCAACCTGAATTGCTACGATATCTTATCAGTCCTTAGGATGTGAATCAGGAAGTTTTCATGATCCGTGACCAAGAACTGGAGTTGGAAACTTCAGACATTTATTTCATCAAAGGACAGTCCCAAAGAGGGGAGCCAGTCAATCTGTATGGGTCAAGACCCACTAGGGCAAGTGTGACCATGTTACTTGCAGAACACTGCTCAGAAGCACTCAAATCAAAGAGCGGCAAGATAGAGATCATGAATTTTCAGGATCTTGTGCTGAGAGTATTGTTGCTGACGATAAATAGAGTGGTTGGGGCTCAAGTATAGCATGTGACCAACAAGTCGAAGTTTCAGTATGCTATCGACTGTACGGCGCTGAGTATATTCAACTGGGCAGAAGCCATGAAGGTAAACATGAAGCATCATCTATCAAAAGCCAAGGCGGGGAACCTGAAGCAGTTCTGATATGGGTCTGTTCTAGTGGCCTTCTTTCTAGAGTGGGTCTCGTTGTTTCACTACCAGCTTGCTGAGGTAGAAATGCCATTGCCACAAGACCCATGTATGGTCCGTTGGAGTGCATTGATACCCAGGATTACCATGGGCCAACAGATGTCCTATAAGCATGCCTTCTTCTCATGGCTACAATGACAGTTGACTGTAGTAGAGGATTGGCCCTACAGCGGTACCAACTTCCGCGGTGATCCAGATATTCTGCTCCCATAGGGGGAGGATTATGACGATGGAGGTAAAAACAAATATTTTTTATTTTTTATTTTTTATTTTTTATTGTTTTTGAAATATATGCATTCATGACATTTTGATTTTTATAAATGAAGATGTTGGACTAGAACGTCCTACCGGGATGTCCCCGATTGCCCAGGCATGTTGCTCGGCAATTCGATGTCGCTCCTTATCAAGAAGGAAGCGATAATGAGGAGGGGATCACGCAGAACCTCAAGAGATTGACCCACGGTATCCCAAAGTATGCCCAGATGGCTGATGTCCCACGCCAGTATCAGAGGCATATAGTGGGGGTATTAGATCAGATCCATCAACTGTTGACTCATGTAGTACGAGGAGTTACATGCTACAATGAGCATCAAGATGATTAGTTCATAGGTATATCATTCCACATTTTTTAGGCCTGCGAGCCACGGATGTATAAGGCCTGCGATTCACGGATGTATTTGAACACACTTTTTTGGGGTTTTGATGTATGACAAACATTATATATATCTATATCTATATATATATATATATATATATATATATATATATATATATATATATATATATATATATATATATATATATATATATATATATATATATATATATATATATATATATATATATATATACTTGCTTACTATGGTTCAATTGTTTTGTTTTCTAATTTCACATGTTTCGCAAATGTCTATCCAACACATAATTAGCTAATGCATCTGTTAATGTATTCATGTGCCTAGGAATATGATGATACGTAATGTAATCAAAATTTCTCTCTAATAGACAAATACGTAGATACATTCTCAATATTTGAGGTTTTCTAAAGGAATATTGCTCATTGAGTTGGAGAACAACAATCTGTGAATCAAAGTTGACAACCAATTCTCGGATGGCAAGAGCGATAACTTCTGACAACAATTCGATCATTGCGCTATACTCAGCAATGTTATTAGTTGTTCGACCTAGACAAATACCTTGAATATCAATCAACTCACCATGGGGGTCATAAATGGCCCATGCTATGGATAATAGATTTCGGGTACTAAGGCAAGCACCATCAGCAAAACAGATGTGAGGAGACATCAACATCTGCAAAGCAGTTAGAAACATAATAAGCAGGAAAGTTACTTGCAAAACAACACACCAAACCACAATCTACACAAAAATGAATAACACACTATTGTACAAAAGTAGCCATGTAAGATGACCTAAGCATAGTACTTTTTGAGATAAAGCCCATTACGAGGTTTGTCTAAGGGATTTCCCTCATAGTCAGTAAGCTCATAGGCCCCTTTCTATAACACACGTTTAACAATTTAGGGCCCATGCCACATGGGTTTGAACTTACCTGCCCCCATCTTATCATTAGCTTGATCATACAGAAGAACCAAATCGCCCTCAGAAAAAGCTCGAAGAGAGACAAACTGGTCAAAATGGGACTTGACCCGCCTTTTCTGTGCTTCGATTACCAAAGCAGCAAGATGGTGAGTCTCATCTAGCCATTTTAAATACAAGAGTTGCTCTTCCTAAGGTGAAGTCTTGGGGAGAATTTCAACAACCAGCTTGAGGGATGGAATTTGGCACTCAATTGGTAAAGTTGCTTCCATACTATAGACTAGCTGGAACGGTGTGAATCCAGTTGCATCCTTGGTCGAGGTTTGGTAAGCCCACAGAGTTTAAAAGAGCATGAGATGCCAATTTGACTTGTGCATCCCAATGGTGCGTTGAAGCATCGTAACCAAGACTTTGTTCATAGCTTCAACTTAGCCATTGACCTGAGGGTAATACGGGGTTGAGCCATTGTGACGCAGACCCAACATAGAAGTTAGCTCAGCCATAATGTAATCTCGAAAATGGGAGCCATGGTCGGTGACAATGGCCTGAGAAACTCCAAACCTAGAAATAACGTGATTGAATAGAAATTGAGTAGTTGTTTTACCATCCGCAGAGTATGTAGGCATCACTTTGGCCCATTTGGTGAAATAATCCACAGCAACGATAATATACCCATGCGCCCCAGCTGAACAAGGGTGACAGGTCATATAGTCGATGCCCCATTTGGTAAAAGGACCAATGGTAATAATGGGGTGTAGGTAAGTGGGTGGGGCATGCATTTTGCGCTAATAAATTTGGCACTCATGACATTTGCGAACAACAAGGATGCAATTCTTGAAGATGGAGGGCCAAAAATAACTAGCGTGAAGTATTTTTTGAGCAGTAGCATATCTAGACAGGTGACCACCACATGCACCAGAATGGTGATCATTCAAGACTCTCTCAGCCTCCTCGAGAGTGAGATAGCGGCGAAGAATTGAATCGACACCATTGCGGTATAAAGTATCTCCAATGATACGGTAAGGTTGAGATTGATGTCGAATGCGTCGGCTATCATCCTTGGTCAACGCAGAACGGAAAGTGGATTTCTAGAGATACACGATGATATCACCATACCAGGGGTCGAGAGTGATAATTAAGAAAAGAGTCTCGTCGGGGAGCTACTCATTGACACCAACAGGAAGAGAAGCAGAGGGAAGGGACTAAATCATCTAAGCGAAGACCAGTGATTTCTTAGATTTGGAAGTAGTGAACACCAAATCGAATTCTTGGAGGATGACAATCCACTTCAAATACTTGCCCCCCAGCAACTGACGAGTCAGGATGTAGGTCATGGGGTTTCATTCGGAAATCACAGTGGTAGTGCGGAGTAGAATGTAATGTCGAAAGCACTGAACAGCCTGTACGACAGCCAAAGCTAACTTCTAGACATGAGCATAATTCGTCTCGATGCCGAGGATATTGTGACTGAGGTAGTAAATAACATGTTCATTGCCTTCGTCATCATCCTATACCAGCACCATAGCGATGGTACTAGAGGTTGCAGCTAGATAAAGGAAGTAATTGCGATGATAGTTCGGGGGGTGCAGTAAAGGAGCATTGATGAGGACAACTTTTAGGTCATCGAAAGACTTTTGGGCAGCCTCATCCCAAATAAATGGGGTTCCTTGCTTGAGCAACCGGGTGAACCCTGAAGCTAGCTCAGCATAGTTCGGTATGAAACAATGGAGGAAATTTTATTTTCCCTGCAGACTCTGCAGTTGATGCAATGAAGATGGAGGGGGTAAATTAACTATGGCCTCAACTTTAAAAGGATCAAGGAGAATGCCTTCTTTCGAAATGATAAAGCCGAGGAGTCATCCTGATTTGACGCAGAAGACATCAGGCTTAACAGAAATATCAATTGGCATCGTTTGGGTAATGTTACCCATGTTCCCTTCCAACCAAACTTCACGAGTCATTATCGATGTCTAAAGTGGTAGGGTCGGAAATTGAGAAGAGAACTTCTCGAGACAAGTAGACATGACTGTCAGGCCAGGAAAGAATGAGGAATGATGGTGATTGTCGTTCCAATGTACTTCCTCCAGAGACATTACTTCCATGACACTCTCGTCAAAAATAAAAGTCTCAGCTAAGGGATTGGAAGATTCTGAAGAACCAAGCCACGGGGATTGAGAATAGCATCGAGAGATGTTCTCAAAACAGGATGATCAGAGGACACCAAAGGTGAAGCCGAAACAATTTCCACGTAATTAATTTCGGCGGGAATTAACAGCATAACCTCACCCCATGTATCAACAAGACCCGGTGAGGGAATGACCCAAGGATCGGACTCGACAGAAATCATGTTGACAGAGGCAACATGAGGAGGCGGGAGCAGAAAAATACCCATCAAGGTAGGATCTTTCAAGAGTCCTGCCCCCACACTCTCATAAAGAGCACCGGTGTGCTTGTCATACGAAACATTGCCATCCAAGGAGGAAGAGGCAAATAAGGACAGTTGGTCGACTGTGACTATCTTCCCTTGATGGGGAAAACGAATCATATAGAAAATGGAAGAGGCTACAACATGCATGGCATGGGTCCAGCTCCATCTGAGTAGAAGATTGTAGTTAAGATTAGCATCAACAATCTCTACTTTGACATGTATTGTTGTTCCCTCCAAAGTGATGGAAAGGTTAGGAAGGACACCGAAGGGTCACAAATCGCATCCGTCAAAAGCATCCAAAGTGTTAGGGGACTGGTTCAAAGTAGGAGAACCAATTGCCTTCCAACAAGCGACAAACATGATGCAGGTAGAAGCACCTTCATCGATGACAGTCCTATCAATGGTTTTCTCATTTATGATCACCTAAATGAGAAAGGAAATCTGATGAGGTAAACACAGAATGTGGTTTTCTAAGTCAAAGCAAATGAGATTAGATTCAGTTGGATCAATACCCCCAATATCCAACAATAACGATTTCCGCTGAGAAGGATAGCTTTGAAGGACCTCGAGAGCAGACATATCTCATGACACTTGAGCCAAATCTTCAACAATGTTATAATGTTGAGTAGCTCAAGTGTTGGGATTGTGCAAGGACTTTAGTAGCACACCTTGAGAAGGTGGTTGAATGGCAGAATCAGGATTAGGTCGCTCTATATGGAGAGGACTAGAACGGGACGGGGCAGAAGAAGAAGGGGTACCTTCTTTCTCTTTCCTTGTTGTCAGGGTAGGAGTTTGATAATATTTTTACCTCATAGCCACGTTCATCAGTGTACTCATCATGAACACTTGTGAACCTGTGGAAGCAGATGACTGAGGCTGGTCTACCATTTGGGTCTGTTGGGATAGAAAGGGCTCTTTCAGGACATCTGGGGTCCCTTTGAGCTAACGACTAACTTCGGATCATCTAGGACAATCCTTAGTATAGTGATCCTCATCACAGATGAGGCATGGATATTTGGGATTTCGTTGGGAAGCATCACCAGGAGATGACTTACAAGGGCCTTGTTTCCGGGCGTCGGCTTTACCTTTTCCTTTGCCTTTCTTCTTACCTTTAGAGGATTTGTCCACCACGGTAGACTAGACAGTGTGAACCTCTGAGGTTTTACCAGAGCCTGATAGATTGCGAGAGGAATCATTGGGAATAGTGTTGGAGACCGACTTCTGTTTGGAAGAAGATTTAGCGGGGGTCTGAATCATTGAACCAATTACTCCATCAACAGGAGGTGTAGCTAGAGACTTAGATGTCATTAGATCAGATGATGGTCTGGGTGCATCGGGTAACACATCATATAACATGTCAGATTGTGAATAGATGAGGTCTAGATACTGGGCATGCGCGATGGCTTGTTTCTCAGTGATGCATCCACCCATAGCAATATCCTTAGCAATTTTGTTGATGAATGATTTTGTGAAACACTCGGTCAACAACTGATCAACAATATCAAACTTAATCAGGCGGCGCCTACATCTCCATTCATGGATGTGATCAAAGATGTGGGTCATTGTGTCTTGCTTGAGCGACGTTAGCAAATGGGTGCCAGTTTCATAGCGAACCGGCAACTAGAAATGTGTGAGAAAGGCCATGGAAAGAGTGTTAAAGTCATGATAGGTATTTCTAAGTAGAACGATATACCACTTAACTGCAGCACCTGTAAGAGTTCGTTGGAAAAGCCGAAGACGAATGGAATCATCAACATAGGAATTCAAGGAGCACCAGAGGTGATAAGTCATGTGGGCTTGTGGATCCTCTTTCGCTTTTCCTTCAAACTTTAGACAATCACTCGGGATCTTGGATGGAACTGGAGGCCAGTATGGCGAATGAAGAATTGGGTCATTCATTAGTCTAGACACATCTGGAAATTTTAATGTAGCCAAGAATGACAATTGGGTATTGAAAGACATTTGAGGTCAATAAGGGGGCCCAACCGGCGGGGCCCATCCCTGCTAGTAATGATTTTGTCCCCATAGTGGAGG
Source organism: Pinus tabuliformis (assembly GCA_031772625.1). NCBI lineage: Eukaryota > Viridiplantae > Streptophyta > Pinopsida > Pinales > Pinaceae > Pinus > Pinus tabuliformis. The sequence goes on along the minus strand of CM062814.1, from coordinate 624,059,002 downwards.
ATTTTTTCCATATGGCATTTTATTTTTCCCCCACTATAAGTTACCTTTCCCGTAGGGAGGATTCTGACCTTGAAATCCTTGAAACTGTCCAGCCATAAGCTGTTGATAAGAAACATACAGGTTAAAAGGCTGTTGAGCCTGTTGGCCTTGGAAATATCGATTTTGCACCTGATGTCCCTGGACATAAGGATTTTGGACCTGTTGCCCTTGGACAAAAGGATGTTGAACCTGTTACCCTTAGACATAAGGATTTTGCGCCTGTTTCTGCAGGACTTGACCCTGACCTTTTCCCTTGCAAAGGTTAACCCTGTTGATATGAGTATAAGGGTTATTGTTTCTCGGGTTGACCTTGTTGCTGCAAGGGCTGGCCTTGTGGCTATAAAGGATGTCACTGTGGCTTCAGAGGTTGACCTTACGAAGGCATAGGATGGGAGGATTGCAGTGCATACTACACTTGCGACTGCATGGTTTGCTGCAACGGTTGCGAGGGTTTCCCCTACAGTTGTTGTAGTTGTCCTTGCTACGGCATCATCTGGCCTTGTTGCTACATGGATGTCCCTTACTACAACAAAGTTTTCCCTTGTTGCTGTAGAAGTTGTCCTTGCTACTGCAAGGGTACTTGAACAATTCCCGGAATGACCCCCTAAAAGTTCTCGAATTGTATCTAGCCATATCCACCAGGCATGGTGGATGGACCAAGATGGACATAAGGTCCAAGCTGAGGGATGTAGGGTGGATTAACCATCGCTTGAGAACCATATGGAACATAAGGAGCTTGGCACTAAACATGAGCCATATTAAGCTGCTGGTACTAGACATAACTTGACCCAGACGGACCAACAGGGTTCGGCTGTTGGTACTGGACATTTTAGAATGGCACCTGAAAAGGGTTGCTTCATCCCAACCATATGAGCTTGTGAGCCACTCATATTGGTTGTACCAGACATCATAGAAACATTCGGATGTTTCCTCCCCAAGCAGTGGCACAGCCTGTCCACTTACTGGAGGGATCAAAGAATTGATAGAGACTAGAAAAAGACTAACATGAATGTTATATGATCGTGGGCAACAATTTTTTAAGACACAAAAATAAACTGGTGCTCTTTCATGTTTTAAGAGTCGAGAAAGAAGAAAAGGTGACTCTATCTCTTTCGGTTTGAAACGAGCTCGAAAGGATAAGCGATCAGGTGATCTTTTATATTTAGGGAGTCAAAAAGATCAAAATGACTACTCAGGATGATCTAGGAAAAAAGGATTACCAGGTAACCGTGAACTATATAATACCTCCCGGCGAACCGAGAAGTATGGGAAGGCAATATCCCCGAATGTTATGTTCGGTGTATCACGTTTACAAGGTGGTAGACTCATATTCCTATGGATAAAGGATTGCAACCTAGTGGGGTCTCCCTTTATATATGTGACGGTACAGGGAGCACAAGTCCGTACTAGTGTTGTCTAGTTCTAAATCAAACGATAGCTGCTAGGTTTAAAGACGTTGGAACATGTCTCTAGCCTAGAACTTCTAGATGTGATCATTAGGTTTCAAATGTGCCTTAGGTTAATTTAATACATTTTAGAGTTTATCTTGAAATTATGTCTCAGTTTTCAGGCCTTATCGATGACTCGAAAAACTCCATATGCAACTAAATGAGACAAGACCCTTTCAATTCAATGAATTGTCTACACTAATGAGAGTAGAAAACGCACTCAATGCAATCAACAAGCAATTGAAAGCAAAATTACCTTTCCACTATTTCGCTTTTTGAAAGCAAAATGATGAAAAACTCTTTCCGATTCCTATCTTTCCTATCAAACGCACTTCAAGTAGTCCTTTCGCTAGTAAATAGAATTCATTTCTTTTCCAATGAAAATGACGATGCAACTCTAGTCTTCAATGATGCTAACTAATTTAACATATTGATTCAGCAAACTAGAATTATGTATTTTTCGTTGAAATGAGAAAACAAGTGCTTCACAAAGACTTCACACTTCAATGAAACATTTCCAATACAATAAATCCTTGAGCAACTTCAAAGCACAAAAGAGAATTCCTTTCAAACTAATTAAAAAGACTCAACCAAAAACAAGATAAGCAATGTGATCTATGCCTGAAAAGAGACACTCAAACAACAAACGAAACTTTTCAAACTTGTTAAACGGAAATCAAAGAAACAAAAGGACTAACAAACGAAATGCAAGGAGCAACTTGACTATCGACTTGACTTGCTGAGCATGCAAATAGGTGAATGGATGACGACCTAGATTGCCTAGGGTTACAAACCATCCAAGAACTCAAGAAACCAAGTGAAGAAAATGCAAACTAAACAAGCATATAAACCAAGTTAAAAGAGCTTTCCAGCTAGGAAGAACACATTCAAAACAAGCTGACAGACAAAAATCAGAAGGGCAAGACACACTGGCTATGATCTAGCGGAAACCCTGATCTTCACCTAGGGAATCGGGGTGACTGCCTAACTAAAAACAAGCTCCAGAAGGGGTTCGGCACAACTGTTTTAGAGAAACTTGCGTTTATCAACACGACTATCAGAAAAATAAATGCGCTGACCGAGGATTCAAGGAAAAAAAATCAAAAATCAAAAATCAAAGGCTAAAACCGTACTTGCAACTGTAAATTTCAGGCTCAGAGCAGTAAACCAGGAAAAGTAGAGAACACTAAAGGGAAATGGCAATACTAGAAAAGTTCACACAAAACCATAAAATGACAATCAATCAAATAGAAGGATTGGTTCCTCAGTGGAGTCGCGAATTTGTAGTGCAGGTAAATTCTCAGTGCAGACACAAACAATTCCTCTAGCCCGAGAGAATGGGTCTAGCCACAAACAAACAATCTATGGAAAATCTCCTTAAGCTCGAATCAAATAAGAGGGCCTACCTCTTAAAACGCTATTCTGCTTGGTGATGATCCTGCTTCCTTACTCCAGCTATCTTTCGTTTCCTTCCTTCGAATACTTGAAATAAGAAAACAAACAACAACAACAAACGTGATAGCATACAATATTGTATTCAGCCTACTTAACAGGTCAAGGAACATTAAGCCATAAAGATGTAAGATAACACTTCATGTAGGAAATCAATCAATAGTTGTATTCATATAAATCAGAAAGATATTACAACCAATGCCTTGACGTTGCTAGTCTCCTCTGACGTATCCGAGTTCCCACACTTCTGCTATCATCTCATGGATAGCCCTAACAATGGAATTTTTAAGGCCTCTTCCCTTTAGTCTCAAATCAAACCAAAAAACGATATTCTCCCTCAAATATACACTAGAAAGCTACAAGTTATAGATGTCTTGCTGATCATTCAAACTCACTCCAAAACTAGTTTGGCTTGGGAAAGAGAGAGGTTTATATAGCTTGGATGGATGGGGAATGGTTCCTCTCATCATGGGAGAAGGTCTTATCTCTTGAGTTTGTTCCATCCTAAGAGGGGAAAGGAGCCCAAACTGACTTCCTCGACTCCATCTAGCCCAACCATTTACTAGATTTCCATTACAAAGCTTCTAGACCTAGAAGCTTCAACTCCATATTTAAAAAACTTGCCAAAAGAGGATTGGTGCGACTGGAAAAGGGCTTAGTCACTCTATACGACACTAGTGCTAGTTTTAATCTCTGCAAATCGACACGAGGAGGAAACGGGCCAGTAGCATCGATCATGTAAACTGGGGTAAAAGGATATTCTTGGGAAATTATGCAAAGGGGAATTATTATGTTCATGAAGAGGGACATTCTAGGTGTTTCTTCATGATGGGAAAGCATGTAGGGTTCACTGTAGAGGTCCTCCAAGGTTGTGGATGGGGAGTACATGGACAGTGACAAAATGTTTTGTAACAATGGGTTTTGGAAAGTTTGGCCTTGGAAAGGCAGACTTTGAAAAACTTGTCCTTGAAAAGGTAGAACCTGGTAAGCTTGACCTAGAAATGGTGTTTTCATTGTTTCAACAATAGGTTTCCCAATAGGAAGTTGTGGTATAGACTGGATCATGTGAACAGTTTGATAAGCAAAATCCTAGGGGATTTCCTAAGTAGTCTAAGGAACAAATATTTGAGGGGTTACTAGAACGGATATTTGTGATACTCTTGGAATAAGTGGTTGAGAAAAAGTTGGATTTAGTTGTGAAATAGTTGTTTGAATAGGGGTATGTGGTGAACTCTGAACAGGTCATTGAATCGGTTGTTGAACTGTTGTTTGAGGAATTCCTTGAACAGGTTGTTGGACGGGTACCGCAAGACCTGGAAAAATTATTTGAGGAATAGTTTGTCCAGTAGTCTGAACAGGTTGATAAGGTGGCACTTGGGAGCACCTGGACCATACTGTTGATTAAAGGAAGGATTCCAAATTATGTTCGTACCAAGATAAGGAGTACCATATAAAGGTTGATTTATAGCAGATTGAACTAGGTCGGGATGAGGTATCTAACCATAGGTTTCGGTAAAATATTCACCCCCAGCAAAAGGTTGTCCTCCAGGTTTAGGATAAGGTGGTTGCCCCCCAGGCCGGTAATAAATTTCAGTTAGGGTTACTTGAATTACCGAAAACTGTATGAATTTTTTGGTATGATGTTGTAAGCACTTCAGGCATGGAAGTCATGCTCTGAACAATAGATGTAGATAAAATAGATGACAAAGTAGAAGGTTGGGGAGAAGAGGATGCTCATGAAAAGTTCCTAGTAAATGATTGGTACCCAAGAGGAATTGATGGACCACCATATAATATTGATTTCGGGGAGATAGTAAACATGGATGAATTAATGGGTTGGCTTCCAAGAGGGATTTTTGACATAGTTACTTTTGGTGAATAGAAAGGAATGTGTGGTAGAAACAAATTTTGACCTAAAAAACTCAAAGTTGTAGAATACCAAGGGTCGATTTGGAAAGGAGAGAAAGGAACTCTTGGGTCAAAAGTTTCAGTATCGATAAATGGAGAATGAGGTGTCTATGTTTCTTCGGTAAAGTCTTCAATGCTAATTAACCTAGGAGATAATTTAGTCATTACTATCATCTTCGTTCGAGGTTAAGGCGGCTCTGGAGTAGGAGTTATAACAGTCGAAGGTGATTCAGATTGAGAAAGTTCAGACTCAGGTTCTTCTACCACTGCCTCAATAAGTTCAACGTTTGAAACTTCACTAGTGTTAGATTTTGTATTAACTAAATTGGTAATCTATGGATCAGAGTGAAGTAAACCTAATTATACTCCCTGTGTTGATTTCAATTTGGTTTCTACTGTCTCATATTGTAAAATTTTTGATGTTTCAGGTTCGTCTGAGGCTTTTGATCCTGTTGAATTTGAATCTTCCCTGTTTATCTTTTCCAACTGACTTGGTGTGTATTCATAAGGTTTACCTCGCATTCTACGTGATTTTCTTGGTGATTCATCCAGGACTAAAATTTATCATAAAATTAAACAATATTCGCAATCCAATCCTAAGGTATCTAAAAAGTAAAAACAAACAACTAACACACGCTAAAAAATCTAAGGATTCAAACCATGCAAACAAGCTTTTCACAATGAAATCACTAGTTGGTAATGAAATCCAACGTCGCCGAAATTAAATTGAAAATTAGTTGTAGATATGAGTGATTGGAACCAGTTACACTGACAACCTTCTTAATGAAACGATTTGGTGCAAGTAACTTCACTTATGCCATATCGAGAGAAGATTATCCTCCAAAAAGTCCAAGTGAGTCTAGTCAATGTCTGTTCCAAGTATAGCAAGACCACCTCTCTGTTGTCATCTTAGGTAATAGCCCTAGGATTATGGTCACTAAGGCTACCAATTGCAACAATTCTACCTAGGGGGATAGTCATAGATCAAACGTACACACAAGGGTGGAGTAACAAAGCTCAATCCCATTGAAATCTCCTCAACATGGTTAATTCGAGGTTTACTTTCAAGTGATCCCAAGTACCTTTTTGAACCGTTGTAATACATGTAAATCATTGTACCATAGCCAATGAAGTGGGTATGATCACTTCACCACGTATGATATGATCTCATGCTTGACTCCTTTGTAAGGGGAGCGAACTAGATTTATCTCCCTATCGCAAGATTCTAGTGTATGTTTGTAGCTTTGGAAAGTTTACTCACTTCCCTATTCCAAAGCCCTACACTTAATCTATTGTAGGTGGAAAAGAGCCCTTAGAATAAAACTTTATAAATTGATTTTAATAGTTGTTGTTACGCAAAGGTAATGGATATGAAACTTGATGAAATTATGACTTGATGCAATCCTAATGCAAACGAAAATGATGATATGATATTTTTGTTTCAATGAAAATCTATCTAAGGTAGGGAAAGAGTCTTTCACTTTTTCAACTGAAATATAAACAGAAACTCAAAACCCTGCTATAACCTTTTCCCCAAACTAAAAATAACCAATTTCAAATCACCCGAATATTGAAAATAATTTTAAATCTTCACTTTGCCCAATAATACAAGTAAACAAAAAATCTCTCTTTTCATACAAGCACTCAAAAATTTGAACAATGCAACAAGAAACCAATGATGACTAAAAATGAACTTTTCCCTAATTGAATGCTACAACTTTTCTTGTAGTAACTAATTCAGTTCATGAACACTTCCAAAAAATAGACAAAAAATGATTTTTCATTCCAAAACTAGCATACGAAGTATTTTCATAAACCAAACCTAATATTGTAAATCATTCACTTTGACATTCAAAATAAACTTTTGCAAAAGAGAAATCTAGACTTAAAACTTGATTTAATCGATAGAAGAAAGATAGACAGTGAACTCAACAGGACCAATAAATCTCTCTCTTGATAGGTCACCCATTCATGAGACAAAACTCAACCCTAATTTGCAAAACAAGACCAATCACAAGAAGAAAAAAAATAACATTAAATCAAACTGACAAACACTCACGGGAGGTTCTAACAGGTGTAAAACAACAGGAAAAAAACAAAAAAATTGGATTTGAATAGGAAACAAGCGAGTTTTTCAAAAGTTCCAAGCATGTGTGCAAGCTCTAGAGTAAACCAGCGATCGTGCACTCTGTTTCTAAGAGGTAAGTGCACATAAATGGACATTATGCCTAAAGTAAAAGTGCACATAAGGGGGAAATTCAAGAAAAAATAAAAATAAACTAAATCCAACCCAGAATCCAAATTTCTAAACTTTCCATACACTCAAATAAGGCTTGTGCAGCAAGTTGAAAAGATCAAACAAGAAAAAAGACAGAGATTGAAATGATTACCCAGTGGAGTCGCCAATTTGTTAAGTGGACAAATCCCTCTTACAGGAGTAATCTCCCTAGACTTAAAATAACCCTAATAACAAACACACATTAATTGATACCTTTCTCTAAGTTCTGAACATTTGAAAGCAAATAGAATGAAAGAGGTCGCTTACTAGTTTAGCGAATTGATTGATGAAATCCCTTAAATATTTCGATCACTCACTCTTTGATGCTCTAAATGTCCTCTCGTGGCTCCTAACAACTTCTTTGTAATGTCCTAAGAGAGATATGAAAAGACAGAGACAAACAAGAGATCAAAGCATACAGTATATAATCAAAGAGATAAATGAACTAATTAACCAATTATACATGTGAAATGATCAATTATACAACCAAAACTCATGTAGGTGATCAAGGAATCCTACAAATTAAATCAATGAAGATGTAACTGAGAAAGAACAATTGCTTATATTCATAAAACTAGAGAAAAGCCTTACAACCATGTAGCCTTGATGTAGCAATCCCCTTCTATAATCTCCAACCCTCTCCCTTGCAAGAAAATCCTTCCAACCTAATCTCAACAGCATAAACCTACTTCCAACAATCCTCACCTAATCCTCGGACCTGTAATGGCTTTATAGGCCAAGCATGAGAAATTATGGATCCACTCTCCAGGGGATGAGATCCACTATTAGTGGGATAGAGGTTCCATAAAGGAAGGGGAGTTACTCTATGATGGGAGGGATCAGCACTGAATAGGCACTCATTCTAAGCTTGTTGGTTGGGGTAAATGCTATCAACAATTCTTCTAGACTTTACTTTTTAGTTTTACATACTTCAAGTCATGTTCGCAGGTCATAGTTGAAGACAGTGTGTACTTATGCACAGATAATAATGGTCTTCCCCGCGTATGTACAGGAATCAACTAGGTAACTGCGAACATAACCAAAATCAGGGTTTTGTACCATAAGATCTAGAAATTCCACTTTCTTTGGGATAATTTAGTTTCAAACTATGTAGGGTAATGCTCTAGAACACGTGCGTGGATAGCAAGAGATCCAAACCAATAGTCATTTTCTTAATGCGACAAAATGACATGTAACAACCATCCTCTAAATCCATTACCTCCATGACAGTTCTAGGACCATCATTAGTAACAGATAAAGCAAGAAGTTTGGACAAAAATCAGAAGGAGTATACCTCTCTAGTTCCCTTATTTCCCAAACTAATCTCCTCAAAACGAGAGTGTGAGGTTCTTCTTCTTCTTCTCATTCTCGTTCTTCTGTGGAATCTGATTCTTCCTCCTTCATCTCAAACTATATCTTCTCTAGTTCCTTTTCCTTTGGTGGGACTTCCAATTTCACAACATCCTTCACTTTTATAAATACCACATCACTATTGTACACAAGCTTCTTTATTTATGGGTTCCAAAGCTTGTAACCTTTTAAATCATCTTTATACCCAATAAAGACGCACCTTTCATATTTATTATCCAACTTGGTTCTTTTCTCCTTTGGAACATGCACATATGCATCACAGCCAAATATATTGAGATGTGAGAAAGAGGTTTTCTTACCAGTCCATACCTCATGTAGTGTCTTGTCCTCCAATTTTATTGAAGGTGTAACACCTTCATCCCAAATCTACCCAACCGGTCAATCGGGGTGTCGAGAGGCCACTATGATAGGGTTAAACCTCCTAGGTGACCTTAAGGAAGTGGAATAAAAAAAAACACATCACATAGACCTTCTACATCAGCAGCGGAACTCCCAGGAGCCAACCCAACCACTCAAGTAACCAGCCCCTGAGACCAACTGATGTTTTAGACCATTAAACCCCTGGATTCTCCCTTGATATGGCAAGCATGCATCTATGAAGCTCTAGACGCTCCCATAGCATGGGTATGCATGCATCTAGGGACTTTTGTGCCTATGTCTTTGGGATTTGAGCCACTTTTTCAGGCCCATAACTCAATGACACTTTTAGAATTGCAAGATAACAATAGAATAATGATACACGTACCATTACTTGAACAAAGACTTGACTGGACCCTTATTATCCATGACATGAATTTTGTCAAACATGTCATAATTATTTAATCTAGAAGATTAAACAACATATCTGAGCATAGGGGTCTCATACTTATCTGAGAATCACTAAGAAGCATTGTTCCCTTATATCATTAGCTGCATTATCATCTATTACGTCATGGATGCATTGTTCATTCATTTACAAGTAAAAACATGAGGAGATCCATACATCATCACTGTCATAATACATGCTTATAACCAACATAATAACAACAGAAATATCCACATATAAACCAGTACATTTACACATAGGATATCAAGGAAAGAACCCCTTATTAATGAATTCAAAAGCCAACCTCATATGGGACTACCACGTTCCACTCGACCTTAGAATGGCTAAGCCAATTCTCTCTTCAGCCATTCACCCTCGTGCCATATTCCAAGCATGAAGGTGGTACTCAAACCAAAATAACCAACCAGGGCATCCTGAGGCTAAACCACCTCATCCTCATCAATAGAAACCATGCTTTACCATAATCCATCTCGGGTTACTAGGCCAAACAATAAACATGTAATAACAGGCTTTACCATGATCTCCACCAGATCACTAGGCCAAACAAGCATAGATGCCACCAAATTTCTCCACCTACACCTCTCAGGCTTTACCGCAATCCACACCAGATCACTAGGCCCTAAACCGAGACCCACTCTCCAGTCTTTACCGCATATCCCATCGAGAGATTACTAGGCCTTATGGAGAGCACCCACCTCTAATATTTACCCTATATCCCTCCATTCATCAGTCGAGGATTCCTAGGCCCACCGAGGCAACACAAAATTTGGCTTTGCCGCAACCCACTGTCTAGTTCAAGGTTTAATAGCCCATGTGTTATATTATTAAGAGATACACCTCACCCAGCTTTGAATCCATCCATAAATCTAGCTCAACCAAAACATGAGAACCCAATCACACCATGGCTATCTGAAAATGGCGAGGCTAGGCTAAAAAGCATTGTCACACTTGGCAAAACCCATGTCATAACAGCAAAAAAAACCACATGTAATACCATGCATGCCAAATATAGCAAGGAAACACACATGCAAATTGATACCTACAAAGAATCCTACTATAACTGCTTAATCATGCTCTTCCTTGCTTGCTCCTTCCTTCCTCTTGCCTTCTTTTCCTTATTTGATCCAACGCCAAAGTGCTCCAAGTAAACTCTAAGTGTCCAAGAGTGAGAGAGAGAGAATAATGTGAGAGCTCCAAAACTAAACTGACAAAAGGTTACACTGATAAAAGGTACCAATTGATCCTCAGAAGCCTTTTTATCAATTAGGCCTCTATTTTCTTCATTTCCATTATTTTCCTTCAATTTCCTCCTCACATGCAACTTGTGACCTTTCACTTTCCTTTTCTCCTAATTTCTATTATTTTCATAAAAAAATTGCCAAAAATGTCATTTTCCTTTCCAAATCCTTTGCCTTTGCCAATTTCCTTAGCCATAATAAAACAAATGAACACCCACTAGGATGTTTTGCCCAACATTCAACTTGGAATAAGTGTCCCATCAACTATGGTTATTATATTTTCTTTATTAACTTTTATTACATGGAATTTTCACGAGGGCTATTACAGAACTCCCCCCTTGGTGGACATCGTCCTCGATGTTCAACCACACCTGTACCTCAGCCAAACCATTGAAAAGAAAACATACTACCCATGTAGCTTTATAGCAGATCTTGATGCAGTATTTACAATGATCACCCTACTAAAAAGAAAACCAACATGACAACTACAATGGCATGACACCCATACCACTTATCAGAGCTTTATAACATAGTTCATGGCAATATTTACATCCATATACATATGTAAATATAAAGCATCCACAAAACATATACCAAAACATGCGCTCAACCAGTGAATAAGGAAGGATACATAGACCGCGTCTGATCCACCATCTCCCATGTAGCTTCATCGGGCCCAAAGTGCTTCCACTGCACTTTAACCTGCACGGTTGCTCAGTTTTGGAGCATAAGCACCTTTTTCTACAATAGACATTGAGGCTCCAATTGGAATTCTCCATTTGGCTCCACCTACAATATAGACCAGTCGATCACATGATCATCATCTTTAACATACTTCTTAAGAAATGACACATAGAAAACATCATGGAATTTTATTGTCGAAGGAAGTGTGAGTCAATAAACTACTTTTATGATCCTCTCAACAATCCTAAAAGGTCCACAAAACCATGGTTCCATCTTGGCACATGATCCAATCTACAAGGAGATCTTCTTCATTTTGATGTGCAAGTACACATGTTCCCCAATCTGGGACTCTTTGAACAACATGTTCTGATCTACATAGCTCTTATGTTGATCCTATGTTGTGTTATGAAACCAACTCAAGAAAAGATAGAAAAGATAGATCAACACCTTAGAATTCAGCCTCTTCGAGGGTGCAACCTCCTTTACATTACATAAATGAACAATTCTTGGATGATACAAATGAAAAGAACTCCTTTCTATATAGGAGTCTAAGGGGTTATAACATAATCAGAGCCGACATAACAATAATAATGTAAGGGCACAATAAAAACAATAGTGGGCTTCTATGGGGCACAATAGTAACAATATGGGCACTACATGGGTACATCAATATAATAAGTGGGTTATACTAATAAAAATAAGGGGTTACACTAGTATTATAGGGGCCTAACATGCCCCTCTCCTTCAAAAAGCGTTGTCCTCAACGCTTGAGTAGTTCTTGATGCTTCTGTATAAAATTCTTGTCCTCCCATGTGGAATATTCAGTGGGTAAGTTCTTCCACTTGATGAGATACTCTGAAATTGATCGATTTCGTAGCTGTCGGGTTCTTGTTTTTGTGACTGCTCCAGGTTCCAATATGATTTTTCCTTCCTCTTCAATTTCTGGCAATATTGCTTGAATTGGGATCTTTTGCAACTTTTGAATAAGTGGCCATACTTCTTCGTCCTTCTTCCATTCATCCCTTGCTTCGTTTATCCAATCTGGTTGGATAATATAAATAGCACAAAACAATGCTTCCACATCCTCATCCTTGAAGAGTCTTCCCATTTGGTACGGTCGCCATTTTTTAAGTGCATGTAGTATTGCCAACATTTCCTTCTCATAAATAGCTTGCTTGAGATGTAGTAGTAAAAATGCCCAATCACCTACATCAAAACATTTTTCACTACGATGTTGATCTACTTGTTGTTTCGTTTGATTTTGCACCGAAGTGGCGTTATCCTTTAAAAGTTGGAGAGCTTGATGTTGATGCTCGATGTGATCTTTGTCTGCTTGAACCTTTTTCTTCTTGATATGTCCTTCTATCTTTTGAGGAGTGGTAATTTCTTCCAGTGCTTTACAAGATATGGTCGGATTCATTTCTTGATGCTCGATGTGATCTTTCACTTCTTGAACATTTTCCTTCTTGATGTGTCCTTCTATCTTGATAGTTTGAGGAGTGGTAATTTCGTCCATTGAATTACAAGATATGGTTGGATTCATTTCTTCTTTCTTGATGTGATCTTTCACTTCTTGCACCTTTTTCTTCTTGATATGTCCTTCTATCTTGAGAGTTTGAGGAGTGGTAATTCTTGCCAATGCTTTACAAGGTATGGCCTGATTCATTTCTTCTTTCTCTGGGGTGGTGTCCTGGCGTATATCCTCTTCTTTTGATGTTTCTTGATCATTTTCTTCCTCCTCTTCATATTCTATGTAAAATAATTTCTTCTCAGCACACCTATGACCTTTAGTGCATTTGCTATCACAATTGTAACAAAGCCCTTTTTCTCTTTTTTCTTCCAATTGTTGTGGTGTAACCCTTGTAGGTTGTGGAAGGCTGGGAGAAAAAACACTTCCATATTTATAGTTGTGAGGGGTATGCTTCCTGGTTTCCATAATTTTGCTTTCCATTATGTCACAAAGCCCTTTTACTCTTTCCAATTGTTGTGGTGTTTCTCTAAAGAAGGTGTTGCTCTTTGTATCCTCATAATGTGCTATCATTTCCTCCGTGAAAATTGACCACGTAACAAGTTTTTTACGAGAACAAAGCCCTTCATACCATAAAAATTGATCTGGTTCTAAATATGAAGATGCAATACATACCTTTTGTAACAGTTGTACACCATGTAGATCAAAATATTGCTCCATCTGAAGTATCCAATTTACCGGATCCTTGCCATCAAACTTCCTCATCTTGCTTTTTCTTGATTTTAGGAGCTCGACCTTGAAACGACTGTAACTCTGTACTTTCATATCTTTAATTTCTGAAATTGTGAACTATAGTAGCCCTATGTGTCCTCTTTCCAATGCCACCAGTCTGATCCAAATTGGATTCTCTAAGAAAGAGTTATGCACAATCTCCCAATATGACTTGATTATAGACCTTTCCAGAAGAGCGAAATTGTATGAAGTTCCACGTGTCACTGTTTCAACCTTTGGATCTGAAAAATCCATACAAGAAACTACAGTCCGTCCTCTTTCTGTACCTTCTTATGAAATTTAAATCTGATCCCCAGAGAGAAAGTTATGACGATTTTCCCCAGGTCACCTATTTTGAATGTAATTCAGGAGTCTGCAAAAATACCAACTTCCTCAGATCATATCTTCTAAAATATCGTGTGAAAAGCTCTGAAATTTGGACCCAAGGTTCAGCGCGATTTCTTCTCAAATGGGTTTTTTTTTGTGACTTCTGAAACGTCACAGAAAAAAAGTTATAGCGAAAATTCCACGATGACCTGTTTGGAGCAGCGAAACCCTAGAATCCAAAGCTCTGATACCAAATGTTATGAAACCAGCTCAAGAAAAGATAGAAAAGATAGATCAACGCCTTAGAATTCAGCCTCTTCGAGGGGGCAACCTCCTTTACATTACATAAATGAACAATTCTTGGATGATACAAATGAAAAGAACTCCTTTCTATATAGGAGTCTAAGGGGTTATAACATAATCAGAGCCGACATAACAATAATAATGTAAGGGCACAATAAAAACAATAGTGGGTTTCTATGGGGCACAATAGTAACAATATGGGCACTACATGGGTACATCAATATAATAAGTGGGTTATACTAATAACAATAAGGGGTTACACTAGTAGTATAAGGGCCTAACATGTTGCCTTTAGATTCTTCTTGATTACCTGCATTTCCTGCTCCATGTCTGCCAACATGTCTATTCCAATCAACACCCTGTTAAATTAACCACTCCAACTGATGGGATTATTGTAATTCCACCCATACAATGCCTCAAACGAACTCATATTCAAAGATTCATGATTCCCATTGTTGTAAGCGAACTCTATCAGTGGAAGATACTCTTCCCACTTTCACTATTGATGCATTACATACATCCTCAACATGTCCTCCAATATTTTGTTGACCCTCTTAGTTTATCGATAAATTTGTGGATGATAAGTTGTATTGAAGGCCAACTCTGTGCCAAAACCTTTAAACAACTCCTTCCAAAACTTAGAAGTGAACTTTGCATCCCTGTCTAACACAATCTTCTTCGGGACTCCAAGAAATCTGACCACGTACCTAATGAACACCTATGTTAAATCACTCGTTGATAATGTAGACTTCACTCGAATGAAATGTGCAACCTTTGTCAACTTGTCCACAACGACCATGATGGAATGATATTGTATCATTTTCCTTGACAAACTTGTGATAAATTCCATGGAAATTATCTCCCATTTCTACTTTAGAATCACAATCAGTTGTAGTAGTCCACCTGGATGTTTACACTATGCCTTCACCTATTGACAATCTAAACATCTAGCCACAAACTCTACTACATACTTCTTTAGATTCGACCAATAATAAAACTTCTTCACTGTAGTTAATGTATTCTAATAGCCTAGATGACCTGAATATGGTTTCGCATGAAACTCCCTCAAGATCACCTTCTTGAGCTCACTATTGCCTGACACATATATCATGTCCCTAAATCTAACCAATCCATCTGTCGTGAGACAATAGTCCACATCCTATGCATCTGCACCTGTACCTATACATGTATCACTCTATACATGTACGTGTATTACTACCTATACCACCACATGTACATGTACCTGTACTCTAATGCAACTTGTGCACAATATCCATATACCTGACATCCTATTGACCTGCCTACAAGATCCTACAGTGTAGATCTGTCCCATAGGAACTCATAGTTTCTATATGATTTACCTGTACCTGCCTGCTAATAGCATCTGCGACTCTGTTCTCTTTCCTTTGATGTATCTGATGTCAAAATAAAACTCACTAATCATGGCCAACCATCTAGCTTTCCTGGCATTCAGATTCGACTGGTCAAACAAGTATCTCAACCCATTGTGATCACTCATCAATACAAACCTCCTGCCAAGAAGATAGTGCCTCCACATCTTCAATGCATGTATGATCGTTGCTATATCAAGATCATGTGTCAGATAGTTCTTCTCGTACTCATTTAGTTTATGTGACTCATAGCATACCATCTATCCATCCTGAATAAGGACACCACCAAGTACTCTCTTGCAAGCATTTGTACATAGTACAAATTATTTGTCTGGATTTGCAATCTTTAACACTAGATCATGTGTCAAGAACTGCTTAATCTGCTCAAAATTGGCTTCACACTCCTCTATCCATTCAAACTTCTTACCTTTCCTCTGCAATGATGTAATAGGATAAGAAATCTGCGAGAAGTTCCTAATGAACCTCCTGTAATAACCTGCTAACCCCATGAAAAATCTCACCTCCATGATAGCTCTTATCTTTTATGGATCCATTGTTATTCCCTCCTTGGATACAACATGTCCCAAGTAATGTACCTCAATCTGAAATAAACTGCACTTGCTGAGCTTAGCATACAACTGATGCTTTCTCAACAAACTCAACACTACTGCTAAATGCTCGGCATGCTATTCTTCATTTTTAGAATATACCATCATCAATGAACACAATAACAAACTTTACCAGATAAGGACACAACACGATATTCATCAAACACATAAAGGTAGTTGGAGCATTAGTCAACCTGAATGGAACTACAATAAACTCATAATGCCCATACCTAGTCCTAAAAGTTTTCTTATAAATGTCCTCCTCTTTAATGTGTACCTAATGATATCTGGATCACATATCAATCTTCAAGAACACTACTACTCTCTTCAACTTATTGAACAAGTCATCAATCCTCGGCAACAGATACCTATTCTTGATGGTCACTTTGTTCAACTTCCTGTAGTCAATGCACAATCTGAGAGTACCATCCTTCTTCTTTACAAACAATATCGGTGCACCCCAAGGTGATACACTTGGTCTAATGTATCCCTTGTCAAGCATCTTTTTCAGCTGCAACTTCAACTCTACCAACTCTAGAGTGCTCATCTTGTAAGGTTCTTTTGATGTTGGAGTTACCCTTGGCACTAACTCAATAGAAAAGTCTACTTCCCTATGAGGTGGTAACTCTAAAACCTCTACGAAAAACACATCTTGAAACTATTGTAGAACTGGGTACATGTTCAAAACACCTACATCCTAAACTTCCTTACCTTTGTCACTATAAATATGTATTGCAAATAACACACACCCTTTTTTGTAACTGTGCTTTGCCTCCATAGTTGTCACCATCCTAACTGATGTGGCTTTCTTCTTTCCCGGTAAGACTCTTGGTTCTCCTTTGTCATCTAAGCACTCAATGGCTTTGTCATAACAATCCATCTTGGTCATGTGAAGGTATAGCCAGTCCATACCCAATAGCATACTATATGATCCGAACAGTGATACATTCAAGTGTGTTGTTGTAGACATGCCATTCAACTCAAATAGACAAGCTCTTACCCAATGATGAACTCACTTATTTGTACCTATAGACAACTTCACTAACCAAGATTATGCAAGCACTTCTTTATTCAAACCAAACTTATCCACCAAGTCAGGACTAACATAAATATAATTATATCTAGGGTCAATCAAAATATAAACAACTTGATCACAAAGCTTACCGTCCATCTCAATGATAAATGCTTGATGATTTGCATGTCTTTTATCCAGTGCTTCATAGATGCGAGGAACATTCTTACCAACATCCCCAACAGTCTGTGCCTCCTATGAACTATATATATGAGGTATACCACCTTGATTATGTGGACAATATCTCTTAATGTGTTCCTTACCGCATGTCCAACACTCCAACCATCCAGTACTATCACCTCTATGTTGTTGTTGTGACCCATGTCCCTATCTAGTTGCACTGAACTTCTTTTGTAGTGCCACATTTTCTTTCTCTTCTGCATTCTAAGGCCTTGCATTTTTGACTACTATTTACCTTTACCTTTATCTTTCCCTTTCCATCCTTTTTGAGATTCATTCTTACGCTTTGATTACTCATAGCAATGCTTCAATTTCCCAATAACTTCCTCAGGCGATTGAGGCTCATCATGCTCAATCCAATCTCTAAATTCTAATGGAAAACCACTGAAAAATCATTGAACTTTAGACTTATCATCTTTAAGATATGGTACATACCTCAATAGATCCAGGAGCTTGATCATATACCTGTCATTGATCTCATCTTTAGCTCATATAATTCTTTGTCCTTACTGTTGTAGTATCTTTCTGACAAGTACTTCTTCCTGAAAATCAACTTGAACTCATGCCAACTCAAGTCCTATGTCCTGATGTCTCTGACCTACTTCACATCTTCCCACCAAACATCTGCTTTACCTCTTAGGCTGAACATAGCTACTCTAGCCTTCATATTATCTGTGTAATTATGCAACTCAAAGAACTTCTTCATCCCATGTATCCAATCCTTTGCATCTTCCGGCTTCTTCACATCTCCATCAAAAGTAGGTGGCATTGATTTATTATTTTCATTTGGAAAGTGTCCCCTATCACTCCTTCTATGAGGATGATAACGATGAAGATCATGATGCCTATCGGAACCAAAACTAGAGTAGTAATTGTGTCCATCACCTCTTCTATCTAGAGTGTCCAACAACTTGACATATCTAATTGTGGCATCTATATTTGACCTGTGAACACCATGAGACCTATTGCCATATGCCCCATTATTTTTGTCCTCCTTTCCATGGCTGATCTGAAGCGGCCCTTGTCATTGCAATTCTGACAAACTCTGAAGGAGTATTGCATTAACCTTTGCTTGTTTCTCTTATGCCCGCATGATTTTTTCATTGTCCATCTTACAATTCCTTATTTCTTCCTTCAAGTTTCTTAATGTGTCTGCTAAATTAGAAGATTTCCCAACACCACATTTCTCATCTGATTAATAGGGAGAATCTCAATATTCTACCATCTTTTTAGCCATTTTGATCTCTTTCCTACAAGGCATACTATGTCAGCTAAACCAAATCACAATAACCAACATACCTTAGCAAATTTCGGGGAGGATATCTCATCTGCAAGATCAACCAATGAGAGTAGTACATGTACAACATAGTCATGACATCGTATATACATATAATACATAAGCATATAACCATGTAACCATCAGTCTAGCTAGATTCCAGTCATCAATGCATGACCATATTAACTACACATACCATGACCTCATTCATGAGAACAACAACCACACCAATGTACACCGACAATACGCAAGCATAAACAACATGTAACCAATCATACACTCATACAACAACAACATCCTATTTCACATGTCGACATCACTACAACCATGACTGACACCAAGCATATGCAACAAGCATATAGACCACAGGATGATTAACACACGTGCAACAAACATGAATGCACGACCAACTAACACCGTCCATCTAGTCCAAGGGGTGAACCATGTTCTAATACCACTATGTGGTATCAAATGACAACCAAAGAGAATAGAAACTAGACACCTCCCAAGGAGAATTGAACATTCTCATACCACTTTGTAACACCCTCATCTCACACCTACCCAAGTAACTGGCCAACCGGGGTAAACATGTGACAAGAGGCCACTATGATGGGATTTAACCTCCTAGGTGACCTTAAGGAAGTGGAATCGACAGAAGCACATCACATAGACCTTCCACATCAGCAACAGAAATCCCAAGAGCCAACCCAACAACTCAGGTAACCACCCCCTAAGACCAACTAATGTTTTTTACCATTAAACCCTCATACACTCCCTTGATATGGGAAAGCATGTGTCCAGGAGGCTCCAGATGCTCCCACAACATGGGTATGCATGCGTCTAGAGACTTTTCTTCCTAGTGTTGTCTCTACATCTCAGGGATTTTAGCCACTTTTTCAGGACCATAACCTAGGGCACTGCCCATAACTCAATGACACTTTCAAAATTGCAAGATAACAACAAAATAATGATACACATACAATTACTTGAACAAGGACTTGACTGGACCCCTACTATCCATGACAAGAATTTCATCAAACATCTCGCAATTATGTAATCTACAGGTGTAAACAACATATTTAAGCATAGGAGTCTCATACTTATATGAGAACCGCTAAGAAACATTGTTCCCTTATATCATTGGCTGCATTATCATCTATTAAGTCATAGATACATTGTTCATTCATTTACCAATCAAAACATGAGGGAATCCATACATCATCACTGTCAGAATACATGCTTATAGCCAACATAATAACAACATAAATATCAAGGATACATCATCCATAGAATCCACATATAAACTAGTACATTTATGCATAAGATATCAAGGAAAGAACCTCTTATTAATGAATGCAAAAGCCAACCCGGTATGGGACTACCACATTCCACCCAACCATAGAATGGTTGAGCCAATTCTCTCTTCATCCATTCACCCTCGTGTCGTATTCCAAGCATGAATGTGGGACTCAAACCAAAAGAACCAACCAGGGCATCCCGAAGCTAAACCACCTCACCCTCATCAATAGAAACCAGGCTTTACCGTAATCCATCCTGGATCACTAGGCCAAACAATAAACATGTAATAACAGGATTTACCATGATATCCACCAGATCACTAGGCCAAACAAGCATGGATTCCACTGGATTTCTCCATCTACACCGTGAGGAATTTTCATGTCTCTTAGTCTCTTAGACTTTATCGCAATCCACAACGGATCACTAGGCCCTAAACTGAGACTGAATCTCCAGGATTTACCACATATCCCATCCTGAGATTACTAGGCCTAATGGAGACCACCCACTCTAGGCTTTACCATATATCCCGCCATTCACCGGTTGAGGATTCCTAGGCCCACTAAGGCAACACAAAATTTGTCTTTACCTCAACCCACAGTTTGGTTTAGGGGTTACTAGGCCATTTGTTCTATTATTCAGAGATCCACCTCACTTAGCTTCAAATCCATCCAGCAATCTAGCTCAACCAAAACATGAGAACTCCATCACACCATGGCTATCTGGAAATGGCAAGGCTAGGCTGAAAAACATTGTCACACCTGGAAAAACCTATGTCATAATAGCAAAAAACACCACATACAAAGTCTAGCAAGGAAAACACACATGCAAATCAATACCTACAAATAATCTTGTTGTAGCTGCTTGATCCTTCTCTTCCTTGTTTGCTCCTTCGTTCCTCTTGCCTTCTTTGCATTTCTTGATACATTGCCAAAGTGCCCCAAGAAAACTCTAAGTGTCCAAGAGTGAGTGAGAGAGAGAGAGAGAATAATGAGAGAGCTCCAAAACTAAACTGACAAAAGGTACCAATTGATCCTCATAAGCATTTTTATCAATTAGGCCTGTATTTTCTTCATTTTCCATTATTTTCCTTCAATTTCCTCCTCACATGCAACCTGTGACCTTTCACCTTCCTTTTCTCCTAATTTCCATTATTTTCATAAATAAATGTATCAAAAATTCCATTTGCCTTTCCAAAGCCTTAGCCATTGCCTTTTCCAATTTCCTTAGCCATAATAAACCAAATGAACACCCACTATGATGTTTTGCCCAACATTCAGCTTGGAATAAGTGTCCCATCAACTGTGGTTATTATTTTTCCTTTATTAACTTTTATTACATGGAATTTTCACGAGGGTTGTTACAAAAGGTGATTTGTTAAACAAGTTACATGCAGTATCCACTGCATTTTCCCAGAATTATTTTTCTAACCAAGCACCGTTGAGCATGCACCTTACCTTTTCCATCAACGTCATATTCATTCTTTTTACAACTCAATTCTATCGAGATGTCTATGGAGTAGCCTTTTGCCATGCTATATCACACTTATTACATAACTCTTCAAATGCCTTCTTGAGAAACTCTCCACCATTATCTGTCCTCAGCACACTAATCTTCTTCTTTATCTAATTCTCCACTGGAGACTTAAATTATTTAAACCTATTAAAGACTTCAGACTTCTTCCCAAGGAAATATATCCATATATTCCTCGAGAAATCATGTATAAACACATAGCTTCAGATTTCTTCCCAAGGAATCGACATAGCTCCAAACACATCACTTGCACAAGCTCTAATATCCCTTCCGCCCTCTTAGCACCAGAGGAGAAACTCACCCAATTATGCTTTTATACACAATGTTCATAGAAATCGAAATCCAGTGAGAAATTAGACACACTTCTACCATAACATTACCATTTAGTATTCGAAGGCCCTTATCTCCAATGTGTCCCAGACTTTGATGACACAACATAGTCCTTTCACCAGAGACTACAAGATTTTCTACTCCACTTTCAAGAACCACATAATTGTTGCATTCATCAATAACAATACTGCCCAACAACTTGTATAGAGCTCCAATCCAAATTTCCCTCATCAATACTAGTGCTTCTTGAACCATCTTGCAGGTATCTTTCTCAAACATTGTTTTTACACATGCATCATCCATCTTGCTTACATAAATTAGATGTTTGGCCAATGCAGGAATGTGCATAAAACTGGGAAGTGTTCTAATCCTTCCACCTTGCAACTTCAACTTGACTTTTCTGCATCCTATAATTTTAGTCTTCCTTTCATCACCTATGAATACATCACCCCATCATATTTCTCATACTTGCAGAACCACTCCCCATGGGTAGTCACACGAAATGATTCACCTGAGACAATCAACCATGCCTCATGATCTACATGTATATTACAAAAAGCCAAGCACACATACCCACCTTTATCTAAGGTATTTTTCACCTTTGTAGAAGGAGAATCGTCGGATCCCTTTCCTTTCTCATGAATTTTAGATCTATATTCATTTTTGTAGTGCCCTTATTTCCCGCATTTCCAACATACCTTTACATATTTTCCTGGAGATTTATATCTCCCTCTAGAGTTAGATATCCCAGTTGAGGACTTATTTCTATTTATTTTCTAGGACCATCCTCTTATAGATAAGGTGTTATAGCACCATTTACCACTCTTGGTATATGTGATGCTTTTTTTATGGCCTAGGGAAACCCTCCTTCCAGACTTGGTCCAAATATATAAAAAACAGTGTTTTATTCCATGTATGTTACTTTGCCCTGAGCTAAAAAGCGTGTACACGCGGGTCAGTCAATACCCAACCCACGTATATGTATTAAAACACTTTAAAAAAAATAAATTTCCTTAATTTTGGGCAGAGTTCACGAGTTTTACTTGTTGATTACCTCCTATCGCCTATGGCCCAACTGTTTCCCAGCTAAAAAACTAATTGGGAGAGGTATAAATAGACCTCTATGGGAAGGAGTTAAGGAGGAGGAGAAGAGATAGAGTTATTATACTGAGATTATCCCTAACTGATTCTAATGAATCCCTATGCCTCATGCACTTCCCCAAACTTCAGGAAACCCTTGTTTCCTTGATTATAGATATCCTTCCTTTTGCTTGAGATATAATGGTGTTGGTGATGGAAGAAGATTGTTGAAGGCTGGGATAGGACGAATCCGGAGGACGGTTCCTCTTGGACCCAGAGAAAGACTTAGTGAATTCTCTCCATGTTATTTATAGCTTACTGCAATAAAGAAAATGTTGTCTTGTTTCCGAAATTAATTATGTTTATGCATCAAATTATGTTTTAATTCATATATGAATGTCGTTTTGATGTATGATCAATCATTGTTTATATGATATAAAGTCAATTTCGTGAATATGCTTTACTTCTATATTGCTATGTATGTTCGAATTGAATGATTTTCGGGTTTGAAGAACATCGAGAGTTGCAGCGGGTTTGAACCCTATGGGACCTACTCGAACAAAGGAAATCCGGGTATGGTCACTCTTACGTAGTTTGATAATATAAGCATCTTGCCTGAGTTGTATGAGTATTTCTTGTTGTAGTTTGCTTCTACTCTATTGGGGTTCTAACCCAAAGCCCTAGGGTGCTTTCACCCAAAACAGAATTGGTGACTCCATTGGGGATAACAATATTGTTATTCCTAGTTTGGGTTGTTCATTCTCAATCAGGGCTTAGTCTTTGGTTTGCTTGTGGTTACAGTCTTATTTGGTCTACTAGAGTCCCAAGCTTCAAGTCTGATCTTTTGGATCAGACTTTGTTTTTTATTTTTTCTTGCAAAGCTTTGTATACACTCTTTACTTTGTTTACAGTAGCATATACACGCTTGTTTTTTTAAAGTGAACTCGCGTATACATGAGTTTCCTGTGTTAGAATTGCATGTGCACGCTTCTGTGTTTGAACACAGCCATGTATGCAAATTTTTGCATTGTTTTTTCAAATCTTTCTGCCGAGATAGATTTGTTGCCTGGTCTTTTTAGTCTCTATGTGGTCAATTGTTGTCTGAAGAATTTAATTATTATGCAAGCTTACTATTTCGAAGTCTCTTCCTCATTGAAAATAATTGGCCTAGGTTTGCTTCTTTAGCAAGTTTGTAATTTTTGTTTTGGCACACAAGACTTCGTTCTGAAGTTTTTGATTGTTTTGGTTCTCCAGAACACAAGATTGTTTTCAGTTTCAGTGTCAAGCACAGATTTCAAATCTACTTGCTTTGCTCTCATTAGTTTTGGGGCCTCATAGCTTTTCTTGCTTTTTGAAAGTATTTTTGACGAATTTGTAAGTTTTTCTTTCCTGGCTTCTTGGTCAGTTTGTCAAACTCTTTGCTGCTATTTGAGTCATTTTGTACAAGTTAAGTCTTTTTGCTCAAGTTTTCGTTCATTTTCGAGTTTGTAACTTGCAAAGACTCCTTGTGTTTTTTTTCAACTTTTTGAGTTTTAGTAGCATTTTGGTGATTTCAAAAAGTTTTTTTGGTTGCTTCTTTAAAAAAAAAGATCTCAAGAAACTTTTTTTTTGTTTTTCTTTTGCCAAGTTTGGTTTATGGTTTCTTTTTATTGTTGAAAGTGAATTGCAATCTTTTACAATTTGTCTTCTTGTTTGGAGAGATTTTTGTGTTCAAAATTTGTATCCTCTTTAGTACTTAAGTTGGCTTATTGTTAGTTATAAACAATTGCTTTTGCTTTTTGAGTGTTATTTAGGATCTCGCATCTCCATTATATCTTGCATTAGGGTAGTTTGCATTGTTAAAGCATTCATAGTCTTTTAGTTTTTGGGTGTGTGAAGTTTGTTTCAAGAAAAGAAAAGAAAAAAGTATTTTGCTTTGTAGAAGTTTCATAGAACCCGTATAGAGATCTCTTTTCATTGAAGAAAAAATGATTGCATTCACGTAGTTAGTTTTTCATTAATTTCTGTTGCGTCATACAAACATCGTTGGTTTCACTCCCATCTTTACCCTTGACTTAAAGAACAGCCATTAAAATCAAGCGATTAATTAAAATAAACTAGAACTTTTATGTTGTCATCAGAATACACCAACAAGTTTAGGTTTATTAGGGCCTTAGATTAGGCGAGAGGAGAGTTAACTCTCCAAGGCCACTCAAAATTACAAAACATAGAAGTTTGATTAATGATCGAAATCCAATAGTGTTAGGGAGACCGGGAAAGCTCCGTAACTGGGAGTAAAGCATGAGGGAGAGTGAAGATAAGGATGAGAGATACCCCCTCTCTTACTTGTCGGATCCTGCCTCATGACTGTTCCACCTGGCTTCTGATACGATTTGGTGACCGTAGTTGCCTATCCTAGGGATCACACAGGTGGCTATGGAGGGGAATCCCATGGCACTAGAGGTTGATGTTGTATCATGTTTAGCAGTACTTCTGGAGGGTACCCTTGCGAAGCTTGGGTGCTTGCATCGACAAAGGCTGTTGTCTGGAGGTCAGCGTAACTGCCTCTGATACCTTCGCTAGTAGGCCTGGGGCGTAATTACCCCAATCTATCTTCGGAAAGCCCTTGTTATTAACTTTCTTGTATTTTGGTTTTCGGTCCTAATCACCCAGAGCGGAAATACTCTAGAGTTGTATGATTGTTGATATCTTTAGGGACTTTTTAGTGAGTGTTCTTTGCTCCTAGTCAGCCTAGCTTTATAATTTTTTGAGTCTTTAAGTAGATCTTTTAAATAATTCAAAGTGGTCGATCGACCACCTTGATGGTCTAGGAGACTTCGTGGGCTATCACCTACGAGTCCTGAGCATTCCCCTAGAAGGCGTAAGAGCGATTCTGCCAGTGGTTTTCAACCAGTGGAAGCAGGTGCATCAGAGATTGATCCTCCGCTTGGGGTCATTAATTCACAAGATAGACCTGGCACCAGTAGAGAGTTAGAGAGGAACACACCAGTTCTTTCTCAAGTACTTTTTCAGTCAGAAGATAATATCAAAGTTGAAGAGCTTTCAAAGTCGGTTGCAGCTCTGAATTCTCCTCTTCCTCCTGATCATCCAGATGTTCTATTATATGTCGGAACCCCGACTCATAGGCCTTCGAGCCCAGGTTTACACCCATTTATTCCTTCGATGACCACCGTTGGAAGCATGGCATCTACGATGAGTGTTGAGAGCATGAAGACTCCCATATCTGTACAAGGAGGAGGAACTATTTCAATCCCTTCTATTACTCCCAGCA
The DNA here is from genome assembly GCA_031772625.1 of Pinus tabuliformis. Lineage (NCBI taxonomy): Eukaryota > Viridiplantae > Streptophyta > Pinopsida > Pinales > Pinaceae > Pinus > Pinus tabuliformis. The sequence continues at coordinate 624,032,852 of CM062814.1, read as the reverse complement.
TGGTTATATTTGGGTCTACTTCCATTCCGTCAATGAGTGGAAGTTCTCAGGCTACTGCATCCGGTTTTGGATTTATCCCTTATGGAATGTCATCTCACGGGATTCCTTCAGTTCCTTTGAACATAACATCGACCGCCTCTACATCCATGATGAGTGGATCGGCTTCTCTTCAAAGTTTCCCATTTGGAAGTGGTCATATACCACACTCCAATCCAACGGTAGGGTTAGTACCTTTTTCCTTTACAAGTCAAGGTAATAACCCATTTCAGAGTTGGACAAACCCTACGGTTACTGGGATAGGAGATGGGAATCAATTTTTCGACCAAGAAGGGAATGTGCCGTATTCTTCAGTTAATTCGTTTCAATATTTTCCACCCTTTGCTAACACATGTAATCCTTATCAGGGGCTATCAGCTCCTTTTAACACTTAGTTAGGGGGTAACTTCACTAGTTACAAAGGATTTTCAGCAGGAGTTGGTCAAACTCCGAATTTTGCTGGACCACAAGAAGCACCTTTTGGTTCGGTAGGCTCTACGATTTACTTCGAGTAACCTGGTGTTTTTCAAAATCCAATTCATTCTTTTCAGACCTTTGGGAATGCCACTCCCACTGGATGGAATTCCCGAGGTCCACCACGACTCCCTTTTTTGGCCACGCTGAACTTGCCAGACTTAACTAAATTGACAAATGATTCGATTCGGTACAATCTAGCTTGGCGTCTTGTCCCAACTAAACTTCCCTCGGATATCCCAAAATTCGAATGGAAGAGTGGTGAAGATCCGGGAGACCACGTAACCACATTTCACATATGGTGCTCATCCAACTCCCTAATAGATGATTCAATCAGGTTGAGGTTATTTCAGCGCACCCTAACCAGAAATCTGTCCAAATGGTATATAGAGTTTCCAGGGGGCACCTACACTTCTTTTTGTGATTTGGCTAATGTCTTTTTGAACCTTTTTCAGTTGCCTATCTGATATGAAGTCGGAACTGAACTTCTGGCTAACTTTCAACAAGACACTGCAACCCACATTTCGGATCACATCCAGGAATGGAGGAGGAGGAAAAGGCTTATCAAAGCTAAGATCCCGCAATAGTTCCTTCTCGAATGGTTTCTCAAATCATTACAACCTGAGATCTCAAAGGATGTGTCTCTCTCTGGTGTTTATATGGAAGAACATGCCATTTTCAAAGCCCAGCAATTGGAACTGATATATTCTCAGTCTGAGGTTCTTCAAAAAATTCTACCTGATGCTCTTGGATCTAAGGTCGATTTAGCCAAACCGAAACCAGGTCCCCATGTCGATGGTATAGTCAGATCGATTGATGACGTTGTGAACCTATTGAATCAATTACAGCAGTTGTCTCTACAAATTGCTTCTTCTACCCAGGCAACATAGTCTGTACCTACACCTTCCCAACCTACCTCTATAAACGTCGTCTAGACCACTAACCCCAAAGGAAATCAACAATTTTATGGGAAGAGGAAAGGACAAGGTAAGAAGAAGAACTAGTAAGGAAAAGGCAATGCAAACAAACCCGGCAATGATACTAGAGAGGGTAGGAAAGAGTCCAAGAAAAAGGTAAAATTTCCATGCAAATTATGCAATGGAGATCATCTGACTCACCTCTACCTTAATATGCAAGACACTCAGCACTTATTAGTACAGCAAGGATCCTCTAGCTCCCAAGTTGTTCTGACTAACCCTTTTCCCCAAGGGCAGCAATTACTTGTTGGCGCGAATTCTAATGTTGGTACCTCCGCTGGGGGCAACTAGGAAGGGGAAAATTCGTCAAATGTTTATATGATGATCTCTCATATCGACATCGCTACGCGAGCACGTGATTATGGTGAATCAGAAAAATCTAAGGCTAAATCTATTCCTGAAGCCACAAAACCACTTCATATTGATCGGCCCTCTGTTGAGTTTATACCTCGGATACCGAAAGGCTCCACAAAGCACTCGACTATGTACCCTAATGCTAGGGCAGCCCAGAACTACTCGATTGTAGAACATCTTGCTCAAAGTCCTTATGCTATGTTAGCATTAGAGGTACTCTAGTCATGCCCTGCTTAGAGAAGTGATTTTCTTTTGGCAATCGGCGCAGTAGATCCAAAGAATTCTTTATGGCTCACTTTTGATATGTTGATATCAAAAAGAGACTTCCTCACCATATGGATTTCCAGATAAAGTTCACATACCGAAAGACCAATATTTTCGAACTATTATAGATGAGGGAGCTTCCACGTGTGTGTTGTCATTGTCATGTCGGAAGGCCATTGGATCACCTTCAGTTGTTCCTTCACCAACTCTTTTGACGGAATTTGATAGACATTCTCATAGGCCACACGGGATTATCCTGGCCTTTCCTATCTGTGTTGGGGGAAAGGTAGTGAATAGTGAGGTAGAAATCGTCGAAGTGAACCTGGATTATAACCTCCTCTTAGGCAGGAATTGGATTTATGAGATGGATGCCATAGTTTCATCATTATTCTGCATCCTATGTTTTCCTCATGAGGGAAGGATTGTTAGAGTTGATCAGTTAGATTATTCTCCAGGTGACTCTCACGCAACTTCAGATTCTACCGTTCCATTGATGGACAATCCCCGTCAACCTATTGATAATTTAGGAGTTGGGATGTACTCTTCGTTAATGGGTATATTTGACCTCCCTGCTCCTATAGCTAGAATTAATGTGATTTCATCCTCTAGGGGACCTTCTCGGAAAGAGTTATTTCGTACTCATTATTTTTTGGACCCTTGGCCCTTACCTTCATCTACCACCACATTAGATGGAGGGCAGGTAGGTGGAATGGATTTTCCCATGTCTCCAACAGAACTCACTTATCAATCTATCATTAACTCTGCAGACAACCGTCCCACTCCTTTTTCACAAGAGGAGTTAGATGGCGATGTGGCTCCAGATTGGACCCTTGATTCTACTTCAGCTCTGGATTGCTTGGATACAGTCTTACCATCTGAAGAAGCAATTTTGGAAGAAATGATGGGTGTGGATCGATCATGGGAGGATTTACATCATCGTTCGTATTTTCTCCCTCCATTGCGTGAAGTTGAATCTAGTTTTTCCAATTTGTCTACTAGTGATGTTTGTACAGTTTCAAACCCTTTGGCTCTAGCACAATTTTCTGCCGAAGGTAACATGTCGGTTGTCTCATGAACTGTACCTGTGAACATCTCTAGGAATCCTAACATAATTGCAAACGTATTCATCGAAGCTGACTGTTCCCCTGAAGAAATTCAAATCTACACTGATCTCTTCAAATAATTTCGAGATGTGTTCACTTGGTCTTATGAGGAAATGCCTGGAATTGATCCATCTATAGTCCAGCATGAGATCAAGACATACAAAAACGCAAACCTGTTCATCAAAATCTTCGATTGGTCAATCCTCAGGAAGCGGTAACTATTAAAGCTAAAGTTGAAAAGCTACTTAAGGTGGGTTTCATATACCCCGTTCCTCTAACTGAGTGGGTTTCTAACCCAGTCCAGTAGATAAGAAGCAAGGAGCGATCCGAGTATGTATCGACATTAGGGATTTAAATAAAGCTTGTCCAAAAGACAATTACCCCACGCATTTTATTGATCAAATTGTTGATGAATGTGTGGGGAATGAAATTTTTTCGTTCATGGACAGATTCTCTCGTTATAATCAAATTACTATCCATCCAGAGGATCAACACATGACAACCTTTATTTTACCTTGGGGCACGTTTTCATACAAGAAGATGCCTTTTGGCCTTAAAAATGTTGGAGCTACTTTTCATCGGGCCATGTCTTATGCTTTCCACGACATCAAACATGTTATCGAAGCATACTTGGATGACTTAGATGCTCATTCTCACAATAGAATTGATCATCCCAGCCACCTTCAATTAGTCTTTGAGAGATGTCATTTTTATAAAATCTGGTTGAATCCGAATAAGTGTGTTTTTGCGGTCACATCCGGTCGGCTGTTAAGATTCATCGTATCTACTGAAGTGATTCGAGTTGATCCTTTCAAGGTTGAGGCAATAATTCAGTTTCCTCCCTTGTCTTCCATTCATCAACTTCAAAGTCTCCAAGGAAAGGCAAATTTCTTGAGGAGATTTATAGCAAATTACGCCGAGATAACCAAAGGATTTATGCATTTGCTTAAGAAAGGAGTTCCATTTTTATGTGACGATTTCGAGCAATGATCTTTTAATGCTTTGAAAAAAGCATTAACCTCTGCTCCATTATTGAGTCCACCAGATTATGGCAAACATTTCCTTTTGTATCTCGCTGCAGCAGAATCAACCATCAGTATGGTTCTAGTTCAAGAGGATGGTGCTCTCAGTGAGCATGTAATCTACTACTTGAGTCGAAGCTTAGAAGGACCTAAGCTACGCTATTCTCCCATTGAGAAATTGGCCTTGGCAGCTGTCCATGTTGTTCAGCGGCTTCGTCATTACATTTTGCTTCGCAAAACGTTCGTCTTAGCGACTATAAATCCTTTTCAATTTGTCCTCAGTAGGCGAGTTATTGGGGGCAAGTATAATCAATGGATTGTTATTTTGCAAGAGTTCGATCTCGGATTCTTGTCAGTTAAGTCTAAGAAGTCATTAGTTTTTGCGGAATTGATTTCAGAGCTGCCTTGTGAGGAAGCTATTGTTTATGAGGACAATTTTCCCGACGAACATTTATTCCTCATTTCTTCATACGATCCCTAGTATGGAGATATCATTATATCTCGAGACTTCGAAGTTTCCACCTGTTTTCTCCAAATATGAGCGTCGAAAGTTACATCAACTTGCCAAAAACTATGTTATTATTGGTGATACAATATATCGCAGAGGGGTTGACTCAATCCTTAGGCGTTGCTTAACTTTGGAAGAAGTTGAGTCAGTACTTAATGATTGCCATAGTGGAGCTTGTGGCGGTCATCTATCAGGGCTTGCAACAGCCCAGAAAATTTTGCGAGCGGGCTACTTTTGGCCCTCAATTTTCAAAGACTATATTGAAGCAGTCAAACGTTGCCATCCTTGTCAAGTTTATACTCGGAAAATATGTGCGCATCTAGCTCCACTTTTTCTTGTTATCACTGTCAGTCCATTTACAAAGTGGGGCATTGATTTTACTACTTGTAATATGCCTTTGGCAGGGAATCACAATTACATCATTGTGGTCGTAGACTACTTTACGAAGTGGGCTGAGGCCATGCCTACTTTCAAAAAAAATAGTGAGACAGCAGCCTTATTTCTCTTCAATCAAGTTATTTCACGATTTGGTATCCCAAGAGAGATTGTCACTGACCATGGCAGTCACTTCCAAAATCAACTGATGACCAAATTGGCTCTCAAGTTAGGCTTCCGACAAGAGCATTCATCTCTATATTATCCGTAGGCCAATGGGCAAGTTGAAGCCATGAATAAGTCCCTTAAGACCATCCTGCAAAGGACAATTGATAAAACTCGATCCAATTGGCACATCATGTTGTATCTGACACTTTGGGCATACCGAACCTCAATTAAGACTGCCACTGGTTTTACTCCTTTTCAACTAGTTTACGGGTTGGAATCTATCTTCCCTATCGAATGTGAAATTTTGTCCCTTAAGCTAGCTATAGAACTTCTTCCAGAGACATCTAGTCTCAAAGAATGCCTCGTTCATTTCGAACATCTTGATGAGCAGCACCGAGATGCAGCCATAATAAACGAAGCCCATAAAAAGAGGATTAAAACTCAATATGATAAATCTATCCGTCCTTGGGTTTTTTCTAAAGTCAACCTTGTCTTAGTCTATGAACAAGACAAAGACGCCCTAGGGGCAGGCAAGTTCAAATCCATGTGGTATGGTCCCTTTATAGTCAAGCGTGTTTTGAAAAAAGGGGCTTATGAATTAATTGATTTTGAAGGGAACAAGGTAGCAGAGCCCATAAATGGGCTCTACCTTAAGAAGTATTTTTCTTAGGCTTCGGCCGAGCAATTGCTTGTTTGTATATATTGTATCTTTGTACATATTTGTCTGGCATTTTTGTGATATCGGTATTTTTTTATCTGCTTTGGTAGGTATTGATGGATGATTCAATATATTTCGGATTCGTCGATGGTGCAAGTAGGCACACTCGGAATCTTGCTTCCGCAGCTTGGGTGATTTATTATCCATCTGGCTAGTTGATGGTGTCGAGGGGAGTATGTATTGGCCCTGCTTTGAACAACATTGTCGAATATAATGTCGTTCTTAATTTACTATCCGAAGCAATATCTTATGGGATTGATTCATTGGTAGTTTATCTAGACTCACAACTGGTGGTGTCGCAGTTAAATAACACTTATCGGGTTCGCGATCCTTATTTATATCACCAATTTTTGGGAGTGAAAGCGTTGCAACGATCATTTATTTATATCACATATGTTCACATTCCATGATCTGAGAATTCATTAGCAGACTATATTTTTAATCAAGCATTAGATTGGCACATTAATCATTCATCAAATTAAATAACATAAAATAAAAAAATAAAAATCGAATCTGTATATATATCATAAAATTGCCTGTATATAGATGGAGTGTTCAAAAAATAATATACAAAATTGGGACAGGATGCCCTCAAAAATTTGGATTATGCCCATAATCATGTATAGTCATACATAGATCTATCTATCGAGTCGGCTCAGGATGAGCGCATAAAAAGTTAACCACAACGTTGGCTACACGTCGAAGTATCCGGACCCAGTCCCATGGCACCCCTACCACACGGTATTGCATCTCCTCAGGCAGATCCTTTATAGCTATCATAGGTACCTGGTGAGTTAGTCTCACCAAGTTTCTCTGAATAGCATAAAGGACTCTCTCTATCTTGGTTGCCACCTCTTCAGCACCTCTTTCGCGATGCCTTCACCTCGCAAATCTATCAGGTCTCACTGGACCCACATCTGGAACATGGTCATTATATTTTGTCAGTATTTTGTCTCATCAAAAATATTTTTTCTAAGTTCATTTCATATTAAAAAATCCAAAAAATCTTTAAAACTCACAAAAACTTAAAAATTGTTACCTATGTCTCCCCATGTCGCACTCGGTGGTAACACTAAGTTTGGATCTCCTCGGAAATCCATGCCGACATATGGGTAGTCATCAACCGTGATGATCTGTTGATCCCACCAGGTGAAAAACTCATCATCAAAGGTCATTCTGGGCACGTCACCACCCCCAAGGCACTTCATCAGGTCCACCCATCTACCCATTCGTGGATCTCTAGGGCTGCTAATGGACACTGATACTATGGTATGTAGCCTAGGTACCTTCTTGGAGAAGAATGAACACAAGATGGTTCCATATCCAAAATTCTTCGTTTGACCCTTCTGTATAGAGGTCAATTGACTCTTCATGTTAGTCAGAAGAGGTGTGCACCAGTCAAATACTGTGGTAAGACATTCCACTGCCAGGCTCATAGATACTCGTGATGCCTGATGCAGGGAAGCTGACCCATTTACCCGTGCAATGGTAAATAGAAAAATCCTCAAGGATAGACTTTCCACATGTTTGATTGGAATTTGACTTCCAATCTTCTCTGGATGTCCAAGACAATATATATGGACATAGTCTTCCACCGAAAGACTACCTCTTGTCCTGCCTGTCGAATGCACGACCTCCCCTCTTCGGGAGAGACCAGTAATGAAATAGATATCTTCAACCTCAATCCGTAGAGGCATCTGGTTGATCATGAAAGATTCGTCCTCTGCGCTCCAGTAGTGGATCAAAAGTTCTAGCAAGTGCATATTGGCTTTCATATTTGGCATTTTGAAGAATTTTAGTAAGCCACAGCCTCTTAGAGTATCCAATGCATTTTGGTCATTCATTACCTCATTATCTATAATGGTATGCTCTCTTTCCCTCCAAGTGATAGTCATCCTGCAAAAAAATTGAAGTTTCAATCGTTAATTTATATGCTAAAACTTTAACTCGCGTAAATGCGGATTTCCTTTACACACAGTCATGTGTAGGGCTGTCGTATACATGGGTTACTCACATGCAACCCGCGTGTACGCAGAGTTGAATTTTTGGGCATAGTTTCCCACGGTCAAAACTTTGAAAAAACTTCTAAAAACTATCATACATCATTACAAGTAGGATTTGAGGATTACCTGGAGACTTTGGGGTGATTTGAACAGTCCAATTGTTCAGAGGAGAGCTTGCTTAAGTTTTGCTCCACAGCTCTTTACTCCAACCAGAAATGAAAAAACTGAGTCCAAAAGTCATTATATAACTTTGAAATTGCAAATATTTTTTCAAAAATTGATCTTTGTCTCATGGATTTTTTGACTTGTGGACTTGGATTGTTGAGAGTGGGTCGTTTTTACAGGAAATTTTGGAGACTTCTTCGAGATGTTGTTTCGGTCCCATGACCGCTGACCCGTAATGGCAGGTATCGTTCTCTCACTAGCATTTAGGTTAGGGAAAACCATTTCTTGCTGCATTTTGCATACTAGCCTCCCTTCAGCGATCCATTAGCCGTAGGGTCTACCCCATCATATCTTGGTCAGCAAACCATTTTCACTAGCCGATTTTTAAATCATGATATGATGGTAGAGCCATCCTTTACATGGGCATCCTAGTTAGATCCTTGCTGACATTGTTTGCCCATGCTATTATATTGAGTAGGCTCAGAAGTCCTCTTTAGTCTCGCCATGACTAATGCATTGAAGACACATTCTCCTTTCTTCCGCGCTAATTTCTGACCTTATACCCTAGAGGCTCCTTTGTGTTGAGTTGTACTGCTGCATTGCATTTTGACTATTTGCACCTTTTGGCCTTGAGTCAGCTTCACTTGGACTCGTGTTTAAGCCACTTATTTGACCATGTCTTCTGCAAAGTCAACCATGTAATCACTTAGCTTCTGCAACTTGACGCATCCTTTTACCCGTGGAAAGAGTATCCCTTTGAGTGTCCTTGACCGGTTTCACCTCCCTGCATTGAGCATAGGAATGTTCCCCTCCCAGGAACTAGATCATTTGTTTCTCTGACAGTCATTATTTCCACTGTACTATAACATTCTTTTATTCTTTTTCCAGCTTAAAGAAAAAGACAAAAAAAATTATATATTCCAAAAAGAGCAAGAACAGAATGACATTTCCATATTTTGTTGGCAGCTAGAGTCAGTCGTGTCGCCCTTGAACGAAGCACTCAAAAGAAAGTCTCTCCTTCATTGGGGTGGGATTTAGTTTGACTTAGGAGCACCTTAACCTTGTTGTTGAGTCAGTACTCCTCCAATTGGTTACCGCTTCCAATCATATGGAGAGTTTTCTTATCCCTCTTGCATGACAAACTTATACAGAGTTATCATATGCTGCCATATAGTCATCATTGAGTCATGCTTTTTTTCAAGGGAAGTAAACCTGAGTCGGCCTCTCTACGGTGTCCCTTGACCTATTTTTCAGTCGGCCATCCCTAGTTGTCAGTGTCATGTTTGTCATCACATCAGTTATATTGGTCCTTTGCTCATGCCGGTTTGAGAAGGTCTCCATTGACTTCTTGCTAACGGGTTTTGTCCTTATTAACGACGACAAATTGCTCTGAGGGCAGATCTAGAGCAGCACCCTGGCCCTATTTTCATTATTGATAGGTCAACTTGTGCTCAGCATCGATTAGTATCATGGGTATTTGACTGAGTGGTTTCCCTTGTGTTCAACATCAGATTTCATTATCACACATTGGGATTCGTGCAGTGCCTTGGTTTCCATTTGACCCTATTGGTGGATTCCTTGCCTCTGTGTCAGCTTTCATTATTGGTTGGTTCAGAGGGTTTCTATCGTGCGCTAGCTACATCTAGTGTACGCCGAAAAAGTGCTTCGATTGAGTTACTACATATTTTTCGTCTGATTCCTTCTGCATTATTGGCCTATGGGTTACACTCGCGCTAGATTGATGAAGGATTCCTTAATGCCTTCCTTCTAGCAGATCTTTTCCTATTGACTACAACTCATTTTCTTTGGGAAAAATATCTAGAGTCCATTTGGCAGTACCTTAGGGTTTGCAGTCATCAGTGGCAGATTCCTTCGCTATCAACAGTGGGAAACCATCATTGTCTCCTGATTGATAGATTCTTTCAAATGTTCAACTTTAGCTCATTCATTCGCACTTGTTAGATTGTACTGGGTACCTTGACTCTCATTATCATTATCGATGACTAGTCTTGCATTTCTTAATGGTATACATCAATGACCGGTAATCAAACGATTTCTCACGTGGTCGACCACAGATAATTCATTCCCATTGTGTAAAAATGTACTGCAGCGGTCGGTGAAGACCTCAGGTTGTGTCAGCATGTTTTGGTTCACTTGTCAGTTGCTCTTGTTGCTGCTAGTTAACACCATCCACCTTATATGTTGCAATTCTTCATAGCGACATCTTATATGATAGCATCCGAGTGGTGATGTAGTATCATTTTATTCCATCATGTTCATTTTGTACTATTGGGATCATTTTTTGACATCAGTGATCAGCTTCATCCTTCAGCATCATTGATCGTCTTCTTATATGTGATATTCAGACATGTACTTTTTCGATCATGATCAGATGATCCATTATGTACTTTCAGTTCCTTTATACTAGTATACATATTGGATCCACTTGTATTTGATATGCGGACATGCTTTACTTTCTCTAAGCATGGGTATGCCCGCCTCAGACAACAATTTCTTTCTGATCTCTTTTGATGGCTTGGCAGGCTGAATTCTAGTGAAGTCCTTCTCAATCTCGGCATGATTCTTTCCATACAATTAATACATTTCAGCCATCATGTACCCCTTCTAACCTCATATATTAGGGGGCATCTATTATAGCACCATTTACCACTCTTGGTATATGTGATGCTTTGTTTATGGCCTAGGGCAACCCCTCCTTCCAGACTTGGTCCAAATATATAAAAAACAATGTTTTATTCCCTATACGCTACTTTTCCCTGAGCTAAAAGCATGTACACGCGGGTCAGTCAATACCCAAACCGCGTATATGTATTAAAACACTTTTAAAAAAAAATTCCTTAATTTTGGGCAGATTTCATGAGTTTTACTTGTTGATTACCTCCTATTTCCCATGGCCCAATTATTTCCCAACTAAAAAACTAATTGGGAGAGGTATAAATAGACCTCTATGGGAAGGCCTTAATGTTATAGACATTTTTGTGCCTCGCAGCATGGAGCATGAAATGTCAATAATTACAGGGATCCTCAGTCCCTAAACATGTTGTTCTTACCCCTAGAAGAACAAGGTCAGCAAACCACAGCACTTCCCATCAGTTCTCCACCTGAAAACACTCAAAAACAGGCTATTTTTGGATCATGTCAGCTGCTCCACTTAGCATCTGCGCTGGAATGCAACTGCTCCTCCTTGTACCTGCGCTGAAAGTCAAATCTAATGAAGGCTACCTGCGCTGGGCGAGATTGGCCAAGTGGCACAGTCATTCTGCAAGGTGTCAATTGCCCAGGAAGCTTCCAAACTGACACTTGGTTCAAGGGATTCGCCCTGTGATGAGTAAGAGGTACTTGATCTCCATGTGTAAGCAAGGATCTCCAAGTGGACTCAAGAACTGAAGTTTAACTGAAGAGGGAGAGGACACAAGGCAGCTTTATGTCAGTCTCAAGCTGACTCATCCTTTCTTCTTCTATCCTATATATAGAGCTCTTCTATGAGGTCTAATGAGGCTGGAATTTTGTGCAAAGCAAGGAAGTGCTGTTGGTTTACAGTTAGAGCTATTGGGTGATTGCTTTTATAGAGGTGAAGAGGAGATTTCTTGTTGCTGGGGAGGTGCTGCTGGATTGGAGCCATTGATGGTTGTAACCTTCTCAGAACCCTTTTACTTCTATCAATAAAGCTTTGAATGTTCTCCTATATACTTGTATTGCATTGATGTATTGTATTTACTTGTATATCTGATTCACTCTAATCCATGCATCAGTTATGAGTACATGTTTCTTGTAGTTTTCCCTCTCTTGTTTGTGCAGGATCTTGGTGTAGCTGGACCGGCAAAGGGAGCAAGGAGCTGGGAACAAGAGACAAAGAGAAAGGACAGGATCGACAAAAGCGAAAGACACCGGTTGGTCAATCTTTTCTTCCTTCTCTGTACTTTCATAAAGGAAAATATCAAAGCTTTACTTTCAGTTGTTGCTAAGGACTGTCACCCTTAGAGTAGGGATAGGGTCATCCGAGTCGGATACTTTTCCCCACAACAAACTGGCGACTCCGCTGGGGAACCTAGTATCTTGTTGGTGTTTGTAGTATCTTTGTTATTCATTTCCTGAACCAAAGAGTACCAAATCGAAAAGCTTTTGACTATATCAAAAGCGAAGTAGAGGGACTGCTACTCTTGCTCATTTACTGAGCAGATTCATGATTTGAAGAGCTGATCTACAAAAGACTCTCGTACTCTTTGTGATAGCTTTTCATCCTCTTGATCATCCCTTAGTTTGTACTTGACCTATAGCTTTTTATTTCAGCAAAAACAGTGCATTTTTGAGCTTTTTATGACCCGGAAATCCTTGTAAACGCAACTCTCGTGTCTCAGTGCAGGCTGTCCACAGGCAATCTGCATTCCAGCGCAGGTACTCCCTTCGGGAACTGCGCTGAGAGTCAATTTGACAGACCAGAGCCTGCGCTGATCCAGTTAGGCTATGTCTTCCTGAGGTTTCCCACTGTGTCTTAGCCCTGTTTTCACTGTTATTTTGCTGCTGATTGCTTGTCATTGTACTTGTTGTAGACCAACTTTCCTTGACATTATTCCGCCTCAGTTGTGTGATGAAACTATGATTGTTCTTTCAGTATTTCTTGTTTCAGTTACAGTTTCCCATTGTGAAAAGCAAACCAGTATAGCTGTGGCCTCTTAGATCCTGAACTGTAAAAGTGTCTTTGTGATCTTAAGAGCTAGTTTTATTACTGTTCATGGCTGTTTGAGTTTGTTTGTTTTTCATCTTGTGGTTTGAATCTATACATTTCCAGTGTCTAAACAAGTCGATCTTAAGGTGTCTTTTGATTTTGGACAAGCTTGTTTACTTTCGCTCGAAATTAGATTCAAAGTTATACAACAGTTTCCTTTTTGTCTTACATCAACATTAAGGATAACGAAAAGAAATATCTGCATTGTGCATTTTGCATTTGACTGTGTGCTTGACGATTTAGGAAAATTTGCATTTTAGTGTGTGTTCTATGATCTGTGCGAAAAGTTGTGTCTTTCTTTTCCCTCAGTAGATTAAGGTTTTCAAAGTTGAAAGATCGAAAAGTTTTGCTTCTCATCTTAGATTGCATGTAGGAAGTTGTATATATACATCTCGTGGTGATCCTTAAAGGCAAACTGCTAAGCAAGATCAACATTAAAATAAATCCAATTTACATAACAACGCTTTGTAACATAACGCAAACATCTAGAGGTCTAGGTAGAGACGTGTTCCGGCGTCGTTAAACATAGTGACTGTCGATCTCTACGAAGGTGGGTGATTCCTCCTGAGAGTCGGTGGCACTAATACGGACTTGTGCTCCCGCGTACCGTCGCGTATATTGGGAGACCCCTATAGGCATTTATCCTTTATCCATAGGAAGCCGTGTCGACCGCCCTACTAATCGCGATGCAGTGAACACAGCATTCACGAAGATCGACCACCCGTACCGTAAAACGTATTCTGTGGTTTCGCGAAAGGTTTGGCACACCCTCTGCCTAGATCTCCAGAGCAGTTTCTTTTGGCCTTTTTCAAACTCTATAACTGAAAAAGTCCAACCGAGCATTTGTCACTTCGGGCTCGTTAAAACATCGAAGGCGACTAGAGTCATCTTTAGCTTTTTCTCGACTCTTAAAACATGAAAAAGCAAGTTTGTGTCTAAAAGCGTCGTTAATAAAATTTATTTTAAGCGGAACATAATCACCTATTATTCCCACGTTGATCTTTCAGTTGAAAAGTATGGAGCCCACCAACCAAGGAGGCAACCTTGGCGGAAGTCCAAATCCCTTCTCCTCTTGGGGAGATGTTGGTGCGCCTCATATGGCAACATTGTCACTTCCAGGATTGACAATTGGCCTACCTGTATGGCTCTTTTCGACTAATGTAGTCCAGATCGCCACTAATCCTGAGCAGTCGAATCAACAGTCAGAACAGTCTAGAACTACCCCCCAGCCTTCCACTTCTTACAATACTTCCTCTGATCCTTCATCTTCGCAAGGTGGAGCTGGCAAAAGTCAGCCTCCCAAGGAGAAGAAGGAAAAGAAGAAGAGAGAAAAGAAGCAGAAGGGGCCTATGGCGAAGGCGACTGGGGGCAAGCAAAAGACAGCTGACAAAAACCCACACACTGCACCGACCGGGCCTAAATCGCCATGTGTCATTTGCAAAGGGATCCACTTCCATCGTGATTGTCCTTGTATTCCCCGGATACTAAGGGACTGGTCCCCCAGGTTGCACAATCCGGTAGCATCAACCTCTGGTAGTCATGTTGATTGCAGTCCATCAACTAGCGAGAGTGAAGGACGAAAAGGGAGACCAAGATCACCCTGTATGTTGTGTGAAGGCGATCACGCCATTCGCCGATGTCCATTCTTAGATGAGGCGAAGAGAGTTTTGGAAGATCGTCCGGTATCACCGTTACGACTTCCTCCTGGATACCAAAAACTCGTGCCTAATCCCTCGATAGTTGAAAATCCAGCTGGCCCGCTCAAGTGGTCAGCTGAAGCGTCAGTCACTGAAAATGAACCTACTGAATCCAGACCGGACGAAAGTCCAAAGGTCGATACGGCAGTTGACCCGGTTCTACCTTCAGGAGTTTCATCTTCAAATGACACCGTCGCCGAAGAGTCATCTTCATGCGACACCCTCACTGAAGAGAATAAGGATGACACCATCCAGGTTCTTTTCATTAGCACCGACTCTGATGAGCATCAGGGCAATGCGCCCATTCCTTTATCGCAGGAAGGAACATCATCAGGGTCATATCCGGCCGTATATTCGGTCCCACCACCAAGCAACCTGGTTGTATCCTTTGATTGGAATCAACTAGGCAGACCCCGGTTACCAGCCAGTGTACCATTCAGAATCATTGTCCAGATCTATAGAATGATCATGGCTGGTACTATCATTGATGAAGGGGCGTCTGTGAGTATCCTTTCCTCTGTTGCTTGGAAAGCACTGGGTTCCCCGGCGCTTTTACCTGAGTTAAGAAATCTCTCAGGTTTTGATAAAGGAACCAGTCGACCATTAGGAATCCTCCCCAATGTGCCTGTTACATTGAAAGGGAAGACCGTTAATTTGAACGTGATGGTCGTCCAAGGACCCTTGGATTATAACCTACTCCTTGGACGTGACTATATTTATTGCATGGGAGCGATAGTCTCCTCACTCTTTAGAGTAATGTGTTTTCCACACGAAGGAAGGATGGTCAAGCTCGTAGACCAACTTTCATTTCCGGGATCTCGCATCGCAAATAGTCAAATACCATTCCTAAATGGTCTGTTCACACAAGATTCGCCTCCGCCCCCAGTCCTCCTTCCCGATGAGTGCGAGTGATTCGGAAAGAAAGACTGGAACCCAGGGGGCATGCACCCTGGTCTGCTTCGGGCAGAAGAAACCCGGGTATAAGGTAGAATTTCCGCAAGAGAATATGACTAGTTCGTACCCCGTCCGTGGATGGAAGAGGGGTTGTTCTAGAACAGGATTCTTTTGTTAAAGTTATGTGTTTGACAAGGGAGTCATTCACCTTTGTCTAAAGAAGTGGGCAATGCCCAAGTAGGAATTCCCTTATTGCAACAAGCAGTAACCATCTTTGGGGAAAAGCAAGCCTCACCCATTAAAACAAATGTTTTGAAGGATAAGTAGGGGCAGCCTCCAAAGAAAGAGATTCTATTGTTGTGACAGAGGGTAACCGTCTTTGAGTAACCCAATGATAGACATCGCCAAAGAAAGAGATTGATTTGCGGCAGCAAATAGAACCCTCTTCGGATAATAAGAAAGAAGCAAGCCTCCCTCAATAATACCAATGTTTTATCTTTGAGTAGTGTTCTTCTCTTGTCACAAATAGCTGTTCGTTAAAAGTTGGGCCGACGGGAAGCCTGAGTACCGCATAAGACCCCTTAAAATAACGAGAAGACTAGTATCGTTAACATTAGATTGGCAAGATGACAAGTAGCTGTGAACACCCAAAGAAAAGCAGAGGTAGGGTAGAGGAGGGGCCGCCTCGAAATTCTATCCTATGTCTGGGGGCATGCAAACTTTTGGAATGTAAGCAAGGGACGACTATTTATTTTTTAAATTTTTAGGTCCTCCCTTTAAACCTGTAGGTCTAACCCTTTAAACTCGTAGGATTAGCCGTTTCCGACCTTGCATGAAGAAAACCTGTGGGGCAAAGGTAAAAACTTGCCAAAATTGGAGCATAGCTTCGTGAGGTAAAGCTCCTTAAAAAATAGCTATCTCACAGGCGGCGTTCTTATGACTGGTATATCGAGCAGTTTTAGCACATAGTTCATGCTCGTTAAAAAATAAACGCAAGATCCGAGCAGTTTTAGCGCATAGTTCATGCTCGTTAAAAAATAAACATAAGTTTATGAGCAGGCTTTCCTTTAGAGTTCAAGCTCATTCAGAAAAAATGAACCGGTAAATACCCTTTTGAGATCGTAAACTCATCAGCCATAAAAGCCTTGGTCGTGTTTGTGCACCGTCACCTCCACTGTTCATTTGGCCGATCGTTCACCTCCATTTGTGTGTTTACCTCTTTTGAGAAACAGCTGCGAAGAGTGATTTCACCTAGCCATCCTTGTGACACTGCCGTGATTGGAAAATTCCAACCTGTACCTGGAATCAGTTGCTATCCTTGTTTATCACTCGTTCCTCAAAAGACGAGTCTTCTTTGAGCTCTTTTCACTGACTCGTAAAATATGAAAAGTTTGCCGAGTTTTGCCCTTCCAGCTCGTTAAACGACCGGAACGCTATCCCTCCTCTAGATTTTAATCTTTTTGGACCTGAGGGATTATTGCACAAAAAGATCGAGCGCTTGTTTTGTTCGGCTCGTTAAAGCAATCGAAAACTCATCCCTTCTGTATTGTTTTATACTTTTTCGGACTTAAGGGATTAGATGACGAAAAAGGAATTATGGAGTTAACTTTCTGTACCTTTTCAGACTCTCTAAAAATGAAAAGGACCGAGTTTTCTTTGTCGTTAGACTCGTTAAAATGATTAAATAGCGACAAACTTGTCTTTAGACGAAAACGAGTTTCCCTATCGCTAAGCTCGTTAAATCATAGTGATGGGCTTGCCCGAAGGGCAGGTTATAGAACAAGCATATGTTATCCTCCTCAAGCTTGACAAAAATAAAGAGGTACTGGTCAGAAATGACTGGGGAAAAATTGGGAGAACATCGAAGCTTAATGGTAGCAAGTCGCTCTTGAACATGACACTTTTCTTCCGTACCACATCGGGTTGGGTTGTTTCATTCACCGGTCTCATCACCATGGTCCTCGCCAAACCATCCACATTTGGGGTAATGCTACCGATCCATCGCATCAGTGTCGTTATATGTTCAAGAGAGGTCATTCTGAAAGTGTCAACCGTGTCCCATCCACTGCCATACATTATCCTTCATCCATTCATGATCGCCACCCTGAATCATATGTCACAGTTTGTTTTCACCTCCACTAAAATCATTAGCTCCGTTCCGTGTCATTGATGTGGGATTCATTAAGGCCCTCCTTTGACGGATCGCTTCTTGTCGACTTCAGCTCATTATCCAAGAAGTTGATCTAGGAACAACCCCATCAGTACTTTGAAGCTTGCATGCCTCAATGGCAAGTTTCTCACTTCCGGCGACAGGTATACATCAATGACCTTCGACCAGAAGATTTTGCGTGGCGTTCGACGCCAAGTCCTTTATTCACGCCACGTGAATTGTACTGCAGTACCTTGAGGGTCATTATCATTATCGGTGATTCCTCTCGCGCTTGTTAACGATTTTCATTATTGGCCGGTAATCAAGCGATGTCTTTCCATGTTCGACTTCAGCGAAATTCTCACATGGATCGACTTGTACTTAGAGTGAAGATCGAACGAGTTTGAAGACCCCGGATCTAGTTTCATCCATCCGGGCTGCGATACATATTCAGGAAATATAAAAGCATTTGTCATGTACATCATTGCAGCAGATGATCATCCTACTCAAAGGATGATAATTTCAGCAAAGAATTATCAGTCTACCATCAGACGATCGTCTGTTCTATGTACCAAAATGTATTTATAAAGCTGAGCATGGGAATGCCCGCCTCAGCTAGATCATGAAAACAGAATGAAAAATAATGTATTGTATTGTATTGTATTACAGGGCGCCTCCTCAGCACTGGAATGAACTTCGGACCCTCTAGATAAAGCATTTCACCCGATAAACGGCCTCATACTTTAGGGGGCAACTGTTATAGACATTTTTGTGCCTCGCAGCATGGAGCATGAAATGTCAATAATTACAGGGATCCTCAGTCCCTAAACATGTTGTTCTTACCCCTAGAAGAACAAGGTCAGCAAACCACAGCACTTCCCATCAGTTCTCCACCTGAAAACACTCAAAAACAGGCTATTTTTGGATCATGTCAGCTGCTCCACTGAGCATCTGCGCTGGAATGCAACTGCTCCTCCTTGTACCTGCGCTGAAAGTCAAATCTAATGAAGGCTACCTGCGCTGGGCGAGATTGGCCAAGTGGCACAGTCATTCTGCAAGGTGTCAATTGCCCAGGAAGCTTCCAAACTGACACTTGGTTCAAGGGATTCGCCCTGTGATGAGTAAGAGGTACTTGATCTCCATGTGTAAGCAAGGATCTCCAAGTGGACTCAAGAACTGAAGTTTAACTGAAGAGGGAGAGGACACAAGGCAGCTTTATGTCAGTCTCAAGCTGACTCATCCTTTCTTCTTCTATCCTATATATAGAGCTCTTCTATGAGGTCTAATGAGGCTGGAATTTTGTGCAAAGCAAGGAAGTGCTGTTGGTTTACAGTTAGAGCTATTGGGTGATTGCT
The DNA here is from genome assembly GCA_031772625.1 of Pinus tabuliformis. Taxonomy (NCBI): domain Eukaryota; kingdom Viridiplantae; phylum Streptophyta; class Pinopsida; order Pinales; family Pinaceae; genus Pinus; species Pinus tabuliformis. The sequence goes on along the minus strand of CM062814.1, from coordinate 624,013,843 downwards.
TTTATAGAGGTGAAGAGGAGATTTCTTGCTGCTGGGGAGGTGCTGCTGGATTGGAGCCATTGATGGTTGTAACCTTCTCAGAACCCTTTTACTTCTATCAATAAAGCTTTGAATGTTCTCCTATATACTTGTATTGCATTGATGTATTGTATTTACTTGTATATCTGATTCACTCTAATCCATGCATCAGTTATGAGTACATGTTTCTTGTAGTTTTCCCTCTCTTGTTTGTGCAGGATCTTGGTGTAGCTGGACCGGCAAAGGGAGCAAGGAGCTGGGAACAAGAGACAAAGAGAAAGGACAGGATCGACAAAAGCGAAAGACACCGGTTGGTCAATCTTTTCTTCCTTCTCTGTACTTTCATAAAGGAAAATATCAAAGCTTTACTTTCAGTTGTTGCTAAGGACTATCACCCTTAGAGTAGGGATAGGGTCATCCGAGTCGGATACTTTTCCCCACAACACTTAAGGAGGAGAAGAGTTAGAGTTATTATACTGAGATTATCCCTCACTGAGTCTGATGAATCCATGCGCCTCATGCACTTCCCCAAGCTTCAGGAAACCCTTGTTTCCTTGATTATAGATATCCTTCCTTTTGCTTGAGATATCATGGTGTTGGTGATGGAAGAAGATTGTTGAAGGCTGGGATAGGACGAATCCGAAGGACGGTTCCTCTTGGAGCCAGAGAAAGACTCAGGTGAATTCTCTCCATGTTATTTATAGCTTACTGCAATAAAATAAATGTTGTCTTGTTTCCGAAATTAACTATGTTTATGCATCAAATTATGTTTTAATTCATATATGAATGTCATTTTGATGTATGATCAATCATTTGTTTATATGATATAAATTAAATTTCATGAATATGCTTTACTTATATATTGCTATGTATGTTCGAATTAAATGATTTTCAGGTTTGAAGAACATCGAGAGTTGTAGAGGGTCTAAACCCTGCGGGACCTACTCGAATGAAGGAAATCTGGGTAAGGTCACTCTTACATAGTTTGATAATATAGGCATCTTGCCTGAGATGTATGAGTATTTCTTGTTGTAGTTTGCTTCTACTCTGTTGGGTTTCTAACCCAAAGCCCTAGGGTGCTTTCACCTGAAACACAAGGCATCTCCATTTTGGCTCTCCATATTTTTTCGTCTCATCTCCTTTGACAACAAGGATGAGACTATTTCATCACATTTCAAGCTAGTTGTATTATTACCTATGGCAACAACCAAACAATCCCACGAGTTCGGTAGAGAATATAACAGACTGATGCACTTATCTTCATATATAATTTTAATATCAACATATAACAACCGACTTACCACAGTATTGAAGGTGTTCAAATTCTCTGTCACCATGTCTCCATCCTTCATCCTCAGGTTATAAAATTTGTTTCATAGGAATATTTTGTTCACCAAGGTCTTAGATTGATAAAAAGTCCCTAACTTGTCCCACAAAGCCTTTACAGTAGATCCGCCTGATATATTCAACAATAATGAATCTGAGAGACACAATCATATTGTGTTCTTTTCCTTCTTATCTAACTTCACCTAGTCTTCTATCGACATTCATGTTGGTGTCATACCTATATCTACAATAATCCATTGATCTCTTTCCACTAATAGATCCTCCATATTGAGCTTCCACGGCTCAAAACTCTTTCCATTAAATTTCTTGATCTCTATATTTACATTATTCACCATCTCCTTTCAAGGCAAGAATCGATCCTATGGATCTCCCACTATAAAAGGGTCTACAACAAGCTTGAGCAATAAACCCCTTATTTGTAAAGGCATCCCCTTGAAGCTAAAACAACTCTAATGCCATCCCCTTGAAGCTAAAACAACTCTAATGCCATTATATATATATATATAATGGCAAGAACATAAAAAAATATACACAGATATTTTCTCTTGGAACCCAAAACCGGGAAAACCAGATTTATTTTTCATGTTTTCTTTCAATGATACAATACATTATATACATGCCAAAGCATTCATAAACCCCAATCCATTACCCTGGATTAGAACATAAATGTAGTTCCCTTGGTTGGATCTACAAAATACCATGGGAAACACCATCATGCCTAAAACCATACACAAAACCATGGGTGGTTCTGCCCACCATCCTTAAGTTCGCCCCCCATCCTTAAGTCTTCCCCCCTGCAACCTCCTATGAACATGGAAATAATATAACACAAACCCAATAGTCTCCACAATGAGAGTTGGTCTCTAAAAGAGAAATTATCCACAATAGATTGCATCTCCACGAGAATACAAGTCACATCAGTTAGACCAAAATATTCCACAAGTGATGATGAGATACAACAATGAGGTGACCTTTATTCATATGGGGTCTATCTCAAGTAATTTTAACTAATGAAGCCCCTAAAACAAGTTTGACTATAAAAAAACCTTGGGCTACAAGCCAACCCACTACTTCAATGCTAAAACATGTTATTAATTCCCACATGTGTGAGATGTAAGCCTCATTAATGTTAATGTCATGACCCTTTTGGGCTCCAAATTCCATATCATGGTGTGTTGAAGCCTGAAAATGTGTATGTGTGACAATATCATCCAACATTTAAGGAGTTTCCCTCAAATAACCCTTTGAGGTTCCAAATCCAATTAGGGTTCCACCATGTCATCTCCATGTGTATCCAATGGTCAACACAAGGCCTCCTCTCTCTAGTGTTAGGGATCCATTAGGTGTAACAAGCCCTCCTCGGTCGTCTCATGGAATACCATCATCATCTAGGCTTTGAATCATGGCCAATTCATCAGGTAGTGTCAAGGTTAGATTGGGGGCATGTTGGGTCCAATGGTGCAATCATCAAGAATCCTATGTACTAGGTCAAAGAAGATCAATGTCCTAGGTCTTGGGACTTCTCTGGGACATGTGTCATCTACTCAAGCCATCATAAATCTCAATGCTCTAATGCAAGTCGGCAACGTTGCATATGTTAAGTAATCAATCTCTTTGAAAGGCCTGGGTACCTATGGAGTCAGTGCACTCAAGGCCTAGGCTATTGTGTACCACCTATCAAAACCAACAATAACTCAAGTGAAAGCAACCATCCATTAGAGACTAAGATCATATGAGCATCTAAGTGGACTAAACTTGGATATTAAGGGCATATTAATACTTAAAAATTGGATCACCTTCAGATATCTAACTAGACCAAGTCCCATAAAGGTGTTCTCTACCTTGATATAGGTGGCTAATGGACAACCCTATTAGTTGATTCCAACCCTCAAAGAGAAGTAGTATTTTCGAGGTCAACCCCTCAATCAATAGTTGTGAGTGTAAATATGTGGCAATGGACAGGAAAAGGCTTCGTGGCCAAGTGTCATGGTTAAGGGGGCCAACTAATGGGGAGACCACATCTCGAATGTATAGATGTGCTTGGCTTGATTTTTCCCCTCCTCTAGTGTGTCTTTTACTTTTTCTTTCTAATGCTTTGTATTACGGTGCATAGCTCAAGGGTTAGATCTTGCTCTTTATGATGTAGCATTTAATATTACCCCTTAAGATGAGATAGTGCATTCCTCGTTAGGGTTGGGACATGTAAAGGTTCCTTTTGATGTGAGGGAGCATCATGTGCTCAGGAACCAAGTGATGGCCAAACGAGGAGGGCAGAGCTCATGCTAGGTTTTTCTCCATGCGCTAACTTATGTTCCGACCATATTTTGCATTTTTTTTTTTATTTCATTGTGGAAATGATATGATTTTCCATTATTTTAGCTACAACAACCTCCAGACCAAGGTTTCCTAGACTTACTCAAGAAGTGTGGACATGAGGGTGCCAAATCATAATGAACCAATGACAAGTTAGACACAAAGAATGGAGGTGGTACATGGGGTTTGTAATGAGGCATGGAAAGTGTCAAGTATGATGTTTGGGAGAATGGACACACTATTTCAAACCAAAATTTCCAATTAGTGCCCCTCCTATAACCTTAAGGCCTTAAGAGATGTCCCACTAAACTAGGGATAAAGATGAACCCCTCTAGGAAGGTGAGAGAAAAAATTTACAATCCATATCCATCAATATTCTAGATCACCCCTTTATCAATAATAAATGCCCAAAACAAAAAAGAATAAGCACTTGATTGCAAAATGATCAAAATAACTTTTGAATAGAAGCCCACCTTCATCAAAGTGGCAATGTTGGATAGTGAGAGGCATGTCGTTGATGTAGGTGGTAGAGGCATGTGGCATATCATCATCAAGAAGTGAATATCAAGGGTCGTTGGCTAGTTGGAGGTCCACCTAGACATCAAATATAGGAGAAAAGTTTCCTCCTATGGGATTACCCATTTATGTGGGTAGCAAAGGCCATGCATTATTCATCTATAAATGGTAGCCTCACACATTTGTTCCAAAGAAATAGGGGCCTTTGGGAAGGTTGTTCCCTCTTTCCCCTTCTTTATATTATTTTGGCTAAGACACTAAGTTGAAGGGCAAAGCAAGAAAGGATTAAAGATAATATTCAAGGCATCATTATTATTAGATGATTCAAATTAATTAACCACATTCAATGTGTTAATGACACTTTGCTCTTAAATTAGTAATTAATTGAAAAGAATCCTAGATTAGTTTTTGAATGCATAAGTGGAAGGGTAAATAATGGTAAGAGTCACATTTATGGTTGGAATTCATCTCCTCTTTTGATGCAATTTATTACTATAATTTTAGATTTACCTTGTGTATGTTATATAAAACACTAACCTATGGGGATAGATTAATTAAATTAAAGAGTGTTTTAGTTGTTCCATAAAAATAATAAAAATGACTTTTCCTATTTATATGGATGAAATACGAATTTTTTGTTTGATTTTGAGATTGTTTATGTAGTTTCTTTAGTATCGGCATGATAAATCTCAATTTTTATAAAATGGGTCTATTTGTAAGTTTGATTAGAAAATAGATTTATTTAGTGGTTGCATATGGAAGTCTCAAATGTGTGATTACCAAAGCTATGATGTGTTCCATACATTCATACTTGAATATGAAATCAAGTGATTTTTCACCTTTTAGGATATAAGGTGTGGGCGGGAGAGCTCTTTGTCAAAAGGTTATCAATTTCCTCAAAGTGCATGTCATGTCTATTATTATTCCTTGAAATGTTCTTTTTTGTGAAGTAAATAATTTGTATTTACCTTCAAACAAAAGAGAACATGTTAATACTTTGAATTCTAACATGGTTGGTCATGAGGAAAACTTGACCATACCTATAATTTCAATATTTTAAAAAGAACAGAAGATAAGAGTTTGCATAAAGAATCAAAACCTAAATTACATAATCTAAACACATTACTTCCTAGGCCCTGAAAAGACTCATAAATATCACTGAAATATAAAAACTAAAAAACATTAGACCAAGAGTTGAATTAAGATGAATTAATTGAATCTGTCTTCAACAAGTATGGGTTGCTACCTTGAGAGCAACCAAAATAAAGAGGAATTCCCATATGTTTCTTGATATGCCCCAGTTGCCAATCCAATGTTATTATTTATCACTACATGCGATCCAAAGAAAGGAGAATATCCTATCTACTTTTGTTTTTGTGTATTAAAACCCTGCCAATAAGAAGCATGAGATGTCAATAAATGTCCACCTTGTACATGTATTGAATATACCACCTCCATGTGTGTCCGCCATCAGGAAACCAATCCAAAACTTCTAAAAGAACTTCCATGTCTAAGAGGGTACATCTTTGATTAGCTAATTATCATTCTACCTAAGCAATATCCTCATGGATAGGTTGCAGAGTGAGCTCCCGAAACCATACATATAAAATTTTCGCCCTGACTTCTGCCCAAGTATGCCCACATTCACCTCATTCCTAGTAGCAATCTAGCTTGTGGAACAAAAGCTCGTTGGCATTCCATACTATCTGTGATGAGTTCAAGACATGCATAGAGAGAGTCAAAGATTCTTTTAGGTTCGAGATAGAATCAATAGAAAAAGGTGAGCTCGTGGGGGATACATTCCTCATGGGGAGCCTTGTCAGATAAAAGAATCCAAGGGGTCTTCTATGAATAAGATAGACTGATAGTCTTAAGATGGGGAAGAGATTTGTAATCTCCGAGTCTCTCACAAGTGCCTGTAGAACAAGCTAACACCAATACAAATATTATGAGAAAACTAAGAACATGCATAAAGAGATTAAATTTGAACTTGGGTTATTGGGTGTTGGGACTATTTGTAGGTTGACTGTTAGAACCGACTTTGTGAGTATGCTTTCATGGAGTCCAACCGGATGATGCTCTTCTGAGGCATGACCAAGGCTTGAATTCTACCCACAGTCAATGACAGAGGCCAGATGGATGAAGGAAACAATTGTTTCTTGTCGACTTTTTTAGTGAGACCCCCAAGACTGATACTTGAATAGACAAGAACCCAAAATATAATCTTTCAACCTACTTCAGGGGTATACACATTGCCTCCATGAGGGGGATAAATAATGTGGTTTTTCCATAAGCGAATTTCCAGAGTCTCGACCCCATACACCTGGTATCAAGCATGAAACTAAATAGAGAGCCACCAAGCTAGTGGCATTCAATAATGTTTCTAAGCTACGAGCTATTATAATTATCCTTCATTTGATAGAAGATAAATATCGCCATTATGAGATACAACAGATCCCTAGTCACATTAGTTGGGAAGATCCCCTCAGGGAGTGTGAAAAACCATCTGTATATGCTAGATTCCATCAAATAACCAAAGTTGCGAGTGGAGTGGTGCTTATACTAGACGCAAGACAATTTAGTGGAGAACTTCCTTGTGCCTTTCACACGAAAATATTCTAAACCATTATGGGGGTGTGTTGCCACGTCCCTCAGGCATGTGGCTTGGTGGGATGGTTGCAACCCATCCCCCACTCTCTCTCGATCTTAGCACCCCATCTAGGGATTATTCTCCTTAAATGTTCAATCCTCTCAAATTCTTATTTAAAAGTTTGTTCAAGATTGCTTTATTATTTATAAGGTTCTCTTTCAATCCAACTCATCACATTAAAAATGGAAATGGATTATTCCTCTTCAAAATACATTATAATTAATGGTTTTAACCAATTTACTTGAGAACTTTTAGAAAATGGTTTAGTATGATTTGTAAAATCTTTGAAATTACATAAATAAAGAGTGTAAATAATTACACCAAACCATTGGCTAATTTGACAATAAGAATCAATATGATTGAATCTACTTAATTTTTCTAAAGTAATATAAAACATTTACATCTATGATATTATTCAGTTGAATTATATTTTATGACCAAGTTAAAACTTAAAAAAAAAATCTTAATAAAACAAAACAAAAAAATTATATTAACAAAAAAATGTTTTGTATTATAATAAAAAATTGAAGATGTTTCCTATAGGCGGAATCTCAATTTGTGATTGCCTTGTTATGAAATATTATACAAAACATGAGATTCAAGTTTCAAATCCACCATGGGTCAAACCAACAACAACAAAAAATTGAAGATGTTGAAAAGTGAATGGTGATGTCATTGATGCCAACATAAATTCTTGAACGTTCTTAATATTTTTATGGATTACATTAATTGAAGCTCTAAATGACAAGAAGTCATGTACGTCTTGCTCTTGTTGAAGGTTTTGAGGGTGAATATTAGTGGATTTTCCTTTGTGACCATCCTCAGTTGATGCTCCTTGTCATGCCAATTCCAACAATGTGTGGCATGCAACGAGTGATCTAGGTGGATATTGGTGGCCACCCGCCTATTCCACTTGGACTCCCAACATTGTTTCCTTTTAGTTTCTTGTTTTCCAAAATAGTTTCCTATTTCGGTAGATTTCTATTTTTGGCAATTTTTTAGGTCTTGAACTTATGGAGGCCCTAAATGACATTTCTTTTAGGGAAATGGGAAAATGTGAGTCTTGGACTAACATTTGCAATCAAAATTTGTTGTCCTTGGATAGGCCTTTTTAATGGTCTATCATGTGTGCCAAACAAAGATCATGTGTCAAAGTTACAACCTCAAGAAGTCAACGTTCCAGCTATCCCCAGTGGGGCCCACAAGCTTTTGGCGGTTCATCTCCTAGGGTTAGCTTTTGGATTTTTTGGGTTTCTCATTGTTTCTTCATGATAAAAAGGCCTCACAACCTTATTGTAACTCAGTTCAAAAGGTATGTATCCACCACATCTCTTCTCAGAGATAAGCTACTATCACCCGAGCTAGTTTGTTTCCTTTCTGCATGTAAACATTTTTCAGCATTTGCTATTTATTAATTGAAATTTTGTTTTGTTGTATCTTTGTGCTTTTGTTTAAATTTGTATTTCATTTATTTCCTTCATAAATTTGGATCAGTAGTATTAGAGCGGTCTACTCTTTCTCTATTTTTTTGTGCATGTCCCCAATGAGGTCGGGGTATAAGGAGTTGATACTTGAACTAGTTGAGCCCTTGCAAGACTAGCCTTGATAACCCCAATGACCTCCCATGGTGGAAGAAAAGAAAGACGAGGGAGTAGGAGATCCTTGCAAATTATTTCTTGAAGAAGCCCTTGAGCAACAAAGGAACAACATGATAATTAATTTTTCCCAAATCCTTTGGTAGATACCAGTGGGCGAAGCATCTTCATCCAAAAGTTACTTCGAAGGAAATGCTCTAAATATATGGTTAAATCTACTGGAATGATATTTTTCATTCCATAATTTTTCCGATGGGGAAAATATTACTTTTGCGATCCTTAAGGCCACCCCCCATGTTAAGAACTAGTGGGAAACATACTGTGAGTAGAATGACGAGGAGGAAACCTCATTGTTTTCAGTGGCACTGTCTTGGAATTATTTCTGAGATGTTCTCAAGGAACAATATTACCGTGTTAGGAGCTATGAAGAGAAGTATAGAAAATAGACCTCCCTACGAGAGGAAAGGGACCAAGACATATCAGAGTTCATGAATATTTTCCATACCATAAGCACGAAGTTGTGTATCAAGGACTTTGAGTGGCATCTAGTACTCAAGCATCGTGGTTGTCTACATAAATACCTCTAGGAAAAAATGGAGTTCATGGACATGTCCTCGCTTGGCGCAGCGTACCGGTATGTTGCCAAAATCAAGAAAAAAATTAAACAGAAGAAGAGAGACTTTGGATCTATGAATCTGAAGCAGGGAAAAGGCACCCCAAAATTACAAAACAATGGACATATCCAAGGTGGAATGACCTAAGACAACCCATCAAAGCCGCAAGAAAAAATAGAAATGGAAAGATGAAGAAAGACACAGGAAAGTGATGTGAGTTCCATAAGAGGCCCACTCACAACACAAATGATTGTCGCACAAAGCAGATACTAGTGGTCAAGATAAAATCTTTAGAGTCAAATGCATGTTCTGACTCTGAACCAGAACCTGACAAGAGGAAACAGATTATTGATGTATAATCCATTGTCACCTTTGCTACCACCAAGATAAAGAAGATTGAGCTTGAATATCCAAAGGAGGGTGATCATCTCTTCCACTCACTGATATGGGTGAAGGGTTCTTCATTGTAGTTCATTGTCGATAGTGTGATTCAAAATAACCTCATCTCCGCAGAGGTCGTTAAGTAGTTGGGCCTACTAACAACACCACACCTGCAACCATACACCATTCGGTGGCTTCACCAAGGGTGAGATCTTTGCGTCATCCAGTTGTGTCACCTTCCCTACAGCATCAAGCCCTTCACGGACGAGGTACTATGTGATGTTTCTCCCCTTGAAGTTTGTGATGCTTTATTAGGCCAACCATACTTGTAGAAGCATCATGTTTTGTATGAATCTAGACCTCGTATTATTATTATTATTGCTTTGGGCAGAAAGTTATACATGATACCAAAGGTAGCCTTGCATACCACCATTTCTCTAATCCCTGCTAAGCAATGCAATAAGATAATCTCCCAGACTCAGATTTTTTTTTCTTCTTGATTCGTTCTCAAAGTAAGGCGAAGATTGTGGCCACTTACATAACCCCCAAAAAGTGTCACTCCACACAACAAAATGAAGTTGAAAAGGTTGTGGAAGAGTACAGATACATCTTCTTCTCACCCACAGGGGTACCTTTCCACTGTCAGATCGATCTGACTCCCAGGGCACCTCTTCCTAATGGACCAATATATCATCATTTTCTTCAGGAAAATGAGGAAATCAAGCGACAGATCCAATATTTGCAACAAAAAGGGTAAATTCGACCAAGTTCCTCACCTTGTGGAAGCCTAATTGTACTTGTACAAAAGAAGGATGAGACCTAGAGACTCTGTATTGACTATCGAACACTGAATAAAATCACTATCAAGAACAAATACCCGATCCCATGGATTGATGACCTTCCTGAATAGTTCAAGGGGGGTAAGTAATTCAACAAGCTTGATTTGAATTCTGGTTATCACCAAGTTCCAATAAAACCCATAGATGTATGGAATAACACCTTCCAATCTAACAAGGGTCTCTTTGAGTGGTTGGCCATGCCCTTCAAAATGACAAATGCTCCTGCAACTTTTATGACGCTGATGGATGACATTTTGTGGCCTTGCACCAACTCGTTTGTGGTTGTATACTTAGATGACATCCTCATTTTCAACAACGGTTGGAAATATCACTTACAACATATTTGGTAAGTCCTTCAAACCATGCAAAGGCACAAACTATGTGCCAACTTAGAGAAATGATCCTTTGGCACAAACCATGTCCAATATCTACGCTACATAATTGATGACCAATGCATGCATGTGTATCTAGCTAAGATCCAAGTCATTCAAGATTGGCTAGCCCTAGTGACTCTAATAGAGCTTCACATCTTTTGGGTCTTGCCAATTTCTATCGAAGATTTGTCTTGGGGTTATCTCATATCACTTGGCCTTTGAGTCAAGTTACCAAGGGCAAAGCAAAAGCAAAGTTTTTTTTGCCCGAGTCACAATAGAATAAATTCGTTCAACTGAAACACCGACCTTGCTATGCACTGGTCCTCACATTTCCATACCTGCAACAGCCATTTGAAATTGAGATAGATGCCTCTAACTATGTTATTGGTGTAGTTCTCACCCAAAAAGGGCATCTGATGGCTTGTCACAATGAGACACTCTCGGATACTATTCAGAAGTACCCCACCTATTATAAGGAGATGTAATCCATCGTGCAGGCTTGTCGACATTAGAAACATTATATTCTGAGGAAGGAGACGATCAACCACATATATCATCAACCTCTTTAGTTTATGCAGACACAAGGAAAGTTGCAAAATGATCACCATAATAAATGTTCCACATATCTACAAAAATTCCACTTGAACATTAAATATAAGAAGCGAAACACCAATAACATTACATATTTCCTCAGTCGACCCCCAGTTGTGACACTGACCATCGTTCTTACCTCCTATGGGCACAAGACTTCTAGATGGCCACAACTATACAAAAATGAACCAGAATTTTCCACCACATATCAAATGTTGATGGATGGTAAGAAAGTTGTGGACTTCCACCTCCAAGACGCATTGTTATGATACCTGGGACACCTTTTTCTTCCTTCAAGCGAATGCGCCAAGATGATCTATGATTTTCACTACAATTGGGTCACAGGACACTTTGGTGTGGAGAAGATAGTGGCAGTACTACAGAAGTATTTTCATTTTCCAAAACTTTGACAGGATGTCGAAAAATATATCAGATCTTGCATTGCATCTGCCAACGTCAAGCCAACCATTAAGAAGCAAGGCCTTTACATTCTTTTTCCTACTCCTAGTCGGCCTTGGGAATCCACCTCCATGGACTATATGTTTGGTCTTCCTTCTAACAAGCATGGAAATGACAGTGTTTTTGTGGTCGTTGATAGATTTTCTAAGATGGCCATATTGGTTGCCTACAATAAGAATATCACGGAAAAATCCACTATCAAACTCTTCTTCGAACAAGTGTGGGTACATTTTGGGATCCCACTGACCATTATATCATATCATGATAACAGGTTCTTAAGCACATTTTGGTCAAACCTTTGGTAATTTTTGGACACCAATCTTACCAAGTTGACTTCATTCCATCCCCAGACTGATGGCCAAACAAAGGTTGTCAACAGGATGATAGTGCACATACTACACATGTACAACTCCAAGCACCCACGAACATGGAATAAGAGCCTCCTCTATGTACAACACATCTATAACAAATCTCTCCATAGCTCGATTGGCCATAGCCCCTTTCAAGTGGGCCTGGGATTTTAGTCATTGTGTCCTATTGACACTGCAATGCCTATTGCAATTGCACAGGTAAAATCTGCACATGTTCAGTCTAAAGTTGATAAACCCACAAAGTTTATTGAACACATTCAGCACATCCACCAGCAGGTTCATGATATCTTGGATAAAGCCAATTCCAAGTACAAACAATGTCATGATTAGCATTGAGTGCCACATAAGTATTAAGTGGGTTACAAGGTTTGGTTACATTTGTAGAAGGAACGCCTTACTGTAACCCATTGGAAGCTTTGACCACTTCGATACGGACCTTACACCATCACCAAGGTTGTGGGTGACAATGATTTTAAGCTAAGTATTCCCCCATTCCTTTGCCTACACCCAATATTCAACGTGGACTACCTTCAGCCATGATTTCCATTAGTATTGGACACATCAGACATTGTTGAGCAGCTGACACCCACAAAGCTCAACATCGAGTGCCTTGAGTAGGCCATAATTGATTAGATCATAGACACACGAAGTAAGAACACTCAACAACATATGATCCAACTATATTGGGTTGTCCAAGTCAATGAGCTCCTACACCAAGGCAAGTTGACATGAATTGGAGCATATTAGTAATGTTGTACTAATTCGCCATTTAGAATTAAACCCAAGATGATTATCATTTTCTTTTCAAGTGCTTAAGGATTCAAGACTTTTTCTTAATTAGTATATTTTCATGAGAGTTTCTTATGTAAATGTTATGAACAATTTAACATCAAAGAACATATGTTGAACAACAGCAATATAACAACAATGAACATAAAAATATAACACACAACAAGAACATGATAAAGGAGTTCACCCGTCCTAGTCTACGTCTCCTTGTTCCAGCTTCCAATGGCTTGGGCATCTCTATTATGCTCAAATTACATCAAAAGTGTGTTTACAATGTTTAGATGCCTTTGAAACCTATCTCAATGAGTTCAGAGTACCAAAAATTGCTAGAATTGACTATTTTTGCATCAAATTTGGATAAGTATTGGAGTATGACTTCTCCTAGTTCTTCCTCTAATCATTCCACAAAATGCTCTAAAACCAACAGAAAACTACAAATTAGCCACAAAATCAACTAACTGGGCAAGAATTTCGCCGCACCGCATGCCATATCATGTTGGCCTTATCGTAGATCGCAATCGGTGGGTTTTGACGGGCGGAATGTCTTGTTTATCCGGCAAGATGTTGTGATTGCGATATCGCGAACCCACCGAAGTTTTAAATTGTGACATAACATGTTATCACATCTGGGGTCTTTCGCATTCGAGACTTAACTTGCTTCGGGGCCAATTCCTGTTACTATTGCCATTGCGATATGCGATCTCATCGCTAATATTGTCGGGGCCAGGGCGAATACTTGTTCTCTGCTCCCTTTCATCGGTTGCGATTACGATTTGATCGCATCGCAACCCAACCTACCAGAGGCCGATTTGAAACACATTTTTAGGCTACCGCTGTGATATGCAATTTGCGAGGACCAATGGCAAGCTGCCACTTGGCACCTCCTTATTCTCTAAAGACTTGTCGCATCACCCCAATCCTGCCATGTAGGCAAGTCAAACTTGAACTTTGACTTGCTCTAACTTCTGCATACGAACTCAAATTTGAGTGTCGTTCACACTGTTAGAGTCAGAATGATGAGCTCTTCAATCTAAAGCTGAGTTTGAGAAGATTTTGACACTTTGATTTTTTAGCATAATTCTAAGCACCTGATCACTCCTCCCCACTAGAAGCCTTTTGGACCCTAAAAGGATCACTTTCAGTTATTGAACAGATGAAGGTATTGTTCCCTCACCTTCCCCACTTCATTCCATTTTTCCTTTTATGGACGTGTACCAATGAGACCCACCCAAAGATAATCAATATTTCTTCTTTTAATTGTCCTTGTCCTTCTATCAAGTATAGTGTCTTGCTGAAGCACATAAGGTATTCTGGAGAAAAATCTTCAATAGATGGAATTTGAATATTCTCTCCTTGATATTCAATCAAAGGAGGTTCATACAATCTCAAATTTTCAACATTAGCAATGGAATAGATTTGCATATATGAAGGTAAATAAAGCTTGAAAGCATTATTACCAATCTTTTCCAAAATTTTAAATGGACCATAACGAATTGGTTTCAACTTTTTACCTTCACCTTGAAGCCTTTCCTTGCTAATGTATAGCTAAAATTAATCAACTACTTGAAATTGATGATCCACGCGATGCTTATCATGCCTTGCTTTATACTTGCCTTGACTCTTTTCTAGTTGTTCTTGAACTGTTTGGTGAATCAACTAAATTTTCTCAATGAATTTCTTTGCTTTGTCTATGTCACTATGTCCATCTACAGCTACATATTTCCCAAAGATGAAATCCAAAGGCAATTTAGGCAAATATCCAAGACATTCCTCAAAAGTCGAAGTTAGAGTAGAAGAGTGTTTTGCTCGGTTGTAAGCATGTTGAATATAATGCAACTGTTCATCCCACAACTTAGGATGTTTGCTACAATATCCTCTTAGCAAATGAATGACTGTCCTGATGACCACTTTAGTTTGACCATCTCTTTACGGATGGAAGGTTTCACTTTTCTTCAATTTGGTGTCCATTGCATTCCATAAACTTGACCAAAAATTCCCAACAAATCGTGAATCACAATCACTTACAATAGAAGTAGGCAATCCAAAATGAACCCATACATTTTGAAAGAAAAGTTGAGTTTTTTGTTCAGTTGTAATTTTATTTTTACAAGGCATTAATATGCACATCTTATTGAACCTATCCACAACTACGTACAAATAATCATGACTTTTCCTTAATAAAGGAAGACCTCCTACAAATTCTATAGAAACACTTTCCCATGGTTGTGAAGGCACTCGAAGTGGTGTGTACAATCCTAGTTTCCCATTACTAGGCTTACTGACTGCACACAATGAACAACCTCTTATAAAATGTGACACACTTTCAAGCATTCGAGGCCAATAAAAATACCTATGAATATTTTCCGTTGTCCAGCAATAGGAGAACTGTGTGCTTCCTTTATGACATTTAATCTCTCTTCCCGTGGAACACAAAGTTTTCCCAAATGATACAACAGGTTATCATGAATATGGTAGTCTAATTCCTCAACTTGGTGGCCTTGACTCAAGTTTAAATATACCTCATGGAATTAAGCATCTTGTGTGTATTGTTCAACATAAATTTCAGGAAAAACATAATTATTCTTGAGTAAAATGGCTACATTTACAACCGGTCTAGAAAGAATATCAGCAACTCTGTTATAAATGCCTTTCTTGTACCTGATTACCAAGTGGAATTGCTATAAAAATCCCATCCAACGAAAGTTCCTTGACTGCTGCAATTTGGTTTGTGATTGTAGATATTGCAAAGGTTGATGATCGGTGTGAATAATGGTTTCTTTTCCCATCAAATAATGCTTCCATTTCTTCACACTTTGTACCAATGCATAAAGCTCTTTATCATATGTAGGATAATTAATAACAACACCATTAAAAATTTTAGAATGAAATGAAATGGGCTTACCATGCTGTAAAAGAATTGCACCCATGGCGTAGTCACTTGCATCTGTTTGTATTTCAAATGGTTGTTTTAAATCCGGCAATGCCAAAACTAGGGTTGAACTAATCTTTTGTTTCAAAGCATCAAAAAAATTTTGTTGTTTTCCTCCCCACTGGAAGACAACCTTCACGTTGGTCAACGCATGTAGTGGAGCTGCTATGGAGGAAAAATTGGCAATAAACTTCCTCAAGTACTATGCTACTCCTAAAAAACTCCTTATTTCTATCACTGATTTGGGTATTGGCCAATTCACAATGACCGAAAATTTAGAGGGATCAATCTTCAACTCACCTCCTCCAACTATGTGGCCCAAATACACTGAATAAGTTTTCCCGAATTCACATTTAGACATCTTCAGAAATAATTGTTCTTTTCTCAAGACATCTAGCACTTTCCTAACATTCTTGACATGATCTTAAAACATCATACATGACTCTCATGAATGTCGTTGGAGCATTGCAAAGACCGAAAGGCATTACCAGTCACTCAAACAATCCTTTTTTGGTTTTAAAAGCAGTTTTCCAAATGTCCTCCTCAACTATTCTAACTTGGTGATATCCACTTCTCAAGTCTAATTTAGTGAAATACTTTGCATTTTTCAACTGATCTAGCAAATCATCTATTTTGGGCAGTGGGTATCGATTCTTTATTGTGATCTTATTTAAAGCTCAATAATCTACACACATGTGCCAAGTTCCATCTTTCTTGGGTACCAATACAATTGGTGAACCACATGGTGAAGTAGAAGGATAAATTACTCCTTTATCTAACAATTCCTGGACTTTTTTTTAATTCTAAACTTTCCAGAATTAACATTCGATACATACCAATGTTTGGGAGTGAACAGTCCTGCTATAACTGAATTTCATGTTGAATTCCTCTTTTTGGTGGCAGTCCCTTTGGTTCTTGAAACATGTCCCCATATTGATTGAGCACATAAATCAATTCAACTTTCAACTTTACATCACAGCCTTCACAGGATTCCTGCTCCGTGTCATTTTTTTGCTTGATCATGAGGAGCACGAGACTCTTGCAGGAATTAACCAGTCATTTCATTTCACCTGCGCTTGCCAAAGACATAGTAAGTTTCCTATGATGGGCTCTCACAATGTACTCCACTCCGTTTTTTATCAAATGGTATTTATTCTCAAATCTGTGGAAAACAGCCTTCCTGTCATATAAATACAGACTTCCCAACAAAATTCTTGAGATATCCAATGGCACAACGTCTAATTCAACTTCATCAATGAAATTATTGGTGAATGAAAACCTGAAAATACATTTCCATGTGACCTGTAAATTAGCATCCTTGGCTATCCATCCCAAAAGATACGGTTTGTGATGGGGCACAGTTTCCAGATTCATTTTCTTAACCAAATATGTAGAAATTAAGTTAGCATGTGATCCACTATCAAGCAGTGTATCGATTTTCATATGTTTGGAAATGACTCAGATATGGAATAGCTCTATTCGGTTTTCCTCATTCGAAATGTTGTGGGTATTATTTGTTGCGTTGGTACTTGCTATGGCTTCCTCTTTACTGATCTCTTTGCTTGCTTTTGTCATGGATTTTCCCTTGGTGACTGTGGCTGCGATTTTTGTTTCATCTCCTGAGTCTGAACCCAAGTCTTGTTGTGCAGCAGCATTGGTCTTTTATTTGCCTTTATTGTTGAATTCATTTAGTCGTAATTCTAGATGAAGCTTCCAACAATGCACTTCATCATGTCCTTCCTTGGAACAATTCTTGCACACGGGTCTCTCCTCTTTTTTCTTAACGGAAGCATTTTTCTTCTGCTTTCCTTTAAATGTATTCCCTTTTTCAACACTCTGAAATGGCTTCCTCTTGCCTTCTTCCTATATATTTTTCCCTCTTTCTTCAAGGTGTGTAGCTTGAACACGGACCTCATCAAGATTCGTGGGACTAAACATAAGAATGGTATGTCAAAGATATCTATGCAACCGTCCTATGTATTTCAACAAGGTATCTTGTGACTGTAAGTCTACTCCTAGCATAAGAGCTCTTTTCCTAAACTCTTGAGCATACTCTTGCACATTTTGACCTTTCAACTATTTGAAATTTTGCCAATTCATAATGGCGTTTTGCATATGAACTAAAGGGTAGAACTGTCTTTTTATAGCATCAATGAAATCAGACCAAGTAATAGAGATCTTACCATGTGTTTTGATCTCATCTTGAGTCCTTGCTTCCCACCATACAAGTCCTGCACCCTCCATTCTCAATGAAGCCAACTGAATTTGATATTGTCCTCTTGAAGGTTTTGAATTCTATAATACACCTCCAACTAACGAATCCAATTATCCAATTTCTATGCATTAACTTATCCATTGTACATAGGCAACTCGAATTTAACATCAAGCTTCACAAAAGGTGATTTACCAACCCCTTTTGAAGAATGATGATGAGTATGAGTAACGGTGGTATTTGTGGAAGAGTGTTTAGTTTCTTTCGAATAATAAGATGAAGAAGATGGTGGAGGTGGTGGAGGTTTGTCTCCATTCCCATTATTTCCTTTTCATTTATCTTCTTTTCCATTACCTCCTCATGAAGAGCCTTCTCAATTGGGAGGCTTGGAACTTTCTCCTTGTAGTATGTTGTTCCACTCTTCATAGAGGACCTTAACCATCTTTGTCATATCAAACAAAGCCTTTCTAAAGGTCTTCTCATCTTCTATCATGATAGGTTCTTCTTCATGAGACATGGTCTCTGAAGATTCAACTACAACTTGAGTTTGTACTGGTGTTGGAATCTCAACTGCAACTGCTGTAACTTGAGGCTGAACTGGTGTAGAATACTTTGGCAACCTTGCTCTTCTTCCCTTTGACCCAATTTCAGGGCTTTCAACCAGCTTTCCTTCACCTCTTTTGAGCTTTAATATTATGAACATGACATAAACTTGCAAACAACTAAATCCTTCTTTCATAAAGCAAATCTAGTAAGAAAAACCAATGCGTTGATACCAACTTAATCTGAATTGGAGTAGATTATTAATGTTGTGTTAATTCCCCATTCAGAATTAACCCAAGATGCTTATCATTTGCTTTTTAAGTGCTTAAGGATTCAAGACTTTTTCTTAATTAACAGATTTCCATGAGATTTTCTTATGTAAATGTTATGAACAATTTAACATCAAAAAACATATGTTGAACAACAGCAATATAACATAAATGAGCATCAAAATATAACACACAACAAGCACATGATAAAGGAGTTCACCCCTCCTGGGCTACGTCTCCTTAGTCTGGCTTCCAATGGCTTGGGTCTCTCTATTATGCTCAAATTACATCAAAAGTGTGTTTACAATGCTCAGACGCCTCTGAAACCTGTCTCAATGAGTTCAGAATACCACAAACTACTAGAATTTACTATTTTTGCATCAAATTTGGATAAGAACTAAAGGAGTTATGACTTCTCCTAGTTCTTCCTCTAATCATTCCAAAAAATTCTCTAAAACCAACATAAAACTACAAATTAGCCACAAAATCTGCTAACCTGGCAAGAATTTCGTTGCACCGTGAGCCATATCCTGTCGGCCTTATCGCAGATCGCAATCGGCAAGTTTTGGCGGGCAGAATGTCTTGTTTACCCGGCGAAATGTTGCAATTGCGATATCGCAAACCCACCACAGTTTTAAACTATGACATATAATGTTATCGCGTTCGGGGTCTTTTGCATTCAGGACTTAACTTGCACCGGGGCCGATTCTTGTTATTGCTGCAATTGCGATATGTGATCGCATCGCATCGCATTGCTAACCTTGTTGGGACTAGAGTGGATACATGTTCTCTGATCCATTTCATTGATTACGATTGTGATTTGATCGCATCGCAACCCAACCTACCGGGGGCCGATTTGAAACACCTTTTCTACCTACTGATGCGATATGTGATTTGCGAGGACCGATGGAGGGCTGCCACTTGGTGCCACCTTATTCGCTGAAGACTTTCCACATCATCCCAATGCTGCCATGTAGGCAAGTCAAACTTGAACTTTGACTTGCTCTAACTTCTGCATACGAACTCGGATTCGAGTGTCGTCCACACCGTTGGATTCAAAGTGATGAGATCTTCAATATGAATTTGATTTTGAGAAGATTCTAACACTTATATTTTTTAGCATAATTCTGAGCATTTGATCACAAGTGGTCACTAAGGACCAAGTTCAGCAAAAGTTTCCCCATCTCATGGAGGAAATCAACATAATGGGGACCATTTCTTCCTGGAGGGGAGAACTGATCTAGGTGGATATTAGTGGCCACCTACCTATTCCACTTAGACCCCCAGCATTGTTTCCTTTTATATTCTTTTTTTCCAACACAGTTTCCTATTTTGGTAGTTTTCTTTTTTTAGTAGTTTTTCGGGTCCTGAACTTCCGAAGTCATTTTGAGGTCCTAAAGGATGTTTTTTGGGGAAATGGGTGAACGTGAGACCTAACTAATGTGTGTAGTTGAAATTTTTTGTCTTAAGATAGAAATTTTTAGTGGGCTATCATGCATGCCAAACAAATAACGTACACCAAAGTTATAACCCCAAGAAGTTAACGCTCCAACTAACCTCAGCGAGGCCCACAAGATTTTGATGCTTCATCTCCTAAGGTTAGGTTTTGGATGTTTATGGTTTCTCACTATTTCTTCATGATATGACTTAGAGCCTCATTGTAACTTAGTTTAGAAGGCATGTAGCCACCACATCTCTTCTCATAGATAAGCTACTATCACCCAAGCTAGTTTGTTTCCTTTCTGCATGTAAATAGTTTTCAGCATATGTTATTTATTAATTGAAGTTTTGTTTCATTGTATATTTGTGTTTTTGTTTAAATTTGTATTTCATTTCGTTCCTTCATAAATTTGGATCAATGAGGCTCCTTATGGTTTGGGAGATATGTTTAATTAAAATTTGGCACCCCCTTTCATGTGGTCAAAGCTCCAACTAAGATGACATGGCATCTTATCATTGACTAGAAAATTTACTTCAATCATGAAGTCAAGAAGGAAAAAAATATTATTATGGAAAAATTATCTTATGGAGGGAATCACAATTTAAATTTAAATCCAAGTCAAGTCGACCTAAAGGGGGATTGAAAATTTTGGTTGCATTTTGAAATTTTGAATTTCAAATCTTTCCCTTCAATTTATTCAAGTCGACTCCCTCAAATGACACTCTTTCATATCTATAAAAGGGGCATTCGTCACTCCTTATAAGTATGGATTAAACGCTAATCTTTTGAGAATTCTGAAATGGTATTGGGCTTGTATTCTTAAGATATGGTTTTTGTAGGGTTCAACTAGGTTTTCTCAAGCCCATTATGCAGATAGTTCTAAGGATATTTATGAAGGAAATGAAAAGTGTTAGCACAATGTTTCATCATTTTAAAATATTCTCATTAACATCGATTATGGGATGGCCATTTACTCGAAAAATTCATCGAATGAAATAGAAATGCAATCACATTAATGAGACTGACGACAAGGATAACTCTTTTTATTTTCACACATCAAGTTGTTGTGACCATCCCTATTACCTCTACAACAAGAAATTAATTCACCACAATGATTTGTCATTGCTATTTCTTGTTCTCTAAATGCATTATATCATGTTGCATTGACAAATGTTTTTGGATATATCTAGTGTTAGAGTCAGTATTTGCATACTTCCATCAGTGATCAAAACTCCTCTTTTATATCATATTAGTGTCCCATGTTGAAATTTTTATCATTCCACCTAGGTCCTCATGCAAAAATTTACTCACTGATGGTAGCCCAAGTTAAAATCCCATTCCCTCTCAAAAAATAAATATTTGTTGGCCCACCTTCATGTGTCTTGTTGAGCATACATTGACCATAAAGGCTCATTTCATTATGTTTTTTTCAGTCAAGTCCACCTAGATTCCTGTCATTCAAGGTCCCATTAGATCACTAGGTTTCATTTTCCAAGGTCTAATAAAACACCATTTCACTGCATAAGGCCAACAAAGTATGAGAGTCAACAAAATAATATCCCTTTTTTAGTTAAATAAGGATTTACAAGCATGTAACCATGGTTGCTAAAGTTATAAGTTTGATTTTAAGTAAGAATTTCATTCCAGTTTGTAATTTTATTCCAAAAACAGAGATGTAATCCTATTTTTATTATATATTTATGTAATTTTATGTCATTATATGTAATAAGTGACTTTTCTCAAGTTGTCAACTTAGTTCCAAAATGCCAAAGGACCAAAAGTCAAAGGTCAAAGTATGTCAATGTATATCAAGTGATCAATTTGTACAAGAAAAGGTCAAATGTAAAGATATAGTTTCCAAGAGTAAATTGAATGACAAAAGGAAGAAAGTGGGTCCCAAGGCCCAAAACATCAATTTCATGAAGTATAAAAGCCACCAAGACATCAAAATAAAATCCATTTGCACTCTCAAAGGTCGAGCTCATACTCCCTTGGCTCAAAAAGTCAGTTTTGCAAGTCCAGAGGAGAAAAATTTCTTGGCGCTGCACTTAGGAAGAAGGCATTGTGCTTAGAAGCCAAGTGTTGCGATTAGATATTTTGGCACTGCATTTTTTAACACTTGTGTTGCGCTTCTAGGTTAGGCATTGCGCTTTTTCCCTGTAAGCCTCCAAAGCACCAAAAACACCTCCAAATCCTCTCATAGCTCAACAAGATTGTGTTTTCCTCCTCTACCAAGTAAGTAACCCTATTTTCCACTCATTTGCTCTTCAAAACAACACTTTTTCTTAGTGTTTGATTCCTAAGAAAAATTGGTCCCTAGGCAAGGGAAAAAACCCTAAATCCATTCCTATCTTAAAAATTGTTGCCCACAGACCCTACAACACCTTCCTACATCACTGTTGAAACCATCCCTACCCTTACATTATCTTTCCTTAGTCCCTAAACACTTTTCTTACAAAACCCTAAGACCTAGGTTTCTAAAAATCCCTAGGAAACCTCTACCATTAACCTGTAAATTAATTTTCATTTCCAACTCCCTTCACATTTTCACCCTCCATCACCTCCCATAGTTCCATAACCTAGCACCTCATCTCCCCAAATTTTTTACTCCTAACGCCATTCCCTAGACCTATTCCCACTTCCCATTCTCACCTACCTTATCACTAGGGTCTCTTCAACAAACACTATGGAGGAGGACAGAGATTATATGGAAGAAGAGGAAACACAAGAATAAGAATACAGAGAACAGAGGAGGCCACACAAAGGAGTTAGAATCCTAAGACTGGAACCCACTAACATAAATGAACTTATGGCTTCACCAATGGAAGCCTCATGTTTTCAATATGTGGGTTGCCTTGACTTTTGCAAATTGATTGAAAGAGTTTAGCATCACCCAGTTTTGACCAAACTCTTTGCATCACACCTTAAAGACAATCAAGTAACCCTAGCAGGAGTGACCTTCAATTTGTCTACTTATATCATTGTTGTTTCCACAGGGATTCCAAACATGGGTGAGAGGTGGTTTAAATCAAAGGATTTGGAGGATCAGTATTATGAACCATTTATCAAACCACTGTATGGGAATGAAAGGAGAAGGGTGTTCCCTTTCACCTAATTTCTTAATAGGTATGCCCCCTTGATGAAAATCATCATGAGGTACTTCTCTTATGAAGGTAGGGTCTCCAGGCTCTATACCTACCATATCAGACTACTTACGCACTTCACAAGTGTCAAATTCCTCAATATCCTATACTATATGTTCAGAAGCATAGATAAAATGGCCTCCATTATGCCAAAAAGAGATTATCACCAGCAGATGAACAGCCTTTTCCATCACTCATTGATCAAGATAATTTTCCTTCATCACCTTGATCAGTTGCATATTTCATGGGACAATTTCATTTCCAATGACATTTTCATTGCTCCACATTCTGAAAGTATGCCTTCTTCATATCATCCCACTGGTCATCATGCTGAAGCCATACCCCTTTCATCTCAGCCCACTACTTTTATTCCTCCATCTGATCAGCCACCCTCATTATCACTGTCATCATCACCATTTCATGATCATGCAGGGTCGCCTAGCAAAGTTGAGGTCACCAGGCCTAAGAGGATAAACGTGAGCACATTGGAACATACTTATCATAGAGGCCACAGGTAGATGTTTGCCCCATAAATTGTGGTAGGGACCTTGCCTTCTTCATCAGCAAAGTAGGTACAGAAGGGCAAGGAGAAGATGATAGAGGCAGAGATCCAGCAGCAGGACGAGGACCTTCATGAGACAGAGCAGGATTTTGACTTAGTTGACCTAAGTGAGCATGATGACAGTGAAAATATGAGCATTGTCATCAAAGAAAAGGATGCACTCATAGGGGAGCTCCAGGTCAACTTGCAGAGGGCAAAATACATCATTTCATACTATGAGCAGGAAAACAAGCAGTTTGAGACCAAACAAGAGCTCATGGAGATTCAGCTCATCAAGGCAAAGAGGGAGGCTAAAAAGGCTAAGGCTTTACTTGATGAAGCATATGGAGAATATGGTGAACAATTGGAGGAACAGGTGCCAAGAATAAGGCCAAGGACTAGAGGCCTAAAAAGAGCATTGGAGCTAGAAAAACAAAAAGAGGTTGAACTAGCTAATTAGCTCACCCTAAATGAATAGTTTGTGTAGAGTCCCTACTTTACACCTTATCCTCCATCATTACCTACTGTTTTCATCACTTTCCTCTCTCTTTTACCTCATTTTCCACCCAGATCATTACATTAGTTGTCATTAAACATGATCAAGTGAGCTTTGCTAATGGGTAATTGTTTTGTTTAGTTTTTGACATACTTGCAGGTATTCCGCAGCCATCTTCTGATTCCGCAGCCATCTGATGATCCCGCAGCCATTTTATTGTTCTCAAGGTTCCACGTGCTATTTTGCAGAATGAGCCACGTGGGCATGTTGGAATATACATGCTCGAGGTTCCTGTGCCATCAGTTCAGCTGGCCACGTCATTTGTACCTCCGGTCAAAGGGGGTCAAGTTTCGGTCAAATAAAGGCAGCTTAACGTGGATACGTAAGCTGTTTGATCACGTCGGTGGAAAAGGTGACCTGTCCATGTTTTGAAAGCCGTGGGGGACATGATCTAATGTTAGATTCATTGCCCATATCGACCAGGACCTCCAGCTTGACCACGAAGCCTATGACGTGTTAATTGCACCTTTAATACGCATGACAGTTAGTTCATTTTCTGTTTTTATGTTTACGTATTAGGCCATCTTACAGATGCCTATATATACTTGCGTCTGCGTACGCTGATGTTACCTTTTCAGATGCTGTAGTGTATGTATTTGTGAGAATTTTGGCACGTTTTCAAACTCTGTTTTTATAAGAGTTGTTCCAGCACTTTTGGATTATGTATCTTTGCATATAAAGTAATGGAAACGCTGTTTTGAAGTCTTAAGAGCATCTGAGTTTTCTGTGGATAATATGAATGGAGGGCCCCTGTTCGTATTAGCCTTGTAAAGTATTTTCATGTTCATATTTCTGCAATTTCTTCATTTTACAAACAGAATTTCCTTTCTTGAGTTATGTACAGCTTGATTTCTCTTTATTGCTGCAGCCTTTATTTTCACTGATCAGATTTACTTCTTTGCAGGTTTTCACCCGGGATTAAGTGTGTTGTGTTTGCTTTAAAATCTAATGGTAGTTGCAGTTGTCTTGTTCATGATGCTGCCCTTTTTACTCTGTTTTCTAGACTAGTTTTAGCTTAGTTTTACAAGTTGGATGCTAACTAATTTATGCTCTCTTTATCATGAATAGCTTATATTTCAAGAGAACAGAACACTAATTAATTGCAGCTTGTATTTGAGTAGTCTTGGCTTGTGATACTAATACTTTTTCCACTTGTTACACATAATCACATATGTAGGAAGCAGTATGTTGGAAAAGGCTTAGTAGTGTTACAATTTGTCAAATTAGAGTAGATTAGAGTTTTTATCAATTCTTGGATTTGTCTTCAGCTACCTCCTAATCGTGTTTTACGCAGTACTATGTGGTAGAAGCAGGGAGTTAGGAGGAGATAATCATTAACATCAATCCTTGAAGTGATTTTCTTGTTTCTTTTATTTGCAGCAGTATGGATAGAGACTAATGCCATTAGAACGTGGTCATTTACTTTCAAGTCATTTCAATTCATTCATTGCTTTCAAGTTCTTTTCCTTTACAAATTCAGCAAGTAATTAGAAATCACCTTCACACACACTTCCACTCATCTAGAACTCACTTTTCACACACTTGCACTCATCTGTCTATAATCATCACTCCATCATTAGGAAGATAAGTTAACCATAAACAACCCCCTAAACGACAAAAGCTCTAAGAAAAGTTGCTTAAGTACATATAGTACACCCTCACTTCATCAGCTTACGAGCCCCGGGTTGACAATTAATGACATCAATTTAGGAACACTAAATTGACTAAACATTTTGGCGCCGTTGCCGGGGAAGTGAAATTAAGTAGCCATACTTAGAGAAAAAACATAAGAAAAAATTTCAAGAAAAGAAGTTAATAACCTATCTAAGTATGCTCTCCTCTTGCACTTTAAAGTGATCTGGAGGATCAGAAAGGAGAAAGTTATTGATTTAGTAGTCTCTTGAGTATGCTCTCTTCTTGCACCTAGAGTGAACTGGAAGATCAGAAAAAGAACTATTAACTTGACTTGAAGAAAAAATAAAAAATGACATGCATAGAGCTAGAGATTCTAGAGGACGGTTTTTAGCTAGAGCTCGAAGTTCAATTTTTACAAGTCCATCTGCTTCAAGGGATAGACAAGAGACACCCCCTTATCTCCAACCGAAACTCCTAGTCCTAGAATTCCTGGAATTCAAGAGCCAAGAGTTGACTCTCCTACACCTTCTATTGAGTTTGAACCAGGAAGAGACTCTTCTCTTTCTCCTACAGGAAGACCAATTGTAATTGAGGAATTGGAATCTTCTGAAGAAGAAGGAGAAATCTCTTCTCATTCACCTTTTGTAGAGGAACCAGAAGATTTTGAAATCCCTAGGAGAATCATCATGGCAGAGGAAGAAGGAGGAGGTAGAGGTAGAGGTAGAGGAGGAGGAGGAAATAACAATAACAATAATGGAGGTAGAGGTCCCATAGGAGGAGGAAATAGAAATGGGGATAATTCATTTGGGTTTCCCATTGTTAATGAGGATTCCCGAGCCACTATGAAAAACATATCACCATCTGTCCTCCCTAACTTCCATGGGTTAAGGACTGAGGACCCTGAAACATTCCTATTTGAGTTTGAAGTGGTGTGTCGAACTTATGACTACCTGGATGACTCTCAGAAACTCAAGTTGTTCCCTTCAACACTGAAGGATCAAGCCTTGAAATGGTTCATGGGGTTACTCACTCAATCCATTAGGACTTGGGATGAGATGAAACAGACATTTTTGGATAGGTATTTAGACTATTGCATGCCTACTAATCACAAGGACGAGGTTTTTAAAATGGTACAAAAAGAAGATGAGAGTCTAGAAGATTTACTTGAAAGGTTTCAATATAACTTGAAAAGAGCAAAAATGAACACCTTGGATGAAGAGACCTTAAAAGCCCTCTTATTAAAAGCCATCAGGGATGAATGGATAGACATCTTAAACATGATGGGGAAAGGGGATATTTCTCAACTTTCTCTCAATGATATAGCAGAACTTTGTATCCATCTCTCAAGGGGCAAATCAAAAACTCAAAAAGGGCCTAGAGATCCTTCTCTCCTTAGGGCAAATAAATCTGCAACAGGATCAGTAAGTAGGGCTGAAATCGGCAGTATGCTTGATGAATTTAAAACTGACATCTTAGGGAGTCTTAGTGAACAACTTGATACCCTTAAGATTCACAATAAACAAAAAGCAGAAGCTGAAGCTTTGGCTATCTTTTGCCCGAAATGTAGAAAGAAACATGCTTTAAGGGAATGTCCCTTAGATGCACACGTTGTAGAGACATGTGTAATTTGCTCAGAAACTCATGAGACCAAGGATTGTCCTTCAATCCCTGGCCTCAAAGCAGTCTTTCAAGAGGATCCAGATACACTCGAATCTCTCTGTTTTATTGCAAGGAGACCTTGGCAAGGACAACAGAATCAAGGGTTTAACAACTCTATGAATTCTCAATCCCAACCAAGTTGGAATCCTTGGCAACAACCTTGGCCTCAACCTCAAAATGCTTTCCAAGCATGGATGCAAAGCATGCAAAATCCTTATGGAAGATTTGCACAATTCTATCAATATCCTCCATCATTTCAGAATCAGCAAGCTCCACAACTTCCAAACCAAGGTCAACAACTATCATTGCCATACCCTCAGCAACAACAACCTCCTCCACAAAATCAAAATTCTCAATTAGCACTTCAATCCCAACAGAAATCTAACCAACTTCCCTCTCAGCCATTACCGAATCCAAATAATAGGAACCCTCAAAATGCTTACATGATGGAAGGTCAACCATTCCCTACCTATATGGTTGTTCCTCTTAATGAAGTACAACTTAGATCAGGTAGAATCCTAGATCAACCTTCCACAAGTGTTCAACAACCAAGCATTTCTGAGGAGGAATCTCTCAAAGTCAATAAAGGTCCTGAAGTATCACTTCAAACCCAAAATATCCAAAAAGAAAAAGAAAAAGAAAAAGAATCAATCTCTACAACTCCCCTAGTTGAGCAACCTACACCTACAGCTACACCTCCCTTTCCTGAAAGATTGCAAATTGATAAAGGGGTGGAAAAGAAGATATGGGTGCCTGACTATAACTTCCTAGATGAATTGAAAAATGTATGTATCAAGATCCCCTTGTTACAGGCCATTAAGGAAATTCCCATTCTAGCGAAGACAATAAAGGAGCTGAGTTTGAAGAAAACAGTAAAAAGAACCAGAGATACTAAAAGGATACATCTAGTTGGAAAAATTACAGACATAATGATGGGTAAGATTACCATGCAAAAGTATGTAGATCCCGGTAGCCCTATTGTCAAAACTCATATTAATGGGGTTGAAATCCCAAATACTCTTATTGACTTAGGGGCCGCGATCAACATCATGAGTAGACAGACCATGGATCAGTTAAAACTTCCTAACCTTCTCTTTACACCTACTTTGCTGCAGCTTGCAGATAGATCAATCATTAAACCTGATGGTGTATTGGAAGACATTCCAGTCTCTCTAGATTCTTGGGAATATCTTGTTGATTTTATGATTTTAACTCCCAAGAACAATCTAGGAGGACATCCTCTTATTTTAGGAAGACCTTGGCTGGCCACAGCTGATGCTTTCATAAGCTGTAGGTCTGGAGACATGTATATATCAGATGGTAATTCCACCAAGAAGTTCAACTTGTATCCCCCAGAAAAGCCATAACAGAAATAGGAGAAGATGAATGGGTAGAGGATGAAGATACTATACAACCAGTTCTAACCATCTCTGAGATTAGCGAGGATAGTCAAATTCTAAATACATTAGAAAATTTTGAAGTATCTTTAGAATATGACTCTGAACATTTTCAGATAGATGCAGACATTGAATATCTCTCCTCTAGACAAATGTCTCTCTTCTCAATGGAAGAGTTTGGTAGTTCTACAGTTGAAATCCTCCCAGGAAAAACATTAAACATTAACAAAAACTTGGGAAGACCACAACAAGAAGAATTAACTAAACTGTTGCAAAAACATTCCACTGCTTTTGCATGGGAATACCCTGACATAAAAGGCATTGATCCTAAGACTTGTATTCATCACATTTACATTGAAGAGAATAGCAGACCTATTAGGCAACCACAAAGAAGGATGAATCCAAACCTTAGGGAAATTGTGAAAGAAGAACTGCAGAAATTACTCAAGGTAAACTTCATTTACCCCATCTCAGATAGCCAATGGGTTTCTCCCTTGGTTATAGTGCCCAAAAAGAATGGTAAATGGAGAGTTTGCATTGATTATCGAGAATTGAACAAGGCAACCTTAAAGGATCATTTTCCTTTACCTTTTATTGATCAGGTACTAGACACTTTAGCAGGTAAAAAGTATTTCTCATTCTTGGATGGTTTTAGTGGGTACAATCAAATTCAGGTAGCACCTGAAGATCAAGACAAAACCACATTTACTTGTCCTTGGGGAACTTTTGCCTACCGAGTACTCCCTTTTGGATTGTGCAATGCACCTGCTACATTTCAAAGGGCTGTATTAGGAATCTTTTCAGATCTGATTCATGATTGTGTAGAGGTATACATGGACGATTTCACAGTTTATGGTAATACATTTGAAGAAGCTTTGGGAAATTTGGAAAAAGTACTGGTAAGATGTAAAGAAACAAATCTTTCTTTAAGTCATGAAAAGTGTTTTATGATGTTTACTGAAGGGATTGTTTTAGGACATCATATTTCAGGAGATGGGATCAAAGTTGATAAATCCAAAGTTGAAGTCATCTCTAAGTTACCTGTTCCAAATTGCCAAAAGGATGTTAGAAGTTTTCTTGGGTTTACTGGGTATTACAAAGATTTATTGAAAACTTCACTAAGATAGCATCTCCTCTTTTCAAATTGCTTACCAAGGACTGTGAGTTTAAATGGGATCCTGAGTGTCAATCTGCCTTTGAAACTTTAAAGTCTAGAATATCTGAAGCACCCATCTTAAGGGGGCCAAATTGGAAACTCCCTTTTCACATCTCTACTGATGCTTCAGATACAGCTCTAGGAGCCGTTTTGGGACAAAAGGATTTGATCCCTTATGCCATTTATTACACAAGTAAGAATTTGACTCCTACTGAGTTAAATTATACTGTTACAGAAAAAGAGTTCTTAGCTGTGGTACATGCAATCAACAAGTTTAGACATTACATAACCGGCTATGAAACCTTTGTCCATACTGATCACTCTGCCATAAGATACTTAATGAACAAACCTGTCACTAATGGTAGAGTTACAAGATGGCTTTTACTCTTGCAAGAATTCAACATTACTGTGTTAGATAGACCTGGAAAGCAAAACACAGTAGCTGATTTCTTGTCTAGAATCCAAAACACTAATGAGGATTCTCCAGTAGAAGATAAGTTTCCAGATGAATACTTGTTTGCAGTGACTACCAAGACACCTTGGTATGCAGATATGGCTAATTATCTTGTTACAGGGAAACTTCCTCTACACTTATTTCCTAATGAGAAAAAGAAAATCATTCGGGAGAGTTCACATTATTCTTGGATTTCTAATGAATTGTTCAAAACAGGGCCAGATTGTATAATCAGAAGGTGTGTTCGGGAAGATGAAATGCCTGACATCCTTAAGGCATGTCATGATGAACCATGCGGCGGGCACTTTGCGGATAAGAGGACAGCCTATAAAATCCTTTCTCTAGGATATTATTGGCCTTCTCTCTTTAAAGATGCAAAGCAGTATGTTAAAAGGTGTGACAGCTGCCAAAGAGTTGGGAAACCAACTCCTTCAAATGAAATGCCTCTACAGCCTCAGGTATGCATCGAACCCTTTGAGAAATGGGCTCTAGATTTCGTTGGACCAATTAATCCACCATCAAAGCAAAAGAAATATATACTGGTTTGTACTGATTATGTTACTAAGTGGGTAGAAGCAAAAGCATTGCCTTCTGCCACTGAAAATTCAGTTGTTCAATTTCTTTTTGAGGATATCTTCACTCATTTTGGTGTCCCAAGGGAAATTGTGACAGATCAAGGCAGCCAGTTTACATCTAATTTGATGGAGAAGCTGATGGAGGAATATAAGATCAAGCACAGAACATCTACTCCCTACCATCCGCAATCTAATGGTCAAGTGGAATCTACCAATAAAGTTCTTGAAGGCATTATCACCAAGACTGTTCATCTTCATAGAAGAGATTGGGCGGAAAGGCTCCCTGAAGCCTTATGGGCCTATAGGACCACATGGAAGAACACAACAGGACATTCCCCCTATGAACTTGTTTATGGGAAGGAAGTCCTGCTTCCTATTGAGTTCCAAATCAAGACCTTCAAGATGGCAGTCCAATTGGGAATGAGCCTCTCAGAAGCTCAAAGACACAGAATGGACCAGCTAAATGAGCTAGATGAAATGAGACAAGATGCAATTCTAAGGACCGATCTAGTTCAGCACCAAAGATCTAAATGGCATGATCGTCATATCAAAGAAAGAAAGTTTCAGAAAGGAGATTGGGCTCTATTGTTTGATTCAAAATTCAAAGACTTCAAAGGAAAGTTTCAAACTCATTGGCTTGGGCCATATGAGATTGATGAAGTCTTTAACAATGGAGCAGTTCGAGTAAAAACTATCGATGAATTCCATACTCCTCTTATTGTGAATGGCCACCGCTTGAAAATCTACCAGAAGCCATTCTCAAAAGAAGAGTTTGTCAAATTGTTCAAAGGAGATTCTGCAATCAGGCTGGTGGAGAAGGATTCTTCTCCTCCATCAGCCTAAAGCTTTGGTTTTTGAAAAAAAAAAAAAAAAAAATGTATGAGCCTGAAAACCAATCTCTGATTGGCAGTCTCATACAGAAAACTTGAGGTGAAAATCAGGGTCACCTGACACCTCATGTTTTCTAAAGAAAAAAAAATTCTCTTTCTTCCCTTATTTCATTTCATTTCATCATCACCACCATTTCATCCATTTTCCACTCCACCTCATTTGTTTTCATTCATCCATCCACCCACTACACTCCATCTCATCAATAAAGTCATTTTTTTTTACAACTAAAGTTGCTTTTGTGCAGTTGGAGGCTACTACTGCAGATTCCACAGCCATCTGAGGATTCTGCAGCCATCTAATGATTCTGCAGCTCTCTGTACCTACACAAATAAAAAACACAGTCTGTTTGAAATTTCTCTACAGCAGTAGTCATCAATAATAAAATGGAAAATAGTCATGCAAAAATCAGTGAAGGGTTAAGTGGCAAGTTATCAAAGGCAAATCTAAGCGGGAATCTGAGGTATGTTTCAAATCCTAAGCTAACAGTTATTCCATTATGCAAAGTTCTCTAAATTATGTTTCTTGCCACTAAGTGTAATGATTACTAGCCATGAGACCATATATCCACGTATCATCCACGACTATCAGTCCTTAATTACCACGATTTTAAATCTCACTTCCGGCTGCTTCTTCCATTAAGATCTCGTACTTAGGTGACGTAACCTAATGTACTACGTCTCCACGACATTAACTCATGCAGCCAAGTGCAATTCCGAAGCCGAGATCTAAGGACATAGCCGTTGTTCATTCATTAATCCTTTTACCCCCCTACGCTCATATCATTTCACTCCCATTTCCACTCGCATGTTTTCCATCTACGCTGTGCTACCATTCACCACACTCTGTTATGCTGTGCTCACTACGCTGCCATTCACCATACTCTGTTTTTTTCTCCTCTCCGCTAATTCTAAATCACCAGTGGGGTCTGTTACGGCCGTACTCAAAGTTGAACCCATAATTCCCTGTGTTGAGGCCGTAAATTCACTGTGTAAGGCCATTTTAAAGCCAAGCTCCAAAACAGAGCCGTGAATTCACTGTGTAATACCCTTGTTGAAGCCGTGTTCCAGAACAGAGTTGTGAATTTACTGTGTAAAACCCTTGTTGAAGCCGTGTTCTGAAACCAAAGCCGTGAATTGACTGTGTGAAGCCGTTTTAAAGCCGTGTTTCAACTAGAACAGAGCTGTAAAAGCCAATGGGGAAGCTCTTGAGGACAGAACCGGAAGGTTCAAAGTTTTTGGAGGGTTATCCTCAGGTCAAGGAGGCATTACAAAAGGCAAATTGGTTACAATGTGTACAGAAGTTCAAAGGCTACCATAAGGAGGTGACAAAGGCCTTTGCAAGGTCTTTCAGAGGAAAAGATGGTCACGTGGAGATAGGAGACTTACAATTCACAGTCAATGAAAGCAGCATAGCTCAAGCTACCTCACTTCCACAGACCAGAGAAAGGTGGTTTAAGAACCGGGCAGTCCAAGATCAGCAGTGGAAACGAATTTTGAAAAACCCAGGTATGGACACAAGTATCTTTACCAAAGGGATTCCGGTTTCTTATGTTAAAGAAGAGTGGACCACTTTACTCTTGTTAGTGCAGAAATTTTTCACTTGTGAAGGAAGATTTGGGGTCTTATATGTTTATCATGCAAAGGTTATGATGCATTTTCTAGGTGATGACATTAATCTCCCTTACTTTCTATTTTCAAGTCTTAAGAAAATGTGTGCAATGGTCCAAAAGAACCCTAGAAATGTTGAAGCACATTTATGTCATCACGGTCTTGTGAAATTGCTGGTAGAGGAACAATTAAAAACAAAAAGAGACTCATGGGAGAGGTTTCTCATAAGGAACCATTTTCAAGAGTTAGGAGAAACTTCTGGAGGATCCCCTCAAGTGCCAAAAAGAAGTAGAAGAAAAAGAGGAGAGGGGGTTAACCAAGAAACCACTGCCCAAACAGAAACCACTGTTCCTGATACTACTATGCCTGAAACAACTGCCCAAGAGGAAACAGTTCAAGACCAGTTTGATGAGGAAACTGATATACAGCATTCTGAACAGGATATTGATCCTGGATTTACTGAAGATGATAACCAAGCAGCCCAAGGAATTATCTCTGAAACCCTTTCAGAACTTGCTCAAGAAATTGCTCAGAAAAGGGAAGAAGGGAAGAAGAAACGTAAGCAAGATAAAGGTAAATCTGTAGTCCAAGAAACTTCCTTCACTCCTGAGGATACTAGTGAGGAAGACACTCAACCCTTAGCTCAGAGAATGGCCAAACTTCACAAAACTGCTCTCTCCAAAAAGGAGGAAAAACAGAAGCAAAAAGTACCAAAAGAAAAACAGCAGAAAATACCAAAAGGAAAACAGAGTACTACCTCTGTAAGAAGGAGCAGCAGATTGCAAAATAGAAAAGTAGGGGCCACAAAGGGTAAACAGTCATTCTTCATTGACTTAAGTTCACCTCAAAAAGGTGCTACAAGTCCTCCACACGCTGAGCACATTGAGACTTCTCCTCCACGTGAGGAAAGTCCGTTTGAACATGAACTTGAGCATGAACATGGATCTGAATTTGATTATGAACCAAGTCCCAAAAAGTCACCTGAAGTGGACCCAGAGCAGCAAAAAGTGTATAATTATCTGGAAACATTGGAGCAAGCAGCCGCTGGCCCTAGTAATGTTCAGCCTTTAGAACAACAAGTCCACTCCTTGAAACAGGAACTTTTTGAGATTGAGGTTCTAAATCGACATATCACGCAAGAAAATGAGAAGTTGAAAGAGCAAGCCAAATTGGATAAGATGATTCATGATAACACCATGTTATATTTGGGCCTGTGGCAAAGAAATAACAAGAAGTTAAGGAAGAGATGCAAAAAGCTCAACAGAGCCTTGATCAACCTAAAGTTCAGATGCTTAGTAAAGAAGCCAAGGGTGAATGTGTCTACACAGAGAAAGAAGAGGAGATTGGATGTCTTGGCAGAGGCATCACAGCAGGTTGATTGATCAGTGTTTTTGCATGAGGACATGCAATGCCCTCGTAGTGGGGGTATGTAGAGTCCCTACTTTACACCTTATCCTCCATCATTACCTACTGTTTTCATCACTTTCCTCTCTCTTTTACCTCATTTTCCACCCAGATCATTACATTAGTTGTCATTAAACATGATCAAGTGAGCTTTGCTAATGGGTAATTGTTTTGTTTAGTTTTTGACATACTTGCAGGTATTCCGCAGCCATCTGCTGATTCCGCAGCCATCTGATGATCCCGCAGCCATTTTATTGTTCTCAAGGTTCCACGTGCTATTTTGCAGAATGAGCCACGTGGGCATGTTGGAATATACATGCTCGAGGTTCCTGTGCCATCAGTTCAGCCGGCCACGTCATTTGTACCTCCGGTCAAAGGGGGTCAAGTTTCGGTCAAATAAAGGCAGCTTAACGTGGATATGTAAGCTGTTTGATCACGTCGGTGGAAAAGGTGACCTGTCCATGTTTTGAAAGCCGTGGGGGACATGATCTAATGTTAGATTCATTGCCCATATCGACCAGGACCTCCAGCTTGACCACGAAGCCTATGACGTGTTAATTGCACCTTTAATACGCATGACAGTTAGTTCATTTTCTGTTTTTATGTTTACGTATTAGGCCATCTTACAGATGCCTATATATACTTGCGTCTGCGTATGCTGATGTTACCTTTTCAGATGCTGTAGTGTATGTATTTGTGAGAATTTTGGCACGTTTTCAAACTCTGTTTTTATAAGAGCTGTTCCAGCACTTTTGGATTATGTATCTTTGCATATAAAGTAATGGAAACGTTGTTTTGAAGTCTTAAGAGCATCTGAGTTTTATGTGGATAATATGAATGGAGGGCCCCTGTTCGTATTAGCCTTGTAAAGTATTTTCATGTTCATATTTCTGCAATTTCTTCATTTTACAAACAGAATTTCCTTTCTTGAGTTATGTACAGCTTGATTTCTCTTTATTGCTGCAGCCTTTATTTTCACTGATCAGATTTACTTCTTTGCAGGTTTTCACCCGGGATTAAGTGTGTTGTGTTTGCTTTAAAATCTAATGGTAGTTGCAGTTGTCTTGTTCATGATGCTGCCCTTTTTACTCTGTTTTCTAGACTAGTTTTAGCTTAGTTTTACAAGTTGGATGCTAACTAATTTATGCTCTCTTTATCATGAATAGCTTATATTTCAAGAGAACAGAACACTAATTAATTGCAGCTTGTATTTGAGTAGTCTTGGCTTGTGATACTAATACTTTTTCCACTTGTTACACATAATCACATATGTAGGAAGCAGTATGTTGGAAAAGGCTTAGTAGTGTTACAATTTGTCAAATTAGAGTAGATTAGAGTTTTTATCAATTCTTGGATTTGTCTTCAGCTACCTCCTAATCGTGTTTTACGTAGTACTATGTGGTAGAAGCAGGGAGTTAGGAGGAGATAATCATTAACATCAATCCTTGAAGTGATTTTCTTGTTTCTTTTATTTGCAGCAGTATGGATAGAGACTAATGCCATTAGAACGTGGTCATTTACTTTCAAGTCATTTCAATTCATTCATTGCTTTCAAGTTCTTTTCCTTTACAAATTCAGCAAGTAATTAGAAATCACCTTCACACACACTTCCACTCATCTAGAACTCACTTTTCACACACTTGCACTCATCTGTCTATAATCATCACTCCATCATTAGGAAGATAAGTTAACCATAAACAACCCCCTAAACGACAAAAGCTCTAAGAAAAGTTGCTTAAGTACATATAGTACACCCTCACTTCATCAGCTTACGAGCCCCGGGTTGACAATTAATGACATCAATTTAGGAACACTAAATTGACTAAATAGTTTGCCAAAATGATCAAAGAAAACCGGGAGCATTGTCTTGAGAGGGTAAACAACCATCTTGAAAAGCTCCTAGACAAGGCCAAAAGGGATAATGAAATTCAGAAGAAGATGGCAAAACACTATGCTTACAGAGAAAGGATTTCCAGGGCAAAGCTCAAAGTTGCAAAGGAGAAAATTGAAACCCTAACTAAGCAAAGGGAGGAAGATAAACTTGAAATCCTTGTTGAGGCATAACTCATGGCTTGACACACATCATCAGCATTCCCTAGGCCAAATTTTGGAAAATTTTGAGCAATCTTTGGAAATGTTGAATTTTTGTGCATTTTTGGCAATTTGTGCACCAGTCGCACTGCCAAAAGCGCAGCGCCCTAGGCGTTGTGCTTTTCCTAGGGACATCCAAATGCAAAATGGCCACCACCATTGGTTTCAAAAGGCCAATTACAGTCAGGAAAACCACTTTTCTAAGCTTTCCTGGGTCAACTGGGTAGTCAAAAAGTCAAAAAAAACACCCAAAAAATCATGTTTATGACCTGTTTTGGATGTTGGCGCTGTGAATTTGACCAGTATTTGGAGAATCAACTTTTGGAGGATCAAAACTTGACCATTTTAGAAAAAAATGGTATCCCTGGAAACTAGACAGGACATGCTTTCCAATGAGATATCCTTGGCTCAGTTTGGAAATTGGGAACCCCCTAAAAAGTGGAGCTGAAGTTGGAGCTGAGCTTAGGACAATGGCACTATGCTTTTGACACAAATTTTCTGAGTTTTGACAGTTTCACCTTGACAAATCATGTTTTACCAATGTAATTTATGGATTTAAATGTAATAATTATTTTTTTACTATTACCAAGGGTAAATACATTAGGTGAAATCTCCTTTTATGATGTAATGAATCAGTTTCCGAAATTGAGGGATGAGTCACTTTAACCACCCTACACTCTAGCTATCAGTTTAGTTTTTGGTGGAACTGCTCCTCTCCTGGATTCAACCCTTGATGTTGGGAGGATTTTGTTTTGAGGTCTATATCTTCCCATTCTTCACTCTTTTTAGGGGTTGGACTCCATTGGATGTTGTACTAGTGTTTTAGACTTTGGCATGGAATATATTGGATGAGTTGCAACTATTTTGGTGGGATTCATGTGGCATGGTATTTTGATATTGTTTCTTCTTCGGTTACATGTGTGTGAATGTTTTGTATCTTCAATTATCCATTTCACTTCTAAATATGTTTGATTTTCAAGGTGTGATAAGCAAAAGACATCTCCTATGCTCTGTTTTGGGAAAAATCATCATAAATTGTTTCATTTCTTCAATTTAAAAAGAATTCATGGTTTTCATGCTCTTTTTAGCATATCACCAGTATAAATCACTTCATCACTATACTAGAAAGTGTTAAATTAACTTTCCTACCTTGCCCCATCAGATGTCTGCAATTTTGATTCTCTTTTGCCCTGACCTAGTTCACTCTCTGACCTAATTCACTCATCCAGTGACTACCCCACCCAAATCAAATCAAACAAACCCTGAGCTACTATATATAGCCTAAAACCCTAATCCATGTATCCCTTTTGGCTGTGATTCTTTGGAGAGAGCCCTCTCTGGCTTGGTAGGGCTAGCTACCAAGTCAAAATAATGGTTTGTGGTTACCTCAGTTGGACCCTTCTCAGCCTTGGAGATCTGGAGGAGTGATAACATATTGGCATCGTTGTCGGGGAACAAAAGGTTTATCCTCCCTAGGTGTACGACTAGTTCTCATTGGAGTTTGGTCCTTTGGATGATGGGACTAAGCTTCATAAAGTCTGATTCCGTAATTGTAGTGTCGAGATTGTAGAGCTGGCCTCGAGGAGACAAACAAGGCAAAATTCTGCATCCTGATCCAGCTGATTCAGTCGAAGACAAACAGAGCTTGTTCAAAAAGTGAAGAAGGTTACGAGTCACAAGTTTGATCAGACTTCATTTCATTGGTAAGCTTTTGATCATTACCAAGTTAACATTTCTCTATTGAAAACTTTCCTTTGAAAAGATCTTTGTTCAGCTCAAAGTCTTAGGTCTTTTTCCTCATATAGTCTATGACCATGTTAAGATACTGGCTCCAAAAAGATATACCAGGTCAAACCCTGAAACAAAACCTCCTTCTCTAGTTGATGACCCTGAAAGATTGTTGAGAAAGCCTAAAGTCCCTTTCCCCGAGACTAAAACCACAAAATTGGAAAGGACCACTTCCTTGCCAGATCATATACTTAGTATTGAGGATATTTCGTTTGACATTAAATTCGAGCTATCCCTATTTCATTTGAAATATGAGTCTTGTCTTACCA
Source organism: Pinus tabuliformis (assembly GCA_031772625.1). Lineage (NCBI taxonomy): Eukaryota > Viridiplantae > Streptophyta > Pinopsida > Pinales > Pinaceae > Pinus > Pinus tabuliformis. The sequence continues at coordinate 623,974,426 of CM062814.1, read as the reverse complement.
AAGAAGTTTTTGATCCCATAAAGTTTGACTCATACCTTCCTAACTCAAAGTCTTTCTTTAATCAACCTTCTGTTGCTTCTCAGTCTTCAAAACTTGAGCACGAGGTTTGGTCTAATTTTGAGAAACTTCAAAGCTTATCTTATCAATTACAAATCACTACGGAAAAGGCCTATATTCAGTATCATCTTGAAATTTTATCTTCTGCCATAGCCCCTACCACACCTCCAAAAACATCCATATTGCCACCTTCATCTCCATCCCAACCAACACAACCCATTGTAGTTCCCATTCACCATTCCACAACAGTAATGGCGAGATTTGCACCTTTAGTATTACCTGGTCAGATAGCAGCTTTACCTCGGACCTATGGCCAAAGACTTCCTCTTTTTGATGGCATCCTGGGAGTTACTGCACAACAACATATTGATAAGATGGTCGATTTCATTGACTTAGAGGAGGTTGATGAAGATGATGCCAAAATGAGACTAATGGACCAAATTTTTTCTGGATATGTGAAAAAATGGTTCTGTGGTTTAGCAACACGCTCTATTGATACTCATCAAAGGTTAAATGAGTTGTTCTTAGTCAGGTGGTAGGAAAAGAAGAATCCATTGCATATATTGGTGGAATACAATACATTGAAAAGGAATCCTAACAAGATAGTTTGGGAGTTCACTATAAGGTTTAATCATATATGCAATTCCATTCCAGATAAAATGCAACCTCCACCTGATTTGGCACTTCAACATTACCCAGATGCTTTTGATCCAGAGATGGCTTATCAACTAACGGAAAGAGATCCTTCAACTCTAGAAGAAATGCAGAATAATGTAGTAAGTGTGGAAGCGAACTTGATGATTAAAAAGTCTAAGTTGAAACATGAGAAACAAAAAAAAAAAGAGTAACCATCAAAGAAGAACCTTCTTCTTTCACCAATATCAAACTAGATGCATTTATCAAAACCATGGAGAGAATGGTCGATTGAATGATAAATTTAGATAGACCTCAGGAGCCACAAGTTTGAAATCCGAACTTCAGAAACCAACAGCAACCTCAGTACAGGATAAAACAAAGAGAGTAGAAATCTTCTAAAGCATCGACATCTCAGCAGCCAATTCAGTCACCCTTGTAGCAGAACTATGCTCAAGGAGAGTTTGATAGTGAAATGGACCCAATTGTCAAGGAAAATCACTTCTTAAGAGAAGATTACCATCCCATTTTCTTGACAAAAAATGAGAAGTATGTCGAGGAGATGGAGGATCCTTAGGATGAAGACTACTTACTGGAAAATGAAATGCATTGGAAACTCAATCCGATGATTATCAAAGAGGATACTTGAATGGACTTAGCTCTCAGCAGAAGCAATATTCCTTGAGAAATAAAGATGTCCCAATCACTCCCATTCAAAAAAGGACATCACAGCAGAAGTATACTCCACCAAAAATAAATCCTCAAGGAAATTAGAACAAAGGTAAAGAGATGGCAGCAGCTAACCAAAGCAAAGTAAACAAAGCATCTACAAGAAATCCAAACAAAGACCCTGATAGCCAGAAGAAGGATCAGACACCAAGAGATATGCCCGAGAAAAGAGACACCATCCATAAAGAGGTAGACAAATCCAGCTCATTCAATTTAGAAACTGAAATTTCAAAATTGGAAGTGTCAATCCCTCTTACTGAACTTGTCAAAAATAGCCATTACAAGTTTGATATAGTTAAAATTCTAAAAGTCGATCCTATGTCTGATATGGTTAATATGGAAGATGACCAACCTAAATTGATTTTTGGTCCAGCCATAGATGTTCAGTTAGGAGATAGTGATGTTCCTCCATTTTACCTAAGTTTAAGAATCCATCAGTTCATTCTTCATAACTCCATGCTTGACTTCGGAGCCTCCCATAATTTAATGCCCAAGGCCATCATGGAAAGGTTGGGTCTAGATATAGCTCAGAGAATCATGATTTGTACTCTTTTGATTTCGGTAAGGTCCGTTGTCTTGGTATAATCAAGGATTTGGTGGTATCCCTGGACCAAATCCTGGCAAAGAATGTTTTAATGGATGTGGTGGTAGCTGACATACCACCATGGTTTGGGATGTTATTTTCAAGGTCCTGGGGAGTGAAACTAAGAGGAACATTGCAATTAGACTTCTCCTATGTCACCATCCCGGTTTTCGGGCAATTAAGGAAGTTGTATCGAGAAACCAAAATGAAATTCATGATAACTAGCAAGGAGAAACCCAATAATCATCTATAAATGTTGTCCATACAGATTTAGAGTCATTTATTTTATATAATGATAGCAGACTGAACGATGTAGATAGTCAGCTTGTGGAAATTAAAGATGTACCAGAGGTTTTAAATTGTGTAAGGACAGTTTCAAATCATGAGAAAGAAAGGCTACCAAGTTCATAAGAACAACCATCGGACAAGGAAGGAAAAGGCTTAGATCAGCCATCAGAGAAGGTAATAGAAAATTCAGAACATTCTGAAGAGAGAGTTTAGAAAATTGACCCAAAACAGAAACAATATGTATAGCCCTTCGAAGAGGAACATGGCCTTTGGACCATGGACTTTGATGGTTCTCTTAGGAAATATGGAGCAGGTATTGGCATTTGGATTTGAAGTCCACATCATCAGCAAGGTGAGCTCCCTCAGAATGTTAGATTATGCTCATACAAGTTATCTTTTGATTGCACTAACAATGAGGCGGAGTATGAAGCGTTGATCATAGGTTTAAAGATTTCGAAAAGGTTAGGTGCACGGAAAATTTCGGTGTATGGTGATTCAGAAATTGTGATCAAGCAAGTCAAAGGCGAATATCAAGCTCATCATCCGCGAATGAAACAATATAGAAATGTGGTTTTAGACATTCTTAGGATGTTTCCCCAATATACAATTTCAGTTGTACCAAGGAGTCAGAATCTTATGGAAGATTCATTAGCTACAACTGCAAGTAATTTCAAAATCCCCATCTTTTCAAACAAGAAGTTTGAGATTCATGTGAAGCATCGTCCCTCTGTTCCTGACAACTTGTGATATTGGCAAGTATTATGGGACGACAAGAAGGTGAATAACTTTCTTCAGAGTGAAGGAGAGTTTGAAAATTGTTCCATGGATGAAATTTACGACGAGGATGATCAAGTCATTGAGGCAACCCAAGTTGATGTATTACAACTGAAAGACGGCAATATTCTGAAAGGTCTTGTATCTTTGGAAGACTTGTTTGATCAGGATGATGTAGCAAGGAAGCCTACATTGGTTCCTACAAAGAAAGGTGTTGAAGATGTGAACATCATAATAGTAGAAAAACAAAAAATGATCAATTTGTCCAAAACATTGTCGCCCGAGGTAAAAGATAAATGCATTCATTTATTGTCTGAATTTCCTAATGTTTTCGCTCGGGATTATCCAGATTTAAAGTAGTATGACAAGAAAATAAATCAGCATACCATCCCAATAAAGCCTGATCAAAATCCCTTCAGACAAAAGCTGAGAAGGATCAACCCAAGGCTGTTGCCATCCATAGAGAAAGAAGTTAATAGACTTTACAAGGCGGGCATCATTGTTCCTATCAGATTTTCCAATTGGATATCAAATCTAGTCCCAATGAGAACGAAAACCAGAGAGATTAGGATCTGTGTAGACTTCAGAAATTTAAACAAATTATCTCTGAAAGATAATTATCCACTTCCCAAAATGGACCATATCCTTCATAGATTTGTTGGCGCTTCTCGGATGTCACTCTTGGATGGCTACTCTGGTTACAATCAAGTTTTAGTGCATGAAGATGATGAGGACAAGACAACATTCACCACACCTTGGGGCACATTCAAATATGCAAAAATTCCATTTGGTCTCAAAAATGCAAGGGCCACTTTTCAGCATGCCATGGACATAGCCTTTTCAGATGAAAAAGATGTTTTCTTGGTTATATACTTAGATGATGTAAATGTATTTTCACATTCAGATGATGAACATTTGCATCATTTAGCAGTCATTTTTCAGAAGTGTAGAAAGTTCGAGATCTCTCTCAATCTGAAGAAAAGTTTGTTTGCTATGGAGGAAGGCAAACTTCTCGGCCACATCATTTCAAAGGACGACATCCAGATTGACCCTTAACGAGTAAAAGCCATTCAGCGAATTGACTTCCCTCCCAACAAGAATGAAATCCAAGCATTCAATGGTAAGACGAATTTCTTACATAGATTTATTCCTAATTTGACTGAACATCTTAGAGAAATGACCAATATATTGAAAAAGGATAATGAGGTGAAGTGGTCTGAATAAGCCTGCAAGTCCTTTCATGCAGTAAAGCTTGCCTTAACCACTGCCCCTGTTTTAATCAGTCCTGATTACACCAACGATTTTATTATATTTTCCTTTGTTTCTGAGCATACCATGGCAGCAACACAATGCAAAAAAGGGATAAAACCGAGCTTCCAATAGCATTTTTCAGTGGCAACATCAGGGATGCATCCCTTAAGTAAAACATCATTGAGAAACGGACCTTAGCTTTGGTAAATGTGATCAAATATTTTAGAGTTTACATTTTACATTCACATACTCTTACTTATGTGCCTAATGCAGCAGTAAAAGAAGTTCTTTTGCAGAATGACCCGAAAGGTAGAAGAGGTAGATGGATAGCAGCATTATTAGAATATGATCTTGAGATCAATCCTACCAAGTTGATCAAGGGTCAAAATCAAGCCTACCAAGTTGATCAAGGGTCAAGGCTTAGCCAAACTCATGGCCGAATCAAACCTTCACGCTCTAGATATCAACCTTGTAACAGCATTGTCTGACAATCAAGAAGAAGTGGATCTCATTCAGGTATCTGAAATCTTTCTATCATCCCCTCGATATTCTGATATTATTTATGTGATTCAACGTCTAAATCCCCCTCCAGGTATGTATAAGGCTAAGACCAGGCCATTGAAGTTGAAGGCTTCCAAATATTGTATGATGGACAACGCACTTTATTGGAAAGATCCTAGAGGTGTTTTGCTGAACTATTTGACTGGAGATGAGTCTAAAGAGGTAATAAATGACTTCCATAAAGGATATTGTGGGGGGCACTTGTACTAGAAAACCATGGCCAACAAATTACTGAGAGCGGGTTACTATTGGCCTACACGTTTTGCAGATATCTATAAGGCAATGATGAGTTGTCACGAGTGTCAAGTTTTCCAAGGTAAAAGAAAGCTTCTTCCTTTGCCTCTACAACCTATATCAGTTAATGCACCTTTTCAGCAATGGGGCCTAGATTTCATAGGTGAGATCAATCCATCATCCTCCGCACAACACAAGTGGATATTGACAGCTACATACTATTTTACTAAGTGGATCGAAGCGATCCCAACCAGGCAAGCAACAAATTCAGTTATCATTCAATTTTTAGAAACTAATATCTTGTCCCATTTTGGTTGTCCTAATAAGATTATCATAGACAATGAGGCAGAATTCAAGTCCAAAAAGATCACTGAGTTTTGTGAAAAATACAACATTAAGTTGCGACATTCTACAACATACTATCCGCAAGGAAATGGTCTGGCGGAGTCCTCCAATAAATCCTTAATCAACATCATTAAGAAACTATTGGAGGCCAACAAAAATTTGATCAATGCATCGTGGGCAGATCGGGTAAGTAGTAAGAAATCTCTTGGGATTTCTCCTTTTCAGATTGTGTATGGAGTAGATATTGTTTTTCCTTCATCATTAGCAGTATCGATCATGAAATTGTTACAAGAAGTGGGAATTGATGAGAATGATATTCAACATAGAATCAATCAAATGATTCACTTAGAGTAGACATGGGATGAGGTATTCCAAAACACCTCTAAGCTTCATAAGAGGATAAAGAGAATCTATGACCGAAAAACAAAGAAAGATGACTTCAAAATTGGAGATGTGGTGCTTCGTTGGGATGCCAGAAATGAAGACAAGGGTAAGCATGGTAAATTTGAAAACCTATGGAAAGGCCCGTATCAGATTTTAGCGTTCCGAGGAAAACATGATTTCTTATTGAATGAGATGAATGGAGAACCATGCTTAGGAGGACCAATCAATGATAGGCTCCTTAAGCTCTATCTTTTCTAAATTGTCCTGGTTTCATTGTACATACAGTTTAATTTTTTGCAAGTATGAAGTAGAGAATCACTCGAGTTCGGAGCCCGAAGTGAAGGCCATGGAGCTTCACTGATTTTCTACCATTTTCGGTATTTAGTCGTTAGTTAAAAAAAATCATTTTTGAGTCATTTTGAGTTTTTTGAGTTGTCAGCATTTACTCATGCATTTCAGTTTAAGTTTTTGACCGTATTGGCCCATATGGTTAGGCACTTGGTCTACAGTGTTCTTGACACCTCCAAGGAGCTGCCATCCCCAAATAAGGTCGATGTTAGAGTCAGTATTTGCATACTGCCATCAGTGATCAAAACTCCTCTTTTATATCATATTAGTGTCCCATGTTGAAATTTTTATCATTCCACCTAGGTCCTAATGCAAAAATTTACTCATTCATGGTAGCCCAAGTTAAAACCCCATTCCCTCTCAAAAATCAATATTTGTTGGCCCACCTTCATGTGTCTTGCTGAGCATACATTGACTATAAAGGCTCATTTCATCATGTTTTGTGTCAGTCAAGTCCACCTGGAGTCCGGTCATTCAAGGTCCCATTAGGTCACTAGGTTTCATTTTCCAAGGTCCAATAAAACACCATTTCACTGCATAAGGCCAGCAAAGTATGAGAGTGAACAAAATAATATCCCTTTTTTAGTTAAATAAGGATTTACAAGCATGTAACCATGGTTGCTAAAGTTCTAATTTTGATTTTAAGTAAGAATTTCATTCCAGTTTGTAATTTTATTCCAAAAACAGAGATGTAATCCTATTTTTGTTATATATTTATGTAATTTTATGTCATTATATGTAATAAGTGACTTTTCTCAAGCTATCAACTCAGTTCCAAAATGCCAAAGGACCAAAATTCAAAGGGAAAAGTATGTCAATGTATATCAAGTGATCAATTTGTAAAAGAAAAGGTCAAATGTAAAGATATAGTTTCCAAGAGTAAATTGAATGACAAAAAGAAGAAAGTGGGTCCCAAGGCCCAAAACATCAATTTCATGAAGTATAAAAGCCACCAAGACATCAAAATCAAATCCATTTGCACTCTCAAAGGTCAAGCTCACACTCCCTTAGCTCAAAAAGTCAGTTTTGCAGGTTCAGAGGAGAAAAAATTCTTGGCGCTACACTTAGAGATTAGCGCGTTGTATTTTTTAACATTGGCACTGCGCTTTTGCCCAGTAAGCCTCTAAAGTGCCAAAAACACCTCCAAATCCTCTCAAAGCTCAACAAGACTGAATTTTCCTCCTCTACCAAGTAAGTAACCCTATTTTCCACTCATTTGCTTTTCCAAACAACACTTCTTCTTAGTGTTTGATTCCTAAGCAAAATTGGTCCCTAGGCAAGGAACAAAACCATAAATTCATTCCTATCTTAAATATTTGTGCCCACAGACCCTACAACACATTACTACATCACTGTTGAAACCATCCCTACCCTTACGCTATCTTTCCTTAGTCCCTAAACACTTTTCCTACAAAATCCTAAGACCTAGGTTTCTAAAAATCCCTAGACATCCTCTACCATAAATCTGTAAATTAATTTTCATTTCCAACTCCCTTCACCTTTTCACCCCCCATCACCTCTCACAGTTCCATAACCCACCACCTCATCTCCCCAAATTTTTGTACTCCTATCCCCATTCCCTAAACCTATTCCCACTTCCCATTCTCACCTACCTTATCACTAGGGTCTCTTGAACAAACACTATGGAGGAAGACAGAGATTATATGGAATAAGAGGACACAAGAAGAAGAAGACAGAGAACAAAGGAGGCATAATCCTAAGGCTAAAACCCACTAGCATAAATGAACTTATGGCTTCACTAATGGCAGCCTCATGTTTTTAGTATGTGGGTTATCTTGACTTTTGCAAATTGATTGAAAGAGTTCAGCATCACCCAGTTTTGACCAAACTCTTTGCATCACACCTTAAAGACAATCAAGTAACCCTAGCAGGAGTGACCTTCACTTTGTCTACTTCTATCATTGTTGCTGCCACAGGGATTCCAAACATGGGTGAGAGGTGGTTTAAATCAAAGGATTTGGAGGATCAGTATTATGAACCATTTATCAAACCACTGTACAGGAATGAAAGGAGGAGGGTGTTCCCTTTCACCTACCTTCTTAATAGGTATGCCCCCTTGATGAAAATCATCATGAAGTACTTCTCTTGTGAAGGTAGGTTCTCTAGGCTCTATACCTACCATATCAGACTGCTTATGCACTTCACAAGGGTCAAATTCCTCAATATCCCATACTATCTGTTCAGAAGCATAGATAAAATGGCCTCCATTGTGCAAAAAAGAGATTATGACCAGCAGATGAACAACCTTTTCCATCACTCATTGATCAAGATCATTGTCCTTCATCACCTTGATCAGTTGCATATTTCATGGGACAATTTCATTGCCAATGACATTTTCACTGCTCCACATGTTGAAAGTATGCCTTCTTCATCTCATCCCACTGATCATCATGCTGAAGCCATACCCCCTTCATCTCAGCCCACTACTTCTATTCCTCCATCTGATCAGCCACCCTCATTATCACCACCATCATCACCATTTCATGATCATGCAAGGTCACCTAGCAAAGTTGAGGTCATTAGACCAAAGAGGACAGTTGTGAGCACATTGGCACATACTTACTAGAGAGGCCACAGGTAGGTGTTTGCCCCACATATTGTGGGAGGGGCCTTTCCTTCTTCATCAGCAAAGCAGGTACAGAAGGGCAAGGAGAAGATGACAGAGGCAGAGATCCAGCAATAGGAGGAGGACCTCCATGAGACAGAGCAGGATTTTGACTTAGTTGACCTAAGTGAGCATGATGATAGTGAAAAAAAAAGCATTGTCATCAAAGAAAAGGATGCACTCATAGGGGAGCTCCAAGTCAACTTGCAGAGGAAAAAATACATCATTTCATACTATGAGTAGGAAAACAAGCAGTTTGAGACCAAACAAGAGCTCATGGAGATTCAGCTCATCAAGGTAAAGAGGGAAGTTGAAAACGCTAAGGCTTTACTTGATGAATTATATGGATAATATGGTGAATAGCCAGAGGAACAGGTGCCAAGAAGAAGGCCAAGGACTAGAGGCCTAAAAAGAGCATTGGAGCTAGAAAAACAGAAAGAGGTTGAACTAGCTAATCAACTCACCCTAAATGAACAGTTTGCCAAAATGATCAATGAAAACTGGGAGTATTAGATCGAGAGAGTAAACAACCATCTTGAAAATCTCCTAGACAAGGCCAAAATGGATAATGAAATTCATAAGAAGATGGCAAAACACTATGCCTACAGAGAAAGGATTTCCAGGGCAAAACTCAAAGCTGCAAAGGAGAAAATTGAAACCCTAACCAAGCAAAGGGAGGAAGATAAACTTGACATCCTTGCTGAGGAATCACTCATGGCTTGACACACATCATCAGCATTCCTCGGGCCAAATTTTGGAAAATTTTGAGCAATTTTGGGAAATTTTGAAGTTTTGTGTATTTTTGGCAATTTGTGTGCCACTCACACTGCCAAAAGCGCAGCACCCTAGGCATTGCTCTTTTCCTAGGGACCTCCAAACTTAAAATTTCCACCACCATTGGATTCATAAGGCCAATTACAGTCAGGAAAACCACTTTTATAAGCTTTTTTGGGTCAAATGGGCAGTCAAAAACAACACCCAAAAAATCATGTTTCTCCCTGTTTTGGAGGTTGGCACTGAGATTTTGACCAGTCTATGGTGAATCAACTTTTGGAGGGTCCAAACTTGACCATTTCTGAAACTAATGGTATATTTGGAAGCTAGACAGGACAGGCTTTCAAATGAGCTATCCTGGGCTCAATTTGGACATTGGGAACCCCCTCACAAGTGGAGTTGAAGTTATGGTTGCGCTTAGTACAGTGGTATTGTGCTTTTGACACAAATTTTCTGAGTTTCTCAGTTTTGACAATTTCACCTTGAAAAATCATGTTTTACCAATGTAATTTATGGATGTAAATGTAATAATGATGTTTTTACTATTACCTAGGGTAAATACATTAGGTGAAAGCTCCTTTTATGATGTAATGAATCAGTTTCCTAAAGTGAGGGATGAGTCACTTTGACTACCCTACACTCTAGCTATCAGTTTAGTTTTTGGTGGAGCTGCTCCTCCTCTCATGGATTCGACCTCTGAGGTTGGTAGGAGTTTGTTTTGAGGTCTATATCTTCCCTTACTTCACTATTTTCATGGGTTGGACTCCATTGGATGTTGTACTAGCGTTTCAGACTTTGGCATGGAATATATTGGATGAGTTGCAGCGATTTTGGTGGGATTCCTGTGGCATGGTATTTTGATATTGTTTCTTCATCAATTACATGTGTGTGAATGTTTTGTATCTTCCATGATCCATTTCACTTCCAAATATGTTTGATTTTCAAGGTGTGATAAGCAAAATACATCTCCTATGCTCTGTTTTGGGAAAATCATCATAAATTGTTTCATTTCTTCAGTTTAAAAAGAATTCATGGTTTTCATGCTCTTTTTAGCACCTTACCAGTTTAAATCACTTCATCACTATACTACAAAGTTTTAAAGTAACTTGCCTACCTTTCCCCATGAGATGTCTACAATTCTAATTCTCTTTTGCCCTGACCTAGTTCACTCTCTGACCTAATTCACTCATCCAGTGACTACCCAAACCAAATCAAATAAAACAAACCCTAAGCTACTATATCTAGGCTAAAACTCTAATCCATCCAACCCTTTTGGCTATGATTCTTTGGAGAGAGCCTCTCCAGCTTGGTAGGGCTAGCTACCAAGTCAAAATATTGGTTTGTGGTTACCTCAATTGGACTCTTCCTCAGCCTTGGAGATCCGGAGGAGTGATAACATCTAGCATCAAATAAAATAAGTTCCTAACAAGGAGGACTCTTATGCAAAAGACTTAAAAATATATAGATAGTTTGAGATCTTGATAAATGATACCAATGCATATCACAAAAAATTTGATGGTTGAATGGTGCAATCTAGCAATATAAATTTTGTAGTTGTGTGATAGGTGTGATAGCAATGAGTGAATGATGTACGCATTGTTTGTAGGTGATATGAGCATAATCTGTGTACACCTATGCATTGGCACTATGGATTGTATGATGTGTGATTAGATGGTTGTGTGTGTGTTGTGAATACAGAGGATGCTCATGTTGAATGGTGGATCGGGTGTGTTGTACGATGGGAATGCTTAGAATCAATAATACGATGACTAGTGTAATCTGTTTAGCAATGAGCATTTTGAAACATTAGCTTTGAAATCTATCTTTATGTTTTATAGTGAATAGTGCATGTTGTGAACTCAAAATTGTTCTGACGCGAGTATGAAATAGATATAGAGAATAGGGGTGCATTAGAAGTGGGTGAAGAACATGTTGTATTAACTTTTTCCTAAGAATGTTATGCGATTTGTCTGGTTCATGTGTACAAACAGAGAGTGCCATGCCCAGTTTATGTTGGCCGGATAAATCGATCTTGCGGACAAGGCCAATCTCCCTAGTATCAAAAGATATCTAGCAACAAGCAGGACAAGAAAATATACCTTTCTCTAAACATATTGTGATTCATTAATAAAAACTATAGAGGTGTTTAGACCCTACCTTAAGTCCAATGCTAGTTTGTAGCAGCCATCCTTCAACCATCCGAAAGAGTTTCCTTTTGAGAACCTGCAATCACAAACAAGCAAACATCAAATAACACTTGCATAGCTAATATAACAAATCATGTTCATCATGGTGATCAAGGAATCCATAAAATAAACCATAAAACACATCTTATTGAGAAAAATAAACTTGATTGTATTAACTTTGAAAATAGAAGAACTTTACAACCTTTGGTGCCTTTATGTTGTACAAGCTCTTCCCAGGGTCCGAAACAGGTATCTCCTCTACTTTGAAAAGCCTCACACTCTTCCAAATGAGATCAAAGAGGTATGTAATCCTTCCTCACAAAAGCTCAATTAGGAAGACTAAGTTCCAGCAGCATTTCACCTCAAAAATGTTCAGCTTTCAACCTCCCAAGTAACCAGCCCAATGCTTCATTTTATAGTGCAAAGGAAGGAGGTTACATGTCCACCTATGAAGGGATAGAGTCCTCCTTCAAAGGGATAAGCTCCTCACATCAAGGGGTTATCTCCTTAAGGTATGGGATGCATGAACCTTAAAGGAGCGAACTTGCCACCTCAAGATTCCTTCCAGAAGCTCCTAGAAATGACTCAAAGTGAGTTTTTAGGAATATACTTGCGCCTTTTTTACTTTTACAGGGATCCGCACCCATTACACACAGACAAAGCGGTCAGATGCGCAGGGGACATGACCTTTAGATGTGGGACCATAGGTAATGCTAAGAGAAAGTGCGGAACCAGAGTTTTATAGACTTCTGAAGGCTTTCTCTTATTTTCAAGGCTTGATATGAAGAACTGAGACTTAAGACTTGCAAAGGAGGAAAGTATGAGTGGTAATGGACTCACACAGATTGCAGAATTTCATGGTGACAATATTTTGTGCAACAGATTGCCCCCTAAAGTGCGAAGTCTATAATAGATGAAAATGAAGTCTTTCATGTATGAAGAGTGAAGTACTTTATCATTTCAAGGATCATCCTGTGGAAACCCCAGTCAAAACCTGTAAAAACATTCAATTCAAAATATATATATGTGAACATATCATCGCTGAGGTAGGCATTCCCATGCTCAGAACAAAACTGACTAGAAAACTAACTAAACTGCTCTGATACAGGAATAATTTTGTAATACATCACGAGTATAGACATATATAGACACAGTATGGGCACAGCCATCTGTTTATGAATAGTCCACTGTATAATGAATAACAAAATTCCTCGCAACCTGGATGGTGGAAACTAGATCCAGGGTCTTGATTTCTGCTTCCCAAACTAGTACGATTCTATCCATGTGAATGAATGTGTCGAAATCGAACATGGTAGAAACCACTTGATTACCAGTCAATGATGTGAACTGTTAACAAGTGTGAGAGAAACCACCAGTAATTTCAATGGCTCTCAAAGTACTCAGTACAATCCATGAAATGTGAATAAATGAGCTTATGTCGAACATGTCATAGAATCCTTTGATTGAAGGTCAATGATGCAACCTGTCGTCGAAGGCAAGAAACCTGCCATTAGGGCATACAAATTCCAAGCTACTGACGATTTCTAGATCATATTTCTAGATAATGAGCTGAAGTCGATAGAAAGCGATCTGTTGTAGGCAAGCCCACAATGCAAAACCATAGATCAAGTTTGAATAAATATATTTGGCAAGGACTAACTCAGGGATGGTCAAAATGGATGACAGATATTTTGTAGATGAATGGTTTATTTGAACTGACCTCTTGAACACATAACGACGCTGCAGATGGTTTGGTGACAATTGACCCAAAGCTAATACCCAGAAACCTGTTGAAGACTTTCAATATGGTTTGATTAACTGTTAGGCAAAGGATTTCCAACCTAGGTGAAAAAAAAGTGTCGTGTTCAAGAGTGGTTAACTGCTTTTCTAAAACACAACGTGTAACAAACAGGTTCATTTTCCTCTCTTTCCCCCACCATTTCTGGCAAGTACCTCTTTATTTTTGACAAGCTTGAGGAGGATAACATTTGCTTGTTTATAGGCTCATCCTTTAGATGAGTCCAACTTAGTTTAAGATTCGAACCCTAAGACGAAGTGGTTCATTCCTGTTTTTTAAAATTGAACAGGTCCTTTACTGTTTAAATTTTAACGAGTCTAGTATAGAAAAACTCGGTGTTTTTCAATTTTAGGGAGTCAGAAGAAAAACTTAAGAAAACTCCATGGATGTCCTTTTTCGTAAATTTGTGTCTCCGAAGCCCGAAAAAAGTATAAAATAATACTTGAGAGAACCACTTGACCGTTACGATCAAGGAGTACTTTTCATAATTAGTGGCCCTGATCCGAAAAAAGTAAAAAAGTGATCAAAGACACGTCATTTTATAACCAATATCGAACTTGAAACGACAAAATCCCGGCGATCTTTTGATGTTTATACGGTCAGAAAAGAGTTGTAAGTGGACTGTCCTTTTAATTCCGTTTTAATGAGTTTAAAAAAGAAAAAACTCGGCAATATTTTCATATTTTACTAGTCAGAAAAGAGCTTAAAGAGGACTCATCCTAGAGGAACGAGTGGTATAAAGGGTAGCAACTGGTTCTGGAAATGGAGGAACTGCTCAAAACATGTAATGGTTAAGAGGATGGCTAATAAAACCACTCATCATTGTGGTCCCTCAGGAAGGGTAAATAACCAAGTGAAAGCATATGATCAGCCAAAGAGATGGTGGCGATGGAATGAAAACAACCAAGGCTCATCTAATAGAATTTAGCAGATAAAAACGACAATCACGAGATGTAAAGGTATAGGTTCATTTTTATACAAGCTTGAACCATATAGAACTCTACTTGGATTTGGTTTCATGTTTACACAAGCTTGAAACGAAAAACTATGCTTGTTATAAGTTCGCATGCCCCCAGCATAATGACGCAAAATGAGGTACATGCCCCCCAAGCTTCATTGCATTCAACCAGGTGGATGGAATTAAGGTTCACTTTCGAGATCTTGGAAAGACTCGACTTGGAAAGGGAGTTGTTTCATTTTTTAATGAGGTTGACATAGGAAAAGAACTATCCTCAAAACCCTTATTTCATTTTTTAACGAGCTTGACACAAGACAAGGAACTATGCTCATGACCCTTGATTCATTTTTTAACGAGGTTGAGACAGGAACAAACTATCCTCGTGGACTCCTTGTTTCATTTTTTAACGAGCTTGACACAAGACAAGGAACTATGCTCATGACTCCTTGTTTCATTTTTTAACGAGCTTGACACAAGACAAGGAACTATGCTCCAAACTCCTTGTTTCATTTTTTAACGAGCTTGACACAAGACAAGGAACTATGCTCATGACTCCTTGTTTCATTTTTTAACGATCTTGACACAAGACAAGGAACTATCTCCAGACTCCTTGTTTCATTTTTTAACGAGCTTGACAAAAGACAAGGAACTATGCTCAAAACATCCAGTTTCATTTTTTAATGAGGTTGAGACAGGAAAAGAACTATCCTTGCAACATCCTTGTTTCATTTTTTAACGAGCTTGACACAACACAAGGAACTATGCTCCAGACATCCAGTTTCATTTTTTAACGAGTTTGAGACAAGAAGAAACTATCCTCACAACATCCGGTTTCATTTTTTTAACGAGGTTGAGATAGGAAAAGAACTATCCTCGCAACATGCTTGTTTCATTTTTTAACGAGCTTGACACAAGACAAGGAACTATGATCCAGACATCCAGTTTCATTTTTTAACGTGGTCGAGACAGGAAGAAACTATCCTCGCGACAAGTCAGGAATCAGAAAACAACTGTACCGCCTGATATGCAATTTCAAAGGGATTCAAAGGCATCGCGCCATCAAATGAATCCACCTAGGAATCGGAAGGCACAATCCAAGGATCATCAAAAGAAATAGTGTTCGATGAAATCATATGAACATTTGCAATAGAAGGCAATACGTTAGGAGGAAGGAAGGAAAAAGTGCCTAGTAAACCAGAATATTTAATCAATCCTACCCCAACATCCTTGTAAGGGATATTCGTTTTACTGACGTGCTGAACACTATCAGTAGAGGCCGGGTCAGATGAGAAATAACTTAGCTGGTCTATTGCAACAATCTTTCCGTTATGAGGAAACTTAATAGGCTGAAAGACCGATGAAACAATAGTAGTCATAGCATAAGACCAACTGCGACCCAAGAGAAGGTTGTAATCTAGAGGGGCATCAACCACTTCCACATCTAGATTTACAGTTTTGCCTTCGATCCCTATAGGTAAATCTTCCAAAATACCAAAAGGATGGAACCCTCAACCATCAAAAGCCTTTAGAATTTTTGGAGACTGATTGAGTGTAGGAGAACCAAGAGATCTCCAACACTGGATCGACATAATACACGTAGAAGCGCCCTCATCAATCACAGTCCTAAAGCAAGGTCTGTTTTTTACTAACACTGGAATTTGGAAAGCCATTTGATAAGGAAGGCGGGGTGTACTGTCCTCTAAATCGAAGATTATTAGGTTCAAATCCTGAAGATCAACAGCTCCTATAGCAGACAATAGTAATTTACGTTGTGCTGGGCATGATTGCAGCACTTCCAAAGCTGACATTGTTGAAGGGGCAAAGGCCAAGTCTTCAACAATGTTATAATTCTAAGTAGCTCTCGCATATGGATTGAAAGCTGATTTTCGAAATATACCTTTAGCAGGCGGTTTAGTTACTAAGTCTGGGTTGGGTTTCTCAATCTGTAGTGGAGCAGACCTAGGAGGAGGTGTAGTTGATGGGTTTGAATTAGAATATTTTGCTTCTTTACCATCAACAGGATTTTTACTACCATAATCTTGCGATCGCGTCGCAATCCTGACATGAGACATCATCATAATGGGTTCTTCCAAGGTATTCGAGGAAGAAGCAACCGCTTTACTATCTTGAGTAGGAGAAGGATCCTTCAAGACAGCAGGTGTTTGAGAACCTTTAACGAATTTCGAAAACTCTACTCGATAGGGGCATTCTTTAGTAAAATGATCCTCGTTGCAGATGAAACAAGGATAGCGAGGTTTTCGTTTTTCGTCAATAGATTCATTTTTATTTGTTTTATCTTTTGAATTTTGATTGTTTTTATTCTTCCCCTTCTCTTTACTACCGGATTTGGTCGTAGATGAATCTACGACATGGACGTCGGCAGAAACTTCAGTGGAAGAATCTCCTTTCGGGGAATCAGGTAAAGTTATTATAGGAGAAGAATTCTTTAAAGATTTCTTCTTGCTTTTAATACTAACTGAACCAATGATACCATCAGCGGCATGAGACCCTGAAGGAGTTGTAGTTTTCGGAAGATTAGGGATTTTTTCGTGTAAAGTACCTGACTGTGTATAGATGAGGTCAAGGTACTAAGCCTAAGCAATGACTTGCTCTTTAGTGACAACTCATGCCTTAGCTACATCCTCAGTGATTTTAGGTAACAATGATTTAACAAACCATTCTGCTAAACTTTGATCCGGAATGAAAACTTTCACTAAACCCCTTCTACGTCGCCATTCATGAATATGATAAAAAATATATGTGGACGTGGATTGTTTTAGTGATGTTAACAATTTCGTGCCATTGTCATATCTGACAGGCAACTGAAAATGAGTTAAGAAAGAAGTAGCTAATTGACTGAAATTATAAAAAGAGCCTCGTGGTAACTCAATGTACCATTTGGCAGCAAGACCACTAAGAGTTCTTTGAAAAAGACGCAATCGAATTGAATCATCAACGATGGAATTAGATGCACACCAGAGGTGATAAGTCATAACATGATTTGATGGATCTTCACCTAACTTACCCTCAAATTTCGGGATATCACTGGGCAACTTATTAGGCATTTGCGGCTAGTACGGAAGATAGTAGATCGGATCGTTCGTAAGGCGCAAAAAATTGGGTAAATCTAAAGTTGCAATAAATGGTAACTGGCGGTTAGGTTCACAAAAACCTTGTGTAATGGGACTAGCTCCAGGAGGAGGATATCCAGGATAACCTGGAATCGGATTTGCATTAGGAATGTTATAACCTCCTGGAAAACCAGGATTAACCAGACCAAACTGGGGTTGTTGAGATTGTTGATAAGTATAGCCAGGGTGCGATTGATACTGATAAACTGGATTTTGTACAGTAGGACCGGATTGATACTGTCCCTGGTACGGTTGACTCATGGCAATTGTACTTGGACCAGCTTGTCCTGCAGGCATCTGGACCGAAGTCTGAACTGTAGGTCCTGACTGGGGCACAGAGACTTGAGGAGTTGACACTGATGCAGGGATAGTAGAAACCGGAGCTATAGATACTCCAGAAACAGGTGTGGTAGATTGAACAGAAAATGCAGCAGTTGCAGCAGCAGTTCGAGGCAGAGTCTGAGGTGAGCTAGGCCCAGGCGACTGAACTAAACCAGGTGTAGAGGTTTGAACCATAGGTTGGATAGGTTGCTGGGTTAGACCAGAAACCAAAGGCTATCCAGCTTGATAAGGTAACTGCACATTAGGTTGCAAAGTCTATTGAGTTTGAGATGGATCCCACACCATATTCATTCCGGGACCCATAAAAGGTTGTACATATGGAGGACCATAACCTGGTTGAACGTAGGGCTAATAATTAGGAGGCACATTTCCAGCTCCTTGTAAAAATCACTGACCAGAAGGTGGGTTGGAACCTTGAGTTGGGTACTGACCTTGAGGTTGATAACCCTGAGGCACGTACTGATTCTGGGGTTGATAAGCATCCTCAGGAATATGGGGTTGACCTTGGGGTATGTACTGTCCTGAAGGTTGAAAACCTTGAGGTAGCCCTCCAAGCGGAAACTGACTACCTTGGGGTTGCCCCCCAAGCGATAACTGACTACCTTGAGGTTGCCCCCCAGGTGGTAACTGACTACCTTGAGGTTGAGGATTTGGAATACTACTAGACATTATAAAGATCTGTTCTACGTTCAACATTTTAGTTCCATTATTACCAGGTGATAACTGATGTTTAGTCAGTCGAGGAGTTGCTCCTGAAAAAGTACCAGAAAGTGACTGGTACCCCAAAGGAACAGTAGGACCGCCATATAAAAATGTTTCCGGTGATTGGGAAAACATGGTTGACTCTCTCGACATGATTGATCAAGAATAATAGTCTCTGGGTGTAGGGTGAAAATAATCACACACAAACAAAGAAAATTTCAATAAAAGCACCTAAAGTCTCTAAAGAAAAAAACAGTTGAATCACACGCCTAAAAAAAATCTAAGAGTTCAAACCACACACAAACAGTAACCTCCCGTACTAAAAACACTTGTTGGTGATGAAATCCAACGTCGTAGAATTTAATACAGAAAGGGCAGTTGGAACAGTTACCCTAACAACCTACTTAATGAAATAGACTGGCACAAGTTTCTTCACATAACCATCTCGAGTGAAGAGAACCCCCCAGAGAGTCCAAGTGAGTCTAGTCGACGTCTGCTCCAGATACAGTGAGACCCGTCCTTCACCATCACCTTAGGAAATAATCTTAAGTATATGGACACTAAGGTTACCAACAACAACAAATACAACTGGGGGAATAGTCTACGATCTGATCTACGTGCAAGGGCAGAGTAACAAAGCTCAATCCCCTTGAAGGCTCCTCGACATGATCAATCCAAGGTTTACCAATGAGTGACCCCAGGTTCCTCGACAATGGTTAATCTGAGGTTTACCATTTTTAATATGCGTAAATATTCTATCTTTCCCAATGAGACAGACTTGATTGTCTCAACCCAACAGTCCCTCTACAACCCCGATCTATCTTCTTTTTGAAAACTGCACAGAGATGCCTCTCTTAGGGTCTCACCTTACAGCTAACACTAGTGACTGTCACGACATGATTCTACCTCCTAGTGATCACTACATAGTTTTTCCCGACAATGCAGACTGAGCTCCAGAATCCCTCATCCTGACCTGAGATTTTCTCTGCACAATTTCAGTGTCTTTTCCTCCCTCTTCTTTTCCTCCCTCTAGGCCACCTAGACCCGAACACGGAAAATGATGCATCATTTTAGACTAGGATATTTTTGGATTTGATGTCGTCCCGTCATAAATGAATTGCGGGAACATGTACATTGATAGAACATGGCGAGATGATGAACAAGATGAAGAAGGACCGCATACTAGAAGACTTGCTTGTAGTTGGAGGGATGTACAAAGCACATCAAACAACAAGCAAAAGGAGTACATGCATAGAACCATCAAGCAAGACCAAGATCATCAAAGACCCCGCAACACTTAGCCATGCAGAGGTGAACACACAATACACCGAGAGCACATCCATCGCTTAGCATCGCAGTAGCTTAACATGGACACCACAGCCATCTAGTACATGTCAGAAGTGTCATGTAAATTTGTGTCATGAGTTGTCTTGGCCACATCACTAGTATGGGTCATACATGTTATAACTGAATGTAATGTAAAGTGAAAATCCAATGAACGCACACAAGAAGTTGAAGAGTCATGTCAGTTGAAAAAGTCATGGAAGTTGAACAGTCACAAGGGTCAAGCATCACCCTTGGCTATATATACCCTTCCCATTGTATGAGCAAAGGAATTTTCACCTTGGCTCCTCCCACACAGCCTTGAGAGTTTGTAGTCTATTCTTTGAGGAGCAAGGAGTGGCTCTAATGTTCCACTATTGGGACTAGTGATGTATGGTGTACAGATGTGTCTTAGAACTTTTGCTTAATTCATAAGCATGTCTCAAGCCAGCACATTTTCACGCATGTTTTGTATCCATTTGTAAGACTATTCTTTAAAAGTTTGTAATGCATGTTTGCTCAACCTGTACTGAGATAGTTTAACTACTTTAGTTATTTTAGTATTGTTGAACATGTGTTGTAATGTTTATCATTGTTGTCTCGTCTGTGTGGACTGCTATGTTGGACATTAGAAAGACCATTCTTGTTTTCTTGGTTATAACAACCGTCACCCTCATGTGGACTACTCCACCAAATGGTGTATGTGTTTTCCCTTTTGCTTTGGTTTTAACCACTCTCGCATCCGTTGTGGACTACTCTGTTGGATGCTAGACAGACCCTTATTGTTTTCGCGTGTGTCTCTCCCTAGGTGATACTACTACCTCTCATCTAGAGGCTCACTTTCACCCTCTCCCTTACAGTAAGAGAACCCGGACACAAAGTTACATTACACACTCACCAGGCATACTCACCTCGCTTTTTGAAGATACAAGCATAACACTCTCATGTGTTGAAAAACAAGAGTTAAGGAAAATTTGTAAGATAATGGCATTCGGGTCATCGTACTAGATGGGATTCCTACACCAAACGGTGTGAGGTCTAGTTGGGACTTCATACCAGGGAAACCCCTTGAAAGTTGGTGGGTCCAGCATCGTCAACATTTTAAGGAGGGCCGCCAACAGTTTATGGTTGAATTTCCTACCAATCCCACTTATCTATCATCTGGTCAAGGCAGTAATATGAACTCCCTCCCTCCCACGCACAACTCTAAAGTTGGTTATTCCTCACCTCCCAGACCCGAACAATAAATTTCATATAATCACATCCATGTTGACTGTCCCATCACCCTTCAGTTTTCTAAAGTTGTTGGATTGATTCCAGGAGTACACACTCTTCCCTCTTCACAGAGGAAGCAAAAGACTACACCCACAGGGGTGGTAGTCTCATTTGTTGAAGAAGCAATCCTTTCCACTCTTAAAGAGATGGTAGACGCTGTTGAAAATGAAGAGGAACCTACAGTTTTCCTATATGGAGAAGAATATAACATCTTACTCTTGAGCTCAGGTTCTAGCGGAGGTAGCAAAGGTGAAGGCAGCGGAGGCGGAGATGAACCAATAGGTTCAGAGGTTGAACTGTCAAATTTAGAAGAAGAGGAGGAGGATGAAGAAGAGGACAATATGTTTGATCAAAATTTGGAATGGATGACACAGGGCCCATTGGCACTCCTAGGTGTCTTACACAAGATGCGAAGGCATACAGAGAAGTTGTTAACAAAATATGACCCTGACATAGTAGTGAAGGTAGCAAATCATCTGCAGACACTCAAGATATGTTATGATGATGTTGCATGTAGATTGTTTCCATGTACCTTAGATGGCAGAGCAGTTGTATGGTACCACATCCTTCCTATCAACTCCATTCTAGACTGGGGGGTGTTCAAGAGAATTTTCCTTGAGAATTTTGCTGAAGACAAAACCCCTGCCATGTTGCTAAAAGAGTTGGGTAGTCTCAAGATGGAGCAGAAAGAAAAAGTGAAAGATTTTAACCAGTGGCTTAACCGTATCTTGAACAAGTTCATTGCAGACACAAAACCTGATGACTCCATCACAATTGACTAGTACACGTCTGCACTGCTGACCAGCATTGCGCAGTTCATCAAGTGAGTTGTGAAACCAACACTTTTGGAAAATTTCAAAGAGGCAATTGATGTGGAGAAATACCTATGTGCTATTGGAATCATTGTAGATGATGAACCATCTAAGCATTCCAAAGACACGGGTAGGAGGTCTCAGGATACTATGAGTAAGGCAAAGGAAAAGGAAGCAAGTGAAATCTAAAACCTTAGTCGTCTCGTCAAGTCCTTGACAACCGAAGTTTCTAAACTCAAGCAGTGGACAAGTGAGACAACCATGAATAGTAGGCCACCCAGATTTGCGCAAAAGAAGAACTTAGCTTCAGGCAGTAGCAGTAGCCACCTGGCCAAATCTATGCAAAGCTCTAACCTTGTGTTCAACATGGATTCAATCGCGATGGATCATTATTTCAAGTTCCATCGTGAATGCCATTTAGAGAGGACTTGCGAAGGATGGAACCAAGGAATGAGTGCCCTAGATACATAGTTGATTGACCAATTTATGGTCGGTGAGTAGGCTGAGTCAGAGGTTGTAGATGAAGAGGAAGTTGCTGCATCTAATGAGGCTCTAAGTGTTGGGCATGTAATCAACATGTATCAATGTGCTAACACTTCCCAGAAGAAAACCACCGAGAAGGAGCCTCTGAATGATCGTCTGATCCTAAAGCAGAATAGTCAATACAGTTTGAGAATTCAAGGGGCCCCCACTGCTTTTGAGATACCGAGAGAAAAAGTAAGACAACACATTCTCATAACAGTGGACCCACTGGTCATATCAACACAGAAAACACAAGACAATTCTGAGAAGACAGTTGCAGCTAAAGGTACATCCGTGAGCAGCTAAGAAAAAAGCATCCCACTGGACAACACGAACACAAGTCTACCCTGGACATCTTGGTGAGTCTTCTTACTCTCGATTACAACATTGTTGAAGAAATGAAAAAGACTCATGTGAACATCTCACTTTATGAGTTAACCAAACTCACAGGTCAACAGGATATTCTTTTGCGCACACTAGGTCAAGCCTCCACAGACGGTGTTGCCTCTTCCAACAAGGTACCTAGCAAGTCTCCCAACTCACTCGCATTCATGCTCAACACGCTTCACATGGAAGAAGAAAACTCACTCTGCCCACCGTTTTTGTTATTGTTCGAAATTCAACTTCAATGTCCACAACTATTTGGTTGATTCTGACACGTCAGTCAATGTCATGCCACTCTCTATTGCTAAGCGGATCAACGCACAATGGAGCAGCGCAACTGCGCAGATCATCCAACTTGACAGAACATGTGTTCCAACCATTGGTGAACTCTGGGATGTGATCATCCAGTTGGTAGAGACTAGTCCAGAAAGTTACAAGGATACTTTGCTACGGACTAGTCACACTTATGGCTTCTACAAAAGGGCAGAAACAACTAGATTTGGGTGATTTTGGTGAGATACATGAAACACAACGTGACTCCCTTGAATGGTGAAAATGAACCGTTGGCTTTAGCAGAACTTATGTTCGGAAATTTCTTTCTAGAAACACAGTTGGGATGTTAGCTTGCATAGCCGAGCCCCACCCCACCAGACACACAATTCGGTCTCCTTCCTTGCCCAACTGACATAAATGAAACTTGTACATTACATTGTAACAGTAGTAGTAGTAGTGTTAGTAGTACTAGCACGATAAGCAATCCTTATACAAATAACATGTGGACCTTGTATTTCGACGGATCCAAGACACAGGATGGCTCTGGAGTCGAGTGTGTTTTGATAGACCTAAGGAAAAGGAAACACTTAGTCTCAATCCGCTTGGAGTTCGAGTGCACGAACAACACTACTCAATATGAAGCAATCATTTTGGGCTTACAGAAAGCCATCAGCCTCAACATTTCTATGTTGAAAGTGGTAGGTGACTCAGAGATCGTGGTGCGTCAAGTACATAACACTATACACTGTGTGTCACCTAGTATTAAAAGTTATCAATAAGAGGTATAGTGACTCATCTCTAACTTCCAAAATTTCAATATTGTTTATGTACCAAGAATGTGTAATGCAGCTACAGATGCCCTGGCAAATGCAGCTGCTAGGATGACATCGCTTAGGGATACATTTTATGTTGAAATTTTGTATAGGCCATCTATCCCTCATGACGTCACTAACTTACGCGTTTTTTATGATGATGAATAGATACTGCACTTCATGGCCAACGTTGACGTCTTCAAAGACGTAGTGATAGACGAAGATGAGCACGAGAAGTCTTTATAAGACACAGCTGATGCAAGTAAATGTAACCTCATCCCCAAGGGTTTGGTTTCACTCGAGAAGCTATATGACTTGCAGAACCACTTCTAGTGACCCAAGAATGCTAAAACCCACAGTTTTGCATTGATGCATGAACAAATCAACCTCAGAACAGACAAAGATCCGAAGTTCGTGAATCTCGATACGTGTTGCACACTGGAAGAGTGGAAAGCCTTTTTCCTCCTGTTCAAATAGTACCATGATGTATTTGCATGGAAATATGATGACTTGAAAACATATGACACGTGAATAATCCAACACATCATCTGAATCAAGGAAGGGGCCAAATCGTTTCAGCAGAAGCTTGGGAAAGTACATTCGTCGCTTGAGCCCCTCTTTTAGAAAGAGTTGAATAAGTTTTTGGATGCTCAGATCATTTACAAAGTTCATCATTCTACATGGGTTTCAAACTTAGTTCCTGTGAGAAAGAAGTTTGGGGAGATCTGTTTATGCGTAGATTTATGCAACCTCAACCGTGCCTAAGAAAAAGACAATTACCTTGTGTCGTCCATGGAACACATCTTGCAGACAGTATCTAGAGAATAAATATTTTCTCTTCTAGATATTTTTGTTGGGTTGTGTTATATTCTTTCCACGATTAACCCACGTAGTGAACCGGGGGGTTAGAGGGCGGGCAGATCCCCCCCTTCGTTGCGTCAATTGCGCATCGGGGGGGTCACAGGGGGGGCAGAGCCCCCCCTTTGTTGCGCTGATTACACATCGGGGGGTCACAGGGGGGGCGGAGCCCCCCCTTTGTTGCGCTGATTACACATCGGGAGGATCACAGGGGGGGGCGGTAGCCCCCCCTGTCCGGGAGGTTTGAGGGGGGCGGGTAGCCCCCCTCCACGGGGTTCGGGGCAGCGCCCCGGAAAAAAAAAATTTGGACCCTATATTAGGTTGGGCGAACCTACCTATGGTTTTCGGTCCATTGTTTTGGAAGCGATGGTTTTCGGTCCATGGTATTGGATGCTTCAGCATGTATAAATATGTATTGTAACATTGAAAGGAATACAATGAAAAATCAAGCTGGTAGTCCCAGTTTTGGGATCCAGGGAAAAATCTCTGTGTATATGTGTTTTATGTGTTATGCTCTCACATTTTTCATTTTTCTGTGATTTAGAATTCGTATGCAGGTGATTTCTGTATGGGGTTAAAACCTTCATTTGGTATCGGAGTTGTTTTGGCTTCAAGGGGACACCTTTGTTGCTGAGGGGTTTCGCTCGGGCCTGTGGTAGACCCTGTTCAGTGGGAGATCTGCGGGATCGACTCTGGTGGTGAAAGAAGATGGCGAGCAGCGGAAAGATAGAGATCGAGAAGTTCAATGGTCAGAGTTTTGAGTTGTGGAAACTCAAGATGGAGGATTTGTTGGTGGATAAAGATCAGTGGATCGCAGTAGATCCAGGTACTAAACCAACGGGAGTGACAGATGAAGAATGGAAGAAGTTGGATCGGAAGGCAAAGAGCACAATACGATTGTGTGTCTCATATTCAGTATTGCTGAATGTATCAGGGGAAGCTACGGCGAAGGCTTTGTGGGACAAGTTAGGGACTTTGTACCAATCTAAGTCTCTGGTGAATAAACTGTTCCTACGGAAAAAGTTGTATAACCTGAGGATGAAAGATGGAGACTCGGTGACAGAGAATCTGAACGCATTTAATACTGTGGTAAGTCAGTTAACGTCTGTTGATATTAAAATTTCATATGAAGATAAGTGCATCAGTTTGTTGTGTTCTCTACTAGATTCGTGGGATAGTCTGGTTATTGCAATAGGTAGCAATGCAACTGCTTTGCAGTTTGATGAAATAGTCTCAGCCTTGGTGACGGAGGAGATGAGATGGAAAAATATGGAGAGCCAGAATGGTGATGCCTTGTCTGTATGAGGATGGTCCCAGAATAGAAACAAAAATAAGTCATCGAGTGGGAGATCTATCTCCAGGAAAACCTGTAAAGGTGGTGTGCTGGAAATGCGGAAAGGAAGGGCACTTCAAAAGGGACTGTAAATCTAAAGCTCCTGATAAAGGAAAGGGATCTGATGATGCTCCTTCTGTAGAGGCGAAAACCACCTCAGATGAAGATGGCAATGTGTACTTGGCTTCTTCAAGTACACATGTAGATCATGACGCATGGTTGATTGACTCAGGTGCATCCTTTCACTTCACTCCCCATAGAGAGTGGTTCTGCGAGTATCAGAAATACGATGGTGGTGATGTCTTCTTAGGAGATGATAGGAAGGCTAGAATCATTGGTCGCGGAAAATTAAAGTTGAAGTTGCAAGGTGGAAGGGTTAGAACACTTTCGGGTGTTCTGCATATTCCTGCATTGGCCAGAAATCTGATTTCTGTAAGCAAGTTGGATGATGCAGGTGTAAAAACAGTGTTCGAGAAGGATACTTGCAAGATGGTTCGGGGAGCACTGGTATTGATGCGGGGAGTTCGGACTGGAACTTTGTACAAGCTGCAAGGTAGCACTGTTGTTGATGGGTGCAACAGTTCTGTGGTTCCTGAAAGTGGAGCTGAAAATCTAGTGGTCTTTGGAGAGAAGACCATGCTGTGGCATCAAAGGCTTGGATATATTGGAGAGAAGGGCCTTCGAATACTTCATGGTAAAGGTATGGTAGAAGGTATGAGCAATAGCTCTCTGGATTTTGATTTCTGTGAAAATTGTGTATATGGGAAGCAGAATCGGGTGAGTTTCCCCTCTGGTGCTAAGAGGGCGAAACAGATATTAGAGCTTGTGCACAGTGATGTGTTTGGACCTGTGAAAGTTCCATCACTGGGTAAGTCTGTGTACTATGTATCATTTATAGATGACTTCTCAAGGAATACATGGATATATTTCCTTAAGAAGAAATCTGAAGTCTTTGACAGGTTTAAAGAATTTAAGGCTCTGGTGGAAAATCAGACAGAGAAGAAGATAAAGGTGCTGAGGACAGATAATGGTGGAGAGTTTTGCAGCAAGGAATTTGAAGAATTCTGTAAGAAGTGTGGTATAGCATGGCAGAAGACTACTCCATATACACCTCAGAAAAATGGAGTCGTAGAAAGAATGAACAAGACGTTGATGGAAAGGGCAAGAAGCATGCTCAGTGGTGTTGGGTTAGGACAAGAATTCTGGGCAGAGGCGGTGGATACTGCATGTTACTTGGTCAACAGGTCACCTTCATCAGCGTTGGAGGATAAGAATCCACAAGAAGTATGGACTGGTAAGAAACCCTCTCTTTCACATCTAAGGGTATTTGGATGTGATGCATATGTACATGTTCCAAAGGAGAAACGAACCAAGTTGGATAGTAAATCTGAAAAGTGCATCTTTATTAGGTATAAGGATGGTTTAAAAGGTTATAAGCTTTGGAACCCAATCACACGGAAGGTTGTGTACAGCCGAGATGTGGTGTTCAGAGAGGTAAAAATGTTATTAAACATGAAGTCCAACCAAAGGAACCTGAGAAGATAGAGTTTGAGCTAAAGGAGGAAGAATCAGACTCTGCAGCAGATGAGGAATCAAAAGATGAAGAGCCACAAACTTCGGCTGTGAGAAGATCAGTTCGAGAAAGAAGGCAGCCAGAAAGGTATAGTCCTTCTGCTTTCTGTTCAAATTTTGCTTTGTCTGTTACTGATGATGATGCCAGAACTGTGAAGGAAGCAGTAGATTCAGAGGATGGAAAACTCTAGAAAGAGGCCATGGTTGATGAAATGGCATCTTTGCACAAAAATGAGGCTTGGGATCTGGTGGAGTTGTCGGCTGGAAGGAAACCCATTGGCAGCAAATGGGTGTTTAAAAAGAAGACAAATGCAAAAGGGAAGGTGGAGAAATACAAAGCTCGGTTGGTAGCAAAAGGATATTCCCAAGTGCCGAGAATTGATTTTGGTGATATTTTTTCTCCTGTTGCCAAGGTAACTTCTATTAGATTACTTTTATCTGTTGCTGCTGCTTTTGATTTTGAGCTAGAACAGATGGATGTGAAGACAGCATTTCTTCACAGGGATTTGGAAGAGGAAATCTACATGAAGCAACCTGAAGGCTTTGCGGTGAAGGGTAAGAAAGAACCAGTATGCAAGTTAAAGAAGTCTTTGTATGGGTTAAAGCAGTCACCAAGGATGTGGTATCAGAAATTCGATACATTTATACGGGGACTTGGCTTCACCAGAAGCAAAGTAGATCACTGTGTGTATTTTAAATTAATTGGTGACCGTGTTATTTATCTGGTCTTGTATGTGGATGATATGTTGCTTGTTGGAAATGACAAAGAAATTATCCAGGATTTGAAGACCCAATTGTCCTCCAAATTCGACATGAAAGATCTTGGTGCTGCAAACTATATTTTGGGCATGGAAATTAAAAGAGATTGGGCAAAGAGGAAGCTCTAGTTAAACCAGAGGAAGTATGTCGAGACAATACTGCAGAGGTTTAATATGCAGGATAGTAAACTGGTGAAGGTTCCTATTCCTGTAGGTGTGAGGTTATCTTCTGAACAGTGTCCCAAGGCACAAGAAGAGGAAGAGGACATGTCCCGTGTTCCATATGCAAGTGCAGTCGGTAGCCTAATGTATGCAATGTTCTATACTAGACCAGACATTGCACATGCAGTGGGAGTATTGAGCAGGTTTATGTCAAAACCAGGGAAGGAGCACTGGACAGTAGTGAAGCGGGTTTTCAGGTATTTGTGTGGCACTAGTGATTATGGTTTGTGCTACCAAGGAAGACCAGGATTGGACAGAGTGTTGGATATTCATGGCTTTGTTGATGCAGTCTGGGCTGGAGATCTGGATCAGAGAAGATCTACAAGTGGGTATGTGTTTAACCTATTTGGAGGTGCAGTCAGTTGGATGAGTAAGAAACAATCTGTAGTGGCACTATCAACTACAGAGGCAGAATACATGGCAGCCACTCATGCAAGCAAGGAAGCAGTTTGGTTGCAGAGATTGTGTTCAAGTATGGGGTTAGTACAGGGAGCTATAAGAATAGACTGTGACAACCAAAGTGCAATTTTCTTGGCAAAGAACCCTGCTTATCATTCAAAGACAAAGCACATTGATGTTCAGTATCACTTTGTGAGGGATATGATAGAAGACAAAAAGGTGTTGTTGGTAAGGGTGGACACTTTGAAGAATACTGCAGATGCATTGACAAAATTTGTGAGCTCTGAGAAGTTCTCTTGGTGTAGAGAAACAATGGGCATTTCAGGGCTGGAAAAATGACTAAGCTCTCCTGTGGCCCCGTGTGGAAAGAAAACAACAAGTGGGAGATTGTTGGGTTGTGTTATATTCTTTCCACGACTAACCCATGTAGTGAACCGGGGGGATAGAGGGGGGGCAGAGCCCCCCCTTCGTTGCGCCGATTGCGCATTGGGGGGGTCACAGGGGGGGCGGCAGCCCCCCTTGTCCGAGGGGTTTGAGGGGGGCGAACCTACCTATGGTTTTTGGTCCATGGTTTTGGACGCGATGGTTTTTGGTCCATGGTATTGGATGCTTCGGCATGTATAAATATGTATTGTAACATTGAAAGGAATACAATGAAAAATCAAGCTGGTAGTCCCGGTTTTGGGATCTAAGGAAAAATCTCTGTGTATATGTGTTTTATGTGTTATGCTCTCGCATTGTTCATTTTTCTGTGATTTAGAATTTGTTTGCAGGTAATTTCTGTACGGGGTTAAAACCTTCAATTTTTTGGAGATATAACCAGGTTCTAGTAGCAAATCCTGACAAACTAAAAACAACTTTCCATGCCAAGTGGGGCATGTTCGCTTATCAAACAATGTCAATTGGGATGGTAAACGCAGGCACAACTTTTCAGCACACAATGGACATTGCCTTTCATGTGCTCGTCGAACAGAGCGTGGTAATTTACCTTGATGACGTAACAATTTTTTTCCCGAAAACAGTCGAACCACCTATGCCATCTCAAGAAGATCTTTGAGCGATGTCACAAGTATGGGATATCCTTGAATCCCAAGAAGAGCATCTTTGCAGTGTCTGAGGGGAACCTCCTTGGGCAAATCATTGCCAAGAGTGGGATCAAGGTAGATCCGGACCGATTTCGAACCATCACGCAGATTCCTTACCGCGTGAATAAGAAATCCATGCAGTCCTTCTTGAGGAATGATCAGGGGACCAGAATTATGCTCAAAAATCAAAGTGTCA
Organism: Pinus tabuliformis; assembly: GCA_031772625.1. Classification (NCBI taxonomy): domain Eukaryota; kingdom Viridiplantae; phylum Streptophyta; class Pinopsida; order Pinales; family Pinaceae; genus Pinus; species Pinus tabuliformis. The sequence goes on along the minus strand of CM062814.1, from coordinate 623,943,898 downwards.
AAATATTCTCAAACTCAGCTTTAGATTGAAGATCTCGTCATTCTGAATCCAACGGTGTGAATGACACTCGAATCTGAGTTTGTATGCAGAAGTTAGAGAAAGTCAAAGTTCAAGTTTGACTTACATACATGGCAGGATTGGGATGATGTGGCAAGTCTTAAACGAATAAGGAGGCACCAAGTGGTAGCCCACCATTGGTCCTTGCAAATCTCATATCGCAGCAGTAGGCAGAAAAGGTGTTTCAAATCTGCACCTAGTAGGTTGGGTTGCGATGTAATCAAATTTCAATCCCAATCGATGAAAGGGATCAGAGAATAGGTATCGGCCTCAGCGCCGGCAAGGTGAGCGATGCGATGCGATATGATCACATATTGTAATAACAATAGTAATAAGAATCAACCCCAGCGTAAGTTAAGTCCCGAATGTGAAAGACCCCGGACGCAGTAACATTATATGTCACAGTTTAAAACTTCAACGGGTCCGTGATATCACAATCGCAGCATTTCACCGGGTAAACAAGACATTCTGTCCGCCAAAACCCGCTGATTGCGATCTGCAATAAGGCCGGCAAGATATGCCCCGTGGTGCGGCAAAATTCTTTCCCGGTTAGCATATTTTGTGGCTAATTTGTAGTTTTATGCTAGTTTTAGAGCATTTTGTGGAACGATTAGAGGAAGAATTAGGAGAAGTCATAACTCCTTCAGTTCTTATCCAAATTTGATGCAAAAATAGTCAATTCTAGTAGTTTTTGGTATTCTGAACTCATTGAGACAAGTTTCAGAGGCATCTGAGCATTGTAAACACACTTTTGATGTAATTTGAGCATAATAGAGAGGCCCAAGCCATTGGAAGCTGGACCAAGGAGACGTAGCCCAGGAGGGGTGAACTCCTTTATCATGTGATTATTGTGTGTTATATTTTGATGTTCATTGTTGTTATATTGTTGTTGTTCAGCATATGTTTTTTGATGTTAAATTATTCATAACATTTACATAAGAAACTCTCATGAAAATCTGTTAATTAAGCAAAAGTCTTGAATCCTTAAGCACTTGAAAAGAAAATGATAAGCATCTTGGGGTTAATTTCGAATGGGGAATTAGCACATGATTACTAATTTGCTCCAATTCAGATCAAGTTGGTATCATAGGACTGGTTTTTCTTGCTTGATTTTCTTTGTGAAAGAAGGATTTAATTGTTTGCAAGTTTATGTCATGCTCACAAGGTTAAAGCTCAAAAGAGGTGAAGGAAAGCTGGTTGAAAGCCCTAAAATTGGGTCAAAGGGAAGAAGAGCAAGGTTTCAAAAGTCTTCTACACTAGTTCAGCCTCAAGTTTTAGAAGTTGTAGTTGAGATTCACACACCAGTACAGCCTCAAGTTGTATTTGAGTCTTTAGAGACCATGTCTCATGAAGGAGAACCTATCATGAAAGAAGATGAGAAGACCTTCAGAAAGGCTTTCTTTGATATGACAGAGATGGTCAAGGTCCTCTATGAAGAGAGGAACAATAGACTACAAGGAGAAATTTCCAAGCCTCCTAATGGAGAAGGCTCTTCAGGAGGAGGTAATGGAAAAGAAGATAAAGGAAAAGGAAATAATGGGAATGGAGATAAACCTCCACCATCTCCACCATCTTCTTCATCTTCTTCTTTGAAAGCATCTTCACACTCTTCCACAAATACCACTGTTACTCATACTCATCATCATTCTTCAAAAGGGGTTGGTAAATCACCTTTTCTGAAGCTTGATGTTAAATTCGAGTTGCTTATGTACAATGGAGAAGTTAATGCAGAGAAGCTAGATAAATGGATTCGTCAGTTGGAGGTGTATTGCAGAATTTAGAACCTTCAAGAGGATGATATCAATATTCAGTTGGATTCATTGAGAATGAAGCGTGCAACACTTGTATGGTGGGAAGCAAGGACTCAAGACGAGATCAAAAAACATGGTAAGATCTCTATTACTTGGTTTGATTTCATTGCTGCTATAAAAGGATAGTTCTACCCTTTATCTCATATAAAAAAATCCATTATGAATCGCCAAAATTTTAGACGGTTCAAAGGTCAAAATGTGCAAGAGTTTAGGAAAAGAACTTTTATTCTAGGAGTAGGCTTACAGTCACAATATACCTTGCCGAAATACATAGGAGGGTTGTATAGCTATCTTCGACATACCATTCTTATGTTCAGGCCCACTAATCTTGATGAGGTTTGTGTTCAAGCTACACACCTTGAAGTAAGAGGGAAAATATATAGGAAGGTAAGAAGAAGCCATTTCAGAGTGTTGAAAAAGGGAATAATTTTAAAGGAAAGCAGAAGAAAAATGCTTTTGTTAAGAAAGAAGGGGAGAGACCTGTGTGCAATAATTGTTCCAAGGAAGGACATGATGAAGCGCATTGCTAGAAGCTTCATCCAGAATTACGACAGAAGAAATTCAACAATAAAGGGAAACAGAAGACCAATGTTGCTGCACAACAAGACTTGGGTTCAGACTCATGAGATGAAACAAAAATTGCAGCCATAGTCACCAAGGGAAAACTTATGGCAAAAGCAAGCAAAGAGGTTAGCAAAGAGGAAGCCATAGAAAGTACCAGCGTGGCAAATAATACCCACAACATTTCGAATGAGGAAAACCGAATAGAGCTATTCCATACCCAAGTCATTTCCAAACATATGAAAATCGATACATTGTTTAACAGTGGATCGCAAGACAACTTAATTTTTGCAGATTTGGTTAAGAAAATGAATCTAGAAACCCTGCCCCATCACAAAATATATTCGTTTGGATGGATAACCAAGAATGCTAATTTATAGGTCACATAGAAATGTATTTCCAGGTTTGCAATCACCGCTAATTTCATCGATGAAGTTGAATTAGACATTGCGCCATTGGATATCTCAGGAATTATGTTGGGAAGTCCGTATTTATATGACAAGAAGGTTGTTTTCCAAAGATTTGAGAACAAATAACATTTGTTCAAAAATGGAGTGGAGTACATTGTGAGATCCCATCACATGAAACTTAATCTATCTTTGACAAGCGCAAGAGAAATGAAATGACTGCTTAATTATAGCAAGAGTCTCATGCTCCTCGTAAATGACACGAAGCATGAATCCTTTGTAGGTTGTGATGTAAAGCTGAAAGTTGAATGCATTGATGTGGTCAATCAATATGGGGACATGTTTCAAGAACCAAAGGGACTGCCACTAAAAAGAGGAATTCATAATGAAATTCAACTACAACGGGATTGTCCACTCCCAAACATTGGTATGTATCAAAGGTCAATTCTGGAAATTTTAGAAATTAAAAAACAAGTCCATGAATTGTTAGATAAAGGAGTAATTTGTCCTTCTAATTCGCCATGCGGTTCACCAATTATATTGGTACCCAAGAAAGATGGAACATGGCACATGTGTGTAGATTATCGAGATTTAAATAAGATCACAATAAAGAATCAATACCCACTGCCCAGAATAGATGATTTGCTAGATCAGTTGAAAAATGCGAATTATTTCACTAAATTAGACTTGAGAAGTGGATATCATCAAGTTAGAATAGTTGAGGAGGAAATTTGGAAGACTACTTTTAAAACCAAACAAGGATTGTTTGAGTGTATGGTAATGCCTTTTGGTCTTTGCAATGCTCCAACTACATGAGAGTTATGAACAATGTTTTAAGATCCTTTCTTGATGAATTTGTAATTATCTATTTAGATGATATTTTGATATTCAACAAATCACGAGAAGATCATGTCAAGCATGTTAGGAAAGTTTTGGATGTCTTGAGAAAAGAACAGTTATTTCTGAAGATGTCTAAATGTGAATTTGGGAAAACTTCTTTAGTGTATTTGGACCACATAGTTGGAGGAGGTGAGATAAAGATTGATCCCTCTAAATTTTCGGTCATTGTGAATTGGAAAATACCCAAATCAGTCACATAAGTAAGGAGTTTTTTAGGAGCAGCGCAGTACTGGAGGAAGTTTATTGCCAATTTTTCCTCCATAACATCTCCACTACATGCGTTGACCAACGTGAAGGTTGCCTTCCAGTGGGGAGGCAAGGAAAAAAAAACATTCGATGCTTTGAAACAAAAGATCAGTTCAACCCTACTTTTGGCATTGTCGAATTTGAAACAACCATTTGAAATACAAACAGTTGCAAGTGACTACGCCATGGGTGCAGTTCTTTTATATCATGGTAAGCCATTTCATTTCATTCCGAAATTTTTAATGGTGATGTTATTAATTATCCTACATATGATAAAGAGATTTACTTATTGGTACAAAGTGTGAAGAAATGGAAGCATTATTTGATGGGAAAAGAAACCCTTATTCACACCAATCATCGGCCTTTACAATATCTGCAATCGCAAACCAAATTGTAGCGGTTAAGGCACTTTCGTTGGATGGGATTTTTACAGCAATTCCACTTGGTAATTAGGTACAAGAAAGGCATTTATAACAGAGTTGTTGATATGCTTTCTAGACTAGTTGTAAATGTAGCCATTTTACTCAAGAATAATTATGTTTTGCTTGAAATTTATGTTGAACAATACTCACGGGATGCTGACTTTCAAGAGGTATATTTAAACTTGAGTCCAGGCCACCAAAGTTGAGGAATTAGACTACCATATTCATGATAATTTGTTGTATCATTTGGGAAAACTTTGTGTTCCATGGGAAGAGAGAGTAAATGTCACAAGGGAAGCGTACACTTCTCTTATTGTTGGACATTTCAGTGTAAGTAAAACAGTGGCAAATCTTCAAAGGGACTTTTATTAGCCTCGAATGCTTGAAAGTGTGTCACGTTTTGTAAGAGGTTGTTCATTGTGTGCAGTCAGTAAGCCTAGTAATAGGAAACAAGGATTGTACACACCACTTCCAGTGCCTTCACGACCATGGGAAATTGTTTCTATGGATTTTGTAGGAGGTCTTCCTTTATCAAGGAAAAGTCATGATTATTTGTATGTAGTTGTGGATAGGTTCAACAAGATGTACATATTAGTGCCTTGTAAAAAGAAAATTACAGCTGAACAAACAAGTCAACTTTTCCTTCAAAATGTATGGGTTCATTTTGGATTGCCTACTTCTATTGTAAGTGATCGCGATTCTCGATTTGTTGGGACACCAAATTGAAGAAAAGTACATCCTTCGATCTGCAAACAGATGGTCAAACTGAAGTGGTTAACAGGACAGTCATTCATTTGCTAAGAGGATATTGCAGCAAACATCCTAAGTTGTGGGATGAACAGTTGCATTATATTCAACATGCTTACAACTGATCAAAACACTCTTCTACTCTAACTTCGCCTTTTGAGGCATGTCTTGGATATTTGCCTAAAGCGCCTTTGGTTTTCATCTTTGAGAAAGATGTAGCTATAGATGGACATAGTGACAAAGACAGAGCAAAGAAATTCATTGAGAAAATTCAGTTGATTTACTAAACAATTCAAGAACAACTAGAAAAGAGTCAAGGAAAGTATAAATCAAGGCATGATAAGCATCATGTGGATCATCAATTTCAAGTAGGTGATGAAGTTTGACTATACATTAGCAAGGAATAGCTTCAAGGTGAAGGTAAAAAGCTGAAACCAATTCATTATGGTCCATTTAAAATTCTGGAAAAGATTGGTAATAATGCTTTCGAGCTTGATTTGCCTTCATATATGCAAATATATTCCGTTGTTAATGTTTGAAAATTTGAGATTGCATGAACCTCCTTTGATTGAAGATTAAGGAGAGAATATTCAAATTCCATCTATTGAAGAATTTTCTCCAAAATACCTTGATGTGCTTCAACAAGACACTATACTTGATAGAAAGACAAGGACAACTAAAAGACGAAATATTGATTATCTTCAAGTGGGTCTCAAAGGTACACATCCATCAAAGGCCAAATGGATTGAAGTGGGGAAGGTCGGGGAACAGTACCCTTATTTTTTCAATAGCTAAAAGTGATCCTTTTGGGGTCCAAAAGGCTTCCAGCGGGGAGGAGTGATCAAGTGCTCAAACTTATGCTCAATGATAAAAGTGTCTGAATCTTCTCAAACTAAGCTTCAAATTGAAGAGCTTTTCATTTTGAATCCAACGATGTGATTGACACTCGAATCCAAGTTCGTATATTGAAGTTAGAGCAAGTCAAATTTCAAGTTTGACTTGCCTACATGACAAGATTGTGATGATGTGGCTGTTGGCATTATGATTCTGGTATGGCTTTATGATACATATGTTGTACTTGATGGCAACCCACTCATCTCAGATGATAAATTATAGTGCAGAAAAGTTCACGCACTTATATGCAGAGAAAAGCTTATTCTATGTAGAGAAAAGTTCACGCACTTATATGTAGAGAAAATTTTATTTCATGTAGAGAAAAGTTCACGCACTTTTATGCAGAGAAAAGTTTATTTCATGTAGAGAAACGTTTATTTCATGTAGAGAAAAAGTTCACGCACTTTCATGTTGGAGAACTTACCTTTGGTCCATGGTAGTTAGTCCTTGGTATTTGAACCTATGGTTTTGGACCATGGTACCTCGTCAAAAGTGTGTATATGTTGGAGAACTTACCTTTGGTCCATGGTGGTTAGTCCTTGGTATTATTGAGCCCCATGTTTTTGGGCCCCTTGTATTGGTTATCTATGGTATTGATCCATGATTTTAGGAAGAAGCTTGCCTATATAAAGCAAAGGAGATCACTTGGCTAATTCATTCTTGCAAATCGAATATCTTAAGATCTGAAATATTGGGTTATTGTTTTAAAAGTTTGATCTATGAAAGGGAAGTTGAAAGCGAATCTGTGAAGGGTGATCTCTCGAGCGCTGCAGCTGCGGAAGTGCGGAGGCGCCACAGAAAGCGCAGTGCGGAGGTGCCACAGAAGGCGCAGTGCGGAGACGCCACAGAGGCGCCACAGAAGGCGCAATGCGGAGACGCCACAGAGGTGCCACAGAAGGCGCAGTGCGGAGGCGCCACAGAAGGCGCAGTGCGAAGACGCCACAGAAGGTGCAGTGCGGAGGCGCCACAGAAGGCGCAGTGCGGAGACGCCACAGAGGCGCCACAAAAGGCACAGTGCGGAGGTGCCACAGAAGGCACAGTGCGGAGACGCCACAGAGGCGCCACAGAAGGCGCAGTGCGGAGGCGCCACAAAAGACGCAGTGCGGAGACGCCACAGAAGGCGCAGTGCGGAGGCGCCACAGAAGGCACAGTGCAGAGGTGCCACAGAAGGCACAGTGCGGAGGCGCCACAAAAGGCGCAGTGCGGAGGCGCCACAGAAGGCGCAGGTGCGGTGGTCGCGGCGCCACAGAAGGCGCAGGTGCAGAGTTTGAAAATTTATGAAAAGTGGTCCTTGTAAGAAAAGAAGTAGGGGGTTGTAGCTCCCTTCCAAGAAAGACTGGAAAACAAGAGAGAGTTGTAGCTCTCTGCAGGTTGCAGCCTGTGTACTGGTAAAGGACTGCACCAATACAAAATCATTGTAAAAGGAGTTTCTAATTTGAAAGAAGATAGAGACATATTGCAGCAGGTGGTTTTCACCCAAATTGGGTTTCCACCTTACATCTGGTGTTCTTTGGTGTGACTATCTGTTTTTCTTGTTCATGCTCATTATTTTATGGTACTGATATGCAAAAATAATTCAAAGTATAAATAAGGAAGATTTGTTAAAAGAACTTGATAATACTGATTCACCCCCCCTCTCAGTATTATTTCCAACAATTGGTATCAGAGCAGGTCCTTCGAAGAAGCTTGATCGCTTGAAGGAAGATCATTCATCATGAGCAACTACGAGAGGGAAGCATCAATCAGGCCACCAATTTTTGATGGGACAAACTTCAATTATTGGAAGGTAAGAGTTACTTCCTATCTTCAATCTCTTGGTACATAAGTTTGGGATATCATAGATACAGGCTACACTTTTCCTTCAGCTACTCCTACAGATGCGGCCGAAAAGAAGAAATATGAAACAAATGCTAAAGCAGTCAATACTTTGTTAGGATGCTTATCTCAAACAGAATTCGTAAAGGTTATGCAATATAAATCCGCAAAAGAAATATGGGACAAGATTGTCTTGAGCTACGAAGGAGATGAACAGGTAAAGCGTGCTAAACTTCAAACTCTCAGGATTCAGTATGAGAATATCAGGATGTATAATGATGAAAGTGTGGCTAACTATTTTCTTTGGGTAGATGAGATTGTCAATTGCATGAAAAATTTGGGTGAAGAAATAAAAGAGGCTATTGTGGTTGAAAAAGTTCTAAGATCATTGTCCCCCAAGTTTGAATCTAAAGTGTCTGCAATAGAAGAAAAGGAAAATCTACGAATTCTTACTATGTCTCAGCTTCACGGAATACTAACTGCTTATGAAATGAGAAAGGGAGGTTCCTCAGACAGAAGAGAAGCTGCTTTCAAGGCTTCAGGCAAAGGAGATTATTATGAAGCAAGTCACGTGCCAGAAGAAGAAGAAGAAGAATCAAATTTTGTCAGAAATCTTCAAAGGGGTTCTAGAAGGTTCAGAGGTAAGTTACCTTTTAAATGCTTTGCTTGTGGAAGAGTAGGTCATTATGCTGCAACATGTCCTTATAAGGATAAAGGAAAGGAACCTGCTAGATGGAACAAGAAACAGAGTGCAAATAAGAAAAGCTACTACACTCATGAAGATAGTGATGGTCTATCAAATAGTGATGAAGATGAACGAGGTAATGACTATAAATTGTTAATGGCATTTGAAGATGATGATTATATGGATGCTATAGATGTGGATAGCCTTTATGAAGAAATTAATAGACTCAAGAGATGTATAGAAGAAAAGAATATGATCATTGATACTCTACAATTTCAAATTGATGAAAAGGAAAAACATCTTGAAAAATTAGAAGGTGAAATTGTTGGTCTTAGAAAAGAGATTGAGAAAACAAAAGCTATTAATCTTAAGTTTGTCAAAGGATCTGAAACTTTGGATGAGATTATCAATGTATAGCGTTCTCCACTAAACAAGACAGGTCTGGGCTATAATGGAGAAACTTCTCAAGCATCCACCTCAAAAAGTTATCTTGATGCAGCAAGAAGAAATGAGAAAAAGCACAATGGAGACCATCAGGTAAAGCAGGGACGAATTGCAAACAGAGACTATCAGGGGCAATCCGTCTTAAGGGTGAACAAAAGCTACAACCAGCCACAGGTAAAATCTTCTCAATTTGGTTCAAGAATGGATGACAATAGAAATTACAATCATTTGGCCGGTAGATTTGATAACCGCAGAAGTTTCTTCAATGGACAATGCTTTTCTTGCCATAACTTTGGTCACAAAGCAGCTCAATGTGTTGCATATAAAACGATCATGACTAGAGAAGCTCAAAAACAAAAAAGTATGACCGGGATTACAAAAAGGACCTATAACAACTTTTCGGTTCTTGAAAATGAAGTTGAATGTTCTATTTGCAATAACTTTGGTCATGAAGATTCTGAATGCAGGAGCAGGTTTCAGCAGACAAAGGAACAAGCCTCAAGCACCAAAACATGGAGAATAAAGGAACCACAACCAGAAAGATGTGGGATAGCATTTTATGCAGAGGGACAGGAAAATCTATGGTACATTGACAGTGGATGTTCGAAGCATATGACAGGTGATAAAGGAAAACTTGAATCATATTCTGCTCTAGAAAAAGGAAAGAAAGTTTCTTTTCGAAATGATACTCCTGCAACTATAAAAGGAAAAGGCACTGCTCAGTTAAAAGAAAAGGTCAAAGATGGAAATGTTTTGTATGTTGATGGATTGAAACATAATCTTCTAAGTGTCAGCCAGATGTGTGATCAAAGAACCGAGGTGATATTCAGATCAAATGGATGTCTTGTTTGTGATCTTGATACAGGTAAAACAGTTATCAAAGGTAAAAGAACTCCAAATAATCTATACATATTTGAAGAAGGACAACAACAATGCTATCTGAGCAAGGATGATGAACACTGGTTATGGCATCGGAGGTTGGGGCATCTAAGCTTTTCACAAATAAGGAAAGCATGCAGATATCAGGCAGTTCGCGATCTTCCAGATATCAAAATTCCAGACAACACCATATGCAAATCATGTCAGTTTGGAAAGCAAACCAAAACTAACTTTCCAGAGAAGGAAGGATCAGCTAGCATGCCTCTTGAGCTAGTTCATACAGATACATGTGGTCCATTCAGGAAAAGGACACCTCGAGGAGAAGAATACTTGATATTATTCATTGACGACTTCTCCAGGTTTGTTTGGTTAGGACTTATGAAGCACAAAGATGAAGCATTCGAAAAATTCAAATCCTTCAAAGCCTTGGTTGAAAATGAATCAGGACACAAAATTAAGTGTCTCAGATCCGACAGAGGTGGGGAGTTTACCTCAAATGAATTTTTCGATTTCTGTGAAGAACATGGGATAAGAAGAGAATTCTCTACAGCTAGAACTCCTCAGCAAAATGGAGTTGTGGAAAGAATGAACAGAACAGTCCAACAAATGGCTCGTGCTATGCTTGATGAGTCGGGTACTCCCGCAACTTTCTGGGGTGAAGCTGCACATGCTGCGGTTGTTATTCTCAACAAAACAAATGTCCGTGTTAACAGCACTCAAACCCCTCATGAGCTCTGGTGTGGTGAGACTCCTTCGGTGAAGCACTTCAAAATCTTTGGGAGCAAATGTTATATTAAGAATACTGATGAGCAACTTGGCAAACTGTAACCTAGAGCAGATGAAGCCGTTCTTCTTGGTTATTCTCCACATAGAAAAGCATACAAGTGCTACAATAAAAGACTTGGCAGAATTGTTGACAGCATTGATGTAGTGGTTGATGAGAAGGGATACATTCCTAGGCAAGTAAATCATGAAGACATCGAAGAAGATGAAGGCTACCCTCAAAGACAGAATGATGAAGAAGAAGAACCTCAAGAAGAACCAGAGGAGAAGACAAGAATAGAAGAGAAGACTCCATCCAGATATGTTCAGAAGAATCATCCAAAATCTCAGATTGTGGGGCAGAAAGAAGCAGGTGTACAAACAAGAAGAACAATTGCAGAAGCTTCAAGCTATTTGGCATTACTCTCTTCCACTGAACCACAAAATGTGAAAGAGGCATGCAAAGATGAATGTTGGGTCAAAGCAATGGATGAAGAACTTGAGCAGATCGAAAAGAACAACACTTGGGAGTTGGTTCCTAGACCAAAAGATAAGAATGTTATAGGAACAAAATGGGTCTTCAAAAATAAATTCAATGAAAATGGAGAAGTAATTAGAAACAAGGCCAGACTTGTTTGTAAAGGGTATGCGCAGCAAGAAGGAATAGATTTTGAAGAAACCTTTGCTCCTGTTGCAAGACTTGAGGCCATCCGAATGTTCCTTGCTCTCTCAAGCTTTCAAAACTTCAAAGTATTTCAAATGGACGTGAAATCAGCCTTTCTGAATGGAGACTTGGAAGAAGAAGTATACATTGAGCAGCCAGATGGTTTCATTCTTGGAAATGATCCAAATCTTGTATGCAGATTGAAAAAGGCTCTCTATGGCCTCAAACAAGCTCCAAGGGCTTGGTACTATCGTTTGGACAAATATCTTCATCAACAAGGTTTTTCAAAAGGATCAGCAGACAACAATCTTTATATAAAAGTTGAAAATGACAAATTGTTGATACTTGTTGTGTATGTAGATGACATTATCTTTGGCAGCAATGAAGAAGCTATGAGTCAAAGCTTTGCCTTGGTGATGCAGAAAGAATTCGAAATGTCCTTGCTGGGAGAACTGACATATTTTCTTGGTTTGCAAATCCAACAAAATGAAGGAGGGATCTTCTTGTCTCAAACCAAGTATCTCAAGCAGATTTTGAAGAAATATGGTATGGAAGAAGCAAAACCAGTATGTACACCCATGGTCACAGGATGTAACCTCAGTGCAAATGATGAATCAGCAGCAGTGCATCAACCAACTTACAGATCTATGATTGGAAGTCTACTTTATTTGACAGGTACCCGACCAGACATCATGCATGCAGTGGGAATAGTTGGAAGATTTCAGGCAAATCCAAAGGAAACTCATCTTCAGGCAGTAAAGAGAATCTTCAAATATCTTCAAGGGACTCAAAACTATGGCTTATGGTATCCTAGAGATACAGATCTCACACTTCATGCTTATACAGATGCAGATTGGGCCGGAAGCGTGGATGACAGGAAAAGCACAAGTGGTGGTGCATTCTTTATGGGTTCTAGATTAGTATCTTGGTTCAGCAAGAAACAGAGTTCGATTGCCTTGTCTACAGCTGAAGTAGAATATGTTGTTGTTGCATCTTGCTGCACTCAACTCCTTTGGATGATGCAGACCTTGCAGGGTTTTCAAATCACTTGTACACCACCCATCTCCATCTTATGTGATAACACAAGTGCAATCAGCATCTCAAAGAACCCAGTCATGCATTCAAAAACCAAGCACATACCAATCAAGTATCATTTTCTTCGGGAACAAGTGCTTGAACAGAAGGTCAAGTTGGAGTATGTTCCTTCTAAGGAACAAGTTGCTGATATACTCACCAAACCATTGCCCAGGGAGACTTTTGAATACCTCAGGCAAAAGCTGGGGGTTGTTGATGCATCATCTTGTTGTTGAATCTCTTCTGATTGTTGGTTGTACGGGAATATGCGTACATGTGCTGGGTTGCGGATTGGTTGAAGATCAAATAGCACTGGTTCAGGGGGAGATTATAATGCATTGTTGGAATCATGGAGGATGTACAGAAGGTGATCATGGATGCTGATCTGAATATTACTGCAATATGTCTCTATCTCTTTCATGGTCATTTATGGTGTTTGGTGGATTATGTTTCTTCTTTACAGATCTGGTTCATATTCAGGGGGAGCATGCTCTTAGGGGGAGCATAACCCTTTGCCCTTGATGTCAAAGGGGGAGAATGAGCTGAAGATTTTGAGGTTTCCATCAAGTCCAAAGGGGGAGATTGTTGGCATTATGATTCTGGTATGGCTTTATGATACATATGTTGTACTTGATGGCAACCCACTCATCTCAGATGATAAATTATAGTGCAGAAAAGTTCACGCACTTATATGCAAAGAAAAGCTTATTCTATGTAGAGAAAAGTTCACGCACTTATATGCAGAGAAAAGTTTATTTCATGTAGAGAAAAGTTCACGCACTTTTATGCAGAGAAAAGTTTATTTCATGTAGAGAAAAGTTTATTTCATGTAGAGAAAAAGTTCATGCACTTTCATGTTGGAGAACTTACCTTTGGTCCATGGTAGTTAGTCCTTGGTATTTGAACCTATGGTTTTGGACCATGGTACCTCGTCAAAAGTGTGTATATGTTGGAGAACTTACCTTTGGTCCATGGTGGTTAGTCCTTGGTATTATTGAGCCCCATGTTTTTGGGCCCCTTGTATTGGTTATCTATGGTATTGATCCATGATTTTAGGAAGAAGCTTGCCTATATAAAGCAAAGGAGATCACTTGGCTAATTCATTCTTGCAAATCGAATATCTTAAGATCTGAAATATTGGGTTATTGTTTTAAAAGTTTGATCTATGAAAGGGAAGTTGAAAGCGAATCTGTGAAGGGTGATCTCTCGAGCGCTGCAACTGCGGAAGTGCGGAGGCGCCACAGAAGGCGCAGTGCGGAGGCGCCACAGAAGGCGCAGTGCGGAGACGCCACAGAGGCGCCACAGAAGGCACAGTGCGGAGACGCCACAGAGGCGCCACAGAAGGCGCAGTGCGGAGGCGCCACAGAAGGCGCAGTGCGGAGACGCCACAGAGGCGCCACAGAAGGCACAGTGCGGAGGCACCACAGAAGGCGCAGTGCGGAGACGCCACAGAGGCGCCACAGAAGGCGCAGTGCGGAGGCACCACAGAAGACGCAGTGCGGAGATGCCACAGAGACGCCACAGAAGGCGCAGTGCGGAGGCGCCACAGAAGGCGCAGTGCAAAGGCGCCACAAAAGGCGCAGTGTGGAGGCGCCACAGAAGGTGCAGTGCGGAGGCGCCACAGAAGGCGCAGGTGCGGTGGTCGCGGCGCCACAGAAGGTGCAGTGCGGAGGCGCCACAGAAGGCGCAGGTGCGGTGGTCGCGGCGCCATAGAAGGCGCAGGTGAAGAGTTTGAAAATTTATGAAAAGTGGTCCTTGTAAGAAAATAAGTAGGGGGTTGTAGCTCCCTTCCAGGAAAGACTGGAAAGCGAGAGAGAGTTGTAGCTCTCTGCAGGTTGCAGCCTGTGTACTGGTAAAGGAATGCACCAGTACAAAATCATTGTAAAAGGAGTTTCTAATTTGAAAGAAGATAGAGACATATTGCAGCAGGTGGTTTTCACCCACATTGGGTTTCCACCTTACATCTGGTGTTCTTTGGTGTGACTATCTGTTTTTCTTGTTCATGCTCATTATTTTATGGTACTGATATGCAAAAATAATTCAAAGTATAAATAAGGAAGATTTGTTAAAAGAACTTGATAATACTGATTCACCCCCCCCTCTTAGTATTATTTCCAACAGTAGCAAGTCTTCAGCAAATAAGGAGGCGCCAAGTAGTAGCCCGCCATTGGTCCTCACAAATCACATATCTCAGCGGTATGCGTAAAAGGTTTTTCAAATCGTCCCTCGGTAGGTTGGGTTACGATGCGATAAAATCACAATCACAATTGGTGAAAGGGATCAAAGAACAGGTATTGCCCCTAGACCTAGCAAGGTTAGCGATGCGATCGCATATCACCGCAGTGACAGGAATCGGCCCCGGTTCAAGTTAAGTCCCAAATTCGAAAGACCCCAAATGCGATAACATTATATGTCACAGTTTAAAACTCCAACGGGTCCGCAATATTGTAATCGCAACATTTCACTAGGTAAACAAGACATTCTGCCTGCTGATTACAATTTGCGATAAGGATGACAGGAGATGGCCTATGGTGCGGTGAAATTCTTGCCCGGTTAGCAGATTTTTTGGCTAATTTGCAGTTTTCTACTGGTTTTAGAGCATTTTGTGGAACGATTAGAGGAAGAACTAGGAGAAGTCATAACTCCTGCGGTTCTTATCCAAATTTGATGCAAAAATAGTCAATTCTAGTAGTTTTTGGTATTCTGAACTCATTGAGCAAGTTTCAGAGGCATATGAGCATTGTAAACACACTTTTTATGTAATTTGAGCATAATAGAGAGCTCCAAGCCATTGGAAGCTAGACCAAGGAGACCTAGCCCAGGAGGGGAGAACTCCTTTATCATGTGCTTGTTGTGTGGTATATTTTGATGTTCATTATTGTTATATTATTACAGTTGTTCAACATATGTTTTTTGATGTTAAATTGCTCATAGCATTTACATAAGAAACTCTCGTGAAAATCTGTTAATTAAGCAAAATTCTTGAATCCTTAAGCACTTGAAAAGCAAATGATAAGTATCTTGGGTTTAATTCTGAATGGGGAATTAGCACAGCATTACTAATCTGCTCCAAATCAGATCAGGGAAGATCAACTTCCTCTGGAAGTTCATCTCAGATTATGTGCATATTTTCAAACCAATATAAGAGATGATCAAGAAGGATGCAGTTTACGGCTGGGGGAAGAAGGAAAAGGACGCGTTCGCCCATATTAAGCAGGCAATAGCAGAAGCACTTGCACTGTACAACCTAGATTTTAATAAATATTTCTTGTTGTTCACATTTTCTTCCGACACTTCACTCATTATAGTGCTCACTCAGAAGGATGATCTCAACAATGAACGTCCTATCTCTTCATGAGTGCGAGCTTGCAGGGACCAGAACTAGTCTATCCCACCATGGACAAACAAGCATACGTTGTATACAAGGTGGTTCAACATTTCATACCCTACCTACTGAAGAATCATTGCATAGTCTTTGTGTCGCACCCAGCAATCAAGTCACTTCTTATTCAACAAGAGCTGGATGAAAGGCGAGCGAACTCGATGACAGGATTGCAAGAGTATGATCTTAACATCAATCTAGTTCACACCATAAAGTGTCACAATCTTTATAGACTGGTAGCAGAAGTAGTGCATGCACAATAGGAAGAAGAAGAGCTCATTGGTTGGGAGCAAGAAATTGACATGTATAATGTTGAGCAAGCGCCGCCCCCGCCGGCCCCCACCCCCCCTTTCGCATGGTAACTCTTGGTATGAAGAAGTGCACCATTACCTTAAGCACAACACCATGCCCTCTCACTTCTCTATGCAGCAGAAGAGGGCACTCCGACTGAAAGCCTTATCTTACCAGTTGGTGCACAGAGTGCTTTATAAAAAGCACCACAATGGAATTTTGCTCAAGTGCCTGGAAGCACAGGATTCAGAGGGAGTGTTACGTGATCCGCATGATGCACCAACCGGGGGTCACTTCGCGGGTAACAAAACAGTGCACAAATTCATGAGAGCTGGTTTCTGTTGGCCCACATTGTTCAAATACGCAGACACTTATGCCCACAAGTGCTCGGTCTATCAACGATGCACTGATAAGAATCGAAGGTCAGCACATGAACCATTCCAATAGTGGGGCTTGGACATCACTGGGGAGATTTTCCCACATTCATAACTGCCACTGATTACTTCACGTGGTGGCTATAAGTAGTTTTGCTCAAATAAGTGAATGACCAGGAAGTCATCAACTTCCTTCAGCAGAACATCATCTCAAGTTTTGGCGTTCATGTATCACTTGTTTTTGACAATGAAATGTACTTTTCCTTGTTAAAACATTATGACTTTTCATTAAAAAATGGTATTTTCTTAAATCATTCAGCTAAATACTACCCGTAGGGAAATGGCCTTGCCAAATCCATGAACAAAAATCTTATCTGCATCATAAAAAAGGCCATTTACTCTCAACAATGAAACTAGCACTCTACTCCGGTGAATTCTCTTTGGGTTGACCGCGTCACACCCAAACCCTCTCTGAACACCTCCCCCTACTTCCTCGTATATGGAAAAGAAGCCATCCTCCTGTCAAACATATACTTTCCTGCTCTCCAGTTTTCCCAAGAATCTCAAGGCAAGCCTTGTCTGTTAGTTCAGCGTAGGATGGACACGCTACACAAGTTACAGGAAGAAAGGATGAAAGCAAAAAAAAATGTACACTCCAACAAAACCATATCAAGAGATGGTTCGATCGAAAGTGTGCATGGAGTACCAAATTCTGTGTGGGTGACTTGGATTTGAAGTGGGATAAACCCCACGAGGACAAAGGCAAGCACATGAAGTTCCAGTCTCTGTGGATTGGTCCTTTCACGGTTCATGAAAAGCTTGGCCAACGCACGTACTGTCTACAATCACTTGACAGGAGGATTGACAACCTCCCTGTCAATGGCCAAGACTTAAAACATTATTTCCAATTACCTAGGGTTGTGCCCCATACTATGTACATAGTATTTTCATTAATTGTTTTATTGTTTTTCTTTGTTGTTTCGCTTTGCTTTTCTTTGCTTTGATGTATTGTCATTTCATTTTGTAAATAAGTGCTGTCGTGCACTGCGTTCTGGCTTTTGAATGTGCATGTGACTGAAGTTGAAAGAGTCTTGTGACACTTCAGCGCTTGGCCAGTCCTATGTCTGTCTTCTCTGTGCTTGGTTGTAACCTGGGGTCAATGAAGTCTTGACTGAAAATACGAGTCGTTTGTAAAGAAAGTTTTGTTCAAACCATGAACCTATGTCCAATCTAGGAAAGTGTGCATGGAGTACCAACTTCTGTGTGGGTGACTTGGTCTTGAAGTGGGATAAACCCCATGAGGACAAAGGCAAGCACACGAAGTTCCAGTCTCTGTGGATTGGTCCTTTCACAGTTCATGAAAATCTTAGCCAACACACGTACCATCTACAATCACTTGATGGGAGGATTGACAACCTCCTTGTTAATGGCCAAGACTTAAAACATTATTTCCAATTATCTGGGGTTGTGCCCCGCACTATGTACACAGTCTTTTCATTAATTGTTCTATTGTTTTGCTTTGTTGTTTCGCTTTGATTTTCTTCGCTTTGATGTATTGTCATTTCATTTTGTAAATAAGTGTTATCCTGCACTGCGTTCTGGCTTTTTAATGTGCATGTGGCTAAAATTGAAAGAGTCTTGTGACACTGCAGCGCTTGTCTAGTCCTATGTATGTCTTCTTTGTTGGCATTATGATTCAAGTGTTGTCCTTGATGGCAACTCACTCAGAGGTTGGTACAGGTGATGGCAACTTAATCAGAGGACAGATCTTAGTACAGCATGCCAAGAAAGTTCATACACGCAGGTTCGTTAAGCCCAAGTCGCGTATACAAGCAGGTTCACTATATACCAAGTCGCGTATACGCAGGTTCTCTATATATCAAGTCGCGTGTACACGCTGGTTGGCTTCAGTAAAAGCGCGTGTATGTGGAAAACTTATCTTTGGTCCACGGCGGTTATTCCTTGGAAGTTGTGCCTATTGTTTTGGACCTTGATGTCTCGACGAACGTGTTGATCCCTAGTTTTGAAGCTGATGGTATTGGGTTACTATGGTTTTGGACCGTGGTATTGTAAAGGGCCTAAGGCTATATAAGGAGAAGATCATTAGGCAAGTGTGAGCAAGCATTGTGTGTCTGACGAAGTGAGAAGATCTGGTATCACTGTTTATCTGTTCGGGACGCTTGGCAAGGGTCGGATCTGACAGCGAAGGCATAAGTAATTATTTCTAGATCTGCACGCGGGTTGCCTTTGGAGAAAGAGCGTATACACGCGGTTTTGGTACAGTGAAGTAGCGTATGCATAATAAGATTTGATATTTCAGGTTGCTGTTGATTCTGGTGGTTGTTGCAGAGTTCTGGGCTTATGTTTGGGTTCTGTGTTCTTGATGACAGGGTTTCAGTGATTCAGTATTGGGTTGTTTAATGAATTATGATGCAAGTATAAGTTGATGATTGTATTGCAGTAATGTTTGTTTTGTACTCTTGGATCCAGTCTGAAAATTGATGAAACGTGGTCCCTGAAGGAAAGAAGGTTGTAGGGTCAGCACCTACGTACTAGTAAATGGATCGGTTAGTACAAGAGCTGAGGGGGTTGTAGCTCCCTTCCAGAAGTAGTTGGAAAACGAGAGAGGGTTGTAGCCCTCTGCAGGTTGTAGCCTACATACTGGTAAAGGACTGCACCAGTACATTGTAAAAGAAGTTTCTTATTAAACAAGAAAGAGACGATTTGCAGCAGGTGGTTTTCACCCACATTGGGTTTCCACCTTATATCATGGTGTTCATGTGTGTGGCTCTTGTGTGATGTTCTGTTCTGTTATACTGCACCTTTTTACTGTTAAATATGCTTAATAATGTTC
Source organism: Pinus tabuliformis (assembly GCA_031772625.1). Lineage (NCBI taxonomy): Eukaryota > Viridiplantae > Streptophyta > Pinopsida > Pinales > Pinaceae > Pinus > Pinus tabuliformis. The sequence continues at coordinate 623,924,629 of CM062814.1, read as the reverse complement.
TGATGCATTTATTGAAGATTAAGCTAACTGAATCATAAGATCTCTAGATATACGCTAGTTGCATTAGACACAGTAGCGTGTACACGCGAGTTCACTTAATTGAAGTAGCGTATATGTTTCTGAGTATGAAATTGGAAAGGTTTTACTGATCTGATAATACTGATTCACCCCCCCCCCCCCCTCTCAGTATTATTTCCAACATTCTTTGTGCTTGGTTGTAACCTCGGGTCAATGAAGTCTTGACTAAAAATACAAGCCATTTGTAAAGAAAGTTTTGTTCAAACCATGAACCTGTGTCCATTCTAGGAAACCTCATGTTTGTACTCATTCTTCTGCTCTGTGTGTTCAAGCTCATCCAACTAGTAGAAAGGGAGAAGGGGAAAAATCTAAACGAGCAAACCTGAATCAGAGATCTTACATGCTTCTTTGAAGGAACAATCTCGCTTGCTCTTAATAAGTCGGGATCCCTCTTCCACCCCAAATAAATAAGTGCCTATGCACAGTCCTCTTACAAAAAATAACAAGGTGAAAGAAGAGAAAGGCTTCATGCACAGAGAGGTGAAGCAGGCAAATCCATGGGGGTATTGTCCAAGATCGCTAGCAGTGGAGCAATGCTTTTGTTCCTTTGTGACTCCGTTAGGGTACTGTCCAGGCCTACTGGCAGCGAAGCAACATCAGAGATGACAAATTATACTCTGAAAATCTTAAGCTTGTGAGCAAAACTACCCTCCTTGATTTTGAAACATTGTGATCTGGCTGAATCTTTTGATGTGTTCGACTGAGTTGGTACAAGGTGAACTATGTCTATCCATGAGGTAAGTGTGGAAGCCAGAGTGATTTGCGCAATGAGTCAATACTCCCTGAAAGACCAAGGCCCTGCACTAAAAATGAACTGAAACAAAGAAGTTGGTATTCAACTAGTGTATCGCCAAGTGTTGTAGTAGCTGCGACACCCTCCAAAATTTTGGCTTACCTCCCAAATTTCAAAGCCTTCCTTTATTTCTCCTCTGATGGTTGTAAACACTAAAGCTCATTTCATGAGCTCTTATAGAGTCTTTACACCCTTTTGCTTGTTCAACCAGCGATCGTCTTTTGGCATGTTGATTGCTTTTCCATGCTTGCGATCTTGTTCTTGCAATCTTGAAGGTTTGTCTTTGTGTGCATAGGTCGTCTTCGCTCCGTGAACATCGGTCGTACTCCCACACAAAGTTGTAAACAATGTCACATAAGTGTCGTCACGGTAGTTCGAAGGTATATCTCAAGTGTCACACTTGTCGCTCTTAACCTTAAGGCAGTCTCACTGAGCACATTTTTTGTCCTTATTGGTCGGAGTTGTATCATCGTCAAATACGCTAAGTGTATGATCACGCGATCACATTTGCACAAACTCATCTGCTTTCGACACTTATCCATTTTCCTGAAAATCTGCTATATCTAGCAACCTCCTTTAGTCAGACCCTAACTGAGCTGCACTGCGCAGTCTCAGCCCTCAGTGACCCTACTCTGCTTCCCCGAACTACACGATGATTGAGGTTTTCCTCCGAGTCAGCTGCACTGCGCAATCCTGGAAGTGCGCAACCTGTCCACCTCCCATAACCGCGAAGAAGTTGTCTCCAAGCCTGATCCAAACTGCGCTTCCCGCAAGATAAGTCATCAATTCTCCCTCTGGACTGCCGAAAACCTACACTGGACTAAGATATCGGGCTGCAATTCTCTCCAAAACTACGCAGACATGCCCAGCTGATCCCCATGCTGCCTTCCCCACACTACCTTCAGAAAATGCGTAGTCAAGAGCAGCAAGGCCTCTGCTTCCTTGCTCTGCACTGTCCCCAGAAATTACGCAGTCCTATCTGGTAGGTCACCTACTGGCTTACTCTACACTACTCCAGGAAACTGCGCAGAATTCCCAGTTGGTCTTCTAAGTGAATTGTCTTGTCTTCCCCTTGAAAACTGTGCAACAATTCCCCTACACCCCACCTTGTCTTCCTCCCAAAAAATGTGCAGAATTGAATAGCAGTACCTCTGCAGCCTAGCTCTGTCTCCCTCTGGAAACTATGCACAAATACCCAGCAGTCCATTTGAAGCCCTGCTCTATATTCCCTTTGAAAATAGCACAAAGTTGCCTCCCTCAGGTTCTCACCTTGCAGTTGACACTAGTGACTGTGACTACCTGATTCTGCCTCCTAGTGATCACTGCACAGTTTTTGCCAATAGTGCAGACCGAGCACCAGAATCCCTCATCTTGGCCTGAGTTGTGTTCTTCACAATTTCAAGTTCTTGGCCTCCCTCTCGGCCACCTGGACCCGAACACAAAAAATGATGCATCATGCTAGACTAGGAGATTTTTGGATTTGATGTTGTCCCATCATGAGTGAATTGTAGGAACAGGTACATTGATGGAACATGGCAAGATGACGAACAAGATGAAGAAGGAGCACATGCTAGAAGACTTGCTTGCAGCTGGATAGATGTATAAATCGCATTAAATATTAAGTGAAAGGAGTACATGCACGAAATCATCAAGCAAGACCAAGACCATCAAATACCCCGCAACACTTAGCCATGCAGATGTGAACACACAATACACCGAGAGAACATCCATCACTCAACAACGCAACAGCTTGACATGGACACCACAGTCAGCGAGTACATGTTAGTAGTGTCATGTCGAGTTGTGTAATGGGCTCTCTTGGCTACATCACCACTATGGGCCATATCTGTTATAACTTAATGTAATGTAAAGTGAAATTCCAATGGACGCACACAAGAAGTTGAAGAGTCATGTCAGTTGAAAAGTCATGGAAGTTGAATATTCACAATGGTAGTCCAAGATTCACAAGGGTCAAACATCACCCTTGGCTATATATACCCCTTCCATTGTATGAGAAAAGTACTTTTCGCCTTGGCTCCTCCCACAAAGCCTTGAGAGTTTGTAGTATTTTCTTTGAGGAGCGAGGAGTGGCTCCAATGTCCCACTATTGGGGCTAGTGATGTATGGTATACAGATGTGTCTTGGAACTTTTTCTTAATTTGGAAGCTTGTGTCAGGCCAGCATGTTTTCATGCATGTTTTATATTTGTTTCTAAGACTATTCTTTAAACGTTTGTAATGTAGGTTTGCTTAACCTGTACTAAGATAGTTGAACTACTTTGGTTATTTTAGTACCTACATTATTGAAGATGTGTTGTATTGTTTAGCACTATTGTCTCATCCGTGTGGACTACTCCACTAGACATTAGACAGACCATTCTTGTTTTCTTAGTTATAACAATGGTCACCCCCGTGTGGACTACTCCGCTAGATGGTGTAGGTGTTTTCCCTTTCGCTTTGGTTTTAACGACTACCACATCCGTTGTGGAGTACTTCGCTGGATGCTGGACAGACCCTTGTTGTATTTGCGTGTGTCTCTCCTTGGGTGGTACTACTACCTCTGATCTAGAGGCTCACTTTCACCCTCTCCCTTACAGTAAGAGAACCCGAACACAAAGTTACATTACGCATTAACCAGGCATACTCACCTCACTTTTTAACGATACAAGCATAACACTCACATGTGATGAACAACAAGAGTGATCCAGGTGGATATTGGTGGCCACCTGCCAAGTCCACTTGGACCCCCACCATTGTTTCTTTCAGCTTTTTAGTTTCCTTAATTGTAGCACAGTTTACTATTTTTAGCAGTTTTTCGGGTCCTGAACTTTCGGAGCTGTTTTGAGGCCCTAAACGATTTTTTTTGGGAAAACTGGGAGAAACATGGGCCCATGGACTGATGTTTCTCTTCCCAAACTTGTAGTTCTTAAATAGATCTTTCTAACGAGATACTTTGCGCATCAAACGGAGATCGTATGCCAAAGTTATGACCCCAGGAAGTTGATGTACCAATTTACCCAAACGGGGCCCGCAGTTTGGCGTTTCATCTTCTAGGGTTAGGTTTTTGGATGTTTAGGGTTTTCCATTGTTGGCCTTCGAGCCGCATTGTAAGATAGTTCATAGGCATGTAGCCATCACACCTATTCTCAGAGATAAGCTACCATCGCCTTAGCTAGTTTATTTCCATTTTTGTTTGTAAGCATATTTCAGTATTTTACATTAATGAAATGAAGTATTATTTCTGTTGCATCTCTGTGTTTATGGTTATCTCTATAATTTGTTGCATTCCTATTTAAATCAGGATCAAATAGCTAAGGCAAATCTCTAATATAATGGCAACCGGGCCATCGTACCAAATGGGACTCCTACGGTGTGAGGTATAGTTGGGACTTCATACTATGGATATCCCTTGAATGTTGGCAGGTCCAGCACCGTCAACACCCCCCTATAGAAGGCCACATGCAGAATAAGAGCTAAGGAGATGGATAGGAAAATAACAAAGTTCCATAAAAGAAAAGGTAGAGCAACTAAAGTCTTCCCTTAAGGACATCTTCCAAGAAATGGAAGATCATGTGACCACAAAAGAATTATTATTAAAATAAAAACAAACATTTACTGACATGCATAAAAAAATCAAGGAGAGGAGGAAATATTGAGACTAAATCGAGGAGTATATGGCTAAAATCAGGGATAAAAACACCAAATTTTTCCATAAGCAAGCAAAATGAGGGAGTGGCAGAAAAAGGTTAATACTATTGAGTTAATGGAATCTTCTTGTAGATAAGGACAAAATAAATGAGAGTGACTTTTCTTATTTTGGGGCTTTGTATATGGAACAAGGATGAACCTCAAATTTTATCACTGAAAAATGTCTTTCGTACATTCCTGAGCTAGTAATGGAGAAGGAAAATATTAGGATAATGAGCCCCATTTTAGAAGAAGAAATTAAAAAGGTACTTTGGTCATTTTAACCACACAAAGCCCCAGTTTCGAATGGGTTTATAGGGAACTTTTATCATAAGTGTTGGAACATAATTACATTTGATTTGTGTATAATATTGGACTTTGTTTAGAAATCTAAAAGGATGGGGGGAAACCTCAAGTCCTCCTTGGCCCTAGCTCCCAAAGATGTAAGTCCTTATTTCTCTAGATTTTGTCCTCTTTCTTTATGCAGTTTTTCATACAAAATTATCTCAAATATTATAGCTTAAATGATTAAGCCTCTCCTTCTATTGGCTCATGAATGACTCATCCCTATCAAAAAACATGCAAGCCATTGCGATCTGACTCTCTTCTAAAACTTTGATATAATAATATAAATATTGAGTAGGTGGGGTTCCCATAGGAAATAAGGAGGCATTGGCTCTTAGAATTGTTTAAATTACATGTTAGACATAACTATATCATCGTTATAATTGTTAGCATTTGTTGTTGTGATTTATGAGATCCATGATAGAGAATCAAAACAAGAAAACAAAGAATTGGCAAGAAATTTGGATTGATATATTGATATTTTTGTTCATCTCGTTTGAAAGAAGATCACGGTAAATAATTGGGAAACAATTTCCTTGGCAATCTTCATCAAGTTTCATATGCACAGGAGTAACATATTTCTAGATGGGTGGCACATAACAAATCTTGTTTTAACATGACAAAGTTCATTTCTTTTTTATGGCATATGTTATGAAATCTAACAATTAAAATGTTTTGTTGAACATGGGTGATAATACTTTTGAATTGGTTACATGTTGAGGTTTCATATTGATGTTGTTGGTTACATATTGTTGGTATTTCCCTATCATAGCATGCTCCATTGATGAGACACAATATGTTTTGGGCTTTATGATGCAAATATAGTTTGGGCATTATTATATCAATGTTTGGGTGGCATGTGATTAACCTTGTCTTTTCATATGATATGCATGGCGCATAAAGGAAAGGGGTATGGGTTGGATTCATGAATAAATGGGTGACTAATGTTGATATGGTGGATGTTTATTATGGCTGATGAGGCACATCCCAATACATGCTTTGGGATGCATGCCCCACATATCAAGGGTGGAAAGCCCTGAAGGCAAGCCACCAAACCACTCCCACATTCATTTGGCATTGTTGTTCAAACTTCACTCTTAGCTCTACTCGAACCCTAGCATTTTATGGAAAACTAGTGTCAATTTGTGGCTACCCATTATGTGGTAACCACTCTTGGAGTCATTGACAATAGTATAACAACTTAGTTGTTTAGGCATCCACAATTTCAACTCCTTGGAAGAATAATTCACATGAAATAGTAGATGATTGAGTAGTTTACTTGTTATGGCTCTGTCTATGTAGCATTTTTGGGTTAATCCCCTCATTTGTGAATCATTCTTTCTCCATTTCACTTCCTTGTGTTTTGTTTAACATCACTTTGCTTGTAATAGACATGCATGTAAATTTTGTTTTTTTTTAAGCACAACCCTTGAAATGGCAAGCTTGTGGTGTTATTGGGTTCAAGTTGGAAAAAACAACTACTGCAAGGGCCATAACCCTCTTGTTACTAGCATTTTCTATCATTTTGGAAACATTGTGGTGGTTCTAGCATTTTTATATGCCATTATCATGTTTATTGTTGACAGCTAGTCCCCGAATGTGATCCATGTACTTGTTTCATGGCTAGTTGCTTCGCCATTGAATACAATCCCCACTAGTAATGTAATATTTGTACTTATGTTTCATTGAGAGAACAATGCATTAATGTGGGCAATGGAAAAATGTCTTTGTCTTGTTGATTTGGGTTGAATTCACCATCTCAAACACAATATACAAGTTTATTTTCCAAGGCCGGAGTAGATAAATCTTCTTCATCTCAGGTCACAGTGCCACTACAACAATTTCATTACTAAAAAAATTGTAATGTTATTCTCGCAAGTCCATTCCAATGTCCTTACAGTATCATAGTTGAGTTGTTTCATGGCTTAAATTCCAATACTTCTACAAGTTTATTATGTGTGTTTGTTCAGGGTTATGGTTCCATGTTGTTAAATTAAGAAGTTTGTTCATAGTTGGGGTAATTTTTATGAGTTGTTTCAATCTCCCCTTTGCTCCCCATTAGCATGTATTTTGTTGTAATTATCATGGTTCATCTTTATTGACATTCATTTTGTCTCATGGGGGTTTTCAACTTTGAGCTCTGGTTGATAAGATTGTTTTGGGCAAAAAAAAAACGTAGACTATAGACTATGTTGTAGCCAAACATTTAGTATGACCAATTTCAATTTCTATAGCTTAACCTATTCTTGTACAAATGCATTAGTTGTCACATAGATGATACAGATTAATATCCTAAATACAGGTCTCATATCAACCTTGTCTTATCCATAGCTTGCAAATTATAACTCAAATGCACAAAAAATCACCATATAACCAACCTCTGTTCAAAACATATATTTGAAGGTATTCTTGTGTACTTTCAGACACATTTTTTTCACATCATCTACATCTTATTACAATCTATAAATTACCATTGTTGTATATGATTCAAGCATCTATTTATTAGCTTTGGTAATATGTTAAGCATTGATGAGTCCAGTTATAGACTTATTCTCACAGTTTAAAAAATGATATGGGTAACCTTCAAACTTGTACTACTCAGACACATTTTCTTTGCTCATAGAAGATCACCTTTCATTTTGTCCATTTCATACCATCTTGTCTCACTACTTTGATATGGATCATTATCAGAGCATGAGTAAAATATGTTTGGTATATTGATGAGCCAAGGGTTTGTTCCTCTCACAACCAAATGTTTCCCATTTCAAAGAACTTACAACAGTCCTCTTACTCATGCAACATGGTTATAGAACTCAGTTTTAGTTCAGTTTCCACATGCAAAATAATAAAATTGCTTGAATATAAATCATCTTTGCCCAAAGTCCATACATTGCCACATAATAACCATTTCATTTGCTTTTTGTACATGTCCATATTCTTGTAACTGTGATAAATATTGCATAAACTATTAGTCCAACCAATGATTCAACATGTCTTGAGATACATGCATGGCGAAGCCATTTTTGTCATAAGTTTTTAATCACTCCATCTGTCATATGCTTGTTTCAAGCACCTAAATTGTTATATTAGATAAGAGGTATATAGACTACTATTTTATTTGTTTTAGTTATCATGTGATTGACATAAATGATGCCATGATAATGTTTTTATCATTGCTATGATGAGTTTCTTCAACAAGGGTTCTAGAGGGAACAAGAAAGGATGGGGAAGAAGGACACATGTGTTGTGGTGTGAAAGAAAAAACAAAAGAATAATATTTTCCATTCACTTTTACGCAGATTCTAATGAATTCAACCAGTTAACTCAAATTGGGAATTTGTATCTAGGTGGTCCTTCGCCTCATCCTTATGCATCACATAACTCTCCTCCTTGACCACATCCCAATATAATGGAGATTCTCGAGCCCCATCAACCACCACAGTAGCAGCCTTAGTGGCATGATGGATAGGAACCACATCCCATCGAACTAGCTTCTGACATTGCTCATTAGCCCTCCAATTCAAGATACGATATCTTACCACCTATTATTGGCCAACAAATCCCATCTATTATATCTCACATTAAGCATTATTCCAGACAAGAGCCTTTGATTTCCCATACCCATGCTAAAAAAGGAAAACAACCAACAGTCCCTCTCCTATCTTCTCATCTACACATTCTAGTTCAGCACGCCCACATACTGACATACCTAGAACTGGAAATGAAGGCATATCCTTCTTGGACATGCATCCTGATTGAATGAATAAAAGAAGTGTGATGAGAAAAGGAAGGGCGCCATTTTAGATATGCATCAAAATATATTTTTACCGTGGCGTTTACGTTTTTTTGCTTAGAAAAATTCTAATTTCATTACAACTTAGAAAGGAAGAAAAAATACTTTTTGCATATGCTAGAAGCATCCAATATGAGCAAGATTATAGTCTTGTGAGAGCATATTAACAACCTCTCAACCCTAAAACAAAAATAAAAATAAAAATAATGGAGAAATTAATGATATAATAGTCATTTAACTTATCTTTCTTTCCTTTCTTTCTTTGCACCTTCTACTGTCTCCCCTAAACAAGGACAAAAGGTACAACTGCTAATGCAGCCATAAACAACACAGGGGGGGTTCTTTATTAGAATTTGAACTTTCCAAAACATGGACTCTCTTCATACCCACCAACACATCCTCTTTGTGTGGAACAGTTCCAAGATGATTAGATTCAAGTATTGTTTTTGTTAGTATAACATTATTGATGGGTCGTGCAAGTTCACCAAGATTCTAAGTGCTCATATCATCATGCTTGGGAGGGTCCTCTTTTATTTCCTCTTCTTCATCCTTCGAAAAAATGGGATAAAAGGGTTGCCAAACTTTTTTTGTACGAACCTACCCTTTTTTCTTTTTAGGGGGCTTTTTAGCTTATGGACAAGAATCATGTAAGTGTCCTGTTTGGAAACATGTATGACATCTAAATGTCGTGTTTTCATAATCCAAGGTTTAGATCCATGAATAGGATCTATGTTTCAGCAATACATGTTTGGGTAGACCTTTACTTTGGTCTATTTCTACACAAATACAAGCAAATGTAAATAAACCTTTCTTTGTTCTTTTAGCATCCATTTTTTTGAAAGTTCCCAAGGTATTGCCAATGCCCTCTAGTACCTTATGATGCCAAAAAGGAAAACGAAGATTTGGCAACGCTACCCAGACATGCATCTTTGCTACTACCATTGTTGGAGAATCAAACTTCTGAAACCAAGGACTAATGAAGAGCCTTGTTCTTCCCCAAAACCAAGGCCCTTCCTATAATAACTTCTCTAAATCTTCCTAGGAGTTAAAATGTACAATAAAAAAACTTTAGAAAAAAATAAATGCCATAGTTTTTGCTCCAGGATATTAAAACCCAACGTTGTAGTGCTTCGAATTTTGACCAGAATCTATTAAAATTGCAAACAACAACGATGGAGAACAAATAATATATGATTTATCTCTTTATTATTAACATCCACATCTGGAATTTGATCCAGTTGTTCAACAATATATGGTCCTAGAAGGGATGAAGGTTGATCCATAGAAATGGACCCCTTACCCCATGTCACATCCTTATATGAAGTTGAAGAAGCTAGATTTATAGATCTCGTTTCACCACCACACAGCCTCAATGTCATGACAATGGTGAAGTTCCAAGAAATATTATATTCATGCAAATGTAACAGATCCCGCATATGTTTCCCTTCACAAAGTAGGCATTGTAGGGATATAGGAATCCCCAAGAAATTCTCCAAAATCTGCTTTAGGGATGTCACTTTATCAAATGCAGTAACCTACATCTGGATCGATTTCCCTCCGAGTGTCTTAACAAAAGCCTAAAACCCTTCTGTAGGGTTCATGTTTTCTAAACTTCCCACCGACACCAACATAGAATAAAGAGGGGGTTTTTCTTTCAGATCAAATCTAATCTAAGGGGAATGGTGTAAGTTGAGGAGGCAAAGATCATGGGGGGAGGTTGAAACATGGATTTCAACAATGGAAAAGTCCCCAACAATGCTCGTCTCATCTAATGCACCAACAGATCCTTCACCCAATTCCACATCTATAATATAAAAAGGGAAACCCTCCCAAAGAAAATGAAACCACGAATCAAACGGTATAAAAACCTTGGAAACCCAACAAAAAATAGCCCCATTCTTCTGGTAAAGAGGGGATAAGACGACCCTCACCAAATTGGATCTGTACAAAACAACAGTACTGAGCCCCCTCCTCATGGCATGCAATATTAAAACATCCAAACCACCCATTTAGAAAGAAATAAAAAACGTATCCCCCCAAATCCACAACAAAAGCCTCTCAACAACAAAAAAATCCTTCCCAAATAGCCTCCACGTGCACAAATCTAGGTCTGCAAACCTCCAAGGTGTTGAATTTTGTAGCTATTGTCAGTCTTAATAATTCATATTTTTAGCCCTTGATGTATTTTTAATGATAAATGTAAGGCATATTCTTCATGTTATTTCCAAAAGAAAATTTTAAGGCGTGTTCTTCATGTCCTTCTCAAAAGAGAAAATTTGAATTTTGAATTTTGAATTTTTTGGATCCAAGAAATCCAAGTCGACCCTTAATCCAGGTGGATATTGGTAGCCACCTGCCTATTCCACCTAGACCTCCAGTCAGTTTCAACTGTTTCCTTGTTTATTTCAGTATTTACTATTTTTAATAGTTTTTCAGGTCCTGAACTTTCGAATCAGTTTGACCCCCAAAACGGCGTTTTTTTAGGTTTGATATAGGTCCATAACTATAGGCAAGGGCCTATTGCAAATTCTGTATTACTTGGAGAGACCTTTCCAACAAGGTATCGTACGCGCAAAACAGATATACTATGACCAAGTTACGACCCTGGGAAGTTGGTTGGCCTACTAACCCCAAGAGGGGCCACAAACTCTTATTGTTGCATCTCCTAAGGTTAGGGTTTTGGTTGTTTAGGGTTTTCTCTTGTTAATCAATAATAAATAGACCCTTGATCCTCATTGTAACACAGATCATATGCATGTAGCCAACGCATCTCTTCTCAAAGATAAGCTACCATCGCCCGAGCTAGTTTATTTCCATTTTGTTATTTCAGTATTCTGATATTAATGAAATGAAGTGTTATTTCTATTGCATCTTTGTATTTATGGTTATATCTATATTTTGTTGTGTTCCTGTTTAAGTTTGGATCAATGTTATTAGAGGGGTTTTCTCTTTCTATATTTTTCTGTGCATGTCCCCAACGAGGTCAGGGTATAAGGAGTTAGGGCTTAATCTAGTTGAACCTTTGCAAGACCAACCTCGCAAACCCCGACAGCCTCCTATGGCGAAAGAAAAGAAAGACGAGGGGGCATGAGATCCTATCAATATATTACTCGAGGAAGCCCTCAAGCGATAGAGGAACGTGATGATGGATAAATTTGCACAGATCCTTCGACGGGTACCCACAGGCGACACGTCTTCATCCAATAGGAACTTTGGAGGCGCCACTCCCTTTAAGGTACAATTTAACTTTGGCATTACCATATTTGAGGGCCAGATAGATGTAGACGCCATAGATAAATGTTTGAATTTGTTGGAAGGATATTTTTCAGTTCATGACTTTCACAATTAGGAAAAGATTGCATTTGCACTTCTTAAAGTCGTCCCACACGTCAAGGACTGGTGGGAAACCTACTGTGAACAAAGGGCGAGAGGGAATCCTCATTGTGTTCAATGCACCCAATTTGGATTCTTTCCAAGATGCCATCAAGGAACAATATTACCCTATCGAGAGCTATGAAGATAAATACATAAAGTGGACCACGCTATGGTAGGGAAGGGACCAAGATGTGTCGGAGTTCACAAATGCTTTCAATACCCTCTGTAAAAATTTGGGTATCAAGGATTCTGAACAACATTTGGTACTCAAGTACCACAGTTGTCTACACAAGTACATCCATGAAGAGATGGAGTTCCTAGACATCTCCTCGGGCATATCAATACGCTATCAAGATAGAGCATAAGTTTAAATAGAAGAAGTGAGACTTCAGATATGTGAATCTAAAGCAAGGAAAAGGCACCCCCGAACCACAAAGAAAAGGCCAAAGCCAAGGCAGGGTGACCCAGGACAACCCGCTGAAGCTACAAGCAAAGAACAACACCACGAAGACAAAGAAGGACATGGGAAAATGGTGTGAGTTCCATAACAGCTCCACTCACAACACAAGTGACCGTCGGGCCAAGCAGTCATTGGTGGTTGAGCTAAAGTCTTCTGATTCAGGCACATGTTCTGACTCTAAGTCAAAACCTGACAAGGGGAAAGACAAAGGGAATCAAATCATTGATGCAGAGCCCAGTGCCATGATGGCCACCACCAAGATCTAGAAGAATGAGCCTGAAGATCCAAAGGAGGGGGAATGCCTCTTCCACTCATAGATGTGGGTGAAGGGTTCTCCACTACAATTCATTATTGACAGAGGGAGCCAAAAGAACCTCATTTTAGCAGAGGTCATGAAGCAACTAGTCCTACTAATGATAACACATTCGCAGTCATACACCATCAAGTGGCTTCACTAAGGATGAGATCTTCGCATCAGCCAGCAGTGTCACCTTCCCTACAACATAAATCCTTTCACGAATGAGGTATTGTGTGATGTGGCTCCTCTTTAAGTTTGTGATGTATTATTAGGACAATCATACTTGTGGAAGCGACATGTTGTATATGAGTCTAGACCTCACTCTATGATTATTACTTTGGGAAATAAGTTGTACAGGATATCGGAGGTAGCCCCACCTACCACCATTTCTTCGATCACTGCAAAGCAATGCAGTAAGATCATTTCCCAGACTAGGAAAAACAATTCCCCATGATTCACCCTTAAGGTAAGAAGAAGGTTGTGGCCACGACTTCCAGACAGGAATCCTCCACAAAACATAAGCAGATGGACAAGGTCGTGGAGGAGTATAAGGACATTTTTGCCTCACCTATAGGGGTACCTCTGTATTGTCAGGTCAAGCACTCCATTGATCTAACCCCGAGCGCACCACTTCCCAATGGACTGATCTGTCAATGCTTTGTTATGGAGAACGATGAGATAAAGAGGCAGATTCAGGAGTGGTTGCAGAAAGGGCACATCAGGCCAATCTCATCACCTTGTGGGAGCCCGATTATATTTGTACAGAAGAAGGACGGGACCTGGAGACTTTGTATTGACTATCGGGCACTGAACAATATCATTGTCCGGAATAAGTACCCAATCCCACAGATTGATGACCTTCTAGACCAGCTCAAGGGGGGCATATATTTCGGCAAGATTGACTTGAAGTCTGGCTATCACCAGGTGCCTATCGAACCCTCTGATGTGTGGAAGACTGCCTTCAAATCCAAGGAGGGCCTTTTTGAATGGTTAATCATGCCTTTCGGGTTGACGAATGCCCCTGCAACCTTCATGAGATTGATGGATGACATCTTGTGACCCTTCACCAATGCATTCATGGTGGTGTATTTGGATGACATCTTGATCTTGATCCAAAGTTGGGAAGAGCACATCCACCTTATTCGACAGGTCCTTCAAAACCTGCGACAACATAAGTTGTGTGCCAATTTGGATAAATGCATTTTTGGCATGACATGGGTTCAATATATGGGTTACATCATTGATGAGTAGGGTGTGCATGTGGACCCAACCAAGATACAAGGCATTCAATATTGGCCAGAGCCAACCACTCTAATAGAGCTCTGCAGTTTTCTGGGTCTCGGCAATTTCTACCGCGGGTTCATGTTGGGGTTCTCTCATATCGCTTGGGCTTTAAGTCAAGTCACCAAGGGCGGAGCAAAAGCAAAATTTTTTTGGCCTGAAGCCCAATAGAAGGCATTTGTCGAGTTGAAGTATCACCTCTACTCCGCACCAGTGCTCACATTACCAAACCTGCAATAACCATTTGATATTGAGACATACATCTCTGACTATGCTATTGGTGAAGTTCTTACTTAGCAAGGGCATCCAGTGGCTTGACATAGTCAGACACTCTCATAAAAAATCCTAAATTATCCCACTTACGACAAAGAAATGTATTCCATTGTGCATGCCTGCCATTAATGGAAGCATTACATTCTGCAGAAGGAAACGGTCATCCACACAAACCACCAACCCCTGTAGTTCATATAGACATAAGGGAAGTTGCAGAACAATTGCCATCAGAAATGGTCCACCTACCTGCAACAGTTCCATTTGAAAATTAAGTACAAGAAGGGTAGCACCAATAATGTTACAAATTGCCTCAACTGACCACCTATCATGGTGTTAATCATTGTGCTCGACTCTTGTGCGTAGGAGACTTTGGGGTGGCTGCATCTTTACTAGAGTGGTCCAAAATTCGACAGCACATACCAGACACTCCTGGAAGGGAAGCAAGTTCCAAATTTTCACCCTTAGGATGCACTGTTATGCCACTTGGGACACATCTGTGTTCCTTCAAGCGAGCATTCCAAGATGATTTGGGAGGCGCACTACAGTTGGGTCATTAGACATTTCGGAGTAGAGAAAATAGTGGCGGTGTTGCAAAAGTATTTTTATTGGCCGAAACTTCGTCAGGATGTTGGGAAGTACATTAGATCATGCATCGCCTACACCATTGCCAAACCAACCATAAAGAAGCAAGGCCTATATACTCCTCTACATACTCGTAGTCGACCTTGGGAACCTATCTCCATGGATTACATGCCGGGCCTTCCTACTACTAAGCATGACAATGACTGCGTTTTTGTGATCATCGAAAATTCTCTAAGATAGCCATCATGGTGGCTTGCAAGAAGAATATCATAGTAGACGCCAATTTTAAGCGCTTCTTTGATTGAGTGTGGGTAAACTTTGGAATTCCACATTCCATTGTCTCATATCCAGAGAGTAGATTTTTGAGTGCATTTTGGTCATATCTATGGTCGATGCTGGATATAAAACTTACTAATTCCACATATTTCCATCCCCAAACTGATGGCCAAATAAAGGTTGTCAACAAGAAGTTTTTACACATTATGTGCATGTACAACTCGAAGCATCCACGAACAGGGGATGAAAGTCTCCCCTATGTCCATCACAACTACAACAGAGCTCTTCACAACTCAACAAGCCATAGCCCCTTTCAGGTAGGGCTAGGATTTCAACCATTATGTCCTATTGATGTGGCCATACCATTTGCAGCCACTCAAGCAGATACGGTTCACGTCCAGTCTGAAGCCAACAAGGCTAATAGCTTCATTGAGCACATTCAACACATTTTCCAGCAAGTCCATGATATATTGGACAAAGCCAATGCTAAATACAAGCAACGCCATGATCAACATCGAGTGTCGCACAAGTTCCAGGTGTGCAATAAAGTTTGGCTACATTTGCAAAAGGAGCGCCTCTCTGGACCCCACTGCAAGCTTTGCATGATCCGATATGGGCCATACACCATCACCAAGGCCGTTGGTGACAATGCCTTCGAGCTCAGCATCCCACCATTCCTTGGTTTGCACCTAGTATTCAATGTAGACCACCTTCGGCCATATTTTCCACCATTGTTGGACACATCTGACATTGCAGAACAACTCACACCAACAAAGGTCAACCTAGACTACATGGAACATGCCACAACTAATTAGCTCATGGATACATAGATCAAGAACACTCTCCAATAAAGGATCCAGTTATATCGAGTTGTCAAAGCATGCCAACTCCTTCACTAGGGCAAGTGGTTCTCTAGGGACCAAGTTCAACATAAATTTCCTCACGGCATGGAGGTTTTGCATGCAATGGGGACCATTGCTTCCTAATGGGGTAGGAATGATCCAAGTGGATATTGGTGGCCACACACCTATTCCGCCTATACCTTTAGTCGGTTTCATTTGTTTCCTTGTTTATTTTAGCATTTACTATTTTTAGTAGTTTTTCGGGTCCTGAACTTCCGAAGCAGTTTTGACCCCCTAAACAACGTTTTTTTTAGGACTACAATAAGCTTTGGGCCTTCCGCAAAATCTATAGTACTCAGAGAGACATTTCTAACAAGGTATCGTACGCACCAAACAAAGACAATATGACCAAGTTACGACCCCGAGAAGTTGGCTGCCCAACTAACCCCAACGGGGCCCACAAACTCTTGGTGTTACATCGCTTGGGGTTATGGTTTTGGTTGTTTAGGGTTTTCCTCTTGTTGTTCAATAATAAATAGGCTCTTGACCCTCATTGTAACATAGTTCAGAGGCATGTAGCAGACACATCTCTTCTTAGAGATAAGCTACCATCACCTGAGCTAGTTTAGTTCCATTCTATTTGTAATCATATTTTAGTATTTTGATGTTAAGGAAATCACGTGTTATTTCTGTTGCATCTATGTATTTATGGTAATATTTTTATTTTGTCACGTTCATGTTTAAGTTTGGATCATCCGTCCTCCTAGTCAAAGAGGCACCCATTTGACCTAACAAAAGACTATATAAAGCATTTATCCTCCTCCTCTAAAGTGCGATTCAGATCATCCATATTGCAAGTATTTATTTGTTCATCAAGTGAAGGAGACAAGGAAGAAGGAAGGACGAATAAGATCAATCTCTCTCTCTCTTTCTCTCTCTTAGTTCTCGTACATGTGGATTTACTCCTTTTTCATGACCTTGCATGTGTGAACAAAAGTGTTGAATTTATGAAGCATTACAGAGCAGCAGGACCGAAATTCTTGGGTGAAGAGGCATAATAAAATTTTGTCGTAGTATACTAGATTAGGTGGAAGTTCTTGGGTAGATGTTTGACTTAACAAGGAGGTAGTTTGACCAAGTCTACTTTACTAATCAGTTTGACCTTGTGGTTGACTAGATGATCTAGGTGTGTCTCTTGTTGAACTGAAGAATTTCTCTAAGGAAAAGGTTGTTGGTTGTTTCCCCCATGTGGGTTTTCCTAGGGTAAATGCTTGTGTTCTTGATTTGGTTGTCTCTTTATGATCCTAATGTCTATTGTTGAAGATATTATGTGTAATTTCTTAATGATTAATGTGAATATGAAAGAAACTATAATGAATATCATTAGAAGTAATTATCATATAGAAGACCTATGAAAACAAACATGGATTTAGAGCGTGGGTAAGAGAGCAGCCTTAAAAGAATTCAATCCTCTTTAATATATCCTTTAGAGCTTATTTTGTCATCAACCCTAAAATTCATAGTACTATTCTGGTTGAATAAGGAACAAAATCTAGATTTGTCGAGTAGCATAAGAAGAAAAGGGTTGAAGCCCTCCTTCAATCTCAGCAAGAATCCAATAGACCTCAAGAGAGTCAAATAATCTCATACTAGGGTCGAAGCAAGAAAGAGCAACCACCAAAAATCCTATCTAGAAAAGACGAGTTTTGTTCTATACAAAGGAAGGAAGACCAAGCTCCAAAAGAGGTCTAACAAGCTTCAAATTCAATCTATTGTGGAAGGCCAAAATACCTCACTAAAATTTATTGCCTTAGAAGTTTGAGATTCCTTAGGAGGTCGAATGTGGTTGTAGAAGGACAAATATGGTTGGAGGAAGGCCTCAAAATTTGTCTCACTCTATGAAGTCTTAGATGCAAAAGTCAAATACAAAGAAGAACCAATTGTTGGTACAATGATTGTTCAATGGCTGAACTAAAGAAGTAGAGTCACTTAATTTCTTGAGGAGGAAAACTGATGTTACTTTGAAGAAAGCAATTAAAATAAATTCTAAATGTCTCTATCTGAAGATAAGTCAAAAAATTCATGAGGTATACTTTCAATTCCTGAGTTATGGAGGTCATTGTACTTCAAGGAAGGTATTAAACTAAGGTATTAGTTTGAAGTATTTGATGAACTTCATGCTCGGTTCCCCTTGAAGATCTGACATGGATACAAGTTACAATACATATTGTCTAACAAGAAGGACTGATATTTTAGTGTAAATGACAAATTGCAATGTGCTTGTATGGAAACGTTGTCTTTAAACTATATGAATTATATCTTGTATCAGACCTGAGAATATAAAGGTCAAGCAAAGCTATAAAGAAGTCTACCAAAAGTTTGAAGCTTGATGCTTGAAATATAAGGTATGTATTATCACTCACTTTGATCATAGTGATTTCGTTTGGAATCTAAGGTTCTCAAACTTCAACTAGAAGGAATGATCTCTAGTAGCCTTGTCAATAAATATGTTTGACTTGTAAGTTGCTTCACATGAGATTAAACATGATTGTGATCCCCTCAGTCAAATCATTGGATTGTGTCAAAGGTCTGATTTATTGTCTCTAAAAGGGTAGTTATGATGATAATTAAAGAAGTCTTTTTCCTACAAGTTTAGTGATAAGATACACAAGAGGTTGGAAGCATGAAAGTCATCTTAATATTTTAAAAGGGTAATGACAATATCACAATTTGGATTCTGGCAAGACAAAGTCACAAGAAAAATATGTGACCTATATGCATTTAAAGTATGGCATCATAGATTTGTGTTGTTTCCTAGAAAAGATGTTGTCATTGTATTTATGAAACATGACATTGTTTGAAGCTATATAGCTTTGAAATCTTGCACTATTAAGTAAAAGATGAGACATATTTTGCAAAAATGAATGCTCAACCCTAAAATCTATTATTTGCAATGAAAAAGGATCACTAATATACATTAGAAGAAAAAACACCTTGATGAATCTAGTACATTGAATATGAAAAAGAAGTTGAGTCCTCTTTTTCAAGCCTAAAAAGCAAAAGTAAGATGAGTCAATTGCAAAACTTAACGTACCCTTATTATTTCTATGATAAACTCTTGGATTGAAAAATTCAAAAATCAATGATTAGCTCAAATACATATTTGTGAGAGTATTAATGCAAGTAATGTTGAAGCAATGACCAAGTATGCTCTCTTGAGAAAGATATCTCACATCTATTAAGATCCTTAATAAGTTTGGTATATCCATGATTGTTTGTTGACATATGGAAAGGAGAATTGGCACATTATAAAGCTTCTTGATCTTGCAAAAGAAGATCTGAAAATTTAGGGCTTGTAAACCATATATTATTTTTGACGGATAATGAAGCCCTAGGGTTTGGAGATAAGACCCAAGATAGGGGTTTCTGCCTAAAGGAATAAATCCTTATGCAAGGAAGGAATGACATCATGTTGATGATGAGGGAAAGGATATTAGAGTTACAAGATGGATGCAAGGAGGCTAAGAAAAAAAGAGAGCTAGTATTCCCTTATAATCCTCAAAAGATAAGTATTTTATATCTCTCTTCTTTGATTATTACTATTGTTGTTGTTTTTACTTGCAATTAGTCTCTCGTCCTTATATCCTTTACTTGGTTGTAATAGTTCTTATATGGCCTCCTAGTGAGGATTGCATGTACATATTAAAGTTTTTCGAGGCTCAAGTAGGAGATGGAAGTAGTGGAAGAACAAAGCAAAGTCTGTAACAAGAGGACTTTCTCAAGAATCAATGATTTGTGTTGAGAAATATTGGACTAGATGGGATCTGAGCTCAAAGGGAGCAGGAAGATCAAAAAGTTTGAAATATACCCTGATTATGCCAAACATAAGTCAGTGGTGATGGATCTACAAGATCTAGCATGCAACAAATGGCAACATAAATAAGTACAAAGCAAGAATTGCGAATAGAATGTTCTCCCAGTAAGAGGGAGATGATCATGACAAGATGTTAATTATACTTCTACTAGAACTATTATAATTGTTTTAAAAATTGCACAAAGTGGATGTAAATATCATTTTTCTCTATGACGTAATTGAGGAAGAAGGAGTGTACATAGAGATACCTTAGGGATTTGAGGTACATGAGAAGTAATCTCGTGATTGAAGAACGTTTTGTATGATCACAAGTAAACATGTTGGCCTTGGTATTTTTGGATTGATGTTGATCCTATTTTATTTGTATCTAATGAAAGTAGAAGGTCTCATGTGTCATAGGGAGCAACTATGACAAAAATAATTGCTTCTATGACTGAGGGAGTGACCATAAATCTTTGTTTTAGTTTCAAAGGGACTTAACCTCTGAGTTCTAGGTGATGGTCTTTTAGGTTAAGGGAGTAACTAGAATTACCACAGTAGGATATGTTTTAGTATGAGAGGGAGCACCTAGTCAAGGTGAAAGTAAAGCAACTATGATGATGGATCCAGTGAAGGAAGTAGATCAGTTTATGGTTGAGCCAAGGCATGTTGCTTAACATGTGTTGAAGTACCAACATGGTACAGTTGGTCATGGCACAATAAACTATGATTTGATATGTTCCTAAACTATTGAAGTACAACTTCCAAGATTCAAAGATTCATAGAGTGCGTAAGATAGAAAGGGTTCATCAGAATATTGCTTCATTTTGGGCTCCGTTATGATTCCTTAGATGAGAAAGAAGTAGTCATATATCACACTCAATATTACAGAAATTGAGTATATTATAGCTAGATTGGCAAGTTGAAAAGCAGCGTGGCTTCAGAGGATACTTGTAGGATTGCCTTGATCAGGTGCAAGTGACGACCACAATGATAGGTCAAAGCACGATGAGATATAGTACTAAGACATGGTACAAAAGGAAGTAGTGTGGCTTCAACACTATTCTACATTCACACATATTGTTGACAAAGCCTCTACCCCAAAATGATGTTTATATACTTTGAGGAAAAGCTTAGAGTAATTGAGAATGTCTCTCTTAGCAAGAGGGAGTGATGAAATTGAAGCATATAGTAGAGTCATTCTCCATGGGTCGAGTTGGCCAAGATGAGGGAAAATGGTCCAAAGTGATAGCTCAAGGGACAAACATTATCCCTATGTCAACCATGTTGACCAGATTAAGTAGAATGGTCTAGCAGAGGACAATCATTCTTCTTGTGTCAAGCATATTGATCAGATTAGAAAGATGGTCTTAGAGGCCTAGGATCACTCAGTTTAGAGGGTGCCTTTCAACATCAAGCTCATAGTACTCTTCAAATAGGTTGAGTGAGCCCATTTAACATCATGGCCTAGAATGAGGCCTTTGGATTTGGGACCAGTTTGCTCAAATGGATTGAGTGTGTCCATTGGGTTTCACCACGAGTGAAAGAGATTGACCAATATGATGGTGAACCAAAATTAGCTCGTATACCATGGGTCAAAGGTGCTGACCATAATCATGGTGACTAGTTGATGCTAAAGATTTACCATGTGTTAGGAGTACCAACCAGGATTATGGTGAGGATAAACCATAGGTCATATGTACCGACCAGAATTATGGTAACTTGTTGATGTTGTTGATTTACCATGTGTCACAGTTGTTAACCAGATTATGGTAATTGGATGATATTGATGTTGATGATGAATTGTTATAACCTTTTTTTAAATAAATTCATCAATGTGAGAACATCTAGATAATCATTATGGATACCTCGCTAGCTAAGAGGGAGTGTTGAATTTTGTAGTTATGGTCGGTCTTCATAATTAATATTTTATCCCTTGATGTGTTTGTAATGAAAAATATGAATCATGTTCTTCATGTTCTTCTCTCTCTCTCTCTCTCTCTCTCTCTCTCTCTCTCTCTCTCTCTCTCTCTCTTTGTTCTCGCACGTGTGGATCTGCTCCTTTTTCATGACCTCACACGTGTGAACAAAAGTGTTGAATTTCTAAAGCATTTCAGAGTTGCAGGACTGAAATTCTTAGGTAAAGAAGTAGATCAAAATTCTACCCTAATAGACCAAATCAGGCTGAAATTATGGGGCATATATTTGACTTTACTAGGAGGTAGTTGGACTAGGTTGGACCAAGTCTACTTTGCTTTTCAATTTGACCTTATGGTTGATTAGATGATCTAGGTGTGTCTTTTGTTGAACTGAATAATTTCTCTAAGGAAAAGGTTATTGGGTTTTCCCCCCATGTGGTTTTTCTCAGGGTAAATTGTTGTGTTCTTGATTTGGTTGTATCTTTATGATCCTAATGTCTATCTCACTTAGTCCCATGAGATTTGAAAGCATTGTAAGTGAAGCATATGAACTTCTCCCTCAACACCTTCCTCTTTTGATATCTAAAAATCAGGGAGGTTTTGCTAGTAAAATGAAAATTATAGATAACATTGTTCTAGTTTAGGAGGCAATTCATTCCAATAAGAGGAGAGGGGAAAAACTTATTGCAATAAAAATGGATATGGCTAATGTATTTGATATGGTTAGACATTTCTTCCTTTTTGTCATTCTCAAAAAAATTGGATTCATTCAAAATATAATTAGATGGGTGGTGGCCTGCATCCATGGCCCTTGGATATCTCTGTTGGTAAATGGTTGGTCTATTGGTTTTTTAGAGCTTCACAGGGTGTCAATCGTCTCCTATCTCCGATCTTATATATCATAAGGGCTAAATCATTAAGTAGAAAGTTGGACTATGAAAGGCGCATGAAGTCACTCCTAAAGATTAGATATACTAAAGGAATTAGGAGCACAATCATTACGAATTTTTTGATGACACCATAATCCTTGGGGAAGCCTTTTCCATCATTGCCTCAAGATTTAGATCAATGTCGAAAGATTTTGTCATTGTTTTTAGGACAAATGATAAATGAAACCAAGAGTCATTTGTAATCATGGAATATAAGCAAAACTCTACATGGGGAAATTTTAAGAATTTTGGGCATCTCTAGAAATGATAAGTGGGCCAATTTTAGATATTTGGGAATGTTGATCTATTTGAAGCCTTTCCCTTATCCTTTGTGGAATCATGTAGTGGACAAATTCAAAATCATGTTTGAGCAATGGGGAGCATAGTGGCTCAATCTGGCTGGGAGGTTAACTCTTATTAAATCAATGCTTTTAGATTTGCCCCTTTATCAATTCTCTGCTCTCCTTCCTCTTGTAGCATTAAACTAGCACATGGATCAATAAATCAGAAAATTCCTTTGACAAGGTGGAAAAACTAACACTAAAAGAGTATGTTTCATCAATTAGAGAACATTTGGCCTTCCAAAAGCTATGGGTGGGCTAGGAATAAGAGATCTTTTTCTAATGAATATTCGTTTAGGTGCTAAAGTGGTTTGGGGTCTGATTGTCAGAGCCAATGATTGGTGAAAGCAAGGCATCCATATAAAATATTTATGTGGCAAAAGAGATTCCTATATTTTCCACATTCCTTCAAATATACGAGGATCTCAAATCTAGATATTGTTGATAGCTTCAATTCATTTTATCAAATCCAAGTTTACATGGATTTCAGGTAAGGGCAGAACATAAATATTTGGAGAGACGTGATCTTGGGTTCCTTACCTTTGGGGTCAAAGGCTCTTGTTTTTCTATTGGATGAATGGCTCACTACACAAAGGAAATCATCCCTATTTGAAGTGTTAACTTGGTTTTGTGATGGGCGTTAGCAAGGTTGTGAGTGGGGTTGTGTTCTAGAGCATTTGTGCACTACTTGAAAAAATGCTTGAGCCTCATCTTTCTATTTGGGCTCCTCATGACGCATAAATGGCGGATGCTCAGGGCTGGGGAGGGCAGGAATTTTCATTTAAAAAATGGTATTATTCTCCTGTTTTCCCAGGTCCCAGGCCTGTTGTTTCAAAATTATGCTTGCTATATGAAATTCAAATTGTTATCCCAAGATTAGTATTTTTTGTGGAGAATTGACCATAAGAACATCTTAACAATAAAAATTTAATGAAAGGAAGTATAGTGGGATCCTCCTGGTGTGAAATATCTATGTCAACCTAAGAATTTGTCGTCCATTTAGTTTTTTTTCTATCCATTCATTTCAGTTGTTTGGGAAGTTCTTCCTGCCGAATTAAGATCGAGAATAAATTGGGCCTCTCTAATCCATGAATTGTTGGAAGGTTGGGGAATATATTATCTTGGATCATTTAAGGGAAAAAAGAGTTTGAAGAGAATTTGGGAGTCACTGCTAACATTTGTTTGCTTGAAAGTATCGCTTGCTAGAAACAAAGTGGTTTTCAAGAGGAAAAAGTGGGTAGCTTAAAGAATAGTTGTATCAGTGGTAGCCCTTATTGGGGAAATCTTTAATGCCAAGGAAACGAAAGAAAAGGATGAAATTGATCTTGATGTTTTAGAGAAAAATTAGATGAAGTTACTCAATATCTCAACTTCCCCCAATTGAGGCCTCAACACTCAGGAAAAATGTGTAATATCTTTAAGGAAAATCAACTGTGATAAACAATGCAAGCATAGTAAAACACACAAAATTTCCACACAATATTAAACACTTGGAAAGACACCAAAATATGTGCAGAATTGAGCCATTTTATTATAATAAAAGAGGGTACAATATAAGTGTTGGTGGCCGAATTTGCATGTTTTTACCCACCTTTTTACCTTGTTTCATGTATCCATTTTACACCATTGTTGGTCAATTTACATTCTAAACCACACGAGAATACCTCTTGTCATGTCATTATGAATCATTAATAAATGAAGCATAGTCATAGGGCATTGTTGCCTAAGTGGCTTGCTAATTTGATTATTCTTGCATATTTTGAGGAAGTATGATCAAGATCGTGGTTCTACAAAGGGGACCATCCAGCTGGCAACGCTATCTCAAGACATCAGCCTCAACGGTGGATCAATCTTTTAATTAACGCACTAATATCTTTATATTTTGTTTCGCTTAAGAAACCATTATGTGATTGTAGGCAGACAACTACCGTAATTATAGGAGTTGTTAGTGTTAACAAATTGTATAAGTAGAGTTATGGGGTTGTGAAAGCCATCAGTTAACATCGCGAGGAATTATGTTAACTCTGAGTTTGTAACATCACACATGTACTACCATTTTGATTAGTGAAATTCTGATCTTCTGAGCATTTCGTGACTTCTTGATCTCGCCATAGCCCTGATCAGGGAGTTGGGCCCACTCTCCTGACCAGGTGTTATTGGATAGATGTGTGCATAGGTTTATTTCAGTTAATTTATTTATCATTGCGAATGATTGTTAGTGTGTTTTTATGAGTCTTCTTTGTTGTTACTCTTGTTGTTGTTACAGTCATTACTGTTGTTACTCTTATTTGTTGTTACAGTTATGGCTTGTTGTTACACATTGTTGAATGTTCAGTACTGGGTAGGGAAACCATGGCTTGCATATACTTTGCATGATAGCCTTGAAATAATCGTAGAGCCCTGGGTTGAAAATTAATGTGGAATTGGGGGAATTGCATGATTCATATCTGAACACCAACATTTTCACGTCTTTGTTAGGGAGGCTATTAAGGGCGCGAAAGTATAACCAATATTGATCATAGGACTGGTCTCTCATCCTAGGGAGGGAAATTTTCACCCTGCTCTAGGTCCTGAGCATTAGATCATTTTTGTTGCTTTGATTGTCTTGTTTTCTTTTTCATACGAACCACTCTCTCATCATGGGAAGGGAAGTTTTTATGTCACCCTGTTTCAGGTCCTGAGCTTAATTTTGTAATTGATTTATTTTCTTTCTTTCTTTTCTTTTTAGGGGCCACTCTCTCATCCTGGGGTGGGAATTTCATACCCTGCTCTAGGTCCTGAGCTTTCGATTTGCTTGAATACTTTCCTTTTATTTCCTAATTGTATGAACATAGATACAAATAAAAGGAGCAGAGGAAGAACCCTGAAAAGAAGAGAGAGAGGTCTAGGCAGAAATACCTACATCCAAGAGATCATTTCAAGAGCTGAGTCAGGAGCATCATCACGAGTTGTTGTTAGGACGAGATATCACACAAGATTTGGAGGGAAATCAGTTTCACAACCAGAACCTTCCTTAATAACAGAAGTGCAATTCAGGGAAGAATAAGTAGCAAGTAGAGGATACGAGGAACTGTATATTGCAAGTTAAGAGGAAGAAGATTTGAGGGAATTCTCTGTGCCATTTGATCAAGGGAGTGTTGTTAAACAACCTCAACCACCTGTTATAGAACAGCCAGAGCCAGAACCTATTGAGATTCCAATTGGGTATTGGCAAATATTCATGGCTCCTACAACTTCTTAGATTGAATTTCCAATTGGAGATATCATAGGTGATGGGCTTATGAAGCCTATTCCTCTGGCAAAATTACCTAATTTCCATGGTCTTTCTTCCGAGGATCTGGACACATTCCTTTTTTAATTCGACGTTGTTTGTCAGGGATATGATTATATTTTTTATGCTCATAAATTGAATATATTCCCTGCTACTTTGAAGGGCACAACTTTGAGATGGTTGAGGGGTTTAAAGGGGAAATCTATTACTACAAGGGATGATATGAAGATGATTTTCCTCGAGAAAGATCAAGACTACTGCAAATCCTGAGATGTGAAGGAAGAAATCTTTAAGATTATGCAGAAAGAGGATGAGAACATGGAGGACTTTGTGGAGCGCTTTCAATATAGTTTTCAAAGATCATGCCATCTTGATTTGGATAAGAATATTTTGAAAATAATCTTTCTCTGGGTATTGAGGGAGGAATATTTGGAACTATTGAATGTGGTAGGGAAAGGAGATATATCACAGGAGAAATTTGATGCCATATGCAGATTATGCATCAAGTGTTCACGAGGGGATGCGAGGCATAAGCAGGGGATCCGAACTCTCGAGGCATCCAATGGTGGAGTTACAAAAACAGAGATTGGGAACTTGTTGGATAATTTGAGAACTAATATCTCGAGCACACTATCATCACAGTTGGACGTGTTACAAGCGAAACAGAAGTAGATAGAAGCAGAGAAGGCTATGTCCATTTTTTTTCCTCAATGCAGGAAGAAGCATCCGTTGAAGGAATGCCCATTGAATTCCATAGAGACTTGTGCGATATGTGAACAGAGTC
Organism: Pinus tabuliformis; assembly: GCA_031772625.1. NCBI lineage: Eukaryota > Viridiplantae > Streptophyta > Pinopsida > Pinales > Pinaceae > Pinus > Pinus tabuliformis. Next base: position 623,897,450 of record CM062814.1, on the reverse strand, counting down.
ATTCCACTAGCACCTGCCCATATTTTCCTGGGCTGAAGGTAGTCTTTCAAAGAAAGAATGAAGAAATGGATCAAATGTATTTTATGGGATCAAATAAACCATGGCAATCGCACCCATAGAGCATGAATCAAGGTATGCCTCAAGACCCTTCTCAGTATTTTAACAATTTGAATTTTGGGTCCCAGTTTGTACCTTTTTCACCTTCTTGGCCACAGTCTTATCAATATCCCATGCCCTGGAAACCATGGTACCCTCAATCTGGTCCAAACCCTTCATGGTATCAGAATTTGTGTGGACCTCCTCCTCTTCCTTCACGACAATTCTCCCAACCTATGCCATAATAGTAGCTACAACTGCCTTCTAATGTGTCCTCTAGTAATCCTCCTCTTCATCTGCAACTACCTCTTCAATCCCATCCAAATCCAAAGAATCGGGGGGCTCAACAAGTTGAGACACTCAACCTCCTTGCGTATAGTATCGCCATAGCAGAATGTAATGAATTGAATCTCTGGTCCAGGCGGGTGATAAATACTCAGATTTCACCGATAATTGTTGAACATATCAATGATGAAGTCTTAGAACCAGAACTAAGAGAATCTACTAGAACAATTGGGGATGAGGCAATACGAATCCCTGTAAAACAACAAACCCCTTCACAAACGATTGCTACTAGAGGATGTCATACTCGTCCTCCTTATCCTCAGAGATTATCATTGAGCAAACCAAGTCCTCATACTGAATTCAACTATTTAGGGGAGCTGCAGAATTTATTTGTCAAAATCTTGTTACTTCAGGCTATGAAGGACGTATTGATTTATGCCAAAACAATTAAAGACTATTGCTCTAAGAAACCTAGCAGAAAACCAAAGGATCCACTCACTATTCACGTTATGGGAAAATTATCAGACATAATGATGGGTAAGCCTATACCTGTTAAATACAGAGATCTAAGGAACCGGATTATGACAGTACAAATTAATGGGGTTGATATCCCAAATGTACTGGTAGATTTAAGTGCAACCATTAATGTTATAACTTCTGCAACTGTGATTACATCGGGTCTACAGAACCTTAAACCAACTCCCACCATCCTAGAATTGGCATATTGGTCTACATAAGACCGATAGGGAAGCTAGAAGATATAACCATTTCAGTAGACTCATGGAAATACCTTGTCGATCTTTTGGTTTTACATACTCAATCCCCAGTCGGTGGACATCCTTTGATTTTAGGATGACCTTGGCTTACGACCATAGATGCTTACATTGGGTGTAGGTCTGGAAATATAGTAATGTCCAATGGGGAAGTTACAAATAATCTTATCCTTTACCCCCCTTCCGAACCAAGTTCATCAGATAAACCAGGATTTACCTTGATGCAAAAATATCTACCTATGAAAGAGCCTGAATCCAAGAATGAAGAAGTTAGACCAATCCTTACCATCAGTGAGGCTCTTTGTTTCAAGGATGAAACAAAGGATGACACCATTAATGCATTTATCAACAGTCCCAACTCTGTTTCTGACCCAACCCGCCAGCTATTTGAATCCTTCATGAGTTGCAGTGTTTAGGAAATATGGAACCAGAAACAAAAATTGGAAATATTCTTGCAATTGTACCCTATGACAACATTTCTGTTTAATTGAACCACGAAAAACATTAAATACTAATCATGGATTTTCTCCCTAAAAAACTAAATGGTTACTAAAGGTCCTTCGAGAACATAAAGGAGCCTTTGCTTGGGAGTATACATATATGAAAGACATCCCTGTTGATTTATGCACTCATCACATATACATTAAAGAAGAATTTCGACCTGTTAGGCAGCCACAGAGAAGAATGAACCTTGCCTTAAAAAACATTGACAATGATGAATTACAGAAGCTATTAGATGTGGGTTTCATTTATCTGATATCGGACAGTCAATGGGTTCCCCACTGGTCATTGTTCCTAAGAAGAATGGCAAGTGGCATATTTGTGTGGATTATAGGGAATTAAATAAAGCAACTTTAAAAGATCATTTCCCCTACCCTTTATGGACCAGGTCCTTGATACATTAGTTGGAAAGAAGTTTTTCTCCTTTCTATATGGATTCAGTGGATATAGCCAAATACAAATAGCTCCTAAGGATCAGGATAAAACCACCTTCACATGTCCTTGAGGGACCTTTGCCTACCGAGTCTTCCCATTTGGTCTTTGTAATGCATCCACTACCTTTCAAAGGGAAATAATAGGAATTTTTTCTGATCTAATCAATGATAGTGTTGAAATTTACATGGATGACTTCACCCCATATGGGGATTATTTTGAAGAAGGTCTAGAAAACTTAGAGAAAGTACTTAAAATATGTATACAGACACATGTTTCTCTTAGTACATTCCAATGTGATATGATGATGAAGGAAGGAATAGTGTTGGGACCCCTGCTTTCAGCTGCAGGAATTCAGGTTGATCTTGCTAAAGTAGAAGTGATATTGAATTTTCCTACACCTAAGACACCGACACAAGTAAGTAGCTTTATTGGTTATGCTAGCTAAGGCGGTTTATAGTGAATTTTTTTAAGACAACATTCCCATTTTTTCAATTGTTACCTAAAGATGCAGAGTTTGTGTGGACAGATGAATGTGAAGCAGCCTTTAAAGAAATCAAAGAACTAGTTTGTAAAGCTCTAATATTACGAGGTCTTGAATGGAAGCTCCTAGTTCAGATCTCTACATATGTTTCTCAAACAGTAGTAGGGGCGGTCTAAGGGCAACAGGAGGATAAGAAACTGTATGCGATCTATTATGTCAGCAAGAATTTGACTACTGCTGAACTGAACTATAACATAACTAAAAAAGAGTTCTTGGCTGTTATTTATGCTATTAATAAGTTTCGGCATTATATTATAGGGTATCCTACTTTCATGCACATTGATCATACAATTATCAGGTATCTGATGAATAAACCAATAACCTCTCGTTGTATTACAAGATGATGGTTGTTGATTCAAGAATTTGATATTACCATTGTAGATAAGCCAGGGAAAGATAATGTGGTTGCATATTTCCTGTCTAGAATGGATACTAGTGATGAAGGTACCCCTATAGAGGATAGTTTTCCAGATGAACATCTTTTTTCAATTTCTACTCACACTTTGTGGTATGCAGATATTGCTAACTATCTTGCTACAGGAAAAGTGCCTCAACACTTACCTTATAGAGAACAGAGAAGGATTATCCATCATAGTGTCTGTTATTCATGGATAGAAGGATATCTCTTTTACATGGGACCTGACCAACAAATCTGGCGCTGCATAAGTGAGGATGACATCTATGGTGTCCTGAAAGCTGCTCATGATGGCCCCTGCGGGGGACATTTTGCAGATAAGTGGATAAGTCATAAGGTGTTGCAAATGGGGTACTATTGGCCCTCTATTTTTCATGATGCAAGGAAATATGTTCGAGGGTGCGATAGTTGCCAACGGATGGGTCAGCCTAGTCGAGCAGATGAGATGCCACTACAACCTCAACTAGTTCTTGAGCCCTTCGAAAAATGGGCTATTGATTTTGTTGGGCCATTCAATCCGCCTTCACATTAGAAAGTTCACATTCTAGTTTGCACGAACTATGTGACAAAGTGTGTAGAGGCTAAGGCTGTTGTGAAAGCAACAAAATAGGTTGTCTCAAACTTTTTATTTGAAGAAATTTTTGCTCAATATGGAGCTCCTAGAGAGATAGTTTTAAATGGAGTGGCACAGTTTACATCACATTTGATAGCAATACTTATGAAGAAATATGGGATTAATTATAGGGTAACGTCTCTATATCACCCTCAGGAAAATGGCCAAGTCGAAATTGGGCTGAAAAAATTCCTGAGGCACTGAGGGTGTATAGAATAACATGGTGAAACACAACAGGATTTTCACCATATGAGCTTGTCTATGGGAAATCCCCTTTGTTTCTGGTGGAATTCGAAATTAAGATGCTCAAGACAGCCCTTGAAGTAGGTTTGAATCTTTCAAAAGCCCAGAAACACCCTCTAGAACAATTAAATGACTTGGATGAAATTCGTTTGGTAGTTGTCCAGAATACTGCTGCAATTCAGCAGCAATGAACTAAATGGCATGACAGATTTATCAAGAAAAAGGTGTTTCAAAGGGGAGATTGAACATTTCTCTCTTACTCTTGGTTTAAAGATTTTAAAGGGAAATTTTGCTCCATATGGATGGGACCATATGAAGTTGACACGGTGTTTGATAACAGGACTATTAGACTTATAACAATTGATGAGGCACATACTCCTTTGCTTGTAAATGGACATCGCCTCAGACTATACCACCATCCAACTTCTAAAGACTCCTTTATCAAACATTTCTCTGATAATTCTGGTTTTGAAATTATTAGTGCAGAGAACTCTTCCTCTGCACCTCTGATCTAAAAAAAAAAACCAAACAAACAATAATATATATCTATATATCTAATATAATAAAATGTTGTTACTACTCTATCATTATTTTTCCTGCAGGTATCTCATTGGTGTTGTTACTCTGATCATGGCGGTTTTGTCTGAGTACTTCACTGGTATTGTTACTCCTCCGGTGTTGTTACTCCTTTGGTGTTGTTACTATGATCATGGAAATTTTGTCTAAGTACTTCACTGGTGTTGTACTTCACTGGTGTTGTTACTCCTCCAGTGTTGTTACTTTGATCGTGGTGATTTTGTCTAACTACTTCACTTGTGTCATTACTCCTCCGGTGTTGTTACTCCGTCACGATTTTATCTAAGTACTCTGGTGTTGTTACTCCGTCGTGATTCTGACTAAGTGTTCAAGCGGTGTTGTTACTCCTCGGGCGTTGTTACTCCCTCCGATGTTGTTGCTCCTCCGATGTTGTTACTCCGTCAAGGTAAGTCACCAGGTATGTCCCTAATCAACTCTATGGATTTGATTTATAATTCATTTGACATGACTTGATATGACGGTGGACTGTCATCCCCTTAGTTCGGAGGGGAGATATTATAATAAATACAAAGACGCCATAATTAAAATGAAGTAATGACTTGTCATATCACTATTGAACCATGTGCCAAGTGCGTACACTCCACAATCCCCACCATACCTCGCACGGTTATCCATATGCATTCGGACTTGAATAAGTACAATTGTGTTAATGGACGGTCCTTTCTAATGCTGTGAAACAATTACCATAATCATCACTCATCATTACCATAATCTCCCATGGATTTTTCCATATTTTACCATTATATTTCTGATTTTCACTATCACCACACCCTGTCACTACCACAACCCTATCACTGCAATTTTACCTGTCAACACTCCTCCTCAACGGTCTTGTTGTTACTCCAATTGTTGCTACAGAGCAACTGCAGAATGGGCAGGCTAGCCGTTAGTCACGAACCAGATAATAGAGTGCAGGTCCAGAGCAATCTATACATATGGCAGGTCTTTTTAGATGCAGGATGCCATGTGTATTTTGAAAAGCTACACGGATTTGACGAAGCCATCATAGTGGAATTCGCTTTGAATTTGGATGGAAATCATTTTAAAGTGCATGGATTGGATATTCCCATCATATAGGAAGTGATTTCGACTATCAGCAGATTGCCACAAGGAGGGAAGAAAGGGTTTTCAAGGAAATCTCCTTTGCCAAAGTTTCCTGCTGGTGAAAAAACAGTCCAGAAGGGTAGGGAGTATGATTGAAATTCTTTGCTACACCCATGGGCTGAGATTGCATATTTTTTCAAGAGGTACATTACTTGTCAAGGCCGGTTTGCTACTTTGTTCGAGTATCATTTTAATCTTCTTGCATGCCTTCGATTTCAACATGCACAAATTCATTCTCTAGACATGCCATATTTTCTATGGAACAGTCTTAGTTGATGGCGCAATCTGCTCATTAGTCTCGAAAATCATTAGCGGTCTTTACAAATCACAGGCTGGCCAGATTATTAGTGGTGCATGCTCCGTCCCGAACTTCTGTGGCTTAGCCATGATTCACTGAGCTAGCAGAGGAAGAACTTGCGGTTATGATGCTTGCAAGGGAGGATGAGGAAGAATTGATGGCAGAAGAAGAAGAAGTCGTAGATGACGCTGCTCCATAAGAACCATCATCGCCTGCTGGCTCAACAGGAGTAGAAGCAATGGAAATAGGGGAGGCCACAGTCGATGCTGTTCCACAAGAACCAGTGTCGCCTACTGGTTCAATGGGAGTGGAAGAAATGGAGACAAAAGAAGCCACAGTCGATGCTGCTCCACAAGAACCAGCGTCACTTGTTGGCCCAATGGGAGCAGAAGAAATGGAGATAGAAGAAAATGTCGTCGAAGTTGTTCGTAGGAACTAGTGGTGTCTGCCACTTTAGGGAGAGAATCAACACCCTTGGATGAAATTGCAAGTGGTGTTGACACAAGAACCAGCATCACTCATTTAAGAAATCGAGGAACCTATGGACGAGGCTGCAAGTGGTGCTGACACACAAGAACTAGCATCACTCATTCAAGAAATCAAGGAACGTTTGGATGAGGCTGCAAGAGATGCTGATAAACAAAGACCAGCATCACCTGTTCAAGTGATTATGGAACCCTTGAAAGAAGTTGGGGCCGCAATCGGCACTGCTCCACAAGAACTAGTGTTGAATGTTGAGCAGAAGGACAAACTAGAAGAAGCACAAGCATAAAAAGAGGGCACAAACTAGCCAATGAGCACAAGGGAAGGAGGACCTGAGGCATCAGGCACTGAGAGAATGAACACTGAATAAATCATTTTCCGTTCTTCGCTTCTTGCATCCTTACCAATAGGGGAAAGGAAGTTTCATTCCCCTAGGTGCCTGGTGAAGGAAGAAGCCTCTCCTTCGATCTTAAAATTTTTCGGGGTGGTTAAAGGCACCATCGTTGACACTGTTACACAAGAACCAGTGTCGACTGGTGAACAAATTGCACAGATTGAGCGATTAGTGATCGGCACTGTCACACAAGAACCTGTGCCGACAGAGAACAAATTGAAGAGACTATGATCAATATTGTCCCCACCGGGCCATTAGAGGAGAACGTTGTTGTTGACGCTATCCCACAAAGGACCTGTAGTGGCTACAGAGCCACCAAAGGAAGGTGTGGAGGGTTCAAGGCCCAAAGGAGAAAACAATCGGGAAGTGGAGCAGTCACAAGAAAAGGGTGTCAAAGACACTACCTCGGAAGGGCCTGCAGTGACTCTAGAACCACCAAGGGAAGATATGGAGATTCCAAGACCCGAAGGAGAAGACGTTGGGACCATTCCTCGAGTTGAGGAACAAACAGAGGGGATCAATGTAAAGTAAGAGTTGGTTGACAAATTTGTTGACACCAATCCACCAAACCCCACACTAGTTGCGAGATAGGTCGAGGAGGTTGTTGTCAAACAAGAATTCATTGAGGAATGTGTGAAAAGAATGCATCCTCTTAAAGAGAGGTACCAATCACAGTTCAGGGAAACACGCAACAAAAAATTGAAATTGTCAAGTTAAGGAAGCAGGTACGACGCTTACGAAGGAAAGTGAGGAGCCATAAGAAGAATGTTGTGAAACCTGGGGCTGAAACCATCTCAGCAATAGTGCAGACTCAAGACAGGCCCACAACCCCCGCGGCTACACAGACCGAGTTGTTTTTGCATGTGATCGAGGCACAAGAGTTTTTCATGACTGCAAAAATTCAGAAGTGGCAAGCTGCTGCAATGCACCTTTAATGGGGGACCATTCCTTTAGAAGCCCACTGGGAAGGAGTGAAGGGATTTCATGAGCAACCCGCGAAAGTAGTTAACGATTACATGGAGCAATTGGAGAAAGAGAAATGGAAGCAGGAGAAGCAGCATAAAAAAATCAAGGAATTGGAAGGGCAAGTGCAGCTACTGAAGGCTGATAAGGAAGAAATGTTTTCTCTGGCACAATAGGAAATGGCTTGCTGACCCCCTGCCCACAGCTATGCTCTATTCTCATGAACAATATCTATTATTTTTCTTAGAAATTGTCTGTTGGGAACTCATCCATGAGATAGAAGACCCAATGCAGTTTTTGTGCATCTTGAGACGCCACAATATCCTGGATCAACACTTGATATGCGAACTCTATGTGCATGATTACTTTTTGGGCAATGATCAATCATTTAATCTAGTGCCATATGTGGGAGACAAGTTAAATGGAAGAAGGCCTTCGACACGTTTGAAGAGAATCAAGCAAATAGGCCACTTGTCCTTCGAATGGAGAATTCTTAGTCTTTGAATGTTTATAACAAACATGAAACCCTCTTAGGGATCGAGGGACGGAAAGAACAGATGATGGCAACCCGTAAATGGTGCATTGACATATGCACAAAACAAATTTTGACTTGTCAAGAGGAGGCCCAAGACAGCTACAAGAAATAGTGGACGATATCGTCATCAGTCGTTAGGATACGTGAACCTTTTGGGCCCCCAATTTTGCTCAGGCTCTAAACAGGGTACCTCAATATATTGCATGCATGGGGCTTCGTGGGGTCTGATGGATGGGTTTGAGGTTCTGATTCCCCATTATCTAGCTGTCAGTCGATTAGTATACTCCAGCTTACGAGGTAGGCGAGGATTGATCGAAGGAAGTCATCCAGATAGATGGATATAAGCCTCTAGGGACATAAATGGCTGCAAAATACGATCTCACACAACTTCAGGCTGATCATCGCAACTCCAACCCCGATCTGCGCATGCAATGGACTGCGTGAGGACATGCAAAAAGACTAGTTGGGGGGAGATGTTGGTGGCTAAATTTGCATGTTTTTACCCACCTTTTTGCCTTGTTTTTGTATCTATCTTACACCATTATTGGTCAATTTACATTCTAAACCGCACATGTATACCTCTTGTCATGTCGATATGAATCATTAATCAATGAAGCATAGTCATAAGGGATTGTTGCCTAAGTGGCTTGCTAATTCAATTATTCTTGTAGATTTGGAGGAAGTATGACCAAGACCGTGGTTCTATAATGGTGACCATCTAGCTGGTAGTGTTATCTCAAGACATCAACTACAACAATGGATCAATATTTTAATTAATGCACTGTTATCTTTATATTTTGTTTCGCTTAAGAAACCACTATGTAATTGTAGGCAGACAACTAACGTAATTCTAGGAGCTATTAGTGTTAACAAATATAAGTAGAGTTACGGGGCTGTGAAAGCTAGCAGTTAAGCTCACAAGGAATTACGTTAACTCTGAGTCTATAACAACATACATGTATTACCCTTTTGATCAATGAAATTATGATCTTCTGAGAATTTCATGACTTCTTGATCTCACCACAACCCTAATCAAGGAGTTGGGCCCACTCTCTTGACCAGGTGTTGTTGGATAGATATGTGCATAGGTTTATTTTAGTTAATTTATTTATCGTCGTGAATGATCATCAGTGTGTTGTTGTAAGTCTACTTTGTTGTTACTCTTGTTGCTATTACAATCATTGTTGTTGTTCCTCTTATTTGTTGTTACAGTTATCGCTTGTTATTACACACTGTTAAGTTTATAGTTTAATGTTTAGTACTGGGTAGGGAAATTATGGCCTGCATATATTTTGCATGATCATAGCCTTGAAATACTCGTAGAGCCCTGGGTTGACAATCAATATGGAATTGGGTGAATTGCATGATTCATATCTGAACACCAATAATAAGCTCAAAATGTATGCAACTAGGCTTTCCTAAGGCAAGCTAACAGGACCCAGGTGATGAAATCAGTTGCTCAGCCACTAGGAATATGTCCCCACAAATGCTCTACGTTGGCCCAGAAACTACACTGCTGGTTGCAAGAAACTACTGCTAGGTACTCCTCTGGTACTCAGAAAATTATGGGAAATTAAACCTGGTCTCCCTACAAATATCCCACCAAAATCTAGAAAGGGTTTGGCCAAATGCTGACGTTCGAAATTCGGCCCAATTCCCACACTCTCCTCCAATTGTTGGGCAAATCAACCCTCCAGAAAATAACATCGTTTGAGGGCCCCAAAATGGTTGTAAATCCGAGCAAAATTCTTTCCTGGAACTCCCCACAAGAATTAGCTCATCTCAGCACTCGAATTGGCCTCCTCCAAGCTCCCACGTGTGGCACGAAATCTCCTTTGTGCGGGCCCATGTAGTCTCTGGTGTTGGCTCGATGTGCACAACGAACTCCCTCAAAATCGAGCCCAACTAGCACTCTAAAACTCCAACAAATAATGGCCTGAATCACTCCCGAAAAACTCAATGAATTCTCTTCTCTATAGTGAGCTCCTTCAATTGGTGTGTGCTTCCCTTTCTATGCCCAACTTGCTAGAAAAACTCCACAAATTAGTTACCAATCTCCTAGGAAGCTCCCAAACAATGTGTAGATCACCTCATTGGGATGACACTCAAAGTCCACCTAAGGTAGGGTGAGATTCTCGCATGAAAATCTTGTCTGCTCCACAACACTTGTTGTAACACCCTCCTCCCACATCTACCCAATTAACTGGCCAACCAGGGTAAACATGCGATGAGAGGCTACTATGATGGAATTCAACCTCCTATGTGACCTTAAGGAAGTGGAATCGAATGAAACACAACATACAAGCCTTCCACATCAACTACAAGAATCCCAGGAACCATCCCAACCTTTGTGGTAACCATCCGCTGGGTCCCACTGAGTTTTTATACCAATTCACCCCCGAACTCTCCCATGCTATGGGAATGCCAACATCTAGAGGGCTTTGGACGCTCCCACAACAGGGCATGCTAGCGTCTAGGGATGATTTTGCTCAGTGTTGTGCCAGCATCCCTAGGATTTGAGTCATTTTTTTAGGCCCAGAGCCCAGGTCACTGCCCATAATTAAATAACATCCTTCAGAACAAAAATATAACAAGGGAATGATGATGCAAATGCAATTACTTGAACAAGGGCTTAACTGGATCCCTACTAGCCATGACAGGAATTTCGTTAAACATATCACAAATGTGTAATCTACAGTTGTAAACAACATGTTTAAGCATAGGAGTCTTATACTTATCTGAGAATTGCTAAGAAGCATTGCTCCCTTGTATCATTAGCTAAATTGTCATCTATTAGGTCATAGATACATTTTTCATTCATTTACAAATCAAAACATGAGGAAATCCACACATCATCATTGTCATAATACATGCTTATAACCATAATAATAACAACATAAATATGAAGGATACATCAACCATAAAATCCACATATAAACCAATACATTTATACATAAGATATCAAGGAGAGAACCTTTTATTAATGAATGCAAAATCCAACCCAGGATGGGACTACCACGTTCCACCCAACCATAGAATGGCTGAGCCAAATATCTCTTCAACCATTCACCCCTATGCCATATTCCAAGCATGAATGTGGGACTCAAACCAAAAGAACCAACCAGGGCATCCTGAGGCTAAACCACCTCACCCTCATCAATAGAAACTAGGCTTTACCGTAATCCATCCTAGATCACTAGGCCAACACAATAAACATGTAATAACAAGCTTTACCATGATCTCCACCAGATCACTAGGCCAAAACAAGCATGGATGCCACCAGATTTCTCCACCTACACCGTGAGGAATTTTCCTGTCTCCTAGTCTCTCAAGATTTATTGCAATCCACAGTCTGATCCAGGGATCACTAAGCCATAAAACGAGACACCACCCTTTAGTCTTTACCATATATCTCGTCATTCACCCGCAAGGATTCCTAGGCCTAATCAAGGGAAAAAACCTCTTGGCTCTACTGTATATCTTGTCATTCACCGGCAAGGATTCGTAGGCCCACCGAGGCAGCACAAAATTTGGCTTTAACGTAAGCCACAGTTTGGTTCAGGGGTTACTAGGCCATGTGTTCTATCTTTCAGAGATCCACCTCAGTCACCTTCGAATCCATCTGACAATCTAGCTGAAACAAAACATGAGAACCCCATCACACCATAGCTATCCGGAAATGGAAAGGCTAGGCTGAAAACACTGTCACACCTGGAAAAACCTATGCCATAACAACAAAAGAACCACATGCAATAACATGCATGCCAAATTTGTCAAGGAAAGAACACATGCAAATCGATACCTCCAAAGAATCTTGTTGTAGCTGCTTTACCCTCCTCTTCCTTCCTCTTGCCTTCTTTACCTTTCTTGATCCAATGCAAAAAGTGCTCCAAGAAAACTTTAAGTGTCCAAGAGTGAGAGAGAGAGAATAATGAGAGAGCTCCAAAAATGAACTAACAAAAGGTTTCAAATTGATCCTCATATGCATTTTTATTAATTAGGCCTCTCTTTTCTTCATTTTCCATTATTTTCCTTCATTTTCCTCCTCACATGCAACTTGTGACCTTTCACCATCCATTTCTCATAATTTCCATCGTTTTCATAAATAAATGTGCCAAAAATTCCATTTTGCCTTTCCAAAGCCTTAGTCATTTCCCTTGCCAATTTCCTTAACCATAGTAAACTAAATGAACACCCACACTAGGATGTTTTTCCCAACATTCAACTTGGAATAAGTGTCCCATCAACCGTGGCTATTATTTTGCCTTTATTAACTTTTATTACATGAAAATTTCACCAAGGTTGTTACTAAACACTCCCCCTTGGGGGACACCATCCTCGATGTTCAACCACACCTATACCTTAGGAAAAATGTTGAAAAACAAACATACTGCCCATGGAGCTTTATAACATAGTTGAATGCAGTATTGAGAATGATCACCCTGCTAAAAGGCAAACCAACATGACAACATAACAACTATAATGACATGACACCCATATCGCTTATTGGAGATTTATAGCATAGTTGGTGGCGATATTTACATCCATATACATATGTGGATATACCAAAACATCACCAAAACATATACCAAATCATATACCAAAACTGCTTTGCCTCAACTATAAAACAATGAAGGATACATAGCCCGCATCTGATCCACCATCTCCCATTTAGCTTCATCGTGCCTAAAGTACTTCCACTGCACTTTAACCTACTCGATTGCTCAGTTCCAGAGCATGAGCACTTTTTTCTGCAATATACATTGAGGCTCCAGCTGGAATTCTCCATTTGCCTCCATCTGCAATACAGACCAGTCAATCACACAATCAACATATTTAACATACTTCTCAAGAAATGACACATGGAAAACATCATGGACTTTCATTATCAGAGGTAGAGCAAGCCGATAGGCTACTGGCCCAATCCTCTCAATAATACTGAAGGTTCCACAAGACTGGGGTGCCAACTTGGCAGATGATCCAACCTACAAGGAGCTCTTCCTCAGTTTCATGCGCAAGTACACATGTTCCCCAAACTAGAACTCCTTGAACAACTAGTTCCGATCTGTGTAGCTTTTCTGCCTATCCTTTGCTGCTTTCAAATTCTTCTTGGTTACCTCCATTTCCGTTTCCATTTCTACCAACATGTCCAGTCTAATTAGCACCCTGTGCACTAGATCACTCCAACTGATGGGAGTATTGTAACTTCGCACATACAATGCCTCAAGATTCATGATACCCATTGTTGTAAGTGAACTCTACCAGTGGAAGATACTCTTCCCACTTTCGTTGTTGATGCGTCACATACATCCTCAACATGTCCTCCAATATCTTGTTGACCCTCTCAGTTTGTCCATCTGTCTACAGATGATAAGATGTACTAAAGGCCAACTCCGTGCCCAAACCTACAAACAAATCCTTCCAAAACTTGGAAGTGAAATTTGCATTCTTGTCTAATACAATCTTCTTTGGAACTCCATTCAATCTAACCACATCTCTAATGAATACATGTGTTACATCACTAGCTCAAAATGTAGACTTCATAGTAATGAAGTGCGCAACCTTTGTGAACCTGTCCACAACAACCATGATGGAATCATGTTGCCTCACTGTCCTCGAAAATCCTGTCATAAAGTCCATGGAAATGTCCTCCCATTTCCACTCTATAATCGCAATTGGCTATAGCAATCCACTTGTATGCTTACACTCTACCTTCACTCATTGTCAATTAAAACACCTAGTGAAAAACTCTGCAACGCCCCTCTTCAAATTCGGCCAATAATAAACTTTCTTCACTGCGGTCAATGTCTTCTGATAACCTGGGTGACCTAAATATGGTTTCGCATGAAACTCCCTCAAGATCACCTTCTTGAGCTCATTGTTGTCTAGCACATATATCATGTCTCTAAACCTAACCAATCCATATGTCGTGAGATGATAGTCCACATCCTGTGCACCTATACTTGCACCAGTACCTGTACCATTAACTGTACCTATACCTATACTCTACTGCAACTTGTGCACAATCTCCATATACTTGACATCTCGCTGACCTGCCTGCAAGATCTTATCATGTATATCTGTCCCATAGGAACTCATAACTGCTATATGATTTACCTGTATCTACCTTCTAAGAGAATCTGCAACCCTGTTCTCCTTTCCTTTGATGTTTGATCTCAAAATCGAACTCATTGATCATGGCCAACCATCTAGCCTGCCTGGCATTCAAATTCAGCTGGTCAAACAAGTATCTCAACCCACTGTGATCACTCATAAGTACAAACCTCCTGCCAAGAAGATAGTGCCTCCACATCTTCAATGCATGTATGATAGCTGCTAGCTCAAGATCATGCATTAGATAGTTCTGCTTGTGCTGATTCAATTTCCATGTCTCAAAGCATAGTACTTGTCCTTCATGTGTAAGGACTCCACCAAGTCCTCTCTTACAAGCATTTGTACATATTACAAACTCATTATCTAAATCTGCAACCTTTAACACGGGTGCATGTGTCAACAACTACTTAAGATGCTCAAAACTAGCCTCACACTCCTCTGTCCATTCGAACTTCTTACATTTCCTCTGCAATGATGTAATAGGATAAGCAATCTGTGAGAAGTTCCTGATGAACCTCCTATAATAACCTGCCAAACCGACAAAGGATATCACTTCATCCACATTCTTGGGAGTTTCCCACTCCATGATAGCTCTTATCTTCTCTGGATCCATTATTATGCCCTCCTTGGAAACAACACGCCCAAGTAATGTACCTCAGTCTGAAAGAAATTGCACTTATTGAGTTTAGCATACAATTGATGCTCTCTCAACAACCTCAACACTACTGCTAAATGCTCGACATGCTCTTCCTCATTTTTAGAATATACAAATATATCATCAATGAACACAATAACAAACTTGTCCAAATACAGACGCAGCATATTAGTCATCAAGCACATAAATGTGGCATGAGCATTAGTCAAACCAAATGGAACTACAACAAACTCATAATGCCCATACCTGGTCTGGAAAGTTTCTTGTAAATGTCCTCCTCCTTGATGCATACCTGATGGTATCTGGATCTCAAATCAATCTTCGAGAAAATTGTTGCTCCCTTCAACTGATCAAATAAGTCATCAATCCTCAGCAACAGATACTTGTTCTTGGTGGTCACTTTGTTCAACTGACTATAGATAGTGCACAATATGAGAGTACTATCCTTCTTCTTCAAAAACAATACATGTGTGGCCCATGGTGATACACTTGAACTAATGTATCCCTTGTCCAACATTTTCTTCAACTACAACTTTAACTCTACCAACTCAGGTGTGCTCATCATGTAAGGCGCTTTTGATGCTGGAGCTGCCCCTCACACTAACTCAATAGAAAGGTCTACCTCCATGTGAGGTGGTAACTTTGAAATGTCTTCAGGAAATACATCCTAAAACTGTTGTAGAACTGGGTACCTACTCAAAACATTTGCATCCTCAACTTCCTTACCTTTGTCACTAGAAATGTGCACTGCGAATAACACACACCCTTTTCTACGACTACGTTTTGTCTGCATAACTGTCACTATCCTAACTGATGTGGCTTTCTTCTTTCCCTACAAGACTCTTGGTTCCACATTGTCATCCATGCACTCAATTTCTTTGTCATAACAATCCACCTTGGTTTTATGAAGATACAACCAATCCATGCCCAACAATATACTATATGATCCCAATGGTAATACATTCAAATGTGATGCGGTAGTCATACCATTCAAATAAAATGCACAAGCTCTTACCCAATGATGAACTCACTTCTTTGTACATGTAGCCAGCTGCACTAACCAAGATTATGCATACACTTATTTATTCAAACCACACTTATCCACCAAGTCAGGACTAACATAACTGTAATTAGATCCAGGGTCAATCAAAATATAAACAACTTGATCACAAAGCTTACCATCCATCTCAATGATAGATGCATGATGGTATTCCAGTCTCTTATCCAATGCTGCATAGATACGAGGAATGCTCTGACCAAAATCACCCACAATTTGGTCCTCTTGTGCACTATATATCTGAGGCCTACCACCCTGATTTTGTAGGAAATCTATCTTAAGGTGTTCCTTACCACATGTCCAACACTCCAATCGTCCACTATCATCACCTCTATGCTATTGTTGTGACCCATGTCCCTGTCTAGATGCATTGAACTTCTTTTGTGGTGCCACATTTTCCTTCTTTTTTGCATTCTGAGGCCTTGTTCTTTTCGGTTTCCATTCACCCTTACCTTTATCCTTATTCTTCCCTTTCCATCTTTACTGAGTTTCATTCTTATGCTTTGACTGTTCATAACATGCTTCAATTTCCCAATAACTTCCTCAAGTGACCGAGGCTCATCATACTTAATCCAATATCTAAATGTTAATGGCAAATCACTGACAAATGAACTTTAGCCTTCTCATCTTTAAGATACGGTACATATCTCAATAGCTCTGTGAACTTAGTCGTGTACTCTTTGTTTGTCATTGATCCCATATTTAGCTCATAGAATTCTTTGGCCTCACTGTCGTAGTATCTTTCTGGCAAGTACTTCTTCCTGAAAAGCCTCTTGAACTCATGCCAAGTCAAGTCCTCCGTCTTGATGTCTCTGACCCGCTTCACATCTTCCCACCAGATATTTTCTTTACCTTTCAAGCTGAAGCAATTTTGGCCTTCATGTTTTCTGTGTACTCATGCAACTCAAAGTACTTGTTCATCCCAAGTACCCAAGACTCTGCATCTTATGGTTTCTTCAAGTCTCCGTCAAAAGCAGGTGGCTTTGCTTTCTTAAACTCATTTGGCAAGTATCCCCTATCACTCCTCTTGTAAGGATGATAACGATGATGATCATGATGTCTATCAAAATCGGAACTAGGATAATACTTGTATCCATCACCTCTCCTATCTAGAGTATCCAACAATCTGACATCTCTAACCGTGTCATCTCTATCCAACCTATGACTACCATGAGGCCTACTACCATATGCCCCATTAGTTATGTCCTCCTATCCATGGCTGATCCGAAGTGGCCCTGTCACTGCAGTTCTGAAAAACTTTGAAGAAGTATTGCATTAACATCTACTTGTTTCTCTTGTGCCTGCATGATTTTGTCATTATCCTCCTTACAACTCCTTATTTCTTCCTTCAAGCTTCTCAATGTGTCTTCTAAATTAGAAGATTTTCAGAAACCACACTCCTCATCCGATTCATAGGGAGAATCTTTATAGTCTACCATATTGCTAGCCATTTTGATCTCTTTTCTACAAGGCATACTATGTCAGCTAAACCAAATCACAATAAACCAACGTACCTTAGAAAAATTTGGGGAGGATGTCTCATCTGCAAGATCAACCAATCAACATAGTACATGTATAACATAGTCATAAGAGCATATAGACATATAACACATAAGCATATAACCATGTAACCATCAGTCTAGCTAGAATCCAGTCATCAATGCATGACCATATCAATTATACATACCATGACCTCATGCATGACAACCAAAACCATACCAATGTACACTGATGATACACAAGCATAAACAACCTGTAACCAATCATACACTCATGATTTCATACTTCACAACAACAACATCCTCCTCTGCATGGCGACATCACTACAACCATGACCAACACCATGCACATGCAACAAGCATATAGACCACAAGGATGATTAACACATGTGCAACCGACATGAATGCAAGACCAACACACACCATCCATCCAGTGCAAGGGGTAAACCATGCTCTGATACCGCTCTGTAACACCCTCCTCCCACTTCTACCCAAGTAACTGACCAACTAAGGTAAACATGTGACAAGAGGCTACTATGATGGGATTCAACCTCCTATGCGACCATAAGGAAGTGGAATCGATGGAAACACAACATAAAAACCTTCCACATCAGCTACAGGACTCCCAGAACCACCCTAACCTTCCGACAACCAGCCCCTGGGTCCCATTGAGTTTTTAGACCAAGTAACCCCCATACTCTCCCATTTTATGGGCATGCTAGCGTCTAGAGGGCTTTGGACGCTCCCACAGCATGACATGCCAACGTCCAAGGACTGTTTTTCTCAGTGTTGTGCCAGCATCCCTAGGATTTGAGCCACTTTTTCAGGCCCAGAGCCCAGGTCATTGCCCAGAATCAAATGACACCTTCATAACATAAATATAACAAGGGAATGATGATGCAAATGCAATTACTTAAACAAGGATTTGACTGGAACCCTACTAGCCATGATAGGAATTTCATCAAACATATCACAAATATGTAATCTACATGTGTAAACAACATATTTAAGCATAGGGGTCTCATACTTATATGAGAATCTCTAAGAAGCATTGTTCCCTTATATCATTAGTTTCATTATCATCTATTAGGTCATAGATACATTGTTCATTCATTTACAAATCAAATCATGAGGAAATCCATACATCATCATTGTGATAATACATGCTCATAACCAACATAATAATAACATAAATATCAAGGATATGTCAACAATAAAATGCACATATAAACCAATACATTTATACATAAGATATCAAGGAGAGAATCTCTTATTAACGAATACAAAATCCAACCCGGGATGGGACTGCCACATTCCACCCGATCATAGGATGGTTGAGCCAAATCTCTCTTCAGCCATTCACCCTCGTGCCATATTCCAAGCATGAATGTGGGACTCAAACCAAAAGATCCAACCAGGGCATCCCGAAGTTAAACCACCTTGCCCTCATCAATAGAAACCAGGTTTTACCGTATTCCATCCGAGATCACGAGGCCAACACAATAAAAATGTAATAACAAGATTTACCATGATCTCCACTAGATCACTAGGCCAAAACAAGCATGGATGCCACTGGATTTCTCCACCTACATAGTGAGCAATTTCCCTGTCTCCTAGTCTCTCAAGCTTTACCGTAATTCACAGTCTAATCCAGGGATCACTAGGCCCTAAACCGAGACACCACCCTCTAGGTTTTACCGTATATCCCACCATTCACTAGCAAGGATTCCTAGGCCTAATCAAGGGAAAAAACATCTTGTCTTCACCGTATATCCCACTATTCACCGATAAGGATTCCCAGGCCCACTGAGGCAACACAAAATCTAGCTTTAACACAACCCGCAGTCTGGTTCAGGGGTTACTAGGCCATGTGTTCGATCATTCAGAGATCCACCTCACTCAAATTTGAATCCATTTGACAATCCAGCTCAACTAAAACATGAGAACCCCATCACACCATGGCTATCCATAAATGGCAAGGCTAGGCTGAAAACATTGTCACACTTGGAAAAACCCATGCCATAATAGTGAAACAACCACATGCATGTCGAATCTAGCAAGGAAAACACACATCCAAATTGATACCTGCAAAAAATCCTATTGTAGTTGCTTGATCCTGCTCTTCCTTGCTTGCTCCTTCCTTCCTCCTGCCTTCTTTGCCTGTCTTGATCCAATGCCAAAGTGATTCAAGAAAAATCTAAGTGTCCAAGAGTAAGAGAGAGAGAGAATAATGAGAGTGTTCCAAAACTGAACTGACAAAAGGTTACAAACTGACCCTCAATAGCCTTTTTATCAATTAGGCCTCTAGTTTCTTCATTTTCCATTATTTTCCTTCATTTTCCTCCTCACATGCAACTTGTGACCTTTCACCTTCCTTTTCTCGTAATTTCATTATTTTCATAAATAAATGTGCCAAAAATGCCATTTTACATTTCTAAAGCCTTAGTGATTGCCTTTTCCAACCAAATGAACACCCACACTAGGATGTTTTCCCCAACATTTAGCTTGGAATAAGTGTCGCATCAACCATGGTTATTATTTTTCCTTTATTAACTTTTGTTACATAAAATTTTCACCAGGGTTGTTACACTTGTAGACTTGGCTCTCAACTCAAGCATGCTAGGTAAGAGTAAATGTCAAATGATCAAAAAGTTCTAAAATTATGAATGCACCTCCTATTTAGCCTTGCACCTCCAATCCTCCATGTGGGTCCCATACATCGATCCCTTCACCTCTCTTCCCTCCATGAGTGTGTATTAGCCAAGGGGAACATATTTCCCTTTGGCGGTGGCCCCCACCATCCACTAGCAATTCAATTTTCCTTTTTCCCCTATGTTGGAGCCTCCTTTCAGCTCAAAATTGTAAGTGGGACCCCACAACTCACTTTTCCTAAGTTGTAACCCAAAATTGACAAAATTGATATTTCACTTAACAAAATTACTAAGTGGGAATATCATAGTCCTTCCCGCCAAGATGTTGCTTGTCCTCAAGTAACTGCAATTCTGGATGTTGTAATATTTGCTCACCCTCCCAAGTGGCATGCTCATTTGGCAAGTTCTTCCATCTGATGAGGAACTCCTTGATGACTCTACTCCTTAATCTCCTCCTCTTCCTCTCCAAGATAGCCTCGGGCTCAAGAACTAAATGCCCGTCAACATCCAGTGGAGGTAACAGAGTGGCTGTTGTCACATGATTTCCGAGTACCTTCTTGAGGCACAAAATGTGGAAGATGTTATGAACCTTGCTCCGAGGCAGAAGCTCTAACTCATATGCTACTTCCCAACTCTCTTGGTCACCTAGTATGGGCCATAAAATCGTGGTTATAGCTTCTCAACCCCCTTTTGTTTCAGCATAGACTATCTATAAGGTTGAAGGCGCAAGAAAACTATGTCCCTTACCTCGAAATATATCTCAACCATGTGCATGTATGCATATATCTTGTGTTGATTTTGGGTTGTTTGCAAAATATCCTTGAGAGATTTAAGGATATCTTGGATCTCTTGTATCCAATATTTGGCCCTCATGGCTTGGTTGTCTCAAAAAACAAAGTCCTAAAAAGATAAAGCATCATATCCATATAAAGCTCGGAAAGGTGACATACCGATGGACATGTGATAGGTAGTATTGTAGAAATACTCCCCCAAATGAATCCATTTTTCCCAAGCACGTTGTTTCCCCATCATGTAATTTCGCAAATAACCCTCCAACCATTTGTTAACTAGCTCAGTCTGCCCGTTGGTCTGGGGGTTGTAGCTGGTACTCAGTGTGAGCTCGGTACCCACTAACTTGAAGAGCTCTTGTCAAAAACCCCCCATAAAACGATTATCCCTGTCACTCACTATGGTCTTGGGGAGATCATGCAACTCAAAGACCTTCCTGAAAAATAACTCTGCAACCTGTGAAGCAGAGTACCTAGCAGGAATGGCGAAGAAATGGGCATACTTCGTCAATCTATCCACCACTACATATATGCAATTACAGCCCTGCACAGTGGGAAGCCCTGTGATGAAGTCCATTGAGATGCTCTCCCATTTCCCCTCTAGAATAGTGAACGACTGTAACAACCCAGCTAGATGAGTTATCTCCCCTTTGTTCCTCTCGCAAGACTCACACTCCTGTGCATGCCTTAGTACATCCCCTTCGAGGCCCTTCCACGTGAAGCACTCTTTGACTATCCTGTAGGTCTTCGAGAACCCCTAATGTCCTAATAGTAGTGAATTGTGTGCTGCATGGAGGATTCTCTACCTCAACTGTGAATCAGGAGCCAAATAAATGCACCCCTTGTAGTTAATGACATCCGCCATCATACAATAGTTCTCATCCCCATGGGTACCCTCCAAGATCTCACACACCTATCGATCCTTGTAGTACTCCACCAACAACTATGTTTTCCAATCATGGCAGATGCTCATGAGGGAAATTGTTGCGGGCCTCCTAGATAGTGCAACTACCACCACATTATGCTTTCCCTTGACATATTCTATGTATAAATCGTAGGCCTGAATCCTGTTGGCCCACTTCTGTTTCCTGTCGTTGAGGTCCTTTTACCTCGGAAAGTGGCAAAGACTGTTATGATAAATCTTCACTCTTAACCTGTTACCAATCAAATACTCTCAGAACTTGGCCAAAGCATACATGATGGTCGACATCTCCTTGTCATAGATCAAGTACAACCTCTCGTGGTTAAGGAGCTTCTGACTCTTGAATGCTATAGGATGGCCCCCTTGTGACAATATTGTGCCAATTTCCTCACCTGATGCATCACACTCCAAGGTGAATGACTATGTAAAATTGAGTAGAGCTAATACTAGACAACTGCTTACCACCTCCTTGAGGTGCTCAAATGCTCCCTGTGCACTGTTAGTCCATGAAAATGCACCCTTCTTAGTCAGATATGTGAGGGGTGCTGCTAACTATGAGAAGCCCTTTACAAACTTCTTGTAATAGGTGAAATTCCTACAAAAGCCCCTCATCTCGGTCATATTTTAGGGAACTGACCAATACCAGATGGCTCTAATCTTCTCCTCATGCACCCGCACTCCATCCTCCCTAATGTTATGCCCTAAGTAGAGCATCTCGATCAACCCAAACTCACACTTGGACAATTTCGCATATAATTGTTTTCCCTCGAAAAATGAAGCACCTCCTTGAGATGTTGCAGGTGCTCCTCCCACGTCCTGTTATATATCAATATGTCATCAAAGAACACCACGTAACAACCCTGGTTAAAAAATCCATGTAAAAAAATATAAGGCCATGGTGATGGGACACGTATTCCAAGTTGAATGGTGGGAGAAAACATCCTAGTGGGTGTTCATTCAGTTTATTATCGCAAATGAAATTGGCAAAGGCAATGCCTAAGTTTTTGGAAAGGAAAAGAGGCATTTATTGGAATTTTATTTATGAAAATAAAGGAA
The DNA here is from genome assembly GCA_031772625.1 of Pinus tabuliformis. Classification (NCBI taxonomy): domain Eukaryota; kingdom Viridiplantae; phylum Streptophyta; class Pinopsida; order Pinales; family Pinaceae; genus Pinus; species Pinus tabuliformis. The sequence goes on along the minus strand of CM062814.1, from coordinate 623,874,432 downwards.
ATTAGGAGAAAAGGAAGGTGAAGGGTCACAGGTTGCATGTGAGGAGGAAATTGAAGGAAAATAATGGGAATTGAAGAAAATAGAGGCCTCATTAATAAAAAGGCTTCTGAGAATCAGTGGGTAAGCTTATGTTAGTTCAGTGTTGGAGCTATCTCATTATTCTCTCTCTTATACTCTTGGATACTTCGAGTTGTCTTGGAGCTAGAGGGTGTGGCATACTTGGATTTTTGGAGCAAGAAGGCAAAGGAAGAGCAGGAAATCACAAGAGGACATCAAGATCAGCAACTACAACAATTTTTCTTGCAAGTACCGAGTTACATGTATGTTTTCCTCACTAGTTTTGGCATGCATGGCATATGCATGTGGATTTTTGGTCATGATCTGTCACTGGCATGGAGGATTGCCTAGATTGACAGTGGATTTCCTAGCCTTGCCATTTTCTAGATAGCCATAGTGTTGTGGGTTTATTTCCTTGTTTGTTTTGGTTGGTTCTCATGTTTCCTTAGCTTGGGTTGAGTTATTAGTTCCTAGAATCCCTGGTTGTACAAACGCTCTGGAAGCCCTGTAACAACTTGGATTGAGTTACTAGTCCTGGAAGCCTTGGTTGGACAAATGATCTGGAAGCCCTTGGTGGGTTGAGTTACTAGTCCTGGAAGCCTTGGTTGGACAAATGCTATGGAAACTCAATGACAGTTGTGGGTAGAGTTACTAGTCCTGGAAGCCTTGGTTGGAACAAATGCTCTGGAAGCACTGGAAGGCTTGGATGGAGACCAATTTGATGATGGTTTTTGTGATGTCTGAACATGAGGTGGAATCACTATTGATTGGTTGAGGTGGATGGCATGTGGAAGCCCTGGATGGTTTTGGATTGATGTGTTTTATGAGATCCCACATTCATGCTTCGAATATGGCACAAGGGTGAATGGCTTAAGAGAGATTTGCTTCAGCCATTCTACGGTCGAGTGGAACGTGGAAGTCCCATCCCAGGTTTGGGTTTTGCATAATCAATATTAGGTTATTTCTCCTTGTATTTTTATGAGTATTGTACTAGTTATATGTGGTCTATATTGTTGTGATTTCATTGGTATTTTTGTTGTTATTATGTTGGTTATATATGTGTGTGTGTGTGTGTTTGTGTTTTATGATAGTAGCTATGTATGGCTCTCACCATGTTTTTAGTTTTAAATGAATGAACAATGTATCAATGACTTAATGGATGAAATGGCAATCAATGTGTTGAGGCATCAATGTCTCTTAGCGATTCTCAACTAAGTATGAGACCCCTATGCTCAAATCTGTTATTTACACCTGTAGATTACATATTCGTGATATGTTTGACGAAATGCCTGTCATGGCTAGTAGGGGTCCAGTCAAGGTCTTATTCAAGTAATTGATTTTGTATTGTCATTTCCCTGTTATCTTACTATTATGAAGATGTCATTCTATTCTGGGCAGTGACCTGGGCTCTAGGCCTGAAAAAGTGGCTCAAATCCCGGGGACGCTGGCACAACACTGTGCAAAAAAGTCCCTAGACACTGGCTTGCAGGCCTGTGAGAGTGTCCAGAGATCCCTGGACGCTGGCATGCCCATAACATGAGAGCGTCTAGAGGTCAAGTGGTCCAAAAGCTCAGTGGGACCCAAGGGCTAGTTGGCAGAGAGGTTGGATTGGTTGTTGAGGGTCCCAATGCTAATGTTGAATGTTTGTACAGAGTGTTTCCATCGGTTCCACTTCCTTCATGTGACTTAGGAGGTCGAATCATATCCTAATGGCCTCATGTTTGCCCTGGTTGGCCGATTGCTTGGGTAGATGTGGGAGAAGGGTGTTATAGAGTGGTATCAGAGAATGGTTCACCCCTCATACTGGACGGGCTAGGTGTTGGTCACGCTTTCATGTCAGTTGCATATATGCTCCTTATGCTTGTATTCGATGTGCCTATTGCATTTGCATGGTGTTGATCATGGTTGTAGTGATGTCGCCATGTGAAGGTTGATGGTATTGTTTTGGAATGTGTCGTCATGAGCGTATGGTTGTATATGAATTTGTTATGCATTTCAGTGTCTATATGTTGTTATGCATGCATTGTGATGGCTATGGTTATGCATGTATGGTAGGTCAAATAGGCATTGTGAATTCATTGTATGCAATTACGTCATCATGATGATATTGGTATGTTATGATGCTAATGTGTTGGCTGAGATAGAGCAGGAGATGAAAATCATTAAAGCGAAGTTGCAAAAATGAACTTTGAGGTAAGAACATATCATCATACAAGGTTGTATGTTGGGCATGCATGTATGTAGGTTAAGGAATGTTATATGCATTATGGTTATGTGTATGCCTTTCATTATATTGATGTTATGGTTACATACATGATAGCTGCTAGTTGATTAGTGTAGTCATATTCACATGCGTTAGATATTCATGAATGATAGTAACATGTGGTTGTATGCATTGCTATTGTTGTTTTATGTTAGATAACTTGATGGTTATGTTATATGTTAACTTGTAGTTAGCTCGATGATTATGTTATATGTTGTTGATGAGTATGTTATAGGTTAACTTGTTGTTGTTATATGCTAGTAACTTGATGATTAGGGTTTTTACATTAATATCTTGATGTTTTATGTATCATACTAATTTGGATTAGTCTGTGCAAATGGATAAGGTTATGACATTCAAGTTGAGTTAATATGTGGTGTTATTATGTCATACTAATCTAGATTGATCGCACATATGTGTTGGTTATGCATGAACGACAAATGTCTATGAGCTTATGATATGAACATGTTAGTTAGTTACTGTTATGGATATCATGATGTTATTTGCGTTTGAGTTGATATGTCGTGAAGTTACATCATGCTAATTTGGATTGATTGTGCATAAAAGATAACCTCCCATGAGATATATTAAGGTATGAGCTTGCTTATATCGTCTACTTTGTGCTTGAATGTTTGACTATGTAGTCTATTTGGTGCTTGAGTGTTTGGTGTCTATTATGTCATCTAGTTGATTTATTTAACATGGTATGTTTGCAAGTTGGTTGAATGTTTGATGAATTGCATAATATGATTGTGTATGTAAGATTGCTTGAAGGAACAATCTTGTTTTAAGATGGTTGTACTAATACATATGTGTTGAGACAATTGAGATATACGTGAGTGTAATAGGTGATGGTTGTAGCGCTATGTCTAATGACTATGAGTTGACAATGGATTATGGCATGATTGTTAGTCTTGGTAAAGGTTGATTTCAAATTGATAGATATGGTTGTCTTGATATTTGGAACATGTGGTTGACATATGTAAACAATTATAGGAAACATGCTTGGTATTAGCGTAACAAGGTAACAATTGATGCGTTTATATAACTAACAGTTGGGTTATGTGACAGTGCATAGTAAGACTCTATTGCAACAAAGTAAAACTGTAAGAGAAAGGAATTGGATAAGAATTCCTTTGGCTATGTTTGGAAACCCTAATTCCAAATGAACAAGTGCTTTGCATGGAAACATGAAGTCTTCTTAATCCTAATCTTATCTGACATTATGTGGATATGTGATAGATTCATGAACATGTACTTGACAAGTATATGAGCTAGTCTCTAGTTACATGTGGATCTGTTAAGGGAATTGGAGTCCCTTTAGAGATGGTGCGGATGTGTTAAGTTGCAAACAACGTGCTTGGCACAACAAGATAAGGTAACTGGTGTATTGTTATGTTTATTTATGCACTGACAGTTATGTATTGATGACAGTATGATGCAGGGGATTGCATGGAAAAGAGACTCCCATGAAATTTTGAAGAAGGCTCGGGTTGAGATTTCCCTTGGAAGCACTAGGAACCATGGGGATTAAGTCATGGTGTTTGTTGTTAGTCTTGTGCTTTTGGTCTTTCGTGATTTATTGTGTTTGATTGTGACTTGTTTATGTTTAGTGCAAGGCCTTGCTACTTTGTTTGTGGAGTCATATTGTTATTGATTTTCATAGTCTTCTTCTTGTTTGTCTCTTGTCTTGCATTTTGTGTTTTGAGAGTCTTGGGAATTGGTTGGGAATAGACGAAATTTAATGGAGCTCAGGGAGAGCTGCGTGGTACCCAACAGGTAATGTAAGACACAGATGAAGTCAGTGCATGAGTAAGCACAATGGAAGGTAAGACTATGGCAGACAGTTGGACTGGTTGGGTCCATTGGTGTAAATGGATGATGATAGGACAATTACGGGAAAGGTAATGTGAATGGATTTGAGGCATCATATGCCTTGCCTATGTTGAGAACTGTTGTTCTCGATGTTGTGCATGCGCTGCATGCATAAAGGGAGTTATCTTAACCTTGACCTTATGATATCTAGTAATTACGTTGTGATCATGACTATGTTGATGTATATATATGTGTACATGTATGTATGTATGTATGTCATGTCTGAGAGGGTCATCGTGGATCATTATTGTTTTATGCTAATGTTTATATGTACATATGTATGTCGTTGACTGACTAGATCATTATTATTTTGTGTTGATGTTTATATGTATGTATGTGTGTATGTATGTCATTGTCTAATAGGATCATCATTGTTTTATTCTAATGTTTATGTATATGTCTCTATGTCACTATCCGATAGGGTTGTTAGGGATCATTCTTGTGGAGGAATGATTGCTTATGCGGGTGAGTGGTGTGAAGAGATTCTTGGTTCATGAGGAATCAAGTGGGAAGAGTAGCCTGATAGATCTCTGAGGGATACATCAGCTGAATGAAAGTAGTGAGATCTGTGGCATGCTAGGGTAAGCATGGATGGCAGAGAGACACTAGAAGAAAGGTTGCTCGCTAGAGACAATGTGGTTTTGGATGTGTAGTGTTATTGTAGTGCATATGTCGTATATGTTGTACATGTTGCACATGTGATGTTGTGCACATGCGGTGTTGTGTATATATAGTGTTTTTACTTGTTTATGCAATGTTATGTACAAGGTGCTACAAATAGTTTTGTGCGAATATTGCATATAGAGTGTTGGGTATAGATGGCACTATGTACATGTTGGATATGCGGTTCTGTGTACATAATCTACTGTGCGCATTTTGCATGTTGGATATGCAGTGTTGTGTACATCTTGTGCATGTGGTGTCATGTACATATCGTGCATGTGGTGTTGTGTGCATGTGGTATTGTGTACGTGTTGTACAAGTGGTGTAGAGTACATATGGCATTGTGTACACGTTGTGTAGGTGTTGTTGTGTACGTGTGATGTTGTGCACATATTATGCAGGCGATGCGGTGTACAGGTGGTACTATGTACATGTTGTACATATGGTACTGGTGTACATGTGGTATTGTGCGCATGTCATACATTTTGTGTTGCGGGCATGCGGTACTATGTATGTGCATTGTGTAGTTGTGGTATTGTGATGTGTACTCATTGTGTTGTACTATGTGTAATACATGTATTGTGTTGTGTTTTACGACATGTGTAGGTACATGTATTTTGTGGTGTTGTACATCGGGTATAGATGTATTGTGTTGTGTTGTACGTCAGGTGTAGGTACATGTATTATGTGGCATTGTACATTAGGTATAGATGGATGTATTGTATTGTACATCGGGTATATGTGTATGTATGTATTGTGTTTTACCCTAGGTATATGTATATGTATGTGTTGTGTTGTACCCTGGGTGTAGGTGTATGTGTGGTATGTTAGGTATAGGTGCATGTAGTGCATGGTGTTGTATGTCATGTGTGGTTGTATGTGTGTGATGCACACTATGTATACGTGCACATGGTTGAGGAGAAGGCACTGGGTGTTTGTTAGGTGTGGTAACTGTTTTGGAGTGCATACATAATAAGGACAAAGGTAGAAGTGAAGGATTGATTAAACGATAAGTATCAATATTTTATTTCAGTTTTATTATGCATGTGATTTATGATTCTGGTCTATGATGATTACATGTGATCTATGATAATGTTTTATGATGATTTCATGATTTTAATTTATGATGGTTGAGTTTGAGCTAACCAGATGTAATATGTTTATTCATGATGATTTGACCAAACAATTAGTTTGACTTGTTGTGGCAGGGAGTAAACAGGATTGCAAGTGTACCTTATTGACGAGCTACCATGAGGTATGATGTGAATTTATTTCAAATCTAATGAAAGTTATATGCTTGGTACAAGAAGCACGAAAATGCCCTGTTGGGTGGTTGAAACTGGCTACAAGAATTAGCAACAACAACAAAAGAAATTAGAATAGGCAACAATATGCAGGTAAAGCACTTCAAGAGCAGGGCCATTGTGGGGCACTGGTACCCAATAGTGTCCATTGATTTCCATGAGCATGTTATGACTGATATGATGGTTTGAGGCAAGGATATGCCTTGTTTTTGTATCTTTCGATGTGAGGAAGCCTTGCAAAGGGATGGACTGCCCAAGGTGGCGATGCCAACAGAACTTGGAAGGTGTGTGATTGCACGGAAGGGGGCGACCAGATTTCCTGAGGCACTGTGTAGCAGAGAAGGGGAGTCCGAGGATGGGTTTTTTTTAGTCATTAGCATTGCCATATGGAATTAGATGCACATTGGGAGTGCACCTTGGAACAATGAGTCGGTCACTATTCACTGAGAGGACAAGTGACGCTGAATTGTATCACTAGACATTGGATGCATATTTGACCTTGCAGTGGATACTAGACTTCCTGGGAGGGAGGTGAATCTTGGTATTAATTTGAGGGTGGAGGTGTGAGCCTCTAGATTCCCTTGTTGGATGCAAGAATCATATCCTTTTATTTTCCAGTTGAGAAAATGTGCATATGTGTATATGTGTGTATTACTGTAAATACTGTATCAAGCTAGATTTATAAAGCTCCATAAACAGTATGATTATTTGCTAGTCGAAGCAAATGTGTATGTGTGTATATGTGGTTATTATTGTAAATACCGTAATGAGTTGTGTTATAAATCTCCAATAAATGGTATGTTTGTCATGTTTTAGCAGATGGTTATTGTAAATACTGCAACGAGCTATGTTATAAAGCTCCATGGGTAGTATGTTTTGTTTTCAATGGTCTTGCTAGTTATAGGTGTCATTGAACATCGAGGACGATGTGCCCACAAGGGGGAGGGTTTTGTAACAACCATGGTTAAAAAATCTATGTAAACAAATATAAGGCCATATTGATGGGACATGTATTCCAAGTTGAATGGTGGGCAAAAACATCCTAGTGGGTGTTCATTTAGTTAATTATGGCAAAGGCAATGGCTAATATTTAGGAAAGGCAAAGAGGCATTTATTGGCATTTTATTTATGAAAATAATGGAAATGATGAGAAAAGGCAGGTGAAGGGTCACAGGTTGCATGTGAGGAGGAAATTGAAGGAAAATAATGGAAATTGAAGAAAATAGAGATCTCATTAATAAAAAGGCTTCTAAGGATTAGTGGGTAAGCTTATGTCAGTTCAATGTTGGAGCTCTCTCATTATTCTCTCTCTCTCATGCTCTTGGATACTTAGATTTTTCTTTGAGCACTCCTGAAGGGTGTGACGTACTTGGATTTTTGAAGTAAGAAGGCAAAGGAAGAGCATGAAAGCATAAGAGGACATTGGGATCAACATCTACAACAATTTTTCTTGCAGGTACCGAGTTGCATGTATGTTTTCCTCACTAGTTTTGGCATGCATGGCATATGCATGTGGATTTTTGGTCATGATCTGTCACTAGCATGGAGGTTGGCCTGGATTGACAATGGATTGCCTAGCCTTGCCATTTCCTGGGTAGCCATAGTGTTGTGGGTTTAGTTCCTCATTTGTTTTGGTTGGTTCTCATGTTTTCTTAGCTTGGGTTGAGTTATTAGTTCCTGGAAGCCCTGGTTGGACAAACCCTCTAGAAGTCCTGTAACAACTTGGGTTGAGTTAGTAGTCCTGGAAGCCTTGGTTGGACAAATGCACTGGAAACCCTTGGTAGGTTGAGTTACTAGTCCTGGAAGCCTTAGTTGAACAAATGCTCTAGAAGCCCGATGACAGCTATGGGTTGAGTTACTAGTCCTGGAAGCCTTGGTTAGAACAAACGCTCTAGAAGCCATGAAAGGCTTGGATGGAGACCAATCTGATGATGGACTTTATGATGTCCGACCGTGAGGTGGAATCACTATTGATGGGTTGAGGTGGATGGCCTCTGGAAGCCCTGGATGGTTTTGGATTGATGTGTTTTTATGAGATCGCACATTCATGCTTGGAATATGGCATGAGGGTGAATGGTTGAAGAGAGATTTGGCTCAACCATTCTACGGTCGGGTGGAACGTGGAAGTCCCATCCCAGGTTTTTATTTTGCATCGTCAATATATGAGGTTATTTCTCCTTGTATTTCTATGAGTATTGTATTGGTTATATGTGGTTTATATGACTGTGATTTCATTAGTATTTCTGCTGCTATTATGCTGGTTATATATATGTTTTATGATAGTAGATATGTATGGCTGTCATCATGTTTTTACTTGTAAATGAATGAACAATGTATCAATGACCTAATGGATGAAACGACAGTCAATGTGTTGAGGCATCAATATATCTTAGCGATTCTCAGCTAAGTATGAGACCCCTATGCTAATATATGTTATTTACACATGTAGATTACATATTCATGATATGTTTGACGAAATGCCTATCATGGCTAGTAGGGGTCCAATCAAGGTCTTATTCAAGTAATTTCTTTTGCAATGTAGTTTCCTTGTTATCTTACTGTTCTGAAGATGTCATTTTATTCTGGGTAGTGACCTGAGCTCTGGGCCTGAAAAAGTGGCTCATATCCTGGGGACGCTGGCACAACACTATGCAAAAAAGTCATTGGACATTGGCTTGCAGGCCTGTGAGAGCGTCCAACCGTCCCTGGACGCTGGCATGCCCATACCATGAGAGCGTCCAGAGGTCAAGTGGTCCAAAAGCTCAATGGGACCTAGGTGCTGGTTGGTAGAGAGGTTAGATTGGTTCCTGAGGGTCCTAATGTTGATGTTGAATGTCTATATGGAGTGTTTTTATTTGTTCCACTTCCTTAACGTGACTTAGGAGGTCGAGTCATATCCTAGTGGCCTCTCGTCGCATGTTTACTCTGGCTGGTCGGTTACTTGGTAGATGTGAGAGGAGGGTGCTATACACCAGCACAAATCTACGCAGTTGCTTGCAGAACATGTGGTTCATGTAAGATTGGAAGGTGATTGGAGTGTTGGTCAACCCAAATGGCATAACCAAGAACTCAAAATGGTCATAGTTGCATCTGAACATTGCCTTGGGGATATCTAGATCCCTTACCCGAATCTGATGGTACCCCGAACTTAGATTTGTCTTAAAGAAGTACTTGGCTTCTCTAATCTCATCCATAAGCTCATTTATGTGGGGAATGGGGTATCGGTTCTTTAACATCTTCTTGTTGAGGGCTCTATAGTCAATGCACATCCTCAACGTTCCATCCTTTTTCTTCACTAGGACAACTAAGGAAGCAAAGGGGCTAGAGATGGGCCTAATGTTCCCCAAAGCCAAAAACTCATGAACAACCTGCTCAATCTCATCCTGGTAAGCCTTAGGATGTTGGTATGGGGTCATGATCACTGCCTACACCCTTGGCTCTAGCTCAATAGTGTGCTAAAACCCCCTATTAAGTGGTCGTCCTGGTAGAATGTCTCCGAACACTCCTAGGTTCCTATATAGAATGACGTGGATATCTGGGTGTGGTGGTTAGGGTTTACCCCCTGTATCAGATATCCTAAGCTCCATGACCCACTCTATATCACCATGCCTCAGATCGACCTCCATACTATGCAGTGACACCATCTGTGGGGGTTATGGGTGTATGCCCCTCAATACAACGATTTTCCCGTCAAGCCCCTTGAAATCCATCTCCAACTTCTACCAGTCAGTAGTAACACGCCCAAGAGAGTAAAACAAATACGCACCAAGCACCATGTTGGAGTCCAGAACATCAACCACAAAGAAGTGGTATGTCATAGAGTAGTTCCCCATCACCACTATCATCCTGGGGACGTATCTAGTGCACTGAATGGTATGGTCTCTCAACACCAAAACCGAGAATCCCTCTAAAGACTCTATGTGTATGCCTCTCCTCTCCACCATCTTGGCATCTATGAAATTATGGGTGGCCCCAATGTCTACCAGCATCGAAAATCATTGCCGCTGAACCGTTCTCGTGATCCTCAAAGTGAGGTACTTTAGCACTCCCTGAAGTGAAGCGATGACTCCTGCTAATGGTAAGAAAGGGGCTCTCCCCAGTGGGGGTGGTGGACCTCCACCTCCTTCTCCAGCCACCAGTGGCTCATCATCTCCAATGCCTCACTGTCGAAAAATACCTCTATGAAATGTGCCATACCCTTGGTACACCGATGCTTTGGTGCCCATGGCTCTTGGCAAGTGAAGCACAACTTCCTTTGACGGAGGTCCCTCATGGCCTTGTCATCCAACTACACATGCCCCTGAATGTCTCATTGTGGTGGGGGTCTAGTGTCTCTTCCCCTCTATTGGAATACATGTCTAGTGGGTATCTGTGCTTTGGCCCTAGGCAAAGCATCTTACAAGTCCCGAGCTCTACCAATTGCGTCCTGCAAAGTGGTGGGCTTGTTGGACCTCACCAAGCCCCTGAGTGGCTCTGCTAGCCCCTCCAAAAACATGAAAACCCTCCTGGTCTTCGATAGATCTGGTACCATCACTAATACTCTCAAAAACTTAGAGATGTATGCCTCTACACTATCGGTCGACATGAGCTGCATCAACTCCCTGAAGTGCTCCTCCAAGTCTCTCCTCTCAAAACGCTCAAGTACCCTCCATATGAAATCCTCATCGGTCGTGACTCCCACATGCCCCATTGTGGTCAATCCATGGAACCACTAATCATGGGCTTCTCCCTCAAAGTGTAAAGTGGTAATCTTGATTGCCTCCACCACTGTCATATAGTTAAGCTTGAAATTGACATCCAACTTCTCAACCCATGCCCTAGCTAAGCTCTTAGGCGAGCCATCAAAAGTTGGAAGGAATAACCTTCCTACTGTGCGTTGCAAATGGGTGCCATGCGTGTAATCTCCTCCACTCTGCCCCTTGCTCATATTATTTCCCTTTAGTTGGACGAAGCCTTTGAAGGTGATGGCATCTCTGAAATCAACCCCATAGGAATGGTACTCCACAAAATAGTCTCCCATGGGCATGTCCTCCTGCCCTTGCGTCCCTCCAGCACCCAATGTTAGAAATGTAGGGATGGATGACCTGGGTCGTGTGCCAAAGACATTAGCCACGTTGCTAGAGACATTAGGCACGTTGGGTGGGTTTTCTTCTTAGTGGTGCGAGGTACTTGAGCCCTCACCCAAGTGTATATCTCCTTGAACGCCCTTACCCTTGTTGTTATTGCTGCTCTGTTGCCTCAACTCATCAATAATCCTAGATAAGTCATGGATAACATTCAAGAGATGTTGGGAAAATGACTCTTCTTTACTCACTCTATCATTCGAGTTGTCCCCCATATCTCGCCCCTCAACCTCCAGCTTAAGGGTTTTTGTATCAGGAGTAATCTGTAGTTGCCTTTCCCCGCTTTTGTACCTTTGCCTCCTGTACATGATGTTCTGTCTATTCTTTGGTGTCATAGATTGATGGTTGCTCCCAAAGGCTGAGCCAAGACTATGAGCTCTGATACCACTGTAATGTCCTTAAGGAGAATTAACATCGATAAAGAAAGTGTGCATAATAAAACAACACAAAATTTCCACACAATATTAGACACCCGAAAAGACACCAAAATCTATGCAGAATTGAGCCATTTTATTATAGTAAAAAGGGCGTACAATATAAGCTCATAATGTATGCACCTAGGCTTGCCCAAGACAAGCTAATAAGATCCATGTGATTAAATCAACTACTCAACCACAAGGAAGATGTCCCCTCAAATGCTCTGCATTGGCCCCAAAAACTACACTGATGGTTGCAAGAAATTGTTGTTAGGTCCTCCCTCGGTGCTCGAAAAATTTCGGGAAATTAACCTCGGTCTCCCCACAAATATCCAACCAAAACCCAAAAAGGGTTTGGCCAAATTTTGATCTCTGAAATTCGACCCAATTCCCATGCTCTCCTCCAACTACTCGGCAAATCGACCCTCCATAAAATAACATTGTTTGAGGACCCCAAAATGGCTGTAAATCCCAACAAAATTCTTTCCCGAAACTCCCCACAAGAATCATCTCATCTCAGCACTCGAATTGGCCTCCTTCAAGCTCCCACGTGTGGCACAAAATATACTCTGTGCATGCCCACATAGTCTCTAGTGTTGGCTCGATGTGCACAACAAACTCCCTCAAAATCGAGCCCAACTAGCACCCCAAAATTCCAACAAATAATGGCCTGAATCACTCCCGGAAAGCTCAATGAATTCTCTACTCTATAACCAACTCCTCCAAGTGACGCGCGCTTCCCTTTCTATGCCCAACTTGCTAGAAAAATTCCATGAATTACTTACCAATCTCCCGGGCATCTCCCAAACAAAGTGTAGATCACCTCCTTCGGCTGACACTCAAAGTCCACCGAAGGTAAGGTGAGATTCTCACATGAAAATATCGCGTGCTCCACAATACTTGCAGACTTGGTTCTCAACTCAAGCATGATAGGTAAGAGTAAATATCAAATGATCAAAAAGTGCCAAAATGATGAATGCACCTCATATTTCGCCTTGTTCCTCCAATCCTCCATGTGGGTCCCATTCATCGATTCCCTTCACCTCTTTTCCCTCCACATGTGCGTATTAGCCAAGGGGAGCATATTTCCCTTTAGGGGTGGCCCCCACCATCCATTAGTAATTCGATTTTCCCTTTTCCCCTATGTTGGAGCCTTCTTTCACCTCAAAATTGAAAGTGGGACCCCACAACCCACTTTTCCTAAGTTGCAACCTAAAATTGACAAAATTGATCAAAAATGATATTTCACTTAGCAACCTTGCTAAGTGGGAATATCACAAGATGGAAACTTAGGATGTCAAAGGAGGAGTTTAACAGGTGGTTTTCTAATTAGAAGCACCACATCATGTCTTCTGACGGAGCAACTAAGAGAAATCCAGGGGTGGCAAGAGGGGGGTGATATTTCATCCTTAGAACAAAGAGGAAAATCACTATGCTCGGGGACTAGGAACTGCAACAAACAATGTTGCAAAAGTTTACACACTTTACCAAGGTTTAATCCGATTGACAAATATGAATGTCTAGGAAGTGACAATATTAGGGGATTTTGCCGCAATATTATATCATATTTATTCAGGGTCTCTTCCCCCATATTCGAGATTGAGGAACATCTTCTATAGAACCCTAAGTCTCTGCAATAAAATTACTAAAAAACAATGCTTCCATATTATGCGAATAAACAATTTAACAAATGATCACAAGCAAATATAGGCGTGAATTGAATAAAGGTGATCTAGTGTGGAGAGGGTTAAGGGTCTAGGCCCCACTTCTCTAACCATCATTTTTATGTCTCATTCAGGCAGTGAGAGGTGCCATACCCTCAAGGCACCCAAGAGGTGCCACAAGTCTTTCATAGGTTGTGTTTTAAATGGAGCAGTCTCAAATTTAAATAGACCATACAATTGATCTCTCTGCAACAAGGGGGATTTAATGCCATTATGCTTGACCATGAGAATGATAGGGGAAGGCATGAAGGTAATTTCAAGAGTTTGTGGAAAGGGCACAATAACTATGATGAAAAATCACGGTGATATGAGGATTGATAACACAAAGGATCAATTCATCAAGTGCACTAGTCTAATCAAATATATTGGAGGTTGGATGACGATGGTAATGCCTTAGCAACATAAAAATGGAGATTAGTGGGACACGAAAGTTGTACTTGGCCTCAAGAGAAGGAAATCATTGATGATTATGCTTGTTGAAGGAGGTGAATCGTTCCATAATTTCTCACAAGGTGGTTTCTCCATCATCCTAGTGGAGGGACTCTATAAATGTCTAGCATAAAGTGTTACAGTGGCTTTGTGCGTGGAGAAATTATATGTTGGCCAAACATGCTCTCTCCTTGGTGTTGTTCATACACGAGGTATTTTTCCTGGGCTAGAGTTTATTCCTGTTAGAAATGGCATAGCTAGAAGGTTTGGGAAGTTCGAGGGAAGCTTGACCCTTTTGTGAAATTGGGCTTGGTAAATTTGGCCCCCTCTGGAGCCTGTTATCTTGGTAGTTTGTTGGGGGTCTGCCATCTCATTTCTTTCTCTTTTGTTGCTCTTAGCTATTTCAGTATTATTGTGAAGAGGTTAGTGTGGTATATTCTCATCTATTGCGACCTTCCTTCCGATATTTATTCTCCTTGGATGGTTGTCATCTGGGTGGTATTTGCTGGGAGGCCTTTGTGTCGGTTGTTCAACTAGTAAGAGACCTTTGTGTTGTTAACCAGGCTCCTTCTCCTGGCTTAATGAGCTCTAGTCTCTTAAGTTTTATTATTGTTGTGGCAAGCAATGTGGTGTATTTGTAGTCTATGTTACATGGTGAAGGTTCTATTGGCTTGAGGGTATCAGAGGGTGTATTTCGCACACCGGTTAAGTGGTTTTTTCAGCTCACATATTGTCCTTCTCATCTAGTCTCTAGCTCATTGGAAGGTCTTAGTAATATGACTAACTCTGGCCCTTCAGAAAATTGGGAGATGATTTTAAGTAACCTTCAATAGTAAATCAACATTCTCAGTTCTAAGATTAACCAACTGTCGACTAGTATAGATATTATCATGGAATTACTGTCAAAACAACAAGAGAGATTTTAGTGCTAGGAGGATGAGATGGAATATCTCAGAAGCCAATTAGATGATTTGATTCAATAGAGTAGGCAAGCAAAAAACCTCAGAAAGAAGACCCATTAGATACAACTGAACCTAAGGAGCTAGATATCTGAATCAAGAGATGAATCTCCTTCGAGTCAATAAAATACAAACCTTTGATAAATTGCAAATTTTATTTTTTGTTAGGATTTTTTTGACATGTATAACTATGTATATTTTTTGAAAAATCCTCCCTTATAAAAGGGAGCGTATTTGTCGATAAACAATATAAGATAAAAGAGAGAGTACTATGAAGAAACATATATATATATAATAGCTTACATTCACCCTATCTTTGGCCCAATTACTTTAAATTAATACAAATCTTCCTAAGCTTAAAAATCTTTCCTTAAAAAATCACATGTAAAATGTTGGATCCACGCTGTGGAACCACCTAGGTGGTTCGTTCATTGTGAGACTAAATTCAAAATAGAAAGAGGATAAGTCTCAAGTATAACACCCTAACTGCCGCCACCGTTCCGGGGAAGAGAGTAATGCCTAACTATATAAGATATTTCTTTCACCACCGTTGCACCTTTGACACATCATTATAGCAAAAAACAGCACAACCCACTCTTCTCTATTTCTGGGTGAATTTTCAAATCTTTCATCGAAGGAACTGCCCTACTCAGAAAAGGTATCCTCGCCTCACTTAAATTTCCTGTTGAAACTTCAAATCGTACTAGAATTAGGTTTCACAGAATTTATAACTGTAGTAATTGAGGAGATGCTCGCTTAATTTTCTGTAAAAACTTCAAATCGTATCAGAATTAGTTTGTACAGAATTTCTAACCGCACTAATTGAGGGAGATGCTTGTTCATGGACGGTCTGTGTGTTCTGGTTACTCTAATATATGGCTGTTTCCTTGCTTCAACACCAGCATAACATGCTAACTATTTATTTTTTAAATTCAAAGCATGATTATATTAGTAATGGAAGAGTTACGAATCCAAATGGAATTTTGGGCAGTGAGAATCCATGGTTTCAAAATACAAGGGTTAAAACCGTCCAATGAAATATATTGCAAGGTTGTGGTCTTATGTTTTACGTTGAAGCATTTTCAGTGCTCAAACCCGGGTTCAAAGCCCCTCGAAGATATGCTGCAGTGTTAAGGAGACCAACATAATTAAATGTGCACTGGGTGGAAGCCACGACAGCCTTGACGGCCCATGGATGCCTTTTTATCTCAACAGGTGAGGTTAGCTGAATCCTGGGTGGATTTGGCAGAATAGATAACGGGTGAGGTTAGGTTATTCCTGGGTGGATGTGACAGAATAGATACCATTTGGTATAAGGCTTGCCAATCACATAGGATGATTGAGCGTCCACTAAACTCTCTGGCTGCACTCGGACCTTCAATTCCGAGCTCGGCAGAGTGGCGGACTATCCTAGATTAGACACACCTTACCAATCACATAGGATGGTTGGGCTTCCACTAAACTCTGTGGCTGCACTTGGATCTTCAATTCAGATCTAGGCAGAGTGGTGGACTATCCTTGATTAGACACACCGTAAGCAGTTTTGTCTTCATGAAAAATTATATCCCTTAATTCCAGTTTCCAAATCATAGGAAATGTGTACATGCAATACAATTGGTTTGCAGAATGAAATCTTATAGGCCTGCAAAAGTAAAAGGTCAACCAGATCTGTAGATTTGCAGAAGGGAATAGTATAGATCCATTTCTCGAGGTTTTACCCATAGTTTCTGTAAGTCTACATGGGCAGCAAATGTTTAGGCACATTAGAGATTTGGTGGACAGATGCTAATGTACGGTTTAACATTGCAAAACAACCTCTCATCCTCTATAGAAGTAGCCACTTGGTATTGTTTATGTTCTATAGAAAGTAAACTCTTCAAGTGATGCTCTTCCACAATTTGCATATGTTTGGTAACAGCCGAGTATGCAGGCATATGGAATGGACATTTTTTTGTGAGGCTTGTTGAAATATTCAGAACACAATCCCTCTTTTAGGTCTTAGGAGGCGCTGCTAACAAAACTTGATTTTGAGTTGGTGAAAGTTAGGGCTAAATGTAACTTTATGCTTATTAGGTATCCATGGTCTCTCTGTGGCTTGGGAGTTTTGCGGCAATCTTAAAGGCTTAAGCCTTACCTTTTTTCCCAGACACTGTTGTTAGCAATGACCATTTTGCAGATGATAACATTCTTGCGGTTCATGCCATGATTCCAGCTGTTGAAAACTCTATCGCAGAGAACACAAATGGCTCCTATTCCCATTTTTTGAATTTCTGGGTGTTAGACTAAGGAGTATGTTTGAATCCTCTTTCTATTAAGAAGGGACTACTAGCAGAAATGGGTTGGGCATGAAATAGCTCTTCTTGCTTCACATTCAATATTCAGGTCAGGAATTCATTCCTTTTAAATGTTCTTAAAGAGGAGTCCCTATAAAGTGGGGGTGAGTATTAGATTCTGCATAGAATATTTTACGTCAGCTCCTCAGTTTAATCACCATTTTGAATGTTACGTTCAATGAGAATTTTCTAGGCTGCTTCGCTTGATCACTCCAACCATCCAGTAGGCTTACAGTACTGTCCCTTCTTTATCTTCAAGAGTCAAGTATCTTCGTTTGGCCTCTGGCTTGCATCTAAATGTCTCATTTCACTCTCCGAAAGTCTTTGTACTTTCAGCTAAAGCTAAAATGAAGCCAGATCCTGACAAACTCAAGTTAAAGTTGGGCAGGATTACAAGTCATACAATTGTTTGCTTTAAGGGCCTTTCAGTCAATTTGATATATAGTTGCCAAGCTCATTTCCCCTGTAAATTAGGATAAGGATTCTTTCTCAAATTCTCTCTAGCATATGGTTTTAGAATGATAACAGTAAAGTCATAAACGACGACAATTACTGAAAGTATATTTATCTAATAAAGAATAGAATGATAAAAACATAATCATAATAATAATTAACATGCCATAGTTTTGTCACCTAATCAGCATTGTATGAAAGTATAACTTCAAGAAATTAGATTAAAGACTTACAATTGTAAATAAAAATAATTCATATCTTAAAGTAGCAGTGAAAGAAAACTGAACTAGTGGTCGAAGATGTACAGTTTGGATTTGCTGGAGGTATTTTGATGACAAAAAAACACGTCTATGGACAATAGGGATAAATAACAGTAGCCAACATACAATGCTTCTCTCAATGGTGACCTGGCATCTAAACTGTGTGTTACACCTCATATTGTATGAGGTTCCCCATTGTGATTTTCATCACATTGGTGGAATTTGCTGCTGGGACCTTGGAGCATTGGACTGATTTTCGGGGGGCACATCTTCTTGGAGCCCACTCTCTTCATTGCCTTGGATTATTTTGTCGGAGATCTTTCGTTAAGGAGCTTCACCTCTGTTCTTTTGGGATTATGCTTGCTGGTTTGGTGGTCTTCTAACATGTGCTTGCTTTGTTGGTCACCCCTTGGTTGCACGTTTGATGGTTATGGAGCATGTTATCTCATCATGACATGGTTTTGGTATACTTGTTTATACAATGGTTCTAGCCTCTCAAGGGGTTAGATGATGGTGTTAGGAGGCAGATGTTTCATGATGTTGGAGCTTCCTAGTGACTGTTTGCATGGCAATGTTGTATTATTGGTGTCACTAGGAATGGTTGTTCTACACAGTGCTTTTTCTTGTTGTTTGCTATGGGTGATGGAACATGCTTGATGACGTTAGCACTTTGCCTATGTTTATATCCTATAATATGATGTGTTGATGGGATTTTCCAGTGCGACTTAACATTATAACACTTGCTAGACATCACCTAGGGGGAAGCTGTATTTGATGATCTATGATTGCACCCTTATTGATGTGTAATTGCTTCAGTTTGAGTTGGGGGGAGGGTACTACATCACCTATTTTAGTGATATAACCATTTCCTAAGGTTAGATGATGCATTATTTGATGTATTGATTCCTTCTTGGTGGTGTGCCCTAGTTTGAGCCTTATGTTTTGTCATCATCGTGGTGGGTTACCTTTTATTTGCACGATACAACACCTTGATGGAGTGTACCCCCTCATTGGCACACATTTTTATGGTGCTTTAATTATGGAGGGATTAATTAAAGGCAGACTATGGTTATTAACCTCTGTGCAAACATGTTGGAGATGATTTAATCATTGTGGTGGCTTTCTAACTCTATGTTGACCACTTGGGAGCTAATTGCTTGAGCGCCCTACTTCATTTTGGCTTCTTTTTACACTTGGAGGGGTTTGTTGAATGATGTTTAGTGGTTTTGATGGAGCACTGCCCTCTTTGTCTCACTTTTCAAGGAATGCATTGATAATTTATTGTTGTTGGATGAGTGTATTGATATTTTATTATTGTTGGAGAGCATGGCACAATTCTCTAGGGTGCAGTCTCTTTGGGTTAATTGAGCATCATTATGAAGTTTGTTAGGAGGAGTATTATATTGATGAGGGGTGTAACCACTTTAGCGCAATTCTCTAGGTTGACTTCTTATTGTGCACATGGTATTGGAAAATCGGTTGATGGATTTGGAAAACAACATGTGGTTTTGACAAGTATAGTTAGGAAGCTAACCACTTCAGCACTTTTTCCTAGGGTGCACTTCACATGGAGATTATTTTATTGATTGTGGGTGGTTGAGATAGTTACATGGTACAATATTCTAAGGCACACCTCTCCTAGGTGCTCTCTCATCATTATTGCATGGATGTTTCAGCTACACTTGGCATCATTTGATCTCTATTGGAGAGCACCCTCACCTCTTCGACTTGGCATTAATATCATTTTATTTGGAGGCTGTTATGGAGGAGTTTGCTTGCAAGGTTTGTTTCTCTTGGAGGGCCACATATGTGGCTTTTGCATGCATGTACTTGGTCTCCTTTTTTAATTTTAGAGCTTCTCTTTGGAGGGTGCACAAGTGGAGATTAACATCTTGCTATTTTGTTAAGTGTTTACTTGAGGATAATAATTTTATTATACTTGCACGCATGCATCTTAGAGGGCTCACTTAGTCAGTTCCTGTGGGTGGACCATGGTGTTGAAGAAGCTTATGGTAACTTCGGAAGGTCTTCCGCATAGGCTTGGTGTCTTATCACATAGAAGATGATTAATTGCCTCTTTAGGTGCTTGCTTGATGGAGTAAGTGATTTATATCTTCTTTCCCAAGTGTTGTTAGGATCATGAAACAACAAGAGAAGTGGTGGTGTCTAAAGACACCGTTGTTGAGATTCCACTGGTCACAAGGACAAATGAACATGGAATTTTTAGGCCTTTAAATAGGCTACATTAGAGATGAAAACCATGGACAAAACCACGGGTTCTTATAACCGGAGCTTGAAAACCACCGGTAACTTGGCCGAATCAAGTTTACCCAAACCACCCTAACAATCTCCCCCTTAAACTTGACTTGGGGAGATTAACCTAGTCCCAATAATTCATCAACCATCTCACTTGAGATCTCACATTCCTCCCCATCAAAATAGGATACGAGTATACTTACCTCAAGTGGTCCATTCCACAACTTGATGACTTTGTGCTCCACTGCACTCATGTATGCCTGATCAAAGTCTTAAGGCCTTACAACAATGTGTGCTCCTGCGCAACATGTATGCATTCCTTGGACCAAAATCGTTAGGGTGTTCACACATCACACATTGGCTCCTTCACTAAACTTCAAACCATTGAACTCCATCTCCATTTTCTCATCCATAAGACCACTCTCTCACTACATCTCTAGCTTTGCTGATCCATATCTTGACCTGGCCTTTCTCACTACTTGATTTCTCTCTCCTTATATCTTTATCATGTGCCTATTCATACCTTCACTTGGCCTTACAACACCACCCGACCTTCCATGCTCAACTCCAGCTCTGATATTCTCTAGGCTTTGTTACCAGTTGTTAGGATCATGGAACACTGAGAGAAGTGGTGGTGTCTAAAGACACTGTTGTTGGGATCCCACTGGTCACCAAGACAAATGAACATGGAGTTTTTAGGCCTTTAAATAGGCTACATTAAAGTTGAAAACCATGGACAAAACAATGGGTTCTCATAAACCTGGAGCTCGAAAACCACGATAACTAGATCGAATCAAGTTTACCCAAACCACCCTAACACTAAGTTTAACTTAGGAAAAGTACAATAATTAAAGTCAATTAATCATTGTAGACTTTTAAGTCAATTTCTAAGGATAAATAATGAAATTATTTAAGTGACTTAGTAATGATATCAACCGATGATCTCCTAAATCTTCAAGAAGGGAGATTAGGGTTAGAGATTTAGGCTTGATAAAGATTATAAAATAAGCCTAAGGGAGAGGTGAAGACACAAAAGTGGAGAAAGCAATTTTCTCTAGAGCGAGAAGGTCAACTAGACTGTAGTGTAGAGGAGGAAGAGTGTAGGTGGATTCAAAAGCGTTTTTAAGAGGTCAAATTGCTGGAGATTGTAGGGTTGAATTGTTGAAGCGAGGAGGAGGCTGATTTATTGGGGCCGACTTTCCTGAGGCACAGAGGTTGATCGAGGGGAAGGAACACGACCAAGTTGCTGGTGAAGAGGTGGGCCAAATTCTCTAGGCCAAATTTCTTCAGAGGTTGATTTCCAGTGGGCCCAAATTCTAAGGGCTGGGTTGTAGGTTCTATTCAATGCATATTTCCTTGTAATTTCTTTGCGGGTTGAAACTTTGATTTTCTTGAGAATAATTAATGAAGGGGAATTGTTGTGGGTGTTTATTTGTTGTAATGTGTGAGTGATCTCTCTATTTTTATTTTCACTGCATATTTCTGGGAGTTAAAATACTAGTGATTTTATTTTTAAACAAATCAAAATTTATTTGGATAACAAATAAATTACTGGGAATAAATAATTGTTGCGAGAAAATAAATCTAGAATTGTATCATGAAATTTAATATGGTATCAAAGCTCGTGAAAACTCTAAAGGAGAGATCTGATATCAATAGGGTTTGTAGCAATGAATTTCTTCTTTTTATGACAACATAATTATTTTTTAATTTTGTAGCTAGGGTTTTGTGGCCAAGGTCGATTTGTTAGATGGCATCATTGAGTAGGTTGTGATATGAAGACAGGTTGGATGGGACTATTAACTTTACTCCCTGGAAGGAATGTATAACCATAGTTTTAAAAATCAATGGGTTGTGGAATTTTGTGAATATGGATGTCCAAGTTCCTTCAATTCCAAACCAAGCAATGAAGGACAATCAAAAGGATGTGAAGGCAATGGGTATAATTTTGGATCCAACAAGTTCATGATGAGCTTTTAGCTGTTGGGGAGGCTGTGAATGATTCAAAGATTGTGAAAGTAGCTCTGAAAGGATGTGCCAAGCATTGGACCACCTTTGTGGATGGGATTCTGGCTAGGCAACAACTTCCTGATTGGAGCCAGTTGTGAGATGATTTCATCCCGAAGGAGACCTACGAGAATTCATTAACCCAAGTCACAAGGACAATGAAGGAGTAGTAAGGAGAAAGAGGAGCTTGCTTTGGTTGCATAAGCGAAGAAGGGTAAAGGGAAGGCCAGGCAGAACTAGAGTGGAGGTGGGCCTTCACAAGGTAAAAAGGAGGACATGAGGAAAGTCCAGTGCTTTACATGTCACAAGTTCAGGCATTTTTCTAGCAGTGTCCAAATAGAAAGAAGGGAAGGGAAAGACAACCACGACAACCACTATATAGATGGATGAGTTGGTTAAAAAGTTCAAGAAGAACTTTTCCTTGGTGTCGTGCTTTTCTAGAATTATCACGAGAGGTTTCTGGTTTGTGGACAGTGGAGCATCTCATCGCATGACGAGATCTTGAGACATTTTCACCAACATGACCTTGGAGCCTAAAGATATACATGTAGAGCTTAGTGATAATACCAAGTATGTAGTAGAGGGCAATGGTGGCATTGAGTTTCAGATGGACTCGGGAGAAGAATCTCTTGTCAGTTTTATCCATGGAGGATAGAGGACTAGAAGTCAGCTTCATGGGAGGTGAAGTGGTTGTTGGGCCGAAGGGAGCTGATCCTAGCAAGAGGCAAGTCATTGGGAGAAGGGAGAAGAATCTCTATCTGTTGAGGGGACAACCTGTGAAGGCTCTTATACATGAGAGTGATAAACAAAGCGAATCTTAGCACAGGAGGATGGGACACCTACACTACAGGGCTCTTCCTCTGTTACAGAGGATGTTTACAAGTTTTTCTGAGATCAAGGTGGAGCAAAAAGGAGTGTGCGCTTGGCAAGTAGGCCAAGGTTGCGCTTTCTCATAGCAAGACTAGGTCCAAGGGTGTGTTGGATTGGTGCATTCAGACGTTTGTGGTCCTATGTCAGTGGAATCAGTTGCAGGGTCATTGTACTTTGCGACATTCATAAATGATTTTTCTAGGAAGACTTGGACCTAGTTCCTAAAGACCAAAGGTGAGGTCTTTGGTCAGTTTCAGGAGTTCAAAGCTCTTGTGGAGAACCAAATCGAGAAGAGGATTAAGGTGCTGTGATCTGATGATGGGGGTGAGTATACCTCCAATGCGTTACATGATTTTTGTAGGGTAGAAAGGATCAAGAAGGAGCTCATGGTACCTTACAACCCTTAATAGAGTGGGGTTGTTAAGAGGAAAAACAGAATCATAATGGAGGTAGCAAGGGCAATGATTTATGACAAGGAATTGCCTATGTTGTTGTGGGTGGAGGCTTGCAATACAATTGTGTATCTATTGAATAGGAGTCCCCACTGAGCGTTAGACGATATGACTCCCGAGGAGATGTTCACAGTGTGAAATTTTAATACTGTTGTAGTTACTGGTTATTGTTCTCTAATCAAATTTTATTATTTGTCTTCTGCAATTTGTTTGTGGCAAATACTGAATAAACACCACTACAACTTCATAGAAAATTAAATACAGGAACTGATAAAATATTGCACACACACAAAATAATGAACATTGATATTTTCGGACAAATGTCCCTCAAAAAACTCTAGTGTGGGGAAAACCGGTTCTGCAAATGAGTATTTTATTTATTCTTCAACAAAATCTATGATTGA
This sequence comes from Pinus tabuliformis, assembly GCA_031772625.1. Taxonomy (NCBI): domain Eukaryota; kingdom Viridiplantae; phylum Streptophyta; class Pinopsida; order Pinales; family Pinaceae; genus Pinus; species Pinus tabuliformis. The sequence goes on along the minus strand of CM062814.1, from coordinate 623,850,584 downwards.
AAAATTACAACTATTTGTTGTAAATTAGCAAACCTCCAGAAATTTGTTTCTTTTGCAAGTCTATTTGACCTCTTGGAAACAACTCGACCCCTTTGATCCAGTTCAACTCTCCTCTAGAACCTCGAATTGGTCCACACGTGTGGCCCTAACAACTCGCACTAGTTGGGAAAATCAACTCGGTCTCCTCTGGAATTCGACTTCTACTGGCAAACTCAACTTCTACTGAGCAAATATATCTCTCTGGAAAATTTCTCCTTGCTCTAGAAACTCTGCCTCTCTGAATCAATTCGTGCTATTGGGAAACTCGACCTCTTCTGCAAATAAAATCAACCTCCCTCTATCTTTGAGAAACTGGAAATTGCTATGAAGAATTTTCTTCGGCAACTCTATCTTCAATCATTGCTTATTTGAATCTGGTGGTGCTCTCACGCTATCATTGCAAATCTATCTCTGTTGTGTTCTCCAAATGCCCATCAATTTCCTCTTGTATTCTCTCGTTGAACAATCAACAACCACACTCTAATCTCAATTGTTGGCTAAGATCATCTTGACCCCATCAAATGACTTTTTTAGAAGTCACTAGAGGAAAATCGATTTACCTTAATTAATTCCGATTAATTAAGCCATTTCCCTAACTTAAACTTAGGAAAATTAACCCACTGTGTTCCTTAGCCTCATGGACATCATCTAAGACTAGAACACTTGTCCGAGCTACATAAATTAACACTCCCTCTTAGCGAGTAAGGTGTTCAGAATAACATTCATCTTGTCTCCGAAGAAGATGAATCTTGCCTTCACCAAAGCCTTTGTCAGTGTATCTGTTCCTTGCTCATGTGTGGGTATATATTGTAGCTGAACTATCCTGCGTTGCACACAATCCTTAATGAAGTGGTACCTGATGTCTATGTACTTGGACCTATCATGAAACACTGGATTCTCTGACAACCTGATGCAACTTTGATTGTTGGAGTGTATCACTGTCGTCTTGATCTTCTGACCAAACAAGGCTTACTAGTAGCTTCTGAAGCCATATCGCCTCGCATGTAGCCATGCTTGTTGCTATGTACTTTGTCTCTACAGAACTCAGTGCCACAAACTTCTACTTCTGACTGTACCAACATAAAACTCCTGATCCCATGTTGAAGCAACACCCTAAAATACTTTTCCGATCAACTATATTACCTGCCCAGTCTACATCAGTATAGCCAACCAACCTGATACTATCACCGCGAGCATATCTGAAGCCATACTCGATAGTGTCATGCAAATATCTTAGCACATGCTTAGCTGCTGTCCAATGCACTCTCTTCGGCTCCGCCATGAACTAGCTAGGAGAGTTTACTACATGGGATATATTTGGCTTGTTGTTGACCAAATACATGAGAGAGCCTATCAACTACTTGTATAAGGTGGGGTCTATTGTCTACAGCCTTTTCCTTGGATGCGTTTACCTTCCTCCGATTCGTGATCATGGTTGTAGGCATTACTCTACAGTCGTCCATCCCGAACTGCCTCAGGATTTCGACGCAGTATTTCCCTTGACCAAGTAAAATATCCCCATCTGTTTACCACATCTTCATGCCTAGAAAGTGATACTTTAGCCCCAAATCCTTCATCTCGAACTCAACTGCAAGGTCCCTCTTGCACTCCTCTATGAGCCCTTGTGAACTTGTTAGAAACAAGTCATCCACATTCAAGACAAGAATGAGAACCTCACCCTCAACCACCAAGTAGTAGAGGTTTGCGTCCGCCTCACTCTTCAGGAAGCCCATGCCCTGCAAGTACCTATCGATGCGCTCATCCCATGCCTTGGGAGCTTGCTTGAGCCTGTACAATGCTGTCTTTAACCTACACACGTGGGTCTCTCTGTTGTGTGCTACAAGGCCCTCTTGTTGCTCTATGTATGCCTCGTCTTCCAACTCACCATTAAGGAAGGTCATCTTGACATCCATTTGATGGAGATGCCATCCCATCTATGCTGCCAATGAGATCACGACTTGTATAGAAGTATACCTGGCCACAGGAGCAAAATCCCTCCTTCTGAGAGAACCACTTGGCCACGAACCTTGCCTTGTATTTTTTGATGTTGCCATTTGCACCATGCTTGATCTTGAAGATCCAGCGTGATCCAACCACCGCCCTCTCTGTCAGTCTATGTACAACATCCCACACATCATCTTGCGTGTTCGAGGTATACTCCTCAACCATAGCATCCCGCCACACTTGCGACTATGCGACCTCTTGATAGCTGGAAGGATCGCTATCAACTAACTGACTAACCAATGCCATGTAGCCAGTGTACCTCTCTAGTTGTCTCTGTTGCCTATTGCTCGTCCTAGGAGTTCCCACACACTCCTGAGCATCCTTGAGTGTCTGCTGAACCTTACTATTCCTCCTACCGACTGTAGAATATGGAATATCCAAGCATCCTTGAGTGTCTGCTGACCCTTACTATTCCTTTTGCTAACTGCAGAAGATGGAATATCCACCTCTATATCCTCTTGATGCATCTCCTTGATCTGTTGCTCCATACTCTGTGAAGTTTCATGAACTCCTGCACCTGAGCCTGTGCTCGTACTGGTAACTGTACTCGTGCTCTGCTGCCCCTTATCTTGCTGCTCAATTCTAGGAACTTTCACTAGCTGTTCACTTTGATCATCAACTGTTGGCAGATCCTTGGACCTCTTGTATGCCTTGTCCTTTAGGAACTTGACATCTCTCCTAACTATAATCCGTTTGGCCCCTGGAATGAAAATCCGATATGCCTTAGAGGTCTCGCTGTACCCCACAAAGTACCCCCTCTTTGCAGCCTAATCTAACTTGGAATGCGTCTCTCCTAGAATGTGACAATTAGCTAGGCTGCCAAATATCATGAAATGAATGCCATCTGGCCTCTTTCCTGTGAATGCCTCCTTTGGTGTCATCTTGCACAATGCTCTATGAGGAACCTTGTTTTGAATTTTAATTGTCATACTGCATGCCTCTGTCCATAAGTAGCGTGGCAAATCCTAGTCATACAACATAGCTTTGACTGCCTCCGAAATAGAATGATTTTTCCTCTCAATAACCCCATTCTTTTGTGGGTTGTAAGAAATCGGCCACTCTCTCTTGATTCTGGCCCTGGTACAGAACTCCTTTCTTGTTTACTCACCTTCATTGTCCGACCAAAGAACCTTGATTTTCTTGCCTTTCACATTCTCCTCTAGAGCTTTGAATTCATGAAAGCCACTGAAAACCTCATCCTTGGTCTTCAGGAAGTATATCCAGGTCTTCCTGGAGAAATCATCGATAAAAGTAGCGAAGTACTCGTATCCCTTGAGAGACTTCATAGACATCGACCCACATATATCTGAATGCACTAAGTCAAGAATACCCTTCGATCTAGTGTCACTCCTTGGAAAAGATGCTTTTGCAAACTTTCCCAACACACATCCTCTACAAACATCGTCATGCTCTATGCTTACCTCCGGGACATCTGTCATTGTCTAACGAAGCAATCTAAGTGCTCCCATGATGTATATGGCCCATCCTCCTATGCCATAGCTCGTCTTGATCCCTTGGATTTCTGTTGCTAACTAGTGCCTTAGGAGTATCCATTTGCAACTTGTACAATCGACTGCTCCTAACTCCAATCGCTATAGGTGATCTCCAATCTTTGTGCCTAATCAACACCTGTGCCCCTTTAAAGAGTACATCATACCCTTTATCTTGAAGGATGGATACGGAAATTAGGTTCATACCCAAGCCTGGCACATGCAACATGTCATGAATCGGAATTGGCTTGCCATTCTCCCTCTGAAATAGAACAATCCCTCTTGTAATTGGATTGCACTTGGACTTGTTCCCCATTTGGATTTGGAATTTGATGTCCTCCTCCTTATAGTTAGAGAAGTACTCTCTAACTCCTGTCATGTGAAATGACGCCCCATTATCTATATACCAAACACCTTGTGAGGTCGAGCTAGATAGGCAAGCTATTAGTGTGAATTCGTGATCCATCCTGCTCGAGAGCTCGTCTGCACTCGCTAAAGAAATTGTTTGCTTCTTGCCCTTCTTCCTGTCTTCTTCCTCTGTGTATAATCGCTGACATAGTGGCCAAACTCATGACAACCATAACATTTGACCTTGGAAAGGTCTTTCTTCTTCTTCTCACCTTTTGGTTTCGGTCCCTTGCTAGACCCCTTCTTCGCTTTTCCTTTCTATGTTAGGGCCACTTTCTCTTACTGCTCCTCACTCTTCTGAGTTCTACTGCTGCTGCCACTAATAAGAGAGAGTCTTAGCGCCTCCTAAGTGAAATCACTCTATAATCGATTCCAACCTAGTAAGGTGTCTCATCCATTAATAACTTGGATGAAGACATCCCACTGCTTCCTAAAGCCATTCAGGGTTATACGTACCATCTCGTCATCATCTGATTTATCTCCTACTATAACCAACTCATCCTTTAACAATCTAAGTTTGGTGAGGTAGCTTGTAACGTCTTCTCTTTTGTTCATTTTGGTATTCCTCAACTTTTCTCTGAGAAGTAGCTTCCTATTAGTGGTAGCATCCTGGAACAATTTCAAAATAGTGTCCCACATTTGCTTCGCTGTATCTAGCTCAATAATATGCAAAATTATATGGTCCTTGACTCCATCGAGGGTTATCCTCCTTGCCTTGGCATCTTCCTTCTTGTATGTTGTGAGTTGTGCTAGATTAGTTGGAATGACTATTACATTGGTCGCATACTCCTTGAGACCATTTTCTTCCAACAATAAAGAAATCCTGGCCTTCTAGACACCAAAATTTGAGGCTCCATCCAATCTATCTTGATCTCTCAAACCCGTTGAGGCCATTTTATAAACCCTCGGAAAAATAGCGATACCCAAATAAACTGAAGAATATGAATTGGGTTTTAAACCCTCAGTTTTTTTTTTTCCTGTGCCTGCGTAGACCCTTCTTCCCTAAGATCTGCTCTGATACCATGTGAAATTTTAACACTATTGCATTTACTGGTTATTATTCTCCTACAAATTTGATTATTTGTCTTCTGCATTTTATTTGCAACAAATACTAAATAAAACACTATTGCAACTTTACATAAAACTAAATAGAAGATCCGAGAAAATATTGGACACACACACAAAATAATGAACATCGATATTTTCGGACAAATGTCCCGGGAAAAACTCTAGTGTGGGGAAAACCAATTCTGCAGTTGAGTATTTTATTTATTCTTCAACAAAATTTATGACTGAAAAATTACAATTATTTGCTGTAAATTAGCGAACCTCCGAAAAATTGTTTCTTTCACTTCTACAAGTTGTTTGACCTCCTGGAGATAATTCAGCCCCTCTGATCCAATTGGACCCTCCTTTAGAGCCTTGAACTTGTCCACACATGTGACCTTGGCAACTCGTGCCTCACTGGAAACTCGCATTGGTTGGGAAAATCAACTCGGCCTTTTCTAGAATTCGATTTCTATTGGCAAACTTGGCTTCTCCTGGGCAAATTGATCTCTTTGGAAAATTTCTCCTTGCTTCGACAACTCGGCCTCTCTGAGTTAATTTGCACTGTTGGGAAACTCGACCTCTCTAAGTCAATTTGCATTGCTGGGAAACTCAGCCTCTTCTGCAGATAAAATCAACCTCCCTCTATCTCTGAGAAACCAGAAATTGTTGTGAAGACTTTTTTCTAGCAACTCTGTCTTCAATCACTGCTGATTTGAATCTGGTGGTGCCCTCATGCTATCACTGCAAATCTGTGTCTCTGTTGTGTTCTCCAAATGTCCATCGATTTCCTCTTTAAATCTCTTGTTGAGCAATCAATGACCACGATCTAATCTTAATCGGTGACAAAGATCATCTTGACCCCATCAAATGACTTTTCTAGAAGTCGCTAGAGGAAAATTGATTTATATCAATTAATCCTGATTAATTAAGCCATTTCCCTAAGTTAGACTTGGTAAAATTAATAAACTGGCTAATTAATTCTAATCAAGGTAATTTTCCTTAGAAACTTCTTTTGGGTATTGGAGAAAATTAATCCATTGTGTTCCTTAGCCTCGTGGACACCATCTGAGACTAATTTTCGGGGTTTTTCAAGGGACATTAGTCCAAAATAATTGTGTTAATTGTATGCATGAATTTCTCAGTGTCCAGTTTATTTTCCGCAGCATGTTTGTTTTATTGTGAAGATTGCAGTAGTGAGTTGTTCGTTATTTGTCGAAGATAAACAAATTGCATCAGTTAGGAGAATAGTTTCCAGTTTATTGCAATCGTGGATTTTTCACAATGCATCAATGCCAAACTTCTTTGCAGTGCACATATTCAACACCAATTCTGCAGCAGTACTATATCAAACCGTAGCTGCTTCTTGACAGGTATCTAACAATTTTATCAAATCATAGCAATGGTCAACAAGACATTTGGCTACGCGTGTTTAGTCAATTAGACCCTCTAGTATGCCGATGCAGGGTTTAGATGCGCAATAGCAAACTTCTCGAAAACTACTGCCAAATGATGTAACAATACTGGTCCAATTTCAAGATTCAATCAACTGTTGTTTCACGAAATACATCATACCTCAATTTTACTGCTACCTTCTATTGATGACTCTGCCCTAAAGATGAAAGAACACCTCAGAAATTTTATTAGTTGTTACAAAAAGAAAAAAGCAATGAAGTCTTCTCTAAAATCCAAGGAAAGTATTAACAATTTGGCTTCAAACCATAGACCTTTCCACGCTGAAAATTTCTGCAGTTTGAGGCCTACAAAGGCTCAACAAAATGCAGATTTTTGAAGAAGGAGAAAAGAGAATAAGCCTCCTCTATGGTCACGATCAAAGAGAGAGAAAGAGATTGCCAAAAGAACTCGACGTCTCTCAAGAAGAACACGGCCTTGTCCAAGAAGAACTCGGCCTAAAGGTCATGCATGCAAACTTGTATGTAGTTTTTTGATGATGAATCCTGCAAGTAGCTGTAAGAGAACATGTTAGAAAGGGCTACAACAAAACAACAAATATTAGCTCAAGAAAACTACAAAATATGTTACAAAATAATCTACAAGAGGCTAGGCCAAAGAGTATGAGCAAGGTCTTCTCTTTGACTAGCCATGACTTGGCTCTTTGAAATAGCTAGATATTGATAAATGAAGTGCAGTACGTGAAAAATAAAATGATTTTAAGTTTAATTTTTTGATGCAAGAAATAAGAGCTTTAAGAAACTTGAAAGAATCCCTGCAAGACAAAAATAAGATATAGATGAGACTTTGGAGTTCAACACATTTTCCAAGAATTCCTCCGAGAATTTCCCCTCACACTTGAAAAAACTTGACCAAAGAACGATTCCTCTACAAAACTTCACCACAAATCGTTAAATCCACATGAAATTAAATAAGTGCAGTGGAGAGAGTTCCTAGAGATACATATAACATCCACTAGAAGATTTATTTTCTTAAAACAAATAAGTAATTGTTATGCTAATATGGGTTAGCTGCATGTTAACATAACTTAAAACAAGCATGAAAGAAACAATGACATGAGGAAACAAATAGAAGCATAACAACAAGTCAAGAATTTACTACATATGCAAGGAGAAGAACACCATCACGATTTACCCCAAAGACTGTTGTATTATATTGCAAGTAGTGAATACAATTCTGCAGCGTCTCCTCAAGCACAATAGCTCATATTACATGATACAATATGAGAGCCCATAACCTTATTATATAAAGAGTTGGGAGCAATTCCCAAGGAAAAATGCATGTGAGAAATGAACTTGGAGCAAATCCCAAGAAAGAGCAAGTCGAGTTCCAAGTGGAGGTGATAGAGACACCAAGGCAAATCGAATTCCTCATGTGGCAGCCAAAGAAAATCGATTTGCCAAAGTGTTGTCACCTCAAATGATGATCCCAAAGATGCTTTGCGCAAATCCCTAGGAACTGCGTGATCTCCTCCAAGTGAAACTCGTAATCCTTCATGTGAAGTGCTAAGTGTAGAAGCACTTGAGCTAACAGTGAGAGAAGTCCCCACGAAATCCTCAGTTTAAATATTCCATAGAATATTCCTTTAGTGCATTAGTTCTTCTAATAAATTTGATTTTCCACATGTACAATTGCTGCTTTATCTCTGGGAAATTCGATTTTGCCAAATAATGATGTATTTATGATGTAGTGTGCTCAGTCATGTTCCACATGTCTGTTGACTCAACTCTTTGACTTAGGTAATTTCCAAGTCATTTCCACGTCATTTTGTCACATGAAATAATTTATTTCTCTCTATTTTATTTAATTCTAGTATAATTAAATGCCACAATTTGCACCAAACTTAGGAAATGTTGGTTTTGAGGGTCCAAAACACATTATTAACCCCTCAAAGTGTGTCATAGTAGAAAGTTGAGGATGAGAGGTGTAATTTTTATTACTCATACCCCATACAACTTCTCTAGACTACACTTATTACAATTTAAATACAAATTTATTTGCAATTTTAGATTTGCGGAAAATCTAAAAAATTAAAGAATTACTACCTAGACCTAACCAATTTCCACAATTTTTTTTGTGTGATCTAGTATGGTAATATACATCGACTCTAGACACTAAGATGTGTTAGGTTAGGGGCTCAACCTTCAAATTGTCACACCGGCTTTGGGGTAAAAAGTGAGTGAAAAAACCCAGAAAATTATCCGTCTCTAAAAAAGAAGAGAAATTTAACTAGATAAAAAAACACTTCAAGGTGTACTCGTTTGTTGATCGAGTCCCAACATCCTAGGCCTCATACAGACTCAAAACTCATCATTACTAGTATCACTTATTACAGTTCCCGCAAGGTGTGGAATCTGGGTACACGAATAGATGATGAGAAATAAATGTAGAGTTAAAAAACTTTGTTGACTGATGATATCTGATGGCACAAGTGTCCTCTGGATCATCCTTGGGCATGGAGTCTTCATATAATCATCAGATGCCACTCCAGTGGTCAACATTTGGCTCTGTATGTGGATGCATGCTAGATACAAAGTGATAGTGTGCAAGAACCTGGAATCTGCATCCATCGACAAAAGACATATATCAGTAGTATCCATTTAAAAATATCATTTAAGTGCAGAAATGAAGCAAATGGAAATTTATTTCTAAAAGCATAAATGACATTTTTATTCATGAAATAAAATGACGAGGGATAAGTTTAGAAATATGATACAAAAATAAGCCCCATGGCATCAAACATTCTCTTTGTAGAACAATTTGAGCAGTTGGCCGTTCCGAGGTAACTCGAGTGGTTCTCCATCCAAAGTGCTCAAATGGTAGGAATTCTGTCCAACTGCTTCTTTGATAATGTATGGTCCAAGCCACAAACTGTCAAACTTACCATGATTATTCGGCTTTTCATTCCGCGATCCCATAGCAAAACCATATCATTGTTAGAAAACATTCTATTCCTAGATGATTTGTCAAAATTTCTTTTTACCTTAGATTGATTTTTACAACAATGCTCAAAGGCTCTTCTTCTGGTTTCATCCAATTCTATAATTTGGTCAATCCCCATTGTATAACATCTTTATCAGATGTAAAACTTTGTAGCAATTGGTAAGCTGGTAGCCTTAAATGCACAGGAAGGGTAGCATCCAAACCATAAACTAACTCAGAAGGACTCTTCCCAGTAGAACTTTTCTTTGTAATCCTATCAACCCACAAAGCATATTTAATTTTACTATCCCATGTCAATTTTTTATCCCCTACTATTTTCTTGATTATGGTTATCAAATTTTTATTACTAGACTCTGCTAAGCCATTACTTTAGGGGTAATAGTTTGATGAATGGGATAAAACAAATCCATACTTAAAGCAAAATGATGAGAATTCAGCAAAGCTAAAATCCTTGGCATTGTCGGTAGTAATGTTGGTAGGGACACCAAAACGAGTGATAATTTTATCTTCAAGAAAATCTATCACGACTTTGTCGATGGCGTGTTTTGTAGGGATGCCTCTACCCATTTAGTAAAATAATCAGTGGCGATTATAATCCATGAGTAGCCATTACTCGAATTTTCATTAAATTTCCTTATAAAATCTAGCCCCCAATGTTGAAAGGGAGCTTCCACGACCATAGGTTGAAGAGGCAAAGAAGCTAACTTCTGCTTCCTAGTGAATAGTTGACAAGCTTGGCAACCTCTAACATACTTGTGCACATCAGCAAAAATAGAAGGCCAAAAATAACCAGCTCTCAAGATTTTGTGGGTAGTAGTCTTAGCAGCATAATGCCCTCAACAAAATCCTGAACGAAACTCAGATAGAAGCTTTTTGGTTTCAACTTCATCAACACACCTAAGTATTACCCCCTTTGGATTTCTCCAACCCAGACCATCCTTCATAAAGCAATACTTAGTTGCTCTAAGCCTTAACGCCCTTCTCTTGTGGCCAACTAAATTGTTAGGACATGACAATTTTGCAAATAATAATAATGTCTTTATACCATTCAAGTTGACTCAATCCTTGAAGTTCTGATGAAGCTAATTCCAAATCATTTTGACAAATTATTCCTATCGCTTTCTCATTCCCCTCAGTCAATATTTTGGCCAATCCTTGACCTTTCACAAGCTTGGTAGGTCTAATATCCAAATCATACTCTTGAATCTTCGAGACCCACCTAGCTTGAGTTCCTAAGCAATCAACTTGGACTAAAATATCCTTCACAACGGAGTGGGGGACAAATGCAATTATCCTAGAATACCCCACATAAACTCTGAATTGTTTGTGAGACTTGACTAAAGCATAAACTTTGCTTCTCCATGGTGCTATACTTCAACTCAGACCCTTGAAGGGACCTACTCATAAACACAATAGGCTGCTCATGCCCTTCATTATTATTTTGAAGCAACACCCCAACAATAGTATCTTCGGATGCAAAAGAGAAAATCAAAAACTCCTTTGAATAATCAGGGCTCACTAGAACAAGTGTTTTGACAATAAAATCCTTTATTTCCTGGAAACCTTCTCTACCCTCATCTCCCCAAACAAACTTAACATCTTTTTTTAAAAGGATTTGGATGGGTTTAATAATCTCAGCATAATTTGGAATGAACCTTCTAAGAAAATTAATCTTTCTTAAGAAGGATTGAAGGGTCTTTATATTATGAGGCAAAGGAATCTTTTGAATTGCCTCGACTCTTTCAGGGTCAATCTTGATCCCATCCTTTGAAATGATGTGACCAAGCAACTTCCCTTCAGTCACTCCAAAAATAGATTTAGTAGGATTTAAGGATATTCCATACTCTCTACACCTATCAAAAATCTGCCTTAGGTGCCCTATATGAGAAATTCCATTTTTAGAAAAAGTAGTTAAATCATCTTGATAGATCTCAATAAATTTCCCAATTAGACCCTTAAAGGCATAGCCCATAGCCCTTTGAAAAGTTGCTCGAACATTTGCTAATCCAAAAGGCATCCTCAAATATTCAAAAGTACCCAATGGTGTGGTGAATGTTGTCTTATGTCTATCTTCCTTCTTCACCAAGACTTGGTTGTATCCTGAAAATCCATCTAACACAGACATCATTCCAGATCCTGTTACCCTTTGCAATAATGTTTTCATATTAGGTAAAGGGTAATTATTCTTCTTATAAGCTAAATTAAGATTTCGAAAATCTACACATAGCCTGATTGATCCATTCTTCTTCCTTACAATAACCAAGTTTGAACATCATGTGGAATGCTTAGTGTGAGCTATAATACCAGCTTGAAACATCTTTTGCAATTCCTTTTGCACCAAGGGGGCTAACTTAGGATTGATTTGCTTAAGTTTCTGCCTAAAGGGTTTGGCATTTTCATCTTTAAGAGGAATAATATGTTCCATGACATCTTCCCTATAACCTTTCAACTCATCATATGAAAAAGCCAAAACATCTCTATATTCATGAAGTAAATTTATCAAATTCTTCCTTTCTTGCTCATTGGTACCGTTCCATATTTTAATAATCTTTGGATCATGAGAGGTACCAATATTCACTTCAATGAATTCCCCTGGGTTAATTTTCTTATCATCTTTCTCTTTGAAGCATCATGTCTATCACACATTTGCTCCAAGGCTACATGTTTCGTAGGAGTGGGATTTGTCACCACATTACATTCCTCATAATCACATCCTTCCTCTTTGTAGCCAACCTTAAATTCAAAAAATTCCTCCATGTTATTTAAGAAACGAATTACTTGGCTTTCATCGTTAAATATTTTCCAGTGCTCAAGATTATCAGGAACCGATGGCCTAAAGATAATCTCCATTTTAATTCTATCATCCATCAAGTTCTCTCCAAGTTGTAATGTAGATGCAGCAACAACCAACTCATTGGCTTGTTTATTTCCCTTCCTTAGGAATTGCTTGAAGATCTAATGCATCAAAATATTCCATGTTATCCCAAACCACATTTCGATACTTCTTTAATGTATCATTCTTGCATGCAAATTGATTCTTAGTTTGAAGAATGACTAGATCAGAACCCCCCTTGATACTAAGCAACTTTATCCTCAAGTATTTTGCCAACTCAAGACCCAACAATAGAGCCTCATACTCTACTACATTGTTGGTTGCATCAAATTCCAATCTATAGGCAAACTTGAATATGTGACCAAGAGGGGAGGTAAGGACAATTCCAGCACCCTTACCATACCTAGAATAGGCACCATAAAAATTAATGTGCCAAATTCCATCTTTCTTATAATCCACCTTTTTCTCCAAAGGAGGAAAATAATTAGCCAGGATAACATAGTTTCCCAAGTTATCAGATTCATACACAAATTCATTATGAGGCTCCTTGGGATTTTCTACATGAAACTTTCTCGCGAACTTCCTATCCAATCTAACCATATGCCCTCACTATTAGGGATGGTAGCATAACTTAAATCCATTTGCAAACTACCTCCAATATCAGCTCCCCACTTTCTGGACAATAACATCCCCCAAGCATCAGTCACATCAATCACCACAATATCCATGTCGATCATAATATCAGGATGTACAACCAAGTGGACTTGAAGGTCCTTTATCAAGCCACAAAATTCAATGCTCTTTGAATTCACTGCACAAATGTTGTGGTAGGGTCTAGAAATCCTCAAGTTTAACTGATTCATGACTTTCTTAGTCATGACACAAGATGATGCCCCAGAGTCAAACATACAATTGTGTAAAAGCATTCCATTGACCAACATAATGATGAAAAAAGGTTGGTGGTCTCTATTATCTCTACACATATCACTACTTTGTAAAGTGATAGGGGCATCCTCATATCTATCTTTAGAAAAATTAGACATTTCTTTTCCATTGGGAGCATCAATGGCTTTCAACAATTTATATCTTTGGGAGGGAATCTTCATGATTTCATTGACATGTACTAAAATCTTAGCATTATTAATCCATCCTCCCAAGTCAATATTCAACTTCGATGTGGGTGGAGTGAGCTTTATTATGATTTCTTTATTTATTCTTTCCCTTTTCTCTATGCTTGCCTATCTCTAAAATCTGAGTTGATGAAGGCCTTTCTCCATATAACTCAATGATTCTATCCAACTCTTAAAAATTATTCACACTATAGGAGGATGGAGACTTTCTACTTACTTTTTGATTATTCTCCGTAACTCCATGCAATTTTCCAAGACAAATGATGCCCTTTTCCAACTACATTAATTTGTTCACTTGTTCTTGCCATATCTCCTTCTAGGATCTTTCTTGCATAAGCACAAGTGAGTTCATCATGTATGTCATCACAAGGTCTACAATAAGGCATGGAATCGTCAACTAAGTTTGTAGACTCAAATGTATTAGGTGGCCTATGGTCATTAGGAGGTCCTCTCGTTTTCCATCTATCGTTTCCTCTATTTGGGAATCTCCCACCTTGATTTCTCTCCATGGCCACTAATCGATTTTGGATAACATTCATTTGACTAGTGCGATTTGCCTGTATACTCTTGATGAGTTGGGTTAATTCCTTAATAGGATCACGTGTAGTCTCTTTCTTGGCGCCTTGCCTTTGGAATCATTTGATTTCGATGGCCTTCTAGTTAAACCAAGAATTTCAGACTTTCCTGATTGCTTTCTGGCCTTTTCTATTTTCAAGGCCTCAGTTTGAGCTACACCTAATTTCGCAGGCTTCTTTCTCCTCAACTCATAAGCAGTGTCAACACCAAAAGCATCTAGATATGAGCATAAAAGAAATTCATCAGGAGGTTTAACAGTAGCAGGCATGCTTTTTACTAATCCATTGAATCTTTTGTTAAACTCCTCCATGGTTTCATTCTCATTTTTCTTCGTGTTGCTAATGACATTGATCAAATGCCTATTTTCCTTCTTCTCTCCAAACTTATCTAAAAATGCAGTTAGAATGACTTGTAAAGAGTTATATGAGTTAGCAGGTTGCTCAGTGAGCCAATCAAGAGCATCATCTCCTAAAGATAAAACAAAAAGTCTCATCTTCACATCCTCATAGTTAGTAGTGTTACACCATGTATAGATACAAACATTAAAGTTTTTCACAAGTGATGCAGCACTAATGGTATCATTACCTTGAAAGGAAGGCAACTTTTTAGTAGCCTTGTCAGGGATATTGTGAGGATAGCTATTTATGTTAGTGAAGTCACAAGAAGCAAAAATCTCATTCATGATGCTAGGCTCTACTTGTTCTTGAAAAAGCAAATGAATATCAGAAATAGCCTCTTGCCTAAGACTAGCAAGATCTCTACTATGAGAAAGTCTATTCAACCTCTCTCTAAAAACCCTTTCAAGATCAGGAGAGGGGCTAACTAGACCACTTGAATTTCTCCCAGTAGAGACTCTTGCAAAATTTGGGTTGAGTGGAGTTGCCACTTGAGCAAGATTTAAATCTAAAGTTCAAATATGCTAAAACCAAAAGGTTAGTCGATTTCCTAGGTACAAGAAAGCTTGTCCCCGACAATGGCGTTAAAAATGTTACTCCTGCCGCCCACACCTACCTACAGGTTAGTGAGAAATGTCTTCAACCTCACAAGGTGTGGTTGGTGGTAGGGAACTCAGAGAAGGGGTTGTCACACTAATTCCGACTCTCTCTGTTTAAGCTATCTCCCAGTTTAGCTAAGTGGGGTGGTCCCTAAAGGAAAACTAAGTTAAAGATGTGAGTTTTTTGGAGAGTATTATAGTGTTATGGATTACTCTTAGAGATTTATAAGCAAATGTGATATGATAAATATGACATCAAATAATTATGACAACCATCAATACATGAACATTCAACCAATGCATTTATATAAATTGCTCTAAAGAAATGAGATTGTATTTGCTTAAAAATGAAGTGAAATGTTTTCAAATGGAAAGCCAAAGTAACCCTGAAAAGTGAAACAATAAACTGTTAACACAAAATATTATAAATGCTTTTAAGATGAACAAGTTTACAAATCAAAGCATAGAAACTATCTTTCTCAAAAGGATATAATTAGAAATCTACTTGTGAGAATGAGATGGTAAAAAGAAAAATGTTAGACCAAGATGACAACATGCAATTGAGTTTGCAACAAAATAAGCGTACTTGAAAGTGAGATCAATGACCATCAAAATGGCAATATGTAATTAAGCTTCAAGGGTAAACCAATTTCCAAGCACAAGAAAGTTAAACTAAACTTATTGCAAAATTAAGAGATTACAGTGTTTGCATCCAAAGTGCTTATTGACATCAGATTTGCATATGAGACTTTTAACTATCTTTTTTTTTCTCAAGTAAGATTAGGTCCTTCTATTCAACTATATGAAAAAAGTTACATAATATACATATAAAGGAGCAATAGCCTTTATACCCGGGCCAAGGACCCAGAAACTGAGTCGAGGGCCCACAAAACCGTTCAACGATACCTTTGTGGAACTAGAACGCTCCATGACCATTTGATCGTTCTACAGAGATCTAGCAGTTAAGAGGCTATATCGGGTGTTCAACATGCTCACCCTTTAACCAAAAACTGTTATGAAACCAGCTCACAAAAAGATAGAAAAGAGAGATCCACGCCTTAGAATTCAGCGTCTTCGAGGGGGCAACCTCCTTTACATTACATAAATGAACAATTCTTCGATGATACAAATGACAAAACCTCCTTTCTATATATAGGAGTCTAAGGAGTCACAATATAATCCAGCCGACCTAACAATAATAATATAAAGCCACAAAAATAACAATAGAGGGATTCTATGGGGCACAGAAATAACAATATGGGGGTAATAGGGGCACAACAATATAAATAAGGGGTATAACTACAATAGTAATGGGGTAATCACTAGTATTATAGGGACCCAACATGCCCCTCTCCTTCAAAAAAGTGTTGTCCTCAACGCTTGAGTAGTTCTGGATACTTCTGCATAAAATTCTCATCCTCCCATGTGGAATCTTCAGCGGATAAGTTCTTCCACTTGATAAGATACTCTGAAATTGATCGATTTCGTAGCTGTCGAGTTCTTGTTTCTGTGACTGCTTCGTTCCAGTATAATTTTTCCTTCCTCGTCAAGTTCTGGCAATATTGTTTGAATTGGGAGTTTGTCACCTATAACCTTCTTTAAACATGAAACATGGAAAACTGGGTGCAATTGAGAAGCTGCAGGAAGCTCCAATTTGTATGTCATAGTACCAATCTTTTGCAACACATTGTACGGACCATAATACTTTGGTGATAATTTATTATCCTTCTTAGCTTGCTTTAGGGACATTTGCTTATATGGTTGTTGTCGTAGGAATACCCAATCACCTACATCAAAACTTCTTTCACTGCGATGTTGATTTGCCTGTTGTTTCATTCTATTTTGTGCCAACACGAGGTTATCCTTTAAGAGTTGGAGGACTTGTTGTTGATGTTCGATGTGATGTTCCACTGCCTGAACCTTAGAATTTTCTCTTAAATATGATGTGATGGATGGTGGTTGATACCCATAAAGTGCCATAAATGGGGTCATTTTTGTTGCTGTATGGAAGGAAGTGTTATACCACCATTCAGCCAGAGGCAACCATTTGACCCATTGTGTCTGTTTATCAGATACAAAGCAACGAAGATATCCTTCCAAACATTTGTTTACTATCTCAGTTTGCCCATCAGATTGAGGATGATAAGATGAGCTATGAGCTAACTGAGTACCAAGACAAGAAAATAATTCTGTCCAAAAATTTCCAGTGAAAATGGGATCTCTGTCACTTACAATAATCTTTGGGTTTCCATGTAGCTTTTGAACTGTTTCCATAATGCAGTAGAAACTGTACTGGCTTTAAATGGATGTGATAATGCACAAAAGTGTGCATACTTGGTAAGTCTGTCAACTACCACCATGATGACACTCTTTCCCTCAGACTTGGGTAAACCTGTGATAAAATCCATTGAAACCTCCTCCCAACGTTGGCTTGGAATGGATAAAGGTTGTAATAGACCCGGTGTCTTAATTGTTTCAACTTTATTTTGCTGGCAAACCAAACATTCCGCCACAAACTTTTGAATATCTGATTTAAGGCCATCCCAAAAAAATTCCTTCTTAACCCTGTGGTAAGTTTTTAAAAATCCTGAGTGCCCTCCTAAGGGAGAAGTGTGCAATTCCATAAGAATCTTTTGTTTTAGCTGGGAATTCTTACAGAGGTATAAGCGATCTTTGTACCATAACGAATCATTTTGCCAGCTAAATGTATCAGAAGTACTGGAATCTTGTTGTAGCTTTCGAATAAGTGCCCACACTTCTTCGTCGTTCTTCCATTCCTCCCTTGCTTCGTTTATCCAATCTGGTTGGATAATAGAAATGGCACACAACAATGCTTCCACATCCTCATCCTTTCTTGAGAGTGCATCTGCCACCACATTTTGCTTCCCTTTTTGTAGATGATTTCAAAGTCATAACCCAACATCTTTGTGACCCACTTTTGTTGCTCTTCAGAGGATAATCTTTGTTCTAAAAAGTATTTAAGGCTATCATGATCCGTTTTTACCTTGAAGTGTCTTCCCATTAGGTAGGGTCGCCATTTCTTAAGTGCATGGAGTATTGCCAACATTTCCTTCTCATAAATAGCTTTGCTTAAAAACTTTCCCTTGATTGGACGACTTTCAAAAGCAATGGGTCTTTCATCTTGCATTAGAACAGCACCAATTCCATTTCCTGAAGCATCACATTCCACAATAAAGGTTTTTGTGAAGTCCGGCGTAGCTAAGACCGGTGCTTGGCACATTGCCTCTTTAAGATGTTCAAAGGCCTTTGTTGCTTCCGGAGTCCATGAAAATGAATCTTTCTTCAATAATGTTGTTAGAGGTGCTGCTATTCTCCCATAATTCTTAACAAACTTGCGATAATACCCTGTCAACCCAAGAAATCCTCGCAGATGCTTTATGGATGTGGAGATTTTCCATTCCTTAATGGCTTTAATTTTGCTAGGGTCTACCTTAACTCCTTCATGAGATACAATATGACCCAAATATTCCACCTCCTGGACTCCAAAGAAACATTTGGATCTTTTTGCATATAATTGTTTCTCCTCCAATAGTTGTAGCACCCTGTCAACATGTTCAACATGATCCTTCCAAGACTTGTTGTAGATTAGTATATCATCAAAAAATACTAACACAAATTTTCTAAGGAATGGTTTGAAAATTGAATTCATCAAACCTTGAAATGTTGAAGGTGCATTGGTAAGGCCAAAAGGCATGACCAAAAATTCATAATGACCCTCATGAGTTCTAAATGCCGTTTTCAGAATGTCTTCAATCTTCATTCTGATTTGATGATATCCCGAACGAAGATCCAACTTGGTGAAGTAAATTGATCCATGCAATTCATCCAATAATTCATCAATAACAGGAATGGGGAACTTATCTTTAATAGTGAGCTTGTTGAGCTCCCTATAATCCGGACACATGCGCCATGATCCATCCTTCTTGTGCACCAATACTACTGGAGCTGAGAAAGAACTTTGACTTGGTTGAATTATACCAGCCTCTAGCATTTCTGCAACCATACGTTCAATTTCACTTTTTTGGCATAGGGATATCTGTACGGCCTGATGTTTGGAGGAACACTTCCTGGAATCAGATGAATAGCATGATCATGATCACGCATAGGTGGGAGACCTTTGGGAGTCTCAAATACCTTGGAATGATTGTCCAGGACATTTTGGAGATCTGGAGAAATAGATGATTCCAATGTGGAAACATCTAGCGAACATAATTGTGCAATTACACCTCTTTGCTCCTTTTTAAGAAGCTTGGTCATGCCATTAGAGCTGATTATCTTTCCTGGGCTCCCTGCAATACCCCTTAATTCAACTTCCTTTCCTTCCGTAGAAAATTTGATGAAAAGTTCTTGAAAATTAAAAGCTATTGTACCCAAGGATTGTAGCCATTGGACTCCTAGTACAACATCAGCACCTCCCATTGGAATGGAAAGCATTGGGCTAGTCAATACATATTCTCCCATGGATAGCTTGATATTATGGCACTTTCCAGAGCAATTTATTGTTCCTCCATTTGCAATCATCACTTGACACTCTGGTGCTGGATATAGGAAGCAATTCAATTCTTTTGCTACCCTACAATGAATAAAATTGTGGGTGCTTCCTGAATCAATCAACACTATTACCTTTTTCTTCTTGATTTGTCCTTCTATCTTGATGGTTTGAGGAGTGGTAATTCCCGCAAATGCATTACAAGATATGGTCGGATTTATTTGTTCTTCATCTAGGCTTTGTTCCTGGAGTATATCTTCTTCTTTTGACCTTTCTTGCTCCGTTTCTTCTTCCTCTTCACAATCTATGTAGAATAATTTCTTCTCAGCACACTTATGACCTTTAGTGTATTTGCTATCACAACTGTAACAAAGCCCTTTTGCTCTTTTTTCTTCCAATTGTTGTGGTGTCAACCTTATAGGTTGTGGAAGACTAGGGGCAACAACACTTCCGTCTTTATAGTTGTGAGTGGTATGCTTCCTGGTTGCCATAATTTTGCTTTCCATTTTTCTTGCTAACCTGAATGCCTTCTCTAATGAATCAGGTTCCCAAAGGCGAACATCATGTTGGATATTATCCTTTAAAGACCCTATGAACACATCAATCCTATGCTCTTCTGGAATATCTTTTACCCTTATGTTCAATTTTTGAAACTCCTCAATGTGCTCCATTACTGAACCCTTTTGTTTGAGACTTATCAATTGGCTAAAAAAAGTGTTGCTTTTTGTATCTTCATAATGTGCTATCAATTCTTCCGTAAAAATTGCCCAAGTGATAAATTGTTTACGAGAGCAAAGCCATTGATACCATACAAACTGATTTGGTTCCAAATATACAGTTGCCATACGTACCTTTTGTGCGTTTTGCACATTATTGAGATCGAAGAATTGCTCCATCTGTAATATCCATGTGGCGGGATCCTTGCCATCAAACTTCCTCATATCGATTTTTGGAATATGGTGATTCTTCGATCCAACATTAGCGTCTATGGAATCATGATTAACATTTCTTTTGTTCTCATCATGAGTTTCCTTTACTACCTTTTCACCATTAGTGACCCTTTCTTGTAGCAACTTCTTCAATTCTTCCATGTCTGTCTTCAAATCTATCTTCAAATCTGCCATCGAATCCTCCATCTTAGCGTCCATGCCATTTATCTTAGATTCCACGCCACTTATCTTAGCTTCTGTTAGCTTTTGTGAGTGTGACATTTGTTGCACTTGTTCTTGTAATTTTGATATATCATGTAGCATTTCTTCCTCTTCTTCATGAGTCATGCTAGAGCTTTCAGGTTCCTTACTAGGTGTTTGCATTTTCTTTCTTCGGGGCATCAGTTACCGATAATAATGCTTTACTATGCCCTTTGAATTTCGTTAAACCAAACTTACACAAAAATTTAAAAAAAAACTACACACCTTTTTTCACTTTATAGAAGCCTGATATTGAATCTGATCTATCTCTGTAATTTCGGATCATCCAGTTCTGAAATTGCTACCTGTAGTATCCTTCTGCGTCCTCTTTCCAATGCCACAAGTCTGAGCCAAATTGGATTCTCCAAGGAAGAGTTATGTGAAATCTCCCACAGTGACTTGCTTTTAGACTGGTTCAGTAGAGCGAACTTGTACGACGTGCCACGAGTCACTGTTTCAACCTTTGAATCTGAAACACACATACAAGAAACTACAGTCCGTCCTCTTTCTGTACCTTCTTACGAAATTTCAATCCGATCTCCAGAGAGAGTTATGACGATGTTCCCCAGGTCACCTGTTTTGAATGTAATTCAGGAGTCTGCAAAAAGACCAACTTCCTCAGATCATATCTCCGCAAATATCGCGCACAAAGCTCTGAAATTCGGACCCAAGGTTCAGCGTGATTTCTTCTCAAATGGGTTTTTTTTGCGACTTCTGAAACGTCACAGAAAAAAAGTTATAGCGAAAATGCCACGATGACCTGTTTGGAGCAGCGAAACCCTAGAATCCAAAGCTCTGATACCAAATGTTATGAAACCAGCTCACAAAAAGATAGAAAAGAGAGATCCACGCCTTAGAATTCAGCCTCTTCGAGGGGGCAACCTCCTTTACATTACATAAATGAACAATCCTTCGATGATACAAATGACAAAACCTCCTTTCTATATATAGGAGTCTAAGGAGTCACAATATAATCCAGCCGACCTAACAATAATAATATAAAGCCACAAAAATAACAATAGAGGGATTCTATGGGGCACAGATATAACAATATGGGGGTAATAGGGGCACAACAATATAAATAAGGGGTATAACTACAATAGTAATGGGGTAATCACTAGTATTATAGGGACCCAACAAAAACACGGACCCGAAAAAAGAATGTACCAACTCTAGTAACCATTTCGGGTCCGATTTGGGAGATAACCTTCGGGCTGTTTATCCGCCCGAAATCCCCCTGATTCACGCAATCTCAAAAGGACTGTTCAACTAGCACGAATCTTAACTGCACCTTCGGGCTCGAAACATAATAAAGATATCGCCTAATTGCGTTTTGGGTCCAATTGGATGGTTAACAGTCTTGCTGCTTGTCGCCTGAAAATCATTGGATTACTACGATTTCATCGACCCGCCCACTCTTTAATGTATATTTGATATCTTCGAAGATTATTCCTGTACGTAGTTTTCGGCCTGGAAACCAAAGGATTTTAGTGTTCCGGGTGCATTTTCCCGCCTGAAGACCAGAGTAAAACTTCATCCTGCTCGTACTTCTTCCCCGTGAAGACCAAAACTCCTTTGTTTTCATCTAGCTTCACCCGGCCTATTTCCCCTGCTCTGATAGTATTCCTTGTCTAAGGTCGCCTGTCTGTGACACTCTTCCCGCAGTCGTCCTTGGGGAGTCTCTGTCCAATGATATCTTTTATTGCTTTTGGAATAGAGTACACCTTCATTTGCCAGAATATCCACTAATTTGTTGGCTGTTCGTCGCACATGAAGGAAACTAAGGGTTCTCATTGTGCGCAGGTGGGATTGATGAGACTTTTAACTATCAAGATAGCAAGAAATTTAAGAACTTTGCAAGTAAAGTAACTGTGATGAAATGATGTTCTTGATTTATTTTATTAACTAGTGCTAAAGCAAAGTTACAATTGAACTCTAGTCCTTTGATTTCATCCTCGTCCAAAAATTTGGATTTCACAATGAGGACTCAATAGAGGTAGAGGGTCCCTAAAAAGTCTATTCAACCAACTTAAGTTGGAGGTAAGTTTTAGTGATGCTTGGGGCATGTAAGTAAATTAACCAAACAATGAAAATCAAGTCCAACTTGAAATAGTTGCTTGACATAAAAGATAATGTTACTTTATGGAGAAAAGTTGCCCAAATATTTTGATGCATGTAAGATGTATTTAATGGTGATGCATAAGTAAACTTGGAACGATGTTCAAGCCAAATAAGATTAGGTAAAAAGTGTTTGCATGCAAAAAATCTGAACTTGTTATGGATTTAAAACATGTAGTGAATTAAATTAAAGTGCATGCAAAATGAATGTGATGCATGTTGTGTTAATTTCTCAATTAAATGATCTGCATGCAAAATGAGTTTGATGCATGTTGTGTTAATTTCCCAATTAGATGATATGCATGCAAAATGAAATAAACCAACAAAATCAAACCACCAAGCCTCTCCAACAGGTGGAGAGATAGGGATACCAATGGGTAAAACTCACGGTCCCAAAATCAGAAATTTTATTAGTTGTTATAAGAAGGAAAAGACTGCGAAGTCTTCTCTAAAATCCAAGGAAAGTCTTAACAATTTGGTTTCAAACCATAGACCTTTCCAAGCTGAAAATTTCTGCAGTTTGAGGCCCACAAAGGCTCAACAAAATGCAGATTTTTGAAGGAGAAAAGAGGATAAGCCTCCTCTATGGCCATGGCCAAGGAGAGAAGAAAGAGATGGCCAAAAGAACTCGACCTCCCTCAAGAAGAACACGGCCTTGTCTAAGAAAAGCTCGGCCTAAAGGTGGAAGTAGTCACTAAATTCGAGCCTCAAAGTCCTGCATGCAAACTTGTAAATAGTTTTTTGATGATGAGTCCTGCAAGTAGCTGCAAGAGAACAAGCTAAAAATGGCTACAACAGAAAAACAAATATTAGCTCAGGAAAACTACAAAATATGTTACAAAATAATCTACAAGGAGCTAGGCCAAAGAGTATGAGTGAGCTCTCCTCTTTGACTAGTCATGACTTGGATCTTTGAAATAGCCAGATATTGATAAACGAAGTGCAATACGTGAAAAATAAAATTATTTTAAGTTTGATTTTTTGATGTGAGAAATAAGAGCTTTAAGAAACTTGAAAGAATCCCTACAAGACAAAAATAAGATATAGATGAGACTTTGGAGTTCAACACATGTGGGTTTTTTTTGAATATTTTTCAAGAATGGGTTGATTCCTTCGAGAATTTCCCCTCAGGCTTGAAAAAGCTTGACCAAAAAACGATTTCTCTACAAAACTTCACCACAAGTCATTAAATCCACATGAAATTAAATAAGTGCAGTGGAAAGAGTTCCTAGAGATACATCTAACATCCACTGGAAGATTTCTTTTCCTAAAGCAATAAGTAATTTTTATGTTAATATGAGTTAGTTGCATACTAATATAACTTGAAGCAAGCATGAAAGAAACAATGACATGATGAAATAAGTAGAAGCATAACAAGAAGTCAAGAATTTACCGCATATGCAAGGAGAAGAACACCATCACAATATACCCCAAAGACTGTTGTATTATATTGCAAGTAGTGAATACAATTCCACAACGTCTCCTCAAGCACAATAACTCATATTACATTATACAATATGAGAGCCCATGAACTCATTATATAGAGAGTTGGGAGCAAATCTCAAGGAAGAATGCATGTGAGAACTGAACTTGGAGCAAATCCCAAGAAAGAGCAAGTCGAGTTCCAAGTGGAGATGATAGAGACACCGAGGGTGGAGTCCTTCTTAGGCCAATCCGATGGCCTCATGGATTTGATGCCTCTTTTAAAAACCAAATTATCCAGAGGATATGTTTTCTAAGAGAGTGTCCTTGATTTGAACAACAATAAGTTTGGAAATGATTTTGTAAGTAATGTTGCAAAGGGAGATAGGCTTGAAATGGTCAAAAGATGAAGGGGGGTCAGATTTAGGGATGAGGCCTATGAAGGTAGAGTTGAAGAGAGCAAGAATCGTGGTAATTTTTCTCAAGTTCTATGTTGTTATAACTACTTAAAACCATATAGCATTCAATTTCATTCACCCTGTTGTCGCTTAGATTGTCCACAGGTTAGGGGCTGTCACTCTGATCCCAGACCTCTCCGTTCTAGTTGTCTCCCAACAACAAGCTATGGGGGGTAGACCTTATGGAAGATAAAAATGCAAGACTTGTTGGCTACCAATGAGTCTGGGAGACACGATTGAATGGCTTAGTCACTTGGTTGATTTAGTAAGATTTATAGATCAGATTAGATTTAGATGTGAGACCAGTGCCTTATGGAGTCAATTTCTTGTTTTATATTGATTAAAGACCAAGTAACCAGTTGAACAATCGCTGCTTGAATACTTAACTATCCTATATGATATGAAAATCCTAAGACTTAACTGTGATGCAAGAATCTTGGTTTCTTTTAATTAGATGTCTATTCTAGATATATCCTTCCTCTTAACTATTTTGAAGCTAGTCTCTAGAGTAGGTTGTGAGAAATAGGTCAAGGGGAAGCAAAAAAAGGCTTGATTAATGATACCTCCCCTTAGGTGCTAACCACCTGGTGCCTCCGGCAATGCAGAGAATATGGCACTCACAACTACAAGCTCACCGTGTTAACCACTAAAGAGGTGCTAGGCTCCTCAAGTTAGGTGAGAGAGGTGATCCTATTTTCTATCAACCAAGATTATGCTTGGAGGTAATTTATTAAATGCAAGATTAACTTAGGATATTTAATGCAAAATTATGAGTGAGTGATCTTGGAGTGAGATTGTTTAATATTTCTTTAAGTTCTTTGTTATTATTTGAGTTATACCCACAAGTACTTAACAATAGCAAGTAAAAAACAATCTCATCAACAAGAATACGTGCCAAATTCACAAGTGCCAACAAGATACTCACAAAATACAATTGCTTGAGTAAAAAATGCTCTTCACAATGATTCACCAATATAGAGATTTCACAATAGATATACACTTACAACATGAACTATAAATGACAATTAGAGCACTTATCCACTTAGAAACAATTAGCCAATGATTCTCAATATAGATGCTAATCAATTAGAGATCTTCCAAGATATTTCAACCAGATAAATGCCAATATTTCTTAACACCAATTATCGAAGAGATGTTTAGTTAGATTAGAAGCCTTCAAGTAAAGAACACTTAGATACCAAAATTTTGTAATTAGATCACAACCAATTAGATTCTTAGAACCTCAAGATCACAAATTGCTCAATGATGCACAATTAGAACAAGTTACTATTAGACTTTAAAAGGACATTTGATATAGCTTAAACCACTCAACAAGATATCATGAGATTAAAGTGCTTTAGAGAGTGATTCTTATACGCAAATTGAAGTTTATGGACCTCACAAGACAAGAGAATGTTAGTATCTTAGCACAATAAAACAAATCCTTTCCACAATAATTTATTAGAGCATGAGGAAATAGAAAGCCTATGATCGTTAGTGTTCCAACTTTATCCAAATGAGCAATAATCCAAATTTTATGACAACAGTAAACCATGAGAGCAATGAGCTAACGGTGGGCTATCTTTATTCCAAATGAGATGCATTTGTATGCCAAAAATGAGAAATAGGAACTCAAACGTCAATTTAACTTTGCCACACAATTTTTTAGATGAATTAGCCTTCTTATGATGGAATGAGCCACCGTCATATATCAGACTTCAATATGCATTCAAAACAGAGATGCCAGTCACCAAAATTATGAGAATTTCACCCCAAACAAAATTTTCCAATTTGCCCAATGATTAGCTTATGAAATTAGAAAACTTGCTAGATGATTTTAGGGCATTCAAACTTATTTTTTACCACAGTTATGGATTAATTATCTTGCTGAAGCAAACGTGAGATAAAGAGGGTTAAGAGACCAAACCCTTAGGCCTTGGGGCCTTGAAGGAACAAACACACTTGCCCAAATTTTACTAGCGATTGAAACACTTGCAAATACCAAAAAAATTTGAACTTTCTTTGCAAAACTCACTAGAGATTAGCTTCAGAAATCAAAATAGCCCACACTGACTGAAATGAGGCAAATAAGGGTCACGAAAGGGCAATGCGAGGCCCTAGATGGATAGGGTTGAGGTGGATAAGGGCTGGAAGGGAGGACGCAAGGCTTGTTAGGCCTGTGTTGACATAAGAGAGGAGGATGGAGAGGTGATTAGGCAAGTCAAGGGTTGGAGGAAGGGAAGGATGCCACAACAGAGGCAAAAAATGTCAAGTGGAGGGCTAAAGGGAGGCCTTAAGGCCTACGTCTAGGCAAAGGAAGGCAGGCCCAGGGGAGAAGGAGGCCGAAAGGGCATGTAGCCAGGCCTAAGAGGCCAAAAAAGTGTTGCTGCAGAGTTGAGTAACACTGTGGCCAAGGAGAAAAGCCCTTAGGGCTTAACGGCTAGGGCACTTAGGTCCACGACTAAGGGTAAAAGGCCGAAGTTGCCTTGTGGCTAGGTTTGAGGAGAGAAAACGACTAGGGTAGAGGGGGACAATGGGCTCAGAAGCCCTAAATATCTCGAAACCCTTGCCCAAAATTCAATTTTGCTTCAGATCTGCAATTTTGTCCAATTTCCTTTGATGTTGGCCTTGCAAAGTTTCTAAAGACTAGATCTTACCATCAAGGGCATAGATCTAGCTCCAACCCAATGAATCTTCTTGAATCTCACCTGCTCAAATGAAATTATAAGTACCTAAAACCCCAATATATACAAAATTTGAAAAATAAACCCCAAACCCCTGTTGCTGCAAAACCAGGGTTAGAAAAAATTATTTACAAAATTTATTCTACAAAAAAGAATGTACAAATTACATACAAATATATAATGCTTGAAATATTTTTTAAGAATAATAATTTTATAAAATTTGACAATGGCTTGATGTATTTCGAAAGATAGATATTAACCACAACCTTAGTGAAGTAAGAAAATCACATAAAATATCCAAGGTCCAAACAAGGTCGGTCTGTGCTCATAGTCTGTGAACTTGGAGCCCAAGGGCTGGGGAACTTGCAAACTCTATATATTTCTTAAGAAAAATTGTTAGATCATACAATGAATCGAATCACCTAAGATAAGCCCAAAACTTACCAATAGAATGTTCCTATCATCTACAAATGAAATAACAATTCATATAATATTGAAGCACAATATAGGAAAGCACATACCCAACACATACCACAAATCAATGAGACAAAGACACCATTAATTGTACCCCAAAGTCTTTTATTATGAAATTCAAACGTTCCCAACAGAACAATGGCTTCACACTAGTGTTTACAAAAGTACATCTGACCAAATATCTCATCATCCTCTTGAGAAGAAAAATGGCTTCTAATTTATAGATAAATCCTTCCAAGTGGAAAATAACAACTAGTTGGCTTGATCCCTGTCAAAATAGTCTCGACCGTCGATAAATACTTTATCAACTTTTAATGTTTGCCGTCAAAAATATTTATTTTTGAGGAATTTTCTAATTTATCATTGAAATTAATTTTTATTAATCCAAAAATAATTATTTTAGATTAATTTTTTCAAAAATTTGACTTTGACTTAACAACAAAGGTCTAATGGCTTAATTTTTCTTAAAAAATCCATTTTTTGCCTTGTTGGGGGATCTCCAAAGATTGACTTCTTCATGACCCACGATTTTTTTTGGTCATTTTCCACTTGAGAAATTAATTTCTCTAATTTTTATTTTTTGACTTTAAATTAATTAATTTTCTGGTTTATGATTTAATTTTTATTTTTGCGACACAAGAGGGGATTAATTATTTTTCCACCCTCAAATACTTTAGCTATGGTGTCTGATTGCGAGGAACAATGCACTAAAATATTTTTACATTAGATAATTACAATTTCAATCCTCAAAGGGGGAATACCTGTTCGTTATAGACCCTCATAATTTTTTACCCAATTTTGCAACACAATATGATTTAGTAGACCAAGTGATCTGTAATAAAATAATTTATCCAAATAGCTTAAATTATTCCCAAATCACTTTTACTATAGACTCGACTAAGAACACTAGGACTCACCTAAGACTTTGACAATAAATTACACCCTAGCTTTGGGGTCAAGATGGAGGGAAAAAGTTTGTCGATTATTAGTGTTTAGGAACACATAATTCGGTGAGACAAAAAACCTCATAGGATGAAATTCGTCGACAAAATCATAGGCTTACCTAGGTTGTTACATAATTAACTAGCGTACTAGCATCATTTACATTACAATTTGCAGAAATTGGGTTTACAATGACATAATAAGCTGTTGGATGATGATTATGATCTTTAAAATATTGGCACAACTGCTTCCTTGGAATTGTGACAAAATGTGTGCAACACACCCTGTTGACCACTATGTGTCAACGACCCATAGCAGTACACCCCCCTTTTTTTGCAAAAGGGATAGCGCCTGATCGATGTGTTCGTGCTTCACAATTATCATCATCAGTTTCACTTCTAAGATGTTATGTAAACCCTTTCTGCATGTGTATAATGTAAATAATCTCAGCAGATCTGTGTCGTGTGTATAATTGCCTAGGTAAACCTATTTTTTTGGTGACGATCTACATTCCGGGAGGTTTTTTGTTTCACCAATCTATTCTCGGATGGTCGACAAAGTTTTCCTTCAGTTTTACTCCAAAGCCGGAATGGATTTTGTCACTGGGATCTTAAGCGAGTCCTAGTGTTCTATATCGAGTCTATGTAAAATTGATTTGGGAATAATCCTAACTATTTGGTTAGGTTATTTTATTACAAATTGCTTGGTCTGTTGGATTATATATGTGTCACAGAAGTGGGTAGTCTGTGAGGGTCTTTTACAAATGGGTTTTCCCCTTGAGATGTAAAAAATATGAAACTCATGTTGTAAAGTGTCTTGAGGGTTGGAAAAATAATTTATCCTCTCATAGGTTAATTAATTAGATTTTTTGACAAAAAATTAATTAAAATCCAAAGCCAGAAATTTAATTAAGTCTAGGTCCTAAGTAAATTTAAATTTTCCAGAGGCAAAATTGGTTGGTCCTTAAAAATTAAATTTTAAGAGGTCTCGAGACTAAAGTAAATTAATTATTTTGATAAATTTTAAACCTTTGATCCTTGGGGTTAAGTCAAATTCAAAATTTTGGGGAAATTAACTCAAAAATTTATTTTTTGAGTTAATTAAAATGCATTTAATTGAAAAATTCGAATTTCCTCAAGAATTTAATATTTCGACGGATGAGATTAAAAGAAATTTTAATCCTCATCAACAGTTGAGATTGCTTTGACGAGGATCACTCGAACTAGCTGTTGGAGGATTTATCTTTAAATAGGAGGTCATTTGTCAGTTAATCCATCTGACCTTTGAGTCGTGTGCACAAGAAGCTCTTGTGTAATATTTTTTTTGAATAATAAAGAAAGACTTTGGGGTTAATTTTTGTCGGTGTTACTCTTCATGGAAATACTGTAAGATGTGTCGTTTTCATGCGTAATTTTTTTAGCCATTAATGATAGCTTCTGAAGAGTGATTTGAGTACAAGTATTTTGCTCAGTTGCTGGGGTTTAAATGATAATTTAAATTTTGAATGTAATAGCAGGTATCTCTATTTATTTGAATTTTGTTATTATTTTCTCGCTCTATTTTGATGGCTGGATTGAGTTTTGCAGGAAAATTTTGATTTTTAGATCATTGGGCGTTCGGAGAAGTTTTCAGTGGGACCAGCCAACTCCCGATTTGTGTTTTTTGAAGAATCCAATTAAATTTAACCCCGGGCTTATCATAAGATTTTTATTGGTGATGCATGAAGGGTTTCAAGCTAAGCACTTCTTTTAAAATTTAAAAAATTATTTTTTATGTGCGGAATTGATAAATTTGGCTGTTGAGAGCCTCAGATTATCAGATCTGGAGCAGAGTTGGACTCACAACCCTCATATTTGATAGATCCGTCATTCCTGTGCATAGATTTGTAAAATTTTTGGGTTTTCTGACTTGAGTTTTTGGGGTTTTATTTATTTTTTGTATATTTGGGTTCTAGGTGTTTTTGTTTTCAGGTACAAGTTGCTTATCTGAAGGTGAAGTTTGATTCAAAGCTAGATCTAGGCCTTGGAGGGTAAGATCTGACCTCAAAATCATTTTTGCAGGAATATTATCCAGTGTTTTTTGCAGTCCAAGGGTTTGAATTATTATTATTATTATTGTTGTTTGTTTGTTTTTGGGTTGTTCTGGAAATTTTTGAAGGGTTTCATTGATAAATCTTAAGCAGAAGTATAACATTTTAAATCTGGAAATTTCTCTTCGGTCCTTCGGCTACCTGTCTGCTGCCTGTGTTTTTTCTTTCTTGCAAAAAATTTCAAAATTTTTAAAAACAACCCTTGTTGCTCACAAACCTGCGTGTTGTCATCTTGCTCCCTTTTCCTGCGATTTTCTTCTCTGCTCCTCAGCCCTTACTCCCTAGCTCTCTGCTCTCCCTGCGGTCCCCTTATTTCTCCTATTTCCCATCTCTCCTCCTCGCATAATTTCCTTTCCCGTCACCTCTCCCTTCCATGCAAATTTGCCAGCCCTCATCCTCTGCATTTCCGCCCTTCCTTTCTTTGCTGTTCGCAACTCCCTCTCCTTAACCCTCAGCTCCTCTTGCCCCTCCATTCCTGCACTAAACCCTCGCTGCGTGCTGCCTTAAACCCCTGCTGTCATCGCTGCCACCAAACCCTCCGCGACTCTCCGTCGTCCCATTGCCATTCTTCTTTGCCCATCCGCATTTTCCTTTGAATGCTGCTCCATTCACCCTCGTGCGACTCCCTTCTCGCCTTTCATTGCTGTCGTTCCTCAAATCTCCCTCGAGCCCTCCTTCCGCCGCTGTCCAAGCCTCCGTAACCTACAGATGCACACAAATATGGTTAAGGTTATATATATATATATATTTTTTTTTTTCAAGTTTCATTTGAAATTCATTTAGGTTTGAATTTTTTTGGTTTCGTTAATTTCATTCAACGATTCAATTTTTTTTGTTTGGGTTTTTGTTTTTCGATTTTTTTATTATTAATGATTTGATTTTATTTTGTTTTACCTTTTTTTTTTTTTGTAACTTTTGATTTTATTTATTTGCATGAAAAAATCTAAAAAATCCTAAAAATTTAAAAAATATAAAACATTTAATTTAAAAAAAAATCTAAAACTTAAAAAATCTAAATTTTTTTAAATTCTGGTGACTAAGGAATTAAATTAAAAGAGGATTTGCGCTTTCACATTAAAATTTTTAATGTGGTCTATGTCCCATTAAAATTTCAATTTATTAACTCTTTTGATTTACTATGTCATATTAAAAGATTTTTATTTCTTCATTTGCCACATTTAATTAATTTCCCGAGGAACAATTGAATTGATTACATAAATTTCCTTGGTGTCATTTTGTGGTAATATTTCTCTATTGTCAAGTGCGATTTATGTTTCAAAAAATTATATTGGCGATAGGAGGAAGTCAATTAATTCTAGATCCCGGACATTAATGAAAATTATTTTAAATCTAGATCTGGGTCATATTTTAGTTTTGGGCGTTTACATTGATCATTCATGATTGTCACTATTCGTCACATATTGGAAAATTATTTTGGATAACTTGTTTTTACTTAATCTACGGTTAATTGAACATAACGGCACTGGTCTATAATCATTTCCATCTTGTGGTCGTGTCTGTTACATTAGCATTTAATCTTTTTATTTGAGTTAATCAAGACTCATTTACATTCATCAAGCTGTCCATTTTTAAGTCTCCTAGAGCCTGTGTTCCACAAGATTTTATCATTCATTCACCTTAGGGATTACCCCCCTTGACTTGTCTAGGAGAGAGTCTAAATGGAGTAACGATTAGAATGACAGTCCTTACTCTGAGCGTTGTCACGTTGCCTAGACACTTCGTGTGACAACACACGCTAAAACAGTTTAGCAATTATAGATAGAACAATAAACAATAATGCACAATAGAAGATAGCAAAGTACAATGTGACAGATTTTTGGTCAATGACTAGGGCAAAACCCCATAGGGGGGGAAAACCCAAATCAATTCTTCTTATTCTTAGATATTCAATCAATGTTCAGGTGAGATACATAATCCAATTTGTACATCCATAAACAGTCAAAGTCAACTTTTGACTTTCCCATGTCAACCAAGTCAAATCCAATCAAATGAGAGAAATTTTAGCAATCTGTTACCAGTCAACAGTTTGGTCAAAGGGCTGAATTTCAGCCTGCAACTTCCACAATCAAACTCAGTCAAATCACAATCAAAGCTTGTGGTCAACGAGCCAACCAAACCCTGTGGTCAAACCAAGTTAATGAGATAGAATAGGAGCGAATATCTCAATCAAAGATGGTCAACTTATCCTTGCAATTTTCGGCCTCTTTCAACAGTCAAAATCTCGGTTAAACAATCCCTGCAATTCTTGGTCAAGGGAGAGAGAGTTGACCAGCTGTCAACAATTCAGAACAAAGAAGAAATCTCAGTCAAGAAAGGTCAACGAACCATTTGCAATTTCGGCCTTCAAGCATAGTCAACTGTCGGTCAAAACAGATCCACAAAAGCCCAAGTCAACGAAATTTAAACATAGAAGAAATGTTGGTCAACGTAGAAAATATACTCCTTCAGATTCCTTCGCATGTGTGAACTCACTCTTGCTATTTCAGATAAGATGTGATCTGTGTCCAAATGAGGCTCAACGAAGTTGTATTATGTGTTTGAAGAGGTTGCTTTTCATACGAGGGGCCGACTTGGTCAAAGTCAAAAATATGAGTTGACTCCATGAAATGCTAATGAAAATTTCGACCGAAGTTGCCATCTTCAACACTCCCTCTCAGCTAGGGAGGAATTTCTGGCTGTACCATAGATCTCATCTCAACTGAACAATGATGTCTCGATCCATAGAAGAAGGAGAATGATTCACATTGACAATAGGGGAGATTGATTTACTACAACCAATTCCATGGCAATCATAAATGACCTTGGTGAAGATCACACACACCCTATGTCTACTGACTGATTCTCACTTAGCTTGATTCTTAGCGATCAAGTGGTAGAACACCTGCATCCAACACTTAGGGGAGATCAATTTACCACAACCAAGTCCATGGCAACTACGTTCGACCTTGGTAAAGATCACACACTCCTAAGTCTCCTCACCCACTAGCCGGATGGGTGGCAATCTTGACAAGCTTAACCATTTCAATATGGCCCTTGGTCAGTAATGACACGAAAGTGACTTGCGGGTAGGATGCACACTGGGGTATGTACTCACCTAAGTCCATGGCTCCAAGGAGTACCCTCACACCCAAGAGCCTCACTGCTCATCCCCCCAACCAAGTCCATGGCTAGTTGAAAGACTGGGGGAAGTGCATATGCTCAGTGTCCTCAATTAGTAGCATTCCCTCCCAAGGAGAGATACATTCTTCTGCACTCCAAGCTACTCTTTGAAGAATAAGAACTTCTCTTTCAGCAAAGGCTTGGTGAGAATATTTGCAACTTGCTTATCTATTGAGATGTGTTGGAGCCTCACTGCTCCTCTCTGTACCATATCTCTGATATAGTGGTACTTGATCTCGACGTGCTTTGACTTGCCATGAAACACTAGATTCTCTGAAAGTCTGATCTCAATTTGATTGTTACAGTATATCACAGTCGTATCTTGCACAAGATCAAACAACTCTGCAAGGAGCTTCCGCAACTACATTGCCTCACAGCTAGCCATACTAGCTGCAATATACTTTGCCTCGGTTGTACTGAGAGCGACAAATCTCTACTTCCTGCTCATCCATGAAATCATGACAGATCCTATTGAAGAATGTAATTAGGTTCGGTCTTCATAAATGTATTTGAGTCATTATGTAATGTACTTATGAAAAGAATGAAAAGAAAAGTTTATTATTATTATTATTATGACTTATTAAAGCATGGGTTTCATGCTTGGGTCATCATGTTTAGGTCAAAGTCCCATTGAGGACTTCTAGGATTTATATTGAGTCATTAGAGTCATTGTACATTTAATAAGACCCTTCTTGGGCTTTTGAATCATGCAAAAAGAATTATTTTTCAATCAAAAAATAATTGTCACCTCCACACCAAGTCGACCTCAAGAAGATCAAGTCTACCCAAGAAGGGTAATTCAACCTCACTAGAAGCCTATATATTGAAGCAATTCAATTCATTTGAGGAGAATCACTCACACAGTTCGATCTCCTAGAAGAAGTCGTGAAAAAGTGTGAAGTTGCAGTGAAAGGAGGAGAATGGCAGGATCAAAGGTTTTGGGTTTTCTGCCTCTCTCAAACGTGTGATTTTCTGGGCTACGACATCAAGGTCGAAGTTTTGTTACAACATTAAGAAGTTCTGTTATGGAGGAGAATAGCAATACCGATAATTCTTTGAAACTTGTTTTGGAAAAGTATGTTCTTCATCCTGAGTTGAGAGAGCAATATGTTACCCGCCATAGCGACTATCCAGTGATTGCCACTATCACAGCTTTACACGGTTGTGAAAAGGTTGATATCTCTGAGGATGAGGATGAGGCTGGCGATGGTGAGAGTGATAGGTTATCATGTGCAATATGTCATGACGTGATTTCCACTGAAAATCATGGAATAAAATTGCGTTGTAATCATCCTTTCCATCAAGGTTGTATCTTTCGGTGGTTTCTACGTCGACTTTCATGTCCGCTGTGCAGCGACGACTTGAAGTAGCTGTTGTTGCTCGTGGGTCTCATTCCTCCGTTAAATCGTTTTTATTAAACGCTCTTTTTTAAATTTTGTCATGTTTGTATAATATATTTCAGAAATCTTTTCGGTTCTCATGTATATGATAATATAATAAGATTAATAGATTTAATAAACTATTTCTCTTACTTTCATGTTTTTGTGACATTTTACACACTCGTTGTAAGTGTTAACATCTTCCTAATCTTATGTGCGGACTGGCAACGAAATGATGGATGCACGTAGGATTATTTATCGTTACACTGACGTTAGTTACCATTTTTTTTTAAATTTAAATTTATTTCAATAAATTTAAATTTTAAAAAAGTCTGTTATGGCATCAAGGTCGAAGTACGACATCAAGATTGAAGTACGAAATCAAGGTTGAAGTATGACATTAAGGTCGAAGAGCTAAGTTCTTCAAGGTCGAAGCCGATGCATTAAGATCAAAGTTGCTAGGTCGAAGCTGTTGCATTAAGATCAAAGTTGCTAGGTCGAAGATACTACTGTATCGAAGTGCTGTTGCTGCATCTAGGTCGAAGACAGTACTGGAAAGTGATCATTTGCTGAAAAGGGGAAGGGATGACTTGGTGTGGAGGAAGTATGTGTCTGAGTCTAGAGTCTTGGATTATCTCAAGAAAACTATTAAAAGAAGAGTTGTTGACTGGGTTTTCCCCAAGATTGGGGTTTTGCCCTGGTTGTCTGCCTACATCTGGTGTCCTTGATCTTCGTGCTATTGTTTTGGTAATTTCTTGATGAACTAAGATAAAAGAAGAACATAAGAAAGTTAATAAGAACACAAGAATCTCACAAGTAATTATCAAGTATAAGAAAATATTTCTGCCTTTCTGATTTTCTAACATGGTATCAGAGCTAAGGTGAAGAAGAAAGAAAAAGGCAGGTTGAAGATCTATTGAAAGAAGACTAAGGAATCTCAAGAAGTTGAGCAAGGGATCATATAAGGAGACCTTACAAGGAAAGAAGTTTACTACCTTCAAGGACAATGTCTAACTCCATAAAGGGAGAGAACAAATTAGAAGGAGCATCAAATTACAGGTCATGGAAAAAGAGGATAGATCTAATCCTCGAAAAGAATAAAGTTTTGGATCTAGTCAAAGGAAAAGTAAAGAAGCCTATAGATGAATCAAGTGAAGCAAAGAAAGCAAAGTTTAGAGAAACAA
Organism: Pinus tabuliformis; assembly: GCA_031772625.1. Classification (NCBI taxonomy): domain Eukaryota; kingdom Viridiplantae; phylum Streptophyta; class Pinopsida; order Pinales; family Pinaceae; genus Pinus; species Pinus tabuliformis. The sequence continues at coordinate 623,814,017 of CM062814.1, read as the reverse complement.
AGATTTTGGCCATGAGCCTAATAGTGGATGGAATGCATGCAGTCAAGGAGTCAGAATATCTTTAGTAATCAACAAGGAGAGTGAAGAAGAGAAAATCTCGAATGACTGTTCCGCTCATCACAAGAAGAAAGGAACCTTCAAGAAGTCCAAAGGGCCAATGCTACAATTGTCACAAGATGGGTCACTATAAAAGGGATTGTCTTGAGAATCCAGGGAATAAAAGGAGGAACAAGGATCAAGCAAACTTTGCCGAAGAAGTTTCACCAAAGAAGAACAAGATGGAAGGATCCGAAGTCAAAGACCTATTTGTTAGGGACTCTATCCCTTATGTATCCCTCAAGTTTAGGAGCCCTCACTGCTTTCCAAAGATAAGTATCTTACTCCTTGTATTATCTTTTATATTTGGTTTCCCTTACTTATCTAATTTTGTTTATATTAAATACTAATCACATTTCTATTCATATTTTCCTTGTTTAGGAAAGGCTTACTGAATACTCAAGGATTATGAAAGAAGACCTCACAAGACAAAGCGTTGGGATTACAAGGTTTGTTAGGAAACAAAGGTATGCCTTAGGCCATAAGCTTTGTTCTCTTCATGATAAAGGTATATTCATTCTTTTTGGTAATCTATTCTACATTACTAACATTGTTGTGTCTAGCACTCTTGAATCATAAAGATTCTTGATTGGGTGATTCATCATTAGATAAATCTACCCTCCTCACATCTTTTAATTATTCTTGTGGAACCCTAAAAAGGTTCTTCGTAAAACCCCAACTTAAGGGTATGTCGATGATAATGTGTGAAACCCTAGCTTACTTAGGGTTATTGATGAAGTCTAAAGAAAATGTTTGATGCTTTGATGATGTCATGTTTGGGGTTTTGGTATGGTTATGAAAACCCTAACTTGTTAGGGTTGAATGGTGATGTATGAAATCCCAAACCTTTGAAGTTTTGGTAAATTAGGGTTTGTTGTGTTATGTGTTGAAACCCTAGGGTTTGGTAGGGTTTATGAGCAAGACCCTTATTTTAGATAATGTCCTAGGAATGAAACCCTAGGCATATGTTTGTCCATCTAATCAAATATGTTAGATGTCTGAATGTGTTTGTGTCATTGGGTTTGACTAACTTATGTTATTATGATATGCTTGTGCATGATGATGGAATCCTAGATATATGTGTTGACCTAATTGTTGATGGTCATAAGTCCTAGGGTTTGGAACTAAGCCCTAGTCGAAGTTTGATACTCTAGGATGATAGTATTTGTGAATTCTAGGGTTTTGTAACTAAACCTTAGTAGAAGTTCAAATCTCTAACATGTGATGACAAATGTGACAATCTGAGATTTATGAAAGATTGTTGAAATCTGAAATTGAGTTGTGATCGGTTTTGATTATTGAAGCTTAATGGCTCATGTTTGAAATCTAGGGTTTCCACAAAATCCTAGTAGGAAGTCTAACACATGAATTCTAAAAGTTGTTAGATGCTTGTTTGAATTGATTCGAGGGTTTGCTATATGTTCTAAAAGAATTTTTCATATCTCTGAAAGAAATATTGAAGCCCTTGATATAATGAGATTGATAACTTGATTGAGTTGTTGATGTGATTTAGGGTTTGTAACAAAACCTGGGCAAGTAGTTGAAGTATAAAAGTATGTGTTATTGGTGAACCTAACTAAGTTTAGGTGTTTGATGTCTAATGTTGAATGCTTCCATTATTATATGATTTTGATATGGTTAACTACATGCTTCTATAGATTTTCTTGTACTTGCTATCTAAGTTGTGTAGGTACATAATCTTCAAGATGGTGAAGATGTTTGTTTGATATGCATGATGAAGAAAGTTGTATGGATGATGATGGTCATGATAACTCTGATGAGAAGGATGGAAGCTATGAAAGATTCTTCGATGTCATAGAAAAAAAGTTGATCTCTGTAAGTTAAGAAGGAGCTTGGGTATATTCCTTGTATAAGAATGATTAGATCCTCCTTGGTTAAGAGTGAGTGATGGATATGGTTCTCTACTTCACGTGTCATGCACTAGATGGAACTAACAACCGTAAGTCTTAGTGAAGGCCATAAGTGAGAGAAGGACACATCACTCTTGTCTTCATGGACACAAGTCCTGAGTTAAGAGGGAGGGCATACTATAGTCATGATGGATACCTTGAAGTAATTATTAAGGTGTTACTATCAGAAGGAAAGCTGATTTTTGAAGTCGGAAAGGAAGCTGAATGATTGAGGAATCTTCTGTCATGATTCGTTTGAAAGTCTTACTGTGATAAATTGAGAAGCAACATCGAGTTGTCTGGAAGACCCCAGAGGTTTGTGTTTACTTATGTACATTTGAAAGTTTGTTACTGATTGGCGTTGTGTTTGTACATGTAATTATCTTTGAGGTTTGATAGCATGCTAGTTAGACCAGAGAGATTTGTTACCGATCTATTTGATCGGGGAGGTTTTGTTACCGATTTGAATAATCAAGAGTTTTGAGGCTTTGTGTGTAAGACACATTGCCTGGGAGGACATCTGGCCGACACTTTGTGTTGATGTTTAGATCCCGAAGTAGGGAGGGTGGCATTGGTCATAGAGCTCTGACCTCAGATATGCACCTGGATCCTTGGGTTGATGGTTAGCAAGTAAGCCTGATGGTAGAGAGGCTAAAAGCTTTAGTCCATCTTAGTCCCACCCAGATAGATTTCCCTAGTCAGGTATCTAGTCCATGGCATTGCGGTGCCTAAACTGTGGAGGACCTTGCATAGATTTCCCTAGTCAGGAAGGTAGTCCATGGCATTGCGGTGCCTAAACTCTTCATAGTTCATATAGTTTGAGATATTCCTTGTACTTGTTATGAATACATCCCTAGTTAAGAGGGAGTGCTGAAGAATGTAATTAGGTTCGGTCTTCATAAATGTATTTGAGTCATTATGTAATGTACTTATGAAAAAGAATGAAAAGTTTTTTATTTTATTATTATTATGACTTATTAACGCATGGCTTTCATGCTTGGGTCATCATGTTTTAGGTCAAAGTCCCCATTGAGGAATTCTAAGGTTTATACTGAGTCATTAGAGTCGTTGTACATTTAATAAGACCCTTCTTGGGCATTTGAACCATGAAAAAGGATTATTTTTGAGTCAAAAAATGAATTTTGTCACCGCCACACCAAGTCGGTCTCAAGAAGGGTAATTCGACCCCACCAAAAGCCTATATATTGAAGCAGTTCGATTCATTTGGAGGAGAATCACTCACACAAGTTCGATCTCCTAGAAGAAGCTGTGAAAAAGTGCGAAGTCGCAGTGAAAGAAGGAGAATGGTAGGATCAAAGGTTTTGGGTTATCTCTCTCTCTCAAGTGTGTGATTTTCTGGGCTACAACATCAAGGTCGAAGTCTTGTTACGACATCAAGAAGTTCTGTTATGGCATCAAGAAGTTTTGTCACAGCGTCAAGGTCGAAGTACGACGTCAAGGTCGCAATACGACATCAAGGTCAAAGTACGACATCAAGGTCAAAGACCTAAGTGCTTCAAGGTTGAAGCTGTTGCATTAAGATCAAAGTTGCTAGGTCGAAGATACTACTGCATTGAAGTGCTGTTGCTATTATTGCTGCATCTAGGTCGAAGACAGTACTGGAAAGTGATCATCTGCTGAAAAAGGAAAGGGTTGACTTGGTGTGAAGGAAGTTTGTGTCTAAGTCTAGAGTCTTGGATTATCTCAGGAAAACTATTAAAGGAAGAGTTGTTGATTGGGTTCTCCCCAAGATTGGGGTTTTGACCTGGCTATGCACATTCATTTGGCGTCCTTGATCTTCGTGCTATTGTTTTGGTAATTGCTTGATGAACTAAGATAAAAGAAGAACATAAGAAAGTTAATAAGAACACAAGAATCTCACAAGTATAAGAAAATCTTTCTGCCTTTCTGATTTTCTAACAGATCCTAGGCTAAAGCAACACCCTGATGTGCTCTACCTGTTAGTAACACTCCTAGCCCAATCTGCAACTGTATATCCAAGTAGTCTCAAATCATCACCGAAGGCATATCTCAGTCCATGGTTGATCGTACCATGTAGATATCTCAACACATGTTTTACGACCACCTAGTGAGCATGCAAAGGTTCCACCATGACCTGGCTCAAGGTGTTATTAACAAAACATATATTCGGTTTAGCGTTGACTAAAAAAATCAAAGCTCCAATCAGTTGCCAGTACATAGAAGGATCTGCTAGACCCGGTCTTGCAACTTCATTACATAACTTCTTGAAGTTTGCCTCCATTGGTGTGGCCATGGATTTGCAATTCACCATCCCAATTCTCTCAAAGAGTTTGACAACATATTTTCCTTGGCTGAGGAAAATCTCTCCAGGTTTCTATCACAGTTCTAAGCCCATGAAATACTGCATCAACCCAAGATCTTTCATCTCAAATTCGGAGGCAAGCTCCCACTTACACTGGATAATCAGAGGCTTTGTTCCTGCCATGAACAAATCATCAACACATAAAACCAAAATCAAAGGCATACCTCAAACAACCTTGAAGTAAAGGTTGGGATTGACATTACTTTTGTTGAATCCAAGCTTTATCAGATATCCATTGATCCGAGCATACCAAGGACTAGGGGCTTGCTTCAATCCATAGAGGGCTTTCTTTAACCTGCAAACACGAGTTTCCCTGTCATGTTCCCCAAAGCCCTGAGGTTGTTCCAAGTACACTTCTTGCGCAGTCTCAGTGTTCAAGGATTTCCTCCTCGCCCTCATAAACTATGCAATCTTGTCTCCCAGCCAGTCTCTTGCCGCGCATTGCGCAGTCTCAATCATAAAGTTGTCTCCTTGAGTCCTTGAACTGCGCAACTACGCAATCCAATGATCAGTTTCCCTCCAGAATTGCACATTGCGCAGTCTCAAGGCTCAAGACTGCCTCATTGACCTCCACAACTGTGCAGTTCACCCTTCCAGTCAGCCTCCTTTTGAGCATTGCGCAGTGGCAAGCCTCAGGTTTTCTCCTCGCCTCCTTGAGCTGCGCAATCCCTAGGCCTCTCTCTCTCTCTTGTACTGTGCATTATGCAACTTCAAGGCTCAAGAATGCCTCATTGAGCTCCTCAACTGTGTAGTCTCCCTGCCCAGGCCTCCAGAACTGCGCATTGTGCAGTCTCCCTGCCCAGGCCTCCAGAACTGCGCATTGTGCAGTCTCAAGCTTCAATCCATCACTCATGGCCCTTGGAATTGCGCACTGCGCAATCTCTGAGTCTTCCTCCTTGTCCAGTGCCTAGTCCTAGCTCAATCTATCGTTTTCATGAAGCAAGCTAAACTAGGAGGTTTCTGGACTGATGCCATCTTGTCATGAGTGGATTCCACTTGCAGGTACTACACAGGATGATGCTTGCAGAGGAAGAGAAGCAAATCATACGAGAAGACACTTGTGAAGTTGAAACTATGAAGAGGTCATCAAGCGAGAAGTTGAAGGAACACCAGTTTACGACAAAAGGCCAGAGATTAGGATCACATAAGGACTCCATACCATTCAACCCCTTGGATGGTGAAGATGAAGAACAAAGCAGATCTTTCATGAGGATGAAGTACTGAATATACCTCTCATGAATATTGAAGACAAAGCAACAAGAAAAGCAGCTTGGCATTGCCACTTCATCAGGGAGTTGACATCATTGTCATGTTGTGACTTGTATCAGTGCCATCACAATGTCATGTGTGTCCATGTGTCTTGCCACATTATTTGTGGATATGATGTAATTATCAAAAGGAAAGGACAAAATGTAATGTGTGGAAGTCCAAGAGTCATATGTGGAATATGAAAAGTCACATAGTCATATATGGACAAAAGAGTCTCTAGGAGAAGTCCAAAGTCATATAGAAGTATAAAGGTCACATTAGAAGTCTAAGAGTCATGAGGGAAGCTCAAGATTCATGGGGATATGAAATGTCATTCCTCTTGTTATAAATACACACTCATAACTCAAGCAAAGGGTTGTTTTTTGGAGGCTTAGCCTTGGCTTCTCTAGCTTGGCATAGGAGAAAAGATCATCCTTTGGAGAAGCAAAAAGTGACTTAATGTTCCACTATTGGAGCTAGTGGCTCGCTGTTGTAATTGTGTACTTGGATCTTTTACTCATAATCAGAAGTTTGATGAGCCAACACATTTTCTTGCATGTATCGTGAATGTAGTAAGACTATCCTTCGTATGTTTACGGTATATGTTTTGTTCACATGTACTAAGGAAATTGAACTATTTCGATGGCTTTAGTACTTATCTTGTATTTGCTTTACTGTTCGGTGTATCTATGTGAACTACTTCGCTATATAACTAATGAACTTTTCCTTGCCCTCGTGTATCTCTCTTAGGATAGTACTATTACTTCCCTTCTAGAGGCTCACTTTTATTTCCCTCTCGTGAAAGTCTCTATTTACACATTGCAATTGGTGTTTCATAGTGTCAAATTGCTAATTTCAAAGGTTATGTGCTACTCTCTTATGTGGTTCATTGTATCCAAGGCAAACCTTAGAGTTATTGTAGCTGGGCCGATACTCGAGATGGGGCTCCTACTTCAGATGGTGTGAGGTCTAATTGGGACTTCACATCGGGGAGACCCCCTTGGTTGACGAATTTCCAGCACTGTCAACATAATGTGATTGATCTCTTCATTTTATTTCTGATGTATTTTGTTCTCTGAGTTAAATACCTGTGTGTTTATTTTGTCAACAATTTCAGAAATATTTGAGATAAATATTTATGGGTTTTTAATAAATTGTTGAAGTAAAGAAAATCAGATCTGGTATAAAAGATTTAACAACATTAGCCCTTTTTTAACCTTTGGTAGTTGATGGTCAACCTAGGTAAGACCAAAGTTATGATTTTGAATAGGTAAAAAAAGGTCATCTAAAACTATCATTTCTTCGTTAGAGGGAAGAGATTAAGATCACCTTTACAAATACATATTTGGGAGTACAATTTTTAGGGCCCCATGTTAGTTTGAGGTATGCTCTTTAGCCTCGAGTTAACAATGGTGATGGTTTCTTAGCTTTGTGTGAGAGAATGTTTTCAACACCACTTCTAGTACATGTTGTCCAAGGTGTCTCTCATCGACTCCATTATCAGACAGAATTCTTTATGGGTTGAAAGGTTTCAAGGCCTTGCTTGCTTGTGATGGACTAGGCCATTGCTGAAAGGGGCCAAACCCTTCTCCCTTAAGGCATGATTAGATGCAAACAAACAATTTCTTGACCTAGTATTCTTGTAGAGTTTGGGGTCTACCCATTTATCTTGAGAATGTGTTTAGTGTGGTCTCTCTCCTTGATTGTGTTCAGGTTTTCCCAACACAACTACAGATTAGGATTGATTTCTATACTTACCTATTGCTCATCAGAGGTCATTTCTTTAGCAACTCCCTAGATGGGCATGTTGTTGGTTTTCAAGGGTCTTAGGTGTTTTAGAGTTGATGGGTGTTTTTGATGGACAATTTGCCTATGCTCAAATGTTGCCTAGGTGTACCTAACCACCTCTTATTAGGTAGAAATTGAATAGGTATATGGGACAACATTTACAAGTAGTTCATACAGGTCACTTAGACTAACCCCTTGGATAGTTTATTCTGGATTATGGCCCTCTATGTAGAGCACTTCATGGAGTTGAGGGACTACCTCACTGTGTGAGCTCCATACATGTTTTGTCATTGGATGCATGCTATTTGCATTTGCTTGGGCTAATTTAGAGTGGGTTTCCATAGATTTCGGACAAATGCCAAGGAGCTTCATTGTTCTGATACAATCTGTGAGTTGTTGCATCTCTAGGAGATTGAGATGGAGGAGCATTTCATTTTTCATTTCCCTAATTATTATGACATTCGAGGAAGATTCTATTGCATATTTAGGAAGTCAGCATTGCCTTAGAGACAAGGGAGGTGCTCAGATTTTTTCAAACATCTTCTAGGTCCCCAACCAAACTATTATTTCCTTTTTAGCAGTGCTTCCATTCACCATAGGGGCCAATTGAATGACTGACACTAATTGTAGGTAGTCAAACACTTACGGTGCATCCTTATCAACATACTACACCCAAAAAAATGAAATTAAAAAGATATTTTAGGAATAAGAGGAGGTGGGTGTGATGCATCTTAGTACTAGCCCATATTCTTACCCCATTGGCATGGTATTGAAAAAACATGAAAACTTGTGCATGTGTCCAAACTTTTGTACTCTTAACAAGTTTAGCATCAAAAATAAAATTTCCCATCCTAGTGATTGATGACCTCTTGGATAAGCCTAAGGGGCACAATGCTTAACTAAATCAGATCTCCACTTTGTCTATCACCAAATTCAGATAGAAGGAAATAGACATTCCTAAGATAACATTTCGTTCACATGTAAGACATTATCAATTTTTGGTGTTGCCTTTTGATCTTTGCAATGCCCCATCCCCTTTTTTTTCATATGTGGTTCACGGACCCTAGAGATTGGTGACCGTTACATCCACAAAATATTTGTAAACTCGGTAGATCCATCCGAAGGGATCACTTCCTGCCAGCTCAACCACGAAGCCTGATCCCGAGGGTGTCGAGAGAATTGAACCCATGACCTCTTAATAGCAAAGGTGCTTTAACGACAGGGACTCGACGTATTAAGCTAACCCTCGGGACTATATATATATATATTATAAACTATAAATGTGAATGAAATTCAAATTCAATAATCAAATGCATTGATTCATACATCATAAGTTATAACTGATTCAATGAAATAGAAATAGTAAAATATTGTATACATTGATTTAAATTCATCATTCATTATCCTAGAATTTGATTAGTACTAATAAGTAAATTTAGTAGATACTAAATTCTGAAAACTGGAATAGTAAATTGAAATTACTCAAACTCAATAATAGTAAACAATGACAATTCAAAGACTTAGTTTGAGGTCATTAGTATTTAGTGTCAAGACTTGAAATTTAGAAGTGAAAATAAACAATGGACAATGAACCAATGTTATTAGAACTACACTGGTCATCGAAACGGTTGACCCCAAAACTAGGGACTGGCATCGGACCAAAAAATACATAAATATTCATGTGTGTACATATGAATACAAACCATTGCAGACAAATATGCAAAGTTTCTCATACATATAGCAAGTGTGCATATAACCAAAATAGCACCAAGTGCAATCCATCTTTGAACCAAAAATACATCAACAAAGAAGGTTTAGATGGCCTTTGTAGTACATAAGAAATCATGCTACAACAAAAACCCACATATCATCAAAATCATTGCCTATATTGGGAACTTCATCATCAATGTCACCCTTTAAGCATTAAAATAAGAATCCAAAGGAAATATTGCAATCCCCCACAATCCTGAAATTGTGAAAACTATTAAGTGTGCTGGATTTTGAGTGGGGTCGAAAATTCTACTTTCTCCATATGAAATCCACTGAGGTTGGAACCATGCTCAAACATCCTAAAACAATTAAGGGTAATGTTAAAAATTTAAGTTTCTTCCTTTTACTTTAAGAATTTCACATTGCCATTAATTACATAGCATTAGTATGGCCCTTGGGTTGAATATCAGGCTTCCCCACTCAAATTATTGTTTTTATGCAAAATTCAGGGGGGATGCCCAACCCTTTTTTGAAGGGGGACTCCCACAAGCACCCCTTTTGGGGAAATGAACCCTTTTTTGAAGGGGGACTCCCACAAGCACCCCTTTTGGGGAAATGCACCCTTCCTGGGAGCGTGTGAAATTGTGGGGAGTGAGCTCCCCACCCTAGGGGACACGTCCCCAGAGCACACTGAATTTTATCGACAATATTGTACTCAACAGTCCTGTTGACCTATTTTCAGGGTCATTTGTTAGACATTAAGAAAATGATCTTACTTTAGCTAATTTACTGAAATGATACAAGTCAATCACTAGCCTTCCTTTTGGTAACATAGGTAACTACCTATGCAATCTACAAAGTATAGCAGCAATCCCTTTCTCCTTAATTTTTATAAGGCTAATAACACACTTTCCACTCAACTCAAATCTGAATTTTCATGCCCAGAGGTTCATTGGATTACTTTCAGGAAGGTAGATGAACACGGGAGCTAAATTTCAAAGAAAATGACCTTAGTGACAGTGCAGAGAAAACAAAAGCAAATCAGAAAAAATATTACTGAGCATGTTTGGATGTAGCCTTATGCCTAATGAGGCATTTTACTTGACCTCCATTTGACAAAACGAATCATTGTCGTCAAATGCATATTATATGCCCATTGCTGTTTATATGTATGTGCCTTTGTCAAACAGGCATAGCATATTTGTAGTCTATTGAAATGCATAATTGCCAGTTGAACTTATAGAACCAATTGAAAATTTTGGGCCTTTTTCAGTAACTTCCAATGTCTATCGTTTTTGTTGTGGTTTCAAGGTATAACAGTTCTTATTTGCAACTATTTATGATTTTCAAGTATGGAATATTGCTAAGACATCTCAATTGTTGAATAGGCATCATAGATTGGGAGATGCGTGAATGTTTGGTAGCTTTTTGTCTAATCTTTACTTTTTTCCATTGGAGATATTGGGGCTTGCTTAGTTCCTTTCTATGATTTTCTTGGAATTGTTAATGTATTATTCATTAGTATAAATATTTATTTAATTTTTTTTATTAATATATATATATTTTTTAAATGACACACATCAACTCCATCTTGAACTGTGAAGGAATTACACCTCTCATACTGGGATTTAAAAAATACATATTGGTAAAGATTTTTTTACTTTCAATTACTTTCTATTTATAATAATAATCTAATTTTAAGTTCATGGCCAAGCCAGAGACAAAATTGGTGTGAGACCTCCTTGTTTTTCAGACAAGGGACCCACCTCCATGCAGCAATTTGAATTTTTTCTTTTTTCTTTTTTCTTTTTTCTTTTTTTGTTTGTCTAGTTAAGACTAACCTAAGTACCCACAGGGGATTATCACAAGGAGTGCCTTAACAGCGCACAGCGCACCCATTCACTGTCAATCCAAAGCCCCGTGGGCTGAATATTTTATTTATGGCGAACATTGAAATAATTTATATTTATTAATATCTTTTTCAAATGCCACGTGTCAACTCCATGTTGCACGTTCCTCATTCTGGGCTTTACTGGGCTGTAGAAAACACCTTTTGCAGCAATTATTGCTTGGATCTTGCATTATGGGGTTGCTTTCTTTGTATCAAGTGCTGTGTGAAACAAATTTATGCATGCATAGCAAATTGTAGCTGATGATTATATTTTGCTTGTGATTAGATTTGTTCCAGGCCACTGTATGGATGAGAACTAAGGTTCTCATTTCCGTCTCTTTTGATGGTACAATCATTTTTTAGTCTGTAGTGGGTGCCTAACTCTGGCCAAATGGCTTCATTAACAGTTGATCACATTAAGATGGCAACATGATTGCACTTATATAGCCGTGTCTTCGAGGGTTTTGAACCTGAGTCTCCGTAAGTCAAATTCAGTATGACCTGCTTGATCCTGTTGTCCAGTATTCAGATCTAATTAAGGTTTTATGATTTTTGAATGTAGTTCTGTCAGCATTCCATCTTAGGTCTATTTCTTTTCTCCTTTATTCATCCATTAGAGCCCAAACACAATTTCATTTGTTTTATTGCTAGTGGTTTTAAAACTATTCCTATTTTCTTTTCTTTCATTATATGTTTTCCTTTTTGTTCTGTAGTTCAGATAAATTTATTTTATTCTTTAATCAGAGGACGATGCAATCATAATAAAATGAAATTTTTGCAGTGGAATTTGACTTCAAGTGTGACACAACATCTTGGTCCTGAATGTAGCATGTAACCAACTTTTCTTTTGAGTTTTTTTTAATCATAGTATGCATATCCAACTTGTAATATTCGTTGCATTCAATTGTTTACAAGGAATAAGTAGTTGGCCTTTTCATTTTAGTGAAGCATCAGGAAGTGACTTCTAAATTCGATGCTTTTTATCCAGAGAAAAGATACCATGCAAGTTGTATGTATAATGTTCTTGTTATGTTGCTCCAGGGGTGTTCGATGAATAAATTATTATGACTATGATTTCCTAACATTCTATTTTATCATTAAATATTTCTCCAAGAAACCCTGCTGATTTGTTGTGTTATCACAGATGATTGACGATCAGGACCTCGGATTTTCTGCAAACTTTTTGGGCATATTCATCTTTGTTTTAGTAGTTGCCTACCACTATGTGATGGCTGATCCCAAGTACGATTCAGGTTTATAATAACCTGAAAATTGTTATGGGAATAGATTGCTGTATCTCTGGAGGCAACAAGGGCTAGCAAAAGAAATGGCTTTTACACCATGTTTATGCCCACCCTTGAAAATTCTATTTACAGGTTTACAAATCGTGAAAGATGATAGTCCTTGATCTGATTTGATTTTGCATGCCACAAACTGTTATGAAGTAAAAGTTCCCATGGTTGATTATGGATGTTTTGCCTAGTGAGAAACCATAATTCAGAAAATTTTATCTTACACTAAGAAATATGGTAATGCAACAGTAATAAAAAGAGTTAAATTTAATATTGGCGCTTATGTCATATTTTTTGGTAAACAAGTCACTATATTAGTTTTTGTTATCACATTAAGTTTCGACTCACTATCTCATGGCATTGCTTTTCTATTTAAAGTTTACATGAGAAAATCTGCATAGGGTTAGTGTTTAGCTATTTTATTTCATGATATTAATGAGGGCTTCTTTTCATTCACAAGTTATTGGGTAATTTGTGTTGTGGATTGCATATATATGCAATCTGCAACACAATTTGTGTTGGGGATTGCATATTGCATATATATGCAATCCACAACACAAATTACCCAGTAACTTGTGAATGAAAAGAAGCCTTCATTAATATCTATATTCTTTAGAGGACTCTTCTAATAACTTGAGAACTAATTTTTCTTTTTTTTTGTAATGTATACAAAAATTAGGGAGTTAGTTACCATTCAAACCAAATGGCAACAGAATATATTATAATTTCTCTTCGTAAGAGATGCGAACCAGAAACAAGGACTCTGATTTTACATTAGTAACTTAAAAGGAGAGCCATGACTTAAACCTAAGTTCTTTCAAATAAGAGAGACAATTTTAGTTGCTAGAAGCATGATTATGTTCTTATTTTATGGTTTGTTTAGTTTCCAATCTTGTTTAATCAATTTCCGCAAGGTTTGAATTCTTTATATTGTTTTTAATTAATCAATTTCCACAAGGTTTGAATTCTTTATATAAAGTAGGCAATTAACATATGTTAGTATGTGGCCCAATAGGTTGTGTATGTTGAGGTCTATCTTTGCCAATTATATTGTTGCAATACGCAAGTTGCTCGTCTTTGAATAAGTCCACTCTTATGATATTTTGATTTTTAGGTCAATTCTCAATTGTACCTCATGCCTAGAGTGATAGTTCATATGTGCTTTGCTCCTAAGGATCCATGCGATGCATGGAAAACTTATAATAGGAGATGATAATCATGTCCACTATTTGTGAGATGTGACTCATATAATAAGTTGCGAACAAAATGTAACATGCTTTGTACAAATTGAAATTGAAGTGGGTTAGATTAAATTTCATATAATTCAAAGGGTTTTCAAAAAAGAGTAGACCATCTACTCTTCATTTGTTGGATTACTTTTAAAGAAAATAGGTTCAAGTTTTAATTAGTGTAGTTTTTCTTAGTATTGGGTGTTTAGTAGAATGAGCAAACCTTTATCATGGGTAAAAAACCATTACGTAAAACTGTTTTATTATTATGTTTTGCAATCAAAGTGTCAAATTCAATAAATTCTTCATTAATGAATTCTAGCTAAAGTTGATTTACTAAGACAAGGCTTTAAAAATAAAATTGTAGTCTAAAAACCCACAAATTAGCTCGGAAAATAATGGAAATTCAGGGCAAAATAATGACAAAATCCGACAGAAATTTTTGAAAATCTGGGTTACAACTATCAAACTTCAGGATTTTGGGTGCCCTAGGGGTTCTTGATGTTCTGAATCCATTTCAACCATAAAAAACACTTCAAACGCTCCAATGCTCTGATTTTTTGATATTTTTTTTTTACCGGATTCTAACAAGAAAACTACTGTCTGTGCGAATTTGTGGCATTGGTAGACAACGCCAAAAATAAATATATGTAGAGACTTAAATCTTGGAGTGGAGTTCTTTGTGACATTCAAAAAACTAGATAACAACTTAAAATTGTAAAGCAATTTTATGGTTGAAATGCTAGCCCAAAGGTGGGCATAATCTTGGAAACAAAAAAACAACTTTGAAGATTGTGGAAAACATGTATTATTGATTCAGAAATCCCCAAAGAGGGGGTTAATTGAAACACACTTGAATTTATATGTTTGGCACCATTATTTCTTGAGGCTCTTGAAGTTGATAAATGACAGAAACATGATTGCCATCAAAATGTTGAAGTAAATTGTTGATTAATGTTATTGTCTAATTTGTATATGCATATTACATAATTTCATTCAAACTATGGTATATGGAGTTCCAAGTGCATGTGTAAATGTTGTCTCATTATAGACATCTTTGTAACTTTATTAGTTTAAATGCACATATATAATGATACATAACTAGCTTTAGTGTATAATGATGCTGGTTCTAAAATTGGTTGTCACCAATTGAATTTTAATTAATGCAATATGGGGGCAATGGTTTCAACTCAAAATAAACTCTAAGAACTCAAAAATATATTGAAGGATTGGGAGTGACTTAGTGAAAATGATTATGCAAAAAATTAAATCCTTAAAGCCCTTGTATTTCTTATTTTGTCTATGTTTAACTCTGCTTGAGATTATGTATTCAAAATTTGTAGGTAGATCCTTCCCTTTGCTATTAGTTGAAATTATTAGGATCTAGACTTCCATGAGTTGTTGAGTTCGATATAGTGTCGCTCATTAGAAAATAAGTGTGTTGACATATATGGCAAAGAAGAAAATAACTTTGTTTTGTAAAATAACATTGCTAATGTATGTAAATCTTTATAAGTGGGTCATTATTTATGTTAGTAAGATTGAAGTACTTACTAGCTAATTAATCAATGTTCAATGTCATCTTCTCTAAAGAACACCCACTAGGTAGTTGATGTGTCGTTACTTAATTTAAACCTTCATTTATTAAATAACACCCAATAGATAGTTGGTGCTTGTTAATGATGTGGCCAAGGGTGGTTCAGGTGTGGCTAGTAGAGAATACTTAAGGAAGGAAGAAGCTATGCAATGTTTTGCCGCGTATTTTTTTTTAAACTATAACCGAGAATTTTATATGAATCAAACTCTGCATTTGGGGATGTAGCAAAGTTTTGGAGTTACATAGATTTGCTTGTTGGCTGAAAGCATCTAGTTGAGCAAAAGCCTAGTCCTCTGAACAATATAGCATCAAATTACTACATATATATAAATGTTAGTGGTGAAGACCTTGTAATCTATGCCTAAAATTCCAACAAAGTTTAACTTGCAAGCAAAGTAAATAGATGAGAGGTTGTAGACTAGACCTTGTGGGGGATTAGGCTTTATAGGAGGAGGAGCTACATTTCAAGTCATGAAGTGAAAAGGAAGGAGAGCATATAGAATTTGTAGGAAGAGAATGGAATTGAGTGCCCTATAGACCTATTCACTTCAGTTCTTCAATTTGACTCTTGAGATAGCTGATTTTATCTTTCACCCTTTCGAGTTGGTTCCACTTGAAAATACATCAATTGAAGCTAAGCCATGCTATCTTGGAGATCAAAGGTCCTATAGGAAGGAAAATATGGGATTGGGCATGTGTTACCATCTTTCACTAAAGCTCCACGGGACTCCCCATGAACCAAATACACCCTATAGACCGAAGTACCAATGTTGGTATCCACATAATTTTTGATTGAGGGATTGAACAAAGCCGATACAATGACCAATCCAAAACTACAAGCCTCGCCTCCATCAAATTCCTAGTTAGACGCAGAAGTAGGGTTGCCATGCAACCCAAATGAAGGGGTGACATCATGTTAACCACTTATTGTATTGTCATAGTGACTTGATTCCTTAATTTCACTTGATTCGCAGTGTACATTGCCATATACATCGAGGAGGGCAATACCGAATGAATTCATATTTGTAATAGAGGGAGGGAGCATCATGTTGCCTCTCACCATGACCGAAAGTGTCCTTAGGTGATGTGTGCTTACATTACCAAGTGTTCTCATGATCTCAAGATTGGGGAATTATAATCCCTCTTGTTGATTCTTAATGTGCTCTTGACGTTGCATATGGAAAGATTGGCAACTGAACTCGCCTTTGAGTTATTTTGTCTTAAAGCATAGAAGGCATGGAACTTCACATTGAAACCATGACCTCTTTGAATCATTTTGAATGTTGAATTGAGCCTAAAGTATGGAGGGAACATTTCAAAGTGTAAATGCCTGATGATGAGAGTTGAGTCTCCAACATTAGTTTGCGAATATTCAAAGTGGTTGCTTACTTGATTCCTTGTACCACCACATTTGTCTTTGCTTGGCTTTTTGTATCTTTGTTGAGGCTCCAAGAAAAGCTTCATTCTTCATTTCCTCCAGGGTGTAGTATTATCCCCCCTGCTCTCCCTCTCATAACTTCCACCCTTATTTTGTCAAGTATTTTCAATGTGGTGACTTATTTCAGGTTGCACCCTTGAAAAGGCCTTGTAAACAATCTCAATATCTCTATAGGTTTAATACTTTTCTTCTTCCTATTTTTACTTTATGTAGTGTATATTTCTTCTAATGTTGCTCATAATTCATTGTTTCTGCCATATAAGTACACTAAAAGTGGGGTCAAAGCTCTTTATTATGTTGATACACACCCAAGTTTTAGGCTTGAGAGAGGTTTTGGTATGTTAAACACAAAGATATGCCATTCAATGGATAAAATAAAGGTTGGGAAACATCACCCATAAGATATGAATGGGATCCTTTGGTTGGACATCTTTGTACACCTTTATTGATACGTGGTAGGTAGTATTGCATTAAACAAAATCTTCTCATGAATTTGATCTTCCATGTGCCTCGACTATATTGGAAGCCAATTTTGCATACTTGAAACCACCTCTTAAAATGTTTTTCTACTATTTGTTGTTATAGTACATTGAGCACAATTTTTGGGGAGATTTGATTCACGTCCTAAAAGATCGGGTTGAATGATTAAGGATAGAGTTGCTTCTTTGTTAGTGTCATGAAAGATCAATTGAGTACTCTTGTTGGAATTCCTTAGGTATATTAGAGCATTGTAATGCTTAGAACTTATTTGCTCTAGGGGCCTTGTCAAAACCTTGCCTTTGTAGCACAACCAATGTTATTCCTACATAATTGCAAATATCATGAATTTGATAATTTTGATACACATTAATCTTCAACAATTCCCTAATAGTGAAAAACAAAGGACTTTGGAGCCTTTCCTGGTCCAATTGTGGGGGAACTATCCCAAAAGAATTATGCATGAAGCTAATTGTGTTGGTGTGGCTCTTTGGTAACCCAAATGGTCCCATGTGTGTAATGAGAATGGAGATTTGACTCTAACACTCGACAAATTCCCTAGGCCCTTGGAAAAAAAAATAAATAGCCTCATTGCGTTCATTCAAAACAACTTCTTCAACTTCATCATCCAATTACTTCACAGGCTCCATTGGTAATTAATTAAACATTTGGAATGATCAAATTGGATTGATAGATAACGGGGAATATTTAGTAGGTGGTGGTCATTGCAATATGCCATCCTTTAGTGACAATCAAACACTAATCATACACATATTACCTAAGATAAATTTGAAGAAGTTTGATGGCTTAGATCTAGTGAGATGGATTGGCTAAATGGAACAATATTTCTTGTCATGATATTAATGATAAGCAATAGAAATTCCAAGTCAAGGTTTTACACTTGGATAGGGAGCATTGGCGGTAGTGGAAATAACATAATAAGCATATGTGGAGCACATTACATGGGACTAAATTGTGACGATCTTTTGTGCTAGATTTGAAACTCATACCCATATTTTAGGGACACTGACCAAGTTATGTGAAACCAACATAGTGCAAGACTTGATTGCTTCTTTGGATAAATTGGGAATTAGAACAAAAGGTATGACTAATTAGTTCTTCTAAGAGTGATTTATCAATGGTCTTAAAGAGGAACCAAACCACATATCTTGATGTTTATC
Organism: Pinus tabuliformis; assembly: GCA_031772625.1. NCBI lineage: Eukaryota > Viridiplantae > Streptophyta > Pinopsida > Pinales > Pinaceae > Pinus > Pinus tabuliformis. Next base: position 623,795,816 of record CM062814.1, on the reverse strand, counting down.
CACACTACTTGGTTGCAGGCCTCTTAACTAGCACAAAAGGTCCAAGCGCTGGTCCCAATTGCTACTAGTGACCAAATTTTGATTCAAGACCTTGTTCCACTATTTTGCCTACTCTACCTTCTTCTCAGTGTTTGCAGTTCCACAAGTTGTCCTCAACATAAATGGAAAAATGTCAACATCTTAACCTGCTCTATTATTGTGATGAATATTTTTCATCAATATCACCTCATTAGTCATGTTCCCGGATATTCCAAAGGATGACTTGAAACTTTGTCGAATGAATTACTCAATACAAGGCCTCCTTGTGAGGAAGCCCAAATTCCCCCCCATGCTTCGTTAGAGGCACATGGGGTACATGTTGATCAAGATTTACACTTACTTTAGGGTAACTAGTTGTTCATCGAATATTCCAACTACATTTTTGGCACTTTTGAAGTGGGATACTTGGGTCACATTGCTAGCAAGACAATGGTGCAAGTTGATCCCAAGAAAATTGAGGCTTTGATAAACTTGGCATCCTTGAAGATAGTGAAAATCTTATGTTGTTTCCTTGGTCTCATTATCTCTTTTTGAAAATTTGTGCAAAGATATGGTAGAGCAACAACCACATCGACAACATTGTTTATAATGAATGCCTTTATATGGGATGATGCATCAATGCAAGGTTCATGCCTTCAAGTGATCCATGTGAATTACTGTTGTCTTAGTCATGTTGGAGTTCACTAAGACATATCCTAGAATGTGATGTATCAAGGAAAGATATTATGGTAGCATTGATACAAGATGGGCCCTTATTAACATTCACTATTAAACCATTGTATGATAGAAACTTGGGTAGATCAACATATGAGAAATAAAGGATGGTCTTCCTTCATGGGAGTTGATATATGCCCATTGTACCTCATTAATGGCAATTCCAAATCGAAATAGAGCATGATAGTTGAAGTAATTTTTAGAACAATGTTTGTTTTCAGTGGAGTAGAAAAGTAAGCTACATTTGTGATATCACTTACAAGAAGTGCAAGGACAACACAATGACCAATGCCTTGTCTAGGAAATATTAGAAGGAAGAATCCCTATTTGCTTTATCCTTACCAGTGTTTGATTATATTATAGAATTACTTTGGGAATGTTTGGCTAATACAAGGTTATTCAAATCATCCAACACTAAAGGACTTAAACCCCCCTATAGCCTATACTTGGTAGAATGACACCTTGAGGTATAAAAGGTGTATATTTTTGGTGTAGAACTTTGCTTTAAAAGCATGGGTGTTAGTAAATTGCATTCCTCTCCCACCGCAAGTCACTCTTGTTTAAAAAAAAAACATATGGAAGGTCTATTCTCTCATTCTTTTGGTACAAGTTGAAAGACATCCATACACTCGTCGTTGCATGTGACATGTGTGAAGGGAACAAGAGTGAAACAAAGAAGGCCTTAAAGGAATTTCAATGTTTATTGATCCCTACAACTATCTAGGCTAACATTTCCATGTATTTTATCATTAGGTTTACTAAAGTTGGAAACAAATTTATCATCATGGTTGTAGTCAATCACCTTTCCAAACATGCACACTTGTTCATTACAATGCATGCTTAGTCATCCATAGTTGCATAAGCCTTCATGGATTAAATTTTTAAATTAGAGGGCATGCCTAATTCCTTTGTTATAGATCATGATCCCACCTTTAATGCCGAACACTAGGAGTTGCATAAACTACATGGCACCAATGAAAGATGAGTAGGGCTTATAATCCCCAAACAAATGGTCAAATTGAGGTGGTTAATAAGTGATCAACAATTTTTTTATGATTTTTTTCATCAGTTTGACATGGCCAATGGGTTCAATGGTTAACCCTTGTTGAATGGTGGCACAATATAACCTATCATGGTGGTACTAAAATGTCCCCATTTGAAGTTATATATGGATGAAAACCTCTATTTGTCACTTCATACTTACCAAACACATATAAGTTTTGGGAAGTAGATATCATTGTTAACACGAATGCTGCAATTGTCTATATACTTACAAACAATTACGTTTTGGCTCCAAAGAGAATGAAGGCATAAGCAAAGGAATGTTGTTGAAAGTTCTCCTTTGAAGAAGTGGATAGAGCATTTCATTGTTCCAACCTTATAAACAAACATCTCTCAAGGAAAAATTCCATTCAAGTTTTATGGCTCATATTACATCCTATAGTGCATTGGACAAGTTGCCTATAGATTCTCTCTCAAAGTAGTGAGTCCTTTCCTTTTAGGTAAGTGATAACACTTGAGCCTATGTTTGCTAATTGAAGAGTTGAACACATCACCTTACAAGTTGCCTTCAAAAACCAGTATGATGTTGAATAAATTTGGAGTGTCAGCTTGTGATCAACAGATCATTAACTAATAGGAGGAAACCTATAAAAATGACTTTTGAAACCACAAAGATAGTAGGGTGGGTGATCCGGATTTAAACAGGAACGCAATAAAATACAGAGATAACCATAAAGACAGATATGCAGCAGAAATAATACCTCAATTCATTACTGTAAAATATTGAAATATGCTTACAAACAGAAATGGAAATAAACCAGCTAGGGCGATGGTAGCTTATCTCTGAGAAGAGATGTGGTGGCTACATGCCTCTGAACTGTCTTACAATGAGGCTCAGAGGCCTATTTATTGTTGAGAAACAATGGAAAACCCTTCAAATTCCAAAACCTAACCCTAGAAGATGAAATGCCAAATTGTGGGCCCCGTTTTTGGGTAAGTTGGTACATCAACTTCCCGGGGTCGCGAATTGGTCGTACTATATCTGTTTGATGTGCACGCATCGTTTAACAATCTAAACTACTCAATGAATACCTAAGGCAATAAAGTTGCTACTACTTTCCACTTTCTGAATGAGCTTTTCATTTCAATTAATAATCATTTTTACGCATGCTATGGAGGTGAAGAAGCAATTATCAAACAACAACAGAGGGGAGATTGGTGTTACGAAGGGGAGTAGTAATAGAGGGGAATATGAATTATGAAGAGGAGATAGACATTGGTGTTATGAAGGAGAACCATAATATTCACTTTATATATGAGCTACCACATTTGGACAACGAATTTCACTTTTTAGTATATCTTTGGTTATTGATTCAATATAATAAGAGTGATTTGTTAGAAGATATAAGATAAGTAGCTATATAGAGTTTAAAGCAGAGAGAGTTGCAGCTCAGACAAGTTGTCCACATGAGTCTCTATGCTACAAAATCTATATTGATCACTTCGATATGCATACAAAAGGTATTATCCTTTGAGACTGACCTAAGGAGGGGTAATTATTCAATACCTTCCATAGAGTCTTGATTTATAGATAGATTTCTCATAAAACTATTGATGGGAAAAGTGGTACTAACTACTTTCTTGTTTGTTTTATTGAATAATGACATTTTTTGATAATATGATATTTTTTAGTAGCATGTGTTTAGTATGCTAAGTTTCAACATGTATGTGTCGATACATTGACATTGAATCACTCCATTTTTAATGTGGTATCCTTTTATTATAAGCTTGGCATTGGCTCAACAACCATTAAATAGAAATTATTTGGTTCAAACTCATGTGGGTATTCTTTTTTTTACCCATGGAAAAAATCATTTATTTTCTATTTCATTGGAATCAAATAACACAAAATAATATTCAATTACAACCTCCTAGACAAGTTTGTCAAGAGCTATGGCATTCTAACAATCCAAAACCTAAAACAATCATACATAAAAATAGGCAAGGTCCCAATGATTTCAACAACTTCAATTTCAAAAAATATTGTTGGTATTCACCCTAAGGAAATCAATGTCTTATTTGGTAATCACTAAATGTATTTGGCAATTCTCGAGTGTTTATTGATTGGTCCCAGGCCCCAATCCCATGCTAAGAAGGAAAGTATGATGGTATGTAGCTCTCACTTTGCATACAACCTTGATATGACTTTTGGCTCCATCAAAGAAGATCCAAGCCTTCGAAGTATCTATCCTGGGCCCAATTGGAATCATGTTCTTCTTTATACCTTATGTGATGAGTTCCTTCATTGCTGTTTTTTTTTGCACAACCTATTGTATATTTGGGACTTGACTATCAAATATGGTTCTATTATGGTGTAACCAAATATACAAAAGGGCTAAACCTGGAAGACCAGAAATATGCTCCAAAGTTGGGGTTTTTGTCCACTCTGTGAGGCATTTCCCTAATGACCTACTCGATTACGTCCCTGCGTAGGCCTCCTCAAACAAGATCATTCTCCACACCGCATGTGAAAAAACACAATTGGCGAACGTGTTTCATTGACTCTTGATTATCACAATAGAGTGGTCATCTTGTAGGCCCTTCCCATCCTCATCTCTGAAAATTATCTTGCATGAGGATCATGTTATTTAGAGATAGCGATAGAAAGAGGTGTATATTTAAAGGACAATGCCATTTCCAAACAACTTTATACCACTAAAAAGGGCATGAATCTAATTCCCAAGTCACAATCACTTCATAAGCTAGTTTCGCCTCCAACACCCCACACTCTTTGTTCATTTTCCACCTGAGTTTGTTTGGGTCTCTGCTCAATCTAATTCCATTATGTGCAAGTGACAAGACAAGTTGTGTCCATTCCCATGATAGGTTCCTTGAGAGGCCCAGATCATTAGTTGATTCCCAAGGTCTTAGGGACATATCATTGCCACCAGGATCAACCGTTTCAAAAAGAAAAAAATGCCTCTGTACCTTAATGCCATTGCTAGATTCAAGGAAATTATTCTGAGGCCATCACCTCCTATCCATGGATCTTTTCTTAAGTCTATTTTGCTTCCATGTCCACTTGCAAAAAGACCCTTTTTAATATGTTAAACATTGACACCAACACCTTCCAAATATTCAACCGTCCTTTCAATGATTTTGTCTCTGATCGAACCCAATCTTTGACTTTTTGATTCTCCCAATACTTGTCTCGCATCAGAGTTCCCCATAGGCCATCATCAAACATGCTGCTCCAAAGACTTTTAACAGCTAGCACCTTTGCAAAAATGAAAATATTTTTGAGCCCCCATCCTCCTAATTTCTTTGGGTTAGCGATCTATTTACATCTTGCTAAATGCATCCGTTTCTGTTTTTTTCCTTTCTAAAGAAAACAGAAACATAAACTTCTAATTCTATTCAAAATTTTCCTTGGTACACTATCCAAGGCCAAACAATAGACTGAGATCGCTTCCAAAACCGATTTTACTGGGATCAGTCGACCTGCCAAAGAGAGCCATCGGTTGTACTAGTGATTGATTCAACGTTCCACTTTCTTTACCATCCAAAGCCAATCTGCAACTCGGTAACTATTAGTCTTTAAATGATAACCAAGATATCTTATTCCCTCATCTAAAGGAAAAAACTGGAAAGAAAGTAAGGTTTTTAAATTTTAAATTAGACTTTCAGGAGCTCCATTAGTTAACATCACTGACTTGGCAGGACTAACTTCCATGCATGTGGCTTCATAATACAACACAATTATGTTCCAAATACTTCTCCATTATTCAATCGTGCCATGTCCAAATAAGAGAATGCCATAAAAAAATAGCAGTTGAATGAGTTTGACCATTGTGGATATTTGTATGCCTTTGATTCTCCCTTCCCTTGTCGCATGGTTAAGAAGAAGACTTAAGCCTTCCACCACCAACAAAATAGAAAAGGTGAAAGTGTACATCCTTGTCGAATTCCTCTAGAAGATTTAAAAAATTGGGTTGGTATGCCATTGACTAGTACCGTGAAGTTTTTTGAAGTTACAGATCCCATTATCCAATTAGTAATATCAAGAGGTAGACCAATTTGTAGTAAAACTAGTCTCAATAAGACCCAATTAACTTTATCATAAGATTTAACCAGATCCAATTTCAACACTAACCCTAGGGGGTTCTTGAATTTCACACTATGTAGTCCTTCTTGTGTTGATCCAATGGCATTGAGGATCTATCTATTTGTCAAGAATCCAAATTTTTCTTTAGAAATACCTTTTGACAATTGTTCCTTCAAATAGTTAGCTAGAATTTTTGAAATAAAGTCGTATAGGAAATTACTTAAAGATATAGGGTGGAACTCCATGAAAGATTATGGATATGTCTTCTTTGGAATTAATGCTATGAAAGTGGCATTGAGTGCCACTGATATTATTCCTCCCATTTTAATATCTTCCATGACACTAACCATATCTTGAGTTAGGAGGGGAAGAACTCTAAATAAATTTCCATTGTCCAACAATTAGGTATCATGCTCTTTTCCTTCTTGGATTTTTTAAGAACTAGTAAAAATATTTTCTGTGTAGCCGACTTCTTAAGAACCTCAATAGAGTCATTATAAAAATTTCTTGGAAAAATTCTCATGACCTTCAACTATGCTTCAATCCTAGGAACCTCTGGCTCCTGAAATAAATTTTGGAAAAAATTGAGAGCCAAATTACTCAAACCTACTTGTGAACAAATGAGAGAGCCATCTTCCCTAGTCATCTCCCATATGGTGTTGGTTACTGTCCAGTGCTTCATGAACTTATGGAAAAGCTTGGTATTATTGTCCCCTTGTTCAAATGAGAGAGCTCCACTGCATAGTTTCCAAGTCACTTCCTTCTCATCCATAAGTTATTTTTCCTTACCTTCCAAAGTTTAAACTTTTTCTAGTTCCTCCTCTGAAAGTATTCTAGATGGTTGAGTTTTATACAATTGGGAAATTCTAACCTCCATTTCCTTGATGTCCTTCTTTTCTCTTTCCTAACGAGCTTGATCTCATACAATGACCTCTCGTTTAATATTATTTAGGTTAAAATGAAGTGTTCAATCACAGATCCCGCACTTGAAGAATCATAAGACATCCAATTGGATCTAACCAAATTGGAGAAAGATCTTTCTTTGATATTTGTACGATGCATTTTTATTTCTTTCCTTTTTCCCCAGTTACAGGAAAATAGGGGTGTGACTTGTCAGACCTTCAGAAAATTCACCTATCCAACTTCTATTGTGACTCATTGTTTCTAGCAAGTGTTCGGTCACTAGAAAATGATCCATCCTTTTTGTGATTCCTTCAGATCCTGCTTGTTTATTGTACCACGTTTGACGTATTGACATTGGTTCAATGTCAACCAATCCTAATTATTCTAGTAATGTAATAAAAAACAAGGAAAATGGATCCAGTCTGGAATGAACAAATGAACTCCCCAACTTTCCCAGTATGAAATGACAAAGTTTAGGTCTCCTCCCATAATATAAAAAGGATATGACAACAAACCTGATCCTTTGGCTTGTTCCTAGAAAAATTGATGATTTTGGTAAGGACCATAACAATTAACAACTTGAAATGAACCTCATCCAACATGGCAAAGCCTTCTAACATAATCAAACGAATAGCTAGAAGTGTAGATATCACATATACCCAGAGTCCAGGCCGTCACAAGACCTCTTGAGAGACCTCGAGAGTCCATTTTACTTAACTTACATCTAACTAAAAACATATACATAAAGTCAACCAAATTTTCTTCGATATACATTGTTTCTTGTAGCAAAAGGAAATTTGGGTTATATGATTACAAAAATTATTTGAGGGCTCATTGTTTGGGGTGCCCTCCCCACACGTCTGATGTTTAGTGAGAGGATCAACATTATGGAACCTTTCTATTAGGCCTGGTATCCCTAAGCACCCAAAATATACTGCATAAATCAACATGGTCATGTTGTCTCATCCTTTTCTCTAAGACCCATCATCTACTTAGATAAAATTCCTTTCGTCAAGTTGTGTTTCCTTTGACAAGCACATCTTCCTTTACTTGTATCGATTGCCGGGAACTCACAAGTTGATAAACATTTTGGCAGAAACCCTTTTCTTCTAGTAGGCAGTCATTCATATAGGATTCCAATTCTCTTGCACTACCCAAAAACACTTGTCCTAAAACACGTTTGGAATGAGGTTTGAGTATTTTGTTTGTTATCACGTCGTAAATTTCTCTAGGTTGAAGAGAGAAATCCCAGAGGTAACCACAAACCACTTGTAAGCTAGAATCTAACCCTTCTAGCTTTAGAGAGGGCTCTCTCTATATGATTTCAGTCAATGAATTGGCTGAGTAGTTTGTATTTCAGGCTGCTATGATGATCAAAGGATAATTTTATGTGGTGGCTTGAAGGTAGGTGAAGGAAGGAAAGCCCACTTTGAACAAGCTTATCTTTTTTAATGATTCAAGTGAATAAGGGATAATGATGATATCTTGAGCAGGGGCAAGATAGGCAACTCTATTGGAAATTAACAAATTTTGTTGTAGTGATGGATGAATATAACATTAGAGGTGACAAGATGAGAATCAAAACAGGATGAATTCAAATTTCCCTTAGAAGAACAAGAGATACATGAATGTTTAGCAGATACAAAGTAGAGCACAAAGTGAATTCTGCAAATTCTGTTATCTGAGCATGAAGAACTATCTTAGTGTCACAGAAACATAAGTAATAACAGTAACATATAAAACAAACATACAACATATATCTGACTTGAGAATCCCTGGCCAAAATACCCTCGGCCTTCTTCTATTCACTTAAGAAATATTTGAAAATACAAAATACAAAATACAAGTTTTTGCTTCCAGCACTAAATCAACAACCAACCAACCCTTTCTAGCTTGAAACATTTGACATTAAATAGCCTTACAAACTCCAAAAATACCATGTCCAGAAACAATGAATCTTTGATCCATGAGGTGGGTTGAATTGATTACAAAATTAGTAACTTGAACATATCTCCAGTGTTTTTCTTTTAGTGGAAAAAAAACAAAAACTCACTTAGATCTTATCATACTATCTTATCTTCTAGATAATGTCCCATCCATTCATTTTATCTTTATCTCTAGCATCACAATAGCAATGTTGAAATCTGATGAGTTGGAGTAAGACCCATCTGATGTCTCAAACCTTTCAAAAATTCGAATTCACAAATAACATTTCAAAAAACTTCATAATTCTAGCAGCAGGAAATTGTAAAAATGGGTCTCCAAGTAACACTTGTAACTCCAAAACGGTAGTACCTGTGTAAAATATGAGATAGGGTTTTGTATAGGATATTGTTTTGAAGAAAAACCTCTCTCATTTTCTTCAAATTATTCCCCATCTCCTCAGAAACTATTCTGTAAAATCATGACTAAAACAGGAAAATACATTGTCTGAAAAATAGGCCTTAAAGATTAGTCGAATATCAAAATCCATGGCACTTGTGAACAAACTAGAGGAGGTTATTGTTCTTTGGTCTGCTATTGATAAAAATATATTTCCATGTTTTTAAATTCAGCTCCATGTGGTCAAAATCATTGTTTCAAACTAATGACTAAACCAAAGTATTTGTGCAGCATTGTGCAACGAAAACAGGGGTTGCACAACACTTTAGAAACAATGGTCTAATCATGACTCTAACCCTGATTTCGACTCATTTACAAACATTAGGATTTGATTGTTAAGACCTTATCTCCAGATTAGCATAAAAGTGAGAATCAAGTCGTATCAAGGATATGTGGCTTTGGAAGGATGCTGCGTAGCGCTGTGTGCAACGATGACTCTGTGATGGTTGTACTTTATTCTTGATCACTGGCTTAGATGCAAATAAATCTTCATTCTTCAACCATGATAATTAACCAGTTTTAACTCAACAATGTAGACAACTGAGTGAAAGATATGGCGGTCTGTCCATTCCATTTGAAATTGTTACTATTTTGTCCTGTTGTGTGATGTCACACAATGCCTCCTTTGTAAAACATGATATTTTGGGCATTATAATCATTAGAAGATTTGTTTAGCATAAGATTTTGAGTCGTGGGAGGATTATATTGGTAATTTCATCTCTAATGCGCAATCATAACTTTTGAAGGTGGAAATGGAAAGGGACTTGTGATAATTATATGATTTATGAGTGAAGAATGATTATATGTATAGGGGAGTAGGGTAGGGGATTCAAAACACAGGGAATGGGAAATAGGGAACGTAGAATGTAGAATGTAGGTTATAATATTTAGGGGAAAATAATAGATTAGGGGAGAAAAGAAAGGTGGAATTTCAATAGCTATCTTGCTTTAAGCAATGATATTTTCAATTGTCACTATCTCATGTAAACCTCATGACAGACCCACTATTGACACATAACCCATGACTCAATTACTCAAGATTTTGACAATGTTTCCCAATAACTCAAGACAACTTCATGCTTTCTATCGAACCTCTTGATGACCACGCCCATGGCGGATTTTTGGATAGTGACATTCGAACTGATGACAACAACCATGACATTACGTTCGATTTTATTCAAACTGACCATTAAGTAATTTGAAGAAATTTGATAAATGAAAACCTACTAACACTAACATTGGTGATCACCAAGGAATAAAATCCGAGATAGGTATCCAAAATTAGTGGATGGTTTTGGAACTTATCTAGAGCCCATTTGGACATTGTTTCCCTCCCAAGTCTTTTACCCACTGGTTACAGTGACATCTTGACCAATGTAATAGTTTATAGGGAAAAACCCTTTAAAACTCTAGACTCCTAGAGAAAATTTAAATCCTCCCTTTTCAAAGAGAAGGCGTTTTCCTTGGTCCGTGTGGAACCTCCTCTCTTAAGAGGGTCAAATTCGGCCACCGCAATGGTCCTACCACTCCCACCACCTACTCCAACATCACTTGTGAGTTGTTGAGTCGACTGCAATGTTGGTATAGGGAGGGGCTAATGAGAAAGGGGGACCTACTGAAAGGCCTGGTAAATCCAGGAAGTATTTCCCCCCCAGGGGGAGACTCAACTTAAGACATATCGATACCTCCATTCCTTCCTGAGAAACATTAACTGAAACAAATGAACAACCAATCAATTGTTCTTTTGGGAGAGTCTCTTCTACTGCATTCGAGGGGTCAAGGAAAACAAGTAGCCCTTGTCGTTGCTCAATCTTCTCCTTGTTCTCTGGGTGTGAACCACCTTTGTCTTGGGTACTACTGCTGTTGAGTCTTGATTGACCAAAAAGTATCCATGAATCGACTTCGACCTCACCCTATGATTTCCCAAAGCTATTGAAGTAAAGAATGGGAAAGCACGTCTTAAATGCCCTACCTCTCAACACCAGGAACATCTAAAGGGGACTCCCAGGTAATCAACGAGTTGTATGAAAACCCATTCGCCCCAACTACCTCTATTTTAGGAACCATGACTTTACTAAGGTTCAGTTCAATGAGCACCTTTTCCACCCTCATATCAATAACTCCAATAAACTCTGACACCTTCTCATCGAAGCAGAGGAATTTCCCAAGTATTTCCCCACTCTTTCCATAAAATTCCTAGTCCAAAGTAGTTCAAAAAATAAAGGAAAAAGAGGCTAGATATGTTGAACCACAAACAATTTTTTCTTTGGCTAAAAGTCGAGTGCCAACTTTTGATCATGCAACTTGACAAATCCTAGAACCACACCTTCTTCTTCGTAAAGTTTGCATTTTATTTACTATTAAAAACGACATTGATCCAACCCTTAAATAAAATTTTGACTTGAGGAATGTGGCCTAGGCTCTTCCCCAATATTCTTCCACCCACTTCTCCAAGCCTTGTTTTGACACCTTCTTCCTCATAAAATTTCCGACCAAACACATCTCACAAAACATCGAAACGTACTCCATGCTAATATCATATCCTAACAACACTCTAAATTCCCCCTCCCTTAGTTTGATACAATTATCTTCGCACTTTTGTTTAAAATGACCCTTCTTCGAAAAATCACTCTACTTTGCCGGCATAACTTTCTGTTGGAACTGTTTATCTGGTTATTCAATCAAGGGATTTTTCTGAGGCATCTCTTCTGCATGTGTTGACCTTGATCTCAAGGAAGGAATATCTTCGTCAACAAGTATTTCACATTAATAGGCTCTTGGCCCGTCACCTCCTTTTCCAAAATCCTGTCGTCTCTTGTCATTGTCAAACTGAAAGTATAGTCTCTTAATAAAAGCATGATTAGGGCCATAATGAAAACTCTCTAATGTATTCTCTCCAGAAGAACTTGCCACTTTTAGAACTTCAGGAGTCCTTAAACTCACCACATAGTGTCTGACGCAACCTAGTACTTCCAAGAACTCCTCATTTGACCAAAATGTCACTTGGGACATCTACTCACTGTACTCAAAATACACCTTGTCCAAGGAATCCATATTTTACTTCTTTCTACGCCTTTCGTGCATGTGATGGCGACCACTTAGAGTTCAATCTGGGTTGCGACTCTTTAAAACCATCGATTTGTGATTCTCCCTAGGAGATCCTGACCCTTAGGGTTTCATGGCCTGAAATATGGTGGATTTGTCCACTGTCCAATCGCTTGGACCAACAACTGTTCATTCATTAAAGGAAATCTTCAATTTTGATTTACAAAACTCACTCCACAAGCCACATAAAATGATAAAGGATAACCCAAGAAAAATGCCTTAAAATCTACCTTTGTTTTGCCTCAAGAAATTCGGGTTTACTTGCCTCAGATATGCAATTTCATCTCAAAGATACATCCTACTCATGATTTAGATCTTGGTAGAAAACTCAACTGCAACTCTCTCTTGCATTCCCACCCTTCGATTGAATTTTCCACACATCTATCCTATCATTGGTTGCATTTACCAATGCTGAGAATTCTTGGATAGTAGGATTTGTGCGGAGGATGAGATCAGGTCGAAAGCTATGCATCTCATGTTTGTTAGTCCTTTGATAACAATTTGGAACATTTCTCGATTTGTGTGTGCCATCCATGCACAAGGGCCAAGCTAATATTCTTTGTATCGTTCCAATTTTTTCGGATGTCTCCGATGCAAACTTCCCTCACTAACATTGGCTTCTATTACCAAGGAATGATTATTGATAAATGACACTGCCAATGAGAAATTTAATTAATATTTCTAACATGTATGTTGCTTCACCATCTATTAGTTATACATTATCAATTTACAATACATCTTTCAAAATATTCTTATTACTCAATGAAATATATTGAAAATTTATGCATGTTAAAATTATTTCGAATGTGTAAATAAGTCTCTCTCTCTCTATGCTAAGCAAATTCCTTAGGAATGGCATAAATAATGCATTGAAAATCAACTTCAAAATTTCCTCATTTTCTATTTCGTGATATTAATGTGAGAGTAGATAACAATTTTAATGTCTCATTGAAGTAGTGGTTCCTTAGAACTAGTAGTGATTCAAAGCACTGACTTCCAACCAAAAGCATGATATTATTATATCACCTCACCTTATAATATTTTATTTTTTGTGTGTTAAAATTGTGGTTTTTTGTTATTTAAAATGCATTGATGAATGTATAAATGTATTCAACACTATAAAAAGATATTGGAGAACTCAGATTATGTATATTTCACAACTTAAATTTATGATTCCAAAAAATCCTAACAAACAAAATTGACTGAAAATATGAAAAAAGAAGAAGCCAAAACTTAGAAGATTTAGAATACAGGTAAAAATCTCATTTTACAATATCTCTCAACCCCCGTTCTTGTTTGTCGTTGCTCTCGAACCCTTAATCTTTGCTTGATCCCATAACCCTTCTAGAGTCCTCTCCTGTGGAGGGGGTCCCCTTCCCCCTCCACTTGATCCTACCACCACTGCCTTCTCTTCCCTCATTCCTCTCTTGTCCCCCCTGTGATTGTCCTTTATTATATAAGTTCATAAAATGCTTGGATACCATTCCATAAATCGTTTTTCTCCCTTATTTTCTCCACAAGGAATCTCTTTCCATTTCTGAGCGAGGTTAGGTAGTGCAGTTTACTGACCTCTAACCCTCTCCCAAAGTGGTGCACAAATGAATAGAATGAAATTGGTCTCCCAAAATTAAGGGAAAAGTCTCTGCTTTGTTGATTTTCTAATTGCAATAGAGACTAGCACAATATTTCTAAAAAACTAATAATTAATTTTGATATTGATTTTCTTTTAATTGTTCCAATATATCATTACGCATTTATAATTCATAAATTCAACCATACAAGAATAGTAGAACAATCAAGATCACAATGCACAAATAAAACACAAGATTTACCCTGGAAAAACCCAACAAACTTTTAATAGAGAAATTATTTTGCTCAACAAGAGACACACCTAGACATTCTAGTCATTAACTAGGTCACACCTAGTCAAACCTTCCATGTCAATCCTCCCAACCTAATCTAACAATTCGCTCCGTGTGATGTGACCTAGAATCCCAGAATTTTAGCCCCTAGCTATTGCACAAGAATTTCGACCCTTGCAACATAAATTTCCCAGAAATATGTGAACTACACAGAGAGAGAGTCTATCCACTCGTGCGAGCTTGAGAGAGAGAGAAAGAGATGTAATTCGTCCTTCTTTATCTTCGGTAAGATGCCAAGAAACTATCTTCATGAGAGAGTGGAAATTGGTGCCTTAAGAGGGAGGTCGAGATGCCTTTATATAAAGTTCTGATTGGGTTGAACGGGTGACTCTGCCTGGGCCAAAATGACTTGGAGGGAGGTTGAATTGACAACTTGGAGCCAAAAATTTCAAATTCAAAAATTCAATTTTTCTTCTCTTAAAAGTCCAAATGGGACTTGACTCATAATATAATTTTCTTTTGACTCTATCATTTAAAATATGCTTTACAATAATCAATATAAATACATCAAAGGCCAAATATACATTATGAAGATTGACCATAATACAAAATTTGACACTCCTTCTTAATTAGGGAGGTATTCATAATCACTGTCATAGATGTTCACAAGTTGACAAATTTCTCTAAGAAAAGGTTGTATCAAATCATCAAAAACACCATCATTACTAACATTATCATCTACCTCATCATCCACTGGTAGCCATATCCTAGTTGGTAGCTAACCTATGGCTTATCATCATCATATCAAGACTCACTCTTCCAGAGTAATTGGTCCTCAAATCCCAAGGCCTCTCGCTAGGCCAAAATGATGAGATACTAACTCAATCCTTCTTAGGGAGTACTAGCAGACACTCACTCAACCCTTCTAGTGAGCATTTAAGGTCTCAATGCTAAAAGACCTCACTCAACCCTTCCTTGGTTAGTGATCAGGTCTTGATGTTGAGAGACCTCACTCAACCCTTCCTTAGTGAGTGATTGTGTCTAGATGTTGAGAGACCTCACTCGATCCTTCCTTGGTGAGTGTTTGGTTCTAGACCTTACTCAACCATTTATAGTAAGTAATTGGGTCTCCTCACCAAGAGGAACTCCTTCAACCCTAAATGGGGAGCACTTTGGGCCTCTCGGACCATTCTCCCTATCGAGAGAATGTTCATCCATGCTACTATCAAATCAGTACACAAACTTATCTCTGGGAAACAACTTTGTCATAATACCAACTATATGTTGATTAGTAGAGATGTGTTCAAGATTTATTTCTCCCTTTGTACCATGTCTCAGATTTTGTGGTACTTAATATCAATATGCTTCAACCTATCATGGAACAAAGGATTATCTAAAAGCTTTACACAAGTTTGATTATTAAAATATATCACGATCAGTTCCAGCTCTTGGTCGAGTAGTCCTACAAACAAATTCTAGGGCCATACTACTTCTGTACATGCTTCATTGGCTGCAATATATTCTACTTCTACAGTGTTGAGTACGACATATCTCTGCTTAAATAATTGAGACTTCTGTGATCCATAACAAGTTTATAAGAGCAAATTTTGGAGATAATCATATCAAAATTCATTTTTCAATGCGCTTCTAACCAACAAGTGTGGTTCATCATCAGGACAAGATGAAGAACTAGATAATGGCAACATATTAAATAGAGAGACTCCTCATTCAAACGACTAGAAAGATATCATAGATCTCTACTTCTTGCTTATCCAAGATATCATAGTGGAGCCAATATTGAAGCATACACTTGAAGTTTTTGTCATCAACACTTCCTTCCCATTCAACACTTGTATATCCCTGAAGTTGTACATCATCATTGTTTGTGACATATCCCAAACCATAGTTGATAAGGTGATTAGTATTTAGCTCAAAAATCATATGTGCTCATAATCGCTTAAAACCTGAACGATCGCGTCTGTCTCGTCGATATGATCCCAACGCAATTCGTTTTATTCAAAATGGAGCTCATATGAGAAAGATATTGCGTTTTGTCCACTTTGCCAAATAGAGGAATTTTGAAAAAAAAAAGTACAGTCATTGCACAGTTAGAAGTCTGCACTGCTGACGTGGAAGTTGACTGTGCAGGTCAAAGGTTTGGTCAACAGCTAGTGGGGTCACGCCAAGTGTTTCATTCTAATTGGTCTATAGTTTGATGAAATGGCGTTTTCTTATTGGGCAGGGGATGACCAATGTAGAGGAGACATGTGGCAAGCCTGGAGGCCGTCACATGTCCCTCCCCAATGACCTATCGACCTCGGTGAGCAGTGACAAAATTTTATGGCAGGTTGACGAAGTCGAACGCGCGACCTCCCCCGCACAAGACCAACGCTCCACCGATATGCCACACTGTTATGTCTTAACAATCTATGGGCACAAGTTTAAGCCATTGGCGGTTGGGGGAGGAGAGGGCCATCCCCCTCTCCACATGTGACCAGTTACATAACCGGAGGCCAATAGTTTCTAACCGCATGGATTAAGCGGGTTTAAAATTAATTAAACCATACTTATCACTAATTAACTGTGGATTTAGTTGGTGGATATTTTGGTGGGTCCGATAAATTCAGAATTTCTCCAAATTTGGTGGAGTTCACTGGATTTTCTCTAGTTTTAGTGGAGATTTCCTAGGAGAAACTAAATAGGCCATAACTTTGGCATATTTTGACCAATTTGGGCTCAGAAAAAGTCATTCCTAAATTATTTTGATGTTCTGAGCACATTGAAGCAGGTTTTAAGAGAAGTAGAGCATTGTAAACAACACTTTTTTCCATTTTTAGCTAATAAAAAGGCCCAAGGAGATGTAGCCCAATAGAGGTGAACTCCTTTATCAAAATATTGTGCTAAGAGTTCATTTTGATGGTTTGTTGTATATTTGTTTGTTGTTGTTCAACACTTTATTTACATGCTATTTTTCTTATGAATTTGACATAAAATTTGACATATTTACCTATTACATTCACAAACACTGTAAGGAAATCTATGCACATAAAGCAAATGAGGAGATTTTTTTATTTTTATTTTTATTTTTGATTTATTTATTTTTTAATTCTAAAGTTGAAATTAGCACAACAAAACTAACATTCAACAACATATCAAGTTGGTATGAGAGGATGGTTATTTGCTTGATTACTTGGGTTTTGTGCAAGTAGGATTTTAATGGCTGAAAATTTGTGATGCTTACAAGGTTAAATTTGTAGAGATGTGAAGGGAAAATATTGGTTGCAAATCTTGAGGTAATGCCCAGAAGAAGGAGAACCATAAGGCCAAAATCTCCACTCAAAGTTTCAATCCCAGTTGCACTTGAAGCACCTCAAGTTTTACCTTCAGTTGAGATTGAGGAGGTACAAGCAGTACCAGAAGCTGAGCTTGAATCCAAAGCCATCATGTCTGGAGTAAGAGAGACTGAAGGTATTTAATAAGAGGAAGCATACAAGAAATATTTCAATGATTTAACTGACATGGTTAGAGTCCTCTATGAAGAGAAGAATATTAGAATGGTTGGAGAGAGTTCTAAGTCCCCACATGGAGAGGGAAGCTTAGAAGATAAAAAAAGATGAAAATAAGAATTCAAAGGGTAATGGAGGAAAGCCTCCGCCATATCCACCATCCTCATCATCTTCCTCATCATTTTCATCATCCTCATCATCACAAACAACATCATCTTCCACTTCCACCACAAAAAACTGTTCATACTCATTCAAAAGACCCAAAAGAAAAAACTCCCTTACTCAAATTGGACATTAAATTTGAACTTCCCATGTACAATGATGAGGTAAATGCAAAGAAGTTAGACAACTGGATTCAACAATTGGAGGTTTATTGCAGAATTCAGAACCTTCAAGAAGATGACATAAAGATCCAGTTGGCTTCATTAAGGCTAGGAGCAACACTAATTTGGTGGGAAGCAAAGACTCAAGAGGAAATGCAAATTCATGGTAAGATATCCATTTCTTGGGTTGAATTTGTTTCTTCAATTAAAAGATAGTTTTATCCTTTAGCCTACATGAAAACAACCATTATGAGTTGGCAAAACTTAGGGCAACTCATGGGCCAAACAATTCAAGACTATACCCAGGAGTTTAGGAAAAGGGCTTTGTTGTTAGGAGTAAACTTGAATTCCCAAGATACTCTCTTGAAATATATTTTGGGTTTACTTTCCTACTTAAACACACTATCCTTATGTTCAATCTGAGCAATTTAGATGAGGTATGTCTGCAAGCTACACACCTTGAAGCAAGAGGAAAGAACATTCAAGAAGAGGGTAGTAAAAAGAATTCATTTAAGGGTAAGGAGAAAGAGAAGGGTGGAAAATGAAAAGGAAAGAATAATGCAAGTGTAAAGAAAGAAGGGGAGAAAACTATATGCAAACATTGTTCCAAAGCAGGGCATGATGAAACCCACTATTGGAAACTACATCCAAAACTAAGGCCTAAGAAGCCAAACAATAAGGGGAAACAAAAGATGGCCGCTACCACACAACATGATCTTGGATCTGATTTCGGTGATGAGACCAAGATTTCAGCCATGGTGGAAAATCAGCTATAGCAAGCACTAGTTCCTCACATAGTCACAATTGTTGGGCGTGGGATCCCCCCAAGGAAAGTTTTTGGGCTTAAAGCCCAAGTTTGACTAAGTCTATTGTAAATACTCTGCGATTTTCGGGCATGGAGTGCAAAGCTATAATAGAGTCATAGGGTTGTCCGCCCTTACTTTTGTAAATGTAGTGTCAGTTTGAGCGATCTACCCATGGTTTGCTGACTATGGGATTGTATAAATAGAGCGAGGCTCTAAGTGTAAAGACATCAATGACATAATCTAAGTATGGAAAGAAATCAATGAAGCAGTAAGTCGAAGTGTAGAGTTATGTCTTTGAGTCGTAGAATAGGAGAAGGCTCTACAGCTGAGTGCACAGAGGCCTAGTAGTCCGCAGCTGAGTGCGCGGACCCCTGCAGCTGAGTGCGCGGACCCCTGCAGCTGAGTGCGCAGGGCAAGTCAATTCTGTAACCGTTGGAAGCATTAATAAAGAGAAGTTTTACCATATTTCTGTGTATCTTTTCCTGTTTTATGTATTATTGGGTATGAATTGCAAGTTCATTATTTATTTACTGCGTGAACTTACATAAATGTACTGAATAAATATAATATAAGGTATCTCTTTACGTGAAGATAACTAATTTTTATAAGAAGATGAGTAAGATCCACGGTGTGACCTCAGGAAATGGCGCAAATCACTGCTCCAACAATGCGAAAGCCCCACAACCCCTGATTAGGGCTGTGCGAAGGTGAATATATTAGGGCGCGAAGGCCTCGCAGGCCAGGGAAGTGCATGAAGTAACCTGCACGAAGGCATTCACAGTTGGACTAAATCAACCCCTCAGACATCTCAAGGGTGTAGAAATATGGTTCCAGCATCCCCCCATATTGCTTCGGGTGAGACCTCAGTTCGCCCTCCATGGACTGTTGCCGAAAGGGCCAGTAGTACAAGGATTTGTTTGGTTAATTAACTCCAAACCTAGGTCAGGCCCCAACAAGCCAACAAATGGTTCCATTGCCAGGACCGGATTCTGCATAGAGATGTCTGATGTTGTATCATTGGAATCCAACTAAGAAAGAAATTGAAAGTTGGTTGGATAGGAGAATTCACGAGTTCACGGCGCAAAAGAATAGGAATCCGCAACTATCAAATGAAGACTGGTTAGACTGCTACCTGTATACAGAGATCCATGAAATTTTCTTCGCATCTTTCCCTACTAAGCTGTACGAGTGGATTGCGAAGCTAGAAGATAGCCAAGGAAGGTGCAAGCTCAACAGTCCTATTGTGTGGACCCCAGAGTTGGTGCGCAGATTGGAAGCATCGGAGGATAAGATCGCGTGCACTATTGATCACTGGCTCGATTGAATTATAGGAGGATTCATTACTGAGTTCGCGGTAGATACTTCAGTCAGCTATAGCGATGCAGGGCGACTCTTCCTCAATGGAACGCGAGGAAAGTACATTAAGTCTCTGAACACTTGGATTAAAATGCTACTATGTTAAAAGAGGATTATGAGAATACATTAATGTTCGGGGCTACGCGAAGTGGGAAAATTTACAGAAACGAAGGTAGTGAAAAACTAGAAACTAGCCCCTTGATTTCACCTCTGCGAGGGGACGAGGAAGAGCTCGCAAAGGTCTCACCAAGAAGTGTGACCAGTTTGATAAGGCAGAGGATTCCATGCATACCACCTTCGCCCACACCACCACCATCTTCACCACCTTCACCCCCATCTTCGTCCATGCCACTTTCGCTACCACCGCGAGTCAACATGGCAAGCCTGATAAAGTTGTCAATGTTCAAGGGAGTAGGAAATGAATATCAGGACTAGTTTTGGTTTGTGATAAAAGCTGTATGGGAAGCATAGGGAGTTATGGATGACAATATAAAGAAGGCGACGTTGGTCAATGCTCTGCAGGATCACGTGCTGACTTGGTATATTAAGCATTCTAATGACAATTCGAATGCGAGGATCACAGACATCCAAAATACGTTGAACAGAGAATTTAGCAGGCCGAAGTCAGAGGCACAGTCGATCATTGGGTTCAAGGAGATCACGATGCTACCAGGTGAGAACCCTTGGGAATCAGATCAGAGATTAAAGTGCATGATTCACGAAGCTAACATGACTTTGACGGATGGACAACATCACAAATGGTTTGTAGCATCGCTAACGCCGCATTTGAGGAACGCACTGTCACAGCAAAGGTTAACAACTCAGGTAGAGGCCTTGGAAATCACGATGAGGCTGCATGAGACCTCGATATAGGATCCCACCCTGGGAGTTTAATAGATTTACGCGCAGTTGAAAAACTTGTGCCTTGAGATGCAGAGTCTGAAACAAGACAGGACAGCTCGCCCGGAAGTACACGAAGAGGTATGGTGTGTTAAATGTAAGGGTCAGGGTCATGAAAAGGAACACTACCCATTTTTCACGAATTACCTCGCAAGAGGAGGATCGATACCGTCAAGACCAGAGGCCCAAGTAGGACCTAGCGCGACGCCTGTGTTGTGGTGTGCAATTTTTAAAATAGGAGGAAAGCATTCTACGGACAACTGCCATTTGTTGCAGAAGTACACGCATAATTCACAATAGTTGTTTTGTATTTTCTGTAGATTAGTGGGACATGATGAGAACACATGTAGAAGCTATGAAATGATGATGGATAGGACTCCCACCTACAGAGTTCAGGCCGAAATGCATCCCCTTGACCAAAACACAGGAATGGCGCGAATCAGATTTTGGGGGCGCAGGCGAGGACGAGGTGTAGGAGGACCTGGAAGAGGTTGTGTACAGTTGATATGTTACAATTGCGGGGGGGTAGGACATTATGCCCATGATTGTACGAATTCGATGCGTCCATCATGCTTGTATTGTACATTGTTTGATCATGAGACGAAGGATTGTCCCACACTGATAGTGAGGATGCGCGACAGGGGAGCGCTCCAACCTCCCGCGATTCAGAACCTGCAAATGATGAGGTTTGAGCCGCGTGAGGAAGACCCTAACATAAACATTGTGCTTCAAAGTGGAATTATGATAGGGGATGATAATGGAAAGAAACCTGAAGATAGTACTTGGGTTTGCAAGGCTCTGATGAAAGAACCAAAGTTTGATTTGGAGCACGCTAGGGAAACCTTCGTGGAAGCTAGGAAGAGCTTCGCTGATGCCTCCACTTTAGGAAGCATAGACAGATCGGAGCCAAAAATGGACCCATCAATGCTCACGACATTCCTAGAAACATGCATGAACCTGTTGCACGACAACAAGGATATAAAGGGATTGCAGGAACTCATTAATAGATGCACTGGGACCGTTCCAGGAGAACGATGCGTAGTCCAGAAGATTGGAAAGCATGCGACAAGGATGAGAAGAGAAATAAGATTGATTGTGCAGATTGGAGAATATGAGATGGACCAAGTGATTTTGGATTTAGGATCGGACGCAAATGTTCTGCTAAAGAAGACATGGGAGCGCATGGGAAGGCCTATGCTACAATGGCCTCCTATCCAACTGTGAATGGTGAACCAACAAAATATCCTGCCTATGGGAAGATTGCAGGGAATCACCGTGGATATTGAAGGAGCAAGCACGTTGACATATTTTGAAGTGATAGAGATTGTTGATAACATCAATCCCTACCCTGCGCTATTAGGAATATATTGGGCCACTAACATGAATAGGGTGATAAATCTGAAGAAGCACAAGATGATTTTTGAGAAAAAGTCTCCATGCGTAGTCATACCTTTGGACCCTGCAGAAGGATCACGCTACACAGAGCTAGTGCGCGACTATGAAAGTGACGACGACTTCGAATACATCTACAAGATAACTGCACAATAGAAAGATTGGGTAAATCCCACAGCGAATGGACGAATCTCATGGGAGCACGAAAGCTCCTGTATGTCGGATTCAGATGAAGAGATAGAGCGATGGAAAAACCGGTTACACGAGTTAACCACGTTGAAATACAACATGATGACAATATCGCTGCGCTGCGTATCAATGAAAGTAAGGGATCTGCTTATGTATGATGGGTTAAGCGGGGTAGATGCCTTCTTGAGAAAATGTGAAAGAGAGGTGTCGGAACAACAATGTTTTGAGGCTTTTAAATGGGCGCTACGCGCTACACCCACAAGGTGGTGGGGTATGCACCAAGGAAGCTTTGAGGATTGGCGCGAATGCAGGAGAATGATGCGCATGCGTTTTGGGAAGCCTCAGATGCGTCTAAAAGACAAGTATCATGGATGGGATGATCCACATGTGCACCTCGCCAAGCAGACAAAGGTCAATGGGGAAGAGCCAAAACCTGAGTGGGTGCACCTATTCTGTCATACCCTAGATGTTATACCCATGAACTGGTATATAGAGACGGAGCTACGCCATGGGACGAGCGAATGGGATATGTTGTGCGAAGGGTTCCTGTTAACCTTCACGTTTGAGGATCTTTGGTGGGACACTGTTGATGACACACTACAAGCAGTAAAAGAAGTTATCTTTAAGATAACCCAGGAGCCAATAGAATTGATTCAGCCTGAATGGGCTACTCATCTGAGCTACACGCTGGAGTGTTATAATGTAAATACTGAAGAAGATGATGAGGATCCACGAAAAGTTAACATTCCAGAAACTAAAGTATATCACGAGGTTCAATGATCACTGATTGAAGACCCTGACATTGACACTCCGATAAAGACAAAGTAGGTGAACATCGGTATGGAAGCCGAACCTAAGTATGCAACGCTCGACGACTACTGGGATGACACGGCGGTGGATAAGGTCACTGAGTTACTCCGTGAGTACCAGGACCTATTCCCGAAAAAGATCACAGACTTAAAAGGAATCATCAGAGATTTAGGGATGATGCAAATCACATTAAAGCCCGACGTGAAGCCAGTTAAGAAGAGGCTTTACCGCTTGAATATGAAGTACAAGTAGATGGTCCGCATAGAACTAGACAAGATGCTCACAGCTAGAATCATTGAGACGGTGAAAGAATCCGATTGGGTAAGACCTATGGCAGTGCAGGAAAAGAAGCAGAAGGGTGAGATAAGAATATACGTGGACCTCAGAAAATTGAATGACGCATGTGTGCATGACCCATTCTCAACTCCATTCACACATGAAGTATTGGAAAATGTCGGTGGGCAGGAAGCATATTATTTCACTGACAGATTCTGAGGGTACCACTAGATCAAAATTGCATCAGGAGATAGGAGTAAGACAAACTTCACGACTGAATGGGGCTGCTTTCAATACAATTTTATGCCGTTTGGATTGAAGAATGAGACGACCATCTTTTCATGCATAGTTGTTGCAACATTCAAGGAATATATCCACAAGTTCCTGGAGTTTTATCTAGATGATTAGACTGTATTTGGATTGGTTAAGCACCATGAAGTGAGCTTACGCTTGATGCTGGATACCTGCCGACGACACCAAAATGTGTTGAACCTCAAGAAGTGTATGTTCCTTGTTCCCTTTGGTAACCTTTTGGGACATGTGGTTTGCAAACAGGGACTGATGGTAGACCCCACGAAAATTGCAGCGATTCTGAATTTGGAAGCGCCGCGAAGTTTCAAATAGCTATGCGCTACCCTGGGACATATGGGGTAATACAGGAAGTTCATCAAAAGCTATGCCCAGATCACCGCGTCGATGGAGAAGCTGTTGAAAAAAGATGTCACGTTCTGCTGGAATGATGACTGCAAGAAAAGCCTGGATGTACTAAAAGAAAAAATGGCCTCTGCGTCGATTATGGTCTTTTCGAAATGGGACGAGGAGTTTCATGTCCATGTTGACTCCTCGTGCATAGCACTGGGAGCGGTACTGACATAAGACGGTGGAGAGGGCTTGGATCACCCTATTGCATTGACGAGTCGCAGGTTGTCTAAAGCAGAAAAGAAATATTCCACAATTGAACGCAAGGGATTGGCTATGGTGTATGCGCTCCAAAAATATTAGCACTATTTGCTAGGGGGACACTTCAAGATGTATACGGATCATTCCGCGCTAAAATACTTGGTCAATAAGCCTGTGTTTGGGGGGCGCATATGCAGGTGGCTTCTATTGTTCCAAGAATATGCTTTTGAGGTCATTGTGAAGCCTTGGCGCCTGAACGCGGGATCAGATCACCTGTCGCGCATTGAGACAAGAGAGGAACCTATTAGTAGACTGGAGGAAGGACTACTTGATGCACAACTCTTTTATGTGCGTGTAGCAGATGGACACTTTGAAGACAATCCACTTTCTCATGATTGGAACTGCACCGAAAGAATACTCCGTCTAGCAAAAGAAGGAACTGGTGGTGTGCGCGACAGATTTTTCTGTCATTGCGGGGCACCTATATAAGATGGGAAATGATGAGATACTGCAAAGGTATGTACCTGAATTTGAACGAAAACATATCCTCGCGGACGCGCATGGGGGCACTGTGGGAGGGCGTTATGCAGGGCGAGTGACCGCGCAAAAAATTCTTTGCGTAGGGTTGTGGTGGCCAACCCTTCATCAGGATTCAAAAGCACACTGCAAGGCCTGTGATGTATGTCAAAGAATAGGTAAACCATCACAGAGGGACGAGATGCCTTTGAATCCGAAAATGACGTTGCAACCCTTTGAAAAGTGGGCGATCGACTTTGTAGGACCTATCAAACCTCAGGGAAATAGGGGTGGGCGATACATTATCGCTGCACCAGAGTACCTGACTCGTTGGGCAAAATCGCAGCCAGTAAAAGATTGCACGGTCGCCACGACTGTGAAGTTTTCGTTTGAACACGTATTGACACGATTTGGATGTCTAAAGATCTTAATGAGTGATTGTGGTACACATTTCCTTAACGAAACAATCAGCGCGCTAACAAAATAGTTTCAGGTGTATCATCAGAAAAGCACATCGCATCACCCACAAGCCAATGGGACAGTAGAAGCATTTAACAAAACAATGGAGACTAGGTTGACTAATGTATGCAATGCGCAGCGAAGTGATTGGGACCAGTGAGTACCTCCAGTATTATGGGCTTATAGGACAACTTGCAAGGAACTGATAGGACCGACACGTTTCCGGTTGGTCTATGGAGTGGAAGCCGTAATGCCAATGGAGTATATTGTGCCTAGTCTGTGCATAGCAGCGCTCACCAGTATGATGGACCACAGAGCCCTGGAAGAGAGGTTCGCGCAGTTGGAGGAATTAGAAGAGGAATGGTTTTTGGCTGGATTCCATCAGCAGGTGCAAAAGTAGCGTGAAAAGTCCTAGCATGATCGACATATTAAGTTACACACCTTCAAGGTAAATGATTTGGTGTTACTATATGATAGTAAGTTCGATAAATTCCTTGGAAAATTCAGATTGCATTGGCTGGGACCGTATGTTGTTAAGGAGTTTTCAAACGGAGGCGCAGTGCAGTTCGTAAAGCTAAATGGAGAACCTTTCACAGGCAAAGTGAATGGCAGTCGATTGAAGCCATACACCGGTAGCCCAACTATCTGACTAGCCGACAGAAGCACAGTCTTCGTGCTCCAGGAAGTTGAAAGAAGGTGCAGTATTATAAGAAGATGCAGGGGACGTAGGAACAGATACATGGGAGCAATTCCGACACCACGGTCTCAGAACAACGAGTATATGAAATTCAGCAGGCATCCGCTCAATGCGCTGCCGACCTTGCAGCCGTCTGAGCAGAGTTGGGAGGTCTCCACGCGAAGATATCCGCACCGACAGAGTGACTTGAGGGTGAGTCACGATGTTTGTGTTGGGGGCCTATTGGGTGTGGGATCCCCCCAAGGCAAGTTTTGAGGCTTAAAGCTGAAGTTTTGACTAAGTCTATTGTAAAGACTCCGCGATTTGCGGGCGTAGAGCGCGAAGTTGTAATAGAGTCATATGGTTGTCCGCCCTTACTTTTGTAAATGTAGTGTCGGTTTGAGAGATCTACACATGGTCCGCGGACCATGGGATTGTATAAATAGAGCGAGGATCTAAGTGTAAAGACATCAATGAAATAATCTAATTATGGAAAGAAATAAATGAAGCAGTAAGTCAAAGTGTAGAGTTGTGTCTTTGGGTCGTAGAGTAGGAGAAGGCTCTACAGTTGAGTGCGCAGAGGCCTAGTAGTCTGCAGCTGAGTGCGCGGACCCTTGCAGCTGAGTGCGCAGAGGCTTAGTAGTCTGCAGCTGAGTGCGCAGGGCATGTTGAGTATGTAACCATTGGAAGCATTAATAAAGAGAAGTTTTACCATATTTCTGTGTATCTTTTCCTGTTTTATGTATTATTGGGTATGGATTGAAAGTGCACTGTGTATTTACTATGCGAACTTACATAAATGTGTTGAATAAATATAATATAAGGTATTTGTTTATGTTATGAAACCAGCTCACAAAAAGATAGAAAAGAGAGTTCAACGCATTAGAATTCAGCCTCTTTGAGGGGGCAACCTCCTTTACATTACACAAATGAACAATTCTTGGATGATTCAAATGACAAAACCTCCTTTCTATATATAGGAGTCTATGGAGTCACAATATAACCCATCCGACCTAACAATAATAATATAAATCCACAAAAATAACAATAGAGGGATTCTATGGGGCGCAGTAATAAAAATATGGGGACAATAGGGGCTCAACAATATTAATAAGGGATACAACTACAATAGTAATGGGGTAATCACTACTATTATAGGGACCTAACATGCCCCACTCCTTCAAAAAAGTGTTGTCCTCAACGCTTGAGTAGTTCCGCATGCTTCTGTATAAAATTATCATCCTCCCATGTGGAATCTTCAGTGGATAAGTTCTTCCACTTGATGAGATACTCTGAAATTGATCGATTTCGTAGCTGTCGAGTTCTTGTTTCTGTGTCTGCTTATGGTTCCAATATAATTTTTCCTTCCTCGTCAATTTCTGGTAATATTGTTTGAACTGGGAGCTTGTCGCCTATAACCTTCTTTAAACATGAAACATGGAAAACTGGGTGCACTCGAGACGCTGCAGGAAGCTCTAATTTGTATGCCATAGTACCAATCTTTTGCAACACCTTGTACGGACCATAATACTTTGGTGATAATTTATTATCCTTCTTAGCTTGCTTGAGGGACATTTGTTTATATGGTTGTAGCCGTAGGAATACCCAATCACCTACATCAAAACTTCTTTCGCTGTGATGTCGATTTTCCTGTTGTTTCATTCTATTCTGTGCCAACACGAGGTTATCCTTTAAGAGTTGGAGGACTTCTTGTTGATGATCGATGTGATGTTCCACTGCTTGAACCTTAGAATTTTATCTTAAATATGATGTGATGGATGGTGGTTGATATCCATAAAGTGCCATAAATGGGGTCATTTTTGTTGTTGTATGGAAGGAAGTGTTATACCACCATTCAGCTAGAGGCAACCATTTGACCCATTGTGTCTATTTATTAGATACAAAGCAACAAAGATATCCTTCCAAACATTTGTTTACTATCTCAATTTTCCCATCAGATTGAGGATGATAAGATCAGCTATGAGCTAACTAAGTACCAAGACAAGAAAATAATTCTGTCCAAAAATTTCCAGTGAAAATGGGAACTCTGTCACTTACAATAATCTTTGGGTTTCCATGTAGCTTTTGAATTGTTTCCATAAATGCAGTAGAAATTGTGTTGGCTTTAAATGGATGTGATAATGCACAAAAGTGTGCATACTTGGTAAGTCTGTCAACTACCACCATGATGACACTCTTTCCCTCAGACTTGGGTAAACCTGTGATAAAATCCATTGAAACATCCTCCCAACGTTGGCTTGGAATGGATAAAGGTTGTAATAGACCTGGGGTCTTAATTGTTTCAACTTTATTTTGTTGAAAAACCAAACATTCCGCCACAAACTTTTGAATATCTGATTTAAGGCCATCCCAAAAAAATTCCTTCTTAACCCTATGGTAAGTTTTTAAAAATCCTGAGTGCCCTCCTAAGGGAGAAGTGTGCAATTCCATAAGAATTTTTTGTTTGAGTTGCGAATTCTTACAAAGGTATAAGCGATCTTTGTACCATAAAGAATCATTTTTCCAGCTAAATGTATTAGATATATTGGAATCTTGTTGTGACTTTCGAATAAGTGCCCATACTTCTTCATCATTCTTCCATTCCTCCCTTGCTTCATTTATCCAATCTGGTTGGATAATAGAAATGGCGCACAACAATGCTTCCACATCCTCATCCTTTCTTGAGAGTGCATCTGCCACCACATTTTGCTTCCCTTTTTTGTAGATGATTTCATAGTCATAACCCAACATCTTTGTGACCCACCTTTGTTGCTCTTTAGAGGATAATCTTTGTTCTAAAAAGTATTTAAGGCTATCATGATCCGTTTTTACCCTGAAGTGTCTTCCCATTAGGTAGGGTCGCCATTTCTTAAGTGCATGTAGTATTGCCAACATTTCCTTCTCATAAATAGCTTTGTGTAAAAACTTTCCCTTGATTGGACGACTTTCAAAAGCAATGGGTCTTTCATCTTGCATTAAAACAACACCAATTCCATTTCCTGAAGCATCACATTCCACAATAAAGGTTTTTGTGAAGTCTGGTGTAGCCAAGATCAGTGCTTGGCACATTACCTCTTTAAGATGTTCGAAGGCCTTTGTTGCTTCTGGAGTCAATGAAAATGCATCTTTTTCAATAATGTTGTTAGAGGTGCTGCTATTCTCCCATAATTCTTAACAAACTTGCGATAATACCCTTTCAACCCGAGAAATCCTCGCAAATGCTTTATGGATGTGGGGATTTTCCATTCCTTAATGGCTTTAATTTTGCTAGGGTCTACCTTAACTCCTTCATGAGATACAATATGACCCAGATATTCCACCTCTTGTACTCCAAAGAAACATTTGGATCTTTTTGCATATAATTGTTTCTCCTCCAATAGTTGTAGCACCCTGTCAACATGATCCTTCCAAGACTTACTGTAGATTAGTATATCATCAAAAAATACTAACACAAATTTTCTAAGGAAGGGTTTGAAAATGAAATTCATCAAACCTTGAAATGTAGAAGGTGCATTGGTAAGGCCAAAAGGCATGACCAAAAATTCATAATGACCCTCATGAGTTCTAAATGCTGTTTTCAGAATGTCTTCAGTCTTCATTCTGATTTGATGATATCCTGAACGAAGATCCAACTTGGTGAGGTAAATTGATCCATGCAATTCATCCAGTAATTCATCAATGACAGGAATGGGAAACTTATCTTTAATAGTATGCTTGTTGAGCTCCCTATAATCCGGACACATGCGCCATGATCCATCCTTTTTGTGCACCAATACTACTGGAGCAGAGAAAGAACTTTGACTAGGTTGAATTATACCAGCCTCTAGAATTTCTGCAACCATACGTTCAATTTCACTCTTTTGGGCATAGGGATATCTGTACGGCCTGATGTTTGGAGGAACACTTCCTGGAATCAGATGAATAGCATGATCATGATCACGAATAGGTGGGAGACCTTTGGAAGTCTTAAATACCTTGGAATGATTGTCCAAGACTTTTTGGAGATCTGGAGAAATAGATGATTCCGATGTGGAAACATCTAGCGAACATAATTGAGCAATTACACCTCTTTGTTCCTTCTTTAGAAGCTTTGTCATACCGTTAGAGCTGATTATCTTTCTTGGTTTCCCTGCAATACCCCTTAATTCAACTTCCTTTCCTTCGGTAGAAAATTTCATGAAAAGTTCTTGAAAATTAAAAGCTATTGTACACAAGGTTTGTAGCCATTGGACTCCTAGTACAACATCAGCACCTCCCATTGGAATGGAAAGCATTGGGCTAGTCAATACATATTCTCCCATGGATAGCTTGATATTATGGAACTTTACAGAGCAATTTATCGTTCCTCCATTTGCAATCACCACTTGGCACTCTGGTGCTGGATATAGGAAGCAATTCAATTCTTTTTCTACCTTACATTGAATAAAATTGTGGGTACTTCCTGAATCAATAAACACTATTACCTTTTTCTTCTTGATTTGTCCTTCTATATTTATGGTTTGAGGAGTGGTAATTCTAGCCGATGCATTACAAGATATGGTCGGATTCATTTCTTCTTTATCTAGGCTTTGTTCCTGGAGTATATCCTCTTCCTTTGACCTTTCTTGCTCCTTTTCTTCTTCCTCTTCACAATCCATGTAGAATAATTTCTTCTCAGCACACTTATGACCTTTAGTGTATTTGTTATCACAACTGTAACAAAGCCCTTTTGCTCCTTTTTCTTCCAATTGTTGTGGTATCAAACTTATAGGTTGTGGAAGGCTAGAGGTAACAACATTTCCATCTTTATAGTTGTGACTGGTATGCTTCCTGGTTGCCATAATTTTGCTTTCCATTTTTCTTGCTAACCTGAATGCCTTCTCTAATGAATCAGGTTCCCAAAGGCGAACATCATGTTGGATATTATCCTTCAAAGGACATATCTTTTTTTTTCTCGTTAAGACTATGCTATTCTATTATGTACATAAACAGGAAAACAGTTACAATCATGCGGTCATGTTGCCAGAGGCCAAGAATGGCATTCTGGACTGATAGTAATCAGAAAAACCCCCCACCCCTGTGCCATAGCATCAAGACAAATCACCCACGCAGGGGCCTTAACACGAAGACAATTCACCCGCGCAGGGGCATCACCACTGAGACAAATCACCCACGCAGGGGTATCATCATTGAGAAAAACCACCCATGCAGGGGCGCCACCACTGAGACAGAACACCCACACAGGGGCGATAAACCGATTAGGAGCAGTAAAAGCGATAATTGACATCCCACGCAGGGGCACAAAAAGGAAAAAGAAAACTATCATATGGAGCCCTTGCATGGGCATTGACAAACATTGAACATGAAAATTCTCGAACCACACAGGAACAACGACAGTAAACAGAGGGCCATGATAACAAACGAAGCAAAACATAAGAGAACCTGAGCAGCGCCTGAAGGGGAAAACCGGAGCGAACGGACTACTATTCGTCTGGTTCCTCCTCGATGATCCAGCACATTCCTTCCGGGAGAGGGTCCCATGCGGCTTTGTCCTTCTCAGGCGGAGGTGCTGCCTGAGTCGATGGCGGAGGTGCTGCCTGAGTCGAAGGTGGAATGTCAGCATGCTCTGGGCGGTCCTCTGGCAAACCCTCAGCGACCCCAGAGCTTCCAGCTTGGTGCGGCTTTGTGCTGGGCTGTTCCTCGCCCTCTTCCTTCGGTTCTTCAAGAAAAAGGACCGAGACATGGGCGTTGATGCGAGAATTGCTGAAGGAGAAGACTGCGGTTCCAAACGCAGGTAGCGGAGCTGAATCCGGATCTGGATTGCTGGTGTCCAGGAAGTGGCTCGACTGGATTGGATTAGCCTCGGCAACTTGGTGGCATAGACATCTACAGCAGCGGGAGGGGGGAGTTGCCACTGAGGGGCGAGAGGACCCGCCTCTACTAGTGCCTCGACGGCTGAGGAGGCACTTTCGGGGCTTGACCATGATGCCACTGTTAGCAGGAAAACGAAACAGAGCAGGATAAGAGGAGTCAGAGAAATTGAGACCTGAAACCCCCTTCTCAGACCTGAAACCACTATCAATTGCCAAAGGGGCGACGTGAGCTCCATCTCAGTGAGTCGTCGACCATAAGCCCACTCTCGAAATCTGAACTCGACCCAACACCTAACCTTCCCATGCCTCACCATTCTTATGCACCTCTGCTCTTCCTCGATCTCCACAAGCCATAACTGCACTCTGAATGCTCGATTGAACCCCGGACGCAGCAATGAATTGCCGTCCCTTATCGCCTCTGCACCCACGCTTGAGCTCCATGGCGGCGGGTCGCAGTTAATGCGCGTCTTATGCATGGGGCTGCCCATGGTGACCATGTGGCACCACCTTCTCCGCTGTCGTGTCACCCGCATCCGGGGCCTTCAAAGGACATATCAATCCTATGCTCCTCTGGAATATTTTTTACCTTTATGTTCAATTTTTGGAACTCCTCAATATGCTCCATTATTGAACCCTTTTGTTTGAGACTTATCAATTGGCTAAAAAAAGTGTTGCTTTTTGTATCCTCATAATGTGCTGTCAATTCTTCCGTAAAAATTGCCCAAGTGATAATTTGTTTACGAGAGCAAAGCCATTGATACCATACAAATTGATTTGGTTCCAAATATAAAGTTTCAATACGTACCTTTTGTGTGTTTTGCACATTATTGAGATCGAAAAATTGCTCCATCTGTAATAACCATGTTGCGGGATCCTTGCCATCAAACTTCCTCATATCGATTTTTGGAATATGGTGGGTCTTCGATCCAACATTAGAGTCTATGGAATCATGATTAACATCTTTTTTATTCTCATCATGAGTTTCCTTTACTACCCTTTAACCATTAGTGACCATTTCTTGTAGCAACTTATTCATATTTATCTTCAATTCTTCCATCTTATCATCCATGCCATCCATTTTAGCATCCATGCCATCAAGGATCTTGAAGTTTAAAACATTGGCGAATCTCACTAATCCCTAATATGCAAATTATAAATGTTTATTGATATATTTGTAAAATTATTCAAATCTCTATATAATGCCTATGTGGGCGAATCGTCTTTATAAAATTGGAAATTGGCGAATCTCATGGAAAATTAGCCCACTGGGCGAACATTAGCCCCTATCCATGCATGCCATTCATCTTAGCTTCCATGCCATCCATCTTAGCTTCTACACCTTTATTTAAACAATCCATCTTAGCTTCTACACCTTTCTTTAAACCATCCATCTTAGCTTCTATATCTTTCATCTTAGATTTTGTTACTTTTTGTGCAAGTGACACTTGTTGCACTTGGTCTCGTAATTTTGATATATCATGTTGCATTTCTTCCTCTTCTTCGTGAGTTATGCTAGAGCTTTCAGGTTGTTTACTAGGTGTTTGCATTTTCTTTCCTTGGGGCATCAATTACCGATAATAATGCTTTACTATGCCCTTTGAATTCCTTCAAACTACTTTTTCAAACCAAGCTTAAGAAAAAATTTAAAAAACAACTACACACCTTTTTTCACTTTGTAGGAGCTTGATATTGGATCTGATGTATCTCTGTAATTTCAGATCATCCAGTTCTGAAATTGCGACCTGTAGTATCCCTCTGTGTCCTCTTTCCAATGCCACCAGTCTGATCCAAATTGGATTCTCCAAGAAAGAGTTATGCACAATCTCCCAAGATGACCTGATTATAGACCTTACAAGAAGAGCGAATTTGTATGAAGTGCCACGTGTCACTGTTTCAACCTATGGAACTGAAAAATATATACAAGAAACTACAGTCCGTCCTCTTTCTGTACCTTCTTACAAAATTTCAATCCGATTCTCAGAGAGAAAGTTATGACGATTTTCCCCAGGTCACCTGTTTGGAATGTAATTTAGGAGTCTGCAAAAAGACCAATTCCTAAGATCATATCTCCACAAATATAGCGCGAAAAGCTCTAAAATTCAGATCTGAGGTTCAGTGTGATTTCGTCTCAAATGGGTTTTTTTTTTCGCTTCTGAAACGTCGCAGAAAAAAAGTTATAGTGAAAATGCCACGATGACCTATTTGGAGCAGCGAAAACCTAGAATCCAAAGCTCTGATACCAAATGTTATGAAACTAGCTCACAAAAAGATAGAAAAGAGAGATCAACGCCTTATAATTCAACCTCTTCGAGGGGGCAACCTCCTTTACATTACACAAATGAACAATTCTTGGATGATTCAAATGACAAAACCTCCTTTCTATATATAGGAGTCTATGGAGTCACAATATAACCCAGCCGACCTAACAATAATAATATAAGCCACAAAAATAACAATAGAGGGATTCTATGGGGCACAGTAATAAAAATATGGGGACAATAGGGGCTCAACAATATTAATAAGGGATACAACTAAAATAGTAATGGGGTAATCACTAGTATTATAGGGACCTAATAGTTTACGCGAAGATAACTAATTTTTATAAGAAGATAAGTAAGATCCGTGGTGTGACCTAGGGAAATAGCGCAGATGGCTGCTCCAGCAACATGAAATCCCCACAACCCTTGATTAGGGCTGTGCGAAGGTGAATATATCAGGGTGCGAAGGTCTCGCCGGCCAGGGAAGTGCGTGAAGTAACCTGTGCGAAGGCATTCACAGTTGGACTACATCAACCCCTCAGACATCTCAAGGGTGCAGAAACCTGGTTCCAGCATCCCCCCATATTGCTTCGAGTGAGACCTCGGTCCGTGCTCCGCGAATTGTTACCGAAAGGGCCAGTAGTACAGGGATTTGTTTGGCTAATTAACTCCGAACCTATGTCAGGCCCCAACAAGCCAACAACAACAACACTCCAAATGAAGAATCAAGGATAGAGTTGTTCCATGTAAGGGTAATCTCAAATCATACAAAGATTGATGCATTATTTGATAGTGGGTCATGATCGAACTTAATTTCAGAATACTTGTTCAAAAAGCTTAACCTTGAAACCGTACCTCATCATATGCCATATCCCTTGGGTTGGATAGCCAATAATGAAAATTTACAGGTTACAAGGAAATTCTTATTCAGGTTTTCCAATACTAAAAAATTCATTGATGAAGTTGAGTTAGATGTAGTTCCACTTGACATCTTAGGAATTATTCTGGGGAGCCCATGTTTGTATTATAGGAACACGATATTTTATCGCCATGAGAAAAAATATCGATTTCTCAAGGATGGAGTGGAGTATATTGTGAGAGCCCATCGCAAAAAGTTAAACATTTATTTGGTTAAGGCGGGACAGATGAAGAGACTAGTAAATGCAAGTAAAACTTTTGTGCTTCTCATGATCAAGAAAAAGAATGATATATGTTATGAATCTTTTGAAGGTTATGATGATAAGTTAAAATATGATTTGTTTGATGTGGTAAGCAAGCATGACGAGATGTTTCAGGAACCAAAGGGGTTACCTCACAAGAGGGGAATTCAACATGAGATACAACTGCAGCAGGATGTTCCACTTCCAAAGATTGGCATGTATCGCATGTCGATCATGGAGAGCATGGAAATCAAGTTTAAAATTCAAGAATTTATGAACAAAGGTATCATACGCCCATCTACTTCGCCATGTGGTTCACCAATTTTCTTGGTGCCAAAGAAGGACGAGACTTGGTGCATGTGTGTGGATTTCCGTGCACTGAATAAGATAAAAATAAAGAATCATTATCCACTCCCACTAATTGATGATTTGCTTGATCAATTGAGGTATGCAAAGTATTTCACTAAGTTATAATTACGAAGTGGTTATCATCAAGTTAGAATAGCTGAAGAGGACATTTGGAAAAACACATTTAAAACTAAACAAGAATTGTTTGAGTGGCTTGTTATGCCTTTCGGTATTACAAATGCTATAGCTACTTTCATGAGATTTATGAATGATGTATTGAGACCATTTCTAGATGATTTTTTCATTGTTTACTTAGATGATATTCTCATATTCAACAAATCCAGAGATGAACATGTAATGCATGTGAACAAAGTACTTGATGTCTTGAGAAAAGAACAATTATTTTTAAAGATGTCAAAGTGTGAATTTGGGAAGACTTATTTAGTTTATTTGGGACAAGTTGGAGGAGGTGACCTAAAGATAGACCCCTCTAAGGTTGAGGTCATTGTGAATTGGCCCAAGCCCAATACAGTTACAGAGGTAAGAATCTTTCTTGCGGTAACACAATATTGGAGGAAATTTATTGTTAATTTTTCTTCCATTGCAACTCCACTACACGCATTGAATAGTCTCAAGAAAGTATACCATTGGGGAGATGTACAAAAAAAAGAATTTGATGTTTTAAAACAAAATATCAGGTCATCACTGGTATTGGCTCTTCCAAATCTTAGACAACCATTTGAGATTCAAACGGATGCTAGTGATTATGCCATGGGAGCATTTCTCATGCAACATGGTAAGCTCATTTCATTTCATTCTCAAATTTTTAATGGCGCTGTGACTAACTATCCCACTTATGACAAAGAAATTTATACATTGGTACAAAGTGTTAAAAAATGGAAACACTACTTGATGAGGAAAGAGACCATTATCCATATCGACCATCAATCATTGTAGTACTTACAGTCACAGTCAAAGTTTTAGCAATCATGACACTTCAGATGGATGGGTTTTCTACAACAGTTTCATTTGGTTATCAAATACAAAAAGGGAATCTACAATAAGGTAGTTGATATGCTTTCTAGGCCTATTGTAAATTCATCTATTATACTCAAGTACAATTATGTTTTACATGAAAGTTACATTGAGAAATATGCATATGATAATGACTTTCAAGATGTGCATGCAAGCTTAAGACAAGGAAACAAAATTGAATAGTTAGATTACCATGTACATAACAGTTTGTTGTATCACTTGGGCAAGTTATGTATTCCACGGGGAGAAAGAAACATTATCATAAGGGATGCACACACTTCATTGGTGGCTACACATTTTGGTGTAGGCAAGACAATAACGAATCTCCAAAGGTATTGTTATTGGCCACACATGTTTGATAATGTATCTCGTTTCATTAGAGGATGTTCTTTGTGTGCAATAAGTAAGCCTAGCAATAGGAAACTAGGATTGTACACTCCACTTACGGTACCTTCACGTCCATGGGAGAGTATCTCAATGGATTTTGTAGGAGGTCTTCCATTGTCAAGGAAAGGTCATGATTACTTGAATGTAGTTGTAGACAGGTTCAACAAGATGTGTATTCTAATGCCATGTAAAAAGAAAATTACAATTGAAAAAGCAACTCATCCTTTCTTTCAAAATATTTGGGTTCATTTTGGTCTTCCTAATTCCATTGTAAGTGATCAGGATTCTCGATTTGTTGGGAATTTTTGGTCAAATTTGTGGGACATGATGGACACTAAGTTGAAGAAGAGTACAACCTTTCATCTACTAATAGATGGAAAAATCAAGGTGGTCAATAGGAAAATCATTCATCTTCTCAGAGGATATTGCAGCAAACATCCCAAGTTGTAGGATGAATAGTTGCATTACATACAACATGCATACAACAAGGCAAAGCATTCTCCCACAAACACATCACCATTTGAGGCATGTTTTGGGTACTTGCCAAGATATCCATTGGACTTCATATTTGAGAAATATGTCACTATTTATGGTCATAGTGACATCGATAAGGAAAGGAATTTCATTGAGAAAATTCAGTTGATACATCACACAGTGCAAGAAAAACTTGAAAAGAGTCAAAGCAGCTACAGGGCAAGGCATGAGAAACACCGTTTCAATCATAAATTTCAAGTTGGAGACGAAGTTTGGTTATATATTAGAAAATAGAGACTTCAAGGGGAAGGTAAAAAGCTGAAGTGAATCCGTTATGGTCATTTTAAAATTCTGGAAAATATTGGTAACAATGCATTTAAGATAGATTTTCCTCCTTATATGCAAATGCACTCTGTTGTTAATGTTGAGAATTTGACATTGTTTGATCCTCCTTTGATTGATGATCAAGGAAAGCATGTTCAAATTCCATCAATAGATGATTTCTCACTAGAATATCTGGATGAACTTTAGCAAGCTATCATACTTGACAGAAGAACCAGAACTTCAAAGAGAGGGAATGTTGAATACCTTCGAGTGGTACTCAAGGGACAAAATCGTTCTAAGGCCAAATGCATGCAGATTGAGAAGGTGAGGGAGATGTACCTTCACCTGTTGAAAAATTGATAGTATATTTTGGGCTCTAAAAGGCTTCCAGTGGGTAGGAATGATCAGGTGATCAATATTTAGCTCAAAAATCAAAGTTCTCATAATTGCTCAAAACCTAAATGATTGCGTCTATCTCAGCGATACGATCCCAACACAACTCGTTTCACTCAAAATAGAGCTCGTATGAGAAAGATATCACATTCTATCCGCTTTTACAAATAGAGGAATTTTGAAAAAAAAGTACAGTCATTACACAGTCAACAATCTATACTACTAACGTGGCAAGTGACTGTGTAGGTTAAAGGTTTAGTCAATAGCTAGTGGGGTCACGGCAAGTAGCGCATTCCAATTGGTCTACAGTTTGATGAAATGTCGTTTTCTTATTGGGTAGGGGAGGACCAATGAAGAGGAGACATTTGACAAGCCCGAAGGCCGTCACTTGTCCCTCCCTAATGACTTATCAACCTCAGCGGGCAGTGAATTTTTTTTACAGTAGGTCGACAGAGTCAAACCTGCGATCTTGCCTGCACAAGACCAATGCTCCACTGCTATGCCACACCATTATTTCTTAACAATCTATGGGCGTAAGTTCTATGTAAAGTTTAAGTTGTTGGCGGTTATGGGAGGAGAGGGCCAACCCCCTCTCCACATGTGACTAGCTACATAACCGAAGGCCAATAGTTTCTAACCACACAGATTAAGCGGGTTTAACATTAATTAAATCATACTTATCACTAATTAACTTTGGATATAGTTGGCGGATATTTTGGCGGGTTTGATAAATTTGGGATTTCTCCAAATTTTGGCGGAGTTAATTGGAGTTTCTCCAGTTTTAGTGGAGATTTCTTAGGATAAACTAAAGAGGCCATAAATTTGGCATATTTTGACCAATTTGGGCTTAGAAAAAGGCATTCCTAGATGATTTTGATGTTCTTAACACATTGAAGTAGGTTTCAAGAGTAGTAGAGCATTGTAAACAACACTTTTTTCCATTTTGAGCTAATACAGAGGCCCAAGCCATGGAAGATGGATCAAGGAGATGTAGCCTAGGAGGGGTGATATCCTTTATCAAAACATTGTGTTAAGTGTTCATTTTGGTGGTTTGTTGTATATTTGTTTTCTATTGTTTAGCACTTTATTTACATGCTATTTTTCTCATGAATTTGACATAAACTTGACATATTTACATGTTACATTCACAAACACCATAAGGAAACCTATGCACATAAAGAAAATGAGGAGAAATTGTTTTTTAATTCTTAAGTTGAAATTAGCACAACAAAACTAATATTCAACAACAGATCAATAGTTCATAGCACCATGTAGGTATCTTAAGTGTCTTGCTACAATCTAATTCTTATGTCTTGGTTCAATCTAGCAGTCTATCCTAGTAAAGACCGATTGTGATATCCGACAGACAGCGGAATCGTAGCCTTAACCGTCGAACCGCCACTCTACATGTGATCACCCAACCTTTAACCGTGAGATTGGCGGGAACGATGGTAGAACCGTCGATTTCAGAAGAACTGTTATTTTTGTTTACAGTTATTGAATTTAATTGGAAGTAAGCCAGATTTAGAGGAGGAAATTGTGGGGAGAGTGGTAGAAGTATTAACTAATGCAAATTTCAACCAAATTGGATGCAAAAAGAGGCTAGATAGCCATTTTTGGGAATTATGAATTAACTGGAATAGGTTTTAGAGTAAAAGGAGCACTTTTGGATATACCTTTTGCAAAGTGAAGTCTATGGGTGCCCTGGTCAACCAGAGTGTTGATTCAGTTTATGGAGTAGTTCCAAGATGGAGATAACCTTGTAGGGGTATTCCAGTCTCCATATATCTTCTGTAACAACCATTACAAGAGGGTTGTAGTTGTATTTCTTCTTTCTCTATATGTGTATAAAGAAAGAGACTTGTTTAAGTGCTTCAAGTGGATTGGTGTACTTGTTTATGCTCTTGAAAGTTGGAGTAAGGGGTCTTGATTTTAGAGCCCTTAGCTTGCTGATGGTTTCATGACTAACTATAGGTTGTGTTGTACCTTAAGAAACCAATTTCCTGGTTGTGTAGAAATTGTGCTTAAGACATTAATGATTATAATGATTGTCACTTATTTGACACTTAATTGTATGTTGTGTTCTCAAATGAAGGACCTGGGAAATTTGGTTCTTAACCCTCAATACTTAGGTGACAAGAAAATATCGGAATGCCATTTGATTATTGAATATAAATGATGAATGAAGAAAGATTGAATAAGTCATAAACAATATGTTGTTTTACACAGGATCTACTATCTGTGACACTTGGAGAAGTTATAGATAATATGTTGTCTTACACAGAAACTACTATCTGTAACTTAGAAGAACTGCAGAGGTGTGAACTTCAAGTATAGGAGCACTCTTTAAGGTATTTTAACTTCATTTACATAAGCAAATAAAGACTTGTAGCTTCATTAGCATACTTAAAGGAGGAAAACATAAGATGACACATAACAGAGAGGTCACAAAATCATACCCAACAATGTATGGAAAACTTTTGATTCTTTCATTAATCAACAGTTGTATCAGGAATTCAGTGGCCTAGTATCCAGGTTCTCCAAAATTCGAACCCCTTCTCTGTAAATTTTCCTCTTTTTATACATTATAAGACAGTTAGTGATCACCAAAACTGTCAAACTACTTAACTATTCTCCTAACTGTCTAAAGTAAAAGTTATTATAGAATATTACATAGAGGATAAAAGACACCTCGTAAATAAAATAACAAGAAGTAACAGAATTTAGAAAATGATGATGACTGTTAGCTTTTTAGCTCTGTTTCTTGGCTGTTGATGAAGTTTCTCTGTAGATGCTTTAATAATGATTAAATTGTTTTAATCATAATAAACTGTATTTGAAAAAACCCTGTGTGTGGACCTGGGCCGACGTATGTATCGGGAATCTTTTGATTGGCCAAAACACAGGGAAACCCGACCAATCACCTTCCTTTGGAGTTTTAGTCATCCACCTCTAACTTTGGTTATTTTTCTTAAACATTGGAATCGGCTAATTTACGCGGAACATAGTTTACCACGGAACTGAAAAGGATTAACAATCTGATTCATAAGCCTGCCGGGTCCGCCTTAGTTGTACATGAACCGTCTGATCACTCATTTAATAAACGGTCCGATCCTTCGGAACTCACGAGACTTTAAACTTGTTTGAACTAAACCTTATCAAGTCCGCCTTTTCAAAGCTCCATTGACTCCCATATGGACCTGATGGGAAATATAAACTGCCAGTTAATGATCTATCGGTTCGATCTTAATGCTAAAACCTGATTACTTTTTCACCCGATATCCATCAGATCCCGTCTCTTTGGATGGACGGCTGAGATTGGCCCAGACTTCAACAAATTTAAACTATGTTTGATACACAGTCACATCTGATCTCTGAAATCAAGCCATTCTAGTTAACTTATGCGATTACCGTTGGATCTGTGGCTTGCTGATCAAACGGCTCAGATCTTCTCGTGGGTTTATCACTTTCAAAGCCATTGAAAATATAAAATCAACCATTTCTTTCATATTTTTTGATTTTATAAAACTGAAAATAAAACTTAAATAACAATGAACAATGGATGCTACAACATCTGGCTCCACCTGGGGATAATGCTTTTGCCACATAAGCACTAAGAACCACAGATCAGTGCCTTCATCTCGGGCACAGAGTCATATATTGTTGAACCAATTCAAATTCTATGGCATTTGTACAATGAATTCACTCTTGTATCTACAATGATAGGATGCTTATGCTTCAAAACTGGAAATACCACTTGAGGTACTGCCCATTGACAGGTAGTTGTAGAGTTTCACCATCAATATTCTTTGAACTGAACACTTGAGCATTGTCTGTTATGACTTTGACAGGGCATCCAAGTCTGCTGAACATGCTTTCCTCATATGTCTTGAGATCCTCATAGGACCAAGCCAAAACATCAGTGTATTGCCTGAAAAGCTTAATATATCTCTCCTTATAATTAAGTGAAACTTCCTTGAACAATTTGACCAGCTTGGGCTCCTTCTGGGTTCCAATATTGTGATCTTGAATCTGTTCATCCTGTGAAAGGAAACCATCACCTATTCCTTCTTTAGAATAGGCTCCATCAAAGAAGCACTTCCACACCCCTTCTGTTTGCAGCTCTGTATTTACACAAGCTGAAGTAAGCTGCCTCTGGTTATCTTCAGCCAATTCTGCATTGTCATGCAGCATGAAGCAAGAAAAGTCATCTTTTTCCTGGCTATATACAGGTGAATTACTTGCTTCATTATTTGTGATTGTTCTAATAAATATTGTTTCTTTGTACAACCTCCTTTCTTCCCCACCAAAAATTGGTATGACAACATAAGAAAAATCTAGTTTCAAAACACCACCCAATTTAGCCCCCCATGACCTAGATAGTAACATTCCAAACCTAGTAGGGATATCTGCTACCACTACATCCATTGCCAAACTTTTGGCTGGAATCTGGGCTAGTGACACCACCACATATTTAATGCCCCCCAGACACCTGACTTTATGTGAATCAAAATAATACAAGTCTATGTAAGGTTTAGTAACTTGTAGGTTTAGCTGTTTCATCACTGATAATGACATAAGGTTATGTGAGGCTCCTGAATCAAACATACAATTGTGCAAGAGTAAATCATGAACCAATAAAGAAATGTAGAAAGGAGGTGTTGAAGAATCTACCTCCTCCACATGTGAACCAAAAACCACTACTAGTTTATCCTCTTGCAAATTCACAATGTCATTTATATTCACATTCTAAGATGGATTGATAAACTCTATAATTTCTCTTTGATAAGTTGGTGTTTTGACTAACTCTGTGAGGGGTACTTGAATTATGATCTTTTCTAACTCTTTGGTGAAACTAAACACATGGCTCTGTTTAGTATTCCTTTCATTCTCATCTTCACTTTTCTTCATGAATGAAATCTCTTGTGGAATGGAAACAAGTTTCTCTAAAGGAATTTTTTCACTTTTGTCTTGAGAGGACTCACCTTGAAGCATTTGAGTCTTGCTACTTGTATTCTATTGTTGCTTTCCTTTATTCAATTGTTTTGCAGGCTGTGATTCTTGTTTTTGTGGAGTCACCTTTTGTAAGGGAGCTGGAACTTGCTGCTCACCTTCATCTTCTTGACTTCTAGATCTTTTCCTTGATCTCAAGTCATATTTTTTATGTAGTTCTACCTGCATAAAATCAGAAAACCGCTTCCAACATTCATCAATTTCATTATCATCATAGATGATATTTGTTTCACTATATTATCCTCCCTCAACACCTAGTTCATCTTCATCTACTACATACAAAGTGAAAATATGGTCATCATGATCCTTGGGATGCCCTGGTACTCCATCAGGATCTGCCTCTATATATAGTGGTGCTTGAATCTGATCTTGATCTTTTCTCTCCCTCTGTAAAATTTGCAGAGGTTGTCTTCTATATTGAGGATTAAAATTTCTATTATATTGTGTTTGTCTCTGAGAATTCTTATTTTCCAACTCTAACTTATTCAATTTATCTGACAAAGTTTTAATTACATTACTCATATCCTCTAATGTTTGACTTTGAGAGGATTCTATCTTTGCCTTTCCCTTGTCTTGGATAGGCTGTGTCTTTGGTGCTTTGCCTGCAGCCACTAGATTTGCTTCTATCTCTAATGCATCTGTTTGGATCTGATCAAAGGTTGGGGACCTCCTCTCCCTCAATGTAAGTCCAAAATCTGACTCAAAAGCCCCTACAAAAGTTATTTTTGCACCAGAAAGAGGGGGCTTAATCTCCACTGGAAGACTATTATATAATTTATTAAATCTTCTGATGAATTTAGAAACACCTTCATCATATTTCTTCTTAATAGCATTAAACTCTGTGAGTGAATACCCTTGATCTCTTTTTTCTCCCCATATTTGGGTGAACAGGCGCTCCATCTCTTCCCAAGAAGGAATAGGGTTATTACGAATCCCTTTAAACCATTTTCTTGCTTCATCCAAGGATTGAACAAAATTCTTAGAACAACATCCAGATGTTTAAAATTTAGGTTTTCTGCAAAATTACAAAATACTGATACATGATTCTCTGTTGTTTGTTCATCTTCCCCTGTAAGACAAGGAAGAATCTTGAGGTATTATTGTGATATTTGATTCAACGGTTGTGGCAGTTGAAGAGGTGCATATCTATTCATCAAGAATGCAGGAGCTGCCATGTTTGCTCCCAAATTTATTGATCCTTGATTACTAGCAGATGTGGAACCT
This sequence comes from Pinus tabuliformis, assembly GCA_031772625.1. Classification (NCBI taxonomy): domain Eukaryota; kingdom Viridiplantae; phylum Streptophyta; class Pinopsida; order Pinales; family Pinaceae; genus Pinus; species Pinus tabuliformis. The sequence goes on along the minus strand of CM062814.1, from coordinate 623,751,127 downwards.
AACTGAGGAGTAAATGGAGTGTGCAAAGGTGGTAATGTAGTTATAGGTTCAGGCTGAATAACTATAGCGAATACTGAAAAAGAAACAGACCCTAAAGACTATTCTTGACAGTTGGGTTCTTGAAATGAATTGGATGTAAATGTGACTCTTGGTCAATAAAAGATGAATGTGAAAGATGTTATGAACTGTTACCTGGTGCAGACAGTGTAGGACTTGGTGTAAGTGGAGTTTTAGGCCTTCCAACCCTCTTGGAAACTAGCCTTTCAGGATCTGAAAGGGCTTGAACTTTCTACTGTGAGGTATCTGACCTTGTATGGGGTATCCTTGGAGCCAAATTTATTGCTTTTGTTCAAAACAACCAAATATTTCCTCCTCATTGAACAACCAGAGGAAAATTTTGAAAACCCGGGGAAAAGCGTTCCTGTCTTCTCTCCCCGGCAATGGCGCCAATAAATGTTGTACCTTAAGAAACCAATTTCCTGGATGTGTAGAAATTGTGCTTAAGACATTAATGATTATAATGATTGTCACTTATTTGTCACTTAATTGTATGTTGTGTTCTCAAATGAAGGACCTGGGAAATCTAGTTCTTAACCCTCAATACTTAGGTGACAAGAAAATATCATAATGCCATTTGATTGTTGAATATAAATGATGAATCAAGAAAGATTGAATAATTCATAGACAATATGTTGTTTTACACAAGATCTACTATCTGTGACACTTGGAGAAGTTATAGATAATATGTTGTCTTACACAGAAACTACTGTCTGTAACTTAGAAGAATTGCAGAGGTGTGAACTTCAAGTATACGAGCGCTCTTTAAGGGATTTTAACTTCATTTACATAAGCAAATAAATACCTGCAGCTTCATTAGCATACTTAAAGGAAGAAAACATAAGGTGACACATAACAGAGAGGTCACAAAATCATACCCAACAATGTATGGAAAACTTTTGATTCTTTCATTAATCAATAGTTGTATCAAGAATTCAGTGGCCTAGTATCCAGGTTCTCCAAAATTCGAACCCCTTCTCTGTAAATTTTTCTCTTTTTATACATTATAAGACAGTTGGTGATCACCAAAACTGTCAAATTGCTTAACTATTCTCCTAATTGTCTAAAGTAAAAGTTATTACAAAATATTACATAGAGGATAAAAGACACCTCGTAACTAAAATAACAAGAAGTAACAAAGTTTAGAAAATGATGATGACTGTTAGTTTTTTAGCTCTGTTGCTTGGTTGTTGATGAACTTTCTCTGTAGATGCTTTAATAATGATTAAACTATTTTAATCATAATAAACTGTATTTGACAAAACCCCGTGCGTGGACCTGGGCCCACGTATCTATCAGGAATGTTTTGATTGGCCAAAACACAGGGAAACCTGACCGATCACCTTTCTTTGGAGTTTTATTCATCCACCTCTAACTTTGGTTATTTTGCTTAAGTAGTGGAATCAACTAATTTATGCAGAACATAGTTTACCACGGAACTGAAAAGGATTAACAATTTGATTCATAAACCTGTCAGGTCTGCCTTAGCTGTACGTGAACCGTCCGATCACTCATTCAATAAACGGTCCGATCCTTCGGAACTCACGAGACTTTAAACCTGTTTGAACTAAACGTTATCGAGTTTTCCTTTTTAACGCTCCGTTGACTCCAATAAGGACCCGATGGGAAATATAAACTGTGAGTTAATGATCTATTGGGTCCGATCTTAATGCTAAAACCCGATTACTTTTTCACCCGATATCCGTCGGATCCCGTCTCTTTAGATGGACGACTGAGATTGGCCCAGACTTCAGAAAATTTAAACTGTGTTTGATACACCGTTGCATCCCATCTCTGAAATAAACTCATTCTAATGCAATTACTGTTGGATTTATGGCTTGTTGATCAGACGACCTAGATCTTCTCGCGGGTTTATCACTTTCAAAGCCATTGAAAATATAAAATCAACCATTTCTTTCATATTTTTTATTTTTTTTATTTTATAAAACTGAGAATAAACTTAAATAACAATGAATGATGGATGCTACAACGGGTTGTCATGTATTTAGAGTGAGAATTCTTTGCAAAATAATGTCTCCTTGAAGGGGAGACTAGTCACTCTTTTTTTCAACACATTTATGTACTCTTTATCTGAAGAATTTTGAGCATAATGAGAAGGGGTCAAGCCTTTAGAGCTGATACAAGGAGATGTAGACCGGGAGGGGTGAAATCCTTTATCAATGGTTGGTGTATTATTGTTTGATGCATGCTTCCATTGAGTTTTTTGGTTTCATGTTTTAAGTTTTCTTCATGAAACTATATTAAGCAAAAACACATAAAATCCATGCTTTTAATTGCTATTTTAGAGTTAAACCTCAAGCAAATTTTTACATTCCGATGAGGGGAATTAGCATAGCATTACTAATCTGCCCCAATTCAAATCATTAGCAAAGGACAATAAAATCAAAACATTGGAAGATTTGGTGATCAAGTTGGGTTATGATCCCAATGATGTCAAAGCAGTGGAGGAGATCCTCAAGAAAAAGAATGCAAATATAGAAACACTCAGGAAATAGCTGAAGTTATCTTCTACAGAGGATCCACAAACAAAAGAGATAGAAGAAAGTGAGAAACATAAAGAAGACATGCTCAAATTGATCATTAAGAAAAATGTACAGATAAAGGAAATGGAGGAACAGATAGAGAAGCTACTTAAAGAAAAAGAAGAGGTTGCATAGTTGACTATAGCTCCAGTCATAGAAATACCAATTACATATGCATGGACAACAAGGGATTCGACAGCAGTACCAGATGATTTGAACAAAGTTAGGCAGGACCCGTCTCTTCAGAGAGAAGAAAATGATAAGCTCCAGCAAAAACTAAAGAATCTAGAAGCACAAAAGATAATAAAAAAATGATACCCTCTTGGTGCAAGAGATGCAGAAATTTCACCAACTTGCCAAGAATATTGATCAATTAGAAAATCAGTCACAGATGGCTCACACCTTGGCCCAAGCCAAGGAAATTATTTGGCTAGATATAAATCATGCCATAACTGAGATTTGGCCATCCATTCAGATTATTTTTGAACAAGAAGAGTTAATTGATAGGTGCAAAAAAGTCATTGAACAAGTCAGAACAACACCGGGACAAAAACTAGTTGAGGCCACATCCATTATCAAAATGTTGAATTCAAAGACTAGATCACAGTTAGAGTAGATCTAGATTACAGATGGGATAGAGACCATCCTAGAAATAAAGAAAGTATTGTAGAAAAGCAATTTAATGACTCAGTTGGAGACTAAGTGTCAAGCTCTAGAAAATGTTGTCCAGAGGTTTCATATTAATTTTAATTCGCTGAATCAAAGAGGATTTCCAGGGTTAGTAGCTGCCAATGACAAATTAATCAACTTGGAAGATTATTATAAGAAACTTTACACAATTGCAACAGATAAATCCAAGTTTGCAGGTATCAAAGGACATGTCACAGGTAAAGCTTTCATAGAAGCTTTGGAGTTTGATTTAACTATCAAACACATTTTCATCAACAAGCTGACTTTCGCGAAATATACTGAAGTAGATGAAGTTTATAGAAAGTTAATAAATATTTCTATACCCAATGATGAAAGGTGGGATCAGTTGTATGATACTATCAAGTATTGTTTTTTATCTCCAACAGACAGACAACAAGACAACATATTTTGGGGCCAAGTCATCAAAATTTCCTCGAAGATAATGCCAGCAACCTTAACAGTTTAAGCATTCCTACATTTTTGTACTATTTTTGCAAATGAGTTATATAGTTCTAGAATCCAAATATTTTTGTATAAATAAGTAACAATTCGATGTATTAAGGGTTGAACCCTTGGATGAGCTTTCTAAAGAAGAATTGTGATCAAACTGAAATCACTTCATATTAATGAAGGATTATGGATTTGCTTTAAAAAACTTGTCACTTTGTGGGTTTTTCTTATGTTTTCACTTCATTTTGTTGGCCTACATGTATTTAAGTTTTTATGAAGAAAAATGGGTAAGAGAAAATTGAATATCGGTCTATCTTAAATTTCCTCTAAAGTTATTATTTATTTTAGAGATTGGTTTATTGGACTGTTTTTCTTTATAAGCTCCTCTACATTTATAAATTGTCAATAATCTTCATAAGATTAAATATATTTTGTTTGGATGTAAACATTGTTTACATGCATTCTTTCTTATGATTAACTAAAGATTTAGTTTGAATATTTAGGAAATCATAGCCTCTTACATCTCTACCTTTCCACACACTTTTAAATCAAATTATTGTTCAGAGGTAAAGAATCATACCTTTCTAAATATTTAGAAATATTAAGGTTTAAGCATCTGCCTTAATCTACTCATAACATTCGTCATCCAAAATTTTTTTAAAACAACAAAACATTTTAGATGCTCTGGCATAATTACTTAACCTAGAATTATCTCAAAGGACAACATCAGATTGGCGTCGTTGTCAAGGATTGAAAATTGAATCATTTTCCTTGGGTAAATGATAGAACTTTTCCTTTAAGGTGAATACATGATTAGTAGGTTAAAATATTTCACCTGGCGACTTCACAAACCCAAATTTGCTCCTTCAAGACATTCAAAATCTCATTTTGATTCTAAAATCGTTTCTCCATTATCAGATCCATAGAGACTAGTAAGAGAATCCTCTTTAAGAAGAAGACTTGAAGGTTCTTCCTCTTTTTCTGTACCACTACAACCTGAGGATATTTCAACCTCTGATCCCTTAAGGTCTATTCCATCTCTTTTAGATTTGACTGAATTATCACCTAGGGTAGTAGAACTTCTATCCAAAGGAATTGATATGAAGTTAGCTCTTTTAGTCCATTCACTGGAATCATATCAAATTCCTGAAGTACCTTCAAAATCACCTAGGTCAGAAGAAGAATTGGATGTACATTTACCTGAGTTAAAGCCTACTAATTTTATCTCTCCAACTGTTTATTATTTTCAATCTACTTCTACCCAACTTGAGGTAACTTTTTTAGTATATTCAAATCCTTTGTTTTAACCCAAGAAGAAGTTGAAATAGAGATCTAGAAGTTAGTCATTTGAACACCTTTAAAAACTTCAAGAAATCTTCCACCCTCATTTTCTCCTCCACATTCTTTTACACCTCCATCTTCACCTACAACTTCATCATCCTCTACCACATCTTCTACTAATTCATCTTCATCTTCAATTATGGTTGCTTTTCAACCTATTGTTCAAGCCAGGTATGCTGCTTTACAACTTCCTAATATACTCAATAATTTTCCTTATGGGTATTTAAAACACTTACCTAGGTTTAATGGAGAAACTGGTTTGTCTGTTGAAGATTCTTGGACTTCATTGATAACATGAATAGTGAACATGAAAATGTGTATATGAGATTGTTTGTTCAATCACTAGAAGGGAATGTTAGAATTTGGTTTAGAAAACTAAGACAAAATTCTATCCAATATTGGAATGAATTAACTACCATATTTAAGAATCAATTGGGGGTTAAAAAGGATCATGTGTATTTTCTTACAGAATTTGAAGAACTAAAAAGAAACCCTGGTGAGCTAGTGGCTGATTTCATAAAGAGATTTAATAAACTTTATCATAAAATTCCACCTGACTGCAAACCACTAGTAGCAGCAGCCAAAGTTAGATTTTCCAAAGCATTTGAAGATGATTTTGCAGTTATTCTTAGGGAAAGAACATCTCATACCTTAGAATACATGAAAACAAATTCCATAGAAGTTGAAGCCAATAGGTCAACATCAGTTAAACTTAAAGCTAAGGCAGAAAAAAATGAAAGGAAAATGAAATCCAAGGAAGATGGTTCTTCCTCAAAAACTAAAAATGAATATCAAAAGATAGATTAAATCACTTCATTGCTTAGAAATCTTTCAAATAAGATTTCAAAAATAGAAGCTCAGCCTAGAACAATTCAACAAATTGTTGCTAGACCTCAAACTCAATATAGGAGACCTCCCCAACCCAAAATCTTACAAAGACCAAATGCTGATCAACAAATTAAACCTCCATTAATGATTGATGATCAACAACCTGAAGACACTAACCCTTTGATTATTGAGGATATCAATAATCTTGATCATTCATCTGTTCAAAATGTTATTGTCTCTCTTCCTCTAAATCAATCTTCTCAACAAGATCAAGAAAACTCACAAGTTTCAAAATATTAGGCCTTTTCTAAGTTTTTAATTGCATAATTGAATAGAAGATATGATTTAAGACCAAGGTCAGGGCCTGGTAGACCTCCCAAAAATCCCATTGTAAATGAATCACAAATTAAATCTACTGAATCTCAAACAACAACAATCCAACCATTGAATCAGCCAAATGAAACAACTTCAATTGATAAAATTGTTCTAACCACTTTCAATGTTGAAAGGGAATTAGAAAGAGTCAAAATACCCATTCCTTTGTCTGAACTTTCAAAGAATCTAGGTTATAAAAATCAAGTTTCCAAATGGATCCAATCTTCAAGTGTTGATGCTGAAGGAGATGTAATAAGCTTACAAGATGAAAAACCTTCAGTAGTCTTTGGTCCAGACTCAGATATCATTGATGAAAATGTACCACCCTTCTATGTTACTTTAAAATTTCACGAGTTTTTATTATACAACTGCATATTAGATTCTGGAGCCTCCCATAATCTGATGCCAAAGGTAATTATGGATAAACTTCAATTAGAGGTCACATGATCTTATCATGATCTATATACTTTTGATTCCAAGAAGGTACCTTGTCTTGGACTTATAAAGGATCTAGTGGTCTTTGGCTCAAATACCTATTAAGAGTGTGGTATTAGACATTGTAGTTACTGATATTCCTCCTAAATTTGGCATGTTATTATCAAGATCATGTTGTGCCAAATTAGGAGGAAGTCTTCAAATGGACATGTCTTATGCTACCATTCATGTATATGGGGGTGAACATATTAGGTTATACAGAGAGGTAATATTCATTAATATTGTTGCAAGTCAGATCAAGCAAGAAATCATCCAATTTATGCAGTAGATCAAGATTTTGGATGTTTTGAATTATCATCAAATAACTTACAAAACACTCAACTTAGAATTGAAAACATTATAGAAAAACCAAAGGCTATTAAGACTGATATTTGGAAGTTATATTTCAATGGTTCTTGTCCAAATGAAGGATCTAGAGCCGGTGTTGTTGTACTCGTTTCACCAGACAAAGAGAATATAACTCAATCCTATAAGCTTGAAATTTGATGTTACAAATAATGTAGCAGAATATGAAGCCTTGCCTCTATGATTGGAATTAGCCAAAAGTCTTAAATTGCAAAATCTAAGTGTATGCAGTGACTCAGAAATAATTGTTAAACAAGTAAGGAATATTTGTCAAACAAAACATCCTAGACTTACATCTTATATAAATGAGGTATGGGACCCAGTGGATAATTTCTTTCAAGCATTTAACATCACTATTATTCTAAGGAATGAGAATATCCATGCAGACTCTTTAGTTGTTTCAACTAGTTCTTTTAAAATTCCTAATCAAATTCTCATGCAATATAAAATTCAAGTTAAATATAGGCCTTCAATTTATGATTATCTTAAACATTGGAAAATATTTGAGGATGATGAACAGTTGAAATCCTTTTTGCAAGTAATTGATGAATTTTCATCCTTAAAAGTTGATGAAGAACAACTAGATAATAATGAGTTGAATAAGGAAAATCAAACTTCACAATTAGACTCAAGAATTGGTGATCATAACATCATTCAATTATCTAACAATTTAATTCCTAAGGGCTTGGTTCCTCTTGAAAAAATGTTTAACCACAATGATGTTCCTAAAAATCATTTATCAAAATATATGCATCTTTACCAATGGAAGTGAAAGATAAATATTTAGATCTCCTTAAAGCTTATAAAGATGTTTTTTTCTTGGTCGTGGAATGAGTTGAAGACATATGATACAACACTCATTGAACATAAAATCCCTTTAAAACCGGAAGCTAAACCTTTTAAGCAAAAGTTAAGGAGAATTGGTCCAATCCTTCTTCCTACCATTGAGAAAGAGCTTAAAAAAATAATCGATGCCAAGATCATAGTTCCATTACCCAAGATTTTAGGAACTTAAATAAATCATCTTTGAAAGATTTATCCATTACCCAAGATGGACCAATTGCTTCAAAAAGTTTTAGGTGCTAATAGAATTTCTATGTTAGATGGTTTTTCTGGATACAATCAGATCATGGTGAGCATAGAGGATAGAGAAAAGACAACATTCACAACTCCTTGGGGTACATTTATGTATGCAAGGATGCCTTTCGAATTAACCAACGATGGAGATACCTTTCAAGGAGCTATGGATTTAGCATTTGTGGGTAAGACAAATAAATTTGTTGTCATTTATCTTGATGATATGACTGTATTTTCTAATTCTGATAAAAAACATTTAAAGCACTTGAGGAAAGTTTTTGACAGGTGTAGGAAGTTTGGGATATCACTCAATCCCAAAAAGTTCCTATTTACAATCAAAGAAGGAAAACTGCTTAGACATATTATTTCTAAGGAAGGAGTAGTCATTGATCCCAAAAGAGTTTCAGTTATCCAATCACTTTCATTACCAAGGAATAAAAAGGAAATTTAGGCTTTTCTTGGAAAAATCAACTTTTTAAGGAGATTTATACCTAATTATGCTGAAATCGTTAAGGATATCTCTGATATGTTGAGGAAAGACCATGAAGTCAAATGGACAATTCTAGCAAGATTTTCTTTTGACCAGATTAAAAAAGCTATTTCTAAAGCCCCAATATTGGCCAGTCCAAACTATTCTAAACCATTTAGCATTTTTTCCTTTGCCTCTAAAACAACCTTAGTTGTTGTTCTTTTACAAAAGAATGAGAATGGATATGACCAGCCTATTGCCTTTTTCAGTAAATTCATGAGAGATGCTGAACTCAAATATGATATTATTGAAAAACATACCTATTCCTTAGTTCAAGCCTTAAAAGCTTTTAGAGTCTATGTCCTTCATTCTTCCATTACCACCTATGTTCCCAATAGTGTTGTTAAAATTGTATTAACTCAACCTAGTACTGAAGGAAGAAGAGGAAGATGGATTACCAATATATTAGAATTTGATCTCATTATCAAAACTACAAAGTTGGTGAAAGGTCAAGGTTTGGCTAAACCCTTAGCGGAGTCAAATTGTAAATTTTTGGGAATAAATTATGTTTTGGAAATTTCAGTAGAGAAGAACCCATGAGAACCTTCTCAAACTTTGGTCAAGGTCAAGGTTTGGATAAACCTTTAGTAGAGTCAAATTGTAAATTTTTGGGAATTAAAGGTCAATGTTTGGCTAAATCCTTAGCGGAGTCAAATTGTAAATTTTTGGGAATAAATTATGTTTTGGAAATTTCAGCAGAGAAGAATCCACGAGAACCTTCTCAAACTTCAGCAGAGAAGAACCGACAAGAACCTTCTCAAATTTTAGCAGAGAAGAATCCACAAGAACCTTCATCTTCAATTCAATTAACTCCTATTCATATTGATGAGAAATTCTTGTTATCTGAATAGTACATTGATATTGTGCATTTTCTTAGAAATTTTGAGTGTCCATTTGAATTTACAAAGAATCAATGAAAGACACTAAAGTTGAAGGCCATAAAATAGTATATCATGAATGCAAATCTGTATTGGAAAGATCCACTCAATATCCTTTTGCTTTGTTGGACAGAAAGTGAGACAGAAGGAATTATTGATCAATGTCATACAAGTATTTGTGGAGGACACTATGCTTGGAGAGATACAACATATAAAATTTTGAGAGCACGATTTTATTGGCTGACATTGTTTTCACGAGTAGGAGAAAAGGTTAGAAGTTGTACTCAATGTCAAATGTTTGTTGGAAAGTAAATATTAGCATCACTTCCTCTAGTTACAGTACTAGTTCAAGCACCTTTCCTATAGCGAGGATTGGATTTCATTGGAGAAATTCATCTAGCATCAAGCAACCAACATAAATGGATATTAACTGCCACATATTACTTTACTAAATGAGTAGAGTCAATTTCAGTGAGGGATGCAATTGAAACTGTAGTTATTAGATTTATTGAAGAAAATATACTATCTAGGTTTGGATGCCCCCAACAGATAGTTACAGATAATGCAGCAACATTCAACAGTGTCAAAATGATTGAATTTTGTCAGAAATACCAAATTTTGTTGCATCATTCTACCCCCTACTATCCACAAGGAAATGGACTGGCAGAGTCTTCAAACAAGAGCCTAGTTAAAGTCATTAAGAAAACATTGGAAGACCACAAAAGGATTTGGGACAACCATCTCATATATGTGGTTTGGGAAAACAAAATATCTCCAAAGAGGTCAATAGGTAAATCTCCATTTCAGCTTGTTTATGGTAACTGCACATTTAGCTTTTCCTGCCATGATATTTTTACAAGAAGCAAATGAATAACCTGATGATTTTTCTAGGAGAATCAATCAGATTATAGAACTTAATGAAAACAGAGATGAATTTCATTATAAGCTTCAGAAATATTAGAACAAAATGAAAATTTTTGTTGACAGAAATTCTAAAGAAAGATATTTTAAAGAAGGAGATTTACTATTAAGATGGGATGCAAGAAGGGAAGATAAAGGAAAACATGCAAAGTTTGATAATCTCTCGTTTGGACCTTTTAGCATTGTAGAAGTTAAAGGCAATAATACTTTTATCGTGCAGAACTTGGAAGGACAATATTCCTCATTTTCTGTCAATGGGAAATATTTGAAGCATTATATCCAATATAGAGATTCCTTCATTCATTCATCATTTGTACATCACCGGATTGTTTTTAATTTAAGAAATGTGTGATCGTTTTCAACAAATACCCCATTAGTCCGAGGAGAAGGCACATGGATCTGCAAGTTCTCTGCATCCTGCAGGAGGAAGCAATCCCTAGTTGGAGCCAATGGTGTAACATAAATGGTTTTGATAAGTTAGATATTTATATAAGAGGGTAAAGAAAAAAAAATTGAAAAAAAAATAATTAAAAGAACCCCATGAAAAGAAAAACAAGTGTACAAGTGAGCAACCTCAAATGCCACTAGAAATAATTCATGTTTGAATCATATAGTATAATCATGATCAAACATATTTAAATTTATGTTTTTAGATTAGGAAATAATTCAACCAAACTGTCCAATATTGGTTGAAATTAGTAGATCAGATAGATTAGACCAAAAGTGACCAAAGCATTTAAACTTGTTCAATTGCATTATAATAGGGTTAGAAGTAACCTTAGGAAATAAAAATAGGGTCTTCTAGATCAAATATGCCCTTAGGATATATTAATCATGCTTTAGATAGATTAATATTGGTTAAATAATGAACTAATCATGTCATTTAAACATGATTAGCAATTTGTAATAAGCATTAAGCATTGGGTTTTATTATAAGGTCGGGAGATGACAAGATGTTTTGTCGGCTTGTGATATTGCAAAGGCACCTTTCAATGACCATGATTTTCCCCACCCGAATCAACGGCGGGGAAACAACTTTGCACCCCCTCATCCCATTTCCCATTAATGGCAAAGGGGGGGGGTCCGAAAAGCGGTATTTCTTTTCTCGGGCCCCACGCAACGTGGCGCTTCCTCACGACTTCACACCCCCCTTGCTGAAAACCACATATCACCATCCCCCCCCGAAATATGCCTATCTCTCCTCCGCTCCCACCAATGGTCACCACATCACCTCTCGTATTTACCTATCGCTAATTACTCTACGCCACTTGTCATTCCTCCATTTTCTCACCACCTATTTCCGTTTCCATATACCCATTATACATTTATCCGTTGCAAATTTCTTGTTTCCCATTAATTCATCTAAATCTCATTCTGTAATGGTTCTAACCGCAACGGTAATTGAACAAGTCTTATAAATCCACCTCATCTCATCCCACGTGACTCTCCTAGTTGTGTTGTTACTATTTCGATTGTAGGCACTAATTTCAGCTCTCACAAACCCTACTATTGTCAGCACTTGTCAATCCTAGTAAATTCAGAGCCCACTACCATTGACATATATTCATCGCTCATCCAAGTACTTGTTCACGCTGAATCTTTGGTATATTTTTCCTTCTTAAACTCCTTAGACATGGCACCAAAGGGAAAGGGGCAATCCTCTAGTAACAAATCAAACAATGAGGATAACCCTCAAATCTTTGCTACCCTGGACCTTGACCATATGCCATTGGCAAACCAGTATTACAAGAATTCTAATATTGAGTGTGAATTCGACCTATTCAAATTACACCACTGGTTGAAGCAAAAATACCTAGACTTGCAGGATGAGGTTAACCTTTTGGAATCCTTGTTACCCATGTTCATGTTCCCACAGACACACTATTTCCCTGATCTTGTCATGTGGTTTCAAGTCAAATATAATCCACTGCAAAGAACTATTATGGTCTAGAATGGAGACATTGTGATCTCAATTTCACCTAAAACCATAAACCATATGTTGCTAATTCCTAAAATTGACCCCTCCGCCATTTTTCTGCAATTGTCCTTATGTATTTGTATCATAAGCTCACTTTCCCTCAGAGCCTAGATTTTTTAGATTTTCCTTCCAAAATATTCTCAACTTTCTAAGAAAAATCCCCCTTAACCATCTTCTATGTTCCTAGAGAAAGCCAAACAGATCATTTCTTTAGTTTCTTTCCTTTTATGGTATCAATCAGACCAATGGGTAGATGAGCCTATTCTAGGCTTTCTATCTATTTTCTCTAGAGAACATAAGCCAGCATTCATGTTTAATTTTAGTCAATTTTTGGCTGATAATATGCATGAACAAATGATGAAGATTACTACAGAAGGCATGTTTAAATATGCATCTATATTAGTCTATATGTTTCTTTTTCAGCAAGAAGATAATTTTCCAATAACTTTACATAAACAAGATGATAAAGGCATCAACCAATCAGTGATACACTGGACTTCATTAGTGAGGAAAAACTCAAGAGTTTAAATTTCTAGACTTCATAGATATTTGTATTCATACAGTTGCAGGGCTTCTTAGTGGTCAGAGTGAGCCAAGGATCAATTTAGGGATTAAAAGAGTTTTTCACTTGAGTTAGCAGACAAAAACTGGAGATTGGTATCTATACCAGAATTATACAGAGATAAGGGTATATGGATGTGAGTTGGATCCCTATAAGCTGCCTAAATATGTTCCAATGAGGATTTTCTCTCTGGAATACATAAGGTAGATGATCAATATGGATGAAATCCATTTTTTCGCAGGTAAAAGAAAATCACAATTTAATATCAAGACCCAAGAGGGACCATTCATATGTAATAGTAGAATAGTAGGAAATGAGGCAGACTCAATCCTCAAGCAATTCAATTTTCAACCCAGTTTCACTTGGTCATATGACCCATTCAACATAATTTCTAATTTAAGGGTGGAACTCAAAACCACACCTTATAACCGTACCCCTAGGACAAAGAAGGAGAAGTTCATGAATCAAGACCAGTGGGAGGAAAATACACTACAAGAAGCAGAAGAGTGGATTCTATCTACAGCCACCCTCCACACTCTAGTACCTCAAGATAAACATGGAAAAAGGCAAAGGGAAGAACCTTCATCTTCAACATGTACAAAAATAAGTGCCCAAGAATTCATCATTCAACAAAAAAAGAAGCAGACACATCTCAAAGATGTCACCGTTCAGAATGAGGAAGAATAAGAAACTATTGTTAGGATTGGTTCACAGTTTCCCACAGGGTCAAAGAAGCTCTTACCCCATCCTCCTCGGCCTCACAAAATCCTGTAGAAAAATCACAATCAATAGAATTGGCTGAACATGATGATCCCAACATCTTCAGTAAGTTTTGGGAAATTAAGCAGAAAAATGAAACACTCAAAGCCAACACCTATGCTTAGTTTTGGAAGTAGACTTCTACCTCCCAACATAGGTTGTTAACAACATTTGATAGTGAGAAAGGAAGGATGCAAATGGAATTCTTACAGGATCAAGTACCATTTCCAAAACCCCTTCAGACTATAAGAAGACTATCTTCTCATTTGATGCAAAGAAAATACATCCCATTGATCAAATGGGTATGCATAGACAGTCTAGAGAATTGATTTTCTCCACCATCAAAAATATTGCTATGGCACTTTCAAAGTTAAGGACATCTCTCACCAATGTCCAGACAAAATTAAAATTGGAGAAAAACTTTTCATTAGCAAAGGACACTAAAGTAAAAACATAGGAAGATTTGGTGATCAAGTTGGGTTATGATCCTAGTGATGTAAAAGCAATGGAGGATATCCTTGAGAAAAAGAATGCAGAGATAGCAGCACTCAAGAAATAGCTGAAGTTACCTTCTACAGAGGATCCACAAACAAAAGAGATAGAAGAAAGTGAGCAACATAAAGAAGACATGGTCAAATTGATCATTGAGAAAAATGTAGAGATAAATGAAATGGAGGAACAGATAGAGAAGCTACTTAAGGAAAAAGAAGAGGCTGCACAATTGGCTATAGCTCTAGTAACAGCCATACCAATTACAAATGTAGGGACAACAGATGATTTGAAATTTGTACCAGATGATTTGAACAAAGTTATGCAGGACATGTCTCTTCAGAGACAAGAAAATGATAAGCTCCAGCAAAAACTAAATAATCTAGAAGCAGAGAAGATAAAAAATGATACCCTCTTGGTGGAAGAGATGCAAAAATATCACCAACTTGCCAAGAAGAGTGATCAGTTAGAAAATCAGTCATTGATGGCTCACACCTTGGCCCAAGCCAAGGAAAATATTTGGATGGATATAAATAATTCCATAACTGAGATTTGGCCATCCATTCAGATTATTTTTTAACAAGAAGAGTTAATTGACAGGTGAAAAACAACCATTGAACAAGTCAGAACAACACTGGGACAAAAACTAGCTGAGGCTACATCCATGATCAAAGTGTTGAATTCAAAGACTAGATCACCGTTAGAGCAAATCCAGATTGCGGATAGGAGAGAGACCATCCTAGAAATCAAGAAAGTATTGCAGAAAAACAATTTACTGACTTAGTTGGAGACTAAGTGTCAAACTCTAGAAAATTTTGTCCAGAGGTTTCATATTAAATTTAATTTTTTGAATCAAAGAGGATTTCCAAGGTTAGTAGCTCCCAATGACAGAGTAATCAACTTGGAAGATTACTGTAAGAAAATTTAAACTATTGCAACATATAAATCCAAGTTTGCAGGTATCAAAGGACATGTCACAGGTAAAGCTTTCATAGAAGCTTTGGAGTTTGATTTAACTATCAAACATGAAATCAAGCACATTTTCATCAATAAGCCAACTTTCGAGAAATATACTGAAGTAGATGAAGTTTATAGAAAGCTAATAAATCTTTCTATACCCAATGATGAAAGGTTGGATCAATTGTGTGATACTATCGAATAGTTTTTTTTATCTCCAATAGAAAGACATCAAGACAACACATTTTGGGGCCAAGTCATCAAAAATTTCCTCAAAGATAGTGCCATTAACCTCAACAGTTTAAGAATTCCTACATTTTTGTACTATTTTTGTGAATCGGTTAGATATTTCGAGAATCCAAATATTTTTGTATAAATAAGTAACAATTCGATGTATTAAGGGTTGAACCTTTGGATGAGATTTCTAAAGAAGAATTGTGATCAAACTGAAATCACTTCATATTAATGAAAGGATTCTGGAGTTAATTTAAACAGCTTGTCACTTTGTGAGTTTTTCTTATGTTTTCACTTCATTTTGTTGTTCTACATGTATTTAAGTTTTTATGAAGAAAATTGGGTAAGAGAAAATTGAATATCAGTCTATCTTAAATCCCCTCTAAAGTTATAATCTATTTTAGAGATTGGTTTATTGGACTGTTTGTCTTTATAAGCTCCTCTACATTTATAAATTGTCAATCATGTTCGTAAGATTAAATATATTTTGTTTGGCTATAAACATTGTTTACATGCATTCTTTCTTATGATTAACTAAAAATTCAGTTTGAATATTTAGGAAACCATAGCCTCTTACATCTCTACCTTTCCACACACTTTTAAATCAAATTATTGTTGAGAGGTAAAGAATCAACCCTTTCTAAATATTTAGTATTATTAAGGTTTAAGCATCTGCCTAATCTTCTCATAACATTGGTCATCAAAAAAAAAATTAAAACAACAAAACATTTTAGATTCTTTGCCATAATTACTTAACCTAGAAGTATCCCAGAGGACAACATGAGGTATTTACAGAGTGGTATCAAAGCGGGTTCCATTTTCTTCGTTTAATGTTTAGTACCACAGAGTGGTATCGGAGCATGGTTCAACACTTGCACTAGATGGGTGGAATTTGTTTGTCATGCATGCATGCTCGCTGTCTATGTGATTGTTATGCATGGATTATGATAATCATTGTTGCAGTTTGTGTCATCGTGATGCTAATGTGTTGGCTGAAATAGAGCAGGAGAAGAAGATTGTTAGAGTGAGGTTGCAGCATTGGGCCTTGGGGTAATTGTAGATCGTCATATAGGTTGTATGTTTGGCATACAAGTATGATGGTTAATGGTGTTTATAAGCATTATGATTATGTAGATGCATGTCATTATATTGTTGTTATGGTTACATGCATGATATACGCTATTTAATAAGTGTGGTCATATGCACAAGTGTCAAATTGAATGATTGTAGCTTGTTTTTATATGCATTGTGGTCGTACACATGATGATTATGGCTACTACATTTAAGATCTTGATGTATATGTATCATGTTAATATGGATTTTCCTATGCAAATGGTTATGGCTATGATATTCAAGTATGAGTCGATATACTTATGATATTGTGTTGTACTAATCTGGACTGACTGTGCAAATGTGATAGAATCCCTTGAGATACATCAAGGTATGAGTTTTATTATGCTGTCTATTTCGTTTATCTAACATGATATGTTTATAGATTGTTTGAATGTTTGATTAATTGCATGATATGAGTATGTGTCCATAAGATTACATGAAGGAATGATCATGTTTTAAGATGATTGTACTAACACGTGTCGAGATAGAAAATATGTACTTGAGCGTAAGTGGGTGCTAGTTGTAGTATTATGATTTGTGAGTGTGAGTTGATTGTTGATTATGACATGGTTGTTAGTCTTGGTAAAGGTTGATTTCAAATTAATAGACATAATGTATTGACCTTTGGAACTTGTGAATGACATGTGTGAACAGTTACATGAAAACATGCTTGGCATTAGCGTGACAAGGTAACAATTGATTTGTTTATATAACTAATAGTTGGGTGATGTGACAGGACATAATAAGACTTAGTTGCAGCAAGGTAAAAGGTAAAAGAAAAGAATTGGGTGAGAATTCCTTGGGCTATTTTTGGAGACTGCAATTCCAAACAAATGAGTGCTTGCATGAATATAGGAAGTCTTTTTAACCTTGATCTAGTTTGACATTATGTGGATATGTGTTAAATTCATGAACATGTAATTAAAAGGTATATTATCTAGTTTCTAGTTATGGTTAGATTCATCAAGGAGTTGGAGTCCCTTGAGAGATGGTGTGAACGTGTTTAGTTATAAGTCAGTGTGCTAGGTATAATAAGGTAAGGTATCTGGTATATTGTTATGTTCATTTATACACTAACAATAATGCTTTTATGGCAATATGATGTAGGGGAATTGCATGGAAAAGAGAGTGCCATGAAATATTGAAGAAGGCTCGGGTTGAGCTTTCCCTTGGAGGCATTGGGAACCCATGGGGTTAATTCATGGTGTTATTGGAAGTTTAGTGCTTTTAGTGCTTTGTGATTTGTCTGCACTTGATTTTCAGTTTTGTTTATGTCTAGTGTATGGCCATACCACTTTTCTTGTGGTGTCATATTACTAGTGCTTTTTGATCTGGAGATAAAAAGATGGGCTCAAAAATGAAAGTGCTAGGAATCTTCGAAACTAGTGCCATATCATAGTGTTCATTTTCTTTATTCTAATGCCACTTGAATCACCTCAATCCGACGTCATATGAGAAAGTTATGATGTTTTGAAGTTTTTTCCCAATAGTTAAAAAGTCAAACAACAGGGTTGACTGGGCTAATGGCTGGGCTGACCATACAACTGATGTCATGCTGATTGGACGTATGAAAAACAGAAGGACCAATACTAACTTGACATGTGGCAACTCTATACTCAAACAGGTGGTGCGATTTTATTGGTTGGTTTAGTTTGGTTTGAAGTGGTACAAGGTTGAGGCACTATGTGGCCCTTTGTTATTGTCCAAAATTTTATTAAAGGTTCGAAGGTCCTCGGTAGGGTTCAACCCCTGACCTCCCACAACACAAATCCACGTCCTACAACCAATCCACACGATCAATCTTAATATGTATATGGGCCCTGTGTTATTTGAATTTTAGTGGTCGACACGTTGGGGGAAGGGGTAGGGCACATGGCCCCAACCCCAGATCATATGACATGGGTGTGACCATCGACGGATGATCAACACTAAGGTGCAAAACTTAACATCTGGCCCTGGTCTTATCATAACCCAAGTGACTAAGAGGAGGATCCATAGTAGAGGGTGTGGGTGGATAAGCCCTAGCCCCCAGTTCTCGGCAGCAGTTGTGACCATAGGCGAGGGCTAAGTCGGTGGGGGCATGTGGTTAGTCCCGGTCCCCAATCATATTGTGACACAATACTATAACCTATCAGAGTGGGAGCCAAGTTAATAGCATTGGGTGCTTATACCTGGCCCCTGGCTATATGGCATTTAATGTGACTTGGTTCCGATGCTAAGGGTTATTGGTGTTATCACTCAGGTTGTTCCCTTTGACTCCCAAGGGAATACGGCTGAGGTAACCACAAACCAATCTTTGGATTGCAGGTCCTAGCCTACCTGCAATTAGAGAGGGCTCTCTCTTTCTGATTTAGCTTTGTTTTGGGAATTTTAGGCTAGATATGAAACACTGAATTTTGTTTGAAGCTTGGTTGAATGATAGGCTCTAAAGAGGGGCATGCAATACTCAGAGAGTTTTATTCCATTGGGCGATGGGAGTCCATGATTGTAAGTTGCTTGGGGTATGTGATAAGGATAGTGTTACTGCAGAGCCAGACAAGTATTCATGAAACAAACTTTTGATTTAAAGGAAAAACAGTAAGAACCGACACAATGAAAGGCAATAAAGATTTCTTTCACTGTGAAAATGAGTATAAAGGGTTGAATATTTATTCAAGAGCAGTTAAGAATTCCTGAATAGATTTCACCATGTAAACTTAGAGAAAATGGGAGCACTTAAGAATTCCACATTTATAACTAGTTCTGAAGAAAACATAGTTAGCAACAAAGATTGAGTTTAGGGTGCCTCAATGGACAAATCCTAAACAATTCTTTTTCCTTACTGCTAAGAGTATTAAACATATAGTATAGATGATTTCAACAAACAGAGAAAATACAAAACACAGTTCAAGAGAAACTTATTGTATCACGAGATAACAAGGGAATCCTGCAGTAGCCAGCAATCTCATCACAACATGTCCAAGCAAATCAAATAGACACACCAACAGCTTCATGTATTCAACTCTGAGAAGGTACAGCGGAGCTCTCTAGAATAAAATCAACAACCCCAAATAAGTTATGCGTGGGGATATATATACAAAGTGTTTCACAAAATATCCTAAAGATGAGTCATTAACTCATAACTTTCTTACCAGCTTTCAAAAATAGTAGATACAACAGTTATTGCCATTAAAATAGACAAACAACAGCTGTTCATTTCTGTTAGAGTTCTTTGACTTTTCCACCAACTGGGTCGACCGAGTGCTTGCATCCATTTCGAGGAACTTCGCCTTTTGCTGCTTTGCCACGGCGTGACTGCTTTTGCCTCGTCACCTGCACTCGTTTATTTGTGCCAAGTCATTATCCTTGTTATCCAGCTGCTCTTTCTATTGCCATCCAGGTAGATTGAACATGTGAGTCTTTTTGAAAAGGCTGACTCGAGAATGATCAAAAAAGAATTTTAACCAAAATTTGATTTATCAAAGTAATGTTTCTACCATGCCTCTCCACCAATCTTCAGTAGGCAATTGGTGTCTCTGTATTTTAATTAGAGTCTCATCAACTTTAGTATATTTGTAGTAATTTGGAGGTATTTCAAAAAGGTGCTTGATCTCATGCTCAATAAAAAACAAATTTTCCAACTTTTCATAGAGAGTCTGCCGAGATGGGGGCCCTGTTTCCTATGAACTGCTTGCGGATGCTGTTATTTGATTTGTTGCATAATTGTTGACCCTCTTGGCATAATTTTCATGTGATAACAACCTTCCTGCACTAGTTACCAAGCTGGGAAGACCTCTGTTATGCAATGTTGTGATTTTTGCAATAAATTCATTTACCTCTATCTGCATTTCTTGACACCTTTTGTCCAATGTTTGCACATAGTTCCTCAAGGTAAGCACATTCTTTATTAGTAATATGGCATCAGTTCTATCTCTGATACCCATTCCTGCTAGTTGAAGGCCAGTGCGATTGTTGAGGACTTGAATCATTCTGTTGGCTATTTCAGGCATATTTCCCAGGGATGCCCGAGCTCTTTGTCCTTCTGCTTTTGCCCTGCTTAGGAGATCCATTTGCTCATGGATAGTTTCGATGGACTGCCATTGGTCTATAATGGATTGACCAATGTTGGCCCACAGAATCTTCTTGATTTCACTTATAATTTTTTCCAAAGTGAGCTCTTTTTCTAACTCCTTTATCCTTTTCTCAAGAGCTCTTATCTCCCTTACTCTTTCAGCCAAATTCTGCTTGGATTTGTCATATTTCTCTTCAAGCTTGGCTAACTTTTCTTTAGCCTCTTTCAGTTCAGCCATCTGTACTTCTAGAGATTCAAGCTCCTTCATCATATTCTGCATGCTGAGGCTGGGTACCTGTTCTGATGCTGCTACCTGCATTGTCCCTTCTGATGCTGGTGTTGAGCCTGAGGGGCCTGCCTCCGATGTTTGCCCGGTGGGAGGAGCTGGTGGAGTTATTATTTGAGGAAAATCCTCAATATTTATGACTGCTGGTGGTCGCTGAGCTGCTTGCCCTTCTGGCCTTTGCCTTAGGGCTGCTTCCAAAGCACCCTCTGTTTCTACCAATCTCTTATGTAAGTTCAAGAGTATAGCAACCACATCTTGGTCTTTCTTTTGTTCTGCAACCCCTTCAGTCTGAGGGCGATGGGTAGGTGATATCTTGATCTGCTTTCTCAAAGCTGCTATATCCTCATCCTTCTTCTTCATCAAGGCCTGCACACCCTTAGGATCACTTGGATCATGTCCTAGTTCTATAATAATTTCTTCCAAGGACTTGATTCTGTTGTCCTTGGCTTGAGATGATGCCTTTTCTAGCTCCAGCTGAGCAGTAGTATTGTGTAGAGAATTTTGTAACTTGTGTGCCAACAGAGTTTTATCAGCGAAGGTTGAGTAGACCATCTCCCCGATTTGCTTGTGTAGCTCAATCTGATCCATGGGGTGGATGTCTTTGGCAAACACTTCCAAGTTAGTTCTGATGTAGTCTGCCGCTGACTGAGGATGCTGCATGGTAGGTCTAAAATGACTGAGAGTCATCTTCCCTTCTTGAATATCATAGGCTGACATGAGTCTCTCCTGATTGGTTGGTGCCATTCTGAGCAGTTGGTTATAGAGCTGGTATCTAACCGGCTCATTCCTTGCTTTTATGTCTGTGAACTGCTTTTTGATACTAGATTCTGCCTTGGTTCGCTGCCTTGAAGAACTTACTTCTGCTCCTCCTTGCATTTCTTGCTCTTGCTGTAAGGAGCTGGCCGATGTTTCGATGCTAGGAGGGAGCATAGTATCAGTTGGTCTTTCGGGCATTTCCTCCTCAGAGAAGGGATTGAGTGTTTGCCTTTTCTCACCTTGTTGATCTATTGAAGTGGTGAGAGGAGTTTCCTCTTGCCTATCCCTTTTCCTCATTCTTTCTTCATTTGCAGGTGTCTGTAAAACTGTAGTTTCAACTGTTACCTCCTGCCTTGGAGGGATTTGCTCTTGGGTTTGCTGCTCTGTGGAGGCAGGCGCTTCAGCCATTTCTTCTTGCTGCTCTACTTGCTGCTCCAAATTAGGAAGTGATTCCTCTTGTTGTACTGCTTTGCCTTTAGCTATGTTTGCTGCTTGACCGGTTGCTTTGGCAAATTGCCGGGGAACAGTGGAAGATGAGGCACTTTCTCCAAGATGCCGAGGGGTTGGAGACCAAACCTGTCCAAAATATTCCAAGTCAACTGCCTTTTCTAAATTCTTAATTGCTCTTTCTGCTAATTCTTCTTCAGAATAATCCTCCACTAATGTGCCTTCTTTCCACTCTAGTTGATTAGCATATTTTTCAATTTGTGGAATGCTGAAATGATCATAGGTAGCAAGCCTATACTTGATTCTTCTGAGGCTTATGAAATGATTAGGGTCATATGGTGCCCAATAGAAGCTTGTTTTGAGCTAGAGGCTTTTTAGGATCTTGTCCGCCTCTCCCCAGGCTTCTTCCCTCTTATTAAATATGAATGGACCCAATTGGTGCTTAATTTTCAGCTGTGCTTTCTTATTTTTGCTATGAAAGTGTACCATGTCTGAATTGCCAAATTGCCGAAAGTACTCTAGGGCAAAAAGTCTCATGGGAACGTACTTTGGCAGTCTGTATGGGGCTAGCTCACAGCCATATATAAGTACCAATCTCCAATGCTATAGTTCTTTGACAGCTGGAGGATCTTCTGCATTTCATCGGTGAGTCTAGGAGGAGGAGAACTTTGTAGCAGGGACAAGGCTGGATGAATGAACAGATCAATGAACTCACAGTAGTTGTATGGAGAGTAAAAGATATGGTGACAGACTGGTGTCCAGTATATCACTGACCTCCTGTTTCCTTTTGCACCCAGCTTTTTGAGAAAAATAGGGAAATTGTCAGGCTGATTGTATAATATCAAGTGATATATGTATGAAGTAAATTTAAATACCCTCTCTCTCTCCAGATTCATGAATTGCTCATGAATTCTGTCAGCAATAAATGTGGCATAATCATACTGGACAGCAAGGGGCTGTCCTGGAGTGAACATGGATAGCATTACCAAGACTGTTTCATCCACATACACACTGGTGTTGTAACCCAGGATGTAGGATATAATATCCACTAGCAGCCTCCCTGTTTCATTGAACCAGACATGTAAATAAGGAGGAGGTTGCCGGGGCTGATAATCAGGCTGCATGAACAACTAGCCAATCCTTGTGACCTCTGAGCTGGGCAGCCTGGCACCTTGTTTGAGCAGAAAATTCATAGAAAGGGGCACCAGAGGTTTAGTTGGCTCAAAGCTTAGCATCTCATTTATGGATTGAGGAGTGATGTGAAATAAAAAATCCCAGATGGAGCCAAAACTGCTCTTTGAGTGGGTTCATAGTGTTCACAACACTGATGGATGAAGTCTGGGAACACATTCACTTGTGGAAGGTAATAGATGGGCAAGTTGGACTCCCAGATACCTATGTCATCAACACCACTTATTTGTTTCTTCTTCAGCTCACAAATGGTTTCTATGTGATATTTGTTGCTTATTTCAACCGTTTCTTTGATTTGATAATCCCGATCAGCAAGGGCCAACCATTCTAGGTTCTTATGTGGAGCATTCATAGGTGCAATGTTTAATGCCACAGGGGCCTCCATCGCTTAGTTGTCACTTGGAGTTGAATTGTACTTGAGTTTTGAACAAAGGTAACACTTGAACAGTGAATTTTAAAGGATAAAGCAATTTGCAGAGAGAAAAAGGGGTAAATTGGGCGAAACAGAGGTAAAAAGCTACTGAGAGAGGCGAAAAGGATGAATTATAATGCAGTGGTTCACCTTGCGAAGTGAGGAATGCTTGACAAAGGGTCTGGGCCAAAATGGTGCAGTGAGTGTGGGAATTGAACGGGTTTAGAGCCGGGACGACCCTCTGATAAACTTTTAGTTTAGTTTTGCAGTTTCAGGGAAATTGACTGGTTAATTTTGAATTTTTAACAGTGGAGGACTGAAAACCAGGTTGCGCAGAGGAATGGTAAATACCTGGCAATTACGCAACTGGTGGGGTGCTGACAGTGGTGAATCCACGGCGGTAGTAGCTCAAGGTTCAAATTTATGGAGGTTGGCGAAAACGTCGTAAAATGGCATGTAGGCGGCAGAAGGCTCTTCAAATGAAAAATGAGAAAAAACATGACTTTTGCGCGAAATATGGAAAAATCGATTTTTGGCGCTTTTTATGAATGACGTCAGCATGACGTCATTGGTCCGGTCAGGGTACGGCGGGATGACGTGGTGACGCATGACTGGTCTGAGGTGGACGAATGACGGGGTGGCCATGTCGGATTGACGGATAATATAGGCGCTGACATCACCTGTTGACGTGACGCTGGTATGGGCTGGAAAGGAACAACGGTAAGCGGTTTTATCAGACCGCTTTTGGTATGGGCCCGGTATTTGTCGGAAGCCGCCCGATACAATCAGGAATTGACACGCGCCCTAGGGAATACGTCAGCCATCTGACAATTTCGGGCGCTAAAGGCCGGACAGCGGGGGTGGTCCGAAATCACTGAGGACCGTCGGATGGGAGGGCCCGGATCCGACAGATGACGAACAGTGCAAGTGCCAGCGCGATACGGCGGGATCCAGCGACCCTTTTTAATTATTTTTTGTTTTTTGGTGAAATGCGTCGAGATACAAAACATTGGATAAACGGCTCGAGTGGGTTTTTTGCAAAATTTTTAAAACCATCGGGAAGGAATATGAATTTACAACTTGTAAGGTGGGTTAGGGCTATTAAATCAACCAGATGTTAATTTAATCCCCAAATATAGTATGAACATCAATCTACATTAGATTTCAACTTTATTATACTTTCACTCTTTAGGGTATATGGCTAAATTGCCCAAGGGGAGGATATATACATATTTTGGGAATTTTTTGCATAAAAAATGCTATAATACTAGGGGAAGGGGAAAAGTTAGGGAGTTATATACTAAGATTAGAGGTTAATATGAATTTAAAGGGTGAAAGAAGAACTGAAGGCTAAGCTTAGGAAGTAAACTTGGGTTTGGAAGAATATGAGAGTGGGGAATGGTTTTACACAGGAAATGTGGCTTTCTTGTGTGATGGAGACCAGCACCTTGGCTTGATGTTGCTGCAATCTTAGAGTGATGTTAGGACTGGATGAGGAGATCCCACTGGTCCACTGAGGGGATGTTAGAAAGAAGTATTGTGGGGAATGATGGGGAAATTAGACATGCTTCCATACTTTGTTATCAAGATGCTGAGTAGATATCTCTATTCTTGGCAATATGTGCTTTCTTTGTCAAGGCCAGCAACATGAAGGAAGTCAAGCTTCTGCAACCCCTGTCTACCTACCCATCTTAGTACCTAGCATTTTTTATTACTTCAAGGAGGGTGCATTTAGACTTGCAAACCCTCAATTGCTCTTTTCTTTTTCTTTTTCAAATGCCTTTCTATCTAAGACTACCCTTATTACTTCCAAGGGCCCAGATTAAGCAGTTGGGCACCTTTATTCTCTACCTAACTATTAATCTGCCAAGATTAAACTGTTTGGACAGATTCTCATTCTCTATTCTACAGCATCAATTTAAACATGGCATGACCCAGATTACACTGTTGGATCACCCATCCACAAGTAGGAGATGAACAAAATTGTTTACAGATGTGTTTTACACACAAATATGGAATCTTTGCATCATCAGAGCAGAACATATTTGGAATTTCCCCTGCCAATCATGATATAAGAAACCTATTGGTATAGGAGGCTAACAATTGGCACTTTTAACTAGGAAACATTTTGTGCCTTTGTCGATAGGAACCTCACCGGCGCTTGGAGAAATTATCACTTAGTGGTTGTCAAAAAGGTGGAATTCGTTGCCCATATAGCTAGTTTTCCCATTTTGTAGGACAAATAGCAAAGCCTTGTTCCAAGAAGCATATATTGCTCAATTTTTAACCTTTTTTAGCTCAATAAAAGCCTAGATAGGGGTTTTTGAGTATTCTGAACTCAATAGAAGCATCAGATTTCTTATTTGAACACTATGTTATGGAATTTTTACAGATTCAAGTCCTTCAGTGCTAGAGATAGAGAGAGTTTTGAGGCTAGATAGAGGACTATTTGAGCATGGAAAAAGCCTAGATAGAGGTTTTCCAGCCTTCCAATTACATCTGCATTATTTGTTACTTCAGTAGAGTATCTATTTTCAATATTTTCTCAGTGTGCTTATGGGAAAATGCATTTTCAACACTTCATTGTGAAGCAGTTGTATGTTTATTCTTTTGTTTATTTCAGGTGGAGTATAAGGACCTATTGTGAGAGAGTCCTTTTTCTGTTGACATAATCATGACTTCTTGTAGGGAGTCATCTTTTTTAGTGAGATTTCTTTCTATAAGAACATTTTTTTGTAGGAGAAACAATGCCACTCTAGATTCAACATTTTGTAATGTGCTCATTTCCTAATGAGATCAATAAAGTAGCCTAGCCATTGGATCAGGGCCCATAGATGTAGCCTAGGAGGTGTGATCTCTGTTATCACTTTCTTGTTTCTTCTCTGCATGATTATCATCTTGAGTTGCATATGAATTTGTTTCACTTTTAAGTTCATGTGGAAACTTAACCACTCATCTTTGAATAGGTTGCAAAACTAATTTTACATTTAAAGACCCAAGTTTATCAGGGTTGCAAAGTGTCAGAGGATGATCAAATTTTTCCATTACCAGATCACGTGGTATCACAATAGGTTCTGACTAGATTGCAAGTATGGGCAACAAAATGAAGCGTGAAATACTCCAAGTTTTGGAGGAGATTAATCTATCTCTTCTAATGGATAATGTCGAGCTAAGAAGATTGCTTGAAGCTACAAAGGAGGAGAAAAGGAAAATGCGCCTACAGTTGCAGCATATTGTGGAGGAACAAACTAGTGAGTGTTCCATCCTAGAAGTAGCAAAGAGTCCCTCAAAGATGAAACCAGTTTGTGGGCATGATCAGTACACAAGATATGGATCCTACAATGAGAATTATGCTTGCAATTTATTGCAGGATCGAAAGATTCTCCCCATGTTCCAGTTGGTAAAAATGGTTGTCTAGAGATATCATCCACTTCTTCATCAACATCTAAAACGAAAAAATGAGTTGTTAGCCAAATGAAGTAATTAGTATTTCCAATCCTACTCCTTAACTTAATGTTGATAACACATTTTTTGTAGATTTTGAAAAGAATACCAAGGGTATTGGTATGAATCTTTTAACTTAGATGGGTTATGTTGGAAGGGGCCTCAAAGTCAATGGCCAAGGCATCATTAATCCTATGGAAGTGAAGGAAGGACCATGATATGAAGGATTTGGTTATGGTCATGAAGAAATTTGAGGGTGCTCCAAAATTGTTGAGGCAAAGAAATCGTTAGGTATGGAGTTCATGCTAAAGGGGCTCATATGAAGTGATGGTACAACACACCATGATGGTGGTGATAGTGAAAATTTGTCTCTGTAGAGAGATGAACGTTCCAAAGGACATGCCAAATCCAATTATCCTCGTCAAAGTCACAACCCAAAACACAGGTATAAGCATCATGGGGATTCCAGAAATGTTTGTGCTTGTGATCATTTATGGGAAGTTTTTCCCAGTACATTTTGTGATGCATTTGACCATTGTGTGGCTGAGTGTGAGAAATGTAAGGAAATGGTCAAAAAAATGGATCAAATCATTGGGAAAATACATGAGGAACCTCTCCTAGGTATGAAGACTTCCTTGTCAATGGGCAAGCTCAATAATTTTTTTACCCATTGTAGCATGAACGGGCACTGGATTGAAAGGTGTTGGAAACTCCATCCGAAACTTCGTCCCAGTAAGGACAAAGAGGTCGTGTGATTCCCTACAAGGGAAGCGACAAGTGGCAAAGTGGAAACTGATGTAGTTCCCGAAGCAACCTTTGAAGAAGAGCAAGTGAAGAAAGAGAACCCTTAAGCCTGGTTAGGCAAAAAATGGATAGACTATTTTGTACAATTAGCTTGCTTTGTAAAATTATAATTACTTGTTGTATATTCCCGTTTGAGTAATTTGTAAAGTGGTGTCATGTATAAATCACTTATATGCAACAATGCATTTCTTTGGCATGTTATGCTATTTGGCTTGATGATGAGTCAATTTGTATGGGAATTTTGGGATGCGCAATTGCATTTCATCCAGAATGTATACAATTGTGACAAGCATTCATTTATACAAGTACAAGTGTATCTTGAGAAAAGCATGACCATGTACAAAGCAAGGCATGCCAAGCATAAGTTTGATCATGATTCCAAGTGGAAGATCAAGTTTTCTTGTGTATCAACAAGGAGAAACTTCAAGATGAAGATTGTATGAGCTACCAAGAAAAGATGGTCATGAAGAGAATGTTCAAACTCCATCCACTGAATATTTTGTTCCTAAATGTTTACAAGAATTTCAGCAAGCCATAATTCTTGACAAGAGGATAAGGACTTCACGCAAAGGCAATGCGTAGTACCTTAAACGAGGCTCAAAGGAACCAATTCAAACAGAACAAGAAGGATTGAGATCGAGAAAGTAAAGGAGTTGTTTCCTCACTTATTTGCTGCGTGAAGACAAACTTTTGGAGGTCCAAAAGTTCCTAGTGGGGAGGTATGAATTGGAGATAATAAAAAATAGGTTCAAAATTAAAGTGCTTGGGATCTCATAAAACTAGCACCAAATCGTAGTGTTCATTGTCCTAATTCCAATGCCACTTGAATCGCTTCAGTCCGACATCATATGAGGAAGTTATAATGTTTTGAAGTTTTTGTCCAATAGTAGGGTTGATTGGGTAGACCATACAATTGACATCATCACGTTGATTGCGTATACAATAGATAAGAGGAAAAATCCCAGCTCGACACGTGGATGCTCCGTACTGAGGCAGGTGGCATGATTTTATTGGTTGGTTTGGTTTGAAGTGATACAACCATGAGGTGCCACTTGGCCCAATGAGAGGGAAACACATGGCCCTTTTTTATTGGCCAAAAAAATTATTAAAGGGCTAAAGGGCCTTAGCATGGCTCAACCCCTATACCTCCCGCAGTACAACTCTACATCCTATCACTAAGCCACATGATGAATCTTAATATGTACATGGCCCCAGTGCTATTTGAATTTTAGTGGTCGACGCATTAGGGGAAGGGGCATGGCACATGGCCCTAGCCCCAAATAATATGACATGGGAATGACCACTGAAAGAGGCTCAACACGAAGGCACAGAGGTTAGTGTTGGAAATAGCAACAAGAAATGCTAAAAATAGCATTGTTATAAATAGCATTTCAGGTACCAGTGTTGGACATAGCAACAAGGAATGAAAAATGGAAATGCTAAAAATAGCGTTGTTATAAATAGTATTTTGGGATAGATCACAATTTTAGTTAGTCCCTGAATTAAAATTGAGAAGTAAAATTCGAATTTGATCTTAGTAGTTGTTTGTAAAATAAATAATTAATTCATCTTGAGTTAATTAGTTGTATGAAGTCTATGTGAAGACATGCAACAGTTTCTCCATTGATTAAGGAAGTTATCCCTTGATTAAAGGAGATCAGGATGAGTTGTAATTAGTTATCTCAGTTATCTGAGTTAAGTCCAGTTAGATTAGTTCAAATAGTTTGTTGAACCGATTGTGAGTTCAGCCAATTAATGCATGCATGCATGCAACTAGTGTACTCTAGATCACTGAATATTCTCTCATAAATAACTCATGCATGTCAGTTCAGTCAGAGACCCAGTTGAGATCAGAGGAAGGGATAGTGTACTATCAGTTGGAAGATTTTTCCTATACAGGAAACTCATCCATGCAGAAGGAATTATCTCCTTCAGGATTACGTAGTTACTTCTGAGTTTGGTGAGTTGTGTGAGAGGTGAATTCACATAGGTGACAACATTGGACCCTAGGAGAAACTGCGCAAGGAAATAGGAGGCTTGGAGGGTAGAGGTGAATGTTTGTGAGAAGCCTTTGACTATCTATGAGTAGCAGAGGGATTGTATTGAGAGCTAGATAGCTTGTGAGCTAAAGCTTTGTGTAATCTGAACATATTTCCACTTGTATGATAATACAAAGATTGGGGTTTTTAGTTGAGGCTTTCCCCAGAGTATTCTTCTGTGTTTCATGTGTATGATTTCTTCTTATCTGTTATATGTGTTCTGATTGACCTTGCTCAAAATTGATTAAGCTTCCACAAGTTTGTTGTAGAAGTAGATCTTGTATTTTGCTTTAGTATATTGCATAATTTGTTGATCTACAGTGGGAATTTCTACATGGTATCAGAGCTAGCTAATCTATAGAGAAATTCTACATGGTATCAAAGCAAAGGTGATCAAAGCAAAGAACAGTATGCTAAGAAGGGAGAAGTTCAAAGTTTGAAGTTCTTGATTATAGAATTTGAATTCTTATCACATCTCAAATTTCACCAATGGTGTTCAACGGTTTGAAACTCGAGTATGCCCTGGATGGCAGCTTGAATTATATAGCCTGGAAGGATCGCATGGAAGCGGTATTAGAGGAAAACAGTTTGAAGAACTTCATTGATCAAGAAGTCCCCAAGCTAGCAGCTGCTAATGCCCAAGAATTGGCAGAATGGAAGAAATGTGTGGCTAGAGCGAGGAGGATTCTTCTGGAGGGAGTTCGATACCACATTGTCTCTAGTCTCCATGGGAAGGAAACACCGTTTTCAATGTGGAAAACATTGAAGGATCTATATCAGAACAACATCAATCAGAGGAAGCTAGCACTGAAAGACAAGCTTTGAAAAATCAAGTGTGAAAAGGGCGACACGATCTCTACATATCTGAACAAGCTCACCACCTACAGGGATGAGCTTGGAAGTGTAGGGATCACGACAGACGATGATAACATGGTGCGTCTTTCTCTCCTCGGTCTTCCTAAGAGTTGGTATAGCTACCAAGACTCGGTAAATGGAAGAGAGAAACTGCCAGATTGGGAACGACTTTGGTCAGATCTGATGCAAGAGGAGATAAGGAGAAGCACCAGAGATGGTTCTTCATCTAAGGAGGATGAAGAAAATTATGCCTTAGTGAGTAAGGCAAAGAAAGGGAAGGAGAAGGATTCTCATCCCAAATCGAGTTCTTCCTATGGTGGGAAGAAGTTTGACAAATCGAAAGTGCAATGCTTTCATTGTCATGAGGTGGGTCATTTTGCTACAAATTGTCCAGTGAAGAAATCCAAGAAGGGATCCAAGGAGGGATCATATGGTGAGGCACTAGCCTCACAGTTTGAGTTGGATTTCACCCTCATCACATGCATGGTTTCATCCATGGTGGGATGTGGTTGGTTTCTTGACAGTGGAGTTTCATTCCACATGACCGACGATAAGAGTTTGTTCAGTACCTTGGAGGAGAAAGATCTACAGATACTCATAGAGATGGGTAATGATGAAAAGTATAGTGTCTCAGGAGTAGGCACAGTTGCTTTTTAGAGGGAGCATGGAGCTCGCATTACCTTAACAGATGTGAAGTATGTGCCAGGACTGAGGAAAAAATTTGTATTGATCGCAATGCTGGAAGACAAAGGCTATGATGTAGTCTTCAGTAAGGGAAAGGCTTTCCTTAGACACGTCACCACGAGACAGGTGAAGCAGATCGGTTCACGAGTCAAGAACCTGTATGTTCTTGAGTTTCAAGATGCATGCAAAGCCTTGAGGAGCAAGGAAACTGATGGAGACTTGGTGGTTGAGAGGGAGAGTACATTACCTCTCAACATGTAGCGCCAGAAGAAGTCTCAAACAATTGTGGAGGAGCCACAATTGGTGAAGCAACTTCATGAGGTTGTGGAGCAGCCACAATTGGTGAAGCCGAGAGGAGATTGAGTGGAGGCATCCACTCATGCAGAGACCTCTAGTAGGGGGAAATTTCGAGCCAAGTGGGCAGAGGGATCACATGCATCCATACCTCTAGGTAGGAGGTGGGGCAATGTGGAGTGACAGTCCCAAGAAGGCTAGAATAGGGGTAGGATCATTGAGGTACCCAATCTCTTTTATTAGACCTTGCTACGGGAGCCTTGACGAGGAGTAGCAGGACTGGCTGAGTGGGTAGAGGCAGATGCGGATGCAGCGACAACGAGATCTACAGTGCAGGAATCCCAATACAGCGCAAAGCTAGCCGACTGCAACAATGCAAGAGGCACATGAGTGATGCACCACTGCAGGATGGCACAGAGAGGTGTGCAATGGTTCGAGATGCATGGAGTGTTGCAGTAGCTCAAAGGTCACAAAGGGAGCACTTGTTAGCGGCAGGGGGAGCTTCAGCATCAGAGGGTGTTTCTAGCCCAACAGGGAGGTCAGTTGGGAGATTTTTTGTTTCTAGAGTTGCTGGAGCAACAACACTTAAGAGAAGTGTTGCATGCAGAACATTCCAAAGGTTTAGGATTGGGTTCGAGTTGAATGCCTTCCTTGTTGAGAGGGAGTGTTGTAAATAGCAACAAGAAATACTAAAAATAGAAATGATAAAAATAGCATTTCTATAAATAGCATTTCAGGTACCAGTGTTGGACATAGCAACAAGGAATGAAAAATGGAAATGCTAAAAATAGCATTGCAATAAATAGTATTTCCAGATAGATTCCAATTTTAGTTAGTCCCTGAATTAAAATTGAGAAGTAAAATTCGAATTTGATCTTAGCAGCTGTTTGTAAAATAATTAATTAATTCATCTTGAGTTAATTAGTTGTAGAAAATCAAACATGAAGTCTATGTGAAGACATGCAACAGTTTCTCCATTGATTGAGGAAGTTATCCCTTGATTAAAGGAGATCAGGATGAGTTGTACTTTGAGTTGTAATTAGTTAGCTCAGTTATATGAGTTAAGTCTGGTTAGATTAGTTCAAATAGTTTGTTGAACTGATTGTGAGTTCAGTTAGTTAATGCATGCATGCATGCAACTAGTGTACTCCATATAACTGAATATTCTCTCATAAATAACTCATGCATGTTAGTTCAGTCAGAGAACCAGTTGAGATCAGAGGAAGGGACAATGTACTATCAGTTGGAGGATTTTTCCTATATAGGAAACTCATCCATGTAGAAAGAATTATCTCCTTCAGGATTGCGCAGTTACTTCTGAGTTTGGTGAGTTGTGTGAGAGGTGAATTCACGCAGGTGGCAGCATTGGACCGCAGGAGAAATTGCGCAAGGAAATAGGAGGCTTGGAGGGCAGAGGAGAAGGTTTGTGAGAAGCCTTTGAATGTCTATGAGCAGCAGAGGGATTGTACTGAGAGCTGGATAGCTTGTGAGCAAAAGCTTTGTGTAATCCAGACATATTTCCACTTGTATGGTAATAAAGAGATCGAGGTTTTTAGCTGAGGCTTTCCCCAGAGTATTCTTCTGTGTTTCATGTGTATGATTTCTTCTTCTCTGTTATATGTGTTCTGATTGATCTTGCTCAAAATTGATTAAGTTTTCGCAAGTTTGATGTAGAAGTAGATCTTGTATTTTGCTTTAGTATATTGCATAATTTGTTTATCTACAGTGGGAATTTCTACAGTTAGCAACTGATCCTAGTCTTATCACAACCCATGTGACCAAGCGGAGGAGTCACAATGGAGGGTGCAAGCAGATAAGCCCTAGCCCCCAGTTCTCAACAGCAGTTGTAACCACAGGTGAGGGCTAAGCTAGCAGGGGCGGGCGGTTAGCCTTGTCCCCTGGCCATATGGCCTTTAATGTGACCTAGTTCCAGTGCTAAGGGTTATTGGTACTTTTAAATAGGCGAGAATTTGCACCTTTTTCGACATGAATCTCGTTGACACCAGGAGAAATTGTTGCTTAGTGGTTGGCATAAAGGCAGAATCCAATTTTTCCATTTTGCAAGACATATAGCAAAGCTTGGTTTCAAGAAGCATATCTTGCTCAATTTTTAACCTTTTTGAGCTCAAGAAGATCTTATACAGGGGTTTTTGAGTGTTTTGAACTCAACGGAAGCATCAAATTTCTAATTTGAGCATTGTATGATGGACTTTTTGCAGAGTAAATTCCTTTAGTGCTAGAGACAAAGAGAGTTTTGAGGCCAAATGGAAGCATATTTGAGCATGGAAAAAACCTAGATAGAGGTTTTCTAGCCTTCCAGTTACATCTGCAACAACTGTTACTTCGATAGAGGAGTTATTTTAGTCTTTTTTCAGTGTGATTATGGGAAAATATCTTTTCAACACTTCATTGTGAATTATTTGTATGTTTATGCTTTTTTTATTTCAAGTGGAGTAGAAGGTCCTATTGTGAGAGAGTCCTTTTTCTGTTGACATAATCATGAATTGATGTAGGGATTCATCTTCTTTAGTGAGAGTTTTTTGTATAAGAAACTTTCTTTGTAGGAGAAATAATGCCACTACAAAGTCAACAATTTGTAATGTGCTCATTTACTGTTGGGAACAATAAAGTGACCTAGACATTCGAGTAGGTCTCGGAGACATAGCCTGGGAGGGATGAACTCTGTTATCACTTGCTTGTTTCTTCTCTGCATGATTATCATCTTGATTTGCATATGAATTTGTTTCACTTTTAAGTTCATGTGAAAAATTAACCACTCGTATTTGAAGAGGTTGAAAAACTAATTTTACATTTAAAGACCCAAGTTTATTAGGCTTGCAAAGTGTCAAAGGAAGATCAGATTTATCCATTACTAGATCATTTTTTCATGGTTTTCTCTTGTTTATTTCTTGGTCTTGACTTTTATGTTTTGAGAGTCTTGGGATTTTTTTGGGGAAAGAGGAAGTTAATGGAGCTTAGGGATTGTTGAATGAAACCTAGCAAGTAATGTAAAACCCGGATGAATCTTGATGCATGAGTACAGGGAAGCTAAAGGAAAGAATATGACAATCAGTTAGATTGGTTGGGTCCATTGGGGTAAATGCGTGGTGGAAGAACAGTCATGAGAAAGGTAACAGGAAAGGTAAATTAAGTGGATTTGAGGTGTCAGATGCCTTGGCTATGTTGGGAGCTATCATTCTCTATGGTGTGCATGTTGTGCATGGATAAAGGGAGTTCTCTTAACCTAGACCTTATGATATATGGTAATTATGTTGTGATCATGATTATGAAAATTTATATATGTCTAACAGGGTCGTCAGGGATCATGATTGTTTTATGCTAACGTTTATATATATGTATGTATGTATGTCATTGTCTGACAGGGTTGTCAAGGATCATTCTTGTGGAGGAATGATTGCTTATGCAGGTGAATGGCATGAAGAGGTTCTTGGTCTTATGAGGAATCAAATGGGAAGAGTAGCCTTGACAAATATATGAGGTCACTATCATGTGGATATGATTTGATATTATGTGATCATAATATGTCTATGTTTATGTTATGGACAGGTAATGCTAAAGGGTACTTCATCGGAATGAAAGCAGTGTGATTTGCGGCATGCTAGGACAAGCATGGATAGTGGAAAGACACTAGAAGCAAGGTTTCTTGGTAGAGTCAATGTGTGGTCTCTGGATGTGTAGTACTATTGTTGTGTATTTGTTGTACATGTTGTACCTATAGTGTTGTGTGCATGTTGCATATGTGGTATTGTGTACATATGGTGTTGTGTGCATGTTGCATATGTGCTACTGTGTACATATGGCGTTGAGTGCATGTTGTATGTGAAATATTGTGCACATGTTGTTTATGCATTGCTATGTATATTTTGAGCTAACATGATGTGATATGTTTATACATTATGATTTGATCAAACAACTAGTTGCTTGGTAGAGTCAATGTGTGGTCTCTCAATGTGTAGTACTATTGTTGTGTATTTCTTGTACATTTTGTACCTATAGTGTTGTGTGCATATTGCATATGTGGTATTGTGTACACATGGTGTTGTGTGCATGTTGTATATGTGTTACTATGTACACATGGCATTGTGTGCATGTTGAATGTGCAATATCGTGTACATATAGTGTTGTGTACATGTTGTTTATGCAGTGCTATGTACAAATGGTGTTGTGTGCATGTTGTTTATGCAGTGCTATGAACAAATGGTGTTTTGTGCATGTTGGATATGTGGTGTTGTGTACATATGGTGCTTTGTGCATGTTGTGTATGAGGTGTTGTGTACATATGGTATGGTGTGTATGTTGTACATATGGTGTTATGTACATGTGGTATTGTGTGAGGGTGGTGTTTGTACATGTTGTGCATGTGGTGTTGTGTACACAACATGCATGTTGTGTTGTGTACACGTTGTGCAAGTGGTGTTGTGTACATGTTGTGCAGGTGGCAATGTATACATGTTGTATTGTCTACACATTGTACACCTTGTGTTGTGCACATGTGGTACTATGTTATGTGTATTGTGTAGTCATTGTATCGTGATGTGTGTATTTGTCGTGGTGTACCCTATGTACGTATATGTATTGTGTTATACACTTGGTGTAGGTGCATGTATTGTGTTGCATTGTACACTAAGTGTATGTGTATGTGTTGTATGCCATGTGTGGTTGTATGCATGTGGTGTGAAATGTGTGTATGTGTACATGATTAAAGATAAGAAAAGGAACTGGGTGTTTGTCGGGTGTGGAAACTGATCTGGTGTGTGTATGAAAAGAACAAAGGTGGAACCAAGGACTGATTGAAGGATAAGTATCAACATTTATTTCAATTTTTATTATGCATGTGATCTATGATTCTGATTCATGATTATTACATGTGATATATGATTATGGTTATGATGGTTATATGTGACCTATATTTTTTATTATGATAGTTGCATTTTGAGCTAGCGGATGTGATATGTTTATACATGATGATTTGATGAAACAATTAGTTTGACTTGTTGTGACAGGAAGTGAACAAAATTGCAAGTTTACCTTATTGACGGGCCATTGATGAGGTATGATGTGAATTTATTTCAATTTATTTTGATTATAATGGGAATTATGTGCTTGGTATAAGAAAGCATGGTTGAAAATGCCTGGTTGGGTGGTTGAAATTGATTGCACGAACTAGCAGTAGTAGCAAAAGGAATTGGAAGATGCAACAGTATGTTGGCATAGCACTTCAGGAGTAGGGCCATTGTGGGACACTGGTACCCAATAGTGTCCATTGATTTCCATGAGCATGATATGACTGGTATGATGGTTTTGAGGCAGGGATATGCCTTGGTTTTCGGACCTTCCGATGTGAAAAGGGAGGGGTCGCCCGAGGGACTGTGTAACAGAGAAGCGAAGGGAGGGGATGGATTTGTTTTGGTCATAACATTGCCAGATGGAATCAGATGCACCTTGGAATGTACCCTAGAACAATGAGTTCGTAACTGTTCACTGAGATAACAAGTAGTGTTGGACATTTGATCCAGATTTGAATTTGGCAGTGGATTTTGGACTTCTTGGGAAGGAGGTGAATGTTGGTAGTACTTTTGAGGGTGGAGGTGTGAGCTTTCTAGATTCCCTTGTTGCTGATATGGGCACTGTATCCTTTCATTTTCTCGTTAGAATAATTGTACATGTTTGTATATGTGTGTATTGTTGTTATTACGGTATCAAGTTGTGGTTATAAAGCTCCATAGACAATATGATTATTTTTTGGTTAAAGCAAATGTCCATGAGTATATATGTGGTTGTTATTGTAAATATCGTAATGAGTTCTGTTATAAAGCTTCAGTAAACAGTATGATTGTAATGTTTTCAATGGGATGCCATTGTAAATACTGCAACGAGTTGTCTTATAAACTCCATGGGAAATATTTTTTGTTTTCAGTGGTTTGTTGGTCATAGGTTTCATAGAACACTGAGGATGGTGTTCCCCCAAGGTGGAGGGTTCTATAACATCCCTAGTTGAATTTACATGTAAAAAAAAATAAGACCAAGGTCATGGGACACGTATTCCAAGCTGACTGGTGGGAAAACCATCCTAGTGGGTCTCACTTTCGATTTGTTATGGCTAAGGAAATTGGCAAAGGCAAAAAGGCATTAATTGGCATTTTATTTACGAAAATAATAGAAAATAGGAGTAAAGGAAGGTGAAAGGTCACAGATTTGAATGAGAAGGAAATTGAAAGAAAAATGAAGGAAAATGAAGAAATTATAAGCCTCAATGATAAAAAGGCTTCTGAGGATCAGTTCATGGCTTTTGTCAGTTGGGTTTTTGGTTATTGTTAGCTTTTGTGAGTTCAGTTTTGAAGCTCTCTTTATTCTCTCTCTCTCATACTCTTGCACACTTAAAGTATACTTGGAGCACTTTGGCATACATTGGATTTGGAGAAAGAAGGCAAAAGAAAAGTAAGAGAGCACAAGGGAATAGATGGATCATCGAATACAGCCGGATTGCTTTGCATGTATGGTTTCCTTTCTAGTTTTTGCATGCATGGCACATGCATGTGGTTTCTTGGTTATGATTTTTCATTGGCATGGAGGATTTCCTGGATTGAAAGTGGTTTTTCCTAGCCTTTCCATTTCCTAGACAACCACACTGTTGTGGGTTTTTCCATTTGTTTTTTGATTTGTGCTCATGTTCTTTATGGTTGTGGGTCGTTACTAGTTCCTAGAGCCTTTGTTGGACAAACGCTCTAGAATCCCTGAAACAAATTGTGTTGAGTTACTAGTCCTAGAAGCCTTGGTTGGAAAAATGCTATGGAGCCCTCAATGGGTGGAGTTACTAGTCCTGGAGCCTTGGTTGTACAAATGCTCTCGATCCCTGCAACAGTTGTGGGTTGAGTTACTAGTCCTGGAACTATGTTGGAACAAATTCTCTAGATCCCTAGACAACTTAGGTAGAGACCGATTTAGTGATGGTTAGTGGTGTCCGAACGTGATGTGGAATCATTGGTTCAGGGTTGAGGTGGTTTGGCCTCTGGAAGCCGTGGTTTGGTTTTGTTTGGTTTATTCCATGAGATCCCACATACATCGATAATTAAAAGTATAAAGCATTGCATATGTGTAGTTATAAATCGGTAATGAAAAATTTGAATTGCAGAGTCAGTGACATAAAATTTGAAATGCGGTGATTCAAATTTAAAGAAAATTGAATTTTAAATGATGAAAAATTTAAATGTGGAATCATTGGTTGAGGGTTGAGGTGGTTTGGCCTCTGGAAGCTGTGTTTTGGTTTTGTTTGGTTTATTCCATGAGATCCCACATACATCACTAATTAAAAATATAAAGCATTGCATATGTGTAGTGATAATTCGGTAATGAAAAATTTGAATTGCAGAGTCGGTGACATAAAATTTGAAATGCGGTGATTCAAATTTAAAGAAAATTGAATTTTAAATGATGAAAATTTTAAAGAATCCATACAATTAGGATGCAACATGAAGTCAATGATGCAAAATGAAAATTTTAAGGGAATTTTCATACTTCCAAATAATTCATATATGTAGTATCAATTTAATTCACATATGCAGCAACGATTTAAACCCCTGGCCATAATTGGATTATAGGTTAGGCCATCAAACAAATAGTAATAAAATAAACTTACAATTAGGCAAAGTTCAAGGGCTTGTCGAACTTTGTTATCGTCGTGTAGCTTTGAATAACATTTATCTCACATTAGTCGATCTAATGGTTCATCGGGGCTCGCATCCTTCTAAAGGTTAACACACCAAAGGGTGTTGTGGCAAAAACACTCTAGTAAAATACCCTATGCATGGACGATGGATATCTCTTGTGGGGGACCCTTGCCTGTTCCTAAAAACCACTATGGCTCACCCCCATGATACCACTCTTCAACCCTGACACATTCCTATTTAGGTAGTGGCAATAGAAAAAAAAGCAACTAACAAAAATGTTTTCATTTGTTGGCCTTGTTAGTCGAGGGGACTTCTCACTGCTCCTTGTGTTTGCAGCCTTTGGTGCTTTCCTATTCTCACAAGCAGTGGCAATAAATAGAAATACTAAATGAATGGACTTATGTCACAACCAACTCATAGAAGGATGGAAAGGGGTGAAACTTGTTGAAGTGTTGTTGTCATCATGACTCGAACCCCAGCCCCATTAATTAACAAATCGCGTAAGAATTCTTAGATTAAAATATGAATCTCAACCTTCGTAATCGTTTTTTCCTCCTAAGAACTCGATGGCTTTCCAACACTTGTTTCCTTCTCTCTAAAATGGTAACTAATGGATCTTGAAAATGGAATCTCACCATGGGAAAAGTATCAGATTCTCCTTAGGTTCTTGGGTGTCGAGAAGGATCTCAGACTTTAACAGCTTCTCAAACCTTTGAAACTTTATTCCTTTCTTAGGTTTCGATTCTGAGACAGACTTCAATTTGCAAGAATATTTATTGTTCTCAAGCCCGTCACCACACAATGGGTCTCAAATTTTGGGCTCCCAAATATTTCTCGAACCTTTGCACTATAAAACTTGGTCGAGGTTGCAACTTGAGAATGATACCTGTCATTGATGGAGGTTCTAACTTGAGAATGGTACTTGTAATTTATACTTGCTCGAGGTTGCATGTTGCATAAATCACCAACTTCTCCTAAGGAGGAAGGGCCCTTATTCTTAATAGAGATCACTATTTAGAGAGGTATTGTATTAGTTTATTTATTTCCTCTCAATTGCTGTGATTTATTGTTAATGTTACATATTTGTTTCATGTATTGAATAGTTGTAGGATTGTAACACTTATCATTGTGTAACACCAGAGGTCCTGGAATGGTCCCTTTATTAGGTGTGATGGGTTGTTTGATTATTGTTACATTTCTTTAGCATGTTTATGTAGGTTTTAACACTATACAAAGATTACCTACAAACGAATTCTTAAAAATAGAAATATACAATGGCGAGAACATAAAACAAATACACACAAATATTTTTCCCTAGATCCCAAAACTAGGACTACCATATTTCTTTTTCATTATGTTCCTTTCAATGTTACAATACATATATACATGCCAAAGCATTCATAATCCCCAATCCATTAACCCTGGATTAGAACATAACCGTAGTTCCCTTAACCGGATCTACAAAATACCATGGACAAAAAACCATCATGCCCAAAACCATGTGCAAAACCCATGCACCAAACCATAGGTAGGTCCCCCCACCTAATATAGGGTGACCCCCTTCCGCACCCGATGCAACAAATAGGGGGGGCTATCGCCCCCACTATGACCCCCCCGTGTGTGTGACTAGTCATGGAAATAATATAACACATACCCAACAGTTTAATTGATTGAATGGTTGTTACAACAATTATTATTTTATTTTCGGGTGTTGAATGGTTTCCAGGAGTGATGTTTCCTTCGAATTAGATTGATTAAGTGACAAAGTGTAATTTATTCTGCAATACATGTATTTTCTTTCTAAAGTGTGAGAAAGATTTGGAATGTAAAAACAAGTGTGTCTGGAGTGCTAAGAGTGATATTTATAATGATTTCTTGTTAGATTTTATTAGCACTAGTTTCCATTTGTTCCTACATACACTTTACACAATAGCCTTGAAACAAAAAAGGCCTACTTGAATTGACAATTTATGTGTGAGTAGCATTGGTTGTTCTGAATTAAAAGGACAATTAATCCACCCAATAGGGGATTCAACAAAATTGGATCTAACCTAGGCTCATTCCACTTCTAGTATCAATGAAACTTACAATCTCCTCTTAATCCTCCCCGCGACTCATTTCACCCCAAGTTTGACTTTGCACTAGCTCTAGGCATTAGCCTCGTGCCATACATAAAACCCTTGCTTAAAACCCAAAGGTGCTTAACCTATAATATCGACGCTGAGACTCTCATGTCACCATGGTTATGTTACCAGGAGCACATTGAGAAAGTGCTAAACTTATTGGCTTGTCAGACTTCATTATTGTCATGCAACTTTGAATGACATCGATCTCACATTAACTTATCATATGATTCATGGGGGCTCACATCTTTCCTAAGCTTAACACATGGGATGGGGTCATGGACAAACCACTTTGGTAAACTAACCCTATATGTGGATGACAAATAGGGACCCCTTTCCCATTCCTCAAAACCATTATAGCACCTCCCACGATACCACTCTTTAACCTTGGCACATTCCCAATTAGGCATTTGTGGTAGACAAAAAAGTAACAAACATGAATTTTTTTGTTTGTCGAGCCAATTAGTTAATAGGATCACTCGTCACTTGTTGATCTTGCAACCTTCAGTGATTTCCTCTACTCACAGGCAATGGTGGTAAACATAATGTCTAAGAAAATGGACTTCCATCACCATCAACTTACAAAAGGCTAGAAATGGGAGAAACTTGTTGAAGTGTTGTTAGCACCGCAAATTGAACCCAAGCCCCATTAAATAACAAATTGAGCAAGTGGTGTCAGATAGAAATATGAATCTTGACCTCCACAAGCCTTGTTACCTCCTAAGAACCTGATGGATTTACAACACTTAATGTTGCCTCCTCCCGTTATTGGTAACTGGCATATCTCGACAAGGGAACCTCACTTGGGGAAAAGTCTCAAATTATCTTCATGTTCTAGGGTGTCGAGAAGGATATTAGACTTTGATGACTTATCATACCTCCACAGCCTTAATTCTTTTTTAGGTTCTGATGCCAAGATAGACTTTAGGTAATGGGAATATTTCTAGTTCTTGGGCTTGTCAACTGAAAGACCACACAATGGGTCTTTGATCTCGATCTCCCAAAGGTTTTTGAGACCTATACACAGTAATACTTTCTCGATGTTCTGACATAAGAATAACACTTGTAATTGACATAGGCATGTTCATTTCTTGGAGCCATTAATAGACAGGTTAGCCTTTGCAATCTTGGGTCAACACTAAGAATGGTTTCTTGATGCAATCTTTCAACT
The DNA here is from genome assembly GCA_031772625.1 of Pinus tabuliformis. Lineage (NCBI taxonomy): Eukaryota > Viridiplantae > Streptophyta > Pinopsida > Pinales > Pinaceae > Pinus > Pinus tabuliformis. Next base: position 623,708,261 of record CM062814.1, on the reverse strand, counting down.
CATAATCATTGAGATGTGGAGAGGCAGGAAAAGTCTTGACGGGAATGTTCTTGATTCCATTAATTGTTTGACTTTCAAAGGAAGCCAGGTTTTATTGATTTCTTTTGTGTTATAAAGTCCTCGACTTTGTTATAGGCTAGACCCAAAACTCATAATTGTCCCATATTCTAAACAGATTTCACTCTATCAAATATCATGCAGAGAAGATTATATTAATAATTGTTGAAAATGTAACTAGTATTGGTCTTCATAATTATATTTGAGTCATAATGCAATTTATTTGTCAAAATAAAGAAAGAAAAAATATTGTAAAAGAAACTTACTTATAAAGCATGGGTTTCATGCTTGGGTCAATGATTTTTAGGTAAAAGCCTCCATTGTAGACTTATAGGATTTGTTCCAAAAGTCCTTATCCTTGTCATCATGTAAAACACCCTTCTTGGGCTTTATCTATCAAGAAATAAATTTATTTTGATGTAAATTGGGTCTTTTAGGCCTCTTCCACCAAGTCGACCTCAACCTGGACAAGTCGACTTCATTGGGAGACAGAAACCACTATATAAAGGATGCAATTCGACCTCATTTGACACATGCTGGAATTTTAACAAGAAAATCCTAATTTAATTTTATCCTTGAATTAAATTAGGAATACAATTGTAATTCCACATCACATGACAACTTGCATTAGTTAGCTAAGTTAATTTGACTTAGCTGGCTCATTTAATTCGAGTTGAGGGTCTAACTTGAGTCATGTAGAGTGTCTCCTACTTTAAAGGAGCCTTGGTTGAGTTTATTTTGAGTTGTAATTAATTAATTCAGTTTAACTGAGTTAAAGACAGTTAAACTAGTTCCAACTGTTGGAGGAACTAGTGGGAGGTCTAGTAGTGTGGTGTTTCTTGTAGGGATAAACCACATAATTGCTAATTCACTCATAAATAACTCATGCATGTCAGATTTGAGAGTTATCCAGTTGAGATTGGAGCTCAGGGACAGTGTAATATCAATTATATATCATCTAAATTGTACAGGTGGTGCACGCAGTCAAAGGAAGGCCTATTAGGATTGTGCAATTCCAATTGAGGAATTTCCCTAATTAATAAGGGGATAATTCCCAAGGAAACAATGCAAGGAAATAGGGACTTGGGCCAGCAAAAACTAGGTTAAGTATTGGCTTAGGCTTGTCTAGGAAGTTGTGAGACAGATAGAGATAGTGTAGAGGTTGATCGGGCTCGAGAAAAGCATTATAATCTTCTCATATTTTATCACTAATGCAATATAAAAATAGCAAGGTTTTTTAGTTTTGAATTTCCCCTGGAAATCATAGTGTAATGTGTTGATTGAATTCTTTCTCTTGTATTCTTCATGAATTTGCGATCATTTAATTATTTCCGCTTATGAGTAGAGCAGATTCAAGTCTATTGTGTTAGTAAATTACAATTAGTAGTTTGAATCTACAAGGAATTTCTACATGGTATGAGAGAAGAAATCACTCTAGAAGAGGAGAATACGAGTTTGTCTTTTGCAGGTGGAATCAAATTTGCAGTATCATACTTCAGAGCTAGCAGTATGTCATTCTACGGATTAAGACTCAAATATGCCCTTGAGGGTCGTTCGAACAATATTGCTTGGAAGGATAGGATGGAGACAGTGTTGGAAGACAATGGGCTTAAGGAATTCATAGACAAAGATATTCATGAGCCTCCAACAATGAATTCTCAATATCTGGCTCAATATCTAGAAGAGTATAAAATGTGTTGCAAAGGCGAGAAGGATTATCCTAGAAGGAGTTCGAGATCATATTGTCTCAAACATCCACAGTAAGGAGACTCCATATGCAATGTGGAAGGCCTTGACATACCTGTTTCAAAACATCAATGACCACAGGAAGATGGCACTGAAGGATGACACAATACCAAAGTACTTGAACAAGTTCACTCAATGTCGAGGCGAGCTTGGAAGTGTTGGTGTAACAGTTGTTGAAGATAATTTGGTCAGCCTAGCACTTCTAGGCCTTCCCAAGAGCTGGTATAGCTACCATAATTCAATGAATGGGAGGGAGAAGCTACAAGAGTGGGAGCATTTATGGTCCGACTTGGTGCAAGAAGAGATTCAGTGGAACACCAAAGATGGATCCTCATCCAAGCATGATGATGAGGAGAACTATGCCTTAGCTGGAAAGGAGAATAAAAAGAAAGGGAAGTCATCCCATTCTAAATCAGATTCCAGTCAGGGCGGAGAGAAGAAGGACTTGTCAAAGATTAAATGTTTTCACTGTCACGAGATGGGACACTATGCCATGAAGTGCCTGCACAAGAAGGTCGTTGAGGATCCCTCGGGAGGAATGGCAGGTGAAGCTCTTGCTTCACAATTAGAGTTGGATTTCACCCTCATCACTTTCATAGTGACATCGGTGATGGGTAGTGTGTGGTATCTATATAGTGGAGCCACATTCCATATGACTGGACAAATAATTATTCAGTGACTTGGAGGAGAAGTACCTCCAGATGCACATTGAAATGGGAGATAATGGAAGGTATAGTGTTATCGACATTCCGAGGATGAGGTGAGGACTCATCACTGTCTCATCATATTTGAGACAGTGACTGGTAGGGATGACTGGTACTTTTACTTTTCAGAGGGAGTTTGATTCTCCTCTCACATTAAAACATGTCATTATATTTCAGGTCTATATAAGAATTTGGTTTCAGTTGCTATATTGGAGGACCGTGGCTACCATGTGATATTTAGCAAAGGAATGGTTTTCCTTCATCACATAGCCTCAGGACAAGTGAAGAACCTCTACAAATTGGATGTGGAAGATTGTGCTACTTTGAGCACAAAAGTAGAGAAGGTGCAAAACCGAGACATCAGTGAGTTGTGGCATAGAAGATTGGGTCACTTGCACCATGGAGCCTTGAAGATCATGCAGTAAATTTCTACAGAACTTCCCAAGGGTACACTAGAACAGAGAAATACATGCAAAGGGTGTACATTGGGGAAGTACACCAAAGTCACATTTCATGATAAGGACAGTCGAACACAAGTGATCCTTGAAATATTTCACTCATATGTGTGTGGACCGTTCTCGACAACCTCCATAGCCAAGCATAGGTATTATGTAATATTTGTAGATTATTTCTCACGTAAGTGTTGTATTTTCTTCATGCAGAAGAAATATCATATGTTCTCTAAATTTTATGAATTTAAAGAACTTGTTGAGAAATACACTAGCAGGAAAGTGAAGGCTCTAAGGAGCAATAACGGTGGAGAATATGTGTCGAATGAGTTCAAGAAATTTTGTGCATCAAAAGGTATTCAATGGGAGTTAATAGCACCCCATAACCCACAATAGAATGGCATGGCTAAAAGAAAGAACATAAGTATTGTGGGAGCTTCATGGGTGATGTTATATGATAAGGGCCTACCATTGCACTTATGGGCTGAAGCATTCAACACAACTATGTATGTGCAAAACAGGAGTCCCCATCGGATTCTTGGGATGAGTACACCAAAAGAATCTTTTTCTGGTAGGAAACGAGATGTGGCAGACTTCAAGATCTTTGGTTCATCAGTTTAATGTCATGTTACCAAGGATGCAAGGAAAAATCTAGAACCAACAGCTGAGTTGGGCATATTTGTGGGGTAAACTGATACACCTTACAACTATCGGGTGTACCTACCATCTCACAGAATGAAAATGGTTCATAGAGATGTGAAGTTCGATGAAGAGAAGGCCATCAAATGTTCCCTTGAGAGGGAACTTTAGTTACATGCAGATGAGGAGATTTTAGCTCCAAAGGAAGAACCTCAGGATAATGTGGAGCAGCCACATGCAGAGGAGAAGAGAGTGGAAGAACCCACTCATGTATAGACTTCCAGAGATGGAAGGAATTGCACCAAAGAGACTAGCAGATTGATGCATGATGCTAGAGAGAATGAGGGAGCACCCACAACACAACGTAGGCGAAGGATGTCACTAGATCGGTATGTTGGCTACATGGCTTTGATGAGCGAGAGTATAGATATTGAGCCATCCTCATTTGAGGAAGTAGTTCAACAACCAGTATGGGTTGATGCCATGGTATAGGAGTATGACTCCATTATCAGGAGCAATGTTTGGGAAGTGGTCCCAAGACCAGTAGACAAGTTAGTGGTGAGTTCTATATGGATTTACAAGGTAAAGAAAGTGGCTGATGGGAGTGTAGAGAAACACAAGGCCAAAGTTGTGGCTAGAGGGTTCTCTCAAGTGGAGGGAATTTATTACGAGGAGGCATTTTCTCCAGTAGAAAGGTACTCTTCAATCATATCTATTCTAACACTTTCAGTGCAGATGGGATTGAAGATACATCAGATGGATGTGAAGGCAACATTCCTCAATGGAGTGATTGAGGAAGAGGTGTACATATAGCAGCCGGAAGGATTTGATACCTTCAACAGAGAGTTGTGTGTGTACAGACTCAAGCGAGCATTGTATGGATTGAAACAAGCACCTTGTGCTTGGTACACTAGAGTTATTTCACCAGGTTGAGCTTCACTAAAAGTGAAGCAAATGCAAACCTTTACCATATTGTGGTTGAAGGTAAATTGTTGATTATAGTATTATATGCCAATGATTTAATTCTAATAGGTGATGAGAAGCTGGTAAAATATTGCAAAGAGGATATTGCAAGAGAATTCAAGATGAAGGATTGAGGGATCGTGCATTATTTCCTTGGTATGGAAGTATGGAAAGGAGATGAGGAACTGTTTGTCTATCAGGGAAAGTATGCCAACGAGATATTGAAGAATTTCCACATGGAGAGTAGCAAACCGATGGAGATTCCTCTAGTAGGTAATTGGAGGAAGGAAATGTTACTTTAGGTGAAGTAGTGGAGGCTACCATTTACAGCCAGCTTGTGGGTTCACTTATGTATTTGGTGAACACACGGTTGGACATATGTTTTGAAGTTAACCAACTTAGTAAAGAAATGGTTAAGCCAACCAAACTCTATTGGAAGGCAACTAAACATGTGTTGAGATACCTCAAAGGCACTACTCAGTTTGGTATTTGGTATAGACGGAAAAAGTGAGTGAAGCTTCAAGGCATCACAGATGCAAATTGGGCAGGGAGTCCATCTAAAAGGAAGTGCCCATCAAGGGGAATCTTCAGTAATGGGTCAGTAGCAGTTTCTTGGTATAGCAATAAGCAGAGATCGGTTTCACTTAGTTCGGTAGAAGTAGAGTACATAGCTACTAGTCAAAAAACTTTTGAGGCTATATGGATGAGGAAGATCCTTGTTGGGTTATTTGGTCAGCAGATGAATCCTAGAGTGATTTACTGTGACAATCAGAGTTGTATAAAACTCTCTGAGAATCTGGTTTTTGATGATCAGTCCAAGCATATCGACATCCAATATCACCATCTATGATATTATGTGCATATGAGAATCATGTCGCTGGAGTACATTCCTACAAAGGAATATGATGAAAATATTTTGACAAAGGCATTTTCAAGATGCAAATTCGAGTTTCATAGAGGTAGGATCAGGGTAGAAAATAATCCCTTTCTTGTTGAGAGGGAGTGTTGAAAATGCAACAAGAAAATCCTAATTTAATTTTTTCCTTTAATTAAATTAGGAATAAAATTGTAATTCTACTTCACATGACAACTTGTATTAGTTAACTAAGTTAATGTGACTTAGCTGGCTCATTTAATTCGAGTTGAGGGTCTAACTTGAGTCATGTAGAGTGTCTCCTACTTTAAAGGAGCCTTGGTTGAGTTTATTTTAAGTTGCAATTAATTAATTTAGTTTAACTGAGTTAAAGTCAGTTAAACTAGTTCCAACTGTTGGAGGAACTAATGGGAGGTCTAGTAGCATGGTGATGTTTGTAGTGATCAACCATTTAATTGATATTTCGCTCATAAATAACTCATACATGTCATATTTGAGACTTACCCAATTGAGATTAGAGTTAACGGACAGTGTACTATCAGTTTTATAATCATTTTAATTGTACATGTGGTACATGCAGTCAGAGGAAGGCTTATGAGGAATGCGCAATTCCAATTGAGGAATTTCCCTAATTAATATGGGGGCAATTCCCAAGGAAACAATGCAAGGAAATAGGGACTTGGGAAAGCAAAAAATTGGTTAAGTATTGGCCTAGGCTTCTCTAGGAAGTTGTGAGACAGATAGAGACAGTGCATAGGTTGCTCGGGCTTGACAAAGCATTATAATCTTGTCATATTTTCTAACTAATGCAATATACAGATAGCAGGGGTTTTTAGTTGTGGATTTCCCCGGGAAATCATTATGTAATGTGTTGATTGAATTCTTTCGCTTGTATGCTTCGTGATTTTGCGATCATTTAATTGTTTCCGCTAATGAGTAGAGTATATTCAATTGCATTATTTTAGTAAATTACAATTAGCAATTTGAATCTACAAGGAATTTTACAACACATATTCTCAACAAGTTTGATCTGCAGTTGCTAGAGAATAAAAAAGGGTGTGAAATTCTTGGAAGAAGGAGAAAAACCCTAGCGAAGAAAAGGAAACCCTAGCGAAGAAATTTGGAGACCATTTTCTCTCTCTTGTTATTCACGCGTGCGAAATTTTGGAGTTGCAGGGGGGGTAAGTTGCAGGGATGTAGTAGGGCTAAACTTCTAAATCTAGGAGGCCAAAATTATGGATTGTTGTTAAGTCGAAGCTACTAGACTAGAAGAGACTACTGAAATTTGCATAATCATCTTGGAAGGCCAACTTTGTGGAGTGAGGAAGGTCTTGTGGTCATGTCTAAGGTCTTGGTTTGTCTCATTTTTATTTGAATCTATTAGTGGAAGAGTTTTACTGGGTTTTTCCCCTATAGAGGGGTTTTAGCCCTTGTTGAGTGCCTATATCTAGTGTCATTGATCTTCATGTTTTATTTTGATGATTTCTTGATGAGAAGAACATAAATAAATTTAATAAGAATACAAGAATATCACAAGTAATTGTCAACATAACCAAATATTTATGCTTTTTTTAATTTTCTAACATGGTATGAGAGCTAAGGTGAAGGAGGAAAGAAAAAGGAAGCTTAAAGTTCTATTGAAAGAAGGGTTAAGAAAGAAAGGATCATATAAGAATAAAATCCTACTATCTATATCAAGTGAAGGAGATATTATAAAATCTATGGCAACATCAATGAGGATAGAAATTAAGTTAGAAGGAGCGTCCAACTACAGGGTACAGAAGAAGAGAATGGATCTTATTCCTACTAAGCATAAAGTTTTGGATTATACTCAAGGAAAAGTTAAGAAACCTATAAATTATGTGGAAAGGAAAAGTATAGTGAAACTGACATCTTAGCCATGAATCTAATAGTAGATGAAGTAAAGCACAATCTAATCCCATACATATAGACTCTGCACAAGAAATGTGTGAATCCCTCTCCAAGTTGTTTACCATCAAGGACATTGTTCAGATTGTTAGTCTCAAGAAAGAACTAAGAAGAATAAAGATGACAAAAGATGATAACTATTATCATATTTTGTAAGGATCTCTAGAATAAGATATGAACTCCAAGATATTGATGAAGTTGTATAGGAGAAATAACTCGTGATTGTTTCACTACTAGGTCTACCAAAATCTTGGAGTTCTTTTACATCAAGAATTAACAGTTGGAAAGATACACCAACCTTTGAACAAATGTGGAATGCATGTAGCCAAGAAGAAGCCTGCATCTCATTAGTAAGTGCAAAAAAAGGAGGATGAAGAAAACAACACTTCAAATGCCTACTCTACTCATCACAAGAAGAAGGGACTATAAAAGAAGTTCAAAGGACCAAAGAGGAAGGCTGATCTATCAAATATTGAATGCTACAATTGTCATAAGATGGGACACTACAAAATTCATTATCGTGAAAATCCAATAAATAAGAAGAGAAAAAGAGAACATGCAAATGTTGTCGATGAAGCTCCACCTAAGAAAAACAAAACTGGAGAATCTAAAGTCGAAGACTTATTTGCTAAAGTCTTTTAGGGATATTATGCCTTCCATATCTTTCTACTTTAATTTTTGCAATGTTTTCTTTTATGTTTAGATTTCTAGAGTTTGTAGATATAATAGATTTTGTTAGAACCTTTTTTGAATTTTTTAAGTTATAGGTATCTCTCAGAAAGACTAGATTAAGAGGGATCCTTCACCATTTTACCAAAATATAAAAATATTGTTCTTTTTTTCATATTTCATGTTTGGTTTCTTCATCACATCAAGATTTGTTTGTATTGCATGTTTATAGTCTTTTCTTTATATTTTTCTTTGTAGGAAAGCTTGTAAAATACACAAAGGTTGTGGAGGGGACTTCAAAGGAAAAACTTGAATCATGAAAGAAGCTTTGTTACAAAGGAATCCCCTTTAGTGATTTGAATTGGATGATTATATTATTATTCATCCATCTTAATGCATTTGGAGTTGGAAAAGTGGAGGAATCATCTCAAGGGACCATTTTTACTAATGGGACCCAGTCTGGCAAAACGAGGTCTGAAACCTTCCAGGAGCATTTTGAGGCATACAACAAAATTTTTTAGGGGAAAAAATTTGCCTCTTTAGAATCACGCCTTTTCATGCTATTCTACACACAGAGACCTTTCAAACGGTGCAATAATTGCGTCAAACGGAGTCTGTATGAAAAAGTTATGCCACTCAAAAGTTGACCTTCCTATTTTCACACCTAAAGTTCAGGAGGATGCCACGTCAACCCTAATTATTCATGGGAAAGGAGATAGCCATGTGATTATGATGTAAAAGTCTGTAGAATATTCTATATCATAACTCGATTTAATAGTTGACGTAGTCAAATTTAACAATTAGTAGGCTATCGGGTTGTGTTATAACCGGGCCACTAGGATGAAGAGGCATTCCATTCTTTCGAGAGAATTTTGTTCCCTAAATGAGAAAAGATAGCCAAGAGAGATAGGAGGTAGGGCACAAAGAGAGGATTTTTGAACTGTAGCATCCCACGGGCCACATGCATTACTTCTTTGTACCTGTAGCCATATTTCTAGACATAGAAAGAGAGAGAAGCGGCCTCACCTTCTAACTGGGTTTTCTCCCGAAAGGGTTTCCCAGAGAGAATATCTTGTGTCTTATGTGTGTGAGAGTATATTTTGTTTTTCTTTACTTTTCTGCATAATTTCCATTTGCATGCATGCACTAATTACAGTAAAATCTACAGATCAAGAACTTAAATAAAGTTGTAATAGTGTAAAAATATGGTATTTTAATATATTATTATCATATTTGTTGTGACGAACTATCTAGTGGAATATCCATGGCAATTTACAGATCATTCAGAGAAAAATAATGTCTTAAAAGGTTTGTTAAAGAACAAATGTATGACTTAGAGTATAAGATTTGTTGCAAGATTCTCTTCATACAAAAAGGTAGGATCATTCTCTTTTGAAATTTGCTTTATATTACTAACATCTTTATGTCCAGGGTTTTGAATCATAAAAATTCATGTTAGGGTGATTAATCATTAGATTGAATCTACCCTTGTTATATTGTCTCTTTTCCTTCGATCATTTTTTTGAAACCCTAACCTTTAGGGTTCACCATAAAACCCTATCCTCTTAATGCTCAAGGTTTGCCGGTGTTAATAATGAAACCCTAGTCTACTTATGGATTGTTGATAAAGTCTATAACATATGATGAAATCCTATTATTTTGATGTTTAGGGTTCTGATATTGTTAAATTTAAACCCTAACCTTTATAAGGTTTGTTGCTAATGTCTAGGCTATACGATAAAACCCTAGATCTTTAGGGTTTTGTGAATTAGGGTTTATGAATAAAACCCTTATAATAGCTAAAGTAAGAAGGAAACTCTAGGTGTATATTCTTTTGAATGATCGAAACTCTACCCTGATTAAAATTGTTGTATATCTAATTTTGATGTTTGTATCTTGGGTTTACCTAGTAGTATCGATATGAGATGTTAGTGCATGATAATGAAACCCTAGATATGTATATGTGAGTGTGCTAACTTGATTGTTGATTTAGTTTTATTAATGAAATCTATGGTATATAACAAATCCCTAGTAGAATCTACCATGAAATTCTAAAAACATATTTTTGAAACCTTAGATGTATAGTACTATAATTGATATCTTGATTGAGTTGTTGATATCTAAGGTTTTGTATCAAAGATGGAGTCTAGGGTTTGTGACAAAACTCTAGCAAGTTTTTGAAGTCTAAAAGATGTAACCCTTGTTGATTTCATGACTAAAGTTGATTGTTTTGATGCTTCCATTACATGATAACCATATTTTTTATATATTTGACTTCATGCTTATGTATATTAGATTTGTTTGTACTTGTTATTAAATATTTGCAAGTACATAATTTTCAAGATGTTGAATATAATGTTCATAATTGAAGATGAATTGATAATAATGATGATAATGATGAATAAAGGAAGCTACAAGAACAATAATGACTAAGATGACCTTGTTTCCATGAGAAATAATGAAGCTTCTATGATGTTATAAAAGCAGAAAATTGTTGATCTCCCTAAGTTGAAAGGGAGCTTGAATAGAAGAAAAAGGGTATATCTCTTCGGTTAAGAGGGAGTGCATATTATGAGAGTCATAGTAAAATACTACAGATGGATGCTCGTGATTCATGAAGTTACAAATAAAAGACTTGAAAAGTATTGAGCTTGTATTTAGCCTCGAAGGTTTTTGTTTACTTGTATATGTGAGGATTTATTACTAAGTGGGGTTGTGTTTGTTTAGGTAAATCTCTCCATAAGAAGGTTGAACATTTTGAAGCATGCTTGGATTGGTGAATATGTTTGGTTTAGATGATTAGGAGAGATTAAGCATCTTGGGGCGACAAGATGCTTGGGAGGACATCTGGCTGACCTATGTGTTGATGTCTAGATCTCGAAGTAGGGAGGGTGGCATTGGTCTTGGAGCTCCAACCTTGGATACACACCTAGATCCATTGGTTGATGTTAGAGCTTAAAATCTTGATGGTAGCTAGAGTGGCTAAAGCTTGAGTACACCTTCGTCCCACCCAATTAGAGTACCCTAGTCAGGTATGTAATCTACAACACTATGTGTGTTATGACTCTTCATAGAGAATATCATTTTGAGATCTTCCATGTACCTTTATATGTATGTAATTATGAATACCTCCATAGTCAAGAAGGAGTGTTGAAAAATGTAACTAGTGTCGGTCTTCATAATTTTATTTGAGTCATAATGTAATGTATTTGTCAAAAGAAAGAAAAAGAAAATTTATTGTCAAAGAAATTGAATTATTAAAGCATGGGTTTCATGCTTGGGTCAATAATTTTTAGGTCAAAACCTCCATTGTAGGCTTCTAGGGTTTATTTCAAGGGTCCTTGTCCTTATCATCATGTAAAATACCCTTCTTGGGCTTTATCTATCAAGAAAGAAATGTATTTTGATGTAAATTAGGTCTTTTAGGCCTCCTCCACCAAGTCGGCCTCAACTTGGACAAGTTGGCCTTATTGGGAGATAAAAAACCACTATCTAAAGGATGAAATCAACCTCATTTGGCACATATTCTCAACAAGTTCGATATGCAGTTGCTGGAGAAGGAAAAAGGGTGTGAAAATCCTGGAAGAAGGAGAACAATCCTAGTGAAGAAGAGGAAACCTTAGCGAAGAAATTTGGAGACCATTTTCTCTCTCTTGTGATTCACATGTGTGAAATTCAAGAGTTATAGGAGGGCCAAAATTGCAAGGCTACAGTAGGGCCAAAATTCTGAAGCTGGGAGGCTGAAATTTTGGATTGTTGTTGGGCTGAAGATGCTAGACAAGAAGAGACTACTAAAATTTGCATAATCATCTTGGAAGGTTGACTTGGTGGAGTGAGAAAGGTCTTTTGGTCAAGTCTAAGGTCTTGTATTGTCTTAATTTGATTTGAATATATTATTGGAAGAGTTTGACTGGGTTTTTCCCCTATAGAGGGGTTTTAGCCCTAGTTGAGTGCCTATATTTGGTGTCATTTATCTTCATGTTCTATTTTGATGATTGCTTGATGAGAACAAGATAAAAGAAGAACATAAATAAATTTAATAAGAATACGAGAATATCACAATTAAATTTCAACACAAGAAAATATTTCTACCTTTCTGATTTTCTAACAATAGCAAGCAACATTAATACCAATTCTCAAAAAGGAATTTCAACCTTTTCTACAGAAGTCTCACAATATTGTATCCAACTACCATTATAAAACCTCATGACTATCAAAATTCATCATTCACTCACTATTACAAGAAACACACACAATTTCCTAAGTAGAACAATTATGTATACATTCAATTTTCCCTTCACATTCAAATAGAGACAATCATATCACCGTAATTTACATAGATATTGATTTCTTACAATAACATCGGCATGTAACTATGCTCTCAATAAACAAAATTCAAAAATTCAGAATTTCCATTAAGACATAATTGTTACATAATAATCAATGGCGTGATCATGTAAATTTTATCCCATTTACTCCCTTGCATGCATCTTTCCTAGAGGTTCAACCCTTTTGCCTCTTGTTTGGAATCCCCTTATTTTCCTCTTGTCCTCCATACCCTTTACTAATAAAAATATCTCTATTACATCGTGGACATTGTAACTAACAATGATCTCAATCCAATGACATATGTCCCTATTCTAGAAACTAGATGCCACTTCGTCCTAACAATTATCTACATTTTTCCCTCTAAGGACACTTCAACATAACTTCATGACTTTACATATTAAAATATTACAATTTAAAGAAACTTCTAAAGGGAACCAACTCCCTTGGTAAAATTTGAAGATCCCTCTTTTAGGCTTGTTCAATAGGGTTGATCTCGAGAGAATATTCTCATGCATTAATTCCTCTTCCATGCATTCGAATTTAAACTTCTCGTGAGCCATAATGGTTGGTTACCCACACACTTTGGATGCAGATGTGGACATGACATCCACATCATAGTCGATGATGGATGAATATCATGGATGAAATTGCTTTCTAGATTCAAAAAAGTGAGCAGTATACAATGTTTGTTTCACAAAGATATTAACTATAATAATGAAAAAAATCCACACTTTATGTGTCAAATTTGAAACCCATGGCATTCAAATAATGTGGATCAGGTAGATTCTACCTATAGATGAATGTAGGGGTGAGACTTTTATTGCTTCTAGAATTTATTTCCACGTGTTTTAAGAGCCCTACAAAGAGATTTCTCAACACTCAAGAATTGGTGTTGAGCATTTTGCAAGATTTATAGGTGTCACACCCCTAGAGTTTCCCTTGAGTTAAGGTGCACCAAGGCCTCTGGACATGTGTGATTCATTGTAATGGCTTGGCCAAATTACAACTACTTACACCTAGAATATGCCTTTGTAACACCCTCCTCCCACATCTACCCAAGCAACCAGCCAGCCATAGTAAACATGCGACGAGAGGTCACTATGATATGATCTGACCTCCTAAGTCATGTTAAGGAAGTGGAACTGATGGAAACATACCATACATACATTAATGATCAGCTACAGGACCCTCAAGAACCAATCCAATACTTTAGACAGCTTACCTTGGGGTCCCACTGATATTTTGGACAACTTAAGCCTCATTCGCTCCCATGTTATAGGCATGAGGGCGACCAGAAACCCAAAGTTTCTCTCACAGGCTTGCTTTCCAGTGACCAGAGACAAAAATTGTTAGTACTATGCCAATGACTCCGGGATTTGGGCCACTTGTTCAACCCCAACGCCAAGGTCACTGCCCAAAATTGAACTATCTCTTAATATTAGTAAAATAACATGGAAATGACAGTACTAAAGAAAATACTCGTTCAAGACCTTGAATGGACCCCTACTAGCCATGACAGGAATTTCGTTAAACATATTGCAAATGTGTAATCTACAGGTGTAGTTAACAATTTTTAGCATAGGGGTCTCATACTTAGCTGAGAATCGCTAAGAGTCATTGATGCCTCAACACATCAATTTCCATTCATTGCATTAGGTCATAGATACATTGGTCATTCAACTACAAGTAAAAACATGATGAAATCCATACATGGTTGTTGTCATAAAACACATACATAACTAGCATAATAGCAGCAGGAATATGCATGAAAGTACAACCATATAGACCACATATAATCCATCAAAATGCTCATAGAAATACAAAGATAAATAACCTTTCATTAATGATGCAAAATCCAAACCTGGGATGGGACTTCCACGTTCCACCCTACTGTAGAATGGCTGAGCCAAATATCTCTTCAATCATTCACCCTTGTGCCATATTCCAAGCATGAATGTGGGAGCTCATAGAACATATCAATCAAAACTCATCCAGGGCTTCCAAAGGCCATCCACCTCAACCCATCAAACAGTGATTCCACCTCACTGTTAGACATCATGAAACCATCATCATATTGGTCTCCATCCAAGCCTTACAGGGCTTCTAGAGCGTTTATCCAACCAAGGCTTGGAGGACTAGTAACTCAACCCATAACTTATTCAGGACTTCTAGAGTGTTTGTCCAACCAGGTCTTCCAGGACTAGTAACTCAACCCAACAAGGGCTTCCAGAGCATTTGTCCAAATAAGGCTTCCAGGTCTAGTAACTCAACCCAAGTTGTTACAGGGCTTCCAGAGTGTTTGTCCAACCAAGGCTTCCAGAACTAATAACTCAACCCAAGCTAAGGAAACATGAGAACCAACAAAAAAAAAGAAAGAATGTAAACCCACAATCACCATGGCTATCTAGGAAATGGAAAGGCTAGGCAATCCACTGTCAATCTCGACCATCATCCATGCCAATGATAGATCACAACAAAAAATCCACATGCATATGCCATGCATGCCAAAACTAGTGAAGGAAACATACATGCAACTCGGTACCTACAAGAAAATATGATCTAGTTGTTGATCTCGATGCCCTCTTGCGCTTTCTTACTCTTCCTTTGCCTTCTTGTTGCAAGAATCTAAGTATGCCAAACCCTCCAAGAGTGCTCCAATAAAAGTCTAAGTCTCCAAGAGTATGAGAGAGAGATAGAATAATGAGAGAACTCCAAAACTAAATTGACAAAAGGTTACCAACTAATCCTCAGAAGCCTTTTTATGAACAAGGCCTCTATTTTCTTCATTTTCCATTATTTTCCTTCAATTACCTCCTCACATGCAACCTGTGACCTTTCTCCTCCATTTTCTCCTAATTTCTATTATTTTCATAAATAAATGTGCCAAAAAATCCATTTTTCCTTTCCAAAGCCTTAGCCATTGCCTTTGCCAATTTCCTTAGCCATAAAAAATCACAAGTGATGCCCATCACTAGGATTCAGCCCAACATTCAACTTGGAATAAGTGTCCCATAATTTGTGGTTATTATTTTGCCTTTATTTACTTTTATTACATGGAATTTTCACCAAGGTTGTTACAGAACCCCTCCCCTTGGGGGAACACCATCCTCGGTGTTCAACAACACCTATAACCACAAAACTGTTGTAAGAAAAATATATTACCGATGGAGCTTTATAACTTATCTCGATGTAGTATTTACAATGATCAACCTACTGAGAAGAAACCAACATAACAACATAATAATATGACATCATAACAACATAACGCATAGTGGAGATATATAACACATCTCCTGGCGGTATTTACATCCATATACATATGTACATAAACCATTATCATCAAAACATATAACAAAGCATATCCAAAAATCACACCAAAACACCAAGCCAAAACTACTTTGCCTCAACCGACAAACAAGGAAGGATACATAGCCCGCATCTGATCCGCCATCTCCCATGTAGCTTCATTGGGCCCAAAGTGCTTCCGCTACACTTTAACTTGCTCGATTGCTTGGTTCCGAAGAATGAGCACCTTTTTCCGCAATATACACTAAGGTTCCAGCTGGAATTATCCATCTAGTTCCACCTACAATACAGACCAGTCAATCACATGATCAACATCCTTGACATACTTCTTAAGAAACGATACATGGAATACATCATGGAATTTCACTGTCGGAGGTAGTTCAAGTCGATAGGCTACTAACCCAATCCTTTCATTGATACTGAAGGGTCCAAAAAACTGTGGTATCATATTGGCACATGATCCAACCGCAAGGAGCTCTTCTTCGATTTGATGCACAAGTACACATGTTCCCCAACCTGGAACTCTTTGAACAACCTGTTCCAACCTGCATAACTCTTCTTCCTATCATGTGTTGCCTTTAGATTCTTCTTTATTACTTTCATTTCTTGTTCCATGTCTTCCAACATATCTAGTCCAATCAACACCCTATTAACCGGATCACTACAATTGATGCGAGTGTTACAACTCTGCCCATACAATGCCTATAAAAGACTCATCCTCAAAGATTCATGATACCCATTGTTGTACTCAAAATCAGCCAGTGGAAGTTACTCTTCCCACTTCTGCTACCGATGCATCACATAAATTCTCAACATGTCCTCCAATATCTTGTTGACCCTCTTTGTCTATCCATCGGTCCAGGAATTATAAGTTGTGTTGAAGGCCAACTCCGTGCCCAAACCTACAAACAACTCCTTCCAAAACTTTGAAGTGAAATTATCATCCATGTCTGACACAATCTTCTTTGGAACACCATGCAATCTAACCACATATCTGATGAATACATGTGCTATATCGCTAGCTAAGAATGTAGACTTAACCGGAATGAAGTGTGCAACCTTTGTCAACCTGTCCATAATGACCATGATGGAATCATGCTATCTCATTGTCTTCAATGAACCTGTAATGAATTCCATGGAAATGACCTCGCATTTCCACTCTAGAATCGCAATCGGCTATAGAAATCCACTTGGATGTTTGCATTCTAATTTCACTTGCTGACAATCAAAACATCTAGCCATGAAATTTGCTACATCACTCTTCAAATTTGGCCAATAGTAAAATCTCTTCACCACAGTTAATGTCTTCTAATAACCTGGGTGACCTGAAAAAGGTTTTGTATGAAACTCCCTCAAGATCACCTTCTTGAGCTCACTGTTATCTTATACATATATCTTGTCTCTTAATCTAACCAATCCATCTGTTATGAGACAATAATCCATATCCTATTCACCTGCACTTGTACCACTACGTGTACCTATACATGTACTATCACCTATACCTATACCGGTTCTTTACTACAATCTGTGCACAATATCCATATATCTGACATCTTGTTGACATGCCCGCAAGATCCTATCTTGTAGATCTGTCCCATAGGAGCTCATAGCTGTTAAGTGATATAAATGTATCTGTCTACTAAGAGCATCTGCCACTCTTTTCTCTTTGCCTTTGATATACTTGATCTCAAAATCAAACTCACTGAGCATAGCCAACCATCGAGCCTACTTACCATTAAGATTTGGTTGGTAAAATAGATATCGCAAACAACTGTGATCACTCATCAATGTAAATCTCATGCCCAGAATATAGTGTCTCCACATCTTCAACGTGTGTATTATCATTGCTAGCTCAAGATCATGTGTGGGGTAGTTATGCTCTTGCTCATTCAATTTTCGTGACTCATAGCATACCACCTTTCCATCCTGAATAAGGACTCCACTAAGTTCTCTTATGAAACCAGCTCAAGAAAAGATAGAAAATATAGATCAACGCCTTAGAATTCAGCCTCTTCGAGGGGGAAACCTCCTTTACATTACATAAATGAACAATTCTTTGATGATACAAATGAAAATACCTCCTTTCTATATATAGGAGTCTAAGGGGGCATAACATAATCAGAGTCGACATAACAATAATAATGTAAGGGCACAATAATAACAATAGTGGGCTTCTATGGGGCACAAGAGTAACAATATGGGCACTACATGGGTACATCAATATAATAAGGGGGTTGTACTAATAACAATAAGGGGTTACACTAGTAGTATAGGGGCCTAACATGCCCCTCTCCTTCAAAAAGCGTTGTCCTCAACGCTTGAGTAGTTCTTGATGCTTCTGTATAAAATTCTTGTCCTCCCATGTGGAATCTTCAGCAGGTAAGTTCTTCCACTTGATGAGATACTCTGAAATTGATCGATTTCGTAGCTGTCGGGTTCTTGTTTCTGTGACTACTCCAGGTTCCAATATGATTTTTCCTTCCTCTTCAATTTCTGGCAATATTGTTTGCATTGGAATCTTTTTCAACTTTTGAATAAGTGGCCATACTTCTTTGTCCTTCTTCCATTCATCCCTTGCTTCGTTTATCCAATCTAGTTGGATAATAGAAATAGCACAAAACAATGCTTCCACATCCTCATCCTTGAAGAGTCTTCCCATTCGGTAAGGTCACCATTTGTTAAGTGCATGTAGTATTGCCCACATTTCCTTCTCATAAATAGTTTTATTTATATGTAGCAGCAAAAATACCCAATCACCTACATCAAAACATTTTTCACTATGATGTTGATCTACCTGTTGTTTCATTTTATTTTGCGCCAAAGTGGCGTTATCCTTTAAAAGTTGGAGAACTTGTTGTCGATGCTCGATGTGATCTTTCACTGCTTGAACCTTTTTCTTCTTGATATGTCCTTCTATCTTTAGAGTTTGAGGAGTGGTAATTTCTTCCAATCCTTTACAAGATATGATCGGATTCATTTCTTGATGCTCGATGTGATCTTTCACTTCTTGAACATTTTTCTTCTTGATATGTCCTTCTAGCTTGATAGTTTGAGGAGTGGTAATTCCGACCAATGAATTACAAGATATGGTTGGATTCATTTCTTCTTTCTTGACGTGATCTTTCACTTCTTTCACCTTTTTGTTCTTGATATGTCCTTCTATCTTGAGAGTTTGAGGAGTGGTCTTTCTTGCTAATAGTTTAAAAGATATGGTCTGATTCTTTTCTTCTTTCTCTAGGGTTGAGTCCTGGCATATATCCTCTTCTTTTGATGTTTCTTGATCCTTTTCTTCCTCCTCTTCATACTCTATGTAAAATAATTTCTTCTCGGCACACTTATGACCTTTAGTGCATTTGCTATCACAATTGTAACAAAGCCCTTTTTCTCTTTTTTCTTCCAATTGTTGTGGTGTAACCCTTGTAGGTTCTGGAAGGCTTGGAGAAACAACACTTCCATCTTTATAGTTGTGAGGGGTAGACTTCCTTGTTGCCATAATTTTACTTTCCAATATGTCACAAAGCCCTTTTACTCTTTCCAATTGTTGTGGTGTTGCTCTAAAGAAGGTGTTGCTCTTTGTATCCTCATAATGTGCTATCATTTCCTCCGTGAGAATTGACCACGTAACAAGTTGTTTACGAGAACAAAGCCCTTTATACCATAAAAGTTGATCCGGTTCTAAATATGAAGATGCAATACATACCTTTTGTAACAGTGGTACACCATGTAGATCAAAATATTGCTCCATCTGAAGTATCCAATTTACCGGATCCTTGCCATCAAACTTCCTCATCTTGCTTTTTCTTGATTTTAGGATCTCGATCTTGCAACGACTATAACTCTGTAATTTCGGATATTTAAGTTCTAAAATTGCTACCTGTAGTAGCCTTCTGTGTCCTCTTTCCAATGCCACAAGTCTGACCCAAATTGGATTCTCCAAGGAAGAGTTATGTGAAATCTCCCACAGTGACTTTCTTTTAGACTAATTCAGTAGAGCGAACTTGTACGACGTGCCACGAGTCACTATTTCAACCTTTGAATCTGAAACACACATACACGAAACTACAGTCTGTCCTCTTTCTTTACCTTCTTATGAAATTTCATTCCGATCCCCAGAGAGAAAGTTATGACGATTTTCCCCAAGTCACCTGTTTTGAATGTAATTCAGGAGTCTGCAAAAAGACCAACTTCCTCAGATCATATCTCCGCAAATATCGCGCGAAAAGCTCTAAAATTTGGACCCAAGGTTCAGCGCGATTTCTTCTCAAATGGGTTTTTCTTGCGACTTCTGAAACATCACAGAAAAAAAAGTTATAGCGAAAATGCCACAATGACCTGTTTGGAGCAGCGAAACCCTAGAATCCAAAGCTCTGATACCAAATGTTATGAAACCAGCTCAAGAAAAGATAGAAAAGATAGACCAACGCCTTAGAATTCAGCCTCTTCGAGGGGGAAACCTCCTTTACATTACATAAATGAACAATTCTTTGATGATACTGTTAGCCTCCTGTTGCAACAGGGTATCATTTTTCATGATTGACATTTTTACATGCCAAATATGTCATACTTTGCAAGTTGCAGTGTTCCATATTTCCATAACAGACCAAAGAAGAAAGCCATGAAGTGTGCTAGTCCAAATGCCACTGTTGATTCCATTTTTGAGGAGTTGTCCCAGTTTTGAAGAGTTTTCATTTAAGGGAGGTCCAAACAGTCTAATCTTGGTCTCCCTAGGTTTCAATTTCCTGTTGTAGCATATAGAGAATGCATCTGTCCAAACAGTTTAACCTTGGCAGATTTTGTAGATAGGTAGAGAATCAAAGGGACCCAACTGTTTAATCTGGGCCCTGGCAGAAATAAGTGCAGATTTAGATAGGAAAATTCAAAAGAAAAATTGTAATTCTGGGTCTGCAAGTCTAAGTGCACCCTAATCAGAAAAGAAGAAAAAATGTTAGGAAAGTAGGATGGGTAGGTAGCTGTGGTTGCAGAAAAGTGATTTATGATCAATTTTGTGTTTCAAACTGTGTTTTATCTTTACAGATCACATGGCAGGCAGTTTTGCATTCAGAAGAGCTCAGAGCTAGACATCACTAACTCCCCCTTCTTCTAAATTCCCTAAGTCACTTACTAATTTCCCCAAAGAGGTCAAGATCTGCTTGATTCCTCTTAGCTTCATCATCATCCATATCACTTGCCTTGGTGGAGATCTGCTTCACTCAAGAATCTCAGTTTCTTCAAGTTATTTTCCCTAAATTTAGCCTAAGGTCCCTGACCTTAGCGCCTGCTTATCACCTTCATATTAACTATTAACAGTATTATATAACCCCCTAGCAGTTTTCCCCTTCCCCTATTAAAACTATGTACATAAAACTCCCCTATGTAAATATTCCCTCCCTGGCAATATAGCCATATTTTTATAAGTCCGGGAAAAATGGTCCATCTGGGGCTGTTTTTAACCCATCCGAGTCATAACAGGGGTTAGATGACCCCTGGTCATGCTAACCTCTCCCCTAGCCCCAAAACTCTCAAAAACCCATGTTTTACCCCTCATCCCTAAGTCCCAGCTGTAAATATTTCGACCGCGCTCATTTTACATCCATAAACCCCCTTTCCCCGCCCCTAACCCAAAGTTTTTGTATAAAATATTAACCCCGCCCGTGTTAACCCTTATAATCCACCGTTCCCTAAGTTATAACCCACCCGTGCCCTATATTAAAAACGGAATATGCTGCGTATATTCCCGTCCTAAATTCCCGCCGCCTTGTGCCGACCGCCGACCGTTGGATCGCATGCCCCGCAGATCAACGGTGGGCGGGTCGTCCCATCTCCTAAGCACCCGAGCTTTAGCGTCCGGGAGATGGGCGGTATTGCCGCCGTATCTCCCGCCACGCGTCAAGCGTTGGGCTGTGGCAGAGGCCCCCCTCACGAAACCACCATCTCCAAAAAGCGGTGCGCCACAATACCGCTTACCACCTCCTCCCCTGCACAGTCGCCGCTTACATCACCCCCTGCACAGTCGCCGCTTACGTCACCCCCTTGCCCAGTCACCGTGACATGTCAACAGCTTGCGTGGCCTCCTGCCACCGTGTCGCCGAGTCATCTGCCTGTGTGGCCCCTTGCCACGTGTCATGCCACATCACCGTCCGTACATGATGACGTCATGCTGACGTCATCTTGCCACATCATCATGCTGACATCATCACTGACGTCACCCGTCGTACAATGTCACATCATGCTGACGTCATCAGCACTTTTTTGGCGTGAAGGAGCAAAAGTCGCACTTCGGAGCCCCAGAATCCAATTCTGAGGCAGTTTTTGATGAGCGATTTGCGCCAAATTGCTCATCGCAGGATTTTTTAGGCCGAAATGGAGAATCTTCAGGGAATCTCCAAGGAATATTTTCATCATACAGCCCCAGGAAGCCCAAAAGGCGCAAAAATGACCCGTTTTCTTTGCAGAGCATACCAAAAGGAGCAGAAGACAGTTCCCGAGGATACAGAGGCCGAACAGCGGCCATCAATGCATGACTAGACCCGCAGCACATCAGAATAGCAGTCCAGATTTTGTCAAAGAGTATCAGAAGAAAAAAAAGACGCCAAAGAGTACCAGCAAATATTTTTTTAGGGGCTCGAAGCACCTGTACATTAATGAAGCCCCCAGAAAGTCAAATCAGGCATCATCAGCCCATCCTTACATTCAAATCACAGTTAAGGCATTCAAAGCCACAGGACAGCAAAGAAGCAGAAACCCATGCACATTTATTTCAGAAGCACCTGCACCAAGCCACCAAGGACTACATAAGTCATTCAGTTTGATACGGCCGCCCTAGCGCAGCCTAAGATATTTTCATGCATTTATTTCAGATAGGAGTAGGTAAATTAATTATTCTTTATGACCTAATTAGGTCAAGATGTAATAAAGAACACTGCAGATAGTTTTGCCCTATATATACCACCCTCTGTATAGTTTTAAGGGTTGGTCGATTGAGAATTTTCACTAGAGACTCGCACTGTATACCTGACTGTTTCTATAATCAAAGATTGCAGAAAGCTTGGAGAGCAGACTGTCTGTTGTAAATGAATGTTTTGGAGATATGAAGATGGAATTCTTGTGCTGCAACCTGAAGCAATAAGTGCATCTTACCTCTGTTTTATTGTTATCACTATCTAAATAGCAGAAAGAAAGAATAGCCTAGAATTAGTTTAAATACTCTCTATGCTCAATTTCTGCTATTTCTTTATGTTTTCCTCTGGTTGAATTGGTTATGAATATGAATTCCTTTTGGCTCATGTTTACCCTGATTCACCTGTGTTTGCCAATTATCTAGGGATTCTTAACTGCCCCTAGGTAGCGCCTTGTCATTTTCCCTTGTTAAGCATAATTGAGAGATTCTTAACTGCCTCTCATTACTTAGCATTTCTTTCCATCCCTTAAACCTGAAACATTGTTTCATGCTCAGCTATCTTGCTCCATTTTCCCTCACTGTTATTAAGGAAAAGCACCAGCAGTTTTTCTCCTCGACTCCACGCCCAATGGTTCGAAACCCTTAGACTATGCTTTGCCTCTCTACCTGAAATATCAATTTTCCCACCAAAAACAAAACAAAAAACCCTCTGAACTCGAGACCTAGCCTAAAATCCTTTTCAAACAAAGCTAAATCTTAAAGAGAGAGCCCTCTCTGATTGCAGGTTGGCTAGAACCTGCAGTCCAAAGTTGGTCTGTGGTTACCTCGGCCGTATCCTTTTCCAGAGCTTAAGGACAACCTGAGTGATAACATAATGGCGACTCCACTGGGGACCTAATCCTCAGAAAGTTTTATTGATTAAGTTGGAAGACTCCACTGGGAACTTCCTCAGATAGTTTCACGAAGAAGGTAAGAAAGCTCTGCTGAGACCATAAATCAAACTTTCCAATTGTTGTTTATCTCTTAAAACTACAGATGAAGCCTGAATGTCAGCCAGGAAGCCTTTGAGACTGTTTTTTGCTTTGCATTAACAGGAGTAAATAAATGCTGCTTCAGTCAATCTTCATGCTAGTTTTAAGTTACAAACAAGCTGTCCCATATTTTAATTAGCTGTCCCATATTTTAATTAGTCCCTTGTCGATTACAAAAAACATTCCCAGGAAAAATACCCAAAAAACAATTCGGAAGCTGGATCCTAAGAAAAACCCACGATATACAAGGTCAAATCCAGACCCCAACCCTCCAGTTGTTTTTGAAAACCCTAATATAATCCCGAAAATCCTTAGGAAGCAAGAAGGACAGGAAGATTTTGTTGATTTGAGCCCTAAAACAACTTACCCTAGCTGTTTTCCGACTCCTGTCAAGGTTTTGTTCCGTTCAACCCCTATTTCCATCAGTTCATCATCTACATCCCGTAGTACTCCTTCCACACCTTCATTCACTACACATACTGACACCATTGTTGTTTCCATCGTTCCAGTTACTCCTGTGATCCCCGATACTCTAGTTGTTCCACTTATACCTGCCAATATGGCTAATAGATATGCACCCCTGCAATTACCTGCTAATGCTGGGGCTTTACCTCAAGAGTACCAATCTAAAATCACATATTTTGATTCCACCGGTCCTTTCACAGCCATTTAGCATACCAAAAAGATGCAAGACTATTTTGAAAACTATGAGATAGACGATGATAGTGTAAGAATGAGAATTTTTGTTCAGAGTTTGACAGGTGATGTAAGAACTTGGTTCAGATCACTTGCTACAAATTCCATAACTACCCCAGATGAGCTTTACCAATCCTTTACCAACAGATGGGAGAAAAAGAAAGACCCCTTGCACATACTAGCCGAATATGATACGATCAAACGAGGTCCTCAAGAGACTGTTTTGGAGTACTGTGCAAGATTCAATAATGTATATAACGAAATACCACAGAACTTAAGGCCTCCACCCGATCTGGCCTTGTACAAATTTCCTGATGGATTCGACCCGGATATGGCCTACCAGTTAAAAGAAAGAGCTCCTCAAACCCTTGCGGACATGAAAAATGTTGCTGTCATTGTAGAAGCCAATTTAATTGCCAAAAGAAACCGAGCTAGAATGGAAAGAAGAACCACCTTTAAAGAAGAACCCTCAGCCTTTGACCAGAAGCTTGATGCTATTATCAATGGCCTGCAAAGGCTAGGAGAAAGAGTAGAAAATGTTGAGAGAAAAGCATCATGGGAAGGACAACAGTCTAATACCATAAGGAACCCAAAGTTTAGAAAAACACAGAACACAAATGCTGGTAAGCCTAACCAAGACCATGATATAAGACCCCCTTTCCAAGATAATTATGTTGAAGGATCCACTTCTAGTGAACCCATAGAGGACACTCACATGAACTTAATGGATCTAAAGGGTGAGAATCAAACTGTCATGTCCTAAGAAGACCAAAATGAACCCGATTACAATCAATTTCAGACTAAGTCTGGCGAGTCTTTTGATTTTAAACAAGGCTATGATACCGCTGTGTATGAGGTACAAAAACAATATAAGCTGAGAACTAGGACCATTGACATTTCCGAACCTAGTAAAACAAAGGATGGCAAACAGCCCAACAAGATTAAAAACAAGGCTGTCATAACAGAACCAACTGATATACCTGTTCCAAACCCGCATCAAGTGACTGTAGAAGACATAACAGACTCGCAGCCTTCGGTTGAGCAACCTTTGCCACCTTCTTCCTCAAAAGAAAATTCAAACAGTATCCCAAAAAGCACTCCTGAAACTGAAAAACCGCAAGCAAAAACTTCCCATAGTGCTGATAAACAAGAGCAGATTGCTGAGAATTCAAAGGAAATAGAAAAAACTGCCATTGTCAACACCAAAACTCCACTGGAAAAGCCATTTAACTTAGAGGCAGAGATAGGAAAACTTAAGATAGCCATTCCTCTTTCAGAACTGGCCAAACACGATGTATATAGGCAACAAATTCAAAGGTCACTTCAAATTCCAGAAAACAAGGATGATGTAAATGTTTTAGACGATACCCCAGAGCTGCTATTTGGCCCAGAAGTTAACGGAAAATCAACACATGGACCTGTCCCACCTTTTTATGTCAGTTTGCATATACATGACAAGGTTTTGCACAATGCTATGTTTGACTCAGGGGCATCGCACAATCTTATGCCCAAAGCAGTTATGGAAAAACTAAATCTTGACGTTACAAGACCTTACAAAGATCTGTACTCATTTGACTCAAGTCAAGTGAAATGTTTAGGCCTCATCAAAGACTTGTGTGTCTCCTTAGTCCAATATCCCAACAAGACCATCCTCATGGATGTAGTGGTTGCTGACATCCCACCAAAGTACGGTATGCTCCTGTCAAGATCATGGGGAGCAAAGTTACAAGGATCCCTTCAATTAGACCTTTCCTACGCCACCATTTCAATCTTTGGGCAACCAAAGAGACTGTACAGAGAAACGCTGATGAAATATGTGGTGTGTAGTGAGAGCAGGCCTGAAAATTTTCCCATTTACTCAATCCACTATGATATGGATTCATTTATTTTGTTTAATCATGATACAAATGCTTCAATTGATAATGAGCCCTTCGCTTTAGAGCAACAAGCACACATCAACGAAGAGTCGGTTGCAAATACCCACGAAACTGTCACAGCAGCTGATGCAACCAGCCGACCAGAAGAACATCCTCAAACAGAAATTTTAAATCTGCCCAATCCTGAGATAGCTCAAACTCTTACTACAAACCACAAGCAAGAAATCACATGGTATTTAGAGTTTGATGGCTCTGTCAACAAGTTAGGAGCCGGGGCAGGTGTCTGGATTCACAACACATACAATAACCATGCAGAAGGTCATGCCTACAGACTGAATTTCAAATGCACAAATAACATGGCAGAGTATGAGGCTCTGCTTTTAGGCCTTAAACTGCTTAAAACTCTAGGAGCTGTAAAAGTGTCTATCTTGGGTGACTCTGACCTAGTTATACAACAGATGAAAGGTAATTTTGTTACCAATGACAACAGAATGAGAGCCTATAGAACCGCTGCTACTGACATACTCCAGGCATTCACTGAATTCAAGCTTGACAAGATTTCCAGAAATCACAACACTCATGCACACCGCCTAGCCACCTTTGTTAGTACATGTAAGCTTCCTTTTGACCCAAACCATCACTTCACGGCTAAAATAAAACATAGGCCTACTGTCCCAAACAACGTTAGAGATTGGCAAGTATTCGAAAATGATACCCAAATTAACAGTTTCCTTACCCTCGAGCATGAGTTTTCAAATATTAACATTGACATGGATGCTATGACAGATACAGAACACCAAACAACTGAAAATCAGCAAGATATAACAGCAGCAGCAATCAAGCAAATCCTGAAACCGATTGTATTTGACAAAGAAAACATAGAACAACTGAAACAAACACAGATAGAAGAAATAGACAAAACAGAGGCAGAGGTCATTGACTTGAAAGATAATTTTTTGCCTACTGGCTTAACCCCATTAGAAGATATGTTTGATGCTAATGACGTGCCCAGAAAACCAAAACTGCAGCCCATAAACACTGAGATAGAGGAACATAACATTGGGAAAGTAGTAAAGCCAAAAATGATCAAACTGTCCAAAAATTTACCCCCTGGTCAAAAGCCCAAGTACATTGACCTATTCAAAGAGTTCCAAGATGTATTTGCTTGGAGCTATGAGGATCTGAAATCCTATGACACCTCGGTGATCCAACATGCCATTCCTTTAAAACCAAACCAGAAACCCTTCAAGCAGAAACTTAGAAGAATTAACCCTATGCTTCTTCCCCCGATTGAGAAGGAAGTAAAGAGGATGTTTGAAGCAGGCATAATAGCACCCATCAGATTTTCTGAATGGGTGTCCAATCTTGTTCCTACAAGAAAAAAGACAGGTGAAATTAGACTTTGTGTAGATCTCAGAAATTTAAACCAAGTCTCCCTAAAAGACCATTACCCTTTGCCTAAAATGGACCACATATTGCAGAGAGTAGTGGGATCATCTAGAATCTCTTTGCTAGATGGTTTTTCAGGTTTTAACCAAATACTTTTGCACCCAGATGATCAAGACAAAACTGCTTTTACTACACCTTGGGGAACATTCAAGTATGTAAAGATGCCATTTGGTCTTAAAAACGCTGGTGCTACCTTTCAACGAGCAATGGATATTGCATTTGCAAAAGAAATACATGACTTCCTAGTTGTCTACCTTGATGACTTAACCCCATTCTCCAAATCTGATGAAGAACACCTCAAGCATCTTAGGCAAATTTTCATGACATGTAGGAAATATGGCATTTCCTTGAACCCCAAGAAGTCTCTGTTTGGCCTTGAAGAAGGCAAATTACTTGGCCACATCATATCAAAGGATGGGATCAGAATTGATCCTAAAAGAATACAAGCCATCCTCCAAATCCCATTTCCAAGAAACATTAAAGAGCTACAAGCATTCCTTGGGAAAATCAACTTCTTGAGAAGATTTATTCCAAATCTAGCCGAGCTGATAAGATTGTTAAGCAACATGTTAAAGAAGGATGCCAATGTAAAATGGTCTCTTGAAACCAAGGAAGCATTTGAGAGTATCAAATCAGCCTTAACACAAACCCCTGTCCTAACTAGCCCACAGTTTGACAAAGATTTTATCATATTTTCGTTTGCATCTGATCATACCATAGCCGCTGTCCTCTTGCAAAAGGATGAGCAGGGAGCTGAAAAGCCAATTGCTTTTTTCAGCCGAGCCTTAAGAGACACCCCATTGAAGCACCCAATCATGGAAAAGCAGGCCTACGCACTTGTTAAGGCCATCAAGGATTTTAGAGTATACATACTGTATTCACACGTAATTGCCTATGTCCCACACGCTGCTGTAAAAGACATATTGACCCAAGAGGGATTAGAAGGCAAAAGAGGTAAATGGATTGCAAACATCCTTGAATATGACATAGAAATAAAACCAACCAAGCTGATAAAGGGACAAGGTTTAGCTAAACTGATGTCCGAGACGAATTTTCAAGCCTTAGAGATTAACCAGCTGGACAATGAACCGGAGCTGGCGACTCCACAGATCAGTGAGATCTTTTTACAATCCCCATGGTACACTGATATATGCTTTGTATTGTTAAACCTGTGTGCTCCCCCAAGATTGTCCAGAACCAAGAAAAGATTTTTGAAAATGAAGGCTTTAAAGTTTTGTGTTATAGATGGTGCATTATTTTGGAGAAATCGTGAAGGCATATTGCTTAATTGCTTAACCATGAATGAAACTAACAACGTCATGAAAGAATTCCATGCAGGTGATTGCGGAGGACATCTGTATTGGAAGTCTACTACTAATAAAATTCTAAGGGTTGGCTTCTACTGGCCCACTCTTTTTGCAGATGTAAAAAAGTTTTGCATATCATGTCACAAATGCCAAATTTTTGAGGGCAAGAGAAAATTGTTGCCCCTGCCCCTTAAACCAATCTCCACCGAAAAACCTTTTCAACAATGGGGTCTTGACTTCATTGGAGAAATCCATCCCTCTTCCTCAGGCCAGCACAAATGGATTCTAACAGCCACCGACTATTTCACTAAGTGGGTTGAAGCCATTCCCTGTAGACAAGCCAATGATACCATCATTATCCAATTCCTTGAGTGCAATATCCTTTCCAGATTTGGCTGCCCTGAGAAAATCATCACTGACAATGCCGCTGCCTCTAAGTCCAAAAAGATGATCAATTTTCGCCACAGATTTCATATTACCTTGGGCTACTCCACAGCCTATTACCCTCAAGGCAATGGCTTGGCCGAATCATCTAACAAAAGCCTCATCAACATCATAAAGAAAGTGCTGGAAGAAAACAAGAAGAACTGGCACAAAAAAATGGTAAATGCCCTATGGGCAGACAGACTTTCAAGCAAAAGATCAATTGGGATGAGCCCTTATGAGCTAGTATATGGCATGGAGGCTAGATTTCCTTCATCCCTGGGCATTCCTACTATGAAGTTGTTACAAGAGATTCAGGCTGAACCAAATGACATTCAAAGAAGGATTAATCAGACCATCCATCTGCAGCAAACCAAAGAACAAGTTTATGATAGAGCATAAATCCTACAGGAAAAGCTCAAAAGGATGTTTGATAAGAGAGCAAAAGCTGAAGATTTCAATGTTGGTGACAAAGTTTTAAAGTGAGATTCGAGAAGAGAAGACAAGGGTAAACATGCCAAGTTTGATTTTCTATGGAAAGGTCCATTTGTAATTTCTGCTGTTCAGGGAAACAACACTTATTTTCTCAGATCTATGGAGGACAGCACTGTTGAAGAAGGCCCTGTGAATGGCAGGATGTTGAAACATTATCATGATCCTTGTTGTTGAAACAATGCAAATTCTGTAAACACCTTTGTACAATATTATTTGTAAATATCAGCACTCAGTTTTTATGTTTGTATAAACAGGCCGATTGTCTAAAGAATAACAGTAAAATTCGGTGAGGACTCAGCCGATGAAAATTTTCCAGTCTCAAGAGTATCAAAACAGAGCAAAATTTTCAGTTCATATCAGCACCTTGCTCTAAGTAAAAGCAAGGCAAGCACAACAGTTTGATCCTTGTTCCTAAACTGTTTTAAAAGGCACATTCCAGCAGCATTGTGCATAATTATCAAGCACGCAGAAGAAAGCAGGCAATGTTGTACCATTCACAGAAAGCTCAGTTAAGGAGGAGTTGTTCATAGTTCAAAGTTTCATATTTTTAACAGCCAGAACAAAGAAGAATTTCCCAGTCCACAGCAACAAAAAGAAGATGAGGGCAGTTTGACCTGTTGTTCTTAGCTTTTCACAAGGAAAAGCCATCCCCAAGTGGAGCCACTGTTAGCCTCCTGTTGCAACAGGGTATCATTTTTCATGATTGACATTTTTACATGCCAAATATGTCATACTTTGCAAGTTGCAGTGTTCCATATTTCCAGAACAGACCAAAGAAGAAAGCCATGAAGTGTGCTAGTCCAAATGCCACTGTTGATTCCATTTTTGAGGAGTTGTCCCAGTTTTGAAGAGTTTTCATTTAAGGGAGGTCCAAACAGTCTAATCTTGGTCTCCCTAGGTTTCAATTTCCTGTTGTAGCATATAGAGAATGCATCTGTCCAAACAGTTTAACCTTGGCAGATTTTGTAGATAGGTAGAGAATCAAAGGGACCCAACTATTTAATCTGGGCCCTGGCAGAAATAAGTGCAGATTTAGATAGGAAAATTCAAAAGAAAAATTGTAATTCTGGGTCTGCAAGTCTAAGTGCACCCTAATCAGAAAAGAAGAAAAAATGTTAGGAAAGTAGGATGGGTAGGTAGCTGTGGTTGCAGAAAAGTGATTTATGATCAATTTTGTGTTTCAAACTGTGTTTTATCTTTACAGATCACATGGCAGGCAGTTTTGCATTCAGAAGAGCTCAGAGTTGGACATCACTAACTCCCCCTTCTTCTAAATTCCCCAAGTCACTTACTAATTTCCCCAAAGAGGTCAAGATCTGCTTGATTCCTCTTAGCTTCATCATCATCCATATCACTTGCCTTGCTGGAGATCTGCTTCACTCAAGAATCTCAGTTTCTTTCAAGTTATTTTCCCTAAATTTAGCCTAAGGTCCCTGACCTTAGCGCCTGCTTATCACCTTCATATTAACTATTAACAGTATTATATAACCCCCTAGTAGTTTTCCCCTTCCCCTATTAAAACTATGTACATAAAACTCCCCTATGTAAATATTCCCTCCCTGGCAATATAGCCATATTTTTATAAGTCCGGGAAAAATGGTCCATCTGGGGCTGTTTTTAACCCATCCGAGTCATAACAGGGGTTAGATGACACCTGGTCATGCTAACAACCTCTCCCCTAGCCCCAAAACTCTCAAAAACCCATGTTTTACCCCTCATCCCTAAGTCCCAGCTGTAAATATTTCGACCGCGCTCATTTTACATCCATAAACCCCCTTTCCCCGTCCCTAACCCAAAGTTTTTGTATAAAATATTAACCCCGCCCGTGTTAACTGTTATAATCCACCATTCCCTAAGTTATAACCCACCCGCGCCCTATATTAAAAACAAAATATGCTGCGTATATTCCCGTCCTAACTTCCCGCCGCCTTGCGCCGACCGCCGACCGTTGGATCGCCCGCCCCGCAAATCAACGGTGGGCGGGCCGTCCCATCTCCTAAGCGCCCGAGCTTTAGCGTCCGGGAGATGGGCGGTATTGCCGTTGTACCTCCTGCCACGCATCAAGCGTTGGGCTGTGGTGGAGGCCCCCCTCACGAAACCACCATCTCCAAAAAGCGGTGCGCCACAATACCGCTTACCACCTCCTCCCCTGCACAGTCGCCGCTTACATCACCCCCTGCACAGTCGCCACTTACGTCACCCCCTTGCCCAGTCACCGCGACACGTCAACCACCTGCGTGGCCTCCTGCCACCGTGTCGCCGAGTCATCTGCCTGTGTGGCCCCTTGCCACGTGTCATGCCACGTCACCGTCCGTACATGATGACGTCATGCTGACATCATCCCGCCACATCATCATGCTGACGTCATCGCTGACGTCACCCGCCGTACAATGTCACATCATGCTGACGTCATCAGCACTTTTTTGGCGCGAAGGAGCAAAAGTCGCACTTTGGAGCCCCAGAATCCAATTCTGAGGCAGTTTTCGATGTCGCAGGATTTTTTAGGCCGAAATGGAGAATCTTCAGGGAATCTTTTCATCATACGGCCCCAGGAAGCCCAAAAGGCACAAAAATGACCTGTTTTCTTCGCAGAGCATACCAAAAGGAGCAGAAGACAGTTCCAGAAGATACAGAGGCCGAACAGCGGCCATCAATGCGTGATTAGACCCGCAGCACATCAGAATAGCAGTCCAGATTTTGTCAAAGAGTATCAGAAGAAAGAAAAGACGCCAAAGAGTATCAGCAAAGATTTTTTTAGGGGCTCGAAGCACCTGTACATTAATGAAGCCCCCAGAAAGTCAAATCAGGCATCATCAGCCCATCCTTACCTTCAAATCACAATTAAGGCATTCAAAGCCACAGGACAGCAAAGAAGCAGAAACCCATGCACATTTATTTCAGAAGCACCTGCACCAAGCCACCAAGGACTACATAAGTCATTCAGTTTGATACGGCCGCCCCAGCGCAGCCTAAGATATTTTCATGCATTTATTTCAGATAGGAGTAGGTAAATTAATTATTCTTTATGACCTAATTAGGTCAAGATGTAATAAAGAACTCTGCAGATAGTTTTTCCCTATATATACCACCCTCTGTATAGTTTTAAGGGTTGGTCGATTGAGAATTTTCACCAGAGACTCGCACTGTATACCTGACTGTTTCTATAATCAAAGATTGCAGAAAGCTTGGAGAGCAGACTGTCTGTTGTAAATGAATGTTTTGGAGATATGAAGATGGAATTCTTGTGCTGCAACCTGAAGCAATAAGTGCATCTTACCTCTGTTTTATTATTATCACTATCTAAATAGCAGAAAGAAAGAATAGCCTAGAATTAGTTTAAATACTCTCTATGCTCAATTTCTGCTATTTCTTTATGTTTTCCTCTGGTTGAATTGGTTATGAATATGAATTCCTTCTGGCTCATGTTTACCCTGATTCACCTGTGTTTGCCAATTATCTAGGGATTCTTAACTGCCCCTAGGTAGCGCCTTGTCATTTTCCCTTGTTAAGCATAATTGAGAGATTCTTAACTGCCTCTCATTACTTAGCATTTATTTCCATCCCTTAAACCTGAAACATTGTTTCATGCTCAGTTATCTTGCTCCATTTTCCCTCACTGTTATTAAGGAAAAGCACCAGCAGTTTTTCTCCTCGACTCCACGCCCAATGGTTGGAAACCCTTAGACTATGCTTTGCCTCTCTACCTGAAATATCAATTTTCCCACCAAAAACAAAACAAAAAACCCTCTGAACTCGAGACCTAGCCTAAAATCCTTTTCAAACAAAGCTAAATCTTAAAGAGAGAGCCCTCTTTGATTGCAGGTTGGCTAGAACCTGCAGTCCAAAGTTGGTCTGTGGTTACCTCGGTCGTATCCTTTTCCAGAGCTTAAGGACAACCTGAGTGATAACAGATACAAATGAAAATACCTCCTTTCTATATATAGGAGTCTAAGGGGGCATAACATAATCAGAGCCAACATAACAATAATAATGTAAGGGCACAATAATAACAATAGTGGGCTTCTATGGGGCACAAGAGTAACAATATGGGCACTACATGGGTACATCAATATAATAAGGGGGTTGTACTAATAACAATAAGGGGTTGCACTAGTAGTATAGGGGCCTAACAAGTTCCTTCTTTCAATCATTTCTGCATACTGCAAATTCTTTGTCTAGATCTACAGTCTTTAACACTAGTGTATGTGTCAAAAATGGCTTAAGCTGCTCAAAACTAACCTCACACTCCTCTGTCCATTTGAAATTCTTACCTTTCCTCTTCAATGATGTGATAGGATAAGCAAACTGTGAGAAGTTCCTAATGAACCTCCTATAATAGCCTGCCAACCCCATGAAAGATCTCACCTCATCCACATTCTTAGGAGCTACCCACGCCATGATGGATCTTATCTTTTTTGGATCTACTAGAATGCCCTCCTTGGAGACAACATGCCCCAAGTAGTGTACCTCGGTTTGAAAGAAGCTACACTTGTTGAGATTAGCATACAATTGATGCTCTCTCAACAACCTCAACACTGTTACTAAACGTTCAACATGCTCTTCCTCATTTTTATAATATACCAGTATATCATCAATGAACACAATAATAAACTTATCCAAGTACGGACACAACACACTATTCATCAAACTCATAAATGTAGATGGAGCATTAGTTAAACCAAATGGAACTACAACAAACTCATAGTGCCCATACCTGGTCTTGAATGCGGTCTTGTAAATGTCCTCCTCTTTGATGTGTACCTGATGATATTTGGATCTCAATTCAATCTTAGAGAACACTGCTGCTCCCTTCAATTGATCAAACAAGTCATCCAACCTCGGCAACAGATACTTGTTCTTGATGGTCACTTTGTTCAAATGATTGTAGTCAATGCATAATATGAGAGTACCATCTTTCTTCTTCACAAACAATACCAGTGTACCCCAAGGTGATACACTCGACCTGGTGTACCCCTTTTCCAACATTTCCTTCAGCTGCAACTTTAACTCAACCAACTCAGGTGTGCTCATCCTGTAAGGTGATTTCTCTGCTGGAGATGACCCTATCACTAACTCAATAGAAAAGTCTACCTCCATGTGAGGTGCCAACTTTGAAATGTCCTCAGGAAACACATCCTTGAACTGTTGTAGAACTAGGTATCTTCTCAACACATCTGCATCCTCAACTTCCTTACATTTATCACTAGAAATGTGCACTGCAAATAACTTACACCATTTCCTGCGACTACGCTTTGTTGTCATAGTTGTCAACATCCCAACTGATGTGCCTTTCTTCTTTCCCTGTAAGACTCTTGGTTCTCCATTGTCATCAACAAACTCAATGGCTTTGTCATAACAGTCTACCTTGGTTCTATGAAGATACAAGCAATCCATGCCCAACAACATATTTTATGATCCCAACGGTAATACATTCAAATGTGATGTTGTAGGCATAACATTCAAATCAAATGCACAAGCTCTTACCCAATGATGAACTTGTTTCTTCGTACCTGTAGCCAACTACATTAACCAAGATTCTGCATGCAATTCCTTACTCAAACCACACATATCCACCAAGTTAGGACTAACATAGCTATAATTAGATCCAAGGTCATTCAAAATAGAAATAACTTGATCACAAATCTTACCATCCATCTCAATGATAAATGTCTGATGCTCTGCTTGTTTGTTATTCAATGTTGCATAAATACGTGGAATACTTTGACCAACATCCCTAGTATTCTATGCCTCCTGGGCACTGTATATTTGAGGCCTACCACCCTGATTCTGCGGACAATCTCTCCTACAATGATCTTTGCCACAATTCCAACACTCTATAGGCTTCCAACTTATATCCTTGTTCTGTTCTCCTAATTGGAATACATGTCCTCTATCTAATGTATTGAACTTCTTAGGTGGTGCAACATTCTCCTTGTTACTTGTGTCTTGTGGTCATACTCGCTTCTTGTCCCATTTGCCTTTTTTCTTTGCATTACCTTTCCAGTCTAGCTTAGTCTCAATTTTGTGCTTCGATTGTTCATAACAATGCTTCAGTTTTCGGATGGCCTCCTCCAATGATCTAGGCTCGTCGAACTCAATCCTATCTTTGAATGAAACTAGTAGCCCATTAACGAATCTATGAATCTTAGCCTTCTCCTCCTTGAGGTAAGGCACATACCTCAACAACTCCAAGAATATTCTAGTGTACTCATCATCTGTCATGGATCCCATCTTTAGCTCATAGAATTCTTTCACCTTGTCATCAAAGTATTTTTTCGACAAATACTTCTTCTTGAATAGCCACTCAAACTAACTCCAAGTCAAATCTTCCTCACTTACACCTCTTACATTCTTCACGTCTTCCCACCAAATGTCTGCTTTTCCTTTGAGACTGAATGTAGCCACTCTAGCTTTCATGTTCTCTGAATAGTCATGCAATCTAAGGAACTTCTTCATGCCTAGAAACCATGCCTCCACATATTTTGATTTATTTACCTGTCCATCAAAATTAGGTGGCTTTTCTTTCGTAAACTCATATAGCAGATACCCCTTATCAATCCTCTTATAAGGATGATACCGATGACGATCATAATGCTTATTTGAATCAGAACTAGAATCATACTTGTGTCTATTTCTTCTCTTATCTGAAGTGTCCAACAATATACGATCTCTTACAGTGTCATCTCCATCTTATCTGTGATCACCATGTGATCTACTACCATATGCCCCATTAGTTATATCCTCCTTTGAAAAGATCTGAAGTATGGTTTCATTTACCTCTACTAACTTTTCTTGTGCATGTATGATTCTATCATTATATGCCTTACAACTCCTTGTTTCTTCCTCTAAACTTCTCAGTGTCACTTCCAAGTCAGAAGAGTTCCCAACACCATACTGCTCTTCTGATTCACAAGGAGAGTCTTTGTAGTCAACCATCATGCTATCCATTTGATATTTCTTCCCGTAAGGTATATCATGTAGCTAAAACAAATCACCATAAACCAACCTACCTTGGTGTAGCTTGGGGAGGATACCTTGTCTGCAAGATCAACAAATCAACGTGATACATGTATAACATAATCATGACAGCATATAGAAACATAAAACATAAGCATAAGACCATGCGACCATCATTCTAGCTAGGGTCCAGTCATCAATGCATGACCACAACAATAACACACACCACAACCTCATGCATGACAACCACCATCATTACGCCATTATACACTTGACCACATGCAAATATGAACATGCATAAGTGATGCATAACCATCCACACATGCAAAAACACATACAACTAAGCATGAATGAAAATTATTTAAAATCAAAACTTCAAGAATGATACACGCAACCAAGCATATAAGAATGCAACCAAGCATATAAGAATGCAACCAAGCATATAAGAATGTAACCAAGCATACTACAATGATATGTGTAAGTGACATAAATCGACCTGTAACCAGTCATACACTCACAACAGTGCATTCCACAATAACAACCTCAAATTTCACATGACGACATCACTACAACTGTGAATAACATCATGCAAATGCACCAAGCACATGGAATGCAAGATTGAGAGACACACATGCAACTGACATGCATGCATGACCAACACATAGCCTATCCAGTCCTAGGGGTGAACCATGCTTTGATACCACTTTGTAACACCCTCCTCCCACATCTACCCAAGCAAACGGCCAACCGAGATAAACATGCGATGAGAGGCCACTATGATATGATTCAATCTCCTAAGTCATGTTAATGAAGTGGAACCGATGGAAATACACCATACAAACATTAATCTTCAACTACAGGACCCTCAAGAACCAATCCAATACTTTAGACAGCTTGTCTTGGGGTCCCATTGGTCTTTTTGACAGCTTAAGCCTTAGTCGCAATCATGATATAGGCATGAGGGTGACCAGAAACCCAAATTTTCTCTCACAAGCTTGCCTACCAATGATCAAAGACCAAAATTGTCAGTGTTATGCCAACAACTTCGGGATTTGGGCCACTTTTTCAGGCCGAGATCCCAGGTCACTACGCAGAATTGAACCATCTCTTCAGATCGGTAAAATAACATGTAAATGACAGTACTAAAGAAAATACTCGTTTAATACCTTGACTGGACCCCTACTAACCATGATAGGAATTTCCTCAAACATATTGCAAATGTGTAATCTACATGTGTAATTAACAATTCTGAGCATAAGGTCTCATACTTAGTTGAAAAATCGCTAAGAGCCATTAATGTTGAGCATAGGGTCTCATACTTAGCTAATTATCGCTAAGAGCTATTAATGCCTCAACACATCAACTGTCATTCCATCCATTAGGTCATAGATACATTGGTCATTCAATTACAAGTAAAAACATGATGAAAGCCATACATGGCTATTGTCGTAGAACACATACATAACTAGCATAATAGCAACAGGAATACTCATGAAAGTACAACCATATAGATCGCATATAATCCATCAAAATGCTCATAGAAATACAAGGATAAATAACCATTCATTAATGATGCTAAATCCAAACCCAGTATGGGACTTCCATGTTCCACCCGACTGTAGAATGGTTGAGCCAAATCTTTCTTTAGCCATTCACCCCTGTGCCATATTCCAAGCATGAATGTGGGGCGTCATAGAACACATCAATCAAAACTCATCCAGGGCTTCCAGAGGCCATCCACCTCAACCCATCAAACATTTATTCCACCTCATGGTTAGACATCACAAAACCATCATGAGATTGGTCTCCATCCAAGCCTTCTAGCGCTTCCAGATCATTTTTCCAACCAAGGCTTAGAGGACTAGTAACTCAACCCACCAAGGGCTTCCAGAGCGTTTGTCCAACCAGGGCTTCTAGGACTAGTAACTCAACCCACCAATGGCTTCTAGAGCATTTTCCAACCAAGGATTCTAGGACTAGAAACTCAACCCAAGCTGCTACAGGGCTTCCAAAGCGTTTGTCCAACCAAGGCTTCGAGGACTAATAACTCAACCCATGCTAAGGAAACATGAGAGCCAACCGAAACAAAACAATGAAAGTAAACCCATAGTCACCATGGCTATCCAGGAAATGGCAAGGTTAGGCAATCCACTATCAATCCTAGCCATCCTCCATGTCAATGACATATCACAACCAAATATCCACATGCATATGCCATGCATGCCAAAACTAGTGAAGGAAACATACATGCAACTAGATACCTGCAAGAAAATATGATGTAGTTGTTGATCTCAATGCTCTCTTACGTTTTCCTGCTCTTCCTTTGCCTTCTTGCTCAAAAAATCCAAGTATGCCACACCCTTGAGGAGTGTTCCAAGAAAACTCTAAGTCTCTCAGAGTATGAGAGAGAGAGAGAATAATGAGAGAGCTCTAAAACTAAACTGACAAAACGTTACCAACTGATCCTCAAAAGCCTTTTTATGAATGAGGCCTCTATTTTCTTCATTTTCCATTATTTTCCTTCAATTTCCTCCTCACATGCAACTTGTGACCTTTCACCTCCCTTTTCTCCTAATTTCCATTATTTTCATAAATAAATGTGCCAAAAATGCCATTTTTCCTTTCCAAAGCCTTAGCCATTGCCTTTGCCAATTTACTTAGCCATAAACAATCACAAGTGATCCCCATCACTAGGATTTTGCCCAAAATTCAGCTTGGAATAAGTGTCCCATCATCTGTGGTTATTATTTTGTCTTTAATTACTTTTATTACATGGAATTTTCATCAGGGTTGTTACAACCTTAAAGACTTGCACTTATGTCACGAGTTAGATATATTATGTTTGCAGAATTAACATGCAATATTAACCCAAGTACAATTCTCGTTTACTTTAATTCACTTATATAATCATCTACATGAATAATATGCCATGGTATAATGTCACAAAGCTATAATAACATCAATGTACAATGTGCACCAAATTATACAAGCACAAGGGTAACCTCAGTGGTTCCTGTCTTCACATTATAAACTTCAACAATCTTACAATGTTACAACATCCAAATATTTCAGACTCTCCTTACTTTCATGTACAACAATCTACAACTCATGCCATAGCCCTCTTGGCATGACCACACAATTATATAGTCCAAAACTTGCCCAACTCGGTCATGACGCAACTCTCTTAGTTGACTTGCATGATCCAACTGAACTTTTCCTTCGTGCACCTCCAATGCAATTCGTGCCACATTTCAACTTCCCCACACAATCGTTCCATGTCACCTTGCTTGTAAAAGTCCACTTGCACCTTCGTGAACCCTCAAGACATGGTTATGTCATAGCCTTTCCTTGTTCGCATGACTGACTTGTCTTACATGAATCATATGCACCCAAAAAATTGATTAAAACCTTCTCTCGAACTTGCTCCAATAGTCCATCTCACACGATTAGGTGAGCTCATCCATTCCATCTCGGTTCTCAGTTCCCTATTCATTTCAGTTCTCAATTTAATTATGTCATCCGTTTTGTTCGGTTCTATTGTTGTTTGTTTTTATCAACCTTCCAATCGTTCATGCATATATACATGTAGGGCAAAGGCATATGTCATTTTGGTTGGGTCGACCTCGTACGACCCCGTATCACCGAGTGTTCCACTTCATCTTTCCCGAGCTGACTTGTTCCATGCGTACCTAGGTGGATTGTTCCATTTGTGCGCTTGAGCCAACTTGTTCTACTCATTTGGTCACCAATCTTGCACACCCTCGCTCGATCACCCATCTTGGTCATCACGCCTCACAATTCTCGTGCACCCTACCCGTGGCCATGTCTCGGTCTATTTTTTGCATGAATCCACTTTGTCCCAAAATGTGGCAAAGCCCCAATGAAGACCTAAAATGTTTCTTCCAACGTCACAAATGTTGAGATGTAATTCCACCTCCACAACTCAACTCACCTAGATGACTTGAGCACACATCTAGGGTCTTACAATAAGGCTCCCAACTTGTGAGATCAATTGATCACTTACCATTTTACCAATCAAAGTTGTCATATTTGGAGCAATATTGTGAATATTTGGCACAAGTTCTACAATTGACAGAATTATAAAAATACAAATGTCCTTTTCTTTGAAGTGTCATGTGTAACCTTTATTTTGAAGGCCCTTCCACCTGTTGTGGTACTCAACAACCCCCCATTAGCTTTAGATTTAGGACAAAGAATAATGGGGACCCTTTTAAAAACTTAGGATAGAATCCTTCTGTGATTAGATAAAATAGGATAAGTTCTATATTTACTCTTTTATTTTTGAATAACATAAGAAGTTTATGAAAAGGGCATAAAACCTTTCAAGAATCCTTTCGTAGTTTTATGAGATAAATTACAAGTCTTACGAATCCCAAAATCGTAACAAATAAATGAAAATATCATAAAAGTATTGGACTTATTAAAACCTACACGTAGTATTGGCTATTTCAAGAATAGTAAAACAACGAAAATCAGATTGTGAAAAGCCGATAAGCAAAAAGTCGATAAGTGAAACAGTGAAAAGCTGAAATGTGAAACAACGAAAAACCACAATGCGAAATAGCGAAAAGCCAAAATGAAAAATTTCGAAACCAATATCACAATCCGTCAAAAGCTGATATCGCATCCCGTCAATTGACAGATGTCGATATCACATTCTATTAAAACTCTAGTATTTTGCTAATATAGATCCCTGCACCTATATGCTTTTCGGAAATTGTAGATCGTTGAGTTATGTCAATATCGCCCAATACCAAACACCGATAAAAGATTTTCCGATATAATTACAAGTGTCAACGTCACGTGAAAAAACGTTTGAAAATTAAATGACCACTCTGTGTACTTCTAATTTCGAGGTGTTTCGATGATTTGTAATAATTTTGAGTTAATGTGAAAGGATTTTCCATAAAGCTCACATTGAATTGATATGAATCTTTGCATATTTCGACGCTCTTGCTGCTTATCTTGGTTTGTTTCTTTATATTTAAATTCCAATAAAGAGCAGTTAAAGGACATGTCAAGAATAATCAAGGCGAGGAGGAAGTCTGTAATACATCAAGAACCAGCCTTGCCCCCTGAAGAAGTGTCTGGGATGTCTCCATTGTTTACAGATACTACATGAACTCGGGATGCGGGTTCTTCCTCCTGGGAGATAATATACAACCTATTCGAAGATGAAAATCTGAGAATGATCATGAAACGGGATACTACAGCTGATGATTCTCCTCCAAGTAACAGTGACACATGGAATGATGTGGCCAATTCATTTCTCCACAGAATTTCTACCTACCCCAAAATTCTACCATATACAAATGTGGTGAGATGGGTTGTTGGCCCTTTGGACATTACGGACATAATGTTTATAACATCGAAGAAGACAGTTATTGGGTCTTTTAAAGCTAAGGATTTAAGGATAATGTATCATCTACCTCAACCTCATAAGAAATATGATACAGAATTCTTCCAGAAATTCATGCAAGAGAATTTGAATCCTGCGAAGCTAATCAGAGAATGGAGAAGGGACCCAAACAAACACAAGCGAGAGGACATGAGTATGTATTCATTAGCATCTATTTTTGACCCTTTCTCTCATATTGTTGTTATGTTATGTCGCCTCTATGGTTATCCAAATACACATAAATTCTTTGAAGAATGGGTGTCATTGATAGAAGCCTTTGTTGATGGCTATATCATGGATTAGGCGACTATTTTATCCAACAATTTGACCACTGAAATCTGCAATTACAGACAGAAGTGCAATGTTCTCGACAAAATGGTTCCTCCTTCCTTTATGAGAGCCTATGTCACGAACGCAATATTTTTTCTTATGATTTTCCATCTCTAGGATGGAAATTGAGAGACAAATTTCCTAGTCCTTTATCTTTTTATCTCGATATCCTTTTGGAAACCAAATACCATGCTCACTTCTACAAAATCTATCATGAGGTCATGCTCCCTATTCAGCAAGAGGTCTTTGGCAGAAAATCCCCTAGACTTAATGCAAAAGCTAATAAAGACACAAAGTCTATAGGAAAGTGGTTTGGGGAAGAGTCATTTACTTACATTCGTGTTTTTGGTAGCCTTGCCCATCCTCATGTTTTACCCCTTTTTGTCCCAAATCGATTGTTGGCCAAGGAAGTCGCTTATCAAACAGTTGGTAAGGGCTTAACTAAAGTACTTACAAATGCCAAAAAATCTGCATGGCGATGTTTTCCTATCCCCTGTGGTACTTATGCCTTAGATAATTTCAATATTTCCTTAACTAAAATTGAAAAATTAAAAGCCTTTCATTTTTCAACCATACTAAATAGGACATATGACCCTAATGTCGTAGTGAAAGATGTTACAACATAGGCTAAGCTCAAAATGTTTTCAAGCGAGCCTCACAAGTTCGATGATTTGTTTGAAATGGTTCCAGAGTATTATATGGTAGAAAAATTGGCAATAGATCATCTAATTCCTAGCGAATTGATTATATTCAATCAATATCGTGAGCGAAGAATACCCCATTTTCCAAAATCCTTGTTAAAATAATTTCGACAGAACTTAGAAGTTTCAAATGCATCAGCTTCCCCTTCAAAAGCTCAATTTATTTCCCAACTCTATGAAACAGCTACCATAGTTGTTGAGAAAACAAGAGAAATTAAAGAGGACAAAAAATTGGATAAATTATGGGAGGATTTCAACCGTGTTTTAACAACAGAAGAAACTCAAGTTACATGTGTCTCGGTCGATATACAAGCAAAACATGTTACAGTCAACAAAGAGACAGAACAAGTACGAGAAACTACGTTCGAGAAACTAAAGGGAAAACCTCGTTTACTGTTGAGGATTCCC
The DNA here is from genome assembly GCA_031772625.1 of Pinus tabuliformis. Classification (NCBI taxonomy): domain Eukaryota; kingdom Viridiplantae; phylum Streptophyta; class Pinopsida; order Pinales; family Pinaceae; genus Pinus; species Pinus tabuliformis. Next base: position 623,664,605 of record CM062814.1, on the reverse strand, counting down.
AAGGGAATATTATTCCTAAAACTCCCGAAAATAACATTACTGCCAAAATTTTCAGTCAATCAACTATTGTTGATGATATGGAAATAATTCCTGCATTCCCTACTACCAAGATAGTCCTCAAGGTTTAAGAAATCTTGCCTTTGGATGTATTTTATAGTTCAAAGCATAAAGCAATAATGAGTAGGTCAAGGAAGAAAAGAAAGTTAGAGCAATCACAAGCACTAGTTACAAATGAGACTCCTTTTCAAGTTCTTTGGAAAGGAGCTCAAACAGCCCCTGACGAGGAATTGAACAGATTATCTCAGTTCACAGGAGCTTACGCTAGTGCTACCATTGATAAAGCTACAGAAATACAACTGCTAATGAAAGAAAAAGATCAAAGGATTGTTCAATTAGAACAAAATTTCCAGATTGAAAAGCAAGCAACTGAACAAAAATGGAAAGAAAAATTTACCGAGTTACGGAAAAGTTTTAATGATTTAAAGCTACAATTTGAATCTGAAGCGAAGGGCAAAGATGAACAGATACTACAATTGCAACAAAGAATAAACCAGATGAGGGAAAATATAGAAGTAAATGAAGTCTGCAAGGAGCCATCAGAACTGGATATACTCCTAACAAAACAACAAGGTATCTTCTATCACAAATTGGTTGTAATTCATGACTTGTCAAAGACCAGGGATTCCTTAGTAAACCAACTATCCTATTTGAGGACGTTTTATGAAGAAATTGATGAGAAAATTTTTGAGTATATAGATTGGCAAGACAGTGATCAAAGAAGGTCAGTTGATCTTCCTCGAATTGAATAATCATACAAGGATATCATTTTCAGTGACTGGGATATCAAAATGAAACAGACAGAAATGGCTATTATGAGAGCCAGAAATCTTGCCTCAAATTTCACTAAATACATTACATATACCTTATTGCAAGGCAATCTAATTCAGGAATTCCCAAAGGACACCTTGCCATATGTCAAATCTTGAAAACAATCTTGGTAGGAAACATCTAAGAAGAAGGTTCAAGACATTTAGAGTTTATCACAAGCGAACCTTGAAAGTTATTGGCATTTTCTAGTGAAGCCCCATAGTCAGTGGCTCATGCTAAGGTGTCTCTCGAATGCAACAACACAATTTCTTCCAACACTTAGTGATGCAGTGTTTACGGGACAAATGCTCATGCAATCAGTACACCCCCCCAAGCTGAAGCTGATCGCGGACATATATGATCTCAAAAAGCAGATGAAGAATCAATCTGGAGCACATTCATGAGTTCTTGTTACAACAGATCACTAATTTAGTTTTCCTTTATCTTAACTTAGTTTGCTGAAATTTTTTGAATACTTTTATTTTAAGTTTACTATCATTGTAATATTAATAGGTTATTTAAACCTCTTTCATGCATTTAGAAAGGGGTCCAGAATTTTGAGAATACAACTTTGAACTTGCACTATTGTTTGATCTAAAGTTATCTAATTGAGAAGCTAAGCCTGAAAGCTATATTTTTCATAAGCAAAGCGCTAATGCATCAAATACTATTATCTTTATGTTATCGTTATGTATTATTGAATTACATAGTGAATCTCTTATGCCTTATTTCGTTATATAAAAGCTTTGAAAAAATCAGTGATTATCACTATTGATGTACAGAATTGAATGATTTGTGATTATGTATGAGATAACGAGATCTTTTATGTGATTGAGTTTTAACCAACTTAATTAATTAACTATTTAATTAATTTAGTTTATCACATATGCTTTCTTTTCATTAAAGTATTGAATTATCTATATTGTTGTATGCTTTGTGAAATCTTTCTTTGAATCACATTCAAAGATGCGTTATCTCGGGAAATACGTAGAATAAGTTTATTTAGTAATTTTATCATTAGTTATAAAATAATTTCATCATTTTTCATTATGTTATTATATTAAACGTCTTTAAAACGGGAAACTGGTCCCTTTATACCCAGTCGGACCCACCAATTTCAACAGAAATGGAGTTGCTTTAAGCTCCCGACCGAGTGGTATTCCCCGATGTTGAGGTAGTCAAGTTCTAGCCTTCAACATTTGTAACTAGAAGGAGGGCCCCCGACTCTGAGTGGAAATAAGGTCTAATCCCAAATCAAAAGGTCATTTGAAGAGTCATTCGCCCTCAAAATATCCCTCGACTTCCAGATCTCACTTGAAATATCATACCCCTAGACCGAAAGTTGTAACCAAATCTCCTAGTACACGCCCTAAGACAACTGATCAACCTCCTTTATAGGAGTTACCTGAAGTTTACACTTTAGTTGAGAAATTAGAAGGAATCTCTATTTCCCAAGAAAAGCCTTAACATTCTGAGTTATCTGAAGGTAGCGTATCGTCATCTTTTCCCACTTCACATATTTTGACTCGTTCTCAAAGTGAGGATTTCAGGATCACTCCATTTGAGTTTCTCTTACCTTTCCACCAATGAAAGACCCAAAAGTATAAAGTTGAATCATCCACTTGTGATATTTTGTCTTAATCTCCACCAAAAACACCTTTACTTCATTCTGCCTCATTAGCTTCTTCTCATCTAACCAATCCATTCATCCCTATTCCCCCATTTCCAACCAACTTCTGCTAGTTCAAGTAGTATTAGCGCAGGGACTACTTACTCCACACATTCAGCCTCTTCTATTACTACAACTTCTTTTATTCAAATTCACATAATGGCAGGTATGCAAAAAAACCCACCAACAGCTAGACTGTGGACTAGTCTTGGCACTTTTCAGATGGCAGCACCTATCCATCCTCTACCTAAGCATCCTAAAAAATGGTTACCAAAGTTCAATCCTGACGATGGACTCCTTGTTAAAGAACATCTCCATAATTTTATGCTCACCATTAATCTCAATGGAGTAGTAGAAGAAGATTGTGTAGTGAGATTATTCCCATATACCCTTGAAGGATCTGCAGGTTCGTGGTATTTCTCATTACCACCAGCATCTATCACTAGTTGGGATATATTTGAAGAACATTTTTTGACTAATTTTGGTGATGATCACACAACTACTACTCTAATAAATGATCTATCCAATCTTAAAGCCAACCCCAATGATAAAATCAAATATTTCAATTCTAGGTTTAATAAATTGTTAAATAAAATTCCAAATACCTCTAAACCTGGTGTTGATGTTCAAATTGAGTGGTATATTTCTTCTCTTCCTTCTAATATCACAATTTTTGTAGATAGGGCTAATAGATCCACTTTAGTTGATAATATGAAAGAGTCAAAAGTTGTAGAAAAAATATTCTTGCCTTAGAAAATAAAACTGCTCAACAACATAGAAAATCTAATAAAGTGACTTTCAAAGAAGGACCAAAGAAGAAAACTCTTAAATATCCTTTTGATCGTGAAGGATTACAAAAGGTTCTTAAATCTATGTCAAATGACATGGTACATACCAAAAAATAGGTAGTTGAGTCTTCTAAAAAACCTTTCTGATCTTTTAGGAGACCCCAGACATCAAACCCTCAATATCCTGATGGCATATCAAATGTTGAATCTAATCAAGAGGAGGAAGAGGAAGAAACAACTTTATCTACCGATGAATTCCAAGAAGAAGAAGAGTTGGTCGAAGCACATGGATTATGGGATTTCATCCTCACTACATCGGAAAATGAGGAAGAAGAAGAAGCCTTACCTGTAGAGATTAGGAGTAAAAAATCCATTAATTCACCTTCTTCAAGTGTAAAACAAAGACTAGTTACTCATGTCAATAAGGATAAAAACACAACGAAGAAATCTCCTCCCAAATCTACTAAATCCATCCCATCCTCTTCGAATTCTCCTTCTACATCAAAAACTCTTATTGTTTCTGATAAAGATATAGAGTATAATATTGTAGAAGATATGAAGAAAGTAAAAGCTAATATTTCCATGTATGAGGTAAGTAAACTTAAGAAATAACAAAAGTTTTTGCTCAAAGAATTAAATGTTGTCCTTACATCTCCTTTGCCAACTGCAAAAGCCTCATTAGGAAAAGGAAAGCCTCCAGATGATACTCCTAACAAAATTGATGCCTCAAATGCAATTTTAATTGGAGATCGGTCCAATTCTCACATTCCTCCTTTTTTATTAACCTTTGAGATTTTCAATAAAAATGTTCACAATTGCCTAATAGACTTAGGTGCTTCCTCAAATATAATTCCATATTTCGTTTTTCTCAAACTGGACATAACACCTGAAAATTTTGCTGTGTAAATTGTGCAATTAGATAGAACCAAAGTTAAGGTCTTAGGAGAATTAAATTTTGTTTTAATAAGATTATCCTCAAATTCAAGAGTTTGTCAGACTATTGATATTTTGATTGCTGATATTCTTGAATTTTACAGACTTATCTTAACTAGGGATTGGTGTGATAAATTACATGGTTATTTCGCCACTGATTGGTCACATATCTAGCTTCCTTACAATGGCAAACTAAATCAAAGTCGGGCAGATAGAGAAAAGCATATGAAACACTCGATTATTGATTTGGATGAAGAGAATAAGCCTGTAGTTTTTAAAAATAACACCATTAGCTATTATTCTTCAAAATCTTTCTTTGGAAGTTTTACAGCTTAGGAATCTCCTTTTTTAGCAAATTATGTTTCTTCTCAAATTGAAAATTATTTGCAAACAAATTTGACTAGGTGTATTAATGTTGTAGATATTGTTGTAAATAAAAATGAATCTTTATTTTGGACTCTTTATTTTGATGGTTGTAAATCTAGTGAAGGTGCAGGAGCTGGATGTATATTAATAATCCCTACTGTTGAAAAAACTATGCTAACATGTAGGCTAGAATTTGAATGTACTAATAATATTGCAGAATATGAAGCATTAGTACAAGGATTTTATAGAGTGATAAATCTTGTTGTTGAATATCTTCAAATATTTGGTGATTCTGAAACCGTTATAAAACAAGTTAGAAACAATATCCATTGTGTTTCAAATCACCTTAGGCATTATCAATCCTTAATTCAAAATCTTACTTCACATTTTGTAGCATTCAATATTTCTCCAATACCAAGAATACAAAACGTCAGTGTTGATCTTTTGGCCAATGTTTGATCTAAATTAATCCCACTTGAATATTTTAGTCCAAACAAATTTTTCTATAGAGTTGATTTCTTGCCCATCCATTCCCTATAATGTTACCGACTGGCGAGTATTCAATGATGATGGAGATATCCTAGATTTTTTAACATCCAAAGAATCCTATCTTGACCAAGTAATTAATGAGGATGAACATGATTCTCAATTGAATAAATAAAAGGAAAAAAAATGTTCTACCAAAAATTGTAGTTAAGTTTGAGGATCTTTATGATCTTAAAGATAGATTTAAAAAGGTCAACAACTGCAAACTTCAACGTTCAAGTTTGAGATTTGAATTAGTTAACCTAAGATCTGATATAAAACCCCAAACTATTAACTTAGGTCTTGGTCTCTCATCTAAAGAAAGAAATGCATTTATTCATCTGTTAAAGAAATATAAAGATATCTTTGCTTGGAATTATCAAGATCTGAAAACTTATGATGCCTCCATCATTTAACACATTATCCCAATGGTACTGGATGTTAAACCCATTCAGAAAAAAACTTAGGAAGATACATCCAAATTTGGAAACTCAGATTAAAAGCGATTTGAATAAACTTTAAAGGCCAAAATCATCTTTCCAGTAAGACATTCCAAATGGGTTTCCAATCTTCTACCGGTTAGAAAGAAGAGTAGTGATATTTAAATTTGTATTGATTTTAGTAATTTAAATAAGGCATGTCAAAAAGAAAATTTTCCCCTCCCATCAATGGAAAAAGTTCTCCAATCAATTGTTGGCTCTGAATTTATGTCTTTTTTAGTTGGATTTTCAGGATATAATCAAATCCTTGTTCATTCAGAAGATCGATTAAAAATTACATTCAGAATAATGTGGGGAACATATGCAAATCAAAAAATTCCTTTTGGGTTAATGAATGCAGGAGTTACGTTCCAGAGAGCGATGGACATTGATTTCAAAAGGTTGATTAATAAAACTATTGTGGTATATCTAGATGATATTACCATATATTCAAAGAAGAGAAATAATCATTTGTGTAATTTAACGCAGATCTCTGAAAGATGTAGAAGGTATGGAATTTCTCTAAACCCCAGAAATAATTTTTTTCTCTTAGTGAAGGTAAACTCCTTGGTTTTATTGTATCCAAACATGGAATTTGTATTGATCCAGAAAGAATTAAAATAATTTCAAAAATTCCATTACCACATACCAAAAAATCAATGCAATCTTTTCTTGGCCAAATCAATTTTGTTAAGAGATTTGTCCCTGAATTTTCTCAAATTGTCCTACCATTACAAACAATGATAAAAAAAGATTCACTTTTTAAATGGGGTGATCATGAAAGAGAAGCATTTAAAGCAATCAAACAAGCTGTAATTGATGCCCCTTCTCTATCAACTCCCAATTTTTTTGATCAATTTATTTTATATACTTTTTCCTCTGAATTATCATATGCATCAATCTTAACCAAATGAAAAAAAAAAAAAAATCAAAGCTCCTAAATTAATTAATTAATTATTATTATTATTATTATTATTATTCAACTCAAATTTTCAAGGAGCTGAATTAAATTATTCAGGAGTAGAAAAGCAAGCCTTTGTAGTTTACAAAGCTATCAAATATTTTAGACCTTTTCTTCTAAAAACTCATGTTAAAGTTATTGTTCCTTTCTCAACAGTCAGGCAATTTCTTATTCAAAAGGAGTTAGGAGAAAAAAGGGCTAACTGGGTTACTGCATTACAAGAATATGATCTAGAAATCAAACCTACTAAAATTGTAAAAGGTCAAGGTTTTTGTAGGTTAGTCACAGGAATGAATGATACATCAATAGATGAAGTAACAGGTAATATTGAACAAATCACAGAGGTACTCCCTGTTAATACTCAGTCTCAATATGTTGACTTAATCTTTTATTTGAAAAATGGTTATGCTCCACTTGAACTAGATGTTAAGAAAAAGAGAGCCTTGAGATTGAAAGCCAATCAATATCAACTCATCAATGATGTGTTATTTAGGAAAAATTATGATTATGTTTTGTTAAGATGTTTAGAAAAAACTGAAGCAGAAAAGGTCTTACAAGAACTTCATGATGGGCCAACAGGTGGACATTATAGTGGAGATACAACGGCTCACAAAATTTTGCATGTTGGATATTACTGGCCGACTTTATTCAAAGATACCCACATGTATGTAAGAAGATGCAAAATTTGTCAAACCGCTTCAAGAAGATAGAGGAAACCTTCCATGCCCTTGCAACCAGAAAACGTCAAACAACCTTTTGAGCAATGGGGACTGGACATAATAGGTGAGATCGTTCCTCATTCTTCTAAAACATAAGTACATTTTGATTGCAACAGATTATTTTACAAAATGGGAAGAGACAATACCTCTGAAGCTAGCCAACTCCGAGAGCATCATTGAATTCATTGATCAATTTCTTATTACCAGGTTTGGTATCCCTCGTGCTCTTATTTTTGACTATTTTTCTGGAAATTCAATGACTGAATTTGCTTTAAAGAGAGGATTTAAACTTAAGTATTATGCAAATTATTACCTTCGGGGAAATGGCTTAGCAAAATCCATTAATAAAAATATTATAAGGATCATCAAACAAACTATCGACCAAAATCAAAAGAACTTGCACAAAGCTTTAATATTTGCTTTATGGGCTAATAGAATAGCCAAGAAAACCTCAATAGGTACTCCTTTTCATTTGGTATATGGGAAACAAGTTATCCTACCTCCAAATCTATCTCTCCCCTCATCAGCCCTAGTTCAATTTATTGAAGAACAACCTTCTTCTACTTTACAATTACGAATGTCTCAAATCTTTAAGTTGGAAGACGAAAGAAATAAAGATAAGCTAGTCCATGCTCACCATCAACAATTGGTCAAAGATCCATTTGATGTCAATTCAATCAAAGATAAGAAAAAATTGAAAATGAAGAATTAGTTTTGAAATGGGATAAAGTGCATGAGGACAAAGGAAACATACAAAGTTTCAAAAACTTTGGCTTGGTCCCTTTCAAATTTTTGAGAAGATAGGTCCATCAACTTTCATCTTGCAAGATTTATAAGGGAAGGAGGAAATTCTTCTTGTTAATGGACTCAGACTCAAGAAATATTTTTCTTGAAAGAACATAAGTTCGTTTGTACAATATGTAAATATTTATATATATCATTTCCTTTTGTTACTAAAAGTACTACGCTTTTGAAAAACACATTGGAAGTTTCTCTTTATTTTTGAATTGTTAAACTTATTTAAGGAACAATTTAGAAAGCAAAACTTTAAATTGGAATCTAAGTATTGAATCTATTTTAAAGCTTTGAAATAAGATAATCATTTAGTTGTGAAATCTTTTGGTTTGAAACTCTTTAAAAATCTATTTGTTGTGAATTGGTTTTGAAAAGTTATCTTTATAAAAGCAGAAATTACTATGAAGTCTTTAACATCTTTTACTTAAAGAGGTCATCCAAGACTCGTAAAGAGTGAATGAAACCTCCCCATCCATTTATTTAAAAAAAAAAAAAATCAAAGTGTAATTCAAAAATATAAAAAACTTAAAAGTTAAGAGGTCTCATCACGAGCCTACTTACCATGATCATATGAAACTAATAAAATTGACATTATCACTATTGGCAACCAAACCAAGATAGTGGCTCTTAGTCACCAAACTTTGAGACAAGAGATCTCATCATGAGTTGGCTTGTTCAATTTTATTACAACTTGTGAATGGCATTATCATTTTCTGCCTACCAAATCGTGATAATGAGTTTAAAATAAATAAATAAAGAAATAATTAAAAAGGGAAATTCATTGCCTCTAAAGAATGTTATTATAATAGGGATGGGATACTGGTTCATTTTGGTTAAATAGTAACCCTGTCAAGGCTATGAACGTTTGTTGGCAGCAGAGGCTCTACCAATGACTAATAAGTTTATTCAATATGATAAGCTTCTAATAGTTTTTACTTTATCTTTTCAACCTATTAGCGACTGGTTTACACAAAAAAATATTTTCATCTATAACAAACCTTGAGAAAATTTACGATAAAAAGAAATATTTCATTTCAAAGTTATCTATGTTGAACAAGATTTCAATCATTTTTAAACTTTCTAAAGAAATTTCTTGATAAAGATTGACATCTTACAGAGATTAACTATTTCGTCTAGTGTGTCGCCAATTGTTGTGGTACTCAACAACCCCCCATTATCTTTAGACTTAGGAGAAAGAATAATGGGGACTCTTTAAAAAAATTAGGATTGAATCCTTCCTTATTTAGATAAAATAGGATAAGTTTTATATTTAATCTTTTTCTTTTGAATAAAACAAGAAAGTTATGAAAATGGCATAAAACCTTTTAGGAATCCTTTTGTAGTTTTAGGAGATAAATTACAAGTCTTATGAATCCCAAAATCATAACAAATAAATGAAAATATCATAAAAGGATTGGTCTTATTAAAACCTTCGTGTAGAATCAGCAGTTTCAAAGAATAGAAAAACAACGAAAAGCCGATTGCAAAAAGCTGATGAGCGAAAAAAGCAAAGAGCTGATAAGTGAAACAACGAAAAGCCGAAATGTGAAATAGCGAAAAGCCGAAATGCGAAATAGCGAAAAGCTAAAATGCGAAATAGCAAAAAGCCAAAATTTGAAATGCCGAAACCAAAAAACAACGAAAAGTCGATATTGCATTCTGTCAATTGGCAGATGCCGATATCGCATTCCGTGAATTGACAGATGTTGATATCGCATTCTGTTAAAACTTCAGTATTTCGTTAATATAGATCCCGTACCTACATGTTTTTCGAAAATCGCAGATTGCTGAGTTATGTTAATATCACCCGATGCCAAACGCCAATAAAATATTTTCCGATATAATGACAAGCGTCAGCATCACATGAACAAATGTTTGAAAATTAAATGACCACTCTACGTAGTTCTAATTTCAAGGTTTTTTGATGATTTGTAATCATTTTGAGTTAATGTGAAAGGATTTTCCATAAAGCTTGCATTGAATTATTATGACTCTTTGCATCTTTCGAAGGTCTTGCTGCTTATCTTTGTTTGTTTATTTACATGTAAATTCCAGTAAAGAGCAGTTAAAGGACATGTCAAGAATAATCAAGGTGAGGAGGAAGTCCATAATACAGCAAGAACCAGTCTTGCCCCTTGAAGAAGTGTCTGAGATGTCTCCATTGTTTACAGATACTACATGCACTCCGGATGCAGGTTCTTCCTCCTGGGAGGCAATATACAAACTATTCAAAGATGAAAACCTGAGAATAATCGTGAAGCAGGCTGCTACTACTGATGATTCTCCTCCAAGTAATAGTGACACATGGAATGATGTGGCCAATTCATTTCTCCACAAAATTGTTTCCCAGTCCAAAATTCTACCATATACAGATGTGGTGAGATGGGTTGTTGACCATTTGGACGTTGCAGACAGAACGTTTATAACTCCAAATAAGATGGTTACTGGATCTTTTAAAGCTGAGGATTTAAGGAAAATGTAGCATCTACCTCAACCTTAGAAGAAATATGATACACAACTCGTCCAGAAATTCATGCAAAAGAATCTAAATCTTGTGAAGTTGATCAGAGAATGGATAAGGGACCCAAAAAAACACAAGCGAGAGGACAGGGGTATGTATTGATTAGCCTCTATTGTTGGCCCTTTCTCTCATATTTCTACTATGTTATGTCGCCTCTATGGTTATCCAAATATGCAGAAATTCTCTCAAGAATGGGTGTCATTGATAGAAGCCTTTGTTGATGGCTATATCATGGATTGGGTGACAATTTTATCCAACATTTGACTACTTAAATCCGAAATTATAGACAGAAGTGAAATGTTCTCTAAAGAATGGCTCCTCCTTTCTTTATGAGTGCCTATGTCATGGACGCAATTTTTTTTCTTATGATTTTCCATCTCTAGGATGGAAATGGACAGACAAATTTCCTAGTCATGTATATGTTTATCTCGATATCCTTTGGGAAACCAAATACCATGCTCACTTCTACAAAATTTATCATGAGGTCTTTCTCCCTATCCAACTCGAGGTCTTTGGCAAAAAAGCCCCTAGACTTACTACAAAAGCTAATAAAGACTTGAAGCCTATAGGAAAGTGGTTTGGGCAAGAGTCACTTACTTACATTCAAGTTTTTGGTAGCCTTGACCATCCTCATGTTTTTCCCCTTTTTGTCCCAAATAAATTGTTGGCCAAGGAAGTCGCTTATCAAACAGTTGGTAAGGGATTAACTAAAGTACTTACAAATGCCAAGAAATCTGCATGGCCATGTTTTCATATCCCCTATGGTACCTATGCCTTAGATAATTTCAAGCATTCCTTAATTGAAATTGAACAATTAAAAGCCTTTGGTTTTCCAATCATATTAAACAGGCCATATGACCCTAATGGCGTAGCGAAAGATGTTACAACACAGGCTAAGATCAAACCCTTTTCAAGTGAGGCTGACAAGTTCGATGATTTATTTGAAATGGTTCCAGAGTATTATATGGTATAGAAATTGGCAGCAGATCATCTAAGTCCTAACGAATTGATTAGATTCAATCAATTTATTTAGCGAAGAATAGCCCATTTTCCATAATCATTTTTAAAACAAGTCTGACATAACTCAAAAGTTTCAGATGCATCAATTTCCTCTTCAAAAGCTCCAATTATTTCCCAAGTATTTGAAACAGATACTATAGTTGTTGGGAAAACAAGTGAAATTAAAGAGGAAAACAAATTGTATGAAGTATAAGAGGATTTCAACCATGTTTTGACAACAGAAGAAACTCGGGTTACAGTTATCTCGACCGATATACAAGTAGGGTAGGTTATAGTCAGCAGAGAGACAAAATAGGTTCCAGAAACTACATAGACAACCTCATTTATTATTGAGGCTTCCCAAGGGAATATTATTCCTAAAACTACCGAGAATAACATCAATGCTGAAATTTTCAATCAATCAACTGTTGCCAATGATATGGAAATAATTCCTACATTCCCTACTGCCGAGATAGTCCTCAAGATTGAATAAATCTCGCCTTTGGACGTATTTTACAGTCCAAAGCATAAAGCAATAATGAGTAGGTCAAGGAAGAAAAGAAAGTTAGAGAAATCACAAGCACTAGTTACAAATGAGACTCCTTTTCAAGTTCTTTGGAAAGGAGCTCAAACAACCCTTGACGAGGAATTGAACAAATTATCTCAGTTCGCAGGAGCTTACGCTAGTGCTACCATTGATAAAGCTGCAGAAATACAACTACTAATGAAAGAAAAAAATCAAAGGATTGTTCAATTAGAACAAAATTTCTAGATTGAAAAGCAAGCAATTGAGCAACAATGGCAAGCAAATTTTACCAAGTACAGGAATTTTTTAATGATTTAAAGCTACAATCTGAATCTGAAGTGAAGGACAAAGATAAATAGATATTGCAATTGCAACAAAGGATTAACCAAATGAGGGAAAATCCAAAAATAAATGAAGTCTGCAAGGAGGCATCAGAACTGGATATCCTCCTAACAAAGCAACATGCTATGTTCTGTCACAAATTTGCTGTAATTCATGACTTGCCAAAGGCCAATGATTCCTTAGTAAACCAATTGTCCAATTTGAGGACGTTTTATGAAGAAATTGACGAGAAATTTCTGAGTATATAGACTGACAAGACAGTGCTCAGGGAAGATCAGTTGATCTTCCTCGAATTGAAGAATCACAGAAGGATGTCGTTTTCGGTGACTGGGATATAAAAATGAAACAAGAAGAAATGGCTATTATGAGAGCCATAAATCTTGCCTCAAATTTCACCAAATACATTACAGATACCTTATTGCAAGGAAATCTAATTCAAGAATGCCCAAAGGACACCTTGCCATATGTCAAAGCTTTAAAACAATCTTGGCAGGAAACATCTAAGAAGAAGGTTCAAGGCATTCAGAGTTTATCACAAGCGAACCTTGAAAGTTATTGGCATTTTCTAGTGAAGCCTCATAGTCAGTGGCTTGTGCTGAGGTGTCTCTTGAATGCAATAGTATAATTTCTTCCAACGCTTAATGATGCAGTGTTTACGGGACAAATGCACATGAAACCGATACATCCCCCCTAGCTGAAGCCGTTCACTAACATATATGATCTCAGAAAACAGATGAAGAATCAATCTGGAGCACAGTCATGAGTTCTTGTTACAACAAATCACTAATTTAGTTGTCCTTTATCTTAGCTTAGTTTGTTTAAGTTTTTTGAAGACTTTTATTTTAATTTTACTATTTTTGTAATATTAATAGGTTATTTAAACCCCTTTCATGCATTTAGAAAGGGGTCCAAAATTTTGAGAAGACAACTTGCAACTTGCACTATTGTTTGATCCAAAGTTATCTAATTGTGAAGCTGAGCCTGAAAGCTATCTTTTTCATAAGCAAAGCACTAATGCAATGGGTACTATTATCTTTATGTTATCGTTATGTATTATTGAGTTAGATAGTGAATCTCTCATGTGTTATTTCGTTATATAAATGCTTTGAAAAAAATCAGTGATTATCACTATTGATGTGCAGAATTGAATGATTTGTGATTATGAGATAATGAGATACTTTATGTTATTGAGTTTTAACCAACTAAATTAATTAACTATTTACTTAATTTAGTTTATCATATATGCTTTATTTTCATCAAAGTATTGAATGATCTATATTATTATATGCTTTGTGAAATCTTTCTTTGAATCACATACAAAGATGTGCTATCCTAGGAAATAAGTAGAATAAGTTTATTTAATAATTTTACCATTAGCTATAAAATCATTTCATCAGTTTTCATTATGTTATTATATTAAACTTCTTTAAAACGAGAAACTGGTCCCTTTATACCCAGTCGGACCCACCAATTTCAACGAAAATGAAGTTGTTTTAAGCGCCCGACCAGGTGGTATTCCCCGATGTTGAGGCAGTCAAGTTCCAACCTTCAATACCACCTTATCTAACAATATGTTTGCTCCATGTTCATTTGAAGTGCTACACACATAAGCATTTAACTAATCTAGAATTGACTACTAAAACCAAAATTTATGTTCTTTGGATATGTTTGATGTTGTTGTGATATATTAATAGGGCAGGAAAATTACTCCTGGTCTCGTGGCTCGATTTGTCAATAAACTTGGTGCTAAGGACTGTTAATTTTGGAGATTGTTTGTTGGTTGAAGAGTTGATTGCAGTTGAAAATGAAAATTGAGAAAGCACTAATAGTGTTGTTTAAATTTAATCTCAATCCTCACGTGTTTCATTTGAATAAACATAGCATATAATAGAATATGAATCTCTTGACTTAACAAAATTTTGTCCCAATAATTTTTATTACAACATATCACATTATATAATGTTATCTAGTTATCCAAAAAGTCAAGCACTAGAAACTAACGGCTTCACAACTTATCCCACTTGTTTCTAGATATATATATATATATATAATTTCAAAAACAATTTTAATTGTGCTGAGAGGCGCTCTCCATCTGAGTATAGGAAAGATGTTGTAATGTAATGTTTAACATTTTGACTAAGTCAAATTAAATACCAAAAACAAATTTATAATAATAATAGTAATAATTAATTAAAGATAAATAAAAAATTAATGTAATTTAATGTAAACATTTTAACTAGGTGAACATAAAATAAAAAATAAAAATGACAAAAAATAACCCTATAAAAATAAAATAATAATAATAATAAATAAAAATGACCCTGGTTAGAGAACACATGGTATTCATGTGGTATAGAGCCTATTTAAAGGGGGAAATTAAACCAACCTAGATTCATCTTAATTCTGGATCTACCAAGCATCGAGAGGAATCAAATCTCTTGATATGCAAACCTTTTTATTCATCTTAATTCTAGATCTACCAAGCGCAGAGAGGAATCAGATCTCTTGATATGCAAACCTCTTTTAGAATGAAAAGATATTTGATCCTTCTTAATGCTTGATAGATCCAAAATTAAGATAAATCTAAGTCGGTTATACTCCAATACTCTTTAAAATAATCACAGTTAAAAATAAAGAAATTCTAGTAAAACATTTCCCCGCAATGGATAGATTTTATTTTTATTGACATTAAATTGCAAATATCAAGGAACTACCGACACTAGTGATAACATGAATATTTTGAATGAATTCCTGGTTTGGTGAGATTATAATTATCACGCGTTTGAGGTATATGCATATGTATTTCATTTATTTATTTACTAAAATAGTTTTGGCACACTATTTGGTGAATATTCGTAGATTCTCTACGCAAGTTTCAAACCATGACGACCTAACAAACAATGAGGACTTCTATTTTGTAAGAAGGGCTTACCATTTAAAGTTATAACTTCAATATTGATTTCCATTTAGTATGGTCTTGCAAAATTGAAGAAGGATAAAATTAAAAATGTCGACGTAACAAACAACGAGGACTTTTATTTTGTAAGAAGGGCTTACCATTTAAAGTTATAACTTCAATATTGATTTCCATTTAGTATGGTCCTGCAAAATTGAAGAAGGATAAAATTTAAAATGTCTATAATTTCAAACGAGTTTTTACTTTATATATATTTGCAGAAATTAATGAGGTTTGGCTACCCATTCTGAAGAGAATCAAATTTTGCCATCCGGACTATCAAGGTCTAACTCCAAGGGCATTAAGGAGAATTGGTCCTATGACCTCCCGATTGGCAAGGCACTTTATGACCTCCCGATTGGTAAGGCACTTAACAACAGGAACTCAACTGGTTAAACTAACACTTTGGGCTGGTAATTTGACTTGATTTATATAAATATTATATAATAAAATGATAGACATTTATTTCTCGACAATTATTTTTATAGTTTTTTTTTTTAGTTTTACTTTCTTTTCTTTTTTTAACTGAAACGGGTGTATTTTTATTTATATTGGAAGAAATTTGGTCTTACGCCAATGCTGCCATCATTACACTGCATCTAATACTATTCCATGGTGCATGCTGCTTAATCCTCATGGATTACATGGATGGATAGAACTTTCCCCATTTATGAGAATTTGGCCTTTCCCTAGAGTACAGCCCTTGTTTGCCAACAAATCAGCTTCGCTGTTCATATTTCTGAGTATATGAAAGCATTTGTAGGATTCAAAATCGAGGAGGACTTCCTTCAGTCTGCTCAGAGTTTTGTTGAGGCTTACATTGATGAACAAGTTCTCCGTATTCAACTTTTTAATTATGAGCTCGGAGTCTCCGAAAACTTGAATTTCTTTGTCCCCTCTGTCTCTAGCAATTTGGCAGGCTTTAAGAAGGCTTAGAATCTCGGCTTGGTTGTTAGATTTCTGCCCAATGCCCCAGGAGAAATTGTCTCTTTTGAATCCCGCCGGGTCATAAATGACCCCACCTGCCCCAGCAGCCCCGGGATTGCCTTTGGAGGCGCCATCAAAAAAGATCGTAGATGTTTTTTGTTTTTTCCACCATGCCTAAAAATTTTCTTCCGTTTCTCTTATTCTCCAGATTGGATTCATTGCTTGAGGGGCAGGAAGCAACCCCCGGGGGTGGGGGGAGAGATAATTCAGCCACCTTTCTTCTTCGGGAAGCAACAATGGATCTGCAAAAGAGTACTGTTGTTGAGCAGCTTCCAAGAGGAGGGATTTCGCTTTTGCAGCTACAGCTAGAGGAGTTTGTTCTTTCCGTTGAAGATCAGGTCATTCCGGGCCAACCAGGTCTGCCAGCAAGTGAATTTGGGGATGGCAATCCAGATTTTCCTCCAAAAAGATTTGCTAGGGATTTTGTGGGGGTAGCAATGATTCCAAGCATCGAAGAGGTCTGCTACATAATTATATGAGGGAACAGTGATTTGGAACTCATGAAGGATAAGGCGCCACACCTCTTTGACAAACTTGCAGTCCATGAAGAGGTGCTTGGATGTTTCTTCACTGTTGCTGCACAGCACGCATCTGTGAGGCCCAGCTATGCCTCTCTTCATCAGATTTTCTCCGGTAAGCAATTTATTGTGAGCCAGGGTCCAAAAAAAGAAGTTGACTTTTGGTAGAGCGAGGGGCTCCCATACCTTCTTCCAGAATTCCGGATTTTTGTTGTTGTTCTTTATGGGTTGGAGAGCGTTGTAGGCTGCCGCTGATGAATAAGTCCCTGTGCACCCCCAACCCCATCTGTCCATCGACCATCTGCTCACTGGAGTTGCTTCCTCCAGCAACTCTTCGAGCACTGTCATCTGCTGATTTAAGCGACTTGGTATCCCGTGGAAGTCCCATCCGAACCATGCGCCACGACTATCCCATTTGGAGAGATCATAGACACTGTTAATTCCAGTGCGTTCCAGCCATTGCCTAATTTCATTGATTTCCTCATTTTCTGACAGAGGGGCGCTGTCCATGATGCGATCTTGCCACAGTTTTGTATGTTTACCATTGCCGGGGATTTTATAGACTCTATCTTTGAAGAAATTCAGACTTTTATTACAGAGTTTCCATACCTGGGAGGCGTTGGTTATTTGGGAAGCCTGAAGGTTTCGGAGCGGAACCTTATGCGCATACTTTGCTTTCAGAGTTTCGCTGACTGGATGCTTGGGATTCTCGTATAAATTCCATAGAATTTTTCCACCCAACGCCAGGTTGACCATGGCTGGATCCCTGATTTGTAGGCCTCCTTCTGCGAAAGGCTGTTTCACCTGCTCCCATTTCACCAGATGCATTTTATGAATGTTCCCTTTCCCTCCTTGCCAAAGGAAATCGCGAATCAGTTTGGAGATGTGATCTGTTACCTGCTTTGGTGCTAGTAGGAAGGCAGCTTGGTAAATTGGTAGTGCTGAGAGAACAGACTTGATCAAGATGACCTTGCCTCCAGGAGTGAGCCAATATCCTCCCCAACTTGTGATCTTTGTCTTAATTTTGCTGATGACTTCAGCCCACAGGGTTCTCTTGTTGCAGCCATTAATGATAGGGAGTCCAAGGTATTTTATCGTCTCCCATTGGGCTTGGCTCTTGAAGCCTAGGATAGCAGAGATATTTGCGAGTTCCTGATGATCAATGTTCCATCCAAAGACCTCACTTTTCCTTTCGTTTATGGAGGCTCCCCTGGCCCTGCAGTAACTTTTTAGGACTTCATCAAATGCTTTATCAATTCTAGGAGAAGCACCTCCGAGAAGAAGAGAGTCGTCTGCAAAGAGGCCATGATTCTGGGCAGGAGAGGAAATGGAAGGTTTGAGGCCTGGGAGAGAGCCTGCCTCTTTTTCTGCTGAGAGCTTTCTGCTGAGGGAGTCCGCCATCAGTATGTAGAGGAAGGGAGAGAGAGGGCATCCCTGCCTAAGACCTCTCTGGGCTCGGAAAAAGGAGGTGGGGCGGCCATTGACAAGAGGGGCAATCCAAGGGGAGTCAATGCAGGCTTTGATGAGAGCAACAAAGAGAGGGGAGAAGCCATAGGCAAGGAGAGCTTTGTAGAGGAAGGCCCGGTTAACACGGTCAAAGGCGTTGGCCATATCAAGTTTGATCAGCATCCCCTTTTCTTTTCATTTCTGGCTTGAATGAATGATCTCTTGAACTTGTATGACATTGTCCAGAATGTGCCTACCTTCAATGAATCCGCCTTGATTGCTGGAGATGAGTCTGTTTAGGAGAGGCTTGATCCTGTTTGCAAGGAGCTTTGCAAGGATTTTATAAGAGGCATTGCACAACGAGGTTGGCCTGAATCGGGCAAAGGTTTCAGGATTTGATTCTTTTGGGATGAGGGCCAGATATGTGGAGTTGGTTCCTCCCCCTACTTTGGCTTTATTCCTGAATCCTTTAATCATCTTTAGAAGATCTGCTTTAATAATGTCCCAGCACATTTTGTAGAAATGGATGGTAAATCCATCTGGCCCAGGGGCCTTGTCCGGGTCCATAGACCAGATCACTTTTATGACTTCTTCCTCCGTAAAGGGCCTGTTGAGATCGGTGTTGTCTTCAGCTCTGACCAGAGGGGGAATATTGGAGAGGAATTTTGCCATGTCCTCCTCATTACCTTGGATTCCAGCGGTGTAAAGCTGACTATAATGGTTTACAGCTACCTCTTTAATCTGATTGAACCCTTTGCAGGTCTGTCCTTCTGCTGTTGTTATTTCAGAGATGTGGTTCCTGCAGAGTCTTGCCCGATATTGGCAGTGAAAGAAGGTGGTGTTCCTATCGCCGGCCTTCAACCAAAGGCTTCTAGATTTGATTCTCCAGTACTCCTCCTATAGCCGAAAGGATTGAAAGGTTGAGCGTTGGATTTTGACTTCTTTATCCAGCAGTGCTGGAGTGACATCTCTGTTTTCCATATCTGTTTGCAACTCCTCGAGTGTCTGCACCATTTCTTTTCGGATACTAGTTGGATTTGGAGCAGGTTTTTTTGTCCACTCCTTCAGAGCGTGCTTTGTGGCTTTGAGTTTTTGCTCCCACACGTAGTTGGGGGACCCTGAGAAGGGTTTGTTCCAAGTTGCTTTCACTGTGTCAAAAAAGCCTTCTCTTTTTTACCATAGAGGGCTGAAGCGAAAAGGGATGGGGCCCAAATCTTCTTCGTCTTCTAGAGAGAGCTGGATGGGCTTGTGATCTGAAGTAAGTTTGGGGAGGATTTTGGTAGTGATGATCTTTTTAGTTGCCATCAGAGCACCCTGGACCAAGAATCGATCCAGACGAGCAGAGATATGGTCCGCTCCTACCCTGTTATTGGTCCAGGTGAAGAGCCCTTTCGCTGGTATGAAATCGATAAGGTCCCAATCCTGAATGAGTCCTTCGACCATAGGAAGGAAGGGATCTCTGCTGTGAGTGCCTCCCCTTTTTTCCTTATGTTTTAAAACGATGTTTAAATCCCCTGCCAAAATGATATTTTTGGGAGAGTGGTGCTCCAGGAAGGCTATGAGGGAGGTCCAGCAATCTCTTTTTTCTGAGTATAACACAGGGACATAAAGGTTGAAAAGGGAGAAGGATAACTTACTTGGATTGTGCATTAACTCCGTGTAGATCCAGTGTTGAGTTTCTTGAGAATTTTTCAGCTGGAAGAGATCCTCTGACCAGAGAGTTGCAAGGCCTCCAGAAGAGCCTCTTGAGCTGACTGCTTTTCCTACATTTTTCTTCCATTTCTTTTGGCTGATGTCCAGGAGGGCTTTCCGCTCTATCTTTGTCTCTTGGAGCAAGAGGATGTCTGAGGGATCCATCTTGAGAAGATCTTTGATCGCTTCAGCTTTCGCGGGATTACCCAATCCTCTGCAGTTCCAAGAGACAAGGCGCATTATTTACTTGGGAAGTGGAGGGAGCCTCCCTTAGGAGGCCTGTTCCTTGTATTTCTTCCGATAGACATCTTAATAGTAGGCTGGCTTCCTTGAGTTTTTAGCCTTTCGGCCTCCTCTTCCCTTTCTTCTCTGCGTGATTTCCTGCCTACTTTTTTGATGGGTTGCTCGAAGGTCTCGTCCTCCGAGGACCCTGAGCTATCATTAGGCTTTTTACTTGTGACATCTGCATATGTGGGATTTGAAGGGCTACCTTGGGTGGCCTCAGGCATAGTCTTTTCCCATCCATCTTGTATATTGGTGGGAGATCCAGGTTGTTCCAGGTTTTCCTGATTTGTTGTAGCTGTCGTTTTCTGGCTGTTATCTTTACCATTTGGGTTATTGCCTTGGATGTGGTTGGAACTGCTTGGAGCCTCCTTCAAAGGGCCTTTCCCGTTGCCCTTCCTATTGGGTTTTTGAATTAGAGTCCACTGCTCTCCGTTTTGGTTCTCTGAGAGATCTTCTGTCTTTTTCTTGTAGTGTTTGGCAAAGTGCCCGTAGCCATGGCAGTGTCTGCATTTGAATGGGATCTGTTCGTAATCGAGCTCTTGGACATAGGTCCATCCTGCTATTGTGAGTTTGATGGCTTCTGGTAAGCCCTCCTCTAGGTCTACTTCGACGCAAATGCGGGCACAGGAGTATTGATCTTTCCTCAGGGCTTGGTCGATGTAATTGCCTAAGGTATTTCCGATGATCTTGAGGGACTTGGGGTTACAGCAATGGAGAGGGAGGTGGGGAAGGCGAACCCAGACCGGGACGGCCGTAGGAACATCCTGAGCTGGATCAAAATCGGGCGACCATTTGTTGAGGTAAAGACCTTGCGGCCCCATGAAGTAAGGGTCGTTCCTGAAAATCAAGTTTCTGTCCTCTGCACTTTCGAAGACAAAGACGAAGAAACCTTTGCCCACGAAATAGCTTTTGACTCCCTCTTTGATAAGCGGCTTCCAGTTCCTTTGAGTCCACTCCTCCACCGATTTGGAAGAGGGCCAGAGGCCCGTGAACTAGCCAATGAGTCTGCGCTCAGCCAGATTTAGTGCAGCTTTACAGGTTTCTTCCTCTGGGAGGGCGACAGAGGGGATGATGCCCATCTTCTTCACAAATTTCTGTTGGCTCACCGAAGAAGGGCGCTTATTGCATTGAGCAATCATTTCCTTGAAGGCTGAAACCTCCAGGGGGGAGGCGGATTCGAGCCCCCAGAGGGCTCCATGGCTGCGCGGTTCAGCTGTAGATCAGGGGCAAGGCGCGGCGGCCCAAGGGGCGCGCAAATGCTTAGAAGCCCTAGCCCGGTTGCTCGTTCACGGGCAGAGCTCTCTCCAAGCGCAGTGTATAGTTTTACTTATTTTAAAATGTTTGGTTAAAGAATAAAAAATAATATATATATATATATATAAAATGATTGCAATTTGAGAGTAATTGATTTTTACTTTTCTATTTTAATTATAAAATACATAATAAAAATAAAATGTTTTATATTTATAGTAATTTGATTTGATTTTATATAAATAATAAATAAATTATAAATCTTTGACATATTTTTAGACTTATAGTTTGACAATTTTTCTATTTCTAATTTAGTATGGTTTTACATATCAAAAAATAAAAAATAAAACCTAGAAAAAATGATTGCAACTTTAGAGTAGTGATAAGTAGAATTTGATGTCTAATTTTATTTTCAGATCATTTCCTTTCTTCCTTTGGCTTATTGTTATATATATTAATGAAAATTTATAAGAATAAAAAAACTTCAACAATAAACATTAGAAAACATTGGGTAATATCTCCATATTCCTTCTCTTCACTTAGAAGGTTACATTATTACTCTTTATGGACAAACATTATATAATTGAAGTATTTAAAGTGGTTATAAAAACTCAATTGCATTTCACTTTTCCTCCTATTTAGCCTCACATGAGTGTTTGAGTGTCATTGTTTAAAGTATACTACTTGTAGCTTTAATGTCACTCTCATTGATACCACCTGCATGCCTATTGAAGTCAAAAGAAGTCTAATTTTGTTTTTGGCTAAGGGTAATGCAATTGAAAAGTTAGATAAAAAATCAAAGTAAATGTCAATCAAGTGTGGTTTGAGTGGTCGTAAAGATAAGTTGTTACCCTACCCACCTAGGTTCAAATCTTACATTGTGACATATTTTCTCATAGTGAGTTGATTATCAATTGACTTTATATGATTTATTCATAAGTTTTTTATTTGGCCTTATCTTGTCAAAAATCTAAGGTTATTTGAGTTGTGAATAAGGTTGTAAATGAAGCTACATAAGTTATTAAGCTTGAGACAACCTTGCTTCAGTATTGATTATGATGAAAGACCTGGTTACCCCGACTACCAATAGCCCAGGACAAAACTCCACACAAAGCTTTGTAAAGCTTTCCAACAATATTTCATGCAACATTTAAAATATGCAGTCAAAATAAGAGTATGAATTTACTTTGCTTAATTTCATGAGAGATCTTTCTCTCACCTTCTAATCCTTGTTCTCACCTCATCCAAATTAACTAGGACTCAACTTATCCAACAGTGCAATGGGCACTTCCATGGGCATTTAAAAACCCAATACATGGCCCTAAAAACTTGTCGTTGTAGGCGTTGTGAGATGATTTCGTAGCGTTGTTACAAAATCCTGTGTGTGTTGTGAAATGATTTTGTAGCGCCCCAAAAAATTGTATTTCAAATTCGTGGAAGTTGAAATGACTCGGCTTGGTTCCTAATCGATTATCCACATCTTTAACTTGCTTCTTAACACAATGAGGTTTCATACACCTTTCTTCATTGGATTTACAAGGCCAACTCGAATTTACCAGACATGGACAAATCTAAAGGGTTTCCATAGGGCGTTATGTTTTCTTCTGTGACAACGCTCTACCACTAACAAAGAATCAAGCAGCCACTATTCCAAGGTGCGACCACACATTCTTCTAAGGAATTTACAACATGCATCTCAAAGGAAAACCGACAATCACACCATGCAACTTTGCTATCCAAAAATCAGTCAAAGAGGTATTTTAACAACATTTCCAAAACATAATGCTATGTACTACATTAACATCACTTAGTCATTGTAAATATCAGACAACTACTACAGGGAACACTTTCCTATAGGGATTTGAACCAAAATACAAAAGAATCATATGTAGAAATTAATGTGTAGATTCAATACTAAATCACAAGACTTGAAGCTACTCTACTGGTTTGCGGAAGTTAATTCACCATCTAGAACAAGAATCATAGACATGCAAATGGAAACATCACACATACACATAGATTTATCTAGGGAAATGCAACTGCTTAAAACCCCTTACTGTCTATATTGCATTAATCAAAGAATAGAGATGAAATACATATGCTTGCTCAAGCCTGAGCACACCTTGTAAGTGTATAGTCTATCCCTCTGCCTAACTTTGGCCAACACTTAGCCAATTTTCAATCCCTCCAAACTCCTACTTCATTGCTTTGATCCCTTGGTAAATTGGCCACTATTATCTGGGAATTTCCCGCTATTGAATTGCACAATTCCCTTGGGTCCTTTTTCTGACTGCATCCACCACCTGTACACATTGGAATATGCTACAACTGATAGTACACTACCTTGAATCTCCATCTCAACTGGGTAACTCAAATTCTCTACATGCAACAATTATTTTAGGTTGATTGATCAGATAATTGGTTGATCACTAAGTGTGGTTGAAGTTCCACTTCGACAACTTGACCTCTAATAGTTCTTCTGACAGTTAGAACTAGTTAAATTAACAATAATTCAAATTAACTGAAATAGATTGTTACAAATTAGCAATCAAACATACCGAACTAAACTCAAGCTTTGCCAACTCAAATTAACTTATTTAACTGAGTGACAAGTGCCATGTAACCCTAGTTAACTACCTCCAATATTTTGTTGAAATAGAAGTTCAATTTGTATCTAGCTTGACCAAGGCAAAGTCAAACTGAGTTTTTCTTGCTGCATTTTCAACACTTCCTCTCAGTAAGAAATGGATTATCAACCACCCCTATCCTACACCTGTGGAACTCGAACTTCCCTCTTGACAAGGCCTTTGTCAAAATATCAGCATCTTGTTCCTCTATTGGAATGTACTGCAACAACATAATCGGCATCTACACAAAATATCATAGATGGTGATACCAGATATCAATATGCTTTGATCGATCATGAAAAACGAGGTTCTCAAAGAGTTTGATGCAACTCTAATTATCACAGTAAGTCACGATAGGATCCATCATCTAACCAAACAAGCCAATAAGTATCTTTCTCATCTAGATCACCTCACATGTTGCTTAAATTTCAACCATGTATTTTGTTTCTATCGAGTTGAGTGCCAAAGATATTTTCTTCCTGTTGTACTAAGAAACCATTGCATACCCAACACTTTAAATTCCACCTGATGTACACTTCGATCTGATTGAATCCCTGCCCAATTTGCATTGATGAATCCACACATCTTCACTCCCTTTATCCATTTGTACCAAAGTGGAAATTGGGTAGTGCCTCTGAGGTACCGTAGAACATGCTTAGCTACCCTCCAAAACAGTTTGGTTGACCTAACCATAGCTTGACTCATTTGGTTGACTTCAAAGCACATATTTGGTAGTGTGTTTACAAGATACATGAGTGAACCTAACAACTGTTAGTAAACAGTCACATCCACTTCCTCACTTGAAGTGACATCCTCTTTCCTCTAGTTGGTCACTAAAGGAGTCTCTATAGGTTTTCACCTATCCATGTGGAACCTCTAATTATCTCGTTGGCATACTTTCCCTGAGAGACAAATAATTCCCCATCACCTTGCCATACTTCCAATACAAGGAATTAGTGCATGAGACCCATGTCATTCATCTCGAAATCTCTTGCAAGGTCCTCCTTGCAATATCTGATCAACTTCTCATCACTAGTCAAGATCAAGTCATCAACATATAAAACAATAATCAACGATTTACCTTCTACTAAAATATGATAGAGGTTTCTATCCGCTTCACTTTTGGTGAAGCCCAAACCAATGAGATAACTATCAATCTTGGTGTACCAAGCACAAGGTGCTTGCTTGAGACCATACAATGCTCACTTGAGTCTGCACACATGTGACTCTCAATCAAAATTCTTTAAGCCTTCTAGTTGCTCGATATACACCTCCTCCTCAATGACTCCATTGGGGAATGCAATTTTCACATCCATATGGTGGACCTTCCACCCCATCTGTGTAGCCAAAGAAAGGATTGATTTGATGGATGAGTACCTTGCTACAGGAGCAAAGGTATGTTCATAATCAATCCCCTCCACCGGAGAGTACCCCTTGGCCAAAAATCTGGCCTTGTACTTTTTTATGATTTTGTCTGTTGCCTGCTTCACTTTGAATATCCATATCGAACCTACAAATGATTTATCTACTGGTCTTGGGAACACTTCCCAAACACTGTTATTCGCAATGGATTCATACTTCTCCACCATTGCATCAACCCATACAGGTTTCTTTATTGCTTCCTTGAAAGAGGATAACTTAGTCTCTACTAGCTCAGCCATTAGAGCCTTGTATCCAGTGTACCGATCTGGTGACCTTCTTTGCATTAGCTGATTGAACGAGCACCCACATTCTTTGTCGCATCCTGTACAAGTCACTTAGCTTCTCTAGTTCTCTTCCTGCCTTCTCTGGATGGTTCTGCATGAGTGACTATCTCCACTCTCTACTCCTTAACTTATGGTTTCTCCACAACATCATGAGGCTCCTCCTTCAGAGCTAAAATCTCCTCCTTTAGTGCAATTCAAAGCTCGAGAGCACTGCATGGATTTGTCTTGATCAAATTTTACATCCCTTCACACAATTGTCATTTTGGGGGATGGAAAATACACACGGTAGTTGTGGGGAGTTTCTGTGTAACTCACAATTACCCCCAACTCTATTGTCGGCTCTAGCTTCTTCCTTGATTATTTGGAGACATGGCAATAAACAAAGGCTCCAAAAATCTTGAAGTGCGACACATCCGACTTCCTCCTTGAGAAAACCTCTTCTGTTGTGATCATGCCAAGAATCCGACGAGAACTCCTGATCTGCAAATAGACCGTTGTGTTGCATGCTTCAGCCCACAAGTGTAGATGTAGGGTTTGGCCATGCAACATATCATGTGCTACTCCCACAATGTTATAGTTATTCCTTTAAGCCACCCCATTATGCTGTGGGTTGTGGGGTGTTGTCAGCTCTCATCGAATGCCTTCTTTTGCACAATTTTTTTTGAACTCATTCGACATGTACTCACCCCCATTATCACTCCTGAGAGCCTTCACCTTGTTTCCTATTTCTTTCTCCACCAGTGCCTTAAACTCTAAGAATTTGGAGAAAGTTCCATCCTTCTTCCGCATGAAGAAGATCCATCACTTTTGCAAGTAGTCATCAATAAAGATGACAAAATACTTGTGCCTAGCAGTGGAGGATGTCAAGAAAGGTCCAAAAACGTTAGAGTGTATCCTTTCAATCATTGTATGTGCTATGTTGTCTCCATCATAGAAGGTGGCTTTTGTATACTTCCCTAAGGTACACCCTTTACATGTGTCTTGCTACTCTAGTGCTCCTCTAGGGAGGCTTGTGGTAATATGTTGCATGATCTTCAAAGTGTCATGATCCAAATGGCTAAGTATTCTATGCCAAATTTCGTCAACATCATGGCTTTGCACCTTCTTCGCCTTTGTGCTCAATGCAACACAATCCTCCACATATAGCTTGTAGAGATTCTTCACATGAACCTTGCTCTGCTTCACCTATCACGTGGATATGTGTCTCATGAATGCCTTTCCTTTGTTGAAGATCACATCATAACCACAGTCTTCCAAAACTGCAACAAAGACAAGATTCTTATTTAGACCTCGAACAAACATCACATCCTTGAGCTTGAGAGGGGAGCCTAACTCCCTCTGAAAGGTGATTGTACCAGTATTGGTCTTGTTGTACCTTCCATCATCTCCCATATTGATGTGCATCTGGAGATCTTTCTCCTCAAAGTCACTAAAAAAATCTTTATTCCCCATCATATGGCACGAGGCACCATTTTTGAGGTGCCACACGCTTCCCATCACTATGTTGGCCATGCATGAAATGAGAATAAAATCAAACTCTAATTGTGAAGACAAATCTTAACCCACTACTCCTCCTGAGGTATTCTTGCTTTCCTTCTTGTGTGGACACTTCATGGCATAATGCCTGAATTCATGACAGTGAAATCACTTGATTTTGGACAATTATTTCTTCTCGCCCCTTGAATAGATTTTGCTTTGGATTTTGATTTCTTCCCTTTTCCTTTATATTCCTTTCCAACCACGACACAGTTCTCCTCATCCCCCCCCTTGGATGAAGTCTCCTCTCTGGTATTTCGCCTTATTTCTTCCTGCACTAGGTCGAGCCATAAGCGCTCCCAACTTGGTAGTTTCTCCCTACCATTTATCGAATCTTGATAGCTATGCCAGCTCTTGGGAAGGCCCAAAATGGCTAGAGCTACCAAGTCTTCTTCAGGTAAATTAGCGTTGACCCCGACAAGTTCATCACGACACTGTGTAAACCTACTCAGATACTGCAAAATTGTGTCATTCTTCTGCATCTTGATACTTCAAAGCTTGTCCTTGAGTGCCAACTTCTTGTGGTCACTATTATTCTTGAACAATTTTGTCAATGTTTTCCACATCGTGAACAAAGTCTCTTTTCCTTGGATATTCAAGACAATATGATCTCTTACTCCCTCCAATATGATTCTCCTTGCTTTAGACACATCTTTCTTCCATTGAGAAAGATTTTGGGCATCAGATGCTTGGGGTTTTTCTACATCTATCTTGATGTGTTATAGCAACCCATTTTCATCCAATATTGCCTTCATGCGGTCCTTCCATGCAACAAATTTTGAGGTGCCTTCCAAGGCATACTCAAGCCTGAGTCCATTGAAAGCCATATTCTCAGTCCTAAAGAAAACTTGTAACATTGATCTTCAAATTCGAACCTCCTACAATGACAACTTCGAAATATTTGTTCTACAGTGATTCCAGATCTGATACCATGTATAAAATAATGTGAAGATTCAATACTACTCATGAAATTTACTAAATCACAAGACTTGAAGCTACTCTACTGATCTACGAAAGTTAATTCACCATCTATAACAAGAATCATAGACATGCCAAAGGAAACATCACACACGCACATAGATTTATCTAAGGGAAAGAAACTACTCAAAACCCCTTACTATCTATATTGAATTAATCAGAGAATATAGATGAAATACATATGCTTTCTTAGGCCTAAGCACACCCCGTAAGTGTATAGTCTATCCCTCTGCCTGATTGACTGACTCTGACCAACACTTAGCCAATTTTCAAACCCTCCAAGTTCCTATTTCCTTACAATGTTCCCTTGGGAAATTGGCCCCTATTATTTAGGAATTTCCGACTATTGAATTGTGCAATTCCCTAGGGTCCTTCCTCTGTACATATTAGAATATGGTACAACTGATAGTACACTTCCTTGGAATCTCCATCTTAACTGGGTAACTTGAATTCTCTGCATGCAACAATTATTTTGGTTTGATTGATCACTGAGTGTGGTTGAAGTTCCACTTTCACAACTTGACCTCCACTAGTTTTTTTACAGTTAGACCTAGTTCAACTGACAATAACTCAAATTAACTTAAATAGATTGCTACAAATTAGCAATCAAACATATTGAATTAAACTCAATCTTCCCCAACTCGAATTAACTAAGTTAACTGAGTGACAAGTTCCATGTCACCTCAGTTAACTACCTCCAAGTTTTTTGTTGAAATAGAAATTAAAATGTTCTCAAGTTTGACCAAGGCAAAGTCATACTGAGATTGTCTTGTTGCATTTTCAACACCGTGCACATCTACACTACGGTTGAGACTACAATATTCAAGTTTCCTTTCAACATGAACTCAACATACAATATACTAGCACCAACAACGTATAAATAGCAGGTACTAAACTATCCATGACAATATAAGGCCCAACAACAATATACCATCAATACATATCATCTACAACCACTATGCTTCTCCTCAAATCTTCATCTGATTCATCACATGTGTTCATCAGCCTTAAGTTGTTCTTCCATGGATGCAACTCAACTCCTTTGAGATTTTACACCAACTGAGCATTTATCTTTGTCTCAGGTTCACCTGCAACAAGTTCCATTTTACTTTCTTCTACATGGTCCATCTGTAACCCTAGTCTTTCTCATCTTTCTATAACAATCCTCTCATCATCTTTAGTTGTAATTTGATTTCAACTACTTCTCTATCAAGTTTGTCCTAACTTAATCTACTATGGCTTCTCTCTGAATCTTTACTATGACTCTCAGTAGTCACAAATTTCCTTCTTCTATGAGCTACTCCCTGCTCGCTGTGAAATGCACAAAATCCACTACAACAAGTTGACACCATCAACTCGTTTGTAAATACCATACTAAGCTATTCCATGCCTATTCTTCTCTTGGTATTTCTACTGACTCCTTCCTCTATAATCTTCATCTGAGAATTCTCTTCTCTTTTGGCTTATGCATTCAATTTACTCACCTTCTTCCTCTAAGAGCTTTGTTGTTATTCCTCACTTTCTACCGCAAGCCATCATTCTCAATTGAAGACATTCATCACTGCTACTTGTAACCAACAATTAATTATCTAACTGAATGAAATACTCGATCAAACTTGGATGGCTCTGAAGCGATTCCACAGTAAAAGACACGAAACCCTAGTCGCCGCCGAACGAACCTGCCATAGCCGCTGCAGGTTCCACCACTGACAGTCCTATGGCATCAGCTGCAGGAGGGGAGAGCTCTGCCTCCCCTCCAATGGACATGCCCTCAACTGACAAGAAGCAAAAGACCGTGAATCTGCACTCCGCAGACACAGACCCAGAAACGGAAAAAGACCAGCAAAGGACGCAAGGAGGACAGACGCACTCAGATCGAAATGTAGAGGACGACGCAAGCAATGGTAAGCACACCAAGACGGGATCATCTCAGACAAAAGTGACCTCTGCAACCTGTATTCCAAAAGCAGCAGAATCGATCAAGGTCGAACTGCCAAGCCACCGCATCAATGGGGAAATCCAATTTATGCAGGATTACGCACTCATTGGAAAGTTCTTGGGATTCTGGCCCACAGAAAAAGCCTTACAAGGATGGATAGCCTCAAAATGGAAGCCCAAAGGACAAGTGACTTTACAGCTTGGCCCAAAGGGCTTCTTCACAGCCATATTTAACTGTCTAGAAGACAAAACAAGGATATTCGAAGGCGGCCCGTACTTCTTTAACTCTTCAGGTTTGTATCTAACGGAATGGAAGCCCCGATTCAACCCTGATAAAGAAGACTTTAGTTGGGCCCCTGTATGGATAAGAATGTATTCCCTTCCTGTGGAATACTGGCGAGAAGAAACGCTGGCAGATATAGGCAACAAGCTGGGGACCTTCATCAAAGTTGCAACCGAAACCAAGACGCGCAAATACACCTCTTATGCTAGGATCTGCGTCAAGATGCACCTAACCAAGACCCTTGCAGACACGGTAAGTCTCTTTCACGATGACTTTGAATGGAAACAGCCTTTAGATTATGAGCATATCCCTTTCCGCTGTCGAAAATGTCATGAGCATGGCCACCTCTTCCGTGACTGTCCCTTAAATGTGCAGCCCAAAGCTCCTTCCAATGAAACTAACATGGACCCAGATGGCTTCACAAAAATCCTCACCCGCCGCCGACATGCCAAGAAAAACCAAGCAAATCCGGCT
The DNA here is from genome assembly GCA_031772625.1 of Pinus tabuliformis. Lineage (NCBI taxonomy): Eukaryota > Viridiplantae > Streptophyta > Pinopsida > Pinales > Pinaceae > Pinus > Pinus tabuliformis. Next base: position 623,633,438 of record CM062814.1, on the reverse strand, counting down.
CAAGCCTTTAAGGCGAACCCCCAGAACCGCTTCTCTGTTCTCGCCTCGCAAGATATACAAATCAGTCCCAACGCTGATGACCCGGATCAGCCGCACCCTACCTCGCCCTCCCACAACCGCTCCAACCCCTCACTCTCCTCTGACCCAGCCTCCTCTAAATCTGCAGATTTACCCTCTACAGAGAAAACCATCTCTGTTTCAGAGCTCGGACCCCTAATCCCTTCCAAGGGGAAAACCATGTTGAATGAGAATCCACAAGCTTCAGATATGGATCTTGACGCCGCCCTAGCCTTGAGTCTTCATGAAAATGCAGTGGAGGAGGACCTCATTGCCTCAAATGATATGGAGGAAGATCGAGAAGATGTAGATCTAGAAGAGTTCGACATCTCCAAGCTTGACATCTCCAAACTGGAGACAGCATGCAAGCAAAAAGAGTACAACTCAATCCCTCCTTGGCAAATAGACAAAATTGAAGGAGTCCTAACAAGGGTACAGCACCATAAAAGTTTGGGCATCCAAGGAGGCAGTCACTGGGATGGAAGGAAAATCCTTAAAGAAACAAAGAAAAGGGGTAGAAAAACAGATCTTCAGAGAACAATAATAGTAGGGGAACTACTTATGGATTCGGGGCAATTCCCCAAGTTGACCAAGTTTTACAAACCCAAATCTCAGTCTACATGAAGCTCATCTCTTGGAATGTAAGAGGACTCAATAGTCCCTCTAAACACAGAATGATTAAAAACCTGATAATGCAAGAAAAACCAGCAATAGTCTTTCTTCAAGAAACAAAAAGCAGCAGCACAACAATAGATAGTCTCAGCAATAAAGTATGGGCAGGCAGCAGTTCAATCTCAGTAGACGCCTCAGGGGCATCCGGCGGTCTAGCCATTCTATGGAACCCGCAGATTGTGTCACTTGATAATTTTCATGCCACTCTGCATCTCATTCAAGCTACATTCCACCTCATCGGAACCAATATCCATGGGCATCTCACCAATGTATACTTCCCGCAGACAATTCAGCAAAAATTGGACCTCTTGGACACGATTTCCCTCCTCAATGAAAACAGATACTTCCCCTTATGGATTGGAGGAGGCGACTTCAACATCATAAAGTCCATGGAAGAGAAACAAGGGGGCAGAACCAGGCTCGACAGTGATAGCAGCGGCTTCAAGCAATTCATTCAAAACAATCAGCTCATGGACATATCCACCTCCAATGGCATCTTTACCTGGTCGAACAAGCGCAGAGGGGCTCACCATATTGCCTCACGGCTAGATCGGTTTTTAATTTCAGACAATGCAATCCACCTCGGAGGAGATTTCAGCGCCTCAATCATCCCACAAGGAGGCTCAGATCATTGGCCCATTCTTCTCCAATGGTCCAGACCAGGCAATTGCAGCAATAGACCCTTTCGATTCGAAGCCTTCTGGCTCACAAACACCAATTTCAAGGCCGTGGTCAATCAAGCCTGGACATCCTACATCCCGCCGGCAGGAGCTAAGATGTATCAGTTTCAACAAAAGCTGAAACATCTGAAGCAAACTCTTAAAATATGGAACCGAAATCATTTTGGCAACATACAGGAGAGCAGACAAAAACTGGAACAGCAAATGAAAGCATTGCAACAAGTATTCATTCTGGAAGGACGCACAGAAGAACAAATTCAACAGGAGCAGATCCTCTGGAATCAAATTGAAGAACGTCAAAAACAAGAGGAAATTCTATGGCGGCAAAAGTCTCGAATAAGCTGGCTTAAAGATGGTGAGAAAAATACAAAATTTTTCCACAAAACCACCATCCAACGGCGTATGCACAACAAAATTACCTTTGTCAACAATCAACAGGGTGAAAGAGTAGAGGCTCATGAAGATATGGAGAAAGAATTTACAGGATACTTCAAGGACATTCTAAAGGAACCTAACAGCAACCGGGATGAGGCAATCCGGGCCATCACACAGCACATTCCTAAAATTATCAATGAGGATCACAACAATCACTTGCTCCAGCCCATATCATTAAAGGAAGTAGAAGAAGCCATGGCTCAGCTCAAAGACGGCAAAGCGCCAGGGCCTGACGGATTCACAGCCAACTTCTTTCACGAATTTTGGGAACTCATCAAAGTTGAAGTTTGGGATCTGGTGGAAGAATCCCGTAGCATGCACTGGGTCCTCCCGGCCCTCAACTCAACCTTCATTGCCTTGGTTCCCAAAGAAGCGGCATCAAACAAACCTGAGAAGTATAGGCCAATAGCGCTCTGTAATGTGATTTACAAACTCATTTCAAAGGTTATTGCAAACCGACTCAAACCGCTCCTACCCTTGCTCATCTCTCCAGAACAGACGGGGTACGTTGAAGGTCGGCAGATCATGGATGGAATAATTCTATCAAATGAAGTCATACACTCTTTAAAGCTACTCAAGAAACCAGGTATGCTTCTCAAACTAGATCTTTCTAAAGCCTTCGACAAGCTTAGCTGGAATTACATTCATAAAATGCTCTTGGCTTTTGGCTTTAATGTAACCTGGACCAGATGGATCATGAACCTAATCACTTCTCCCAGTTTCTCTGTCTTACTGAACGGATCCCCCTCACCTCCTTTTCACCCCTCGCGTGGCATCAGGCAGGGGGATCCTTTATCTCCTTTCCTCTTTGTTTTAATGGCTGAAGGCCTAAGCAGGCTCCTCAAATCGGCTGTTTCCTCCCAAGCTCTCAAAGGCATTTCTCTTCATGGCCGCGCTCCTCAGACGCATCAGCAATTCGTTGATGATACTATGCTCTTTGGGCATCCTTCAGCAAAAGAAGCCTCTGCATTCAAATCTCTCCTATCCCTCTTCTCTGAAGCCTCTGGCACGTCCATTAACGCTGCAAAATCCCAACTCTTTTTCTTCAACACTCCCCCCTCTACGCAAAGGAATATTGCCCGAATTCTGGGATTCACAATTTCCCACCTGCCTTCTAAATACCTGGGAGCTCCCCTCACCGATTCAGCAATCAAGCAGGTGTCTTGGAGATCGCTATTGGACAAATTAGAATCAAAGCTCTCTTCCTGGACTTTCAGGGCTTTAAATCTGGCAGGCAGGCTCGTTCTCATTAAATCAGTTTTACAAGCTATGCCGCTCTATCTCTTCTCTATCTTAGCAGCTCCAAAAGGGGTTCTGAAAGCTATACGCAATCTTCAGCGAAACTTCCTCTGGGGATCCACAAGCCTGAACAGGAAATGGGCTCTTGTCAAATGGACAGAGGTTTGTAAAGCCAAATCAGAAGGCGGGTTAGGACTTCGGGATCCGCTTCAAAGCAACAACACTATGGGAGCTAAAATCTGGTGGAACTGGGTCTCCAAGCCAAACACCCCATGGGCCCAACTATGGCAAGCCAAATACGCCAGAGGCAGCCAATGGAGTGACCTCATTAGAATCAACCCAACTGCGCAGGGATCACTCATCTGGAACAATGCAAAAACCCAAAGTAGCTTCATTCAAGAACATAGCTTCTGGGAAATTCACTCAGGCAAAGCTGCCAGATTCTGGGAAGACTCATGGCAGCAACTTCCCAAACTGGCCAATTTGTTCCACAAACCTCTCTGGCAGGCTCAAATGAACCAAGAAAGCATCCCACTGGTACACCAGTTCTGGCAGCCATCTCCAAATCACGACTTTCAAACATGGAAACCGGCGCGACTCTGGCAAATAGACTGGCAGGGAGAAACGTATACCGACATTGATCAGGAACTCATCAATAGGAAAATCCGCCTTTCCAATCAGCAGGACAAACTCAGATGGGGCTACACAACCAAAGGCACCTTTACTACCAAAGAAGCTCATCACCTGCGCTATTCCAACCTCCAGGCGGCTAAAGATCAACTCTGGGAACAAGTTTGGCATACCGGGCTATGGCCCAAAATCTCCACCTTTTTATGGCTACTTAGCAAAAAACGCATTCTCACTTGGGACAATCTGATAAAAAGAGGATTTGTAGGGCCATCTAGATGCCCAAATTGTAACATAAATTGTGAAACTATCAGTCATCTAATGGAAGAATGCCCATTAGCAAAACAAATCTGGGAGAAAGTCGAAAAATGCAATATGAGAGCACACCCCAGGCTGGAGGATATAACGGCAAACATAAGGACCTGGGCCAAAAATCCGTTCAAAAGCAGGATTCTTAACTCTCTGTGGAGCATCATACCTGGCTTTCTGTACTGGACCCTATGGAAAGAACGCAACCATAGAATCTTCAATAGCACATTCAGATCCATAGATGATCTTTGGCTCATCCTCAAAAAAAACATTCAGGAAACTCTGGCCATCAGAGTATGGAATGATAATGATATGCCAGAAATCCAACAGGAGCGCAGCATTCTGAAGGAATGGAATCTTGATCTCAAGTCCCTAGTCAAGACAATCACCAAACCTTCCACCAGATCCGCTTCACCATCCTCTTGGTCCCCTCCTGCACTCAACTCATACAAGCTGAACTTCGACGGCGCTGCCAAAGGCAACCCTGGCCCTGCAGGCTTCGGAGGAGTCATTCGTAGACACAATGGAGAAGCGATACTAGTATACTATGGCACAATAGGTAAAGATACCAACAATGCAGCAGAGCTAGAGGGTCTCTGGAAAGGAATATGTCTAGCTGAACAGCATCACTTCTCCCCACTGGAAGTTGAAGGCGACTCTCTTATACTCATAGAGGCAGCTAAAAGAATACAGGCTGGTGCTAAGGCAGTTAAGATAGCAAAAAGCTGGAGATTGCTAAGCCGATTGGAATCTTTGGAGGAAAAGCTCCACACTCCCCACAATTTAACCTTCCATCATGTAAGGAGAACTGCTAACCAGGTAGCAGATCGGCTGGCAAATCAAGGAGTGTCACAGTCGACACCTTACTTCTCAGGCTCCCTAGACACGGTTGAAGATGCTCAACTCAAACAGGACTGCATCTCTTTGGTGCAAAAAGACCTCCCTCCCCCGGATGCGGGTGTCTTTGACGTATGAGCGGCAGGTGGCTCGTCACATGGGCAGCTGTCAGCCCGGACGAGCCACCATATACCAGCATGCTGATGCATTTACTGTGACGAAGGGTGAAGCCATCGGGAGGTTAAGTCTGGCTCAAGCGCCATTCAATGCGAAAGGAGATTTTCTTGGGATGTCAAGTCTGGTTCAGGCACCATTCAATGCGCAACATCGGACAGGGAGAATGGAGCTCAATAAGTTCGAACCCCATGTTGCATTCCCGCATTCTTCCAAGCGGCTTGAGCAAATTCTGGCAGAGACAGAACATTCTCTGGCAAGGTGTAAGCTTTCTCAGAGGGAAACTGTTACGGGAGGCAGTCGAAGGATGCCAATTGAGAGGCTCAGGATGAGCAGTCGACGCGGCGGTTCTAGGGGTCGCTCTGCTACTCAGAGGCCCGCCATTTCGCCCTCCTCCTCAGTGGAAATTACTTCTGAGCAGAACAGAAGTCCGAGCAGAACAGTTGGTCGTAGAAATGAAAGAGGCAGGGGAGAAATCCTAGATTGCGGTCACAAGGAGCATCCAGCCGTCAGATATCGCATCCCCTGCACGCTGGAGAATAATACGCTCATTGTTTCAGTCACTGTGGAGCATTGCAGTGACCTCCGGGGGCCAAGGGACGACCTGACAGTGCCAAGGGTGGATTTGCAGGTTCCCAGAGTTGATATGAGGCAACCCACTCAAGCTGAAGAGGCCGGCCCCAGTGAGCCGGCTCAGAGGATGATGCGCCCAGAAGCGGAGGAAGATAAGAAGCTCAAAGGTTTAGCGACGGATGAGCCTCACACTATTGATGAGGATTAGCTCAAAAGCCTCTCTATTCTCACAGCCAGGAACGCTACTCTCGGTCCATCTCTTTCTTCTTACTTTGTTTGTCTGTTATGGGGTCAAAGTCCACCGTGAAGGTTTATGTGTCTACAATGTCAGTCTACGTGTCAACTATGTCAAGTTATGGGTCCATCGTGTCAAGTTATATGTCCACTGTGTTGGCTCAAAAGCCTGTTGTGTCGATTTAAATGTTGGTTATGTCGGAAGGAAGAAACTGGTCCCTTTTTGCACCAGTGTTGCTCTGAATGGCTAATCATGGGAAAATCTCTTCGGAGATGCGAGGCCACGGCCCTTTTGTAAAATTGGATGTAATTTTGGTTTTTTGTAATATAAATTAGCGCAGTCTTATGGAGAAAAAAAAAAACAATTAATTATCTAAGGACAAAATACCATTACCTCCTTGTTAAATCTTCACTTGAACACACAAGTGTTGTTGCAGAATTCTTGTTACTGATGTCATCCTTTGTTGTTGCGACCTTCATGTTCTTTAAATCAACACCATTCTTCCTGCTCATTATCCAACCATAACTCTGGTCATCTTAACTTTCTTTGTAGCAATTGTTTCACATGATTGAGTTCTGCTCCAACTCAACCATCTCCTTCTCAAATTCTTTATCACTCATTCCTTTGAGTCCACTTGCTTTGACACTTTTCTTCTTTTGCTTGTGACTTTCCTCTGAACCCCTGCTATGACTAATAATAGTCATCTTCATCTCTTCCTCTTGTGAACTCTCCTTGTCTACTAGTGAGTTGCAACAAGCCCTTCTTTTCTCTGTAATAAGCCTTCTACTTGTCACCCATACCAAGTCATCCTCCTAGTATCTTCTCTTCTCTAGGTTCTCTATAGTAGAACCTCTTCTTGAGCACTCTTTCTCCTTAGCTTTCAAAGTTGTTAGCTATTGCATATTCAATTGCTCGCACTTATTAGTTTTCAACAATTTTATTTTACTATTGGGTTCCATCACCATTTATTCATCTAAGAGATTTTCCTGCTCCTCCTTTGACATAGCTTACTTTCTATGGTAGTTGCTACCAATTTAGTCCTGCAAACACAATTATTTTAATGACCAAGTTAGCATAAACATCACATTAAATTTTATAAGATCTATAACAAGATCTCATCTTCCACAATCTTTCTTGGATCTACTTGTTGAACCAATTCCTTTCCAACCAATACACTTGTTTTTCCTCAAGAGCATATCAACTCTTCACTTCCCTGCAATCATCTCACTTACTTCCTAAGAATTCAACTTGTCCCCCTCTTGTTGTAAGGTCCTTCTCTTCAAACTCTTTTCATTTCCAAGTTGTCTTAAACCTGGAAGTTCCATCTATACATGGATTAAATCTTCTTGATAAGCAAGCATGTCCACTATCAATTCATTTCACTTTCAGTTGTACTGTAACTCTAAAATCCAATCTTTGTTGTTCTGACTACATCACCAAAGAGAAAACATGTTGTAACATGCCTCCCCTCATATCTACCCACTTTCACTGGCTTTCCTGGGGTAAAAATGAGCTGAGGGGATAATATGACATGACTCAACCTCCTAGATGACCTTAAGGAAATGGATCTGACATAACAAGACCTTACTCACTTCCCTCAGGTGCTACAAGACCCCGGGAACTAACCAACCATTCCAGGTGTCCAACCCCTGAGATAAATTTCTTTTCAGTGAGATAGACCCCTAGTCGCTCCCATGATAAGGCATCCAAGCGAATGTAACCCTCCATTCGCTCCCATAGGCCTGCTTCCTAACAATTGTAGCCTTTTTTAGGCAGTCTTGTGCTAGTGACTGTGAGATTTAATCCACTTTTTTCAGGGCTAGGATCCAGACCTCTACCCAAAACTTAATGAAACTTCTAGAAATGATAAATAACACATATACAAAGCCTCTGACACAAAACTGACTCGAGGACTTGATCAATCTAGTCTAACCATGATAGTCATTCCATCAAACACATTAAGAACATGCAACCTACAGGTCATGAATGCATATCTAAACATAGAGATATGAAACTTATCTAAGGTTTACCAAGAAGGACTAATGCCCTCTCACAATAGTTGCCATGATACCAATTAGATCATGCATTCATTAACCAGTCATTCATCAATTAAAAGGTGATAAGAGCCATACTTAAATCTGTCATAAAACCATGCTTATAACCAACATATAACCAAATAATCAACAATGATAGAACAACCATTAAAGCCACATAATAACAAGTACATTTACTCATAAATACAAGAGGAAATTAGCTCTTATTAACCATATGCAAAAGCCAACCAAGTCAGGGACTTCCACGTACCACCCAACCATAGATTGGGTTGAACCAAATCTTTCTTTCAACCAATCGCCCCCATTCCATATTCCAAGCATGAATGTAGGATCTCATGGGATAAACCAATCCATAAACAACCAAGGTAATCCATAGGTTAAACCACCTTCACCTTCACACTATTGTGATCTCACCTAAACCGGCCCCGAGATCACAAAACCAAACCAAGCTTGGATGCCTCATAATTCCTTCGCCATCCCTTGAGGAATTTTCCTATCTCCACCGACCTGTTGAGGGCTTCCCGGATAAAATCATCTCCACCCAAAACCCTTGGTATTTTCCTGAGACCACCTCACTCGGATCCAAAACCTTTCGGCAATCTAAATCTCAACCAAGATTGAATCCCATCACACTATGGCTATCTGGAAATGGCAAGGCAAGGCTAAAACCATTGTCGAACCATAGAAAACCCATGCCAAAGACAACAAATGAACCAAATACACACATGCATATACCATGCATGAAAAAACTAGCTAGGAAATCATACATGCAACCTGCTACCTGCAAGTATTCCAGTTGAAGTCGCTTTATCGAACCTTTCCTTACTTGATCTTTGTTCTCCTTGTACTCCCTTTGCTTGCTTGCTTTCCTTCTCCTCTTGGTGCTCTTCTCCTCTCTAGGACTAATTCCAAAAGAAACTAACAAAAGGCCCCAAACTGATGCTCTGACGTCTTTTTATTATTGATGCACCTAATTTCTTCATTTTTCCTCTATTTTCCTTCAACTTCCTCCTCACATGCAACTTGTGACCTTTCACCTCCCTTTTCTCCTATTTTCCTTTATTTTCATAAAATAAATGTTAATAATGCATTTTTTCCTTTTCAAATCCTTTGTCATTGCCTTTGCAAATTTCCCCTTGGCCATAATAAACAACGAGTGATGCCCACTAGGATACTTTGCCCAAGATTCAACTTGGAATATGTGCCCCATGACCTTGGTCTTATTTTGCCTTTATTAACTTTATTACATGAAATTTTAACTCAGGGTTGTTACACATGCTCAAATATTCTCCAAAGAATATAGTTGAACTCTGATACCACTTGATGATAGACTGGGTTACCCTGGTTGCCAATAACCCAGGACAAAACTCCACACATAGCGCTGTAAAACTTTCCAACAATATTTCATGCAACATTTAAAATATGCAATCAAAATAAGAATATGAATTTACTTTGCTTAATGCCATGAGAGATATTTCTCTCACCTTATAATCCTTGTTCTCACCTCATCCAACTTAAATAGGACTCAACTTATCTGATGGTACAATGAGCAGGTCCACGGGCATTTGTAAACCTAACACGTGGTCCTAAATACTTTTTGTTGTAGGCACTACGAAATGATTTTGTAGCGCCCTAAAAAAACTGTATTTCAAATTTGAGGAAGATGAAATGACTCAGCTTGGTTCCTAATTGATTCTCCACTTCATTAACTTGATTCTTAACATAAAGAGTGGTTTCATACACCTTTCTTCACTAGATTTACAAGGCCAAATCGAATTTACCAGACAGGGACAAGTCTAAAGGGTTTTCATAGGGTGCTTTATGTTCTTCTGTGACAATGCTCTACCACTAACAGAGAATCATGTAATCACTATTCTAGGGTGTGGCCACACATTCTTTTACATACTTTACAACAAGAATCCCAAAGGATAATCAACAATCACACCATGCAACTTTACCATCTGAAAATCAGACAAAGAGGCATTTTAACATTGTTTCCAAAACATTATGATATGTTCTACAATAGCAACACTTAGTCATTGTAAATATCACACAACTACTATAGGGAACACTCTCCCACAGGGTTCTGAACCAAAATACAAAACAACTGTGCACAACTACATAATGGTTGAGGCCACAATATTCATGTTTCCTTTCAACATGAACTCAACATATGATATACTAGCACCAACAACATATCAATAGCAGGTACTCAACTATCCATGACAATATAAGGCCCAATAATAGTATACCATCAATACATAACATCTATAGTCACTACGCTTCTCAACACATTTAGATTCTTAACATAAATCAACTCAACAAGTGGAGACAAACAACTTCACTAACAATATGCAGACAGAGAAGTTAATACACACAGAGGCATATAAACAACTACTCATTAATCAAACTCAACCATACATTAAAATGGGCAGATATATGTGCAGCCCAGGCCTCTCAACCTCTCTCTCTTCTCCTTGCACTGGAACTTCTCTTCTTCTCCTCCTCTTTTGCCTCTGCTGCACCGCTCTTCTCAAACACTGTTCCTCTTTAAAAAGAAAGATAACATGGGACAACCAAGAGTAACCAGACGAATCGTTTCCCCTTCTCCACAAAATGAGGGAAACTTAAACTATATTTACATTAGAAAATATTTCCTCCAACTTATTTTAAAAACAAACTCACTTCATAATGTAAATATTTACAAAACATTAAAAATTTCTCCCAACATCACCATGTGACCATCCCATCACATTGGCAAGCTCCAATCCAATATTCGTCGAATTTTGTGCTCCATATATGCACCTGCATCAGATTACAATGGCACGTGAATATAAAAAAACACATGTTCGATCATATAGGTCATTGGTTGAAAGAATGAATTTTTTTTATCAAGTTCCAAAAATTGGATCATAGCAAAAACTATTGCACAAATGAAAGCATGTATGCGAATATGATCAACTCTAAACATTTAATGAGTTAATTTACATATTGAATTCAAGATAGTGAACATTGAGAATGATCCATAGGATGATTGTCACTTTATATCAGGACTTCATTGCTTCATCAAAATATCATTAATTATAAGGAAGTAGTTGAACTTGTCATGAAATTTAAATTTATGGGAATTTTTGGTGAGTTTCATAAGAAACACAATTTCAACATCAATTTATAGCTTTCTCTAGTTAGATACAAGAGTTATCAAAGAGAGCATATATATATATATATATATATATATATATATATATATATATATATATATATATATATATATATGAGTTTCATAAGAAACACAATTTCAACATCAATTTATAGCTTTCTCTAGTTAGATACAAGAGTTATCAAAGAGAGCATATATATATATATATATATATATATATATTAACTGGAAAGAGCAGGAGATATATATTAATTTGTGTTTATACGCGGCCAAAAACCAGGAGAGTTACAAAATATTGAAGAGCCACCAAAGAGCATCTATAAATACATTCTGATCTACCCAGCACAATTTACTCAAAATTACAAAATTCTCCCTTGAAGCTTTCCTATAGCTATAAATCCTACATAACTAGTTCAATAAATATTTACATGTATATTTTGACATCAAAAACTTTGGCAAAAAGGTATAGAAGGAACAGGTTACTCCTCCATTGGCACAAGTATGTTGAGATCAATTCTAGTATTTTCTTCCTCTGCCTTCGAAATATTCCCACTCAGCTGAAGATGCAGTTGCTCAATTTGAAGACGTAAAGCATCCACTTCATCTTCCAACTATCGAATTCGCTCGTTTTTCTCAAGTTGTTGCTCTTGCATTGCCACAATCTCCTTCTGGTGTCGATGGATGCACCTCTACATAATTTCTATCCCTTCCTTAATTTCGATGTGTTCTTTGTCACAAAGGCTGCAAACCTAGAGATGCCTCCCATGATCCAATGCTCTGTGCCCAGGCAAGCAACCAGTCCAAGGCCAGTGACGACCCCAAGAACTTGACACAGAGCTCTGATCCATAGGAGAGCACACAACATCCGTTGCGACTACAAAGGGGAGACCTAAACAACAGTCCACAGTGAGAAGGAGAATACCCGACTCAGAAATGAACCCAATACCCTGTTGGAAAATTGTAAATTCAAAATTAGAAGCACCCCTGACCGAGCCAAGTAGGTTGACATGCGCTTTCTTTCCAGAACTGGCTTTGTTGCCACCCTCTGAAACACCCAAATTCGTCATAAGACGACTCTCTGAACCCATCATGTTATATTCCACCATCGTGCGAATAACATTGACTCTGTCATTACACCGACAACAAAAGTTCCCCAGACTCTGCCATTGGACCCTTGTGAACTCCCCCATAGCAGAAGAAAACCATCTCATGAGATGAGACATATTACCGTTGCTACTCCTTATAAAGAGGATGTTGGTCTAAATTCTGATGCAGAGTTGATGTGAGGTACTTATTTTGTTGATATCCAAATGTTCAACTTTAATTCCTCTGCTCAACGAAACATCCATCAACTTATTCCTCACTTGCGTCTCGTGTGCGAACTAACCCCCTGGACCAGATGGATTAATTGATCTCACACTCCCATTTATTTATCTTGGCTTCTACTCGATTTCGTTGGTTACTACCACAGGTACAAAGAGTAGAAACCCAACATCTCATGTTGAGGCTTCTCCAATGTCCAAGTGTTGTACAAGATAAAGGATAGCAGCCACACTTCTTTAGGTGCCAATCTTCTTGAGAGACACTAGTTCGAAGGATGGGTCAGGGGAAATGAATGCCGATGGGATAGGGACAAGGAGAGAAGGGGAGTGGTAGCCTAGGTGGCCAGGGTGGGTGGGTACGAGACGGGAGGAGACTGAGGTGGAAGGGAGGGAGGGTGAAAGGGAGGGGAGAGGAGGAGAGGTAGAAGGGAAGAAGTGGGGAGCAGGGGAGAACAAGAGGCGATCTGGAGGAGGCATGGCAATGGAGATCTGACCAATTTATTTTTCACAATTCTTGATCCTTTCAAGTGCATACTTCGTTGTCAATAGATTGAGGTACATAATTGCTCTTAGGGAATGTTGAACAAACCCATAATGCCATTCACTTTGTTGCTTCCTTCATTCATCTGACATGCCCGATTGGCTTGATGGTCGGCCTCCATATTTTTCTTTTTAACAAGATTGGGTAGTTGATATATTATCAAAAGCTTTGTTGGAGCAAGCTCCTATTACAAATGACTGCAAAAAGATAAACATTTAAGCTAGGAGATAGGAACGTAATCTCTTCTCCTAAGCTAGTGTTCAAGACATCATGTATTTTTATGGGTATTCTAGTGTACTGCCTAACAAACTGACCTAATAGAAAGATGAATTTACATGCCATGGGTTCTCTGAAAATTTTTCAAGGCTTATAGACTATTTGCCCCTGAGTTGGTTGTTTCTTCTTTTCATATTTGACCGAGTTCTCTCCTTCATTACTTGTGTTGCTGATTTTGTAATGTGCCACTGTGGTTCCATTTGAGTTGATTTCCTGTTCTTCCTTTGGCTTTGCATTCTGCTCCTTGTTTGTTGTGCTTCCTTGGATTTGTAATGCCTGAGGTGCTTTTTCTTCTTCTGGTGTTGACCGCTTTCCTTTTGTCGGGCACGGGGGCCATTGGAATCGACAAACGGGGTTTTCAGTTTAATAACTGCCCAGATTAAGTTGCAAAGTTCGGAATCATGGGATGGACGGTAGAGATTATCCAGAGGTGTTGCAGTTTGGAGGAACCGTCGCTGTCGTCGATGAATCAAATCAACGGTCATCGGGTGCGAAAAGGTTCGAACAATAATCAATGAGAAAGGTGGGTTTAAAGGCGAAGGTGGTATTTCAAGTGGATAAGAAACCGTGAGTGGTAAAAAGGGGAGGACGCCCAATTCCATTGATCGGGCAACACGTAGTAGCAGAGGAGAGAGAGAAAACCACTTTTTGGGCGAGTAGTCTCCGAGCATGTTGTCGGCCCAATATCGATAAGAACCATCGATGGGGACATATCGACGGTGGGAGAAAGTCACACAAGTTTAGAAGGGTGGGTTGATCGCCAACCGTCGGATCAGCCACTAGATCAACGATCCAGCTTTGATCAGAGATCAGAGAGAGGAGAGAAAAGTGATGCGGTGAAGGCTTGGGGGGGCGGACCTAACGATATATTTAGGTGCGAATGAAAGCTTATTTGAAGTCCAAATTAAGCACTCAGTCATGATTTTCCATTGTATTTCGATAATAATGAGGTCCCAGAGAGAGGACCGAAATCTGGACATAACAGAGGCTTTACGCTGCAATGGGGCGCTGGGTGGAGGGAGTGGAGGGGATGGGGGGAATATGGGGTGAACAAGCTGGGTAAGAAGAGGGGAGAGGGCTTAATATGAAGTCTGATCGCTTAGTAGAGGTAACGCTGAGGGCTATTATATAAGGTAGGAAGGGGATTTGAAACCAAAGAAGCATTATAATGACCTGGAAGGTGAAGATTTCTTCACTGAGATTGCTTCTGCGATGATTGCACCCTCTATTCTTATAGTGCTTTAACGCTGCCCGATCCCTGCCTTTGATGAAATAGTTTGCAACATGGTTCTTGTGGCCATGGTTGCAATCTTCCTTCCTGCTGTTTCTCATGCTAGAGTCTAAAGTTTCATGGATTTTCTTATGCATTTCCGTGACTTCCTGGCTGTTACTGCAGTGATGAGTCCTTTGTTGGTTTTTTACTGTTGTTTTTGATTTATTGCTTTTATCCTTGTGGTTTTTCCTTGATTTTGGTGATCTTTATACTTGTGCTTTTTGTTGCTCATCAAGGAACATAGTTATGACATTCTTCCTAGTTTTCACGAACATACCCTTCATTTTTTTCCACTGCTTGGTTTGCAAAATAATCCACCTGTTGATTGTGAATTCTCAAGACATGTCTGAAGATTACATTGCTAGAGCCTTCCAAGTTCTTCCTTATTCTTCTAAGAATTTTGTTCATGAACTCATTGTTTGGGTTTTTGTTTCTTGCCATTGCCTCTATTATTATGGTTGAGTTACCTATTATGATAGGATGTTGAATTTCTCTTTTTTTATTATTCTTGTTCCCATCAACAAGCTGTATGCTTTTGCCTTATTATTTGAGATTTGTCCCAATCCCCATTCATATGTGATATTTTCTTTCCCATCAGGATCTAGGATTATTCCCCCTGCCCCTGCCTTTCCCGGGTTATGCTTTGAGGCCCCATCAAAGTATAAACAGTATCTGTTCTGATTTGTCCTCTAGTTTGTCAGTTCCTCTTCACTCATTCTTGTTTTCCAAATATTTCCTGAGTTTATCTTCCTATTTCCTTTTTGTCCATTATTGTTTATTATGGCTTTGTTAAGCCAATCTCGCTCTTCCTATTGAAGAGTGCTATAATCTGTTGGTGTTGTTCCTTTGACATTGAGGTTTTTAGAAGTTAAACCCCATGTTTTTGAGAGGGTCTTCCCTATCCTTGGAATTTGATTTTTGAATATGCACTTATTTCGTGTCAACCAAATTTGCCAACATAGAACTACTGGGATGCACTTCCATATTCTCTGAATTGTGACTTTCTTCTTTGTTGTGTATGGATAGGCCTTCTCGAGGGTCTGAAGAAAATCTGGCAAGGGCTGTTCAAAATTTATTCTTATTTCCAAAGGACTTATCAGCTGCTGCCAACATTCTTTGGCAAAGGTGCATTCTTGGAATAAGTGCTGAATATTTTCTTCGGCCTGCATGCATAATGGGCATCGTGTTGGGCCTTGAAAACCCTTTTTTTTAGGTTGTCACTGGTCAATATTCTCCCTTTTAGTAGAGTCCAGATGAACATTTTGATCTTAGGCAGACTTTCTGATTTCCAAGCCATTTTCCAAGAGTCCCAGTCTTGTTGATTTGGTTGTTCCTGAAGGATTTTATGTCCAGTCCTAATTGTGTAGTGTCCACCGCTTGGGTCCCAAAGATAAGCATCTTCCTCATCAAAGTAGATTGGCGCTGCCCCTTTTAAGAGCTACCTGGTTTTGCTCGATTTCCCTTCCAGATCTGTCGAGATTGCTAAGCTTTTCCAATCTTGCCACTCCTTTTGATTCCAAAGAGATATAGAGTGTAAGGTGTTGAAACCTTTATCTTTCATTCACTCTTGTATGTCTTCAATTTCTGGATGATTCTGTAATGGTTCTTTTCCCATGATTCTATCCTCCCAAATTGAAATTGTTTTTCCATTGCCTGGGAGTTTAGAAATATATCTACTCATTAATGGAATTGTTTTTTTAACCAACTTCCATACTTGGGTACATGGTCTTATTGGGATATTTCCATTGAGCAGTCTTTTCCTGGTGCCATCCATATATTTTGTTATAAGAGTCTTTTTCCACTAGCTCTCTTTTCCTGTAATTAGTCTCCATACTATTTTCATTCCCAGTGTTGCATTCATGAGCCCAGGTTTCCGTATTGATAGGCCTCCTTGTTCATAAGGTAGTACTACTTGCTCCCACCTGACCAGGCTAAATTTTTTGTTTTCTTGCTTCCCCCCTTGCCACAGAAAGCTTCTTAAAATAAGCTCCATTTGTTTGTGGGCACTTGCTGGGGCCATGATTATGGCATATTGATAGATAGGTAGTGCTGCAAGGAGTGCTTTGATTAGAATTACCCTTCCTGCCATATTCAGCCACATCATACCCCAGCTTTGTATTTTGTTTTTCATTTTTTCAATTTGTTTAGTCCATATTTCTGTCTTCATGTTCTCTTTTGAGATTGGAAGTCCTAGATAAAAGAAGTGTGTCCATTTTTCGTGTATAGGGATGTCTAATATTTGTGAGATCCTTTGCATAGTTCTGGGAGGGGTATTCCATCCATATATCCTGCATTTTGTATTGTTTAATAGCCCACCTGAAACCTGTAAAAGATCATCCAGAACTTTTTTGAACCTCCTTGCTATTATTGTTGATGCCCCTCATAGCAGTAGTGTGTCATCAACAAAGAGTGAGTCGTTTATTGTTTTTACTCCTTTTGCTATTCTGATCCCTGTGATATTTCTTTCCTTTCTTTGATTTTCCAGAACCCTGCTTAATGTTTCCTCCATTATAATGTATATGAAGGGGGAGACAGGACAACCTTGCCTAAGGTCTCTTGTGCTTTGGAAGAAATCACTGGGCCTTCCATTTATGAGGGGGTCAATCCATGGAGTAGAGATGCATGCATGTATGACTTCCACTATTTCTCTTGAGAATCCCAATTTCTGGAGGATAGCCATTAGATATGGATGACTGACCTTGTCAAATGAATTTGCCATATCTAGTTTGATTATGAGGCCTTTTTCTTGCTTTAGCATACTAGAGTGAACCGCTTCCTGTACAATAATTACATTATCTATGATTTGCCTGTTGGGCACGAATCCTCCTTGATTTTCAGATATGATTATTGGAAGTACTTCCTTGATTCTATTTGTAATTATTTTTGTTATTATCTTATATGATGAATTTCAAAGAGAGACAGGGCGAAACCTGTTGAAAGTTGAGGGGTTTGCTTCTTTTGGGATAAGAGAAAGATAGGAGGATTTGGTTTTGCCTCCTATTTTTTTTATAAAACATTCTTCACCATTCTTAAGAAATCCTTCTGATGGTATACCAATGAAATCTGTAGAATGCTATTGTGAAGCCATCTGGCCCTGGGGCTTTGTCCGGATGCAGGCTCCATATGGTTGTCACTACCTCTTCTTCTGTGGAATCCTTGCACATTGCTGCATTTTGTTATTTTGTTATTTTCCTTTTTGTGTGCTTTAAGAAGTCTTCACTTTCAACCATTTCTTCGTTGGTTGAAAGTAGGTTTTTAAAGTGCTAATAGGCTGCTTTTTTTAGTTCCTCTGCTCCTTTGACCTCCTGGCGTTCAACTTGAATTTTTTCTATTTGGTTTCTTGCTCTTCTTATCTTTATTGTATTATGGAAAAAAGATGTGTTTTTTTCCCGTGCCTTGAGCCACAAACTTCTTGTTTTCAATCTTGCCTCTTCTTCTTATTTCCTATTTTCCCTATATATTTCCCAAAAAATTTCCTTCTCTCTTAGATAATCTTGCTTGATTTCTTCTTTGTTTTATTTTTCAGTTTGCATGCTGTCCATTTTCAGTTGTAACTCTTTTTCTTTTTCTTTTTCTTTTTCTTTTTTTTAATTCATTTGCTCTTGCCCATTCCTTTAATTTGTTTCTTGCAGTTTTTAATTTTGTTTCCCAAATATACTGTGGTGATCCTATTACTCTTGTCTCCCATGCTTCCTTGACTAAGTCGCTGATTTCTCCGTTGCTGTCCCAAATTGAGTTGTATCTAAATGGGAGCGGACCCTGATTTTCCATTTTTCCCATGACTATTATCACCGGTTTATGATCAGATGTTGTGGTATGTAAATTTTTTTATTTTATGGAGCTGTGCACTGCTGCTATATTTTCTTGTATTAGAATTCTATCCAGCCTTTCTTTTATGTTACTTTTGCCCACTCTTTTATTGCTCCAAGTGTATTTCCCATTGTTTGGCGGGATATCTATCAAGTTGTGTTGTTCCATTAATTCTTCTAGAGTATCCCTGGATGGGTCTGTGTGATATGTTCCTCCAAACTTTTCTTCTATGCTTCTTACCAAATTTAAATCTCCTCCTAGTATTATTTTCCCATCTTGCACTTCTTTTAGTGCTTCTTTTAAGGTGTCCCAACATTGCTCTTTTTCCTTGTAATGATTTGGGGCATATATATTTATGACATTGTACTTCTCTTTTGTACTGATTTGCATTAGATCCATTTGGATCTAGTGTTGATATTTTTTGCATTTTATTAATTCCCAAGTTCTTTTTTTCCATATTGTGCATATGCCTCCTAACACTCCTGTTGCCTGTATTGCTTCCCCTTCACAATTTATGATTTTTTTTGTTGTTGATATTTTCAGTTTCTTGGCTATTTGTTTTTGTCTCTTGAATCATAAGGATGTCTGGGTTTTCTTTTGCCAAAATGTCTCTTGTGGCCTTTTCCTTGATGGGCGATCCCATTCCTCTACAATTCCAGGAGACCACTATCATTATTTGCTTGTTGGGTGGTGCATCGCTCCTTTCCCTCTTGGCTGAATTTTTTCGTTGTTTCCTGAAAGCCTTCCTAAGAAGGTTTCCATAGGTTGTTGTGTTCCTAATGCCATTTCCTTTGCTGTTGCTTCATCCCTAATTTCTTTGTTTATCTTTCTTACTGATTTTTTTTGGTATTCAACATTTGGGGGTACTTCCTTTGACTGATTTCTAGCTAGGATTCTGTCTACTGGGGGGGGGAGGGGTATGAGTGTTTGAAACCAGAGGGGATGAGGGGGGATTGGGGGTATGTTGTGGGGATCTGGATCTTGGTCTAGGAGATAGGGGGGCTGAACGATCCAGAGATTCAAAAGGGTTAGGGCTAGCAAGAAGGTTATTAACTTTTGGTGATGGAGGATGGGGGTTAGAGGATGTGGAGGGATGCAAGGAAGAGAGATTTGGTTGTTTGTGGTCTTCTTTCTTTTTACCTGTTCCCATTTGTTTTATGGATCTTCACTCTTTTCTTTTTCATTTTCATTTTTTTTTGTACATCTATTTGCAAAATGACCATATTCGTGACATACCTTTCATTTGAAGGGGATTTGTTCATAATCCAACTGTTGTATGTGCATCCACTGGTCCACTTTGACTTTGATGGCTTTGGTAGCCCTTTCCCAAGATCCACTTCTACACATATTCTGGCGCATGCATGCATATTTTCCTTTGGCTCGCACCTGTCTATATATTTCCTAACTGTGTTTCCTATTGCTTTGACTGAATCGTCCCCCCAACAGTGAAGGGGAAGGTGTGGCATTCTGACCCAAATGGGAACGACATTGCGTACATCCATTTCTGGGTTGAAATCCGGCGTCCATCTGTTTAGATACAAACCTCTAGTATCCAGAAAATAAGGTCCATTTCTAAATATTAGATCTTGATCCTCCTTGATTTCAAAATGAAGGTGAAGTAACCTCTTCCACAAAACTTGATTGATATTTTCCCATCTATTGACGCGGTCCAGTTCCTTTCTACCCATTTTTGCACAGTTTTGGGTGATGGCCATAACCCAGTGAACTGCCCCACTAATCCACGCTCTGCCAGAGAAAGTGCTGCTCTGCGAGGAAGGGCAGGAGGGAGTGAGATTTCAGGAATATCTTCCAGTCTTTTAACAAACTTGATGGTTGATGGTCTGTTCTTTGTCGGGCCCATTACAAAAATGAGAGAGGCAAAAGATTTTGTTGTTCCTTCATTTTCTTGCTGTTGATCTGAAGGAAGCTCTTCGTCCTCTAATGCATCCATGGAGCTCAAGCCCTAGCAGCAAGAGGCCACTGGGGGGCAGCTGCGTGCTGCTGCATACTTCTTGTTGCGTTCGTTGGCTAGGGATGCGCAACTCCTTCAGCAAGCGCGCTCAAGGTGTTTGATGGTCGGCCTCCATATTGTTACCTCTTAAAATATGGAAAATTTTGACTCAGTCAAAGACAGGGATCATGCCTTGGGATCTCTTGATGATATGGTTTAGAATGATGTTTTGGGTGGCTGAGTTGTAATTCATATGCTTTATAATCAACATGGAGCCCCCTAGAATTTTGATATCCTTGATGCCATTTTTTTGTGCCAGAGAAAGCCCCAGGAACATCCCCTGGGCTTCTGCTTGATTATTGGTCTTCCTTCCCATGCCCTAAGCATATATATCTTCAATGATTCCTTCGGGATTTAAGAGAATCCGTCCCCCTCCTGCCATCCCAATCAAAGAGAGAACATTGTAGAGGACATACAATGTACATTATATGGAGAAGGAGGTCAACATACAAACCAATGTTGTTTGAACATCAATTAGATAAATGCTTTTGAGCCTAACCCTTTTCCTAGTAGATGGGAAGCATAATATTTTTAATATTTGCAAGACCTTTTATTGTGGGCTCCACCATTGTTTAATGATGCAAAAGGACCAAAATAATGTGACTACTCTCTTTTGTAGATTTTGAAAATCAACATGTCATAATGAAGTTAATTGTTATTCTTTATAAATATTATGTAAGCACTTGTCAAAGGACAATTAATTTGTGACAAGAACATGTTTGAGGTGAAGGTGGAGGTATAAGAGGTTATTATAGGGGAACTATTAGTAAATGATTTGCACAAGGACCACTAACATGTTACAATTGTGGGAAACTAGATCGTGTTACAAAGGTTCACATTAAGCTAAATATTTTCTATGGGTATTCATTAAAATAAAACAATTGGACATCGCCTTCAATTGATTTGAGCAATAAAAAGAGAAGGTTATCAGTACAATAAACATTCTAACCATTGAACCTAGAGAAATGGAAATAATGATTTTCCCTGCTGAGGTCATTGTGACAAGGGGAGACATGCAAACAAGTAAGATTAAGAAAGTGTGCCCGAGAGTATCAAGATTTGATCATAGTAAACATAAATAATAATGCACAAAGCAATCATAGAATTTGTGATGAACAAGGATTTGATAAGCTTCATATTGAAGTATCCAAATGAGAAGGATGCAATAGCGAGAGTTCAACAAATAATGTGAGTGATTTACGGTGTTTGTATTAGATATTGGATAATGAGAATTTTTTAAGGAATTTGTGAGGAGCTCCAATGAAATGAATTATTACATTAGATGATAGTTTTATGATCAATACACCTCTCCATGAGAAAAATGTGAGATGTGAAAAAACAATGAAGAGTAGAATAAGCAAAGAGTCTGGATTAAATGTGTTTGTTGGATGTCATGATTTGAGAGATATAATGCATGCACTAGGGTCTCATGTATATATTCTTCCTAATAAATCATCGAAAATTATGGGAATGTCAAAACTTGTATTTTCTCCCTCTGAGTTGAAACTTGCAAATCAACATCATATCTACCCACATGAAGATTAAAAGATGTAGACATGGAATTTGACTGTAAAAATACTTATATAGACTTTAAATTCATTGAGACCAAGGATAAAAAGGACACTTCTTTGATGCTCTTAGGGATATGTTGAAGATCCAATAATTATGTTGTCTTGAATTTGACGCGTAGTAAAGTATCCTTCGGATCGACTAGAATGAGAGTCATACAACCTTTGGGCCCCTTTCATGGCATGGAATATGTTGAGCATCTCGATGACCTGGACATTAGTGTATTGGAAAACATTTACAATATCACATTTCATTAAGAAAATTATATCAACCCACAACTAATAAAGATTTGAGTTAGAGAAGTCTGTGTTCATATGAAATAAACTCTCATGCATTTATGAGTGAGTGGTAAAATGGGGATTGTGAAGGTTTATCGAGCTATCAGAAAATATGTATTTCAATGCATTCTTGATTTCCATGGGAAAAATGTTCCCATTTAAGTGAGAGTCGACACATTAACCATTACATTAAAAATAAAACTTACTTGTTAATGAGTGAGCTATAGAGACAATCTTAAAAAATGGGATGATAACTAAACCACCATACACCTAAAGTTTTTGGTGTTAGAACATATAAAGAAATAATAGATGTTTCACAATCACAATAACACAACTAATCCTTATTTATCTCATTGAGCATCCACCATGTAACCACATACAACATAATGAGTTTCACAAAGCTCATTTGTCACCCATCTCCAAATCAATGCTCATTATTTAGGATCATAAGACATTCATATGGTTGAACAAGGCCAATATTCACTTGTATAAATTTAGCATAATCTAGATTAGTCTCTATGAAGGATTTTTCTCATCCAATGATAGAGGAGGCATGATGAGGTGACACAAGGGTTGTAACATCTCCCTTGTCCTATTTGTCAATGGATGAGAATGAGGTTACATTGGTTAAATGAAATTCAAAGCAATCTTGAGGAAAAAATTTGTCAACCTTAGCTTCTTCTAACTACAAAATTTCACAAATTTTGTATTTGGGCCCAAATATTTAGTACACAAGAAAATTGAATTTACAATATATATACATACACAATGAAAAACGAGTAACAAATGATGGAGTGATTTTTGAAATGCATGGATTTCATGGAACGATTTTTAATGCATGGGCCCGACTTAAATATAGTCAAGGGCACCTTTTCCTGACCTATTATGACCTAAATTCATGACTATTTAATTAATTATTAATTATTTATAACAATATTATAGGGCACAAATTTGTCTATATGGATCAATGAGACCCTTGGTACTCCATAATGCTACCTCCATTGAGAAAGAGTAGAAATAATGCCAATGTTATCCTCTTTGGCATTTTCATCCAACCAATCTAGATGTGTTCTAAGATGCTAAACCCTTTGACACTAGAATAAGAAAATCATTTAGAGTGCAAGCATTGGGTTTTTCTTGTTATAGGATTCTTCAAGTTTTGTGGTCGACTTGGATGACCAAGAGTCTTGAGCAATGAGTTTCCTAGTCATTTCCTTGAGGGGAGGTATATTGGAAGGGGGTTACTCCCTACTTTTCAATGATTGAGGTGATGTGTTTATTTAACATTGATGCCATAGAGGTTATTTAATTAATCACAACTTGGAGAAAATAATAGATTTATCACTCAAAAATTCCTTGTGAAGGATTTGAATCCAAAGTCCACTAGGGTCATTGTTGACTTAATTGTCTCATTGAACTTGAGCTTCATTAACTAGTTATATAGGAATTGCAGTGGGTTTGGATTGACTCTAAGAAGACAATGATGTATTTTGTTGTATAACATTTGACATTTGAAACATTTATAAATAAAATCAATATGCATGACTAACTATGTGATCATCATACCCCCCACTCAATTTAAGAAAAAATTCTTCCAATCCTTGGATAGGTTCCCTAAGATAAATATCTCTCCTAGGGCCAAGGAATGAATCATGATAATTAAAGATCCAAATTGGGCCAAATATATGGTTTATAAAGGCTAAAGATTCATTTAAAGGATAATAAATTCTACCCATATAGGGCAATGGAATTGTGTAGTCAATTCAATCAAGAAGTCCTCTCACTAGCAGGAAAAGACAAATAATATATTGTGATAGACCAACATGATATGAGAAACAATGAAGGCAACATGGTTTTTATATAGAAACATAAAAATGAAAAATCCTTTATGGTAGGCTATTAGCGATAACCACGTGGTTTCTATAACACTTTCATCCAATTCTTAATCGTGGCATATGAGGACATGCCACTATTGAAGGAACCAAGCAATATGTGCATTTTGTAATAAACAAAGAAAACACCTTTCTTGTAACCATAAATATTAATGAGATTTTCCTCAAGAGAAATATACTTACCTTAGTACAAACCTCATGAGCAAATTTTTGGGGTTGCTTCAATGGACCATCTCACTCCTCTTTGGAAATAGGGTTGCTTTGCAAGACAAATGTTGAGTTCAAATTATATTATTCAACCTAGGGTGCTAGACAAGCCATAAATGGGTCACATAGGTCTAGTGGCGAGCAATAAGCCACATAGGGTGTTACGAAACCAGCTCAAGAAAAGATAGAAAAGATAGATCAACGCCTTAGAATTCAGCCTCTTCGAGGGGGCAACCTCCTTTACATTACATAAATGAACAATTCTTCGATGATACAAATGACAAAACCTCCTTTCTATATATAGGAGTCTAAGGAGTCACAATATAATCCAGCCGACCTAACAATAATAATATAAAGCCACAAAAATAACAATAGAGGGATTCTATGGGGCACAGAAATAACAATATGGGGGTAATAGGGGCACAACAATATAAATAAGGGGTATAACTACAATAGTAATGGGGTAATCACTAGTATTATAGGGACCCAACATGCCCCTCTCCTTCAAAAAGTGTTGTCCTCAACGCTTGAGTAGTTCTGGATACTTCTGCATAAAATTCTCATCCTCCCATGTGGAATCTTCAGCGGATAAGTTCTTCCACTTGATAAGATACTCTGAAATTGATCGATTTCGTAGCTGTCGAGTTCTTGTTTCTGTGACTGCTTCCGGTTCCAATATAATTTTTCCTTCCTCGTCAAGTTCTGGCAATATTGTTTGAATTGGGAGCTTGTCACCTATAACCTTCTTTAAACATGAAACATGGAAAACTGGGTGCAATCGAGAAGCTGCAGGAAGCTCCAATTTGTATGCCATAGTACCAATCTTTTGCAACACCTTGTACGGACCATAATACTTTGGTGATAATTTATTATCCTTCTTAGCTTGCTTTAGGGACATTTGCTTATATGGTTGTAGCCGTAGGAATACCCAATCACCTACATCAAAACTTCTTTCACTGCGATGTTGATCTGCCTGTTGTTTCATTCTATTTTGTGCCAACACGAGGTTATCCTTTAAGAGTTGGAGGACTTGTTGTTGATGTTCGATGTGATGTTCCACTGCCTGAACCTTAGAATTTTCTCTTAAATATGATGTGATGGATGGTGGTTGATACCCATAAAGTGCCATAAATGGGGTCATTTTTGTTGCTGTATGGAAGGAAGTGTTATACCACCATTCAGCCAGAGGCAACCATTTGACCCATTGTGTCTGTTTATCATATACAAAGCAACAAAGATATCCTTCCAAACATTTGTTTACTATCTCAGTTTGCCCATCAGATTGAGGATGATAAGATGAGCTATGAGCTAACTGAGTACCAAGACAAGAAAATAATTCTGTCCAAAAATTTCCAGTGAAAATGGGATCTCTGTCACTTACAATAATCTTTGGGTTTCCATGTAGCTTTTGAACTGTTTCCATAAATGTAGTAGAAACTGTACTGGCTTTAAATGGATGTGATAATGCACAAAAGTGTGCATACTTGGTAAGTCTGTCAACTACCACCATGATGACACTCTTTCCCTCAGACTTGGGTAAACCTGTGATAAAATCCATTGAAACCTCCTCCCAACGTTGGCTTGGAATGGATAAAGGTTGTAATAGACCCGGTGTCTTAATTGTTTCAACTTTATTTTGCTGGCAAACCAAACATTCCGCCACAAACTTTTGAATATCTGATTTAAGGCCATCCCAAAAAAATTCCTTCTTAACCCTGTGGTAAGTTTTTAAAAATCCTGAGTGCCCTCCTAAGGGAGAAGTGTGCAATTCCATAAGAATCTTTTGTTTTAGCTGGGAATTCTTACAGAGGTATAAGCGATCTTTGTACCATAACGAATCATTTTGCCAGCTAAATGTATCAGAAGTACTGGAATCTTGTTGTAGCTTTCGAATAAGTGCCCACACTTCTTCGTCATTCTTCCATTCCTCCCTTGCTTCGTTTATCCAATCTGGTTGGATAATAGAAATGGCACACAACAATGCTTCCACATCCTCATCCTTTCTTGAGAGTGCATCTGCCACCACATTTTGCTTCCCTTTTTTGTAGATGATTTCAAAGTCATAACCCAACATCTTTGTGACCCACTTTTGTTGCTCTTCAGAGGATAATCTTTGTTCTAAAAAGTATTTAAGGCTATCATGATCCGTTTTTACCTTGAAGTGTCTTCCCATTAGGTAGGGTCGCCATTTCTTAAGTGCATGGAGTATTGCCAACATTTCCTTCTCATAAATAGCTTTGCTTAAAAACTTTCCCTTGATTGGACGACTTTCAAAAGCAATGGGTCTTTCATCTTGCATTAGAACAGCACCAATTCCATTTCCTGAAGCATCACATTCCACAATAAAGGTTTTTGTGAAGTCCGGTGTAGCTAAGACCGGTGCTTGGCACATTGCCTCTTTAAGATGTTCAAAGGCCTTTGTTGCTTCCGGAGTCCATGAAAATGAATCTTTCTTCAATAATGTTGTTAGAGGTGCTGCTATTCTCCCATAATTCTTAACAAACTTGCGATAATACCCTGTCAACCCAAGAAATCCTCGCAGATGCTTTATGGATGTGGGGATTTTCCATTCCTTAATGGCTTTAATTTTGCTAGGGTCTACCTTAACTCCTTCATGAGATACAATATGACCCAAATATTCCACCTCCTGGACTCCAAAGAAACATTTGGATCTTTTTGCATATAATTGTTTCTCCTCCAATAGTTGTAGCACCCTGTCAACATGTTCAACATGATCCTTCCAAGACTTGCTGTAGATTAGTATATCATCAAAAAATACTAACACAAATTTTCTAAGGAATGGTTTGAAAATTGAATTCATCAAACCTTGAAATGTTGAAGGTGCATTGGTAAGGCCAAAAGGCATGACCAAAAATTCATAATGACCCTCATGAGTTCTAAATGCCGTTTTCGGAATGTCTTCAATCTTCATTCTGATTTGATGATATCTCGAACGAAGATCCAACTTGGTGAAGTAAATTGATCCATGCAATTCATCCAGTAATTCATCAATAACAGGAATGGGGAACTTATCTTTAATAGTGAGCTTGTTGAGCTCCCTATAATCCGGACACATGCGCCATGATCCATCCTTCTTGTGCACCAATACTACTGGAGCTGAGAAAGAACTTTGACTTGGTTGAATTATACCAGCCTCTAGCATTTCTGCAACCATACGTTCAATTTCACTTTTGACATAGGGATATCTGTACGGCCTGATGTTTGGAGGAACACTTCCTGGAATCAGATGAATAGCATGATCATGATCACGCATAGGTGGGAGACCCTTGGGAGTCTCAAATACCTTGGAATGATTGTCCAGGACTTTTTGGAGATATGGAGAAATAGATGATTCCAATGTGGAAACATCTAACGTGCATAATTGTGCAATTACACCTCTTTGCTCCTTTTTTAGAAGCTTTGTCATACCATGAGAGTTGATTATCTTTCCTGGTTTCCCTGCAATACCCCTTAATTCAACTTCCTTTCCTTCCGTAGAAAATTTGATGAAAAGTTCTTGAAAATTAAAAGCTATTGTACCCAAGGATTGTAGCCATTGGACTCCTAGTACAACATCCGCACCTCCCATTGGAATGGAAAGCATTGGGCTAGTCAATACATATTCTCCCATGGATAGCTTGATATTATGGCACTTTCCAGAGCAATTTATTGTTCCTCCATTTGCAATCATCACTTGACACTCTGGTGCTGGATATAGGAAGCAATTCAATTCTTTTGCTACCCTACAATGAATAAAATTGTGGGTGCTTCCTGAATCAATCAACACTATTACCTTTTTCTTCTTGATTTGTCCTTCTATCTTAATGGTTTGAGGAGTGGTAATTCCTGCCAATGCATTACAAGATATGGTCGGATTTATTTGTTCTTCATCTAGGCTTTGTTCCTGGAGTATATATTCTTCTTTTGACCTTTCTTGCTCCTTTTCTTCTTCCTCTTCACAATCTATGTAAATAATTTCTTCTCAGCACACTTATGACCTTTAGTGTATTTGCTATCACAACTGTAACAAAGCCCTTTTGCTCTTTTTTCTTCCAATTGTTGTGGTGTCAACCTTATAGGTTGTGGAAGACTAGGGGCAACAACACTTCCGTCTTTATAGTTGTGAGTGGTATGCTTCCTGGTTGCCATAATTTTGCTTTCCATTTTTCTTGCTAACCTGAATGCCTTCTCTAATGAATCAGGTTCCCAAAGGCGAACATCATGTTGGATATTATCCTTTAAAGACCCTATGAACACATCAATCCTATGCTCCTCTGGAATATCTTTTACCCTTATGTTCAATTTTTGGAACTCCTCAATGTGCTCCATTACTGAACCCTTTTGTTTGAGACTTATCAATTGGCTAAAAAAAGTGTTGCTTTTTGTATCTTCATAATGTGCTATCAATTCTTCCGTAAAAATTGCCCAAGTAATAAATTTTTTACGAGAACAAAGCCATTGATACCATACAAACTGATTTGGTTCCAAATATACAGTTGCCATACGTACCTTTTGTGCGTTTTGCACATTATTGAGATCGAAGAATTGCTCTATTTGTAATATCCATGTGGCGGGATCCTTGCCATCAAACTTCCTCATATCGATTTTTGGAATATGGTGATTCTTCGATCCAACATTCGCGTCTATGGAATCATGATTAACATTTCTTTTGTTCTCATCATGAGTTTCCTTTACTACCTTTTCACCATTAGTGACCCTTTCTTGTAGCAACTTCTTCAATTCTTCCATGTCTGTCTTCAAATCTATCTTCAAATCTGCCATGTCTCTCTTCAAATCTGTCTTCGACTCATCCATCTTAGCTTCCATGCCCTTTATCTTAGATTCCACGCCATTTACCTTAGATTCCACGCCACTTATCTTAGCTTCCACGCCACTTATCTTAGCATCTGTTAACTTTTGTGAGCGTGACATTTGTTGCACTTGTTCTTGTAATTTTGATATATCATGTAGCATTTCTTCCTCTTCTTCATGAGTCATGCTAGAGCTTTCAGGTTCCTTACTAGGTGTTTGCATTTTCTTTCCTCGGGGCATCAGTTACCAATAATAATGCTTTACTATGCCCTTTGAATTCCGTTAAACCAAGCTTACACAAAAATTAAAAAAAAAATTACACACCTTTTTTCACTTTATAGAAGCCTGATATTGAATCTGATGTATCTCTGTAATTTCGGATCATCTAGTTCTGAAATTGCTACTTGTAGTAGCCTTCTGTGTCCTCTTTTCAATGCCACAAGTTTGAGCCAAATTGGATTCTCCAAGGAAGAGTTATGTGAAATCTCCCACAGTGACTTGCTTTTAGACTGATTCAGTAGAGCGAACTTGTACGACGTGCCACGAGTCACTGTTTCAACCTTTGAATCTGAAACACACACACAAGAAACTACAGTCCGTCCTCTTTCTGCACCTTCTTACGAAATTTCAATCCGATCCCCAGAGAGAAATTTATGACGATTTTCTCCAGGTCACCTGTTTTGAATGTAATTCAGGAGTCTGCAAAAAGACCAACTTCCTTAGATCATATCTCCACAAATATCGCGTGGAAAGCTCTGAAATTCGGACCCCAGGTTCAGCGCAATTTCTTCTCAAATGGGTTTTTTTTGCGACTTCTGAAACGTCACAGAAAAAAAGTTATAGTGAAAATTCCACGATGACCTGTTTGGAGCAGCGAAACCCTAGAATCCAAAGCTCTGATACCAAATGTTATGAAACCAGCTCAAGAAAAGATAGAAAAGATAGATCAACGCCTTAGAATTCAGCCTCTTCGAGGGGGCAACCTCCTTTACATTACATAAATGAACAATTCTTGGATGATACAAATGACAAAACCTCCTTTCTATATATAGGAGTCTAAGGAGTCACAATATAAACCAGTCGACCTAACAATAATAATATAAAGCCACAAAAATAACAATAGAGGGATTCTATGGGGCACAGAAATAACAATATGGGGGTAATAGGGGCACAACAATATAAATAAGGGGTATAACTACAATAGTAATGGGGTAATCACTAGTATTATAGGGACCCAACATAGGGCCAACTAAGATAGTGAGAGGAGGGATTGATGTGATGAGCATGGTGCAAGACCAATGATTTTTGTAGTATAAGTTCAGGGATATGCACCTTGTTTAGTTGTTTTTATGCTTAATAATTTATTTAGAAAAGAAAGGATCATACCTTTGTAAGCCCGTGGAAACTCCTCCTACTACAATCAAGCTCATAATACCTTGGGAAGCCTTGTTAAAAATTGAATTTTACCAGTTTTCCTCTAAAAGACCCAAATTTATTGGGATCCAAAATCAATCCTTATTAATTATCATCATCCAAAATATCTCTCTATTTAGAGTTAGAAGCTCAAAATAGGGAGACATAACCCACATTATTTGAGGCAAATTGAAAATCATAATAAGGAGTTGTACGACATACCTTTGGAGGAAGGTTCATGATTTGGGTCCACTAGCAAAAGGGAAAAACATCACAATACTAGTGGAAACTCATGAACATAGAGGTTTGGAAACTTAGGAAATTTAGGGACACAAAATATGGTCCATTTAAGACTAGGTATTAAGTAATCATAGTTGATAGGGGTGATTCCATGCATCATAAAGCAAGAGTTGTAAGACAATGTAAAGATGAAGAAGATGTATAAAGATAATCAATATGTTTGACTCAAAATACAAGAGTCAAACACTAGTATATTTTTGGACACATGGTAATCTAACCCCTAAGAATCAAAGTCTTATAAGATACAAAGACTAAACAATGAAGAGTCACACCATCACCTATTAAGAGACATAATATACTTTAAGAAAAAATACAACATAATTCTAGTGGCAGAGTTTAATTGAGAGCAAGGAACCTCCAAATGAGATTTTTTTATTATATAAAGTACACAACTAATACAATTGATTGAAGATGAAGGAATTTGGAAAAGGGAATCAATAAATGGTGACAAGGAAGTCACACACATTGGAAAAGAGATTCCAAACTTATGCAAGGCACACAACATCATCATATGTCATGGCCTAAAGTCAGAGAAAGGGTCAAGGGAGGCCATGTGTCACACATAATGATCAAAGTCTAGTAGATTACATAATCATTTTATCAAACATAATGAAAAGATAACATCTTTCATAATTTGCAATTCACAATAATAGATATCCTTAGACCATGACCCATTCTTCAAAAAGGAGGTTGGGGAGACACTATAACAAGACAAAATACCGTCAAATGTAATAGTTTTTTTCACCACAAATGATGCAAAATTATCTAGGGCATAAACTGAAATGATCCTCTATTAATTGGGTCTTTGAACAAAACCAACAAAATAACTCATATATGCAAGGAGCTAACAAAGGGTATTCAAACATTGTTGGAAAGACGCAAAACAAGTAAATAAGGGACGATGAAGAGTGAAAGGTGATAAGGGAAATGAACATGAGAAACAAGAGTAAAGTGAAACTCATTTAATATAAGTTGATTGTGAACAAGCAAAAGGGTAAATTTGCAAGGTTAAAACAATTAGACATGACAAAGACAACAAAGGAAAACCCAAAAGCATTTCAGAGGGAATTGTAGATTGAAAACAATTAGTAGCCAATGAAATCACATTAGTCTAATGACAACATTATGTTATGAATTCGTATCAAAATCTTGCAGAGAGAAGGAAACCATTAGAAATTATTACTGAGGAAGAAGCTCCATGAAAGATGATGTTCATGAGGATATAAAAATATGGCATTGAAAAAAGTAAAATACATTGAAGTGCTACAAGTAAAATCTCTAAAATTGGCAAATGAATCCATCAACTAACACATCGTAACCTTACTCAATAAGATGAGCAAAGAGGGGTTCCCAAATAGACAGGAAACAAGTTTCATTTTTTTCACATCTTCAAAAGGGAGACAAAAGACAACATGGGGAAATGCAAATCACCATGGTCAACCCAATGCTTGCCAAGCTTATAGAAGGTATTATGGAGAAGAACATGAGCAAATGGGTAATTAAAATAGACAAAATACCCAAAGGAAAAGCCTTTTTATGATCGAAGCACTCCATAATCGACAATTGCACCACATTTCATTGAATAATGAAAAATACTTAAGACAACAAAGGAGAATAATTATGTTACTATTTTGTTGATTTCAAAATGAACTGTCATACCATCCCAAGGGAGAAACAATGGGAAATGTTGACAAAAATGAAGACTCTAACTCGTTGGAGGAAAGAAATTCACATGTTATATGAGCAAGTAAAAGCTAAAATTAAAATTATATAGAGTCTTTTAGAGAGCTTTCGCTATAACATCAAGGCAAAACAAGGTTGCCTCTCACTTTCGCTATAACATCAAGGCAAAACAAGGTTGCCTCTCTCACCAACAGTAATTGATTTGTATATTTATGAAAAAGGAGTGGATAAACATGAATGGTGGGAGAGGGGTGAACATAGTGAGGATTAACATAAATATTTTGTTGTATGCAAAGGATTTGACACTAATAACCAGGACAATATACACTTACATGATCACCTAGAGGTCTTAGAGTCCTTTTCAATGGAGGTTGGGATAAATGTGAACATAAGTAAAACCACATTAGTAATGTTATTGCTAAAAAAATAACAAAATAACCACAAATAATCTTTGAAGGCAAGCTAATGGATATAACCCTAAACTTAAATATTTGGGACGATATTCCAATGACAAGCTAATGTGGGACACACAAATTGTGAGAACACTACAAGGAGGGTGGAAATTATTCTTCATGAAGTAAAATAGAAGTAGGACAACTAAGGTTTGTCACTAGTAAATTCTACACTCCTTGTTTTAAATGGTTGTTACCCCAAGACTCCTTTATGGATGTGGAGTGTAAGCAAATTGAGCAAGTATAAAAACACCTTATAATGTGTTATGAGAGAGTTTAAAACAACACTTCATTAGGAGAGTCTTTTAGCGGAAACAAGATTATACTTAATAGAGTTAGAGGCATGAAGAAAATTGACTTTGCATAAACAAAAAAAAATGGTAGCCATGGACACTAATATAATGCCAGTAAAATCAATGAGGTGAGCTAAAATGTTAGGTCCCTATACTACTAGTGTAACCCCTTATTGTTATTAGTACAACCCCCTTATTATATTGTTGTGCCCATGTAGTCCCCATATTGTTATTATTCTGCCCCAAAGAAGCCCACTATTATTATTATTATGCCCTTACATTATTATTGTTATGTCAGCTCTGATTATATTATGACCCCTAGACTCCTATATATAGAAAGGAGGCCTTGTCATTTGTATCATCCAAGAATTATTCATTTGTGTGATGTAAAGGAGGTCGCCCCCTTGAAGAGCCCTATTTCTAAGCCGTTATCTTTTCTATCTTTTTGTGAGTTGGTTTCATAACATTTGGTATAAGAGCTTTGGATTCTAGGGTTTCGCTGCTCCAAACAGGTCATTGTGGCATTTTCGCTATAACTGATTTTATGCAATGTTTCAGAAGCTAAAAAAAAACCATTTGAGACGAAATCTTGTTGAACCTCGGGTCCGAATTTGAGATTTTGTCTTGCTATATTTTCGGATATATGATTTGAGGAAATTAGGGTTTTTGCAGACTCCCGAATTACATCCTAAACAAGTGACATTGGGAAAGTTGTCATAATTTTCTCTCTGAGCATCAGATTGCAATTTCGTAAGAAGCTACAGAAAGAGGATGAACTATAGTTTTATGTGTATCATTTTCAGATCCGAAGGTCGAAATAGTGACACTTGGTACTTCACACAAGTTTGCTCTTCTGAAAAGGTATATAATCAGGTCATCTCGAGAGATTGTGCATAACTCTTTCTTGGAGAATCCAATTTCAATAAGAGTGTGGCATTAGAAAGAGGAAACATAGGGCTACTACAGGTCGCGATTTCAGAATTGGGAGATCCGAAATTATAGAGTTATAGTTGTTTCAAGATTGAGCTCCTAAAATTAAGAAAAGGCGATATGGGGAAGTTTGATGGCAAGGATCCAGTAAATTTGATACTACAAATGGAGCAATATTTTGATCTACATGAGGTGCAACTGTTACAAAAGGTACGTATTGCATCTTCATATT
The DNA here is from genome assembly GCA_031772625.1 of Pinus tabuliformis. NCBI lineage: Eukaryota > Viridiplantae > Streptophyta > Pinopsida > Pinales > Pinaceae > Pinus > Pinus tabuliformis. The sequence continues at coordinate 623,599,092 of CM062814.1, read as the reverse complement.
TGGAACCAGATCAATTTTTATGTTATAAAGGACTTTGTTCTTGTAAACCACTTGTTACGTGGTCAATTTTCACAGAGGAAATGATAACACATTATGAGGATACAAAGAGAAACACCTTCTTTAGCCAATTGATAAATCTCAAACAAAAGTGTTCAATGGCAGAGCACATTGAGGGCTTTCAAAAATTGAATATAAGGGAAAATGATATTCCAGAGAAGAAAAGGATTGATGTCTCCATAGGGACTTTAAAGGATAACATTCAACATGAGGGTCGTCTTTGGGAACCTGATTCATTGGAGAAGGCATTGAGGTTGGCAAGAAAAGTGGAACGCAGAATTATGGCAACAAGGAAGTCTACCCCTCACAACTATAAATATGGAAGTGTTGTGATCTGAATTTGAAACTACTTGAAATTTGTTTGCAAGGTATTCAATTCAGAATTAAACATGTTTAAAAGATTTCCATGTCTTGCGGAAAGAAAACACATGAAATTTTCAGCTGTTCATGACCCATTCAAGCATAGCAGAGTTATTTCTTTTTACTATTTTAACACATTAAAATGAATTTGCTCTGCAAAATAAATCAACCACAAATGCAAAAGAAGTTGATAAAGCAGTTCACCCCCTCCAGGGCTACGTCTGCTGGGTCCAAAGCTCCCAACCGGGCTTGTCCTTGTTTTTATTAAATGCTAAAATTGAAAATACAGCTAAATAGAAGCATATACAGGTGAAATAGATGGAAAAAATGGATTCAGAACACTTGAATCCTTCAGGATTGACTATTGGATCACCTCCAATGGATACCTGCAACCCTATACAGTCTTCACAAAACTGGGCCCTAGTGGCTCCTAGAACTTTCATGGCTCCAAAACCTCTGCAAATGACCTCAGATGGCTGTAAGACCTACACCAATGGCTTCAGAAGGTCGAAAATACCCAAAAAAAAAAAAAAATCGTCCAAAACCGACTTTCCTAGCCAAAGTTATGGCCATTTAAAGTTTCTCCAGTTTGCCCCTAGAAAAACTCCAACTAACTTTAGTTAACTCCAGTTAGCTCCGCCAAATTTGGCACTCCTGCCAAAATTCCGCCAACTTAACTGCAGTTACATTTAATGTTTGGTGGTTGCCTCAGATTTCGTGCCCGGCGGAATATTCCTTTTTTAATGTTTTTTTGAAAAATTAAAATTTCTAATGTTATGGACAAATTCTTCTTTTTGCCATAACTTCCTCATACAGCGACCGTTTTTCGAACCGTTTGCGGCGACGGAATTGGGAAGACGAGCACTTTCTAGTCATTCAACTTTGAACCAGTTCTAAGCACTTTAAATTTTGAGCATTTTACGACACTTAGGACATGAGCACCTGATCACGCCTCCCCATTGGGAAGCTTTTGGACCCCAAAAGCCTTCAACTACCTGTTAAAGAGGTAAGGGTACAGCTCCCTCACTCTGTCCACCTCCATCCACTTTGCCTTGTTCGGTTTGCTGCCTTTGAAACCAACCCGAACATAATCTACACTGCCCCTCCTTGAAGTGCGTGTCCTTTGGTCAAGGATTGTATCTTCTTTCAGCTCATCTAAGAATTCTGGCGAGAAATCTTCTATAGATGGCAGCTGAACGGCATTTTCATGATCAGCAATCAAAGGAGGTTCATACAAACGTAAGTTCTCCACATTGACAACAGAATACATTTGCATGTAGGAAGGAAAATCTAATTGAAAAGCATTATTTTCAACCTTCTTGAGGATTTTGAATGGACCATAACGAATAGGCTTTAGCTTTTTACCTTCTCCTTGCATCCTTTCCTTACTAATGTACATCCATACCTCATCTCCTTCTTGAAACTTATGATCGACTCTATGCTTGTCGTGTCTTTCCTTGTATTTTCCTTGACTCTTCTCAAGTTGTTCTTGAATTTGCTAATGTATTTGCTGAATTCTTTCAATGAATGAACGAGCTTTGTCAATGTCACTATGTCCCTCAATGGCAACATCTTTCTCAAGAATGAAATCAAGAGGTGATTTTGGCAAGTAACCAAAACAAGCTTCAAACGGTGAGGTGTTTGTGGAAGAGTGCTTGGCACGATTGTAAGCATGCTGTATGTAGTGCAAATGTTCATCCCAAAGATTGGGATGCTTGCTGCAATAACCTCTCAAGAGGTGCACAATGGTTCTGTTCACAACTTCGGTTTGTCCATCTGTTTGTAGATGGAAAGCAGTACTTTTCTTCAACTTTGTGTCCATCATCTCCCATAGGTTGGACCAAAAATTCCCCACAAATATGGAATCCCTGTCACTAATAATGGAAGTAGGCAAACCAAAGTGAATCCATACATGATGAAAAATAATTCAGCAGTTTGTTCAGCAGTTATAGTTTTCTTACAAGGCATAAGTATACACATTTTGCTGAAACGATCAACTACTACATATAAATAATCATGTTGCTTTCTAGATTTTGGCAAACCTCCTACAAAATCCATAGAGATGCTCTCCCATGGTCTAGAAGGTACCGGCAAAGGAGTATACAAACCAAGCTTCCTGTTGCTAGGCTTGCTTGTAGCACATAATGAACAACCTCTTATGAACCTTGAAACAGAATCTACCATGCGAGGCCAATAACAATACCTCTGTAGATGTGCAACTGTTTTGCTCACACCAAAATGGCCAGCAATAAGAGAAGAATGAGCTTCTCTTATGACATTTATCCTCTCCCCCTGTGGTATACACAACTTGCCCAAATGAAACAGCAAATTGTTATGCATGTGATAGTCATTTTCCTCTACATGATTCCCTTTACTCAAGTTAGCATACACATCTTTAAAGTCATCATCAGATGCATATTGTTCTATGTAACTATCATGTACAATGGAAGCATTCTTAAGTAAAGTAATAGCACCAATAATAGGCCTTGAAAGCATATCAGCAACCTTATTCAAAGTACCTTTCTTATACCTTATTACCAAATGGAACTGTTGCAAGAAGCCCATCCATCTGAAGTGTCGTGACTGTTGTAACTTGCTTTGTGATTGCAAGTACTGTAAGGGCTGATGGTCGGTATGTATAACAATTTCTTTGCCCATCAAGTAGTGTTTCCACTTTTTGACGCTTTGTACCAACGCATACAACTCCTTATCATATGTAGGATAATTTACAACAGCACCATTAAAAGTTTCAGAATGAAAAGCAATAGGCTTACCATGCTGTAGAAGAACTGCACCCATAGCATAATCACTAGCATCAGTTTGTATCTCAAATGGCTGTCTCAAATTCGGTAATGCAAGGACTGGAGCTGAACTAATCTTCTCTTTCAAAGATTCGAAAGCTTTTTGTTGCTTGCCTCCCCATTGGAAAGCATTCTTCACACTTGTCACTGCATGCATAGGAGCTGCTATAAAAGAGAAGTTAGAGATAAACTTCCTCCAATATTGAGCTGCACCCAAAAAACTTCTTACCTCTGTTATGGATTTGGGAGTAGGCCACTTCACAATAGCCTCAATCTTAGCAGGATCAATTCTCAAAGCACCTCCTCCTACTATGTGTCCCAAATAAACCAAAGAAGTCTTTCCAAATTCACACTTTGACATTTTAAGAAATAACTGATTCTTCTTCAAAACATCAAGTACTTTCCTAACATGCATGACATGATCTTCTCTAGACTTGCTGAAAATTAAGATGTCATCTAAGTAGACAATAACGAAATCATCAAGAAAAGGACGCAAGACATCATCCATTACCCGCATGAAAGTTGCAGGTGCATTGCACAAACCAAACGGCATCACAAGCCACTCAAAGAGTCCTTGTTTGGTTTTAAAGGTTGTCTTCCAAATGTCACTTTCTTCAATTCTTACTTGATGATATCCACTGCGCAAGTCTAGCTTAGTGAAATATCGAGCATCTTTCAGCTGGTCTAGCAAATCATCTATCCTTGGGAGTGGGTAACGATTCTTTACCGTTATCTTGTTCAAGGCCCTGAAATCAACACACATACGCCAAGTGCCATCTTTCTTTGGAATGAATACAATCGGTGACCCACATGGCGAAGTACTTGGCCTTATGAAACCCTTGTCCAACAAGTCCTTGATTTGCTTCTTTATTTCAGCATTCTCCATAATAAACATGCGGTACATGCCTATGTTTGGAAGAGGACAATCTGGATGCAAATGGATTTCATGTTGAATCTCCCTCTTAGGAGGCAAACCTGTGGGCTCCTGAAACATCTCATGATATGCATCAACTACATCATACAGATATGATTTAAGTTTTGGATCACAATTGTCAAATGACTCATGATTCACATCAACCTTGGGCTTAATCATAAGAAGAAAAAAATTCTTACTTGAATTGACCAGCCTTTTTACCTGTCCTGCATTCACCATCACTATATTTGTCTTCTTGCGATGAGCTCTAACAATGAACTCCTTGCCATCTTTGAAAATATGATATTTGTTTTCATGGCGATGAAAGATAGCTTTCCTGTCAAACAAGTAAGGACTTTCCAAAACAATTCCTGCTATATCAAAAGGTACCACATCAAGTTCAACTGTGTCAATAAAATGTGCAGTAATTGCAAAGCGCAATGTGCACTTTCTTGAAACTTGTAAATTTGCATCCTTGCAAATCCATCCAAGTGGATATGGCTTCAGATGTGGAACGGTCTCAAGTTTAAGCTGCTTGACCAAGTCCTCTGATATAAGGTTTGCTTGTGACCCACTATCAAAAAGTGTGTCAATTTTAGTATGTTTTGAAATCACCCTCACATGAAACAGTTCAATTCTTTCTTCCTCATTAGGAGCTTGTACATGGCAGTTTGAGGTACTAGTGCTGGCTTGAGTTTCAATTTCTTTTCCCTTCAAGTTTTTCAAACCCATGGCTGCAATTTTGGTTTCATCACCTGAATCTTCCCCTAAATCTTGTGGTGTAGATGTAGTAGCAGCAGTTTTCTGTTTCCCTTTGGATTTGTTAAATTGAGGTCTTTTTTCAGGATATAATTTCCAACAGTTTTTCTCCTCATGGCCTGGTTTAGAATAGTGTTTACAGATCACTTTCTCACTCTCCTGTTTGACAGATGCATTCTTTTTGCCCTTTCCCTTGGAGGTTTTCTCTTTGTTTTTCCCCTTGGGGGGCTTGTTTCTACCCTCTTCAAATGTGCTTTTTCCCCTTGCCTCTAAATGGGTAGCTTGGACACAAACCTCGTTCAAGCTAGTAGGGTTAAACATCAAAATGGTGTGTCTAAGGTAGCTATGCAAGCCACCAATGTATTTCAGCAAGGTTTCTTGGGTCTGCAAATCTACCCCTAACAAGAGAGCTCTTCTCCTGAATTCTTGGGTGTAGTCTTGGACACTCTGACCCTTAAGTTGTCTAAAATTTTGCCAATTCATAATGGCCTTCTGCATGTGAGCAAGAGGATAAAACTGTTTTTTAATGGCTAACAGAAATTCAGCCCATGTTAAGGTAACCTTACCAAATTTCTTGATCTCCTCTTTAGTCTTGGCCTCCCACCAGACCAATGCTGCTCCATCCATTCTCAAAGAAGCCAACTGAATCTTTGTGGCATCATCATGCATATTCTGGATCCTCAAGTAAACTTCCAACTGCCTAATCCAGTTGTCAAGATTTTTTGCATTCACTTCACCATTAAACATAGGTAATTCGAATTTTACATCAAGCTTCAAAAAAGGACTTTTTCCAGAGGATCTATGCTTATGAACAGAAGAAGACGAGGATGAAGAGGAAGAAGGTGAAGATGGGGGTGGTGGATCACCATTTCCTCCATGTCCTTTCTTGGAATGATCATCATCCTTCTTACCTCCTGAAGAGCCCTCCCCTTCATGTGGATGTTTGGACCCTTCTCCAACCAATTTCTCATTTCTTTCTTGGTACAATATCCTCACCATTTCAGTGAGGTCTAAGAAAGCCTTTCTGAAGACTCTTTCTTCTTCTCTTGGATCTGTCTCTATAGGAATTTCTTCTTCATGTTCAGACATCCTTGAAGCTTCTGCTGAGACTCTTGAGGGTGAAATTGAAGGTGGAGGTGATGGCTCTCTGGCCTTCCTTGACTGAGGATTCTCTCGTTCTCTAGTCAACTGTCCTTCCCCTCTTTTAAGTTTCAACCTGGTAAGCATCAATACTTTGCAAGACAGTTAGAAGATGTTTGCACAAAACCCTGAGCTCTGATACCAACTTGATCTGAATTTGAAACTACTTGAAATTTGTTTGCAAGGTATTCAATTCAGAATTAAACATGTTTAAAAGATTTCCATGTCTTGCGGAAAGAAAACACATGAAATTTTCAGCTGTTCATGACCCATTCAAGCATAGTAGAGTTATTTCTTTTTACTATTTTAACACATTAAAATGAATTTGGTCTGCAAAATAAATCAACCACAAATGCAAAAGAAGTTGATAAAGCAGTTCACCCCCTCCAGGGCTACGTCTGCTGGGTCCAAAGCTCCCAACCGGGCTTGTCCTTGTTTTTATTAAATGCTCAAATTGAAAATACAGCTGAATAGAAGCATATACAGGTGAAATAGATGGAAAAAATGGATTCAGAACACTTGAATCCTTCAGGATTGACTATTGGATCACCTCCAATGGATACCTGCAACCCTATACAGTCTTCACAAAACTGGGCCCTAGTGGCTCCTAGAACTTTCACGGCTCCAAAACCTCTGCAAATGACCTCAGATGGCTGTAAGACCTGCACCAATGGCTTCAGAAGGTCGAAAATACCCAAAATAAAAAAAAAATATCGTCCAAAACCGACTTTCCTAGCCAAAGTTATGGCCATTTAAAGTTTCTCCAGTTTGCCCCTAGAAAAACTCCAACTAACTTTAGTTAACTCCAGTTAGCTCCGCCAATTATGGCGGGTCCGCCAAATTTGGCGCTCCTGCCAAAATTCCGCCAACTTAACTGCAGTTACATTTAATGTTTGGGGGTTGCCTCGGATTTCGTGCCCGGCGGAATATTCCTTTTTTAATGTTTTTTTGAAAAATTAAAATTTCTAATGTTATGGACAAATTCTTCTTTTTGCCATAACTTCCTCATACGGCGACCGTTTTTCGAATCGTTTGCGGCGCCGGAATCGAGAAGACGAGAAATCTCTAGTCATTCAACTTTGAACCAGTTCTAACCACTTTAAATTTTGAGCATTTTATGACACTTAGGACATGAGCACCTGATCATGTTGTTTCTCCAAGCCTTCCACAACCTACAAGGTTGACACCACAACAATTGGAAGAAAAAAGAGCAAAAGCGCTTTGTTACAATTGTGATAACAAATACATTAAAGGTCATAAGTGTGTTGAGAAGAAATTATTTTACATTGATTGTGAAGAGGAGGAAGAAAATGATCAAGAAACGTCAAAAGAAGAGGATATACAGTAGGAACCAACCCCAGAGAAAGAAGAAATGAATCTGACCATATCTTGTAAAGCATTGACAAAAATTGCCACTCCTAAAACTCTCAATATAGAAGGACATATCAAGAAGAAAAATGTTTAAGAAGTGAAGGATCACATCGAGAAAGAAGAAATGAATCCAACCATATCTTGTAATGCATTCGCCGGAATTATCACTCCTCAAACTATCAAGATAGAAGGACATATCAAGAAGAAAAATGTTCAAGAAGTGAAAGATCACATCGAGCATCAAGAAATGAATCCGACCATATCTTGTAATGCATTGGAAGAAATTACCACTTCTCAAACTCTCAAGATAGAAGGACATATCAAGAAGAAAAATATTCAAGCAGTGAAATATGACATCGAGCATCATCAACAAGTTCTCCAACTTTTAAAGGATAATGCCACTTTGGTGCAAAATCGAATGAAATAATAGGCAGATCAACATCACAGGGAAAGAAGTTTTGATGTAGGTGATTCAGTATTTTTACGGCTACATCTCAAGCAAGCTATTTATGAAAAGGAAATGTTGGCAATATTACATGCACTTAAGAAAGGGCGATCTTACCTAATGGGAAGACACTTCAAGGTAAAATTGGATCGTGATAGCCTTAAATACGTTTTAGAACAAAGATTATCTTTAGAAGAACAAAAAAAAATGGGTCACAAATATGTTGGGTTATGACTTTGAAATCATCTACAAAAAAGGGAAGCAAAATGTTGTTGTAGATGCACTCTCAATAAAGGATGAGGATGTGGAAGCATTGTTTTGTGTTATTTTTATTATCCAACCAGATTGGATAAACGTAGCAAGGGATGAATGGAAGAAGGACGAAGAAGTGTGGCCACTCATTCAAAAGTTGTAGAAGATCCCAGTTCAAACAATATTGCCAGAACTTGACGAGGAAGGAAAAATCATATTGGAACCTGGAGCAGTCACAGAAACAAGAACTCGACAACTACGAATTAGATCAATTTTAGAGTATCTCATCAAGTGGAAGAACTTACCCGCTGAAGATTCCACATGGGAGGATAAGAATTTTATACATAAGCATCAAGAACTACTCAAGCGTTGAGGACAACACTTTTTTAAGGAAAGGGGCATGTTAGGTCCCTATACTACTAGTGTAACTCCTTATTGTTATTACTACAACCCCCATATTATATTGTTGTGTGCCCATGTAGTCCCCATATTGTTATTATTGTGCCCTTACATTATTATTGTTATGTCGGCTCTGATTATATTATGACCCCTTAGACTCCTATATATAGAAAGGAGGCCTTGTCATTTGTATTATCCAAGAATTATTCATTTGTGTGATGTAAAGGAGGTTGCCCCCTCGAAGAGGCTTATTTCTAAGCCATTGATCTATCTTTTCAATCTTTTTGCGAGCTGGTTTCATAACACAAAATGAAGGAAAAGACATAAAACTCATAATGAAGAAATTGGTTTGAAGAATGACATGTAGAAGAAAAAAGGTGTCACATCAATAAAAATATGTTTAAAAGAAATGTACAAGAATGTCATAGGAATGCAAAATGGAGAAAACATGAGAAAGAAAAACAACAATATTACATGGACAACTTAAATAGAGATGAAGAGATAAAAGTGTAAAGCCACTTAAATCATGACATTCTTTGGCATGGAAAACATCTAATAACACAACTTAGACCCAACTCACACAAATTGAGGCGTGAAATAAAAATATGGGAACAAACCAAGGAGTTGTGGGAAGAACAATTATGCCAAGCATATGGAAACGAGGGGTTAGAAATTGAATAACACTTTCTTCTAAACTAGCAAGATACTCACAAATAAGTGAGAGGAAAAATTTGCACACCAAACACCGAGAATTAACATTTCAAGAGGATCTAGTGAGAAGTACAAGATTGTTGGTTGAGAAAATTTTGTAGTTAAGAAATAGAGGGTGAAAGTAGAGTCAATAGGGCATTTAGACCTTGTTATAGAGAAAAGGGGACTAGAGTGAGTCGAGTACACTAAATCCATAATTTGGATCCGACCATTACACAGGTGACTATAGTTATCATCATTTCAAGCACGCTTCTCTTTAAAAATGCGCAAATGTTAAACCTTATTGTCCCATATGACTATCTCGACATTTGAAAAGTGTAATAAAATTGATTTATCTACATAATAACTATCATTAATGGACTTAGCCTAGGCAATTGAGATAAGTATTATCCTCCCAACAAATGTTCAATTCCCACAAGTGACATGTTGAGCTCTTAATAAGCATATTGTTTATTCTACTAATAACAAAACATTACATCAATTGTTGTCTGTCAATGGCCCGCCACAAGGGAAATCAAACCACTGACAACACAAAAGTTTATTAGTTTGCAAGGAGATGTTGTATAGAAGTTTGACAGAGCTAGACAAAATAACTAATATCTTTCTATTGGCGTCATAAGAGCCATCATACAAACCAAACAGAGAATTCTTATTAGAGTTATCTACATTAGTTCTACAATCCTTATCAAACTTACAATTGAACACCAAAATTAATTATTCATAAGAAAACTAGGTAGAATTGGAGGCATTGAACTCTATTGGTGTTAAAGTTTCAAGGTTGGGTTTGCTTGGTCCACGACTTCAAGCTACGACCTCCTCAATATAAACCTTGTGTTCGTTTATTATAATTGCAACAATATATCATTATAACCAGAATAATTTCATATTTGGTAGCCAATAAGAGCCTTCATATGCCATTAGAGATTGGCGGGTATATGTATTCATTTTCTCAACCATGGGTATGCCTTGTGTCTAGAACCCATGCAACCATGACATCCACAACCTTAGAGTTAGAGAGGCAATTGTGTTCACCCATCAAATATGACTCCACTTTGCTTAACTGCTCCCAAATGTTGTGAGGAATTTGCTCTCTATAAATGTAGGTTGAGGTCTCCGCTCAAATATGAGCCTGAGAACCCCCCATCAAGCCATGACCAACACCTCCCCGGGACAACAAGCAAATGATCAAACCATGTCTACCATTCCAAAAAGATTTTACAAGATTAGAGAACCCAATGGGACATCTACGCAAAAATCAAAAGGTGCTGAGGGGAAACAAAGGAGAGCAGAGGTAAACTAATGGAAAAACCAACATTGTAGAAGCCAAAGAAGAGGATGGAATCTTGTGAACACAACCCTTCTACTATTGAGAAGCACACACCTCTATGACATGAAGATAACAAAAGGCATCGAGGGAAAGTAGAGAAAACTAGAAATACGCTTGAAATAGAGCCTACAACAAAAAACCCAAGGAGGAGGATGGAAACTTGTGAATAGAGCATGATTTCCACTGAGAAATACACACATCAACAACGAGAAGAAATAACAAGAATGGATGGCCTGCGTTAGGGTGACAGTCTTTAAAGCCTAACTATCAACCATGATAATGGAACTGCATTCTGTTGTACCCAAGAGGTCGAATGCCATGATGGAAAGGAGCATGATTGTAGACAAGAGTGATTTGGTTCATGCATAAATTGTCTCTAGCATACGACCCATCTCTTCAGCAGTGAAAACCCACCAAATGCCATAACTTTCCATGCAACTGGGAGAGACCATGTTTTGACATATGGTGCGAGAGAGTGGCATGTCAACCTCTTTCTATAGGAGATGTGGCTATGTCCATGCCCTCCCCACCATTAAACACATCCCTAGGCACCTGATACGGTTTATAATGACCTTAAGCCCTAATGAAAATCATGTATTATACAAAAGAAGGTCATCTACAAAAAAACTACACATATAAGCTTAAAGAAACTCCTATATATTATATCTTTATCAAATTTATCAAGGCCATTGCACTTTCAATATATCATTATAATAAAATAACATAGCTATGTATTATATATAATGATTATGTCTCTACCCAATTTATCAAGTGATTTATGAAGATCACTACACTTTTGATATATCATTATAATAAAATAATATAGCTACTTGTTATATATTTTAACTGGGTGAAGTCTAAAATTCATACATATTATAGCTTGACCAAATTTACCAAGACCACTAAATCTTTTTGATATATCATTATATTTATGTTGAAAGACCATTTCTACAACCAAATATAGCCTATTAGGAGGGAAATCAGTAATTACTTTAGTGCTCAACATAGCGTTAACATATTGTATTTAAAAAATATATTAAATATAATAAATTATAAATTCCACTCTAAATAAAATAATCACAAACTAGAAATAATCACAACCAAAAACAAAATATTCGTATATACTAATTTGATGTTTAACTTTTACTCTAACCTTAAAATTAAATTATTATTATAAAAAAATAAATATTCCTTTTCTTCGCTCAAATTTATCATTCCAATAATTTCTAACGAATTTCAAAGCACACTTATAATAAAATATACTTCAAAACATTAAAAACACTTAAACTAATTTTCTAATTAAAATATAATTTCCATAATAGTTGAACTCACGATTTAATTAGTAAATTGAAATAGTATTATTTTAATTTTGACTACACTCAAATTCAGATCGTAAAGATCTATAAATGCTAAGATATATATTTATCGATTTATAGAGAGCAGAAGTAGTTCTGTACCTCCAGCTATTTTACTCTGGATTAATTTCAAGCTTGCGATTTCTGGGTGAGCTTCTACTTCTAGTTTGCCTCGCAACTTCCAGCGGAGGAGCTATTCTGCACTCGCAAGGTATGATTATTTGTGCCTATTGCGATCCGCGCCTCATTTAATTTTCTTGTTAAACCTTCGCATTGTATCCCAATTAGGTTTTACACATTTTCTAGTCGCAGTGACTGACTACATGCTTACTTGTGGACTCTCTATATGTTGTGATTTCTCTAAGCCATTGGTTTTGCCTTGCTTCAGCATCAGCTGAACACGCTAACTATAATTTTTTTTTTTTTTTTCAAAGCACATGATTATATTAATATTGAGGAGCTATGCATCCAAACGGAAATCTGTTTAGGCACTTCATATATTTAGTGAGCAGATGCTGATGTATGGTTAAACTTTAGAAAACATCCTCTCAAGCTCCACAGAAGTAACCTACAGTGTTTTTAATCTTCCACGCCACTTGGTGTTGTTGATATTTTATAAGAGGTAAACTCTTTAAGCAACATCCTTTCACGTTTTACAGCCGTTCCATAAGAATTGGACATTTTTGTGAGGCTTGTCGAAATATTCAAAACCCAAACCCTCTCCCAGGTCTCAGGAGGTGTGGCTACCAAAAGTTGATTTTGAGTTGGTGAAGCTCAGGGCTCAAATGCATCTCCACACTTGTTAGGCACACATGTTCTCTCTGTGGTGGGAGGTCTGCACTGACATTACAGGTTTATCCTTTTCCCAGACACTCTTGTTAGCAATGACCATCTTGCAAATGATAACATGCTTGCAGGTCATGCCATAATTTCATCTATTGTGGATTCTATCATAGAGACCGTAATTTTTTTTCTAACAGGAACGATTAGATTTTATTAGTTGTTGAGTGGTTGGGCCGAAGCCAAAACAACTTCTGTTACATAGAGCTTCCGTGGAGTGCTTCCAGTTTACACAGCGTCAACAGAGACCGATATTCTTGGCCATACGATGTGAATCCCTTTTCAATGTTAGTTTCTGATGCTGTTACAAAGGGAACCATGAGGGCGATGCACAGGAAGCAGCTTGTGTTGCAGTTCCGGTTCTCGCTGATAGAAAGAGTCGAAGACTGGAGGCGCCCAGGAACGATTCCTTCAACGTATCAGCTCTGGCTTCAACTGCCTTCGTGGGTGTATTGAGCTGATCCGTTTTTTTTTTTTTTTTCCCATGCTTGATTGCTGAATGCGTAGATGCTGCCTTGGGCGCTCAGGAGTGTTGGCCGAGGTGAGAGGGATGAGCAGGAAATGAGTTCCTGGCTGTGATGCTGAAACAGAGATCTTGCCTGAGATGCTAAAACAGAAGTTCAGAAGAGATGAGATCATTTGGTCGCTGCCTGCGATGATTGACTGAAAAGAACGTGGAAACAGATACTTTGCCGATTGGAGGGCGAGACTAGGATCTCTTTGCCACCATTGCCCTGTTCTTGAACAACTCGGATACTTCTCAGTTATGGAATAGGCTGCCATACGATTGCTTCATCATTTTTTAAAAATTCTCCTTGGGCTAAGAGGCAGCCCATGTTTGCCCTTATATCAACGTCCTTATTTAAATTTCGGAGGATGTGATAGAATGAACTGATGGTGAAACTCTGAAGCACTTTCCTGAGTCTGTGCAGGGTCTTGTTGAGCGCTGGATTATTCAATTTATCTCCTGTGTTTAAGGTTTTTATTAGGATTTCTGAGTCCCCAAAGACTTGAAGATTTTCCCCTCCATTCCCTTGAGCAAGCTGGCATGCTTTGAGCAGTCCTAGGATTTCTGCTTGGTTCTTAGTGCTCTGCCCTAGGCCCCCACTGAAATTGTCTTTGTTGTGCCCATTCGGGGAGTAGATTACCCCCCGTGCTCCTGATTTCCTCGGGTTCCTTTGGAGGTTCCGTCGAAGAATATTGTGACTTTGTCCTGTTTCTTCCACCACTCTTGGAAATCCAATTTAGAGATCTGGAGTCGCCACTCAGGGTTGGAGCACAGCCGAGAGAGGTTCTTTTTTAGCTGGCTCGCCTCAGAGAATCATCGAGCCAACTGATCTCTTCAGGGAGGAGCGCATTGTCAGGTTTATGAGGCCGGTTCTCGATGGTTTCCAACAGCAATGCTTTGGCTTTGGCAGCCACTACAGTGGGAGAGCACAAACTATTTTTGATGATGGCTTCATTCCTTGCTAACCACACTTCCCAACAAATGAATTTTGGTATTGCATACCAGATTTTGGTCCACGTGGATTTGCTCTTCAGTGCGTGAGGGGAACGTCCTTTCCAGGAGGTGAAAAGATTAACTACTAAGAGCTGCGTTGGGATTTGAGCATTGAGTCCGTGCATAGCCTGCATCTAGACTTCTTGAGTGAATGTGCAATCAATAAACAGATGATCAATCATTTCCTGAGCCAAACAACAGAGAGGGCATCTATGGGGTCCGATGATTCCACGTTTCGCTAGGTTGTCTCCTGTGAGGACCCTTCTGTGCATGAGAATCCAGCATAAGAAGTTTATCTTTGGGAGACCAAAGGGGTCCCAAACATGCTGCCAGAGTGAAGGAGAGTGGATCTGTGGATGATGTTCTTGGAGAGCTGCAAAGCCCTGCGATGCTGAGTAAGCACCATTCTTCCCCCAACCCCATTTGTCCCTTGAACGAAGATGCATGGGAGCCAGTCCCGAGATCGCAGCTAGGAAGAGGTGGTGTTGTGTGTGTAGCCTTTCTGGGAGGCGTTGGAAAACCCAAGCAATCCAATACCCATCAGAGTCCCAAGAAGAAATATTTGCCCGCTTGTGGATGTCTTGTTGAATTAGCCATTCACACAGATCTGCAAATTTAGGGGCGAATTTGAGGGGTTGGAGGCCCATGATCTTGTCTTCCCACAACCCGATTCTTTTGCCGTTTCCAGGGATTCTCTTTAAAGGACTCCCAGCCTCGGCTGCATAGCTTCAAGGAGTGGTTCCTTTGCAGGAGACTCCTTCATCCATATTGTTTATTGAGAGCCCATGCAAATACTTTTTAATGAGAACTTTTCTTACTGGATGTCGATGATTTGAGAAGATTTTCCAAAGAATCTTTCTTCCCAAAGCCAGATTGGCTAACTTGGGGTCTCTTACCTGAAAACCACCTTCTGATAATGGCCTTTTGATAATGTCCCAGCTTTCTATATGAATTTTTTTGATTCCCCTTTCCTCCTTGCCACAGGAAATTTCGAATCAGCTTAGAGAGCTGCTCGGTGATCATTTTTGGAGCCAAGAGGAACGAGGCCTGATAAATTGGAAGGGAGGAGAGGGCAGATTTTACAAGAATGAGCTTCCTGGCTGTGGTAAGCCACTGGCTGCCCCAAGCAGTCATTTTCGCCTTTAATTTGGTGATAATTCCCTACAAATGAGGGGCCTAGCTGGTTCCCAGAGTTAAAGGCAACCCTAAGTACTTGACTTTGTCCCAAGAGGGAAAGCCTGTGAAGCCCAGGGCTTGAGCAATCCGAAGAATAGTTTGTTGGTCTACCGCCCAGCCATACACTACACTTTTCCTCCTGTTGACCAGAGCTCCGGATACTTTGCAGAAGTTTTGAATAACATCGTTAAAAGCCCTTGCAATTTTAATGGAGGCACCTCCCATAAGAAGAGAGTCATCGGTGAACAAGGCGTGGTTGATTGGGTCTGAACCTTTTATCGCCCTGATGCCTGGGAGTGTCCCTTTTAATTTCTCTGCTGTCAGCTTTCGGCTTAGGGAATCTGCCATCAAAATGTACAGGAAGGGGGACAGTGGGCAACCTTGCCTTATGCCCCTCGAGGCTTTGAAATAGTTGGCCAGCCTGCCATTTACTAAAGGGGCTATCCATGGCTCTCCTATACAAGCTTTAATCAATTTTATAAAATCAGGGTTGAAACCAAAAGCGGAAAGAACTTGGAGAAGGAAAGAATGTCTTACTCGGTCAAAGGCGTTCGCCATGTCCAGCTTAATGAGCATCCCTTGCTCTTAACGTTGGTGGTTGGAATGAATGAGTCCCTGCACCAGGATCACGTTGTCCAAGATATGCCTTCTTTTAACAAACCCCCCTTGGTTGGGAGAGATTAGTTTTTCCAGCAGAGGCTTTATTCTATTCGCCAGGAGTTTGGAGAGAATTTTGTAGGATGCATTGCAAAGCGAGATTGGCCTAAAACGATCAAAAGCCTCCGAGTTCGCTTCTTTTGGGATTAGCGCTAGGAAAGTGGAATTTGTGCTTCTTCCCACTTTGGCTTTTTGGAGAAAGCCTTTGATCATACGAAACAGATCAGCCTTGATGATGTCCCAGCAAATTCTATAAAAATGAATGGAGAACCCATCGGGTCCTGGAGCTTTGTTTGGTTCCATCATCCAGATGACATTGCTGATTTCATCTTCAGTGAAGGGCTTCAGGAGTGTTGAGTTATCCTCCTCGCTTACCAATCTTGGAACGTGTGTGAGGAAGTCTGATGATTCCTCGACATCGTCCACGCCTTCTTCTTTGTACAACTGCTGGTAATGAGAGGTTGCAACCTCTTTTATCAGAGTTGTGCCTTTGAGGACAGACCCATCTGAAGAGGTAATTTCAGCAATGTGATTTCTGGAAAGACGAGTTCTAATTTGCTTATGGAAGAAGGCAGAATTTTTGTCTCCAGACGCGAGCCAAAGATTACGTGATTTGAGTCTCAGGGCTTCTTCCTCCACTCTGAATGACCAGAGAGTGCTGAGTTGAGCTTCTTGCCCAATCTGAATTTCTGAGCATGTAATGTTTTGCTGCTCCATGCCAAGTTGCAAATCGAGCAGTTGCTTGGTGTTTTGCTTTTTGAGCGTAGTTGGGGAGTTTGGAGGCTTTTTTATCCATTCTTTCAAGGTTGTTTTGGTGGCCTTTAATTTTTGTTCCCACACATAGCTAGGCGATCCGAACGATAACAGGGATGGACCATAAACTCTTCCCTGTTAGGCCATAGAGGGCTGAACTGGAAGGGGATGGGCCCCAATTTTTCCTCTTCTTCGAACAACAAAAGAATGGGTTTATGATTAGAAGTCAGCTTTGGCAGAATTTTAGTGGAGATGATCTTCTTTTCGACTAGGATGGTGCTCTGAAGTAAAAATATGTCCTAAAGAGTTTATATATGCTTCGCCACTGCTTTGTTGTTTGACAAAGTGTAGAGCCCTTTTTTGGGCTTAAAATCCAGTAAGTCCCATTATTGAATTAGATCTTCCATGAAGGGAAGTAACTGGTCCCTGGTGTTGGCCCCTCCTCTTTTTTCCTTTGGGTCGAATATTAGATTGTAGTCTCTTGCTAGAATTATGTTCTTGGGGGAGTAAGCGTCCAAAAAATCAAACAAGGTTTGCCAGCAATCTTTCTTTTCTGCATAGAGGACAGGGACATAAAGGTTAAAGAGTGCGAAGGTGATCTTACTTGCATGGTGCCGGAGTTCAGTATAGATCCAGTGTTGCGTTTGGAAGGAGCTCTCGAGTTGATATTTGTCTTCCTCCCAGAGAGTGGCAAGCCCACCACATGTACCCCTTGCACTTATTGCTTTTTCGACTTTTGTTTTCCATTTTACTTTGCTGAGATCAAGAAGGGCATCCCCTTCTATTTTAGTCTCTTGGAGCATGAGGATCTCGGGGGTTTCTGATTTCAATAGGTTCTTCACCGCTTCAACTTTTAAGGGATTCCCCAGGCCTCTGCAATTCCAAGAGACTAATCACATTATTTACTAGCATGGGGGGAGCAGACCCACCCTTGGGAGGCCTGGTTCTAGTATTTCTGCCTATGGACATCTCGATCGTGGCCTGGTTGCCTTGCTTTTTTTGTCTCTCAGCCTCTTCTTCCCTTGCCTCTCTGTGCGATTTCCTCCCAAATCTTTTCGAGGGCCTCTCGGTTGTCTCATCTTTTGAGGAAGTAAAAATCTCAAGAGACTTCTTCCTTGTCATCTCGGCATAGGATGGGGGGCTAGAGGCACTTTTTGGAGATCCAATGTGTTGGGGGCTTGTTTCTTTTGGTCTTCTCTTCTTCCATATTAATGGGCCACTGTTCAGCCTCTTCAATTGCTGAAGTTGGGGGTTCTTCTGGTAAGCTGAGTGTTTTGAAAGGGTTGCTAGATATATCTGCTCTTGGAGGACCTGTGCTCCCTTCCCCTTGAACCAATGGAGATGCTTCGCTTCCCGTGAGTACTCCTTTCCCTTTGGTTCTGTTGTTCTCTTTAGCTACTGCTGATTTCTGAACCTGAGTCCATTGTTCCCCTTTTGAGTTCTCAGCCTCCTCCTCTGATTTCTTTTTACAATGCCTGGCAAAGTGCCCATAGCCATGGCAATGCCGACATTTAAATGGGAGTTGCTTGTAGTCTAACACTTGAATGTGAGACCAATCAGCCACCGTAAGCTTTATAGCTTCAGGGAGGCCTTCCTTTAGGTCGACTTCTACACAAATTCTCGTGCAGGAGTACTGATCCCTCCTTTCAGCACGATCTATGTATTTGCCAAGCTTATTGCCTATGGTTTCTAGAGATTTGGGGTTCTAGCAGTGCAGAGGTAAGTGTGGCAGGCGTACCCATACGGGGACAGCCGAGGGAACATCCTGTGTCGAATTGAAATCCGGAGTCCATTGATTCAAATACAGACCCTAAGGGCCCATGAAATACGAGCCATTTCTGAATATGAGATTCTTGTCCTCTATCGACTCAAAAATGAACATGAAGAAACCCTTACTAGCTAAATTACTTTTGATTCCTTCTTTGACCAAAGGTCTCCAGTTCCTTTGCACCCAGGCATCAACAGCTTTGGGCGAGGGCCATAGCCCGGTGAACTGCCCAATGAGCCCTTGTTCTGCTAGGTTTAGGGCCGATCTACAAGGTTCTTCAGTTGGCAGGGCAACCGTGGGGATGGATTCCATTCTTTTAACAAATTTCTGTTGGTTTTCATTTACTCGGCGTTTGGTGCATGCAACTACAAGCCTATGGAACGTTGTCAGCTTAGGAGGCAAGGAAGAATCGACCTCGGGGCCCCCTCCTATGGCCATGGCGATGGAGCAGCATGCAGGTGCTCGTCGTGATCTTCGTTGCTCTGCGCGCGCGCCTTTTTAAACCAATAATCTTTTACCACATAGAGACCATAATTGGCTCCTATTCTTTTTTTGGATTTCTGACTGTTACACCTAGGAATATATTTCAATCCTTTTTCTATTGAGAGGAACTACTATCGGAAATGAGTGGGGCATGAAAAAGCTCTTCTTCATTGACATTTCATATCCAGGTCATGTTTTTGTACGCATTTCTTTCCTTTTAAATGTTCTTGAAGACAAGAGCCCTTGCTTTTAAAGTGGGGGTGAGTATTAGAGTCTGCGCAGAATCTTTTATGTCAGCTCCTTAGTTTGATCACCTTTCTAAATGTTATTTTCAATGAGGATTTTCTATGCCTCTTCGCTTGATCACTCTAACCATCCGGTAGGAATATAGTATTGCCCCCTCTTGATTACCAAGAGTTAAATATCTTCCTTTGGCTTTTGTCTTGCATATAAATTTCTCATTCGACTCTATGAAAGTCTTTCTACTTTCATCTAAGTCTAACATGAAGCCAAATCCTAACAAGCTCAAATTAAATTGCGCAGGATTATCAGGCATACCATTGTTTGCTTTAAGGGTCTCTCTGACAATTTGTTTTTTTGTTGCCAAGCACATTTAACTCATAAACTACGATTAGAATTCCTTCTTGACTTCCTCTAGCACAAGGTTTTTAAAATGATAACCATAAAGGCATAATGATGAGAATACTAATTGAAAGCGTATTTACCCAATAAAAAAATTCAATAATATAGAAATAATTATGATAATAACTGCAACATGCCATAGTTTTGGTACCAAATTAATATTATAGAAACGTTTAGCTCACGAAATTATATTCAAGGCTTAAAAGTGCAAATAAAACTAAGTCAATCTTAAAAGTAGCAGTGATAGAAAACTCATCTGAGTGATTGAAAATGCACATTTTGATCTGATGGAAGAATGTTGATGACAAAAAAGAAAAGGACAATAGGCATAACATTAGCCAATGTATGTGTAATAGGGGCTACTGTAGGTCACGATTTCAGAACTAGAAGATACGAAATTACAGAGTTACACTCGTTTCAAGATCGAGCTCCTAAAATTAAGAAAAAGCGAGATGAGGAAGTTTGATGGCAAGGATCCAGTAAATTGGATACTACAAATGGAGAAATATTTTGATCTACATGGTGTACCACTGTTACAAAAGGTACGTATTGCGTCTAATTATTTAGAACCGAATCAATTTTTATGGTATAAAGGGCTTTGTTCTCGTAAACCACTTGTCACGTGGTCAATTTTCACGGAGGAAATGATAGCAGATTATGAGGATACAAAGAGAATCACCTTCTTTAGCCAATTGATAAATATCAAACAAAAGGGTTCAATGGCAGAGCGCATTGAGGACTTTCAAAAATTGAATATAAGGGTAAATGATCTTCTAGAGAAGAAAATGGTTGATGTCTTCATAGGGACTTTAAAGGATAACATTCAACACGAGGTTCGTCTTTGGGAACCTGATTCATTGGAGAAAGCATTTAGGTTGGCAAGAAAAATTGAAAGCGAAATTATGGAAACAAGGAATCCCACCACTCACGACTATAATTATGGAAGTGTTTTTTCTCCTAGCTTTCCATAACCTACAAGGTTTACGCCACAACAATTGGAAGAAAAAAGAAAAAAGGGCTTTGTTACAATTGTGATAGTAAATACACTAAAGGTCATAAGTGTGCTGAGAAGAAATTATTTTACATAGATTATGAAGAGGAGGAAGAAAATGATCAAGAAACATCAAAAGAAGAGGATATACACCAGGAACCCACCCCAGAGAAAGAAGAAATGAATCCGACCATATCTTGTAAAGCATTGGAAAGAATTACCACTTCTCAAACTCTCAAGATAGAAGGACATATCAATAAGAAAAAGGTTCAAGAAGTGAAAGATCACATCGAGAAAGAAGAAATGAATCCGACCATATCTTGTAATGCATTGGCCGAAATTACCACTCAAACTGTCAATATAGAAGGACATATCAAGAAGAAAAATGTTCAAGAATTGAAAGATCACATCGAGCATCAAGAAATGAATCTGACCATATCTTGTAATGCATTGGAAGAAACTACCACTCCTCAAACTATCAAGATAGAAGGACATATCAAGAAGAAAAAGGTAATAGTGTTGATTGATTCGGGCAGTACCCATAATTTTATTCATTGTAAGATAGCCAAGGAATTGAATTGCTTCCTATATCCAACACCAGAGTGTCAAGTGACGGTTGCAAGTGGAGGAACCATAAATTGCTCTGGAAAGTGCCACAATATCAAGCTATCCACGGGAGAATATGTATTGAATAGCTCAATGCTTTCCATTCCAATGGGTGGTGCTGATGTTTTAATAGGAGTCCAATGGCTACAATCTTTGGGTACGATAACTTTTAATTTTCAAGAACTTTTCTTGAAATTTTTTTGGGAAGGAAAGGAAGTTGAATTGAGGGGTATCAAAGGGAAACATGGAAAGATAATCAACTCTAACATCATGACAAAGCTTCTAAATAAAGAAAAACGGGACGTAATTGCACAATTATGTTCACTAGAGGATCCCACATCGAAATCATGTATTTCTCCAAATCTGCAAAACATTTTGGACAATCATTCCAAGGTATTTAACACTCCCAAAGGCCTCCCACGTATTCGTGATCATGATCATGCTATTCATTTGATTCCAGGAAGTGTTCCTCCAAACATCAGGCCTTACAGATATCCATATGCCCAAAGGAGTGGGAACTCATTCAAAAGTTGCGGAAGATCCTAGTTCAAATAGTATTGCGAGAATTTGACAAGGAAGGAAAAATCATATTGGAACTTGAAGCAGTCACAGAACCGAGAAATTGACAACTACGAAATAGATCAATTTCAGAGTATCTCATCAAGTAGAAGAACTTACCCGCTCAAGATTCCACATGGGAGGACAAGAATTTATATAGAAGCATCAAGAACTACTCAAGCGTTGAGGACAACACTTTTTGAAGGAGAGGGGCATGTTAGGTCCCTATACTACTAGTGTAGCCCCTTATTGTTGTTAGTACAACCCCCTTATTATATTGTTGTGCCCATGTAGTCCCCATATTGTTATTATTGTGCCCCATAGAAGCCCACTATTGTTATTATTGTGCCCTTACATTATTATTGTTATGTCGGCTCTGATTATATTATGACCCCTTAGACTTCTATATATAGAAAGGAGGTCTTTTCATTTGTATCATCTAAGAATTGTTCATTTGTGTAATTTAAGGGAGGTTTCCCCCTCGAAGAGGCTTATTTCTAAGGCGTTCATCTATCTTTTCTATCTTTTTGTGAGCTGGTTTCATAATAGTTATGGACCAACACCTTGAAAATGAATCCAATACGCAAGACAAGATATGATGCCTATACAAATGAATCTCCTTTATTATAAATAGGAGATAAAGTGACATGATGTAACCTACCACTAAGCTGACCTAACCACAAATAATAAACTAATAATGAATGCTTATTAGGGCCTTAACATAGCTCCCTTCTTTTAAAAAGTATTTGTCCTTAAAGCTTGTAATTGAGGATGTTTCTTCACAAATTGCTCATTTTCCCATGTAGCTTCTTCTAGAGAAAAGTTCTATTGGGAAGAGATAGAGAATGTTGATCTTTAACTTTTTCTAGTTCACCAACTCCCCTTCATCCAATTTTAGAAGTCATATTCGCACTAGCATGATTTGTCCCAAAACCATTTTTAGGTAAGACATATGAAAAACCTTTTTTTCCAGAAAGAAAATCTTTATATATGTAATGTGGAATACATACAAAATGTTTTAGCAGATCTGGAGATCTGAAGATCGCCATATAACAGAAAAAAAAACAGCGTGGATCATCTTACATGTGCGGCATGCATGAAGCAGATCAGAACAATCACATCTCCGATAAACTTCTGATAGAAAAATCAACCATTATGACTTAACCTGTATGTGCACCTATGTCAAAAAGAGCAGACCCCATGGAGATCGATCATCTGTTCGGGGAGAACAGAGCAGAGACAGATTGCAAGACGAAATCTGCGGAGAGAGTGGAGTCTTCAAAAATCAACCGATTCCGCCATCGCCATAGAGACCAGATGGTAATGGGGAGAATGGGGCGAAGGGATTTTTGACGCCCCCACCAGGCAAATGCTGCATCCACAGAGATGAAACATAGGTGATGAAAAGAGAAGTAATTTGCAAGGACATACCAGATGTGCTGGGCAACAAAGCATTTGAAGAAGAGGTGAAAGTTTGTTTCCTCGTCCATTTTGCAGAGAGCACATCTGCTGGGACCATGCCAAGATTTCCGCCTCAAGGTGTCCCAGGTTAGATTCTTGTTGAAGAGCACCAACCAGGAGAACAAAATGACCTTGAGAGGGCAACGAATCTTCCACCAGAAGACTGGGAAGCGCCGCGATGCTGGAGCACAAGCTGAAATGAGATCTGCGTATATATCTTTTACAATAGCATGAGGAGCAGAGAATGGGAGAGACCATGTAAGATGATCAGCTACATTGGAGCGCAGAAGACCACCCCGCCTGAGAGAGATTGAGAGGTCAGACCAGAGGGGGATGAGGTCGAGAGGGAGGTTGATATCATCAGCGTCCCGGAGAACAGGCTGGGGGCCATCCCATTCCTTTATGATTTGATCCCATGTATATAAGCCCAATCTTCGAAGGAAAAAAAGAAGGGGAGGGGGAAACTGCAAAGTTCCCTTGAAGCCAGCAAAGGAGTCTATCCCAATGTAAATCTTGCTGCCTGTGTGGATATTCCATTTGAGATTGCCGAGGAAGTATCGATGGACCCTCCGAAAACTTGACCAGATAGCAGAGCCTCTTTTGGAGCCAATGGATTCGAATCTGAACCAGTAATCAATTCCCCTGCCTTTAAGGTATTTCTGCCTGACAATGTCACTCCAAAGGCCGGATCCATAAACTCCCCTCCACAATGATTTGCAAATTAGAGCTGTGCCAAAAATTTTAATATTCAGAATACCCCATCCGTCATAGATTTTCGGCAGAGAGAGAGAGTCGAGCCTGGAAAGATGGAATTTATAGCAATCGGCTTTCGCGCCCCAAATGAAACAGGAAATGATTCTGTTTATAGAAGAAATAATGCATGGCGGGAGTAGGAAGAGATGACCCCAGAAAACGGATAGCTGAGTGAGAACAGATTTAACAAGAACCACTCTGCCTCCCAAGGAGAGAGTGCGGAGGCTCCAATCGGCTAGCTTCTTGTGGAAGCGGTCAACGATCCAGCGCCAATCCTCCGATTTGTAGGAGCGGCACTTCAAGCTGAAGCCGAGATACTTAAAGCCCTCTGAAAGCGGCCGATAAGTGATGTCGAAGATCTGTGCAATCTGGGAGGAAAGGGAGTCATCGGCATCATTATAATAAAGAAATGACTTTGCTTTGTTCATGGCCAATCCCGTTGCCTTGTGGAAACGATCGAGGATGGACTTGAAGCAGATCCAGGTGGACAGAGAGAGCATAGCAAAGATGAGGACGTCGTCCACGAAGAGGCTGTGAGACATCTTGATGTTCTTGCAGATTTTTACAGGAGCAAAATGTTTCGAGGCCACCGCGCGATTTATGTGGAGGCTCATGGCGTCGATTGCAAGAATAAAGAGGAGGGGGGACAAGGGGCAGCCTTGTCGAAGGCCCCGCTCAGCCTTGAAAAAATGTGAGGGCTGTCCATTGACCAGGATCGCATAGTTGACGTTTTCAATGCAGCCCATAATCCAGCGAATAACTGTGTGTGAGAGTCCAATCTTGGCAAGGAGACATTGAAGGAATGCCCAGTCGATGACGTCGAAAGCCCGGTGAAGGTCGATTTTTAGGATGGCAGCATTTGTGTTATTTACAGCAATGGAGTGTAGGCATTCTTGAGTGGATGCTATGGCGTCGTGGATGATACGGCCTTTGAGAAAGGCATGTTGATTTGGAGAGAGATGGCGGGCTAGAGAATCCTTGATTCTGAGTGCAATTATCTTAGTGATGATCTTGAAACAGATATTGCAGAGCGAGATAGGGCGGAAGTCTGAGAAGGTATCGGGGTGATCTTTTTTCGGGATGAGGGCTATGAGAGTGGAGGATGTATGGCTGTGAATTTGACCAGAGTGTTTGGAAGCGAAGACCATACTCAGCAGATCGCTCTTAAAGAGATCAAAGAAATGTATAAGGAAGCCAATAGTCCAGCCATCTAGGCCAGGGGCTTTGTCCCTTTTGAATGATTTCATGGCGCGGAGGAGCTCATCTTCGTCAACAGGACGGGAGATTTCTTCGTTCATAGCATCGTCAAACATCACTGGCATAGGTTCAATCGCCCATCGGATGTCGTTGAAAGTGATGTCGCCAGATCGGCTGTACTGTTTGCTGAAGAAATTTACAGCAAGCCGAGTGATATCGCCCTGTGAGGAAACCTGATTCCCGAATTCATCCTTTATGTTCCAGATGAACTTCCTTTCTCTGCGGCCGGTGGCGAATTTATGAAAAAATTTTGTATTTTTGTCTCCCAGTTCGAGCCAAGTGGCTCGGCTCTTGAGGCGCCATTTGGCTTCCTCCTGTTTTAGAAGGGCGGATCTGCGTTTTTCAAGCTCCCAGATGCGATTCTTCCTTTCAAAAGAGCATGTGGAGAAATCTGTGGATTCCATATAGGCCTGAATTTCCATTTGGATCCTTTTGAGAGCCGCTCTGTCTTGTTGATGTCGATTAAATTGCCATTTTTTGACCAGGACTCTGAGTTGAGATAGCTTCTCTCTGAAAGTGGAGAATATGTAATTTGATTGCTCTCGAGTCTTCATGTCTGTCCAGGCTTTCTGAATATAGAGATTAAAAGCGGGGTCGAGGAGGAGGCTATCATCGAACTTAAAAGAATAGCCTGATTTGAAGATCCTGTCTGGCCACGTCAGGTGGATGGGGAAATGGTCGGATACCATGATATTCTCCACGGACAGTTTTGGAAGACCAAATTTGTGTAGGAGGCCGAGGTGGATGAAGACCCTGTCCAGACGTTTAGCGATGTAAGCCCTCCCTGTTCTGCCATTTGACCATGTGGGCCTATTCCGGACTGGGCGGACATCGACCATATCCCTGTTTACCAGTTCTGTGGAGATGAGGTCAGCCAGGGAGCTATTGACCTTGCCTGTGCCCCATACCTCATTTGAGGATAATACAGCATTTGTGTCTCCTGCTATAATTAGACTGTTCAGATTGAAGAGTTGAGAGGCAAACACCCTGTGCCAGAAGGAGATACGGGATTTGTAGGGGGCGTATAGATTAAGAATGTTGATAGGGAAGTCTATGCCCCGGATGGAGACTGTGATGAGTATTCCTGCAAAGCAGCTGTAGGCCTTCGCCTTGACCATAGTCGGGTCCCAGAGAGAGATCATGCCTCCCGAGAGGCCATTTGCGTCTATTGCAGCCATATGCCAGGATGGCAGCATCTTGCGGAAATAAGACAGAGTTTCTTCCTTTCCATGCATCGTCTCCTGCAGAAGAATTATTGAAACCCTGGAACGAAAGAAGAAGTCCTTTAGCGTGTTGAATTTAGGGTCCACGCCAAGACCACGGATATTAAAAGATAAGATTGAGATCATTTTGGGGTGCTTGCAGCCTTGCTTGCTCTAAGGGGCTGTGTGGAAGTGTCATCAAGAATCGGGACCTCGACTAGGGAGAGATTTCGGATGTCTGCGTTTGATGCAATGGGTCTGCCCCTGAAATGTCGAGAGCTACCTCGACCCCTCTTTCGGACCGTGATGTTCATGGCTGATGCCGGACTGATGATTGGCGCGCAGGGTCCAGGTTTGTGAACCGTCAAGGGGGCAAGCTGAAGGGACTCCCTGACTTGCGAGAGGTCTAGATCACTGTCGAAAAGGTTGACCGGGGTGGAGAAAGGGGAATTTGGAGGGGTGGGGCCGACTGACTGTATTTTTTGCTTCCCTTTGTCAGGCCTAGCCCCTGGGGACGAGGAGGAGATTGGGATGGGGATTGTACCGACAGAGAAATCCTTTTGAAGCTGGGGGGCTTCCATCGGTTGTGGGGAGGGAACAGGGGGGTCGTCGAGGGGCTCTGTAAAAGGAGGGGATTGCATGAGGAGAGGGGGAACTAGATAGGGGGGGGTTTTGCTGAGGGATCCAGATTGGATAGGGGAGGAGGGGGACGAGTTGCTTCCATTGAGGAAGGTTTTCCGGATATTTTTCCTGTGTGCGTAAAGCTTGGAGCTGGGACAGTTTCTAACAAGATGACCTGTCTTTTTGCAGGCAGCACATCGGAAGGGGATTCCCCAGTAATCCAATCTTTGGGAGATGGATTGGTTTTTCCAATTGATCTCAATGTGGTCGGGAAAACCACCTTTGTATGTTCGCTGGATGAGAATCCAAGCGATGCGCTTATCACGTTCACCAATGCACCAGGGATCTACATAAATAAAGCGGCCGATGGCATTGCCAATCATTTGCAGGATTTCCGGAGTCCATAATTCAAGAGGTAAATTTGGGCATTTAACCCAGATCAGATTGTTTACTGGGGTGCAAGGCCAGAAAGCTGCGTTTGTAGACCCATGGACGGTCGAGGATTTTCCCTGCATCTTCAGTTGAGAGGAATATGAAGCTATACCAGTCGCGCATGAGGCTGGAGATGATCGGGACATACCCGATGACCGGCTTCCAGGCTTTGACAATCCAGGACCTCATCTCAGCGTCGGTCATTTCCGGGAAGTGCCACTTCCCCACAAGAGCATTTTGTTGGAGATTCTCCAGCCTTTCATTGAGCTGCGCGATGTCGATCCGGATCGCACAAGGAGGCGAGGAGGTGTTTACAGCCTTGTGTTGCTTTTTCCCACGTTCCTTATGACGTGGATTTGAATTGGGCTGAGATGGAGAGGCAAGAAGACTGTTCATGGATGCCAGGGTGGCAGATGTCCATGCATTCTCCGCGTTGACAGAGGCATTTATGAGGTCTTCTGTCGGAATGGACCCGTATACATCCTCCATGCAGCGCCAAATTGGGCATACCCGAGGTGAAGGACGGGATGGATGGAAGTGGAAGGGGCGATCCTGACAAACTCAGCTACCCAGTGACTTCCAACGTATGGAAAGAATAAATGTTCCAGCAAATTGAAGTGGGTGGTGTGGCGGAAAGTACAGATATGTGGTGTACGGTGTAGAAAACAGGATCCAGAGGCGGATCGGACAGGGAGATGGTAGTTGCGGAGAATAATGCCTGGATGAGACAAAGATCGGAAAAGGAGTGCCGGTTGGAAGTATGGCCGGAAAAAATCTTCCGGGGACCCGAGTTCGAAACGCTGCAGAGGAGGATGCAGAGAAAACTGGGGGATGTAGCAGGGGCGGAGGGGAGTTACTGTGGCTGTTCATCACAGCAACAGCAGTAAACTCTCATAATGCACCAGCAGTGGCCAATTTTGAAGCGAATATCGCTGCAAGGCTTGTAGATAGTGAAGAGGCTTCGAAGCTTACAGAGGAGGGATTTTAACATAATGCCTGTAGCAAGGAGGCTAGAGAGACTGTGGATTCCCTAGAGAGGAGCTCGTAGGAAGAAAGACTGTAAGGCGCTATGTGCCTGTGAGGCATGTGTCGGCCTATGATAGCATATAATACTTGAACTTAAAGCCTATGATATTCAGAGAAAAGAAAACAATCAAGCAGGTTTAGAGACTTACCTGGAGCCGATACCCATGTGCAGAAATCGCGAACCATCCCATGAACCAGAGCCAAAGTGCGGGAGGCTAGAGTTTCAGAATCACAATAATCAGGGGGGAGGTTTTCAGAGGTTCCAGGGCAGATAGGGGGACGTTCATTGTTCTGTAAACAAACCTGTAAGCGAAGGTGGTGGGGAGTGTATGAAGGATGGACGACGAAAGTGCATGAGCGCCAGATGGTCGGTGAGTGAGTTACCTGCGGCCAGTGGATTGGCTGTAGAAGCTGGAACGACGAAAGCGCATGGACGCCAGATGGTCGGTGGGAGGGATGCCTGCGTCCAGTGGATTGGCTGTAGAAACAGGAAGGAGGTTCAGAGGACAGCGACGCGTAGCACTCCTGGGATCGCTTCAGCGCTTAGAAGACATATGAAAAACCTTATGACTGCAAAAAGAAGGCAAATCTAACTCGTACACCACTTCAGCAATCCCACAAATAATCTAGTAGGGTCCATAAAATTTTGGAGCTAATTTCTAATTCTTCTTTTGTTTGAGTGTAGATTGCTTATAAAGTTGTAGTGTCAAAAATACACAATCACCCTCCTCAAATTGTCTTTCACTTTGATGCTGATCTGCTTGTTTCTTCATCCTCTGTTGCACCATTTAAAGGTTTTCCTTGAGAATCGTCAAAGTTTAATCTTCTCCTTATGTGACTTTATTGCATATACTTTGTATTTATCTTGCAAAAAGTGAGATACTAGGAATTGGATATCCATAAAGGGCCTCAAATGGGGACATTTTAGGACACTTCATCCATAATTCCAACATGTCTTTTACCATTTTCTCAATCTCCCCCTTTTGTTAATGAGGATATATATAGGACCTTTTATTAGGAGTACTTTTGGGTATTAGTTTGATTTGATGTTCATGATCTCAAGATTGGAGATGGAGGAATTTCTTGGAATACCCTAGAGTGCTTTTCCAAGGTACATTTTTAATTCCTTTGAAATTTTTTCATCTTTTTACTTCTTCTATAAAATAAAGTTTAATAACTCCCCTGCTACCCCTTTTTAGTAGTTTTCCATTCTATGAGCGTTGATGATATGAGAAGGTCCAGATTTAAACCCTTTAATTCCTTTTAATTCAAATGTCATGAATAATTCCTTATAGTTTGTAGAAATTGTACTTAATATTGTCAACCATTGAATCTTCTCCCATACTCAGTTTAATGTTGTATTTTCTCTCATAGTTACTACCACCCCCATTAGCAGCCAAAACTTGAAAATTTTTCATTGGATATTTGAAACAATTGAGGTGTTTTGCTAATATTTAATCAATGATATTATGGGTACTAACCAAATAAATAAGCACTATGATCTTTTGCTTCTTAATGTAACCTACAAAGTACAACCTTAAGACTTAAGGTTTCAAGGTGCTGACAAACCTGCCAATGCATGAACGGATATTTTGCATTTGTTTGAATCAATGTTGTGTACAATTTTGATCTCTATTTCCTGCTTTTTTAAATTGAGAAGTTCTTCCTTTTGCTATTCTGTCCTCCATTTCCTTTTGTGAAATTCAAGTATGTTGACATAGGGTTGTCTTATGAACCCCAAAATGATCTTTTCTTCCTGCATTTGTTCTAATGGTAGACTTATGTGTAGCCCTATTCTCGGCTTGAATATGATGGGCAAATTGCATAGCTTTCATATATTTTCAGGATGTTTTAAGAAAAGCTCATGTCTAATGTCTTTTAATCGACCCATGTAAGCTTCCAACAGATGTTCATCGCTTACACTATCCACCTTGTGGCCAATACCTGAAATTCTAAATTATAATCTTCAATATCACACAACTGCTTAATTCTTGTCAATTGGCTTAAGTATTGTCAATTCCCAAACTTTCTCATATTGTGCTTCTAAGTATCTTGTAAATAAACCCTGAGTGTAATGATAAGAATGGAACTTGTTGATGTATCTTTGAAATTTGAGCTCTTCTAAGTCGAAAATTTTGGCTGGTCTGGTATGTCTCCTTAAACTCAAAAAAAATTCAGAGTTTGAAACTTCATTGAAAATGTTAGCAAAAATTCCCAAGTGACTTGTTTGAGAGTAATTTTAGGATTAATCAAAAACCCTAAATTCCACAAGGTACATCTCATAAAGTATAATGATTCAAAAATCTGAAATTTTTTCCACCTCAGGATTATGAGAAGTTCAGAGTCAAAAACTTCACTGAAAAATTTATAGAAAAAATTCCAAGATGACTCGTTCAAAATTGGGTTCAGGATTAGTGACAAACTCTATCTTCCATAGGCTATATCTCTGAAATTATAATGAATCTCAACTTGAATTCTAATCTTTTGTACCCCAATATTGTGCTTCAATCTCCTCAAAATTCCCAGAAAAATGTTAAGAGTGAAAATACCAAAATGTCTTGATTGTAGGAGCAAAACCTTAATAAATAAGCTAATTAACTAATAATAAATGATTATTAAGGTCCTAACAGAAGGCCCTAGCGCCCTAATAGCATAATGCTTCAGTCAATGGTGACTGTGTCTAAACCATGAATATTGTCCATTCAACACTCCATCTCGGCTTGGCCAAGCAATTTTTAGGACTCTGCTTAGAAATCTTGATTCCCACATGTTTAAACTTTAAAGTTTCAATCCCTTGGCCAGAAGTCTAATGAAAATCCTCATCCACGAGTTGCGATAATTGTCCTATTTGTCACAATTAAATGATTTTCCATAGTTTGCTTAGATTGCTTAGGTTCATATCATAACCTTCCATTTTGCATAAACTTTATTATCATAAAGTTTCTTTTTTGTTACTATTATTTAAAAGAAACAAGAATGGGTATATTTTGTATTAAAATTTGGCTGTGACCAAAGTGCACAGCAAGGCAACACAAGGACGAAGGGTCAGCTTTGATGTCCATGATTCAAAGTGTTCCAAAAATTTGAAATTGATACCCAGTAATTGAGCTAACCGATTGTCCTAAAATTAAACCTATGTATGTGATTTGTATACTACTTAGTAAACTGGTACAATAGTAAGACTTTTTTACAAACATTACAAAGAGCAGATGTTTTATATAAATCATGCCGAACAGTGGCTTGCATGCTTGTCACCAACCTAGATGAAAACTATCTGTTTGACTAGTCCCATTGCCATATCACTATCTGACACTTGGCCTTGTTGCACCGTATTCTCCTATTTTTCTTTTACTAATTTATATGGGATGAACCATTTGTGGGGGGAGGGAATCAAGGATTTCAAGGTTTGTCTAGAAAGTTGCAGCCCCTGTACTAATTTAGAGACTTTCATGTAGAGAGTCAAATCTTGCTTGCAGATGCTTGTGCCTTTTACTGTAGCTTTCCATGAAGGTGTTTAATTTTGTTAGGGTCTTACCCTTTACCTTAACACCTGTAAGTAGATAGATAGGTTGCTATGTGTCATGACCATTTCTAGAAAAGAAAACTTACTAGTGTGAAAGCAATAATTGTAAGAAGACTTATTAGAAGGTTTTTCCTATTAGAAAGTTCTCAGGAGATATGACATTTTGAGGTGTTTTTGTTTGTTTATTGCCTTTTGCTGTTATAGTCTGTCCTTTTGTGGTGTTCTGTATTAGTAAATTGGAAGTTGCAGAGCAAAAACAAAAATTGGAAGATGAAGAGCATAATAGAGTTTACCTAGATTTATTGCAGAAATCATAGATTACGTCCACAATAGCCCATAGAAGAACTAGAATATCATGAAATGTTATACGTTTATTGATGAGAGCAATGTTCATTTGCATCTTTGAGGGGGATAAACTTTAATGAGGAGAGCTCTAATTACAGTGTATTTCACAAGACATCTCATTACATTGCTTCTACTTCTTTATATAGTTCTATTTATTTCATAGGAACTTTCTAGTAGGCAGAATGTTCTAATAAAACCATCTTACAGCTATTGCTTTCAAACTACTACATGGGCCTTATTTCCTAGAAATGGCATTCATACATACCAACCTATCTATCTGCTTGGGGGTTTAGGGAAAGATCCTAACATGGCCTCACCCTTAAAAGCAACAATGTCTTCAAGGTTGGAAATGAGGGAATTTTTGAAGGATCTATGCTTGTTCCCATGTGGCATCCTCAGACAGTGTATCCTTTCACTGTATCAAGACCTATTGGATAGTTCGTTGGTGGAAACAACACTCTCTTTTGTTGAGAACGGCCTTGGGCTACACCCAAATGGAACTCTCTTCATCCAGTTCTAGAATACTAGTTTGAATTTTAGAGTGGCTTGGAAGTTTCAATTGTAAGCCATTGACCCAATATATCTGCGGACCTTAAAGGGGCCATAAAACTTGGGAGCAAGCTTTTGGTGGTGGTTGTGTTTGGGGGAAGTCTATTTATAAGGCTTTAGGCAAGGGTACACCTGATCCCCTTCTTTAAAATGACATTTAGAATGATGCTAATTAGCCTGTTGTTTCATCTGATTTTGAGCCATTCCTAGATTATCCTTGAGGTACAGAGAATATAAGCTTGAGTTGTGAGGATATTGCTGACCTCGTGCACCTTAGAGACTTTAGGTAAGTAGGTTAGTACTGACGGGGGATTTTAGCCATAGATAACATCAAAGGGAGTCATTCAAGTGGCACTGTGATAAGTTGTACTGTACCACCATCTTGCTAGAAATAACTGCTGAACCCATTGGGATTGTTTTTCTTAAGGTAAATCACCTCAAATATGCTTCCAAGCACTTGTGGGCCACTTTTTTCGTTTTTGTTGATGAGAATGAAGATGAGATGGATATGTAATTGTATTTGTTTTTAGGTCATGTTTTATTTCATTTCACCATTTTAGTGTATATACCCTCATCTAGAAAGCCTAATTTTGGATTTTATCATTTAATCATCAATGAGAGTTATTATAGACATGGTTTTCCTTCTGAAATGTCATTTATGTATATCATTCTTATTTTCTTGCAAAATAATATTGTATTTAAAAGAAAGCTATATATGCCACATTTGCGCTAAGGTCCAGCCCCTTTTTTGGGGGTGGGGTGGCAGCACATTTCCAAGCATTCCCATTTCAGAACAGAAACTTGTACAGGTTTCCATGTTTAGTGCGACTTAGGATCTAGTGTATTGTGTTTTAATTTTGTGTTGTGGTTCTAAAATAGGAAAAAGAAACTTTTATTGCTGCAGTGGTAATGAGGTGGACAGTGTCTCCATAGAGTAGCAATTTCTTACAAAGAACATTAATGTTATTCTACTGCATTTAATTTGATGCAGATAAGTATATCTGGTATGTAATATTTTATCTACTAGCTTGTCGTTTTAATTCTTGAACAGTTGTATGATGAAGTTCTTCACAATTGAGGGATAACATAAATATTTTCTCTTCACTGCACAGGAAATCCATTTAATGGTGCTAATTAGAGCTTTGTTTTCCATCTTATATCAAGCAGTTGTGTGACATGTCACAACTGGACATGCGATAAGAAGCAAAGGGTTTGGTTGAATTTTCTGTAGAGGGAAGCTGTATTTAAGGTCTTTCAAATCTGCAGTTTTGTAGACGATTCTTCTAAAAATATGTATGGGAGAAAAGCTGTTGAACTTCTTCAAGAACTGGCGGCTGGCGAAAAAGAACAATTTGCTCGTTTTAATGTAAGTTTAACTGACCTTTGTGAACGTTGAAATTTTGAAAATTTCATCCGTCCATATTATTGGTGTTCAACATGATAGTGTCTTCTGAAATTTGCAACTTCTTCCTGTCTATATTTTGTTACTGACATACATGCTCTAAAGGTAAGTGGCTTCCAATGGGCATCTGGGTTATCTCTGCAAAATATTTATTTACTAGCATCATGCATATTAGAAATATGGTCCATGACTAACATGCAGAATACATGTACATATATCCTAAAATATACTTCGAAGCTTAAAGATAAGTGGATTAACCAATATTTGAAACAATCCAGATTCCACCCTAATACTCAGAATGGAAACATGGCACAGGAATGTTAAGTAGATAATCCAGTAGTATGGAGCTAAATCCTTGAGCATCATTGGTGACATATAATTTTAAAGCCTTTGCATGTTTCGAAGTTTGAATAATTGTATATACTTTGTGGCATTTGCACTGGTTGTGTAATGTATTGTCTCTCGGCTAGACCATTAACCATTGTTTGTTCTGTACCTTCAGAATGATTTAGTTGAACATGACCATTGCAAATAACCATTGTTCGTTCTGTACCTTCAGAATGATTTAGTTGAACAAGTGCTGGAGGAATGTAATGAACACCATTTTCAACTTGAAACTCGTTTGAGGTAAGTCATGGATCTCTTACATAGTGTCAAATACTGTAAGTGCTTGTTATTAACATTGTCTTGAAACTCATTTGGGGTAAGTCATTGATCTCTTTCTAGGCTAGTATTTTAAAGTGCTTTTGATTGTCATTGTGATGTTCTCACTGCATCTTATTGTGTCAATTTCTCTTCTGTTCAATACTTATATCCTCTTCTGTAAAACTACTAATGCAGAAACAAAGTCTAAATAGGCTAATAGCTGACTAGAATTAAGATTTGGGGCTCTTTGGATATTCTAAATGAACTAGGCACTGTAATCTGTGCACCCATCTATCTTCGGGATCAATTGATACCCATATCACTTCCAGAATCAAGGCTAGTGCATGCTACTAGTACTGACACAACTAAAAATAAAGCCTTTGTGCATCATACTACTATAAGGGCTGACCAAAACTCCACCTCCAATCGCTCCAAAACGACCTCAGCATTGCTATGTTCATTTTGAACCCATTCAATTGGGGGATGAGTCCTACCAACTTCATGATTGATGGTCTATCAAGGGGAAGCAAACCATACTCATGAGCTAAGGTATGTTAGTCTTTCCAATGATAAACATCTATATTCCATTGATCTTCCCAAAAGAAGCTTCCTTTCTTGCTCAAACAGTGAGCTTGGAAGTGTGGCAACTCTGTAATACGTACCTTGTGACCTTCAGCTCCATGTGGGGTATCTCACCACATCCCAACATGCCTAGTTTCCCTCCAAATTTCATTTGACCAAACTCGTAGATGATTTCCATGTTGACCAAATACTTCTGAAAATAACTAAGGTGAGCCTTGAAACAAGTGGGGGAAAGAAATATTATCACACAAATCATAAGCCCTTTGGACCTTTCCTACATGCTACAGTTTAATGATTAATCATTCGATGAAACAAAACCTTCTAACGAGCAGACCTCTTTAAGCTCCTCACCACCCACTTGGTAGCAAGAATGCTACCTTAAGTGGTAACGTCAATAAGCCCGAGCAACCCATCCTTGGGCATAATACACACATCTCAAGGAACTAGAGGAGCACCCTTCTCCCCATCATCATTCAACCACAGGTACAATCGTAGGATTTTCTTTAGGTGTCAAAATCAAGCCCTACTAGGACACCAACAAGATAAATAATAAATGTGTAACCCTTCTCTCCATCATCCTTTGACCACTGGTACAATTGTAGGATTTGCTCTAGGTGTCAAAATCGAGCCCTACTAGGAAGCCTAGAGAATTTGTCCAACCAATATCAACTTACAAACAAATGGAGGGTCCTTATCATGCCAGACATGATTACTTTGAAGCTGTTGAAGACACCGATCCCTTATAAACAAATATAACCCTACTCCAAATTGAATGCTCATACCTCACAATTATTGCAAGCCAAACATAACTTCATGTTGTCGAAATTTATTTGTGTGGGGAATCCAACCTTAATAACCAAAAAATTGTCTTGTAGTCACTAACCAAAACATTGATGCTGAGCAGAAGAGATCCAAATAACCACAAGCACCATCAATTGAACTACATTCAGAGAAAGGAGTCATCAACAAAATGATTGTTGACCATCTCTAACCCATTAGGAAGCAAGATGCCCCTGAACTTGCCCATGAATATTAAAATCCTCCAGCAAGAAATCTAAGGTAAACATTTCATAGGTTAGTTGCAACTTTAATTAGCTCTTCTCACATTGCTTGCAGTTTGTTTGCACATTTTAAGTCAGTTGCAATATCTAAATGCTTTTAAGGCTACAACTTTCAAGCTTGAATAGCATGGTTGGAATGTTCATAGGTTCAATTGCAACCTGGAGCAAGGTGATTACAACTAGTAGTTTAATTTTCAAATCATGGTAAGCATACTTGCACTTCTACACAAATCCTGGGTAACATTAAAACTAAAACCTATTACAACAATAGATGAAGGAATGGTAGATCTAAAAACAAGTACAAATGAAGTACTCAATCACATTTGTCTTCTTTAACTCAAAGAAGAAAAATACAATGCAATAGCTCAAAAGCACCTGTCTGTCTCTACCTCATATGGGATACCCTATCTTTCCTTGTATAATTGGAGAGATTAAGGTGACAAAATAACTATGCTCATTCTTGTGGTGCGCCTAGGCTAGGAATAGAAATCCTAAGCCTGCTTAAAGAAGAGTGCCTAGCTTTCTTGAGTCAATTACATAAGCCTAGAAGAGTGCCCTCAAGTACATAAGTCAACTTGGCATACATGCATGCACTAGCCTCCTTGAGATCTATGCCGTAAGTTAAATTTGAAGCTTCTCATCCAAGGTGTCTAGTCTAAAAATGGAATGACAACTAACTAGAACTAACAACTAGTCTAGAAGTAGAAAAGCTATTGCTTTCCTAACTTGGAATAATACTTCTAAATAAGGGTGGCACATATATGTGCCTCTATCATGAAGATGCTTACTAAAGGCTATTATGTTGTTATGCATAAGCCTATTTGTTGCATAGATATTGAGGCACAATGGATATGTTGAAGTGTGCCAAGTTGCAGTGAAGGAGAACATGATCAAGCAACTAGGTAAAACTAACTCTTCTTCTTTGCGAGGAAAGTGTTCTCTACCGAGCCAAATCTTTCCCTCAACATCTTGAGCTTCCCTTCAGCTGGGGGCTTTGTTAAAATATTTGCCATTGGCAAACTTGAAGGAACATACTAAGGAACCATTGCTCCCTTCTCAACATAGTCCCTAAGGAAATAGTACTAGATATCTATGTTCTTGGAGTGTTTGTGAAATATATTGGATCCTCAAAGAGCTTGATACAACTTTGATTGTCACGATATACCACAATGGTCTTCAACCTCTGATCAGTCAACTCTGTTATTAATTTATGAAGCCATATGAATACACAACTAGCAAAGCTTGTTGTCATGTAGTGCCTCTGATGAATTAAATGCAACTGTTGCTTGCTGCCTGCTAAACTAGGATATTACCTGACCCCACACTGAAACAAAATGTTGAAGTTATCTTCCTAACACTTGCATCTCTTGCCCATTCATAATCCACAAAACCATCTAGCATCAACTGACCATCAAGCCATAATCAGTCATGCCATTTGAGTATTAGAGCACATTCTTTATAGCAATCTTGTCAATTTGTTGAGGTTCAACCATGAACTGGCACAAAGTATTTGTTGCAAAACATATATCAAGCTTGGTATTCACCAAATTCATATATGCAGAAGGATATAACGTACTTGAATCTAATTCAACCTATAACTTAATTTGGAACCATAGGAGTGCATGGAGTTTATAATCAGCATCTGAAATCTTTTCAGAATCTCCTTTTTGTACTTCCCTTATCCAAGGAAGAGCTCACCTACCTTGCCAAACCTAGACCTAGAGTTGCAGACCAACTCGGTGCTGCACCATGCAATGAAATTCTTAGAACTGCATGTAAATATCAGGCCATCTGCATATAGGACCAAGAAAAATAGATCTGTTTTATCAAATAAGTAACATACTTGAATCTCAGGGATTTCCAGCTAGAATTTTTAGCTCTAAAGTCATTAGCCTTTTATAAGTGCATATTATAGTGTATTAAGTTTTCATAAAGCTTACATCAAAAGTTACTTGAGGAGGCTACTCCCTGGCCAAACTTAAATCATTATTCTTTTATGGAATTTTGTGTATGTTTTCATGGTTGAATTGAAATGCAGGCAAAAATTCATCAGTATATTATTTTGTTATGTTGTTTATGGCAGAAAAATTCAAGAGGAAGGTCTGGATGTGGAAACAACTCGGAACCAAGACCATTTTGGTATTCACAAATTCATATATGCAGAAGATATAACGTACTTGAATCTGGAACCATAGGAGTGCATGGAGTTTATAATCAGCATCTGAAATCTTTTCAGAATCTCCTTTTTGTAATCCAAGGAAGAGCTCATACCTTTAGAGTTGCTCGGTGCTGCACCATGCAATGAAATTCTTAGAACTGCATGTAAATATCAGGCCATCTGCATATAGGACTAGATCTGTTTTATCAAATAAGTAACATACTTGAATCTCAGGGATTTCCAGCTAGAATTTTTAGCTCTAAAGTCATTAGCCTTTTATAAGTGCATATTATAGTGTATTAAGTTTTCATAAAGCTTACATCAAAAGTTACTTGAGGAGGCTACTCCCTGGCCAAACTTAAATCATTATTCTTTTATGGAATCATGGTTGAATTGAAATGCATTCATCAGTATATTATTTTGTTATGTTGTTGTATGGCAGAAAAATTCAAGAGGAAGGTCTGGATGTGGAAACAACTCGGAACCAAGACCATTTTGGTGCTGTTGTTCATCACCTTTCTTTGATGCGCAATAAACGTTGTCTCATGTCTTACATGTAAGTCATTGGTCCTAACATATTTTATTTGTGCAATGTTGGTACTTGTAGTCAAAGTACTTTACTATTATTCTTCTTTACTTTCTGATTTATCAGAAGTGCGATGCCTCCATTATATTTCTAAAAGGATGTGGGGTTGAAATGGTAGGTACAATCGGGCACAATCCATACAAAGCTTAAGGTGGAAGCTTGGAGCGGTGCTTCCACAGGAAATTCAAATGAAGCTCAGCCATTCTGAGAAGGAATATTTTAAGAGTTACTCAGAAATATTGGGATCACACATGTCAGAGTTAGATCTTGACCTTACTGTGGTAGGTCATATGTAAGTTCCATGGTTTTGTTCTTGAATGTCAAAGATGTTTCACATGCACCTAGTAGCATTGTTGCTTGAACACTACCATTGAATTAATGTGCCATTGCAATGAGAAGTAGAATGAATTGAATGAAAACATCAAATCAGAGAAATGATTTAGCTACTTATGATTTGTTGCAATTAATGAGTGTCATTGCTCTTTTTATTTCATGATGAAGCTGAACATTTTGGCAGGATATGATCCCTCCAAAAGATCCATACATTAAGGTCCGTGTGGTTGATGATATTGGTGAAGTTTTGCTTGATGATCAGTCAACATCACTGATACGTAACTCAATGCATTTGATGAAACGGACTGAAGCAGAGGCTTTTGTTTCCCAGGTGTTTGTCTTCTCTGCTTTTGTAAAATAGTTCACTGTAAC
Organism: Pinus tabuliformis; assembly: GCA_031772625.1. Taxonomy (NCBI): domain Eukaryota; kingdom Viridiplantae; phylum Streptophyta; class Pinopsida; order Pinales; family Pinaceae; genus Pinus; species Pinus tabuliformis. The sequence continues at coordinate 623,558,919 of CM062814.1, read as the reverse complement.
ATCATTTGTTATTTCATCCTTCTAGTAGCAGGGCTTAAAGCGTTATTAGTTTCGAGACTGATTGAATTTATCCTATCTACATTTTTAACTATATGGTTGTTTGTATGAACCCTAGGGCTTGATGGAGGAGTTCATCGAATAATAGAATTGCTGGTGCTACAAAGTAGCAGATGTGATACCATTTAATCTAAATAGGCAGTGGGAACACATTTAAATCACAGTGCTTTTAACTACTATAAAGATTTGTGCTTCCCACTGTGAAGCACAAGAATGCTGAGAGCAGTTGAGAACTTATTGAATGAAGAGTTTGTGGAATGATAGAGTAGTTGCTACAAAGTAGCAGATATTATTCTCTTTAATCAAGAGGTAATGGGAACAGATTTAAGTCACATTTTTCGTAACTACTATAAAAAGCTTTCCTTTCCACTCGGAGGCTCTGGAATGCTGAGAACAGTTGAGAACTTGACTGATGGAGGAGTTCATGGAATGATAGAATGTTTGTTGCTACACGTTAGTGGATATCATACCCTTTAATTGTAGTAATGGGAACATGTTTAATCACATTGCTTGTAACTAATATAAAGATTTATACTTCCTAATGCGAAGCACAGGAATGCTGAGAGCAGTCGAGAACTTGATTGTATGGCAAAAACTAATTGGAAAGCAGTTTCTTGGTGGAGCACTACTGAAATTTGGTTGGAATTTAACTCTACTATCCTTTCAGGACCAGCTTGATTTTGTCAAGTTGCTCTATCCGAAGAGGCTTTGTCATTTGATGTGTTGTATTTGAAGTTTCAGGAATTAGAAACTACATCCAAACCCTGTATGGACCATTTTGTTATTTAAAAGGACATAATTCTATATTTCAAATGAGAACTGAATGTCTACATAAGGCTTTCTGATATTATTCCGAAGTTCATTATCTGATCATCTCAAGTACTCATCCATATTTGTTGCAAAAACCAATATGACCAGCTTTCCATAATGTGAAATTACGTTCTTCAAGGTGATCTGTTTTTGAGTTAGCTTTTCCAAGTTGTGATACTCGTATTCATAAATAAGATTTGAATTGTAATTGTTGAAAGGAGGGAGTGAAACTGCCAGATGCCTCACCCTCCGCAGGTACCCTACAACCATGGCACCCCTGTTAGTTTGCTTGTTCGCATATTTTTCTGCTAAAGGAAACATAGAGGAAGAGACTGGAAAAAAAGCCAAATGACATAACATTACTTGAGAACCTTGACCTTATTATTAATGGATCCGGTATACCACAATGTACAATTAATATGGAAGAGAACTGGTGAAGAGGAAACCCATAGAATCTTGTCTCAATTGAAAGGTAAATCTCGTATGGTCAAGCAGGAGCTCCATAACTGCATAGCAGTGTGACTAGAAAGATTCCTTCATTCTACTCCCGTATACCACAATGTACAATTAATATGGAAGAGAACTGGTGAAGAGGAAACCCATAGAATCTTGTCTCAATTGAAAGGTAAATCTCGTATGGTCAAGCAGGAGCTCCATAACTGCATAGCAGTGTGACTAGAAAGATTCCTTCATTCTACTTAGAGCTCGGCAAAATTGTGATCAATCAATTTGTCATACACTTTCAGATTAGCTTTTGTTCTTGGCACAATTGTTTGTGTTAATTCTTTATATAGTTTTTTCACAAAGTTTTTGATCAATAACTCTTTAGACCTTGTAGTATCAGCTTTTCAATTTATTTTCATCCTATTTCATTGTAGATTATAACGTAACAGTGAATACCTTTTGGAAATCAGTGAACCGTTGGCCCTTAGTTTGGATCGAGTTGCACACCAACGTTATTTTATAAATTAATTTAATTTCAATATGACCAAGCTTAATATCAGACTGCTGCATCATAGACGTTCAAATCAGTTTAAATTCCAACATGTGTTTCAGTTTTATCTTTTTACTTGATCTCATGGTTGACTACATTATTATAATGCTTAGACTGGTAGACTTGTAATAATTCAATAAAGACTAGCTTTTGGTTATTTAGGAATCTTTACTGGCAGGGTATTCTAATGTCAAGGATAAAGTTCATTCATAGTATCCTTGAAGCTGCTTGGGTTCTATTGCTTACCTCCTGGCCATATATGTGGATAGGGTGCACTTGTCCACAACCACTGTCTCATAATGCTGGCATATAACATACATTCCAGTTGTAACACTCGTTTGGGTACAATGACAATGTGATGTACAACTCTTGTTAATGGAATTTGTACACCTCTGGTGAAACTGTGCGCTACTCAAGTGAACTATGATATTTATCCTGACCACTAACCCCCTTAATTGAGTTAGAATTTTGATTTAGTTTTATTTGAAGGTATTTTCTCATTCTAGTGTAGTTTAGTCATAAATATGTTATTTGGTTTTTAGGGACTCCATGTATTTTAGAGGTTTTTGCACACAAATTCCTTTTTGTTGAGTGTGTATTGACCAATGTGGAAATAGTCGACCTTGGGAATAAATAAGCAAGGGTTAGGAAATTGAAAAAGTGTTAAACTCGGGAGGTTTTTGAAAAAATGGCAAAAACGTGGCAAAATTTAAAAGTACAAAAATATTCATTTTTAATTTTGATTTTTTTTAGCATCTAAAGTATCCACAACATCAGATAAATGCATTGTCACATAATATGAAAATAAAGCTAATATATAAATGTATAAGAAGTCTAGTCTCAAGAGTCAAAATATCAACACAAATATAATAAATGTATATCATTATGCGTAATCTACATGTCATAAACTAATTAGTCACTGAGCTCCTTTGCCCCTTTTACAAGATTAGGGAATGGCTTTGCATTTTCCTTCAGAGGAGGAAGGTCTTGTCTCTGGGGCTACAAATAGACTCTGTCGTCCTCTAGAAGAAAAAATAGGAGGTTGCCTTTGTCCTCTATTGTTGCCCATCTTAGATGGTGTCACCTCCTCCTCATCCTCCTCCTCCTCTACCCCTTCTTCCTTGCAACTGCTACCTCCTCCAGTGCTAGTGCCTCTAGATCCACCTCACAAAACTAGTAAATCTCCTCTTCTTGGGTAGTGACAAACACCTCCTCTCTCCATAGGCACGGATCACAAAGGTGCAAAATGAGTGGAAAAATCGGCCTTTTCCTAACTTACACGTTTCCTGACACCTCACTCGTGGATTTTTGGATTGACTCCCAATTTTATACCAAGTTTTACTATTAAAACTTGAGTTTTTCATTTCGGTCGATAACATCAACGAGTTAAAAAAATTGCGAGTTCCCGATGTTATCATGATTTTATCAGGACTTTTTCCACCATGGTATTGACATATATAGTTATTTTTTCTCATGTTACATTATGTTTCACGACCAATTATGTCTCATGGGACATGACATTGTGGTTTTTGTTAGACTTCTAGGCATGCATAAAATCATTGTTTGGGTTTTGATTTTGAAACATATCTTTCATGCTCCTTGGGCACCCATGTTCTCACTGTGGCTTGAGAGATTTGCATTGTCTGTTTATCAAATTTGAATTGTTGCAATACTCCAAATCACGATTTCACTTTGTGGCCTTGGTGGTTTGGTGCACTCCAATACCTTCCCAAAGGGTTGGAGTTGGGGAAAAAATAATAAAAGGCTCTTAGCTTTCTTGTGTGCATCTTGAAGAAAAGGTAGGCCCTACATTTACAAATGTTTAAGAGAATGAGGCTTAGATGTAATTCCATGCTTATTAGATACCCATGTTCTAACGGTGACTTGGTAAGCTTGGCACCACTTACAAATTTTCCATTCCCATAATCCACATGTTTCCAAGTTAATATAATAGCATGAATCCAATCAATAGAAGAAAGATCCTATGAATCCCTTCACGTTCTTAGCTAGTTTGTCTCGCACGATTGTGAAATTATGTTTGAAGATGAAGACCATGAAGAGGCCCAATCCGCTTTCTAAACAAGTTGCATTTTTTGTGCAACAAAATGTTCAAATTACTTTATGAGAAAAGGGTCGACTATTCATTTCAAACTAAACTTACAATACTTAGGTCCTATGTCATGTTAATTCTTTAAGTGTAATTAAATCAACATCAGTAACTTTGGTGTTTGTACTTGAGATTATGGCCCACAACCATACATTAAGGATTACCTTGAGTAGATAACTCCTTGTAACTATAAAAAATGTGACAAAGGGGAAAGAAGATCATGTCATGTAAAATAAGAGCTTTAAATGGCATTTATAGATGCTTACCCACCATTTGACAAGATGTCACCAAAAATGTTTGTTCCTTGCACATCGAGGCAACTAATCTATGTGAGAAGCTTTTTTGGGAAACCATCACTTAGGATGTGCAGAGCTCAAAGATCATTGATAACATGAAGCCCAAAATCGAGGCCAAATAAAGGATCTTTCTTGATTAACAAAGGTTGATTTTCTTAGGTAAGTAACTCGACAATAATTGATCACAACAACTAGAGTGATTGGTCCTCTTCTTGATACTCTCTTTCTGGAGGGGTTCTAAGTAGTTGAGTATTTTCATCCTCGAAGGCTCCACATGCTACTCCCTTTGGTGGGGAGGGGAGGAGAGAGCAAGCCTTCAAGTTCTCTTTCCTTCAAATCTGTGGTTTCAAATAGATACACCTCCCTTGTTCCCATGACTCCTCAAACATGAGCCTCAATTGTGGGAAGATTAGAAGAGAATTTGGTGCTATATGCAATAGGTAGATATTTATGAGCTCATCACTGATTTAACAATTGGGTTTATCTCGGGTGGTTGGAAAGAATGATCATTATCCTCCCCACTCAAGTCAATTCCTACAAGTGACATGTTGAGCTCATATTGAGTATATTGTTGTAATGGCTTTGAGCCTTGTTGTTTGGCCTTGTGTCCTAAAGATTCTAGGATTTCCCTGGAGTATTCCCTATACTTTGTAACTTGGAAAAAATTAATGAGTTCAACATTAGTTATCAAGACCATGCCTTGCTCTTCATGAGTGGAATAATTCCATTCAGACCAAAAACATATTCAACTTCCTTTTTATGAATTAAAGATTCCCTTGATTATTAAAATAAACAACAAATACAAGTCTTCAATACCAAAAAGTGGGACACAATTAACTATATTTTTAGTTGAGATTCATATACCAAATCTTATTTAGTCAACCATTGATGAATGAATTTTTGCAAAGCCACTTATATTCAAGTGTTGGTTTGCACTTAGAGAAGGTCGTAGCTTTCCTCCATTTCCAATCTCTCTTTCATGATGTTTGAGGTGATGGAAATCCCAGATTAATCATATGCTCATTAAGAATCAGTCCTTAAATATGCTCCACAACAAATTTATCCATGTCGGTTATGACAAATTTCCACTTAATTTGAACCTAAGGAAGCCAATTGCACAATAAGTTGTCAAACAGATCATTAACCATGCAAATGCATCACTTCAAGAGCCTCAACGATGAGAATTGATAACTTGAATGGAAGGGGTGATAAAGGGGGTTTGGAAAGACACTCCCTACCAATATTGCTTTCCAAGCAACCAACCTTGGTTGATTCAATGCTTGAGGAGAACTTCCATGGCTTATTCACTTGAACAACTACAATCACTCATTTAGTGCAAAGAGTTTTCTATTAGAGGTAGGCTTTAATGATGCCCAACAAACCACCAAATTTCTAATATGTAAAACAAATGTCCCAATTAACTTTATGGTGTTGATTTTTAGGGCATCCTCTAAACTAATAATTACTTATGATTCTCATTAGTTAAATATTTTTCTTGTGATCTTTTCAATCATAAAGCAATTACACAAAGGAGCTCAATAGTAAAAACAAAATGTCTTAAGGATCATAAAGAGATAGCCACACAATAACACAAGAGTTTACTTTGGGAAAACCCACATGGGGGAAACTCAACAATCCTTTCCTTATAGAATCAATTCAACAAGAGATACATCCAAGTCAGTATGATAGACAAATTGACTAGCAAGATGACAAGTAAAACTTCCACCAAGAAGCCAAGTCAACCCTCCACAAATAATTGCTTGAAAGCTCAATCAATCTGGTCTGCGATTTCAACCTTTGTCTTCCACATAAAATTTAGACTACATCACATAATTTTTTCACAGGAAAATTTAGACTATTATGTCACACGTGCAATAACAACAAAGATGATCTTTCACATATGTGAGGTCTTCTCACTCATTTGACTTCCTTCTAGCCTTTGGCCTTCTTCTATTTTTCTTTACTTGATCCAATAGGTGCCTCTTTAGGGCTGAGCCGACTTGACAGGGAGGAGGGTTGACTTGGTCTTCTTGTGGACCCATACACTGAAAATTAAAAGTAAAATTTCCCTTTTGAGAAGATCATGAAGAACATGCCTTCTAATTTTTCTTTTGACAAATACATAAATAATAAAATTTTCTTTTGAGCATGGAAAAAATGATTTAATAATAAAAATAATGATTATGAAGACTAACCATAGCTACAAAATTTAACACTCCCTCTTAGCTGGGGAGGTATTCATAATGACTATTGAGATGTTCTCAAGTTTACAATTCTATAAGGAAGGATCAAAATTAAAATAAACATCATCATCAATATCATAATCACCAGCACCAACATAATCACGGTTCATCATCAAACAACTATAGACATGGTCTAGGTGAAACACCAAAGGCCTCATCAATGATAAACAAGCTTACTCAAAGTTTCGAGCATGACGCTGGGAGGCTCCTACTCATTTGAGCGACCTCTAGGACTATTCTCCAACCAAATTCAAACTGACATAGGGAGAATATACTTTGTCAGACCATTCTTCAAACCAAGGTCAAAGTGACATAGGGAGAATGTCTTCCACTGGACCATTCTCCAACCAAGGTTAAAGTGACACAAGAATAATTTCAGTTAGCTAGACCATTCTTCAACCAAGGTCATAAAGACACAGGAAAAATGTCAGTCCATGATGCTATCTAAGCTGTCAAACCATTCTCCAACCAAGGTCATAATGACACAGGGAGAATATGAGACCATTTTCCAATCAAGGCCATGAATATATAAGGAGAATGTCCATTCATAATGGTGTCTCATCAACTCTCCCTTTCAATAAGAGAGGTAATCTCCACAAGCCCAAGCTTATCCTAGAAGTACACAAACTTCCTTTTAGAAAGAGGCATCGTAAGAATATCAACTATCTTCTCATTAATGGAGATATATTGGTATGTAGTTGTACTTCTCAAATCACCCATGAAAAAATGTATGATGCTACTAATCCAACACATTTTGAGAAACATATCTTGGCTCAACCATAAACTGTTATGCTCCCTTCACCGGATCACATATGCTTTCAGGTCACTCAAATTGGGTGCTCCCTCTCAAATTGAGACATACCCTTTTGCAGTAATTCAGGTTGCTCCCTTTTCCACTGTTTTCTTTTATTATATCAACGATTAATGACAATCCATCATCTCAAACCCAGAGGCCATCTCCCTCTGAAGTTAAAACAAGGTTCTTGTGGAAGTCTTGACTGCCCCTGTTGGGCTAATTTATTGACTAAATTAACACAAGTATTTAATTATCAATCCGGGTTTGTAAAACTTGGAGGCAAATCCACAGTATATGGACATCAGATATAATCAAACTTGAAAGACAAGTTTTCAAAAACTAAAGAAGTGAATATTATAAATATAAACCTATTTTAACAATTTTTAATTCATTTATGTAATATATGAGAGAAGAGGCTCCTAACTTACGAGAACCAGGTTGTCCTTCCCTTCAATACTACTTTCATGAAGATAAATCTAAGAGCACTAATTAACAATGGTTTATGATGCAGAAGATGTAAAGGAAGAGGCTCCTAACTAAGAAGGTCCAGATTGTCCTTCTTCACAATCCTACTCCATCATAATCACCATTGTTTCAAACCAGAAATGCATAAATAACTTCAAATAAGAAAAGGAGAATGGAATTCAATTTTAGTTCAAGATCAAATAAAAGGGGAATTTAACTTAAATTCCTATGTGTCCCTTCATATGTAGATTAGAATTAAACCAATATCCATTCAACAATCATCATGCATTAATTCAAATAACAAATCTGAAACAAAACAAATAAACAAATCTAAAGCAACTAATTCATGAAAATTAAGTTAGTTTAACAATGAAGTGTACTTAGCTTGAGTGGGGGCCCTCCACCCTTGCTTTGCACACTTGAAGGTTGATATCAGAAGCTGAAACTTCAGTCACACATCCACATTATTGAACAACAAAATAGCAGTAGAACAGGTTCTTCAAATTAGCTTCAAACTCCAAAGTGTTTCAACATAAAATTATACAAAAGTTACATACATAAGCCATCAAAGTCTTGGCTTTAAATAGAGGTTTTGTGAAACAAAATGATCTATATTATCTCTAACACTCATATCTACTCATATCCACCTATCTAGGTCGAACTTATCCAATTCATCCCAAGAAATATGGTCAATTCCATAAAATCTCAAAACTACCCTATTTCCTTAGGGATTTTCTGGTGACTAGTCATGTTTGACCAGCCTTGACTGGGCCTAATAGAGCTTGTTTTGACCAAAGAAAGTGGAATTAGTTCAGTTTTAGTTCCCAAGCTTTCCATTCATGCATCCAATTCGAGCCCAAGTTTTCTGCAAACATGTCATCCACATAGCTATTATGGGAATTTCTAATTCAGTCCAAAATTGCACTTGAAACTCAATTTTCATAAAAACTTCTAGAAATTCCAAAATTAAAATTAAACACCTGAATATGCATAAAATACATCAAAATGAGATGGATGTGATGGAAAATGGATGGAAAATATAAGGATTAAGTAAGTTTCCTTAAGCAAAAATAGACCAAAATTGAGGGCCAACATCTCCCCCTTGCTGATCTTCAAGCATGTCCTCATGCTTGTTTCTTCCTTTTGACCTTTTACTTCTATATGCTGACTGGCCTACTGATGTACCTGTGGCTCTGACCCTTGAAGATGAAGCTTTCTCTTGATCTACCTGTAAAAGGATATCTATGCCTTCATGTACTTCTTCTCTTTTCTTGTAGATGACATTCTTTACCTATTAGTGGAAAAATTATGGCTTGGGCTATGTATTTTGGAGTGATGGGAACAAGAATGTCTCCGATGTGTGATGAGGTTTCACCATCAACATACAAATTCAAAAACTTTACACTATTCCTCCTCTGACGATAAAATGCCAATATATCATTCTGGATGAGCAGCTTCAGAGAAAACAACAAATAAAACTTGAATTTTGCAATACATTCTGACACAGGATTCGTGTCCCTCTCAAATTAGTAATATCAACAATTTTACTCAAAGGATCCAATATCCAGTTGCTCTTGCATCTCACTAAAAAAAGCAAATTTTTTATGTCTAGGGATTCACTTTCAATTTAGCGACTGGTTTACCCATGCAATTTGCAAAATAGGGGTCAAAAGAACCATAAAAATATCCCAAATAGAAATGAATTTGAGAAAACTGCTCACATGGAGCCTAATTAGGCTCATTCTGAAGAAAACCCATGTTTTCGTTTTTCAAATTTCATTTTATTTTGCTCAGAAAAAACAATGAAAAATAGTGGCTTTTAAAAATCGAAATGCATTTCTGGGACTGAATAAAATTTCATGATCATCAAATTTGAAATCAATTTCTCTTCAAATGCTTCTCCAGTATCCCGCTTACCTCTTTTCTGATGCCCTTTTTAAACAATTAAATAAATTGATTTCGGCCTCTGTCTCTTTCTTTGTAGCAATACTGTCTCTGTTTCAATATCCTGTTTTGTTTAATACATTCTCCTTTATACCCCTCTGTAAAAAACTGAACTCTGTTTTGAAATTGAAATATATGAAGAAAACAAAAATCATGTTATAATTTTTGTTTTTCTTAATATAATCTCAGACTAGTTTTTTTCCACCGAGTTTAAATTGATGCCCTATGTATAAATCGACATGCAATACTTCACTGCCCAATAATCAATATAAAACACTGCTCAATAACCAATCTTCAGCACTTCATTGTTTATACAATCGACATATGACATTCCATTGCTCCATGACCAATATACATCACTGCACTGTTTTATTTAATCAACATATGACAATCAATATAAATTTGGCTTTGCGCTAGCAAATATAAACCCAAATCTTCAAACATAAGCCCACACTTTGTTTTTAAAGACCCATTCCTTCATGCATCAAACTGAAACTTGACTGTTTGATCATAAAAGCGCATGTACAGGTGTAGTTTTAGGCTCAGAACTTCACTCAAACTTTTCATTCATTACTTTAGCATGCAGTCAAACAATAATAAACATTTTATTTCGTGGAGAACCAGGATCTGTCAGATGATTTATTTTGATTGTCTCCATCTCATAGTTAACAACTCATTCATTAACCTGAAGCTAGTTCCTCGTGCATTATTTGTGCAAGCAAACTCACTGTGCAATTAATCTGAAGCCATATCATCGTGAAAACAATCAATTTCAGTATGCAAACGCTGCATTTTGGATGCAAACTTGGTGATTTTATAAAGTATACCTGACTGCTGTTGAAGAAGTGGCATGATCCCTCTGTATCGTGGCCCAATTACTGCGTTTTCCACTGTTAAACTTCATTTAAACACCCTACGGCTTTACTGATGGAAGAGTCTCAATGAATGACGACAGTGACACATCTTAGCGGTGGTAGAAGCATTATCTTATAACTGATGTTTTCATTAAAAAAAAAATATCCCGAGATTTCCTCAAAAATATCTATTGCATTAATGAAAACAAAATAAGCATGAGGAAATTGTGAGATCACCTAATATTTGATTAACAACAAGAAAACTTGTAGAAATTTCTGGGAAATGGTTGTTTTCCCATGTTAAACAATACAATTTCAATTAAAACACTTCTCTCGGTATTTCAAAATCTACAGGTGGCAGCGTATATCTATTGTGACAAATCCTTAACTGAAGTGGCATTTTCCATAGTATGAAACCTCTTAAATAAAATCCGGAGTTTAAATATCCTTGTAATCCTCTAACTATTGATAAATTGATGGGATTGACTCTTTCCTGCCACTTGTGAAACGCTTGGAATTTTTCAGAGAGAACGATCAGCTTGGCATAGAGAAAATATCGGTCTTTAACTTCATCATTTAAATCAATTTATTTCCCTTTATTTCTTCACAAAGTCTTTTAATTTCTTTGCCCAATTCCACGTTATTCTCCATAGCATAGTGATTCCTCCACATAGGGTTTCTTTCTGCGTTTGTTAGGCAGTCTTCTTCATTGTTATTTCTACTTTGGTCCTATGCAATTTTCTTCTTTCCACAGCGCAGAGTCTCACAATTTTTACTACAGATATCCTTCTACAGCCCAGAGTATCCTCTACGGCTAATCAGCATTGCTCCACAACTCACATCGTTTCATAATTGTGTAATTTTTTAAGTTTCAGAACTGTAGACTTCTCTTTAAAAATTTGACCATTTTGATTTGACCCTCTGATGTCGATGCCGTTGTAATTTGAAAATTTGTTTCATAAGGCCTTAACTCATTCTTTTGTATGCCCATCATATGAGTATTATGATAACCTTTACACCCCAATAGTATTGCTCTTATGCGCTATTATAAGCTTGTCAAAATAAATCATTGATTTCTGTTTATAATGCACATGTTCCATATGTATTCATTGCAATATATATCTCTTAATTTTAAAATGACCACTTAGGTCATGTTTAACATTATCTCGAGAGTACTAATGTTTGCTTTATTTGTGTAGGTTCCACTTTTTGCATCCTTTTTAATCCCTTTTGCTTGGAGGAAAAATACTTAGGGTTATATACTTAGGGTTAGGGTTATGAAATGAATATGGAATGTAGAAAATAAATATAGGTAAATAGAGAATGATATTTAGGGTTATGAAATGTTAGGGTTACAAAATGAATATAAGATGTACATATGTACATTGGATTAGGTATAGGGTAAATGCAAAATGTAAATGTAGGATGGACATAGGCTAATGGGTATAGAATAATGGATATAGGATGAGGGTAATGTAATAAATATAAAATATGTATTCAGGTATTAATCTCAATTTTAACAAGCTCTAAAAATTTTTACAAAAATTTGAATTTACAAGAGCAAAATTGTGCACTTACTATACTTGTACTTCCCTGATAGTATTGGATGAAAGTTGTTGTTCTTTAACAATATTGGATGAAGTTGTCTTGTTCGAATATTGTAGATAGATAGAAACATAAAGTTTATTTATGCTTCCTGTTTGACGTTCTTCATTGATTTTGGTCCATTGATTGTTGATGTCGTTCAGGTCCCTTTACAATTGATTCATAATAACTCAGGTCCCTTTTGTCATGTACATTTTTATGCAATATATACATGTTTTTGCTAACATTTCAGGTCCCTACTGCCAACAATACAAGTTTCGTCGTCAATTCAGCTGCACAACTAAGTTTCTTTTGCGACCTTCCCCCTTGCTGATGGGAAGACTTGTCCTCAAGTCTTGTTTATTCTGGAGGATGATTCCTGCAAACTCAAACTGAAGAAATGGTAAAACAAAATAGAGAATTCATATTGGCCAAGCTTGTTGGTTTTCCTATATGAATTCGAGTTTGTATTGTGCCACTTTCATGGATTTTCACAACCAAACTCCTTTATTATTTTTTATCTTTTTCTATTTTTTCTTTTCTTTTCTGGATGGAGGTGGGGTGTAATGGAGTAGGGAAGTATGAAAAGCTTATGAAAATAGGTTATATTGAAGTCATGATTTAGTAGTAAATGGATGGATAATAAGTTTGGACTTCAACATGCATGGTCGCGGAGCTTAACATACAATATGGATGATGGATGAAATCATGAACAATATGGCTTATGAAAGGCTTCATTGTGACTTGACTTTACAGAACTTGACTGCTTCTTTTGATGATTATCTTCATGTCTTTTTGCCTCGATCTCGATCATGTTGTAGGGTTTGTTGATGTTGTTGGCCAGCGTCTAAGAGCAAGCTTCAAGAGTTTGAGTTTCATTGGATGAACTCAACATCAGGTGAATTTTCACTTTGCTTTGACTTGAACATTTGCATTCATATTCTGAAATATGAATTCGACTTCGAAAATTACTTCATCCATGGAGTTCACTCCTTCATTCTTCTTATGACCTGCAAAAACATAGCACTTGCCTGCAATACAATATTAGATGATGGAGGAAGAGAGGTGTACAGTCTCTCTTATTCCAATAAACATGTAAATCATTACAAGCATTTCTTAGAAAACAAGTCCAAAGATGATATACAAACAAAATGCATTTATTTACCTCTTGAGAAATGGTGGCCAGCCTAAACCTCCTAATGGTATTTTGTTTACAAAATATTCGTTTTATATCCAATTAGAGTGATTCCAAAGCCAAGTTGAAGTGAATTCATATGGCTACCTCCAGTATAAATAGGTTTTCAAAAGGGTTTAAAATGATATGGTAAAAATTATAAGGAGTGCCATGTTTGATAGAGTTGCTTGTTAATTTTTAACTAGACCAACAGTCACTATTTGAAGTGTAACTTATTTGATAAAGATCGGATCAATGTGATTCCACTTGGAGATTAAAGTAGATTCATTTTTGTATTTCTAGTAGAATAGGTTTTAAAAATTCTTAGGCTTGATATCACAAAATTGGTGATGAACAGACCTAGGAGGCAGAGTTTTACTACACTGGTTTGAAGACATGCAGTCACTAAATGTGGCATAACTTCTTCATTTTACCTCCAAATGGGATGATTCAAATTGTATCTTAAACTAGACCTGAATATATATCTCCCATATAAACATGTTTTGAAAAGAAGATGATTTGGTATGTCAAATATGCCAATTATTAGTCAAGACCTGGAATTGTCACCATGTAGATTTTTCGACAAACAGTTAGTATTTCAAGAATAACTTTTTCATATGATACTTGATTGAAGTGATTCAAATTTATTTGGAAACTAGATTCCAAGGGCTATCTTCCTATGAATTTCAGATAAAAATGTTTCCATTAGACACCTCAAATATAGGCTGTACTAACTCTGTCCTCAACATTGCACTTGAGACCTAGTTTTGATTTTGATCACATTTTTATTTGTGATATAAATTGAAAACTTAAAAATGGATTCCAAAACTAGATTTCAAGAGATATGTAAAAAAACCATGATTTCAGAATCATCATATATGGTTACCCAAAATAGGCTTGTTCTTACTACATTGCCATGTAGTCATTTCAAATGAATATTGAACAATGATTTGAAGAAATAGTTTGAAACAAATTTATTATGGAAGTATTATTGTGAATTCATTTGACTTGTTTATTTATTCTATTCTATCCTATTCTATTTAAGAAAAATAATTCATTCTCTCAAGTATAAGTGAATTTCCAGTGCATTCATTTTCGTAACAAGATCATAAATAAACTCATATCCAAATTTGAAAAATATACTTTAATGAATGTTTGGACATGAAAATTTATTTGATCATAAAGATTTGATGAGAAATAATGTTGAAGAATGGAGTAGTGTTGTGACCTAATGACTAGTTGAAACCAAGTTTTAAGATGATCTTTGTTTACTTGGTTCTCATTAATTGTCATAGCTTCTTCTTGTGGTACTTGTTCAAAATCTTGTATGCACAAGGGATCGTGTGATATACTTGCCAGAAATTCTTCAATTTCTTGTGATCCATGACTCATTCACCTCCTCACAAAGATAGCTAGAAGAAAGTTCTAGATTATCTTCCTATGGATCATCTTCATGGATGTTTTGTTGCTCTTCTATCCTTTGACATAAAGATTCATCCCTAGTGAGCATTCTAAATTGAGGACAAGGACTTGAGAATAGTCTTGTGGTGGCATACCCTCCTTCTCTAAATGATCTCTTTAACATCATTTTTTTGATCTTGTCTTGCAAATGGATTTTGTAGTTATTTTTGATTTTATTTTTTTTGTTGGGGGGTTTGCTTTGGGAATCTACTTTTTAGATCTCTATTTCTAGGCATAAAGAAACATAACTAAGAGAAATGTATACTAACTAATTTTTTTAATGTTTTTATTTATCTTCTATTTGACTATGCTGATAATTGCCTCCCCGGAAACATCATCAAAATGTTGGGCTAATTTATTGACTAAATTAACACAAGTATTTAATCATCAATCCGGATTTGTAAAACTTGGAGGCAAATCCACAGTATATAGACATCAGATATAATCAAACTTGAAAGACAAGTTTTCAAAAACTAAAGAAGTGCATATTACAAATATAAACCTATTTTAACAATTTTTAATTCATTTATGTAATATATGAGGGAAGAGGCTCCTAACTTAGGAGAACCAGGTTGTCCTTCCCTTCAATACTACTTTCATGAAGATAAATCTAAGAGCACTAATTAACAATGGTTTATGATGCAGAAGATGTAAAGGAAGAGGCTACTAACTAAGGAGGTCCAGATTGTCCTTCTTTACAATCCTACTCCATCATAATCACCATTGTTTCAAACCAGAAATGCATAAATAACTTCAAATAAGAAAAGGAGAATGGAATTCAATTTTAGTTCAAGATCAAATAGATGGGGAATTTAACTTAAATTCCTGTGTGTCCCTTCATATGTAGATTAGAATTAAACCAATATCCATTTAACAATCATCACACATTAATTCAAATAAGAAAATCTGAAACAAAACAAGTAAACAAATCTAAAGCAACTAGTTCATGAAAATTAAGCTAGTTTAACAATGAAGTGTACTTAGCTTGGAGTGGAGGCCCTCCACCCTTGCTTTGCACACTTGAAGGTTGATATCAGAAGCTGAAACTTCAGTCACACATCCACATTATTGAACAACAAAATAGCAGTAGAAAAAGTTCTTCAAATTAGCTTCAAACTCCAAAGTGTCTCAACATAAAAATTTTCAAAAGTTACATACATAAGCCATCAAAGTCTTGGCTTTAAATAGAGGTTTTGTGAAACAAACTGATCTATATTATCTCTAACAACCATATCTACTCATATCCACCTATCTAGGTCGAACTCATCCAATTCATCCCAAGAAATATGGTCAATCCCATAAAATCTCAAAATTACCCTATTTCCTAGGGATTTTCTGGTGACTAGTCATGTTTGACCAGCCTTGACCGAGGCTAATAAAGTTTGTTTTGATCGAACCAAGTGGAATTAGTTCAGTCCTAGTTCCCAAGCTTTCCATTCATGCATCCAACTCGAGCCCAAGTGTCTTGCAAACATGTCATCCACATAGCTATTACGAGAATTTCTGATTCAGTCCAAAATTGCACTTGAAACTCAATTTTCATAAAAACTTCTAGAAATTGCAAAATTAAAATTAAACACCTGAATATGCATAAAATACATCAAAATGAGATGGATGTGATGGAAAATGGATGGAAAATATAAGGATTAAGTAAGTTTCCTTAAGCAAAAATAGACCAAAACTAAAGGCCAACAACCCCTTCAATGAGCTCTTGTACTCACAAGTTTGAGGTACCTCTTATATACACTTCTTCCTCAATTATTGAGGAAAACAGTCTCTGCATCAACCTAATGCAATATTCATAACATTGATAGTAGAAGTATACCTCACAACTAGGACAAATGCCTTGTCATGATCCTCTCCCTCTTACTCGAAGAACCTTCTATTGCTAGATCTTGTAGACACCATGATTAAGGCATACTTCAAGCTTGTTGATCTAATCGCTCCCTCTGAGTTTAGACCTTATATAGTACAATATCTCTCAACACAAGTCATGATTATGGGAAAGTCCTCTTGCTTTTTTCGTTCTTGCACTTCTTTCATTTGTTTGCCAAGCCTTTGACAACCTTTACTAAGTATCTGCAATCTTCACTAGGAGGCCATGGAAGAAAAGTTACAACCAAGCAAAGATCTCAAAGACACGAGACTAACTAATACTAAAATAAAAACAATAGTAAGAATCAAACAAGAGAGATATATGATGAGCCCAAGTATTGCAATAAGAATGCTGCAACTCCCAAGACTACCAACTTAAATTATTAACCCGGGGTTCATAAAAACTTAAGAGATGTCGGCACTAAATGTGCAACATATAATGTATTCTCTTTTCATTGATATGATGTAATGGAGTGAATATCATGAAATCAAAGCCTAAACTAATTGTAGAAATGGAAATGTTAATTTGAAAAGAAATTAATCTTAGGCAAGAACAACAATTTGTAATTGAAATCCTAAGAGCATGAATTCAAATAAATAGGCCTATTCTACTTTGTAAAAATTCATGTCCTAATTGGTGTTTATTTTTTCTCAATCATGGACTTAGAGCCTAGGGTTTATGATTCAAGCATAAGAGACAAAACCCAATCTTTTGGAAAAAATATGGTCAGGTTTACATGTGCTACAGGAGGTTGCTATAGGTGAAACATAATTGCTATAGATGAAAACAAAATTGCTACAGGAGGAGATAATTCACCAAATGACCAAGTAAATCAAATGAAACTCAATTCCAAGTGTAATCACTCCAAAATACTCCTGTTAACATGTGCTAAAAAATAGCAGAAAATTACTACTCTAAAAACTAGAAATTCAAGAACTAGTGAGCTAGTTAACCTATCAAATGCCTAACCTAATTAAGTGAAAATGCATTGGGGTAAATTTTATTATTAACTTGAATGTTTTTATGACCTAATACAAGTTTAATAAACTCAATTGAAGCTCATTAACATGTTCTAAAAAATAGCAAAAAGTTACTACTTTTTGCTACAAGGGACTTCCAAGATTCTAAATTTGTGAACTAGTAAACCAATCCAAGTAGCTCAATGTTGAATATGAATTAAAAAATATTATAAGGATGCATCATGATTTTGACTCTATAAATAATCTGCAAAACAACTCACTTAAATCATTTAACCCAATCCTACAACAAAAGAAGCATCAATACTAAATGCACAAATAGGAAAAACAAGAATAAGAGATGCATGCGAATAAGAAGTAAAAAGAAGAAAACAAATTCTACAAAAGGCTTTGAGGCTCCCAGGATACTCAGAGTCCTATGAGGGAGACCAAGCTTTAGAATCTAAAAATGGTACCAAACTTCATTATTTGAATAAATCAAAGTACATCCCTGCTAGAAATGAAAGTGGAGCTGCAAAAGTACAAGTTTTCTCCACAAGAAGACTAAGAAATAC
Source organism: Pinus tabuliformis (assembly GCA_031772625.1). Taxonomy (NCBI): domain Eukaryota; kingdom Viridiplantae; phylum Streptophyta; class Pinopsida; order Pinales; family Pinaceae; genus Pinus; species Pinus tabuliformis. The sequence continues at coordinate 623,540,727 of CM062814.1, read as the reverse complement.
CCTCCTAGAGGAAAATTCAAATTGGTACTTATACAAAATGATGAGGATGCATTCTCCTTGAAAGGAGGTAGATTTCCCCTCCAAAATCCCTCAAATAGTGGATCTGGTTCCCAACACTAGGAATCTGCATTAAATGACAGAGAACACATTACTAGATTTTCTCAATCACTAGAGCTCCATAATTTGTCAATTATTTCATGACATCTTGTTGATTTATTATCCAATATTGATCCCCTTGTAGTAGGGATCAAGTCCCTAAATGATCTCATCCTCCAAATATTCATAATCTGCCCAATAGTCTCACAATTTTCTACAAAAATAAATAATATTAGGCACATAATAAGTAAGGATAAACCAAATTCCTAAGGACCCATTAATACTACAAATTAACTCTATGATGTGAAAGTAAGGGGGTCAAATACATGTTTTAAGTGTCTATAAATAATAAAATGGGCATAATAAAATAGACAATTTTGGGTCCCATCAATATAAAATGCTTATCTTTTGATGATTATAATGGAATGTCAACTCCCTCTTGATCGTATCTTCCTTTGCATCCATTACCACCTTATCATCCTCGTCCTCAGCATGGTGTCATTCTCTCTTTACTAAAGTCCATAAACCCTAGACCTTTCTTGACCAAGGCTATTTTTTCCTGCTATGGTTTACAAACCCTAGATACTTAAATGTCAAAACCCTAGGACACATATGATGATATTTATTGATGTTATCAGATAGGCAAAATATATTCCAATGAGATGAAAAATTCTTATCATAAATGATAAATTCTTAGATCAATTGCACATCAGAGTTGACTTTTTCCACCCAATAACTCATCCTTCATAATTAGAACACTTCCAGATATACAAACTGATTCATTATTCTTAAAAGGTCTTCAACCTTAGAAGAACTTAACCTCATAATTTTGTCATATTCAATGAATTCGATTGATCAAGGTATGCTTTATGATAGTGACATAGATTTTAAATTTAGAATTCATGACAGGGTATCCAAATTTCGATATCAGTATGTGCAATACCACAGGGTCCATTGTTAATGCTTTGTGATCTTTGTAGCTTAAACATCCTTAAATTTTGGCTTCGTTGGTTTTAATACTTCACCCCTTTGGACAAGGAGGATTTCAAACTTCCTCTTTGTTGCTTCCTTCGGTTCGACTACCATGATGACTTCTTAAGAAATCATAATATTGTTTAAGACTTCTTCAATTCTGTCTCAAAGCAATAACAACTTTTGCAATTGTCAATAAATTTTCTTGGCCATTTTTGGAGAACTTTTAGTTATGGAATTATAACTTGATCAAAGGAATCATGACAATCTTGAAAATACCTAAAAGTGAACCTTCAAATTCTTTGGCCCTGATCAATTTTTTTGAGGATAATTCATAATTTCTCAACCTCTTTTGGATTTTACAAGGCATGTGGCCTAATCTGAGGCACTCTGACCATCCTAGGATTTGTACAATTATTCTAGAGACTAGAAAGAATAACCTCTGGCCTTTCAACAAGGTATGATTTAACAAAAATAGTCTAGCCTTTCAATTGACTGAGCCAATTCAGAATTTTCCAAGATCGCATACTTTATTACTGAACAACCCATCATTGTAATGCATTTCACATGGAGACCCTATGAAACCTTGATGCAATAAAGGATTTGACCTTAAATAAGTGCATTGAAAAAAGATTGAATTGGAACTTTTGTAGCTTGGACTGAGGCATAAAACATGTTGAATTTTATGAGGCTCTCGGAGCTCTTGAAAACTACACTGCGTCTTCTTTTTGGGCTATCAGGGAAATTCGGTCTAAGGCCTAACCTCAGATAGTTTTGGCCTAAAGTACTTTGAATTGATGTCTAGATAATCTTTGCCTCCTTTTAGTCATCTTTTTCTCGACCTACTTAAGTTTCCAAACTTCTTAAGACTTGAGACAGATCTTTGTTCCTATAACTGAGAATCATTTAACAAATTTTTAGTCCTCTTGAGATTTGACAGAGTAATAAGGCTTCGATCCCTTTTCCTATATCTAGCACAAGATTATACTTTAAAATGAAGTTTTGTAATATGATTATGAGGTTCTATCAATGGAGGTAGATGAATTGAGGTTCTGAAACTAAGGCATATGGGGCTAGTTGACAAATTAAGCCCTAGATGATGATTTGAATCATAGAAGATTTCTACTTCAAGGGTTGTTCTTTCACCATAGCTCTAATACCATGTTGATTTTTGGGTCACCCTCTAAACTGATAATTACTTCTTATGATATTCATTAGTTTAATCTTTTTTCTTGTGGCATTTTCAATCATAAAGAATTACACAGAGGAGCTCAATAGTAAAAGCAAAATGTCATAAGGATCTGTTGATGGTGCTGTATGCCACCAACATTGTAAGGCGATCTCCCCGATGTGAAGTCCCAATTAAACCTCACATCATTTGGTGTAGGAGTCCCATCTGGTCATATAGTCCAACCATCATTTGAAAGTTTTCACAGATAAGCCTTGGTTACGATTACACGTAAGAGAATGCAACACCTCTTTGGGGAAGCAAGTGTGTGAGATTTGTGAGACTCCCAATGTAAGGTGCATCAGGGAACATCCATGATTGGTAGGGAAAACGAGCCACCGTTTAGAAAAGTAATAGTACTATCCTAAAGGGGGACCTAGGAAGGAAGAGAAAGACTTGTTAATTTCCTGTAGATTAGTCCACATAATAAACACCAATAATTAAAGCATAACAACACTTATTCAATAATAAACACAACTAAGTAACAAATTAGTTCATTAACTTAGTATGTAATTAAAGAGACATATATCATAAACATAACTAGGATAGTCCATCTACAATACATGTATGAAGAAGTTTCGTCTCATAAAGCTTCTGATTAAGAATGAAAGATCCAAGTACATTGTTACATAGATAAAACACTATATCAAATAGTGTAACATGAAGCCAAAACCTGCTTCTCCAAAGAATGATCTATCTCCTATGTCATACAAGAGAAGCCAAGGCAAGACTCCAAGAATCCAAGCCCCTAGCTTTAGTTATGAGGAGCTATTTATAACAAATAACAATGACCTTTGAGCTTCCTCATGAATCTATGACTTCTATGACTATTCACATTTTATTCATAACTCATTACATTCCATGTGTGACTATTCACATTCCACATGTGTCCCTTGAAATTCATTACATACCATTTATTACATAATACAAATTACATATGAGATGATGGCCTAATAAGACAAAATTGATAATGGGTTAAATGCTCATCAAATTGATAAATCATTTACTTCCTCATGGAGCTCATTGTAATGTAAGTGTGCTATGCTCTGAACTTCATTGAAATGGCTTTGACTTGAACTACAAAGTCCCTTATGTAGTGCATCTTCACCTCCAGTGCCTCTGTCAAAATGGTCTTGGAGCTTTACTATACATTATTCCATAGCCATGAATGTTTCATATTAGCTTTGACTGGTACGATGGCGTACTGTAGAATAATGTCTTTGGTAATCTCCAAGCCATCCTGTTCTATTCCCTGTTTGAATTTGTCAATATATTTCCTGATAACCTGGAAGATGACTTCTCTGCCTCTGATTTGTTCAAGTGATCCTATTAAGGGTATCCCATGATTTTGTGTTAGAGACTTGAAACCATTATGCAGTCAATTATAGGTAGTAATAGTACTAATTGACTATTATCCAAGGCGCATGTAGTTTTGATGGTGGAGTATCAACAAAACTCTATCCATTTCAATGACAATCCTGTTTATCTTTTCCAAATGTTACGGAGCATCTAGATACTTGGCAACCCACTCCTGAAGATGGTCAACCACTTTGTTTACTACTTTCAGGATATTACCACTTCCTATGCTTTCTTTTAGATTCCAACGAGAGGAGCCGCCACCTATTGTATAAGTATCATCTCATCATATAATCATGCCATGGCATCCTCCATTGGCCCACGTTCTTCCTGCATTGATGCCTGCCATTCTGCAGTGTTGAAACTCTGTGATGAAAACCATTTATTCTCCGCCGCAAGATGTTCCACTTGTTGCTTCATTGTAGCGAGTTCTTTCCTTAATATATCATTCTCACTCAGAAGATACTCAGATTTATCTTGTATTACTATGGAAAAAGCAACATTTGTTGCCATGAATTCCCTAGGATTCCTTTTGGTGTTGTAAGTTATCACCTTATTTGTAGCAATTGACACTATATTTTGAGGATCATTAGGAAAGTATCTATGCCTTTACTGCACAATCCTATTCTTAATTTGATCGAATGCTACACTGCATATATCCATGATTCTCTCTGTCGGTGGAGGTGTGATCCCCATCTCTCCAAATGGAAGATGACCACTTGTGAGGGGAGGTTCCTTTGGAGTTCTTGGATCATCATCCATGGGTTGAATGGTATATTCTTCCTCTTCTATCTCTTGAGTCAACTGTTCTTCTTCCAATCTTTGTGCTGCTTCTTCCTCCTGGGACTGCCTCTGTTCTTCTTCTTCTATCCTTTTCCTCTCCTCCTCTTCTTCTTGTTTCTTTTGAAGCAAATCATCCTGCTGCCTCTTCTCCTCATCTTCTTCCGCTTCCCCTCATATCCTATTTTGATTGAATAGATCCTATGTTTAGAGGATCAAATTTCCACTTTCTGCTTCTCTCTCCCGTCGAATCATATCTGATCCTCTTCTTGGGAGCTATATTCCTTGCTTAAGGGGTTATTTGTTCTTCCTCCTGCACCTGCAATTCTTGAGTTGGTGGATCTTGGGGTGAATTGGTTTCTATATTTGGATGTGCCTTCATGTTTTCATTGTACCAATTCCTTATCTTCTCATCTTCTATTGTAGATATTGAAGAATACCACGTACCATGATCGATCCTTTTACAATGTTGCCGACATATTCTCCTGGGATCATATCCATGAAAATCCTTGGTGGCGAAATGCAAGTGATCCAGATCTTGTATCTATGTTGTTTTCACCTTGTGGCTCTTTAACTCATGATTCGATCCTGAATGGGAAGGTGGTCCAAGGGGATTTCTTCCTCCTTTTAAGAACTCTTGACAATCCCTTGTCTAATTGATTTGTTACTTCCTACATGACCACCTTATTGGTCACATACCGTGACATGAGATGAGGGAATATCTGACAACCAAAACATTTTATGTATGTCCCTTCACGTGCTGCAAACCAATCCGTGATATCTTGAAGTGAATCCTTCACCTGATCAGTCATGCAAGGAGGATTGAGCTCAAATATTGATTATGATAAAACTCTGCAGGGAAATTAAACTGGGAACTTGTTCTCAAGGGTCCAGTTCCAATACATTCCTGGGAACGCATACTGTGCATAGATCCTACCTAAAATAAATGCATACATGTAGAATTATAGGGCTTGGTTCACCCTCAAAGATGCTTTTTCCTGCCCCACATGATGTTGCAACTCAAATGAAAATATATATGCCCAATTGAAATATTTACAGGAGGTTACCACAATATGGAGCATATATATCCAACTCTCTTCAAACACCTTAGTGTTCTTGCACCCATGCAACTAAAAACACATGGATATCAAATAATGATACACATCTTTGAGTAACTTTGTCGGATAAACTGCAGATGCATGATGGAAAAACTTAGTAGGCTCTCAACACCAAGATATGATAATGTCACTTGTGTTGAGGTCGGCCCATCTAGTATAGAAGTCATTATTTGCATATTCTATGGGCCTAAGCATCTTATAGTATGTTTGCATGTCTTCTCCATAATAATTTGCGAGCTGACTGCCACTGTCTCTATGAAGCATATGATAAGAGTCATCCATGTGTGTAATGATCCAATCAATCACTTTTTCAAAAGGGACGATGGGGAATCTGCATGCGATCCTGTGCATCCCGGACCTCTTAATATTGATGTACACTGGTAAGTCCTCCAAGTCCTCAGGAAATTGTTTCTACATGAATGTGTTGTATATATTTCTCCATGTGATCTTTGTAGTCTTATCAATAAAACATTGTATATCTAGATATATTGGAATGGTTGGATTGGGAACTTCAACAAGTTCCTTAGTGCTTGCTTTTGAGATTTCTTTGGAGGTAACTTTACGGGGAGGCATGGCTCCAACAGATGATGACAAGGTGACAATACTTGTAGCTCGAACACTTGTTTGTGGAAACACACTCATAATGACAAGATTAGCTTAAAGCAACCTAAATATGCAACAATACTTGTGAATCATGTACAACGAGCCATCACATGTAACTGAACATGAAAATATATTAATGAAAGTACAAAATCACTTGCATGCATGAGAAAATAGGCATGCAAATTAGGAGGGCACACTTTCAAAGCACGGAGGAAGGTCAAGGTTCATTTAGAACTTTGTAGTGCACTCATGTGCTTAATCAAGTGAAGAAGACCATCAAGGGAACACTGCCGCACTCTGAAGGGTCAAAGGGATGGGTTTTTGGGCCTTTAGGCATTCACATTGCACTCATGCACTCAAGGAGAGAAGGAGGGCGCACTGGCGTACTCTGAAGGGACGAAGGAACATGCTTCTAAGCCTTTAGGCCTTTAGGGTGTGCTCATGCGCTCAAAGGCAAGGAGGGTCACTGTTGACACCTAATCATCAGGATTGGGTGAATAACTGAAATTGATGTAAATAAATAATAGAGAATATGAATAGTCACGGGAGATGAAATGAACAGTCTCTCCCTCATGTATATAATAAACACCAACCTAAATGAAATCAACGAATTGTTTTGAGGAGTTACTACCTGGTCTAACATGGTATTAGAGCCAGCTCCCGAAATTAGTTTTTCTGTAACTCCTAGTGTCAGTTTCCTGCCTATATTATGCCCGGTTTCCTGAAGCCTACTCCACGCAGTGTCATATATGTTTTTTTTTATATTGTATGCGTTTTTAAAAGTCTGTGCCCTCTGTCAAGTTTGCGCCACGCTGAACACTGGTGTGTGAACGCTATCATATGCATTTTTTCAAATGAACGCTGCTGCTCTTCATTTTCATTTTTGATGTAGAAGCTCTTGTTGCTCCCGTGCATACATCCCAAGTTAGCAGCAACGACTAGACGGGGATCTGAAGTTTGGTTTCCCCCTCTACCTTACGTAAGAAGAGTGCAGACATTCGTCTTGTTGGGCACCACTCAGAAGTTTATGAGCCCTGTGATGATTCATTTTCACTTGTAGATGCCCCGCTCAAACCCAATCTTGAGGAAGTTCAAACAAGCTTGTGTTTAGAACTCAGATGTGGCACTGGATATGTGATAACATCATTGGCACTTATGCTTGGGGAAGGCGCTGGGACCCAATACTTTGCCACTGACATTAGCTTTGCAACTATTGAAGTTACAAAGAAGACTTTAGAAGCTCTGGTGTGCATGCAAAAGTAATTTTGACTAATCTTGCATCTGGTCTGGACAAACGTCTAGCTGGAACAATGATATCCTTGTAGTCAATGGGCTAGCGTATGGGAGCTACTGCGTAGATACACAAGGTCTCTAAAGACTCCTCGTCAACAACGCAGGAATGGAAGGCGAAGGTCATCACGGTCTTGCGCAGTGGAAGCGTGGTGGAAGCCATCTCGTTCTGGTATGGTGAGCGTTCCTCCATTTTTTGACATGCTGGCGCTGCAGTGTTTTTGGTATATATAAAGCCACTGTTTTGATATATATAACGCTGATATATATTTAAAGGTTTTCTCCAAAAAAAGAATCAGTGTTTCATATACATAAATGCGTAGGAGGTATCTGAATAGTGTATGCAATCATGGATTGTGGCTTTTGGATAGTTTTAATACACTGTTTTTAATACATCATTTTAATACATGCGCGCTGCCTCTCCACCGGTAGTCATACTGTTTTCCCACACTGCCTCACTGGTTATGTGTGTTTTTTTGGAGAATGCCGAATGCTGCTACAATAACCATATGGGTTGAGCTCTAGTAAAAAAAATCGATTAATGTGTTGGTTGGGATATAAAATATTATTTATATTTTGATGATCGTGTGCACAAGAACCCGACCTATATTTTTTTTACATCAAAAGCACATTTTGCCAGCAGAAGTATTTTTTTAAAATAGTACACAATTTTTTTTGCCAACATAAGTTTTTTTACAGTATGCATTCAATCATATCTATTGTGGGAATAGTTCTTACCGGCAAGGAGAACTATCCTGAGTGGTCCCGCATGATAAAACACACCCTTATTTTCAATGAATTGTGGAAATGAGTGTGTATTGGAGATGGAGACAAAGAGCCAGAACAACCCACCTTAGACAAAGAGCTCGCCATTTGGGAAAATAAGAACAACAAAGCCTATGCATTAATTGTAACATCTGTAAGTGAAGAGGTGAGTCGCCATATTTTTCCATTTTCAATTTCTTTCGAAACCTTACAAAAGTTGAAAGAACTCTATGACTCACATTCTGCACTTGAAGTTGTTCAACTCATGATTAAACTCGTCACTCTTGAATTGCAAAACAATGATCCTCTTGCTCTTGCATCCGAAGTAAAATCTATAATGCATGATATCAAAGCCACTAAGGTTGAATTGGATATTCCTCTTATTGCTTTTCTCAAGGCACTTTATCCTACTTACTCCAATTATCTTGAGTCATTGCAAGCAAATGGAAATCTTAAAGATATTACCTTTGACTCTCTTGTAAAAAAATTTGCTGAAAGAGAGAAAGCTTTTGGAAAGAAGACAACCCCTGAATCTTCTGAAGAGGCTGTGTGCCTTGCTCATAAAGAAAAGAATCCTGCTCAAGATTCTTCCAGAGGAAGAGGTGGTCGAAGAGGAAGAGGAAGATATTTCAGAGGCAGGGGGGCAGACACTCTTAAGGAGAAAAGGCAGACTTGCACTGCATACACTGCAAAAGAAATGGATCACATGATGCCTCTACATGCAAGTTACCATGGGACAAAATTGAGCAGTAAAGAAACCAATAGAAAGGTAAAACTAATGACACAGAAAAAGGTAAAGCACCTGAATCTGCTCATTATGTTGTGGCACAATGTAATATCGGAATAAATGAAGACTTATTTAATGCTTCACTTGCTTCTTGGAAAAATGATTGGTTGCTTGATTCAGGAGCAACTTGCCACATGACTCATAGAAAAGATTTTTTTGAAGAATTTACTGACAATGTTGATGGAGTAGTATACTTTGCAGACCAATCAAAAATCAAGCCATCAGGGCTTGGCACAATCAGGCTTAAATTGCCTAGTCTTCCAGACTTTCTTCTGCATCATGTTTTATATCTCCCACAGCTGAAGAGAAACTTGCTGTCCTTGGTCCACATCCACCAGCAAGGTCACTCCATTCATATGTTTGATGGAAAGCTTGAGGTGAGAAAAGCATCTGACCACTCACTTGTCATGAGGGGAATAGAAGAAGAAAGGCTTCTCAAGCTGCAAGGTACCTCTGCTCGTCCACAACATTTCTCTTACAATTCTCATTATGAAGAATGTACACTTCCATCAAGTTTATTATGGCATGCTAGATTTGGAAATTTGAACTATGACAACCTCCACTTGTTGAAGAAAAATGGTGTTGCTGGTTTTCCTACAATTCCTAGGAAATTTAAGCAATGTGATGCTTGCATTCTAGGAAAGCATAGCAAACAGTATTTTCATGGTTCACATTCAAGAGCACATAGAAAACTTGAACTCATTCATTTAGATTTATGTGGCCCAATGCCTGTTCCTTCTGCAAATGGAAATAAATATATGATGACATTTATTGATGACTACACCAGAAATTTTTGGGTTTATTTGTTGAAGAACAAATCTGATGCTTTTCAAACATTCAAGAACTTTCATAAATGGATTGAAAATGATGCGCAATCTCATATTGGGACTATTCGCACTGATAATGGAAAAGAATACACATCAAATGAATTTGAAAACTATCTTCGCCAACATGGGATCAAACATCAAACAACTGTGCCTTATAATCCCCAACATAATGGTGTAGCTGAAAGAATGAATAGGACAATCTTAAATATGGTACGCTCCATGCTCTTCTTCAAAAATGTAAAAATAATGTTTTTGGTTGATGTTATTCTATGTGCTACATATATAAAGAATAGATGTCCATCTAATGCTATTATAAACAAGACTCCATATGAAATGTGGTATGGGCACGTTCCTTTGATAAAGCATCTCAAGGTCTTTGGTTCCACCTGTTATGCCTTGATACCAAAGGTACATAGAAACAAAGTTGGTGTAATAAGTCATAAGTGTATCTTCCTGGGGTATTCAAACACCTTCAAAGCATACCATCTCTATGATGAAGTCAATAAAAAGTTTGTTGTATCTATAGATGTAATTTTTCTTGAATCATCCAAAACTGACAATGTTGTTGAGCGGCAACTTGATCGCTTGGATAGATTCGCAAATGAAAAATAATTTTAAGAATTTGATAATCAGATTCCACATCTTGAAGGGGGGATTCCTATAGTAGATCAACATGTGGAACCTTCTTCTGAAGAACTCTCTCCCCCGCATGAAACTCCAACAACGGATGATGCTTTAAGTGATGTGATTGATAGAATTGGGAGACTCAATCTTGATTCAGTCCCAACTCAATCTTGATTCAGTCCCAACTCAATCGACGAAGCAGCCTGGACCATCTAAGAAAGGTCCTCCAAAGTGGCTAATAAAGGCACTTGAAAGTGTTCATCCAAATGAGGTTGGAAAGACAGGAATTAGAAATTCAAACCGGCAAAATGGAGGTGATGTAGATGACTCTAATTCAGCTATTGATATGGATGTTTCTTATGATTGTGAATTGAATTTGTCTACACATTTTGAACCAACTTCCTTCAAAGAAGCTGCTTCTCATGATTAATGGAAAGAAGCGATGCAAAAGGAGTATGATGCCCTCATAAAGAATGGCACTTGGAAGCTGGTTGATCCTCCGTTAGGAACCAAACCAATTGGCTGCAAGTGGGTCTACAAGGACAAGTATAAAGCTGATGGCTCACTTGACAAGAACAAAGCCAGGCTTGTGGCAAAAGGTTTTGCATAGAAGGAAGGGGTCTATTATGAGGAGACTTTTTCCCCCACAGCAAAATGGGCTACCATCCGGACACTCTTTTCCCTAGTAGCTCAGAACGGTTGGAAAGTCCATCAAATGGATGTAAAAACTACTTTCTTGAATGGAGATCTAAAAGAGAATGTTTTTATGTCCCAGCCTGAAGGATTTGCTATGAAAGGACATGAACATAAAGTATGCAAACTTGTGAAATCCTTGTATGGCCTCAAACAAGCACCGCGAGATTGGTATGAAAAACTAATTGAGCATCTTTTGAAACTCAATTTCAAACATTATGATCTTGATGATGCAACTTTATTTGTCAAGAAAGCTGGAAAAATAGTTGTATATCATGTGGTATATGTAGATGATCTTTTGATGACAAGGAACAATGAAAGCTACATTGCATCCATAAAGAAGGAATTGGGGAAAAGTTTTGAAATGACTGATTTGGGCTATGTTCATTACTATCTTGGTATTGTAGTAACTCAACATTCGAAGTCCATATTTATTTCTCAAAAGAAGTACATTGGAGATCTGTTGACAGGTTTGGCATGACAGAATGCAATCCTCTTACTACTCCAATGGAACAAAACTTAAAGCTCACATCTATTGAAGGAAAAGAATTTGAGGATGCAACAAAGTATATACAGCTTATAGGAAGTCTCAACTACCTAACTACTACCAGACCAGACATTTCGTTTGCTGTTGGAATCCTCTCCAGGTTTATGTAAAAGCCTTGTGAGGGACATTGGTCTGCTGCAAAAAGAGTTCTAAGGTACTTGAAGGGAACTTAAGACTTTGGAATCAAGTATACACAGGTGGATGACTTCAGCTTGATTGGATACTCTGATTCAGACTTCGATGGAGACAAAGAAACTGGGGTATCTACTTCAGGATATGCTATGAGTCTTGGATCAGGAGCTGTCTCCCGGAGATCATGCAAACAATCAGTTCCGGCAGATTCCACAATAGAAGCAGAATACGTGGCAGCAACTGAGGCAAAAAAAGAAATTGTGTGGCTTAGGAAAATTCTTGAAGATTTGCAGGTAAAACAAGTACAATCAACTCCACTCATGATTGACAATACCTATGCAATAAAGTTGGCCAAGAACCCAAAGTTCCATGATTGAACGAAGCACATCAATACTAAATATCATCTGATTCGACATCATGTTGAGGCCAAAACAATCCATCTCCGCCATTGTTCCACGAATGAGCAAATTGCAGACATATTCACCAAACCGCTTGGAAAAGAAAAGCTTGAAAGATTCAGAACGATACTTGGACTCACGAACATCCCTTCAGATTAAGGGGGGGGGGAATGTTGACACCTAATCATCAAAATTGGGTGAATAACTGAAATTGATGTAAATAAATAATGTAGAATATGAATAGTCACCGGGAGATGAAATGAATAGTCTCTCCCTCATGTATATAATAAAAACCAACCTAAATGAAATCAATGAATTGTTTTGAGGAGTTACTACCTGGTCTGGCAGTCAATAAGGTATGCCAAAGGGATGAAGGGAAGTACTTTGAGTCTTCATGGTGCGCTTATGCGTTCAAGGGAGGGCACAATTCTTTGTGGTGAAGAAGTGCACTCAAGAGGAAAACTTGATCAGGGTTTGGGTTCCAGAAGTGTGCTTTTCCTGTTGAAAGCTTAGAAACAAGTTTAACAACGAGATTTCATGATAAGAATGAGGAGAAGAAGGATATGTGAGATTATATAGATGTTTTTGTACTCTCAGTGGAATATGGAAGGTTAAATAACGTGAAGAGTTTCTTCATGCAACAATATATTAACACTTGTAGAATGAAGATTGAACAAAAACATTAGTAATCAGACTGAAAAACAAAGAAACAATAGCAAGAAAAAGCAAGAACAAAAGTGAAATCATGAAAGGCGATAAAAATATTCGACATGCAAAACTTACTTGTCTTTTTTTCCCATGGAAAAATTCGTAATTTCATTAATAAAAAAGAAATTACATTTTGTAGATGCATATGCATATTCCGATATTTCTATCGATAGATAACTACTTCCGAAGAAGCATCAAAGCCCACTACCTGTATCCATGCAGGGAGGTAGTAGCCCAATTAGAGTCTAAGAGAAGATTCCAAAATAAAACAAAGGAACAACATTGTAAATATTATCATAATCCACGCAGGGAGATAATACCAAAAACATGTACTGTGCCAATCATATAAATGGCCGCATATCAGTTCATAAACAACAAAAGAAATATGTACAATAATATGAAATCAGTGTCCAATGATTAGTCCAAAATGTCCATAAAAGGCCTGTGATAGTACTGGTAGAGTTCTCCATCAATCTGTTCACTGATCAACCAGAGACCCTGCTCCCGGATCGCGCCTTCTTTGGAAAGACGGTCAGCCTCTGAGTTCTGCTCCCTGTAGATATGATTACATGAAAAATAGTCAAAATTGGATATCAATCTTAATGCTTCATCAAGTATGTGTCTCAATGAGAAAGACCAGCAATAAGAACTTTTATTCAACCAGTGGCAGACTATTTTAGAGTCACCAAACAGTTGTAATGCATGGCAGTTCTTCTCCAAAGCAAAGCGAATGATATAAAAAGCTGCTAAAAGTTCTGCGAAGTTATTTGTTCCCCTTCTTAAACCAATAATCAGGCTGTAAGAGTGCCTCTCTGAAATCTGTAGGATAGCTCCCCCACCACAACCATCTTCTTGTGCAGCCCCATCAAAATATTCCCAGGGCCTGTTGGGGTCAATCTGTTCCCGTGAGATGTTCCGTGCGATGGGGGGGGGGGTCATTAGAGATAAGGTCATAATCCGATTTGATCATGGCAACAATGATAGTCCATCTAGGGGGGGTATTTTGGAATATTAAAAGATTGCGAGCTATCCAGACAACCCAGCAAAACAACAAGGGGAGGTTTCTCAATTTGTGGTGCATGACAGAGGAAAACCAAAGGTTCCAGGCATCAACTAGAGAGCTCGGTTGCCAGTTACAATTTGAGGGCACAATTGCAGTCACAATATTCCATAAATTGTGAATAACATGGCAGTTCAAGAATATGTGGGAAGCAGATTCACCATCCTTGTTACAAAAATGACACCAGTGAGGGCCATAGAAAGATCGCTTCATCAGGTTATGCCCTGTGGGGATTTTATTTCTCAATATGCACCACATTAATAATCTAGATCTAGGAGGGACCTTTAGCTTCCAGAGGTGTTTCCACCACTGATGAAGGATCTGGGGCTTCCGTGGATCCGCCAAAAAAATGTAACCCTCCTTTGGTGTATATCTCCCTGATTTCGCCAGTGCCCAGATTATCTCATCATCACCATCTGTAATTCGGATATGAGCCTCCAGGAGGGCCTTTGTATAGTCCCTCCAGATCTGCTACCATAGAGGAGGAATGTTGAGATGAAGATCTGTTTCCCAAGCCTGTTGAAGGAAAGAGGAGTTTAGCTCATCAGCAATATGAGTAAGGTGTGTAACATTTTGCACCCTTAGATGTGCTAAAAGATCTGGAGATAATCTGTGCATGTTCCCACATCCAATCCATGGGTCTATCCCAATGCGTACTCTGTTCCTTGAGTGGATTCGCCAAGTAATACTAGCGCGGATGGGATCCAAAGCATTAAGAACAACCTTCCATATGATAGAAATACGGTATAGAGTCTAACCGGTCTTCGGATCCAATCTAGTACTTGAGCAGGTGTGATATATTTCGAGTAGGCCACCCTTGTCCACAAGCTTTCTGTAGTTACCAATTGCCATCCTAGCTTCGCAGCCAATGCTGAGGAAAAATCATCAAGCTTTTTGAGTCCCCAGCCTCCCCATTTTTTTGGAAGTGTGAGTGCATCCCACTTTGCCCATGCATATATTCTTCCAGGTTGATTACCCCTCCATAAGAATCTGTAGCAGAGGTTTTATATCCTCAACAAAATGCCTCGAGGAATCCAGGCCAGAGACATCCAATACACCGGGGTGGCTTCCAAGACACTCTTGATGAGTGTTAATCATCCTGCATGAGATAAGAATCTTAAGTACCATATACTGAGCCTATTTTCCAGCTTTGCAATGAGCCAAGTCCAATCCGATATCTTGTATCCTTTTGGCTTTAATTCGTATCCCAAATATTTCAGCCCCTCTTCCAGTTCGATATGTGTAAAGTGGAATCTGTGAAGAGCATAATGTATTTCATGCTGTGAGCAGGCTGTGACCGTCAAAGTAGATTTTCCATCGTTAATGATCATCCCTGTGGCCTTATGAAATAAGGAAAAAATATCTCTGATTGATGTCAAATCCCCAACGCTTCCATTGAGAAAAACAAGCATGTCGTCCACAAACAATAGGTGTGTAAGCGTGCAATCATCCGTTATCTTTATACCATTGAGTCTGCCTCTCCTATGATCTTCTGTTATTATCCGACCGAGCCCTTCCATGATCAGGAGAAAAAGCAGTTGTGAGAGAGGACACCCTTGATGCAATCCTCGAGCCGAGGTGAAGAATGGGGATGCACTCCCATTGACTAGGACACTAAAAGGAATGTTAGTGATGCATCCCATAATCCATTTGATAAAGATGAAAGGGAAACCAAGGTGGGTTAGAAGCATTCTCAGGTATAACCAATTCAGCCTGTCAAAAGCTTTAGATTAGTCCACCTTCATTATCATACCTTTGCCTTTTTGCTGTGGAGAGAGTGTAATACTTCCTGTGCTGTCCCAATCACCTCATGGATTTACCTATCCTTCAGGAATGCAAATTTTTCAGGCAGGATGTGCTTTGATAAGATTGGCTTCAATATGTTTGCTATAATTTTGGTTATAATCTTATACAAACAGTTACAAAGTGAAATGGGACGGAATTCATCAAAAGTGGATGGATTATCTGTCTTCAGAATTAGGGCAATGAATGTGGAGGTAATGGCCGCTTCCAGGCGTCCCGAAGCCCTTGAATCCTCCACAACACTAAGAATATCGTGACCTATCAACTCAAAAAATCCAAATAAAATTCGATGGACCAACCATCAGGTCCTAGGATTTTGTCCTTGCTGAACCATTTTAAAGTGGCCTCGAGCTCCCCCAAAGTGATCTCTTGTATCAAATCCTCCTCATCCTCTTGCTCCACATACCTAGGGAAACGCTGAGCAACTCTAATGATTTCTGCTAAATTAGTCTCCCTGGGGTCACTGTAGGCATTTTTAAAATACAAGTTTGCTAGTGAGGTGAGCTGAGGGAAAGTGTTTGCTATCCTTCCCTGTTCATCCCGCATTTGCCAGATGGTATTTATAGCTTTCAATCTCCATTTTTCTTCCCTTTCTTTGAGGATATTACCACGAGCTGAGTAGAGGGATGTGATATTATTCTTGTGCTCCTTTGATCTATATAGACCTCCCAGTTCATTTTCAAAAACCCCCAGTTCAATCTCAATCTGTCTCAGCGCATGATCATCCTGATTTCTTTTTTGATGGTCCCAGATTTTGGACATCTTTTTCAGTTCTGCTAGGTTACAGATAAATCCAGCTGTAGCTGCACCTCTAACCCTAGTGGGTTTGTTTTCCAATAGTCAGTAACCATGCTGATGTATGATGCATTCTTAAGCCAGTTTGAACTGAATTTAAAAGGCCCCTTCAGCCTGTCTCTTCCACTTTCCATTTCCATATAAATAGGTAGATGGTGTGAGAGTCCACTCGTGCCAATCCATTTCATTACACTGTGTCCCAAATCCATGACCTATTCCTTGACAAGAAATCTGTCCAGTCTCCTTGCAAGTCCATTATCTCCAACTCTATTGTTCCTCCAAGTGCCTTGAATTTTTCCAGTAGGAATATCTATCAGATGGTGCTGTTCCAACAAGGAGGAGAAGTAGTCTGAGAGGGAATCCCTTTGTGCACGATTTCCCCATGATTCTGCATGTCCTAAGGAAAAATTGAGGTCCCCTCCGACTATCAAATTGTCAATCGAAAATAGTTCTAGACCCAGAAGGCGGTCCTAGAAATCAGGGTGGTTTTGGCAAGGCCCATATATATTGATAATCTTGAAGGGTATTTCCAGCTTAGCTGAGTGAACATCGGCCCCTAAGTAACCCTGTCCACCCCAACAGTTAATTTCCTTGTTAGATCGAGTGTTTATACCCAATGCAAGTCCTCCAGAGCGGCCATGGGCATCCAATCCCGAAAATATCCAACTCGGCAGAGAGTGCTTAAGAGAGCGAGCAAACAAAACTTACTTGTCAAGTGGGTTGATGAAGAGTTTCTTAATCTCCACTTGTGCACTCAACTTAGATGAGAATGATTAAATGGGTAGATTTAAAAGAGATTACATGCAAAATTGATTCATGCATGATGGCCACTTGTCTATGAGTGAAAGGATTAATTAAGGGAAGTCAAGTGGGCTCCTATTTTCTAGGAGTGCACTAACATGCAACAAAGAGGCTACATGCAACCAGGAAGAGTGCATGTCTTCAACATGAAGGAGTGCGCTCAAGTAGGGTGCACTTTCTCAACATGAAAGAGTTTTCTCAAGGAGGGTGCACTTCTTCTGCCCGAAGGAGTGCGCTCAACTCAAGTGCATGCCTTCACCAACTTGGAGTGCACTTTTGCCTTTAAAGGTGATTTTATTACTTTTGTTTTCTTTTTCTATGATTTTGAGTGTTTTTTTTTCTAGTGTGTGCATGGCGAGAAGGCAAGTTTCTAAGTCAAGATAGATCATGAGTTCACCTAACCATGGACTAAATAACTCAAGCACTTCTAATGGTTAAGTGACGACACTTAGGAAACATTGATTTAGGAGGATGTGACACTAGGAGAAATCACACAAATAACAAATCAAACATCATGACAACACTAGGAGGCTTGAAATGACAGTTAAAGTAGGCTCCAAAATCAACTTAGGAAAATTTTTTTGAGGGTCGTTATTGTAGTGACAATAGGATCATAAAGAGACAACCACACAATAACACACAAGTTTATCATAGGAAAACCCACATGGAAGAAAAACCCAACAATCCTTTACTTGTAGAATCAATTCAACAAGATAGACATCCAAGTCAACATGGTAGACAAACTAATGAGCAAGATAACAAGCCAAATTTCCACAAAGAAGCCAAGCGAACCCTCCACAAATAGTTGCTTCAAATCTCAATCAAACTTGGTCAAGGTTTGCAATTAGATCTACAATTTTGGCCTCTATCTTCTACATAAAATTCCGATAGAATTTTTTCACCAAAAAATTCATATTATTCTATCACACGCACGAGTAGTAGCAGAGACGATCTTTCATGCGTGTTAGGTATTCTCTCTCCTTTAACTTCCTTCTAGTCTTCAATTTTCTTCCTCTATCTTTCTTCGCTTGAGGGAGTAGAAAAATATATGATCAGATGTGCATAACCTCTTGGAGGGAGGTCGAATGACCTATTTATAGTCTTATTTGGGGGCTAAATTGGTATTGTAGAGTGATTTTTTGTTGAACCTCATAGAATTAAACCCTTAAGTTACAAAAAGTCGTGATCTTCAAACCTATTTTCCATAATAATCTCTGGAAGAAAGAAAGGGAGTTAACAATATTAACTCCAAGAAAGATATTGTAACTTGGTAATCAAGTTCGATCCATGTGAACTCTAATTAAAATCAATGCATGAACAAAAATTCATGTGGAGTTGGATCATTCGAAAGGATGTTGATCTCGAGGAACTCAAGAAGCTGATGAGAAGGCCATCATAATGAGGTAAGTCTGATGTTAATATTTTTGTTATTGGTTATTTGGTTAACATATTGTTTTGCTGCCTAGAAGGTTATTGCAAGAATACATAATGACAATTGAGGCAAGTTCAACTGTATAGATTGAATATATGACTTTGACAATTATGTGGTCAAGATGTTCACATTATCATCTTGGGATTGAATGGAAACAATGAGAAGATAAATTGAAGTACATATTCGTACAAAAAATATCACTTTTAAAGAAGCTATGATTGGATTAAAGTTTGATAAGGCTCAATATAATGCCTTGATTGATGATAATGAAAGGAAAGTGATATAAAAGGTTGATGGCCTGAACCCTGTCACTATATTGAAGGAAGAGATACCAACGAAACCATGCAACTAACTCCATAAAGGATTGGTAGTTGGTACTCTTATGGAAACAAGCTAGAGAACTTGTGCTTATGGCTTCCAAAATGAAAGGAAGTTGGGGATCTCCTCTCTGGTTGAGAAAGAGAGATGATAAACATCACATGTGCATTCTCTTCTTCATGTGTCATGCATTGACCAGGACTAACAACCGTAAGTCTAAGTGAAGGCCATGAAGAGAGAATGGTGGAGGATTGGATAAGAATCTGTTGTTTCCTTGAGGATAGACAAATTTGAAATAGGAAATGAACTGACACTCTTTGAGGATTGGATAGGTATCCAAGCCAAGAGTGGTCAAAGAGGATCGATATTATTTAAGGATTAGGAATCCAAGATAATAATAGCCTTAAAATGACATACCTGATGAACATTCATATGGGGTATGTGCCTTAGAGGTAATGTGGTATCTCACGTAAAGCCTCCCAACATAATGCTCTCGAATGAAGTTTAACTTGTCAAGTTAGGCCTCAATGACAGTGCTGGTCATAATGTTGATGCTTATAGATGGCTTATCAATCTAACTATTCTTATGAGAATATTTCAGTGTGAGAATATCCTTGAACTAGGTGTACAATTATGAATACCTACTTAGTTAATAGGGAGTGTTGGAGAATGTAACTAGTTCCGATCTTCATAATTTGTACCATTATGTATTTTATGTAAAAAACAAAAGAAACGAAAAAGAAAAATATTATTATTTTTCTAGATAAGCATGTTCTTCATGCTTATAGGTTTTTGATTCAAAGAGTGAAAGTCATATTTTGGACATGTTGTAAAAGAAAAAGAAAAAGAATTTAAATGTAAATTTTGGGATAGAAACCCCTCTAGATGCCAAATAGGCCTACATGTCAAGTTGGCCTTGCCCAAATGGACATGTCTATTCGCAACAATCTGAACTATATAAATAGAGGATGGATGGAGCTCATTTGGAAACACACACTTGGATGGATTTGACTTGAAATATCACAAAGAAGCACAACAAAGAAGTGGAGGATGAAGTTTGGGAGAAATAATTTCTTCTCGGAGCTAGGGTTTGTGGAAGATCTGTCTTGGTTTGCTTCTTGTTGTTGGTTTCTTGTTGATAAATTTTCTGGAAGGAAGGAAGGGTTTGAATTGGAATCTAGAGGTGGGAATTTTTGTGGATATGGGTCTTGGATATCTCATTTGATCTAATTATATAAGAAGATATTTTTCTGGGTTTTCTCCTTGGAGGGTTTTGCCTTGGATTGGAGCTTATATCTGGTGTTCTATTGTCTTCTGTGATCTTCATGTTTTATGGTAATTGATTGATGAAGAAGTAAACATAATAATAAGAATGCTAACCGTTTCATAATTAATTATCATGTAAGGAAAAATCTGTATAAATTACAAGACCCTTGATTTTCCAACATGGCCTGGTTTTCTTTGGGAAATATCATGTAGTTTAAGGAGAATGAGAAAATTGGAACCACATTTCATATTATTGTTCATCCAAGCATTTAGTAACATCATGTTAGAGGGAGTCATTTTGCAACAAGGGATCATAAAGATCCTATAAGAATCATCATTTTGGAATATTCTTGGTAGTAGCATTATGACTGGTATATATTCTATCTAGTATGGAAACAATAATCTTGAAGGATGAAGGAATGTAGATGGTCAAAGTTCTAGGTACAAGAAGCAAACTCATTCAAAAGGGATGACTAGATGTTTGTATGAAAATCAAAGGTATGCATATTGTAAGTAACTCTTCAAGAAAAAGGTTCATATCTATAATAATCTTGCAAAAGGAGTTGGATATAAAATGTGCTTTGTAAGCTTTCCATATGGATGCATGATGTACGAAAGAAGAAATGTGGACTATTTTGGTATGGAAAGAGATCGAGACTCTATCACAAGATTTCTTGGCATAAATATAACAATGTTGATCAACATCAAGTATAGTCTCCAGAAGAAAAAGGGAGTTAACAATGAAAACTCCAGGGAAGATACTACAACTTGGTAATCAAGCTCAATCCATGGGAACTCTGATTAAAATGAATGCATGAAGAAAGATTCATATGGATATGGATCATGCGAAAGGATGTTGATCTCTAATAACTCCAATAAACTAATGATTTGATGAGAAGGTCATCATGATAAGGTAAGTATGATATTATCATTTTGTTATTGGTTATCTAGCTAACATATTGTTTTGCTGCCTGAAAGGATATTGTAGGAATACATTATGACAATTGAGGCAAGTTCAAATGTATGGATTGAAGATATGGTCCTAGAAATTATGTAGTCATGATGTTCACATTATCATCTTGGGATTGAAAGGTAGAAGTGTGAAGAGATAACCTAAAGTTCAAGTTTGTAAAATGAATATCACTTTTAGAGGGAGCTATGATTGGTGTGAGGTTTGATAAGGCTCAATATAATGCCTTCATTGACACTAAAGAAAGGAATTAGTATGCAAGGTAGATGGCTCGAACCCTATCACTAGATTTAAGGAAGAGATACCAAGGAAAGAAGGAACCATGCATCTATCTCCATGAACAAATCGTAGTTGATACTCTTATGGGAACAAGCTAGAGAGCTTGTGGTTATGACTTCTCAACTAGAAAAAGAAGTTAGGAATCTCCTATATATTTGAGAGGGAGTAAAGGAGTCTCCTTGAACAGGAGAAAGGAGCTATTCCCTAATCAAGATGGAATGGATATATCCTCTCTGGTTGAGTGAAAGTGTGTTGAAGACCAAAATTTTTCCTTTTTGACACCTTCCCTAAACTTCATTCACTCCATTACCTTCCTTTTTGACCATAATAATCTCAATAAGGTGTCATATTGCAAGGTGATTGGAAAAAATAGGTACCTAATCATATTTTATTCATAATTTCATTTTTTCCTTATTATTTGATTTAATATTTGCATAAGCTACCGAATTGCATCAATTATGCAACTAATGATCAATTCTGTAGCTTACTTGAAGAATATGTAGGTTCCGAAATACCAGTTGAGGAACGAAATGTATGGATACATAGTTGACAATTGGCATAAAAATATCCACATATCTCCATGATCTATCAAGATGATAAGGATGTTGTATGAGCAGGTCAACATGGAAGTCAAGCCAACGGGGAGCCAAAGACGAATCAGGTGAGCGAGGAGATCGATGATAAGGATGAAGCTGACTTTTTGCCTCATGATTTGCTTCTCTGATAGAAAATCATGAAGAATCGTTATTTCATGTTATCTTATGTTATTTTTAGAATTTTTGTCGAGTAGGATAGGCTTAGAAAACTCGCCTCTCGGCATGACGAACACAGACAGGTTATTATTTTTGAAATACTCTTTGAAATTATAAAAGCGATCTTGTTATTCCTCTGTGCATTGCATTTAAATGCATGTTTAATATTTGTTAATCGCCACATAGCTACAACTCATAGGAGGCCCCCTTGGGAGCTGTAAGGTCTCATTTTATTTTTAGTTAATATTTCAACTTTGTATTTTAGTTCTGTAGCATTAGATTGTCATAACTAATCTTTTAATTTCGATTTCTAGTGAATTCTTGTGAAAGTAAGGATACAATTTGTAACAGAGTTTGCTAAAGATTTATTTCGTAGATCTAATCATTTCATTGTGTGAAGGATGAAGAAAATAAATCAAAATGGAACTATTATGCACATGTAAATTTTAGAGTAGAATCATTTAATTTTGAATTGGAATTAGAAGTATAATTCTTTCAAGGCTTTATCAGTGTGATTTAGATTTTCTAGTGTGATATTTTAATTCCGCACTTAAGATTTAGTTTCATTTCTATTAGTGAGAAGTAGATTTAGATTTGATAGTGTGATATTTATTTCTGCAATGTTAGATTAGCTTTCTTTTTTGCAAGCGTAAAGAGAATAAGGATTTGGTTTTTCTATGTAATTCTGCCTTTCAATTTAGCTTTATTTTTTTTCAGTGTGTTATTTTCCTTTGTTGCAAGAGTGACAATTTCTTAGATAAAACATGTGCCTGAAAAAATCCTAATAAAATTTGAAAATCTACTCACCTAATAAAGAATTCTAGCACAACTGGTGCACATATACTTCATCAATTTACAAGGCATGGGCAATAATTTATGCAATAATTTAAGATCAATTAAAATATCAAACATTTTGGCATCATTATCGGGGAAGTGTATATAGGATTCATTTTGTGTTTAGGAGTCTTTTCATTAAAAAAATATGATAAAAACATATTTATGCATAGGGAAATAAATTCTAGGGGTAGGTTTATAAGTAGAGGTAGGAGTTACATTCCAACATCACCACTCACCCCACCATGACCTCGTAATGCCACACCATCCACTAAAACTCATATTCCATCATTTGCAGGTAGACTTAGGTTTCCTGAGGTACAAAGATCTGAAATCCAACCAAACTATTCACCAACTTCTTCTACTGACGCTGTAGTAGACAAACCTACTTCCCCAATAGAAGGAGCAATATTTCTATCTTCAACTGGAGAACCAATTCTAGGACAAGAATTGGAAGTCCCTAGTGAAGAAGAAGAATCTTATTTTATTCCATGATAGAAGAAGCATAAGAAGAGCTAGAAAATCAAATTGAAGAACCCCACATTAGCTTTGAGGAATCTACAATGGCAGGGGAAGGAGAAGGAGAAGTACATGATGTGAATGATGAATTTAGGATTGGAGGTGTAAGAGGTAATGGAGGAAGAGGTAGAGGGGGGGGTAGAGGAGGAGGTGGAGGAAGAGGTGGTAGAGGAGAACCAAAACCTTTTGGGTTTCCCATCTTAGATGAAGATACCACAGTTACAATGAAGAATATCTCATCCTCCATCCTCCCTAATTTCCATGGAGTAAGACATGAGGATCCTGAAACATTTATTTTTTGAGTTTGAAGTCTTGTGTAGATCTTATGACTACTTTTTTGATTCTCAAAAATTGAAATTGTTTCTAGCCACTCTTAAAGATGGAGCACTTAAATGGTTTATGGGATTAGGAACACATACCATAAGAACATGGGAAGAAATGAAAAATGTGTTCTTAGATAAATACAAAGACTATTGTATGGCTCATAACCTTAAAGATCAAGTATTTAAAATGATGCAAAAAGAGGATGAAAATATTGAAGATTTTGTTGAAAGATTTTCTTATAATGTTAAAAGGGCTAAAATGCATAATCTAGATGAAGAAATTTTGGAAGATCTTTTGCTAAAAGCCATTAGAGATGAGTTGGTAGATCTTCTCAATTTAATGGGAAAATGAAATGTTTCTCAGTTATCATTTAGAGAAATTTGTGAATTGTGTGTACACATTTCAAGAGGAAAGGCTAGAACTGGGAAAAATCCAAGAGACCCTGTTATGTCTAGGATTAATAAATCTACAACTGGGACAATAAGTAGAGCAAAAAATAGACAATTTGATTGACAACTTCAAAACAAATATCTTAGGGAGTATTAGTGAACAAATAGATACTCTTAAGGTTCAAAACAAGCAAAATGCTGAAAAATGCTGCATTATCAATTTTTTGTCCTAAATGCAAAAATAAACATTCTCTAAGAGAATGTCCTCTTGATAGTGTAGAAATATGTGCTATCTGTGAAGAAAGTGATATCACAAAGGAATGCCCTTCAATTCCTGGACTTAAAGAAGTCTTGCAAAATTAAGTTGAAGCAAGCCAAGATGAGTCACTTTGTTATACTGGTAAAAGACCATGGCCACCACAACAACCAAATATGGTATAAGGTCTTAATCCTCAATGCGAATCATTTTCACAACCTCATAACAATTGGAATACTCCAATGCCTTGGAAAAATTGGCCACCTCAAAATCCATTATGGACACAAGGTTGACAATATACTCCTAGGAATCCTCAATATAATCAATTTCAACAACCATTTATTCCATACCAACCTCCATACTATCCGCCTCAATCAAACACTTCCACAATTTCAAAATGAAACTCAACCTTCTAATCAACCACTTCAATTACCATCCACATCATACCGCCAAAAAACCAATCAATTACCTGCTCAACCACTTCCAAATATGGATAATAAAAATTCACAACCTGTTTACAATATAGAAGGTCAGAATTTCCAATCTTGCATGATAACTCCATTAGATCTAAACAATGTCTAACTTAGATCCGGTATAGTTTTGGAAAAGAATATACCATCTATTATTATTCATGAATCTAGAGAGAGAGGATGAACCGCTTGAAAAAGAAACATCTCTTAATCAAGAAGAAATTCCCTAAAAAGAAAGCATGCCTATACATGATACCTCAATAAAATCAACTCCCATTGCAGAACAAACTTCTGTTTCTGTTGAAAATCCAGCCTTTCCTGGAAGGCTAAAAAATGAGAAAGGAATAGAAAAGCAAATTGTGTTGCCTAAATATGATATGTTAGATGAATTGAAGAATGTTTGCATCAAAATTCATTTTCTACATGCTATAAGGGAAATACCAATATTTGCAAAGGTAATCAGGGAGTTAAGAATTAAAAAACTATGAAGAAAAAGAAAAGAAGTTAAAAAAATTCAGTTAGTTGGAAAAATTGCAGATATTATGATGGGAAAACCAATAGTTCAAAAATATCTAGATCCAGGTAGTCCCATTGTAAAAACACACATTAATGGTGTCGAGATTCCAAACACATTAATCGATTTAGGAGAAGCTATCAATATCATGAGTAAACAAACTATGGATCAATTAAAACTTTCTAATCTTCAATACACACCAACATTACTACAGTTAGCAGATAGATCTGTTATCAAACCTGATGGTGTATTAGAAGATGTATCTGTCTCCTTAGATTCTTGGGAATATCCTGTTGATTTTATGATTTTAACATTTAGGATGACATCCATTGCTTCTAGGTAGACCATGGTTAGCTACGACCGATGCTTTTATAAGTTGTAGATATGGTGATAGGTTTATCTTTGATGGAAGCTCTACTAAGAAATTCACACTATATCCTTGTGCAAAAACAATAATAGAAGTAGAAATTGAAGTTTGGATAGATGATGATATTGAATATTTTGATATACAACCAATATTTGCTACTTCACAAATAAATGAAGAAGATAAAATTTTAAATCTAATGAATAATAATGATTCTTCCTCATATTGTGAACAAGACCAAATTTTTAAAGAACAATACAATGTTGAATATCTATCATCACATCAAATGGCTTTACAATCTATGGAAAAGTTTGACAATACTTTAATAGAAATCTTTCTAGGGGAAACTTTGAACATTAATGATAATTTGGAAGAATCCCAAAAGAAAGAATTGATAAAGATGTTACAAGAACATTTCTCTACTTATGCATGGGAATACACTAATATGAAATGAATTGATCCTTACACTTGTATGAATCATGTCTATATTGAAGAAAATGCCAGATCAATGCGACAACCCTAATGGAGGATGAATCTAAATTTAAGGGAGATTGTTAAAGAGGAGTTACAAAAACCGTTGAATGTGAATTTCATTTACTCAATATCAGATAGTCAGTGGGTCTCACAATTAGTGATTGTTCCAAAGAAAAATGGAAATGGAGAGTATGCATCGATTATAGGGAATTGAATAAAGCTACCTTGAAAGATCATTTTCCGCTTCCCTTTATACATCAAGTCCTTGATACATTGGAAGGGAAAAAGTATTTTTCATTCTTGGATGGTTTTAGTGGATATAACTAAATCCATGTAGCTCCGGAAGATCAAGACAAAACAACTTTTACCTGTCCATGGGGAACCTATACTTACCGAGTACTTCCTTTTGGATTATGTAATGCATCTGCAACATTCCAAAGGGCAGTTATAGGCAATTTTTTCTGATCTAATTAATGATTGTGTGGAAGTTTACATGGATGATTTTACTGTCTATGGTAATTCTCTTGAGGAATCTCTTGAAAATATAGAAAAAGTTCTCTTTAGATGTAAATAAACAAATATCTCATTAAGCCATGAAACATGTTTTGTGATGTTCACTGAGGGAATTGTTTTAGGCCACCACATGTCAGGAGATGGAATTAACGTGGATGCATATAAAGTAGAATTTATTTCCAAATTACCAGTTCTCGTTTGTAAAAGAGATGTTAGGAGTTTTCTTTGTTTTACTGGTTATTACAGAAGTTTCATAAAAAACTTCAAAAAGATAGCCTCTCCACATTTCAAATTACTTACAAAAAACTGTGAATTCATTTGGAATTATGATTGCCAAAAACTTTTGAAACATTGAAAGAAAAGATTTTTGAAGCACCCATATTAAGAGGACCAAATTGGAGTCTTCCTTTTCATATTTCAACCGATGCTTCAGATACATCTTTAGGAGTTGTACCAGGACAAAAACATTTGACTCCTTATGCCATTTATTACACAAGTAAAAATTTGACTCCCGCAGAGTTAAATTATACTCTAACAGAAAAGGAATTTTTAGTTGTTGTACATGCCATTAATAAATTTCAACACTATATCACTGGTTATGAAACTTTTTTTCACACAGATCACTATGCAATTAGATATTTAATGAATAAATCAATTACTAATGGCAAAGTTATAAGATGGTTATTGTTATTACAAGAATACAATATTACTATTTTGGATATGCTTAGAAGGGAGAATACAGTTTCCGATTTTCTATCTAGAATCCAAAATGATAATAAAAATGTTCCTGTAAAAGATAGTTTTCCTGATGAATATCTTTTTGTAATATCTATTAAATCTCCTTGGTTTGTAGATATTGATAACTGTTTGGCCACAGGAAAGTTACCATCACATTTGTCTCCTCGGGAGAAAAGGAAAGTTATTCAAGCTAGTGCATCTTATTCATGGATAAATGGAGAACTGGACAAAATAGGTCCTGATTTAATCATTCGAAGATGTGTCAGAGAAGATGAAGTACCTGAAATATTAAAGGCTTGTCACGATGAACCACGTGGAGGAAACTATTATGATAAAAGGACTTCCTATAAAATCCTTCGCTTAGGATATTATTGACCTTTTCTTTTTAAACATGCCAAAGAATATGTTAAGAGATGTGATAGTTTCCAGAGAATGGGAAAACCCATTCCTTTAGATGATATGCCTCTACAACCTCAGGTACTTATTAAACCCTTTGAAAAGTGGGCTCTGGATTTTTTGGTCCAATCAATCAACCATAAAGGAAAAAAGGGTACATTCTTGTTTGTACATATTATGTCACAAAATGGGTAGAAGCTAAAGCACTTCCTTTTGCTACTAAAAGTGTTGTAGTTTCATTTCTTTTTGAGGATATTTTCACTTGTTTTGGTGTCCCAAGGGAAATTGTGACAGATCAAGGTACTCAATTTACATCCATGTTGGTGAAAAATATAATGGAGGAATACAAGATAAAACATTGGAAGTCCACTCCATATCATCCACAATAAAACAGACAAGTTGAAGCTACTAATAAAGTAGTTGAAGCAATTCTTGTCAAGACTGTACATCTACATAGAAGGGATTGGGTAGAAAAGATTCTAGAAACTTTATGGGCATATTTTATCACATGGAGAAACACAACGAGACATACGAAATTGTTTATGGGAAGCAAGTCTTGTTTCCTATTGAGTTCCAAATAAAGACCTTCAAACCAACAACCAAATTGGGTCTTGATCTATCAGAAGCCCAAAAACAAAGAATGGAGCAATTGAATGAACTTGATGAGATACGACAAGATGCTATTCATAGAACCAACGTAGTTCAACAACAAAGATCTAGATGGCATGATAAATTTATCAAAGATAGGAATTTCGAGTTGGGTGATTGGGAATTTCTTTTTGATTCTAAATTTAAAGATTTTCAAGGAAAATTTCAAACTCATTGGCTTGGTCCTTATGAGATTGAAACTATCTTTGATAATTGAGTAGTTAGAATTAAAACCATTGACGAAGACAAAATAAATTTCCTTGTAAATGGTCATAGATTATGAATATATCATAAACCATTAACAAAGGAAGAGTTCATAAGAAATATGAAAGATAATTTTGATTTGAAGTTGGTCAAGGAGGATTCTTCCTCTTCTCCAACTTATCCTTCTACTTTCTTTTTCAAGCAAATATATATATATATATATATATATATATATATATATATATATATATACATGAAAACCAAGATTTTTGACATGTTGATACAGAAAATCTAAGTTGAAAACCAAGAATTCTTGGTATCCTAGATTTTCTTTTAATTTCCCTATTCTTGTCCCATTTCTTTTATTCCTCTTTTGCAGAAATAAGACAACTACATAATTGTCAATAATTTGCAGCTCTCATGAAATTTCACAGTTGACTTGACATATTACAACCAAAGAAAATGAAGATCATGGCCAAAGCAACTTGAATGGAGATCATAGCTAAATCAACCTGAGCAACCTACAAAAATAGCAAATTAGTAAGGAAAAATGAAAGGTATGTAAATATTAATTAAATAATAAAGGAAAAACATTGAGTTATGATATAAATAGATGATTATAACCATTTCCTCCACCATATTATGTAATGATTACATTTGTCATAACATAATATTGGTTTTCTCCATTCAATGCATGATTTTTTTTGGTAATCATCACGAGATGTGAATTACATTAAAACCTTGATATTGTTTAAATTCATTCACCTTTATCTGTATAACATACCATTTCTCCCATACACTATCCCATTTCCTTCGCATTATATCCCATTTACTTCGGCTCTGTTTCATTCTTCTTTTCCGAAAACACCTCTACCTAAATCCCGTTCTCATCCTTGCTACATTCCACAATCTTGTGAAAAAGGGAAGTTAGGGATTGAAGCTTCCTCACTATGGGAGTTATTTTGCATTATGAGCCGAATGGAACCAAGTTTCTTGAAGCATATCCACAGGTGAAGCAACAATTGCAGTAGACACAATGGTTACATTTTTTTGAAAAGTTTGATGGGCACGATAAGGAGGTTACAAAGTCATTTTCTCAGGCCTATGATGGGATAGAAGTGGAAATTGGAGATACCGGGTTGGTATTGATAGATTCGTTCATGGAAGAAGCTACATGATTGTCAGAAATGAGGAAAATTGGTTTAAGAACTAGAAAATCAAAGAGAAAGATTGGGAAATATTTCTTAAAAACCCAGATATGGACATTTCCATTTTTAAGAAAGGAATTCCAGTAACAAATTTAAAAAGTAAATGGAAAAATTTGTTGTTAATCATATAGAAGTTCATAACCTGTGAGGGTAGGTTGGGAAATATGTTCTTTTATCATGCTCAGTTGATGATGCATTTTATTAATGGCAACGAAATCAATTTTAAATATTTCCTGCTTTGTAGTTTAAGAAAAATGGTCGCGAATATCCAAAGAGAAAGACAGTCTATTGGCAGTGCTCTATATCATCATGGGTTAGTAAAATTTTTAATTGAAGCCCATTTGAGGAGTAAAGGGAATAATTGGGAGGATTTTCTGGTTTGAAATCAATTTAAAGAAGCTGAGTAAGATGAGTCCAGTTCCAAGATAAGAAGAAGCCGACAGAAATCCCCCTCAAACCCTAAGCTTCAAAACGAAGTACCTGCACAAGAAATTCCACAAAATGAGCACACACAAAAAGGTTTTGATGATGAAACCCCTCTTGCAAAAATTTTAGAGAGTCTTAGAAAGAAGATCTCTGTTAGTACACATGAAGGTACATCAAAGGAAGGAACAGAGCAAGACAAAATTAACAAAAGAAAGTGTACCCTCACTGTTGAGAAACCATCAAGAAGAAGTGCACAAATTATGAAATCGGTCATTAAATAGTCTCCAGGTTTAAATGTTGATTTAGAAGATGAAGAAGCAGAGAAAATACCATCACCAATTGCAATTCCAACAAGAAAGATCCTAGAAATCGACCCTATTCAACAAGAAATCTATGACTATATAGAATCTCTTGAACATAAAGCACAAGGAAAAACTGTTGATTTATCCTCAAATCAAGAAGAAATTATGAGTGAAGAAGTTCATTTCAGCCCTCTAGAAGAATCCATAATTGAAAATGCTCTTAAACATGAAATTTATGGACTAGAAGTGTTAAACAAGTTTCTGAAGCAAGAACATGAAGTAATGAAAGTACATAATGACATTCAAAGGACTCAAAATGACAATATACTCTAACATCTTTGCCACTGGTACAAGAAAAACAAGAAGTTAAAGGTTAAAAATAAACTTCTCAAAAGTAAAATAGGGGGTTTGCAATGCAAGATTTTAATGAAGAAACCAATGATGGCGACCATAACCGAGATAAAAAAATTAAAGAATACTAATTTATATGTTCTTGCTCAAGCCTCGGAGGTAGCTCAGTGACAGAGTGGGTCACAAAATTTTGAAATTTTGTGAATGAGGACATGCAATATCTTCTGTGTGGGGGAGTGTTGAAGACCAAAATTGTTCTTTTTTGACACCTTCCCTAAACTTCATTCTCTCCATTCTCTTCCTTTTTTACCATAATAATCTCAATAAGGTGTCAACTTGCAAGTTTATTGGAAAAAGCAGGTACATAATCATCTTTTATTCATAATTTCATTGTTTCCTAGTTATTTGATTTAATATTTGTGTAAGCTAATGAATTGCATCAATTCTGTAGCTAATCATCGATTCTGCAGCTTACTTGAAGAATCTGTAGGTTTCGAAATACCAGTTGAGGGATGATATGTATGGAAATGTATCTGTAAATCAACATAACAATATATACCTATCTCCATGATCTAGCAAGACGATAAGGACGTTGTATGAGCAGGTCAACGTGGAAGTCAACTCAACAGAAAAGGAGCCAAAGACAAATTAGGCGAGCGAGGAGATCAATGATAAGGATGAAGATAATATTTTGCCTCATGATTTGGTTCTCTGATAGAAAATAATGAATAATCCCTATTTCATGTTATCTTATGTTATTTTTAGAATTTATGTCGAGTAGGATAAGCTTAAAAATTTCCAAATAATTTATTGAAGGAGGTTATAAAACCTGCCTCTTGTCATGACGAACACAGATTGGTCATTATTTTTGAATACTCTTTGTAATTATAAAAGCGAGTTTGTTATTCCTCTTTGCATTGTGTTTAAATGTGTGTTTAATGTCTATTGATCGTCACATACCTACAACTCACAGTTGCGTCCCTGGGAGCTGTAAGGTCTCATTTTATTTTTAGTTAATATTTCAATTTTGTATTTTAGTTTTGTAGCATTAGATTATCATAACTAATCTTTCCATTTTGATTTCCAGTGAATGCTTGTGACAGTAAAGATAGATTTGTAACTGAGTTCGCTAAAGATTTCTTTTGTAGATCTAATAATTTCATTGTGTGAAGGATGAAGAAAATAAATCAAAAGGGAACTATTATACACATGTAAATTTTAGAGTAGAATCATTTAATTTTGAATTGGAATTAGAAGTATAATTATTTCAAGGCTTTATCAATGTGATATTTTAATCCTTCACTTAAGATTTAGTTTCATTTTTGTCAGCAAGAAGTAGATTTAGATTTGCTGGTGTGATATTTATTTATGAAATGTTAGATTAGGTTTCTTTTCTGCAAGCGTAAAGAGAATTTAGATTTGGTTTTTCTATTTGCTTCTGCATTTCAATTTAGCTTTATTTCTTTCAATGTGTTGTTTTCCTTTCTTGCAAGAGTGACAATTTCTTAGATAAAACTTGTGCATGAAAACATCCTAATTTAATTTGAAAACCTACTCACCTAATAAATAATTCTAGCACAACTAGTGCACATACACTTCATCAATTTACAAGCCCTGGTTGATAATTTATGCGGTAATTTAAGCTAAATTAAATTACCGAATAGACTGATGATGGACATCACATTTGTATTCTCTTATTTATGTTTCATGCACTTGACCAAGACTGACAACCGTAATTCTAAGTGAAGGCCATGGAGGGAGCATGGTGGAGGATTTTATAAAGAATCTGTGGTTTCCTTGAGGATAGACAATCCGAGGAAGGAAAGATACTGACATTCTTTGAGGATAGGACATGTATCTAAGATAACAATGGTCGAAGAACACTGATATTCTTTGAGGATTGGGAATCCAAGATAAGAATAGTCCTAAAATGACATGTCTGGTGAACATCGGGATGGGGTATGTGCCTTAGAGGTAGTGTGGTATCTCACGTAAATCCTCTCAACGTAATGCTTTCGAATGAAGTTGAGCTTGTCAAGTTAAGCCTCTATGACAATGTTGGTCATAATGTTGATGCTTACATATGGCTTATTAATTCTATTCTTCTTATGAGGATATTTTAGTTTCGAAATATCCTTGTACCAGGTGTACAATTATGAATACCTCCTTAGTTAAAAGGGAGTGTTGAAGAAATTAACGAGTTCCGGTCTTCATAATTTGTACAATTATGTATTTTATGTAAAAAGCAAAAGAAAAGAAAAAGACAAAATATTATTATTTTCTAGATAAGCATGTTCTTCTTGCTTTTAGGTTTTTAAGTCAAAGAGTCAAAGTCCTATTTTGGTCCTATTGTAAAAGAAAAAGAAAAAGAAAAGTTTAAAAGTAAATTTTAGGACAAATACCCATCTATAAGCCATGTCGACCTACATGTCAAGTTGACTATGTGCCAATGGACGTGTCTATTCAACCCCCCTCTAATCTATATGAATAGAGGGTACATGGAGCTCATTTGGACACACATACTTGAATGATTTTGGTTTGAAATATTGCAAAGAAAATGAAGAAGTTGAAGGAGGCCAAAGTATGGAAGAATATTTGCCTTGGTACATCTCTTGTTACTAATTTCTTGCTGGTGAATCTGCTGGAAGGAAGAATTATTTGAATTGGCATATAGAGGTGGAAATTTATGTGGTTATGGGTCTTGGATATCTCATTTGATCTGATTCTATAAGAATATATTTTTCTAGGTTTTCCCCTTGGAGGGGTTTTTCCCTAGCTTGGAGCCTATATCTTGTGTTCTATTGTCTTCTGTGATCTTCATGTTTTATGGTAATTGCTTGATGAAGAAAGAAAACATAATAATAATAATGATGATAGACTCACAAGTAATTATCATGAATGTAAATAATAAAATTGAAAAACCTTGTTAGAAATTGTAACTAGGTTCGGTCTTATATGACATGAAATTGTATATTTTGTATAAAGAAAGAAAAATAATTTTATTTTATTTAATTCAATGGTTTCATGCTCAAGTCTAGGTCAAAAGCATGTTCTTAACACTTATAATTATTTCTTGGGCTTTCTAGGACAAAGAAGAATTTGTGTCTTGTATTATAGTCCCATTTGGACTCTTTGTAACAAAGAAAAAATTATATATTTTGAGTTAATAAAAAGCAATTTATTCCTTTAAGACCAATTTGGTCCAAGCAAGGAGAAGTTGGCCTAATGGAGGGGTATTCGACCCCTGAAGAAGGCTATAAATAGAAGAAGCTCGACTGGTTTAAAGGATGATATAATCTCAAATTCGATTTGCAATAGCGAAAGAAGGAGACAGGAAAAAGTCAAAGAGAGGAAAAAGTCAAAGTTTCTTGGAGATCATCCTTTTCTATCCACACATGTGAAGTTGCTAGGGTTTCTATGAAGCTGCGAAGTTACAAGAGGCTGAAATTGCAGGGCTGAAATTTTGAAGTGAAGTTGCACAGCCAAAATTCCAGATGCGAAGCTGCAACATCAAATTTTTGAAGCTTCCTTGAAGAATATCTTGCTGGTGGGTTGCTTGGTTCTTGGGAGGATTCTAGGCTTTGGTATTTGGGTCTTGGAAGTCTCATTGTAATAATATTCTATAAGAAGAGGAGCATTATTTCTAGGTTTTCCCCTTGGAGGGGTTTTTCCTTGACTTGGAACCTATATCTTGTGTACTTTGTTTCATTATGATCTTCATTTTTTTGTTAATTTCTTGATGAAAAAAAATAATAAGTAATAAAAGGCAAGCTAATGTCACAAGTAATTATCAAGTTAAGGAAAATCATCTATAATATTCAAGTCTCTTGATTTTCCAACATGATATCAGAGCTAAGGTGCAAGGAGATTGAATATCACATCGTAGTTGGCACTATGGAAAGGGTTATGAAGAAGGGCTTCAAGTTTCTTGAGAATCTCAGTATATCCATCAAGGGTTACATCTTAAAGATAATCTTCAAGCTAGAAAAATAAGTGATGGATGAAATCTTATTTTCTGCTTTGTCCAGGACTTTCAAGGACAAAAATGTATGGGTTATTAACAATGGTTCTTCCATACACATGACAGGTGAATGCAATCAACTCCAAACTTTGTCGAAAGGAACCTCATCTCATTCGATCGAACTTGGAGACAAGAAGAGCTACCTAGTGAAAGGGATTGGACCTACTTCGTTGAAGATTGAGTCTAGGGAATTATTCACCTCAACAATATTCTATATGTTCCAGGTTTGAAAAAAACATTATTTTCTATTTCTTGTCTAGAGGGGAAGGGTGATAGAATTTCTTTTGTTGATGACAAGGTTTTGGTTTCGGGTAAGGAATCTAGTATTGATCATGCAAGGGTAATTGGGATTCGTGAGGGGAGATTATATAGACTTTTTACACCTCTCTCTCAAGCCCTAGTTCACTTAGATGTGAGCCCTTCAAAACTATGACATATAAGGTATGGACACCTTCATTACAATTTTTTTCCATCTCTAAATCAAATGGTCAATGGAATCCTTAAATTGAAGGAAGAATATGAAGGGACTTGTAAGGGTTGTGCTATAGGAAAGAATGTAAAGAAGCCATATGCAAAAAGTGACACTAGATATAAGGAATTTTTAGATCTCATACATTCAGATGTATGTGGTCTTATGGTAGTGAAATATCTTGGTGGGCATCAATATTATGTGACCTTAATTGATTATTTCTCAAGGAAGACATGGTTATACCTTCTAAAGAAAAAAGATGCGGTATTCGAGAAGTTTCAAGAATTCAAGCATGAAGTGGAGAATCTGATAGAAAGACATATTGAGACTCTAAGGTCTGACAATGGTGGAGAATATACCTCCAAGAAACTTATAGCATTTTGCAAAGAAGCAGGGATTAAGAGGGAACTAATTGTTCCTTATAATCCTGAACAAAACGGTGTGGCTCAAAAGGAAGGAAAGAACAACTGAAGAATGTGTTAGAGCCATGCTTCATGATCAAGGCCTCCCTCAATTATTATGGGGAGAAGCATGCATAACAAATATATACTTGTAGATCCAAAGTACACATAATATTCTCAACAAAATGACATCGAAAAAAGCATTTACAAGAACGGAGTTGAGTGTCGATCATCTTCGAATATTTGGATGTCTTGTTTATATGCATATACTGAAGGAAAAAAGGAAGAAGTTGGATCCTACCAATCTAAAGGGAATATTTGTTGGGTATATTGCTTCATCTAAATCATACTGAATCTACATTAAAGAGGATCGTCATATTGAAGTAAGCCGAGATGTCATCTTTGATGAAAATGTGGCTTACAAGAAATTAAAAGACGTTCCAGTTGATTTTGATGAAGAAGAGGTACCCATTTTTGAGGATATCTTTAGGGAAAACAATGGTCAAGACTCTACATCGAATTAAGAATATTTTGAAGGACCCAGTGAGTTTGTTCAACAAGTTGTTGTTCTTGAAATCGGTAAGAGACCTACTTGGTTGAGGACAACTCTACAAGAAGCGGAAGGACATACAACAGAAAGAACAATCAAAGAAAGTAAATCACTTAAAAGGAATTTTGGATATACAACATACATGATGAATCTAATTGAAGTTGAACCTTCCTCCTATGAATATGCAACTAAACATCAAGAGTGGAGGACTGCGATGTAGGAAGAATACTAGTCAATTATGAAGAATGATGTCCGAGAAATTGTTCCTATACCGAGTGACAAATCGATAGTCACTTCAAAATGGATAGATAAAATAAAGCATGTTTCTGACGGGAACATTGATACATGCAAGGCAAGGTTTTTAGAAAAGGGATTCTCACAAAAAGAAGCTATTTATTACGAAGAATTTTTTTCTCCTACAACTAGATACACTACAATCTGATCTCTTATCTCTTTGGTTGCTACTATGGGATGGAGCATCCATCAAATGGATGTTAAGACAAATTTTTTGAATGGGACCCTCGATGAATAGGTTTACCTTTAGTATCCTAAAGGATTTGAAATAAATCAGAGGGAGACTCATGTTTGGATATTGAAGAAAGCTCTATATGGCTTAAAGAAAGCACCTAGAGCTGGATAAGAAAGAATGGATGAATACCTATTGAGACTTGGTTTTTCCAAGAGTTCTACAGATATTAACCTCTATATTAGGGTGGTCGAGGATGAACAATCACCATACTGTTATATGTGGATGATATACTTGTTACAGGTGTAGAGCGTCAAATTCAGGAATGCAAGAAGCAATTAGCAATCGAGTTTGATATGAAGGATCTGGGTATTATGCATTGCTACTTGGGACTAGAAGTTTGGCAGAAGTCAAGTGAAATATATCTTGGTTAAGGAAAATATGTGATCAAGATTCTACAAAAAAATTGGTGTGATGGATAGCAAGCCTATGACGACTCTTATTATTACCAATCTAAAGAAGTTGAGGAATTCATATTCTAGTATGGTAGATCCTAGTTGCTACAAATAGTTGATTGGGTCAATGATGTATTAGGTAAATACTAGACCTGACATTTGTTTTGTAGTAAATGTCCTCAGTCAATTTCATATGGATCCAAAGCATGATCATTGGATTGCATCCAAACATATCCTAAGATATTTGTGTGGAACCCTACATCACTGCCTTTAGTATAATAATAATGATATCTAACTCATAGGATATAAATATTCTAATTAGGGTGGCAATGAGACAGGTGGAAGAAGCACAATAGGTGGATGCTTCAGTTTAGGATCTTCCATGGTCTCATGGATGAGCAGAAAGAAGGATACAATTGCTTTGAGTAGCGTTGAAGCTAAGTATGTTGCTGCAAGTGAAGTTTGTTGGGAAGTTGTTTGGCTCAAGAAGTTATTATTAGATTTATTTGAAGGAAAGCTTAGCCCTACAAGTATACATTGTTACAATGAAAGTTGCATAATATTGACAAAAGACCCATTGTTTCATCCTAGGACAAACCATATAAGTAATAAGTACCACTACATCAGAAGCCTAGTATGAGATGGGGTCATAGAGATGCATTATTTACCTACAGATTAATAGGTAGTAGATATTCTAACTAAAGCATTAACAAACAAGAAGCTTGAGTATTTGAGAGACAAGCTTGGTTTGGTAGACATCTCTTCCCTAAATGAGAGGGAGTCACTGTTGGATAGTTCTTCTCTTTATGTGTCATGCACTAGACCAAGACTAACAATTGTAAGTCTTAGTGAAGTCCATAAGGAAAAAAGGGTGACCAGAGGATTGGATAAGCATCTAAGATTAAAAATTCTTATTAATGAGAGAATCTAGGAAAAAATTGTATTATGATATTCTTGGAGGATGAGGTAGGACATCCAAGATAAGAGTAGTCGAAGAGGACCGATATTCTTTGAGGATTCAGGATTGGAAATCCAAGATAATAATAGTCCTAAAAGGACATACCCGGTGGACATCTAGACGGGGTATGTTCCTTAGAGGTAGTGTGGAAGCTGACGTAAAGCCTCCCAGCATAATGGTCTCAAATGAAGTTGACCTTGTCTAGTTAAGGCCTTCAATGACAATGATGGTTATGATATAGATGCTTGAAATATGGCTTATCAATCCAACTCTTCTTGTGATAATTCTTCAATATTGAGATTCCTTGTGCTTCATGATGGGATTATGAATACCTCCCTAGTT
Organism: Pinus tabuliformis; assembly: GCA_031772625.1. Taxonomy (NCBI): domain Eukaryota; kingdom Viridiplantae; phylum Streptophyta; class Pinopsida; order Pinales; family Pinaceae; genus Pinus; species Pinus tabuliformis. The sequence continues at coordinate 623,501,735 of CM062814.1, read as the reverse complement.
AAGCAGGAGTGTTGGAAATTGTAACTAGCTTTGGTCTTGATAATGACCTTTTGTAAAAATGACATTGTATATTTTGTATAAAGGAAGAAAAAGAAACAAAAATAATTTTATTTTATTTAAAGCACGGGTTTCATACTCAAGTCTAGGTCAAAATCATGTTCTGCATGCTTATAGGTGTTTCTAGGTCTTTCTAGGACAAAGAAAAATTTGTGTCATGTATTATAGTCCCATTCGGACTCTTTGTAAGAAAGAGAAATATTTATTTTGAGTCAAGAAAAGACATTTATTCCTCAAAGACCAAGTCATCCCAAGAAAGGAGAATTTGGCTGAGGGAGAGCTATTCAACCCCTCAAGAAGGCTATAAATAGAAGGAGATTGCCTCATTTGAAGGACTATCTCATCTCAAGTTTGATCTGCAATAGTGAAGGACAAAGAGGAAGGAGGATGAAGAGAAGAAGAAGAAGTTGAATTTTCTTGGATATCATCTTTTTATGTCCACACGTGTGAAGTTTCCAGGGTTTCTATGAAGCTACAAAGTTGAAGGAGGCTGAAATTGCAGGGCTGGAATTATGAAGTGACGCTGCAAGGTTGAAATTCTAGATGTGAAGTTGCAGAGGTGAATTTTTGAAGTTGCCTTGAAAAAGATCTTGCTAGTGGGATAACTTGGTGCTTGGGATTATTTTAGACTTTGGTCTTTGTGTCTTGGAAGTCTCATTGTAAGAATATTATATAAGAAGAGGAGCATTCTTTCTGGGCTTTCCCCTTGGAGGGGGTTTTCCCTGGCTTGGAGCCTAGATATTGTGTACTTTGTCTCATTGTGATCTTCATTGTTTTGGTAATTTATTGACAAACACAATTAATAAGTAATAAAAGGCTAGCTAATATCACAAGTAATTATCAAGTTAAGGAAAATTGTCTATAATCTTCAAGTCTCTTGATTTTCCAACAGGTTTGTTTCTCTTCTTCATAAGGGCGATTGTAGGCTTTGCAAGGCTTCCTCTAATTCAACAAACACCGTTTCATTATGATTTCAATTGATTTTTCCAATAAGTTTGGCAGGTCTCTTAGAAAGGAAATGTTATTGGAAATGACATATTACCATTAGAAATCCATTCTTTCAATGAGGGTTATGGATGAGATTTGACATAGTTTCGATGTAGAACATGTATCATGGACTTTGAAGGTGAGAAAAATTTAGTATGTATATGTTCATGACTCATGTGCATCTTTTGGGATCCTTACGCGATTTAGAAATGGATTTTTCTGTGGTTTGAGAGTGACCATGTTGTGAACATGCACCAATTGAACTCCATAAGAGTTAAAGTAGATTCGATTTTATTTTGGTAATAAAGATTTGCTAAGTTGTTGGTAAATTATTTATCCCTTTACGAAAGTTTGTCCAAGTAAACCATATTTGTGTAGATTCCATGCACTAATTCTAATTGGGGCCATAAAGTTCATGCTAATTCATGAAATGAAACCAGGGTTTCTTTTTCTCTCCCTATCACATGGAAAAACTAGAGCCTCTTCTTATTGGATCTCCACCATAGTGAAATCCTCAAAAATCATAAGTGGATCCATGTTCTTGTCTTATTGGCCCTCCACCATATGGAAGTCCCCAAAATCAACAAAGGGGGATTGGGTTGTTGATTGGATAGCTAATGCCGAAATAATACTCTTTCCCAAACATCATTAGAGGCATATATGTTCATTGGGTCTAGAAGTTAATCATTTAGGTTTTGTAGAACTTGTACTAGCTTTTATGTCAGGTATATTCCCCACTAAATTGTAAAGCCCGCAATTTGAGGAGAAATCAATGTTGCAACATCATTTTTTTCCCTCAGGATAATTGGAAGAAAAACACTTGGAAATTTACCATATTATAGATAACATTGTGCTTAATAGAAACAAAACAATTAGATTTATTGCAAATAAAGAATACCCACACAAAAAATTGAAGACAAGATTCAATGGACTATGTGCTTCTTCTATGGTCGTTTAATCCTCCAGACATTCCATGAGAAACTTGGAGAATTGTGCATCTTAGCTTCATTATCCTCGAGGTCATTGAGTGTGCTAACACCTCATATAGCATAAGATATTTCATCTAGTTGAATATCTTGCTTAGGTAGGTAGGTTGTGTACGAAGTCTTGTGGAATTTTTCCCGATCTTGTTATTAAATGCACATATCCATGATTATTATTTAATTGAAATTATCTTGACAATGGATATATAGATGTATGATTATTTTATGGCGCTTAATGGATTATTGAGGGACATTATTGTTTGTGAATAACATGTTTGAGCATGGAATGGGAGTAAAGCGCAACTTCCTTTGAACACTTCCTTTCACTTAGGGATGCAAGGAAGTATTTGAGGGGACCAAAGTTAATAGAACTAGAAACAATCTAAACTACCAATAGGAAATAAGATGTATGGTTTAAGTGACCTTGGATGGCCTTTGAATAGATATGTCAATAGAAAATGCTTAGAACATATACATTAGATAGTCCAAAGAACCTAAACAAAACGTTACTAGTGATAACAAGGGCATGGATTTTGGAGTAAAACAATTTTCTTTCCTTTTCAAGGAATAAGCATATGCAACAATAGAAAAAGTGATTAGGCTACAAAAAGAATTTCCTAATTTTGATAAATAGAATGAAAGCTAGGCATTGATAATGGATCTTGGTAGATAAGAGCTATATCAAATAATATGGATATTTTAAAAGGACGAAAGTCCTAGGCTTGATGGTCTACCTTTGGAATACTTCTTTGGCTCTATTGGTTTTATAGACAAAGATTTAGGAATAGTGGTGGAGATGACAAGAAATCAAGGGAAAATCATGAGCCTTCAATGCAATGTTTTCGGGAAGGGTTTAGATGATTAAATTTTGCACAGTTTGATAAGACATCCCAAGGTGCATATGGTAAAAAATTTACTTTGTTTTTTGCTTTACTTTCATAATTATACCTTATGGAAGTTAGAGTTTGTAAATAATCCCGAAACTAGTTTCAAATGATTGATCTTGGAGTTTTTTCTCTAATTATTTTTTTAAGAAGATTCATACCATGTAAATTTGAGATATTGACAAAACATCTTAAGGTACATCTGGTAAAAGTTATATAATCTGATTTACTGTAATTTTGGAGATATACCCCATGGAGGTTAGGGTTTGTGAATGGTCCTAATCAATTTCAGATGAGATATCATTAGGGGAATTTTGAGGTTAAAAATGGGCCTCAAAATGAAAAATGTACTAACAAAATCAACTTGAAGAGAACTAATAGTATTTAAGATGATGATTTCATCCCCATGGGAGAACATTTTTTGAGGGAAAAGAAGAAACTAATTTTCTTAATCATATGTTTGACTTATCTCCTCGTAGGTTTACTAAAATTTCAAGTGTGTACACTCATTGGACGCAGAATTAAATTTTGCATCCAACGATCACCCCGCTGCATATTTTTGAGTAGATCCACACTGAGAAAAAATCAAAATATATGAGAAAATGCGTTTCAAAACATGCTTTTTCATGTATTTTGAATTTTTCTCGATGTGGATATGCTAAAAATTATGCAGAGTGGGTACTCGATGTATGAAAAATCTAATTTTGTGATCCAACAAGTGTACCCACTTGAAATTTGAGTAAACCCACAAGGAGATAAGTCAAAATTACAATAAAAAATGTAATTTTCTTTCTTTTCTTTTAATAATTCATAACTCTTAATTTATTATTTTTACTATTATTTTATTATTTTCCTTAGTAGTCCCAATTAATACCTCAAAATTCCCCTAATGCATGGTTTTTTTTCTATAACATTTTTCTGGTATACTTCAAACTACGAAATTTTTAGATATCTGAGGAGACATCCTGAAGTACCTCTTGTAAAAATTTTAGAATCATATATAAAGGATTGGACCCATGACACGCTGAGTTATTACAAAATGGACCATCACAAGATCTGAGCTATTACAAAATGGCCTATTGCTAAGAACATCAAGAAACTTAGAGGGTTTTCGGGACTTAAAAGGTATTATTGGAAATTCATTAAGAATTATGCACACATTGCACGTATGATCACATCTCTTTTGAATACATTTGTATGGAATGATGGCGCTACTTTGGCATTCTCTCTCTTATAGGATTCCATATCTTCTACACTAGTGCTGGCAATACATGATTTGGGGAAAACATTCATAGTAGAATATGATGTATGAGGACAAGGAGTTGGAGAAATGTTGATGCAAGAAGGGAGACCATTGGATTTTTAAACAAACAATTCAAAGGAAAGGATTTGGTGAAATTAACATATAAAAAAGAAATGGAAGCAATTCTACATGCAATAAAAAAATGGCGAAGATATCTCACTTAGAGACACTTTAAAGTCAAGGAAAAATATGATAGCCTAATATAATTTTTTGAGTTAATATTATCATCATAAGAGAAAGAAAAATGGGTAAAAAAATGTGAGGGATTTATTTTGAAATAATCTACAAGAAGGGGAAGGAAAATGTGGTGGAAGATGCTATTTCTAAAATAGAAGTCCTCAATTTTATATTCTATTCTATTATAGCTAGAAGAAGCTCGTCATGAATGGTAAAAGGAGAATACTACTAATCAAAATAATGTATAAGGAAGGAATGAACTTTGTGGAACATTGGGAGTGGAAAAGAGATATACTTTGGAATAAGGGTATAATATTTTTTTTTCCCTCAATTAAAGTTGAAGGAACAAATTTCCCATGACTTTTTGATGGTAATACATGTAGGGCTCCTTAATGTTGAAATATGTAAGTAGGTTTGTTCTTCATAATGACATATGTAATCATGATTTTATGTATTTAATGAAAAGAGAAAAATAATTTTATTATTGTTATTATTGAGGCATGAGTTTCATGCTCAAGGGAAATTTATATTTAGGTCAAGCACCCATTGAGTGCTTCTAGGTTTGTCATAAAGTTAATTGAGTCATTATCATGTATTGGAGACCCATTTGGGCATGTTACATATTGTAAAGAAAATTTATTTGAGTCAAAATAGAGTCAAAAGACCCTCTAGGACCTTGTCGTGGTGCAGAGATCAAGTCGGCCTACATGAAGGGAAAAGTTGAACTAAAGATAGTAATTCATACCCCTTAAGGGCCTATAAATAAGAAGGAACTCGGCCTCATTTGGATACTCACTCACTCAAGTTTGATCTCCTAAAGAAAAAAGTTGGAAAAAGAAGAAGAGATGGATCAAAGTTTTTGGGTTTCTCTCTCTCTCTCTCTCTCTCTCTCTCTCTCTCTCGCTCTCGTGTTAAGGTTTCTACATTTGCAGGGCAAGTCGAAGTGTTGAAGAGTTGTTGGGCAAGTCAAAGTGATGGAAAACTGTTAGGTCGAAGTTCCAGAAGAATTTGCTGGGCACGTCAAAGTTCCAGAAGGATTTCTTGGGTAAGTCGAAGTTGCAAAAGAATTTTTTGGGCAGGTCGAAGTTGCAGAATAATTTGTTGGGCAAAAGAATCTACTCAGGATCGAAATTGTAATAGTGGAAGGGAAGAAAGAAAGGTTTGACTTGGTCTTGTAGGGTCTAGGTTGAGGGTCATAGCTCTTGGAATTTTTCAATTAAAGATTTTATAAGTAGAATAATTCTTGTGGGTTTTCCTCTCAGAGTTGGATAGGTTTTGGCCCTAGCTAATCATCTACATCTTGTGTCCTATTGTCTCATTGTTATTTATGTTTTGGTAGTTGTTTGATGATAAAGAAACATTAATTATATTAAAGGAAATAAGAACTAAATCAATACAAGTAAAATAGTTCACAAGCAGATATCAATAAGAAGATAAATCAACTACACCTGTTGCCCCTAGATTTATTAACATGGTATCAGTGCTAAGGTGACAAGACAAGGAAGAGAAAATTAAAGAAAGACACTTTAGGGCCGAAGCACTAGAATAGCAATAAGAGCACCATTCATTAATAAGGACCTCTCATCTCAAAGGCACCACAAGGAGAAGGATTACATAATCATCTTGAAGCAGGAAGTTACTAAAGAAGACCTCAAAACCATAGTTTGTTCAAAGAATGATTCTACACTTGAACCATTCATGTGTACCTCGCTCAAACCATCACATCAAGAAGAAGGATACCTTAAATCCATATAAATAAAAACTACAGATTAGAGCATCTTAAAGCTTCTACATCAAAGAAAAGAAAGGAGAAGGCATTGTTATAATCATTAAGGAACCAAGATGATCTCCCTCTTTTTGAAGGATCACTTTTGAAGGAAGACATCTTCTATTATCATCATCATCATCAAAATAAAGAAGCAAACAAATTGAATATATTTTCATCAAGGAGTATATTTATGTCCACATTTGAATCTATCAAAATGACTTCATTCTGCAAGGAAAGCAACAAATTGGTTGGGTCATAAAACTTTCTTGCATGGAAGAAGGGGACTGATTTTATACTCATAGAGAATGAAGTTGTTGATCATTTTAAGGGTTGAATCACTAAACCTCCAAACTAATAATCTCAAGCTCTTGAAAGGTACATGAAATGGGAAGTAAGGGCTCAAAGTATTCTCATATAATCCATCAAATATACCCTCATTCCCTATGTATCAAATTTGGAAACATCAAAATAAATATATGACAAACTTGTAGAATTGTTCTCTGTAAGAACTATAGGAGAAGTGATATCATTAAGACAAGAAATTGTTGGAAATAATACTGAGAGGGGGGGTGAATCAGTATTATCTAATTCTTTTAATAAATCTTCCTTATTTTTTCTTTGAATTAGTTTTGCATGTCAGTACCATGAAATAATGAGCATGAACAAAGAAAACAGATAGTCACACCAAAGAACACAAGATGTAAGGTGGAAACCCAATGTGGGTGAAAACCACCTGCTGCAATATGTCTCTATCTTCTTTCAAATTAGAAACTTCTTTTACAATGGTTTTGTACTGGTGCAGTCCTTTACCAGTACGCAGGCTGCAACCTGCAGAGAGCTACAACTCTCTCTCGTTTTCCAGTCTCTCCTGGAAGGGAGCTACAACCCCCTACTTCTTTTCTTACAAGGACCACTTTTCATAAATTTTCAAACTGGATCCATGATCATCAAGTATAAGAGAATCACCCAATCAACTGTAGTAACCAGATCAACAATAATAGGACCAAACCCAGAACACAGCAATGATAAACAAAGATTTTAAGAGAAGTAAGCACCCTGTTCAACTGCTCGCCTGCTTACGTAAGCACCCTGCTCAACTGCTTGCCTGCTTACAGTACGCACCCTGCTCAACTGCTTGCCTGCTTACAGTACGCACCCTGCTCAACTGTTCGCCTGCGTACCTCACTCTGAGTCCATTGAACTGCCTGCGGACCTCCGCACCTGCAACCCTTCTGTGCCTGCGTACAGGCGCACCTGAAACCCTTCTGTGCCTGCGTACCGGCGCACCTGAAACCCTTCTGTGCCTACGTATCGGCGCACCTGAAACCCTTCTGAGCCTGCGTACCGGCGCACCTGAAACCCTTCTGTGCCTGCGTATCGGTGCACCTGAAACCCTTCTGAGCCTGCGTACCGGCGCACCTGAAACGCTTCGTTCCTGCGTATGCACGCACTTTTCTTTCACTGTACCTGCGTACCTTCGGGCATAGATGATTTCAAGACTTCAAAAATAACCCAGACAGTCAGATCTACAGATCTGAACATGCGCCGAAGAGATCTCAGTCCATCAATAGATTCGCCTTATTTAGATCTAGACCAGATCTAGCCCTCATAAGATATTCAATCCAAAACTTGCTCAAGCCAAATGATCTCCTTTGCTTTATATAGGAAAGCTCTTCCTTAAAACATGGATCAATACCACGAGCCGACACCATAATAACCCAATACCGTCGGCTAAATACCAAGAGTAAAACATAAGAAAACCCCACATGTGAATTTCTTTGCCTTGAAATGTGTGCACTGGGGGTACGCACCTCCTGAACGGGATAACTGCGGGTATGTACGCACTTTATGTAACACTGACCTGCGTGTACGCACCTTATGTAAGGTGTACCTGCGTACCCCTTATTTTCTTCAATATTTGATAGCTGATCATCAATCTCTGCTGCTGACTTGAAGTACTGTGATCTATCACCTGAATGGGTTGCCATCAAGGACAACACTTTATCCATAATGCCAACAATCTCCCCCTTTGGACTTGATGGCAACCTCAAAACTTCAGCTTCATTCTCCCCCTTTGACATCAAGGGCAAAGGGTTATGCTCCCCCTAAGAACATGCTCCCCCTGAATATGAACCAGATCTGCAACGAAGAACCATAATCCACCATGAAAGAGATAGAGACATATTGCAGCTACTTCCAAGATCTCCTTCTGCACATCCTCCATAATGCCAACAATGCATTATATGCTCCCCCTGAACCTGTACCATCAATGAGAAGAGGTTCAGCAATAAGATGATGCATCAACAACCCCCAGCTTTTGCCTGAGGTATTCAAAAGTGTCCCTGGGCAATGGTTTGGTGAGTATATCAGCAACTTGTTCCTTAGAAGGAACATACTCCAACTTGACCTTCTGTTCAAGCACTTGTTCCCGGAGAAAATGATACTTGATTGGTATGTGCTTGGTTTTTGAATGCATAACAGGATTCTTTGAGATGCTGATTGCACTTGTGTTATCACATAAGATGGGAATTGGTGGTGTACAAGTGATTTGAAAATCCTGCAAAGTCTGCATCATCCAAAGGAGTTGGGTGCAACAAGATGCAGCAGCAACATATTCCGCTTTAGCTGTAGACAAGGCAATCGAACTCTGTTTCTTGCTGAACCAAGATACCAGTCTGGAACCCATAAAGAATGCACCACCACTTGTGCTTTTCCTGTCATCCACGCTTCCGGCCCAATCTGCATCTGTATAAGCATGAAGTGTAAGATCTGTATCTCTAGGATACCATAAGCCATAATTTTGAGTCCCTTGAAGATATTTGAAAATTCTCTTCACTGCCTGAAGATGAGTCTCCTTCGGATTTGCCTGAAATCTTCCAACTATTCCAACTGCATGCATGATGTCCGGTCGGGTACCTGTCAAATAAAGTAAACTTCCAATCATAGATCTGTAGGTTGGTTGATGTACTGCTGCAGATTCATCATTTGCACTGAGGCTACATCCTGTGACCATGGGTGTACATACTGGTTTTGCATCTTCCATACCATATTTCTTCAAAATCTGTTTGAGATACTTGGTTTGAGATAAAAAGATTCCTCCTTCTTTTTGTTGGATTTGCAAACCAAGGAAATATGTCAGTTCTCCTAGCAAGGACATTTCAAATTCTTTCTGCATGACCAAGGAAAAACTTTGACTCATAGCTTCTTCATTGCTCCCAAAAATAATGTCATCTACATACACAACAAGTATTAGCAATTTGTCATTTTCAACTTTTATATAAAGATTGCTATCTGCTGATCCTTTTGAAAAGCCTTGTTGATGAAGATATTTTTCCAAACGGTAGTACCAAGCCCTTGGAGCTTGTTTGAGACCATAGAGAGCCTTCTTCAATCTGCATACAAGATTTGGATCATTTCCAAGAATGAACCCATCTGGCTGTTCAATGTACACTTCTTCTTCCAAGTCTCCATTCAGAAAGGTTGATTTCACGTCCATTTGAAATACTTTGAAGTTTTGAAAACTTGAGAGAGCAAGGAACATTCGGATGGCCTCAAGTCTTGCAACAGGAGCAAAGGTTTCTTCAAAGTCTATTCCTTCTTGCTGCGCATACCCTTTACAAACAAGTCTGGCTTTGTTTCTAATTACTTCTCCATTTTCATTCAATTTATTTTTGAAGACCCATTGTTCCGATAACATTCTTATCTTTTGGTCTAGGAACCAGCTCCCAAGTGTTGTTCTTTTTGATCTGCTCAAGTTCTTCATCCATTGCTTTCACCCAACATTCATTTTCGCATGCCTCTTTCACATTTTGTGGTTCAGTAGAGGAGAGTAATGCCAAATAGCTTGAAGCTTCTGCAACTGTTCTTCTTGTTTTTACACCTGCTTCTTTCTGCCCCATAATCTGAGATTCTGGATGATTCTTCTGAACATATCTGGATGGAGTCTTTTCTTCTATTCTTTTGTTCCTGTTCTTCTGAGGTTCTTCTTGAGGTTCTTCTTCTTCGTCATTCTGTCGTTGGGGGTAGCCTTCATCTTCTTCGATGTCTTCATGATGTACTTGCCTAGGAATGTATCCCTTCTCATCAACCACTACATCAATGCTCTCAACAATTCTGCCAAGTCTTTTATTGTAGCATTTGTATGCTTTGCTATGTGGAGAGTAACCAAGAAGAATGCCTTCATCTGCTCTAGGTTCAAGTTTGCCAAGCTGCTCATCAGTATTCTTGATATAGCATTTGCTCCCAAAGATTTTGATGTGCTTTACCGAAGGAGTCCTACCACTCCAGAGCTCATGAGGAGTTTGAGTGCTGTTCACCCGGACATTTGTTTTGTTGAGAATAACAACCGCAGCATGTGCAGCTTCACCCCAGAAAGTTGCGGGAGTTCCTGACTCATCAAGCATAGCACGAGCCATTTGTTGGACTGTTCTGTTCATTCTTTCCACAACTCCATTTTGCTGAGGGGTTCTTGCTGTAGAGAATTCTCTTCTTATCCCATGTTCTTCACAGAAATCGAAAAATTCATTTGAAGTAAATTCCCCACCTCTGTCGGATCTGAGGCACTTAATTTTGTGACCTGATTCATTTTCAACTAAGGCTTTGAAGGATTTGAATTTTTCGAATGCTTCATCTTTGTGCTTCATAAGTCCTAACCAAACAAACCTGGAGAAATCGTCAATGAATAATATCAAGTATTCTTCTCCTCGAGGTGTTCTTTTCCTGAAAGGGCCGCATGTATCTGTATGTACTAGCTCAAGAGGCATGCTAGCTGAACCTTCTTTCTCTGGAAAGTTAGTTCTGGTTTGTTTTCCAAACTGACATGATTTGCATATAGTGTTGTCAGGAATTTTGATATCTGGAAGATCACGAACTGCCTGATATTTGCATGCTTTCCTTATTTGTGAAAAGCTTAGATGTCCCAACCTCCGATGCCATAACCAGTGCTCATCATCCTTGCTCAGATAGCATTGTTGTTGTCCTTCTTCAAATATGTACAGATTATTTGGAGTTCTTTTGCCTTTGATCACTGTTTTACCTGTATCAAGATCACGAACAAGACATCCATTTGATCTGAATATAACCTCGGTTCTTTGATCACACATCTGGCTAACACTTAGAAGATTATGCTTCAATCCATCAACATACAAAACATTTCCAGCCTTGACCTTTTCTTTTAACTGAGCAATGCCTTTTCCTTTTATAGTTGCAGGAGTATCATTTCCAAAAGAGACTTTCTTTCCTTTTTCTAGAGCAGAATATGACTCAAGATTTTCTTTATCACCTGTCATATGCTTCGAACATCCACTGTCAATGTACCATAGATTTTCCTGTCCCTCTACATAAAATGCTATCCCACATCTTTCTGTTTGTGGTTCCTTTATTCTCCATGTTTTGGTGCTTGAGGCTTGTTCCTTTTTCTGCTGAAACCTGCTCCTGCATTCAGAGTCTTCATGACCAAAGTTATTGCAAATAGAACATTCAACTTCATTTTCAAGAATGGAAAAGTTGTTATAGGTCCTTTTTGTAATCCCGGTCATACTTCTTTGTTTTTGAGCTTCCCTAGTCTTGATTGTTTTATATGCAACACATTGAGCTGCTTTGTGACCAAAGTTATGGCAAGAAAAGCATTGTCCATTGAAGAAACTTCTGCGGTTATCAAATCTACCAGCCAATTGATTGTAATTTCTATAGTCATCTATTCTTGAACCAAATTGAGAAGATTTTACCTGTGGCTGGTTGTAGCTTTTGTTCACCCTTAAGATGGATTGCCCCTGATAGTTTCTGTTTGTAATTCGTCCCTGCTTTACCTGATGATCTTCATTGTGCTTTTGCTCATTTCTTCTTGTTGCATCAAGATAACTTTTTGAGGTGGATGCTTGAGAAGTTTCTCCATTATAACCCAGACCTGTCTTGTTTAGTGGAGACCGCTGCACATTGATAATCTCATCCAAAGTTTCAGATCCTTTGACAAACTTGAGATTAATAGCTTTTGTTTTCTCAATCTCTTTTCTAAGACCAACAATTTCACCTTCTAATTTTTCAAGATGTTTTTCCTTTTCATCAATTTGAAATTGTAGAGTATGAATGATCATGTTCTTTTCTTCTATACATCTCTTGAGTCTAGTAATTTCATCATAAAGGTTATCCACATCTATAGCATCCATATAATCATCATCTTCAAATGCCATTAACAACTTATATTCATTACCTTGTTCATCTTCATCACTGTTTGATAGACCATCACTATCTTCATGAGTGTAGTAGCTTTTCTTATTTGCGTTCTGTTTCTTGTTCCATCTAGCAGGTTCCTTTCCTTTATCCTTATAAGGACATTTTGCAGCATAATGACCTACTCTTCCACAAGCAAATCATTTAAAAGGTAACTTACCTCTGAACCTTCCAGAACCCCTTTGAAGATTTCTGACAAAATTTGATTCTTCTTCCTCTTCTTCTGGGACGTGGCTTGCTTCATAATAATCTCCTTTGCCTGATGCCTTGAAAGCAGCTTCTCTTCTGTCTGATGGACCTCCCTTTCTCATTTCATAAGCAGTTAGAATTCCATGTAGCTGAGACATAGTAAGAATTCGTAGATTTTCCTTTTCTTCTATTGCAGATACTTTAGATTCAAACTTGGGGGACAATGATCTTAGAACCTTTTCAACCACAATAGCCTCTTTTATTTCTTCACCCAAATTTTTCATACAATTAACAACCTCATCTACCCGAAGAAAATAGTTAGCCACACTTTCATCATTATACATTTTGAGAGTCTCATACTGAATTCTGAGAGTTTGAAGTTTAGCACGCTTTACCTGTTCATCTCCTTCATAGCTCGTGACAATTTTGTCCCATATCTCTTTTGCGGATTTATAGTGCATTACCTTCATGAATTCTGATTGAGATATACATCCTAATAGAGTACTGACTGCTTTCGCATTTGTTTCATACTTCTTTTTCTCGGCTGCATCTGTAGGAGTAACTGAAGGAAAAGCGTAGCCTGTCTCTACGATGTCCCAAACTTCTGTACCAAGAGATTGAAGATAGGCAGTAACTCTTACCTTCCAATAATTGAAGTTTGTCCCATCAAAAACTGGTGGCCTGATTGATGCTTCTCTCTCGTAGTTGCTCATGATGAACGATCTACCTTCAAGCGATCAAGCTTCTCTGAAGGACCTGCTCTGATACCAATTGTTGGAAATAATACTGAGAGGGGGGGTGAATCAGTATTATCTAATTATTTTAATAAATCTTCCTTATTTGTTCTTTGAATTAGTTTTGCATGTCAGTACCATGAAATAATGAGCATGAACAAAGAAAACAGATAGTCACACCAAAGAACACAAGATGTAAGGTGGAAACCCAATGTGGGTGAAAACCACCTGCTGCAATATGTCTCTATCTTCTTTCAAATTAGAAACTTCTTTTACAATGGTTTTGTACTGGTGCAGTCCTTTACCAGTACGCAGGCTGCAACCTGCAGAGAGCTACAACTCTCTCTCGTTTTCCAGTCTCTCCTGGAAGGGAGCTACAACCCCCTACTTCTTTTCTTACAAGGACCACTTTTCATAAATTTTCAAACTGAATCCATAAGCATCAAATGATCATCAAGTATAAGAGAATCACCCAATCAACTGTAGTAACCAGATCAACAATAATAGGACGAAACCCAGAACACAGCAATGATAAACAAAGATTTTAAGAGAAGTAAGCACCCTGTTCAACTGCTCGCCTGCTTACGTAAGCACCCTGCTCAACTGCTTGCCTGCTTACAGTACGCACCCTGCTCAACTGCTTGCCTGCTTACAGTACGCACCCTGCTCAACTATTTGCCTGCATACCTCGCTCTTAGTCCATTGAACTGCCTGCGGACCTCCGCACCTGCAACCCTTTGTGCCTGCGTACAGGCGCACCTGAAACCCTTCTGTGCCTGCGTACCGGCGCACCTGAAACCCTTCTGTGCCTGCGTATCGGCGCACCTGAAACCCTTCTGAGCCTACGTACCGGCGCACCTGAAACCCTTCTGTGCCTGCATATCGGCGCACCTGAAACCCTTCTGAGCCTGCGTACCGGCGCACCTGAAACGCTTCGTTCATGCGTATGCACGCACTTTTCTTTCACTGTACATGCGTACCTTCGGGCATAGATGATTTCAAGACTTCAGAAATAACCCAGACAGTCAGATCTACAGATCTGAACATGCGCCGAAGAGATCTCAGTCCATCAATAGATTCGCCTTATTTAGATCTAGACCAGATCTAGCCCTCATAAGATATTCAACCCAAAACTTTCTCAAGCCAAATGATCTCCTTTGCTTTATATAGGAAAGCTCTTCCTTAAAACATGGATCAATACCACGAGCCGACACCATAATAACCCAATACCCTCGGCTAAATACCAAGAGTAAAACATAAGAAAACCCCACATGTGAATTTCTTTGCCTTGAAATGTGTGCACTGGGGGTACGCACCTCCTGAACGGGATAACTGCAGGTATGTACGCACTTTATGTAACACTGACCTGCGTGTACGCACCTTATGTAAGTTGTACCTGCGTACCCCTTATTTTCTTCAATATTTGATAGCTGATCATCAATCTCTGCTGCTGACTTGAAGTACTGTGATCTATCACCTGAATGGGTTGCCATCAAGGAAAACACTTTATCCATAATGCCAACAGAAATCTACAAGATGAAGATATCAAAATAAGAAGGAAGAGCCTCATACTTTACGAGTGTGTCAGAAATTAGAGACCAATTGCAAAATTTGGGAGAAATTATGTCTAATAAGGAAATGGAAATTATAGTACTCAATGCACTATGAGAGGAATGGGGAAACTTTACATCAAGCATCTATGGAAAGAAAGAGGCCACCCCGTTCAATGAACTATGGTAAATTTTCAAAATTGAAGAAACTAGGCTAAAGGAAAAAAGTGATATAGGATCAAACGAGCAAACACAAGCATTTGTTGCCATGTCAAAGAGAAAAGGAAAGTTTGGAAAATTTGGTCCTCAAAAAAGGAAGAAGAATATGGTGAAGGTTTAATGCTACGACTGCCAAGAATATGGGCACTGCAAGAGAGACTGTCCCAATCTCAAGAAGGATAGAAGAAAAAGAGGAAGGGAGGGAGCCCATATAAATTAAGAAGTGGAAGATTCTAAGAGAATAAGTCAAATAAGGAAGAAGTGAAAGATCTCTACTATGATTGAGACAATATTCTTCACCAAGTTATTTTTAGTTTTTGTATAACTATCATGGTAGCAAGCATTAGAAGCATGATAGGATGCATCATTTTAGGAGATGGCATCATAAGAGCATATGAATGAAGCAAAAGATCATGACATCATAAGCAGAAGATTGAAATATAGTTGAAGTAGAAGTCTATGGCGGTCATCATTAGAAGGAAGTAGCTCCTGGTAACCTCATTAGAAGCATAAGTAGTACTTATGGGTAAAAGGAAGTCATCTAGTGTAGAACTCATCATACATCATTGGAAAGGATCATTTGTAGGATGAGGATAATCAAGATCCTCTATTGGAATCTTCATTATAGGGTTCATGAAACAAGTGTCTTGCTAAGAATACTGTTAGATGATCCAAAAATACAATTTTATCATAGGTTATAAAATTAGAATAAAATAATTATTAATTTAAGATATTAAATTAATAATTATTATTCTAGAATGTTTAATTATTTAATGGAGACTTTTAGAATTAGCATATTTTTGTAACTAGATATGACTCTCCAAATGTGTCGTATCTTAGGCTCTATTTTAGGAGAATAGTTAGCTAGTTGGTTTGAATAGCATTTATTGTAAATGGACACTTGTTATTTAATAAGTGATCCATAATTAGAGGTAGTTAGGACATGGAGCTTATAAATAGCTCATTGCAAGAGTGTTTGTGTTGTTCGGGTGTAAACTCTTGCAAAATCAATTATGTAATTATTTTTTCTGATTAATAAAATTACGTGTCTGAGGACACTTCTGCCATTATTGTGGTATCAGAGCTCCAGTAATGCTGCAGTGGATGTGAGGAGGAGATTCCAGCTGTACAAATTTTTGGAAAACTCCATTGAATTGTTCAGTGAATGTTGGGTAAGAAATTTGTCAAATTTTTTGTTTAAAAGAGAAGAAATTTATTATTTTATTGATTTTAGATTTTGAAATCTGAAAATCAATTTTTTGAGCTATAATCAAAATCGTTGGGTCTTGAATTTCTATTATTTTCTGGGCTTCAACTTCTGCCATTAAATACCACCTTGGACGTGATTCACTATTTGGAAGAATTATGGTATGATGAGAAAGGAATGAAACATGTGGAGATGGTTGAAATACTCTCAATCAAGTAAAGGAAGATGTTGAAGGAAGTCCAGATGACCAAAATAAAAAAAAGAGGTATGTATGCATATGTTTTATAAGTTAGGTCATGTAATTATATAGTTGCAGATAACTGGTATCGATACTCTAACTCATGAGTATGTTCAAAAGAAAGGGTTCTCTTTTGTTGGAAAGATGCATTGAAGGCATGGTTCACATATTTACTAGATGAAATCAACATAATATGTCCTCATATGAAATATGAGGTGGTTGAAAAATATGAAGGAACTATGATTGGATATTCCTGGGAAGCAATATGTGAAGAGAGAAATAAGATATTGTGAAAGATGCAACTATGGTTAGATGGAAAAGGAAATCAACATCCGATGACTAGAAGAAATTGGCCATGCTATCTCCATGGGAAAGGTATGAATACTTTGGGAAAGTATAGAAAGAAATAAGACCCTTGACAATTGAATATCTTGGAGATGTGTCAATATGTATGTTGGATGCTAATTTTGCAACAAGCAGATGTCATGATGAAGGGCCATCACAAAAGGTAATTTTGATTTGATGTTCATTTTTATTTTTGAACAACATCTGGATGGGTTGATACAAGGCTACCAAAGTACAGTTGTAGATGCTATCTACAACTAGAACTCATGTGGTTGGATGGAAGATCATGAAGGAAACAAGATGTCAAAGAGGTAGTTGTATAAAGGAAAGCCAAATGTGGACTAGAAGATCACTTTCAAATAGGAGGAAGGATGACATGATTGGATTGAGGAAAGTGATGAATGGCTAATGCCTTACAAGATGAAGGCTCCAAAAAGATGAAGATAAAATTCATGAAATCAAATGGAGGAGATACACAAGTAGCTGAAGGTCCTATGATCTCCACAAAAAAAAAGATAGTTGATGCCGGAAACAGGTCCCTAGATAAGAGGGAATGTGGAAGCAAGCTTTTGGTTAAGAACGAACTTTGAAGCAAGTCCCTGGTTGAGAGGGAGCTTGGGTACATTCATTTTATAGGAATGGGTACATTCATTCATAGGAATGGGTGCATTCCTTCATAGGAATGGGTATATTCCATCATTGGAATGAGTATATCATCCCTAGTTGAGAGTTAGAGATAGGAACATAATTCTTGCCTTCAATTGGGAAGAAATAATGGAGGATTGGGTAAGCATCGAACATCCAATACTATTTGAGGATGTGGTAGGGCATCCAAATTAAGAGTAGTCATAGAGGGTCGATATTCTTTGAGGACTGGGAATCCAAGATAAGAATAGTATTAGAAGGAAATACCTTGTGAACACCCAGGTGGGGTATATTCCTTGAGAGACAATTATGAAGGTGTATATAAATCATTTTTCTCACCAGCATTGTGCTGAGATATTGTGGAGAGATAAAGTTGTTAATCAAGGCCTTTCTATGTGAAAATGTTGGAGGATATGATGCTAAATAGATGGGTTACCTGTCTGACTCTTCTTGTGAGAATTCTTCAAATTGAGAATGTCCAAGTACCTTGTATGGATCATGAATACCTCCCTAGTTAAGAGGTAGTGTTGAAATATGTAACTAGGTTTGGTCTTCATAATGAAATATGTAATCATGTTTTTATGTATTCAATGAAAAGAAAAAAATAAATTTATCATTGTTTTTCTTGAGGCATGGGTTTCATGCTCAAGGGAAATTTATTTTTAGGTCAAGCACCCATTGAGTGCTTCTAGGTTTTTCATAAATTCAGTTGACTCATTGTCATGTATTGAAGACCCATTTGGGCATGTTACATATTGTAAAGAAAATTTATTTGAGTCAAAATAGAGTCAAAAGACCCTCCAGGACCTCGTCATGGTGCAAATATCAAGTCGGCCTACATGAAGGGACAAGTCGGCCTAAAGATAGTAACTCATACCCCTAAAGGCCTATAAATAAGAAGGAACTCGACCTCATTTGGATACTCACTCACTCAAGTTAGATCTCCTAAAGACAAAAGATGGAAAAGGATGAAAAGGATGAAGAAGAGATAGATCAAAGTTTTTGGGTTTCTTTCTCTCTCTCTCGTGTTAGGGTTTCTATATTTGCTAGGAAAGTCAAAGTGTTGAAGTGTTGATGGGCAAGTTGAAGTGCTGGAAAACAATTGGGTCGATGTTCCAGAGGAATTTGTTGGGCAATTCAAAGTCCTAGAAGAATTTGTTGGGTAAGTCGAAATTGCAGAATAATTTTTTAGGAAGGTCAAAGTTGCAGAAGAATTTTTTGGGCAAGTCGAAGTTGCAGAACAATTTTATGGGCAGTTCGAAGTTACAGAAGAATTTGATAGGCAGGTCGAAGTTGTAGAATAATTTGTTGGGCAGAAGAATCTACTGGGGATCAAAATTGTAGAAGTGGCAGGGAAGAAAGAAAGGTTTGTCGTGGTCTTGGAGGGTCTAGGTCAAGGGTCATATCTCTCAGAATTCATCAATTGAAGATTATAAAAGAAGAAGAATTCTTGTGGGTTTTCCTCTTAGAGTTGGATAAGTTTTGGCCCTGGTTGATCTCCTATATCTTGTGTCCTATTTTCTCATTGTTCTTTATGTTTTGGTAGTTGTTTGATGATAGAGAAACACTAATTATAATAAAGGAAAGAATAATTAAATCAAGAAAAGTAAAAATACTTCACAAGCAGTTATCAATAAGAAGCAAAATCACCTACTCTTGCTTCCCCTAGAATTCTCAACACTTAAAACATAATTTTTAACGAAGGAATGTTGGAGAAATATATTAAAAAAAGTATAAGTGAATGTCGAGTTCTCCAAATAATTATAGGAGAGATAATTAAATCTCTAAGGTTACTTCAACCATTAAACATACCTAATTAAATATGACAAGAGATATCAATAGAATTCATTACAATAATACCAAAATATGAAGGTAAATATTCCATTTTTTGTGGTCAATGATAGGCTAAAAAAATATGCACATTTTTTTGGAATTCAAAGTACATACACAACAAGCCAAGTGGTAGAAGTGTTCATGAAGAAAATTCACAAACTTCATGGAATTCCTAAGATAATAGTAAGTGACATAGACCCAACATTCATAGATAATTTTAGGAAATAATTATGGAAGATGAGTGGAACATCACTAGTGATGAGTTAAACATATCACCTACAAATCGATGGTTAGATAAAAATAGTCAACAAATGTTTTAAAGAGATCTATGGTTTTACTCTTCAAATAAGGAATCTCAATGGATGAAGTGGATACCTCTTGCAAAATGGTTGTATAATACTACATATCATACATCTATTAAAGTGACTCCAATTAAGGCTCTTTATGGATATATGGCTCCCATTATCTCACATTTTTTACAAGATAAGTCAAAAGTACAGGAAATAGATTCATATATGAAGAATACTAAAGAAACTTTGACAATTCTTAAGGAAAAAATTGAAATGAAAACTTTGAAATGGTGCAAATCTAAATGAATTAACAAGAATGTCAACATCAAAGTAAAATACAATTTGAGGAGGGTGTTTGGGTATTTTTGAGATCAACCTTATAAGCAGTCTATGCTCAAGCAAAAGAAGTACCAAAAATTAGCTCCAAAATATTATGGAACATATAAGATTATTTATAGGATTGGACAAGTGGTATATGAGTTATATTTTCCTTCTTCTCGCATTCATTAGGTTTTTCATGTATCTTTCCTAAAAGCTTGTGGGACAAACTATGTTAGCACAAAAAAACTGCCAGAATTAGATGAAGAAAGAAAATTTATTCCTGAAACCAAAAAAGTTATGTTCGGTGTTCTATATCTCTTTGGAATATAATCATTATGAAGTACCTAATCAAGTGGAATAATATGCCTCTAGAAGAAGCTACATGAGAAAATAAACAATTCATGAAGAAACACCCTCAATTAAAAGCTTTGAGGGAAACACTTTCTATTAAGGCCCTTGGGCCCCTATATAAGGACCTAATAAGCATTCATTATTATTTTATTTTTTAAATTAGTAGGTCAACTAGAACCTTCCATTCTACCCCTTTGTTTTAATTGTACCCTTTGTCTCCTATTTGTACACTAAGGAACGAGTCTTAGGATCATCAATTATTTTTTTATAATGTATTCATTATAATAGGAGGCTTACCCCTTCAAGAGGAATGTAATTATTGGTTTATCATCATCTTTTAAGGCACAAGAATCTTGAAAGACATTAGACAAGGATGTATCCCCCCCTATTTCTTTCAATATTTGAGGGCTTAAGTAGGTTACTTATGGAAGTAGAAGGAAATGGAAACATAAAAGTGGTATCTATTGAGTATCATGCAATATCACACGTCTATTGTTTGTATATGCTATACTATTTTTTGTGAAGGCACCAAAAGGGTCATTACAAAATTCAAGGGTATCATAGATTCATTATATAAAGCAATTGAAATCATTGATATGGAAAATCTATTATGACCTTATGGGGGACAACTGAGCAAGAAAATGCTTTATTAGTAAGCTATTTCCCTATAAGATTGCTGACTTAGAATAGGGCTTGAAGTATAATGGTTTCTTTTTGAATCCAAATCAATATAAAAATGTGATTGGTAGTGGTTGATAGCTAAAGTGGAGAAGAAAATAAAGTTTAAACACATATTAGTCCAATAGATGGTTATCTAAGGGAGGTCATTTTGTTTTGGTAAAAAATTTTTTGGAGGCAAATCTAGTCTACTGGATAACACTTTATTGGGTCCCAAAAGGTTTTTGAAAACCATTAGGAAACTTTGCAACAAGTTTACCTATTCTAGAGACCAAAATATAAAGGACTCATGCTACCCTCTAAAAAACGTAGGCACTACCAAAACCTATTGAAGGATGGGGCCTCAAAAATGCCTATCTCTTTCCAAAGGTTATTACTACAAATAATCTATGGATGTTAATTCAACAACAACCTTTTGTATTAAAGTAGCAAGAGATATAGCCCATAATATAATGGAATATTCGATCATCATATCCCTCAAACAACAAAATAGTGCCTCAATAATCTAGAAAGTTGTTCTATGCTTTCCATCTAGTTTGAAACTAGTTGATTTGGCAAATTGGAAAAGAGGATAAAGTGAAAATTATTTTGGAACCCTAGGTAGGGAGAAAATTTATGCATATAATTCCCTTTTTCATGATTTGAGAGTTAAGGAATAAATGCTACTTTAATATTAGACAAGTTGTAAAATGGGCAAGATCTACTACTTAGCACCAATAGTGGTTATCATGGGAAGAATTGGTTTCAAGCCAGAGTACACAAAAAGTGGAAAAGATACATAGTTATACTAGTAGGAAACATTGTCAAGCTTAAGGAAGAAGAGGATCAACTATTTGGTCATTGAATTTAGTTAGATATTATGTTCCTAGATTAGGTGACAAATCACTAGCATAGTACATAAGAGAATGCCAACAAATCTAATAGTGGAAAATTAAATGGAAATTAAAATTCCCAACTGAAAACAATATATTTATGTGGCTAAGTTTACAGAACAAGGATCCCACATGGGATCTTATTCATAAGAGGTATTCTATAAGGCCAAAATGGTGTTGTTAATGTTGCCAAACAAATGAAACTATGGTCCATGTCATGTTCTAATGTCCATACTCCAAGGAGGGACGAAAATAGATGAAAAGATGGATTAGGAATATTTGGGAAGGAGGATTCCTTGAAGATGCATTCAAATCCTAGTGTAACAAAAAGGAGACTTCCAAGGTCATAACACTTCCACTTAACCTAGTATAAGGATTATAACTTGCTAGAAATCTAAAGATGTTTGAAGAAAAAGAGACATTTCCCCTCAAACGTGTTCTCTAGCCCTTAAATATTTAAAATGCTTACCCATAGGTGTAGGAAATTCATATCCAAGGTGAAGTGGAAATAAATAAGGATATTCCATGGGCTTTTTCTCATGGTGCATCACAGAGGAACCCTTCTAGGGGAGGTTCAAGAGGCATTCTATATTTATCTTTAAATCACAATATTTCCTTTTAAATATGGATTTGGTTAAGAAACTAACATCTTCTATGAATTGATGGCTTTAAAGCTGGCCTTAAAACTAGCAAAAAAATTTGGTTTAACCCAATTATAAATATTTGGAGACTCAAATCTAGTTATTTAATGAATGCACACGGAAATTACTCTTAGGAATTTACATTACAACCCTTGTTTGATAAAGTCCTCAATATATTGAAATCTTTCTCATATAAACATTTGTCTCATATTTACAGGGACAAGAACAAAGTTGTAGAGGGGCTCCAAGAAGCTGGAGTTAGGTTGGAATGAGACAACCCAAGTTCCTCAATCTACTAACATATTTATCATGTACATATCTACCTTATATTTATAGGGACAAGAACAATGTTGTAGATGGGCTTCAAAAAGTTGGATTTAGGTTGGAATGAGGAAATTGGTTGTTTTGGTAATCCACAATGAGCATACTATAAAGTATAATCATGAGACATGGACCTAACTATAGCCATTACGTTTTTGGTATCAATTTTATTATAATAATGGTCTTTCACCAATATCTGGATGAATCATTGATGCACCTTTTTGAATGACATTTTGGTTCTATTTAAATAGGCCATTAATGTCACGGAATGTGAACAACTTTATTTTTTTTAGTGATGATGGATTGGGCATAATGCTTAAAAAACTAGAAGTTACATCAATATCCTCTTCTAAAGGGCTTAAAATAACTTATGAATGCCATGGGCATCTGACAATGCATTTTTGTTATATGAATAAAAAAAAAGATTTCTTCTTTTGAATGTACAAAGGATATCCCAAAGATTTAGATCAACATCATGTAGTATAAATGATCTTATTAGAATATTAGTTTGATGTGCTAAGATCCTCCCTAGATTATAAACAAAATGTTATTCCTATGCTTAAGGATTCATGAGTTTTACAAGTGAAAGTTGAGTTTTTATGTTAATTTTATGAGCAATTGAACATAAAAAAGAAACTGAACAACAACATATAAATGTACAAAACATCACCAAAAACACATCACAACAGAAACATGATGAAGGAGTTCACCCCTCTTGGGCTACGCCTCCTTAGTTCAGCTTCCAATGGCTTGGGCCTCTCTATTATGCTCAGAATGTGTAAAAATATGTGTTTACAACGAAACTTGCTCCATTGAGTCCAAAATTTCCAAAAATGGCCACCTATCCTCTTTCTACACCCAATTTGGTCGAAAACTGGAGAAGTTATGACCTCTCCTAGTTTCCCCAGTATTCACTCTACAATTTTCCGAAAATCCGGCATCGACCCTCATTTTCGCCTTATTTACCGCTAACGGGCCACCAAATCTATTGGAAATGGGGTAGATTTGTCGGGTCGTTAATTTTGGCGTTGGGGCCCTTAAATATCGGAAAAGTGCGGTCATATAGGCATCTAAGAACTAGGGACTGGGTCCCCAACTACCACCCCCGCCGGAACTGTTAGCATCTAACACCCGTAGTCATGGTCACAAGCGACGGTTTATGGATTTTCGTGATTATCATTACATGGGAGGGGGCTCAGGGTTAGCCTCCAGACTGTGGTCCCGCCTCCGGTGGTGATCAAGGGCTGGGGCTAGGCCCCCCCAAAAATCGAATACGGTATCACCTTAAATATAATCTATGCCCTTGGTATGTTAAGACCCATCGAAGATGGTATGTTGGTAAAGCCGTTGTGTTAAGTGTTGGGAGGTCGACCCTCGTTACCTCCATCCGGACCCTTACACCATTTTGGTGGCCCACGGGCTGCCACATGGTGGCCTGAGATTGGCCACCATAAAAAACACGTGGACCACACAATAACTTGCCACTTGGACCACTGAAAAGGTGCCACTTGGAACCACCCAATTCGCTAGAGATGTATAGTCAGCATGCCAACTCAGCCTAGTCAGCTGCACAGTGAGTTGTATGGATGCACAATTAGCAACCCAGTCAACACTCTTCAAGTTTTTTTTTGCTTGTTTGAGAAAACGGACATAACGCGTTTATGGGAGCATACGGTGTCCATTTCGCATGAAACAAGTTGTGCCAGATTTAGGATGATGAGAACTATGCAGTCGTTCAAGTCTGACACCATTCTGACGACTTTGGTTTTTGAGCATAATTCTGAGCACCTGATCATTCCTCTCCACTGGAAGCCTTTTGGACCCCAAAAGATCACTTTCAGCTGTCCAGAAGGTGAGGGTACAGTTCCCTCCCATTTCTAATCTCTATCACTTTGGCCTTTGAAGGATTTGTTCTTTTGAGTCCCACTCGAAGATAATCGACCCTTCCTCTTTTCGATGTCCTTGTTCTTCTGTCAAGTATGGTGTCTTGCTAAAGCTAATCAAGGAATTATGGAGAAAATGATTCAATAGATGGATATTCAACATTATCTCCTTGATACTCAATCAAAAGAGGCTCATACAACCTTAAGTTCTCAACATGAACAACAACATAAATTTTCATATATGAAGGCATTGTTACCAATCTTTTCCAAAATTCTGAATGGACCATATCTAATTGGTTTTAGATTTTTACCTTCTCCTTGGAGCCTGTCTTTGCTAATGTGAAGCCAAACTTCATCACCAACTTGGAACTTGTGATCTACATGATGCTTGTCGTGCCTTGCTTTGTACTTGCCTTGGCTCTTTTCAAGCTTTTTTTGAACTCTTTGGTGTACCAATTGGATTTGTTCAATGAACTTTCTTGCTTTGTCTATGTCACTATGACCATCAATAACAACATCTTTTCCAAAAATGAAATCCAAAGGAGATCTAGTCAAGTATCCCAAACATGCCTCAAATGGTGATGTTTGAGTTGAAGAGTGCTTGGCCTAGTTGTAAGCATGCTGAATATAGTGCAAATGTTCATCCCACAACTTAGGATGCTTGTTGCAATACCCACGAAGAAGGTGTATCACTATTCTATTCACCACTTCTATTTGACAATCTGTTTGCGGATGAAATCTTGTACTCATTTTCAATTTGGTGTCCATGAATCCCCACAAGCTTGACCAAAAATTCCAAATAAAGTGAGAATCTAGATCACTAACAATGGATGCGGGCAATCCAAAATGTACCCAGACATTTTGAAAGAATAACTGAGCAGTTTGTTCAACTGTAACTTTCTTTTTACATGGCATCAAAATATACATTTCACTGAACCTATCCACAACTACATACAAATAATCATGACCTCTTTTTGACAATGGAAGACCTCCTACAAATTCCATAGAAATACTCTCCCACAGTTGCGAAGGAACCAGAAGTGGTGTGTACAATCCTAACTTCCTATTTCTAGGCTTACTAATTGCACATAACGAACATCCTTTAATAAAACATGACACACTTTCAAGCATACAAGGCCAATAACAATACCTTTGTAGATGTGCCACCGTCTTACTTACATCGAAATGACCAACAATAATAGAAGTATGTGCCTCTCTTATGAGGTTGACTCTTTCTCCCTGTGGAATACAAATCGTGCCAAGATGATACAACAAGTTATCATGCAAATGATAATCCAATTCCTCTACTTGGTTACCTTGACTCAAGCTTGCATAAGCATCTTGAAATTCATTGTCTAATGCATATTGCTCAATATAACTTTCATGCAAAACAAAATTATGCTTCAGTAAAGTAGCTACACTAACAGTAGGCCTAGAAAACATATTATCAACTTTATTGTAGATACCTTTCTCATACTTGATTACCAAGTGGAATTGTTGAAGAAAACCCATCCATCGGAAGGGCCTTGATCGCTGCAACTTTGATTGAGATTGCAAGTATTGCAATGGTTGATGATCAGTGTGAAGGATTGTTTCCTTACCCATCAAGTAGTGTTTCCACTTTTTCACACTTTGTAGCAATGCATACAATTCCTTGTCATATATAGGATAGTTAATCACTGCACCATTAAAAGTTTCCAAATGAAAACATATAGGCTTACCATGTTGCATGGGAAATGCACCCATGGCAAGTCACTAACATCAGTTTGAATCTCAAATGACTGTCTCAAGTCTGGAAGTGCAAGTACTGGAGCTGAATTGATCTTTTCCTTCAATGCATCAAAGGCCTTTTGTTTTTTTTCTCCCCACAGAAAAACCATTTTCACACTTGCCAATGCATGCAAAGGAGATGCCATAGAAGAAAAATTAGTAATGAATTTCCTCCAATATTGGGCTGCTCCCAAAACAATTCTTACCTTAGTAACTGTCTTGGGCCTTGGCCAATTCAAAATGACATCAACCTTGGAGGGATCTATTTTCAACTCACCTCCTCCAACAATATGACCCAAGTAAACTAAAGAAGTTTTTCCCAACTCACACTTTGACATCTTAAGATACAACTTTTATTTCTTCAAGACATCAAGCACTTTTCTCACATGCATGACATGTTCATCATGAGATTTATTGAAAATTAAGATTTCATCTAAGTAGACTATAACAAACTCATCAAGAAATTGCCTCAACACATCATTCATCATGTGCATGAATGTAGCAAGAGCATTACATAAACCAAAATGCATAACTAGCCATTCAAAAAAACATTGTTTTGTTTTGAATCTTGTCTTCAAAATGTCTCCTTCAGCTATTCCAATTTGATGGTAGCCACTCTTTAAGTCAAACTTAGTAAAATACTTTGCATCTTTCAATTGATCAAGTAAATCATCTATTCTAGGCAGTGGGTAACAATTATTTACCGTAATTTTGTTCAATGCATGGAATTCCATACACATGCGCCATGTTCCATCCTTCTTTGGCACAAAGACAATAAGTGAACCACATGGTGAGGAAGATGGCTTGATGATCCCTTTATCCAACAACTCTTGAATTTGCTTCTTAATTTCTGCACTTTCCATCACTAACATCCTGTACATGCCAATATTAGGAAGAGGACAATCTTGCTGCAACTGTATCTCATGTTGGATTCCTCTCTTGGGAGGTAATCATTTTGGTTCCTGAAACATCTCATCATATTGGTTAACTACATCAACCAATTCAGATTTCAATTTTAAATCACAACCTTTAAAAGCTTCATTATCAACATCATTCTTGGGTGTGATCATTAGAAGCACAAAATTCTTTCTTGAATTCACTAGTCTTTTCATTTTCCCTTAACAAGTGAAAGATTTAATTTCTTGCTATGAGCTCTCACAATATATTCTACTCCATCTTTGAACAAATGGTATTTGTTTTCATGTCTATGGAAGATAGATTTTCTGTCATAGAGGTACGGTCTGCCCAAAACTATGCCATATATATCTAATGACACAACATCAAGCTCCACTTCATCTATGAAATTTCTAGTAATGGCGAATTTCAGTTTACACTTTCTAGTAACTTGGAATTGTGCATTTCCACACACCCATCCAAGTGGATATGGTTTATGATGTGGAATGGTTTCCAAGTTTAAACTTTTGACAATGTTTTCAGAGATAAGATCAGCTTGAGAGCCACTGTCGAAAAGTGTATCAATTTTTCTATGTTTTGAGATCACCCTTATGTGAAAAATTTCTATCCTCTTCTTTTCATTTGGAGTTTCATTGTGTGAATTTGAAGTACTAGTGCTAGCAATGGATTCTTTTCCTTTCATACCCATGGATGTAATTTTAGTTTCATCATTCGAATCAAATCCCAAATCCTGTTGAGTGGTTGCAACTGCCTTTTGTTTTCCCTTGTTGTTGAATTTTTTTGGTTTCATTTCGGGATGAAGCTTCCAACAATGAGCTTCATCATGACCCTCTTTGGAACAATTTTTTCATGTTAATTTCTCTCCTTCCTTCTTGATAGATGCATTTTTCTTTCCCTTCCCTTTAAAACCCTTTTCATATCCTTTACCCTTAAATGGCTTTTTAATACCATCTTCTGGAGTGTTTTTCCCTCTTGCCTCAAGATTAGTGGCCTGCACACACACGTCATATAGATTATTGGGATTAAACATTAAGATAGTATGCCTAAGGTAACTATGTAAACCCCCTATGTACTTCAACAACATGTCTTGTGATTACAAATCTACACCTAACATTAGAGCCATTTTTCTGAATTCTTGGGTGTAATCTTGCACATTTTGACCTTTAATTTGTCTAAAGTTCTACTAATTCATGATGGCTTTCTGCATATAAGCTAGAGGGTAGAATTGTCTTTTAATTGCAACAATGAAATCAGACCAAGAAATTGAGATCTTACCATGTTTTTTTATCTCCTCTTGTGTCTTTGATTCCCACCATACTAGTGTTGCACCCTCCATTCTCAAGGAAGCTAACTGAATCTTTATGTCATCCTCTTGAAGGTTTTGAATTTTGCAATAGACCTCCAACTGATGAATCCAATTATCAAGCTTCTTTGCATTCACTTCACCATTATACATGGGCAACTCAAATTTAACATCAAGTTTTAGTAAGGGTGATTTACCAGTTCCTTTTGAGGTATGTTGATGAGTATGAGTAAGGGTTGTGTTAGTGGAAGAGGGTGAAGATGCCTATGAAGAAGAAGATGAAGAAGATGGTGGAGAGGGTGGAGGTTTACCTCCATTTCCATTACCTCCTCTTGAAGAACCTTCTCCTTTGGGAGGTTTGGAGCTTTCACCCTGCAGCTTGGTATTCCTCTCTTCATAGAGGACCTTCACCATCTATATCATATCAAAGAAAGCATTCTTGAAGACCTTCTCATCTTCTATCATGTCTGTAGGTTGTCCTTCATGAGACATGCTCACTAGATTCTCAACTACAACTTGAGGATGAACTAGTGTTGGAGATTGTGGAAACCTTGCTCTCCTTCCCCTTGACCCAACTTCAGGGCTTCCAACAAGCTTCCCTTCTCCTCTTTTGAGTTTTAACCTTGTAATCATGATCCAGGTGGCTCTAGAGACACTCAAAGGTCAAAGAGGACTCATAATAGGTAAAATTAAAAGTGGTCATATTACTACCAAACTAAGAGAATATTAAAGTTCTCATTGTCCTGATTCCAATGGTATGAACGAAACTCAAATCCGAGCTCGTATGAGGGAGTTAGAGCAAGTCAAAGTTGTGGTCAAAGTTGGCAGTGGGCCAAGTTTAAGTGTTCTGCATTTTGACTAAGATCGGGGCGTGAAAAATTAGCTCCCGAGAGCGGGTGAATTTGTGGGTTGGTTAGTTTTCCTAATAACACCTAAACCAACAAAAATCAATTAATTTGTTTTTAAAAAATAAAATAATATTTAAAACAAGGGGTGGCGGGTTGCCACCCCCGCCACCGCCACAAGGATCCACATCATTTTATATATATAGCACACAACATAATTGGTTGGGGGTGGGCCACCCTCGACAGACCCACCCACCGGTTGAACTACCACGGGAATCTCAAATGTGGCATCAATAACAACCAACATATCTAAACCGACGGAACGATGTTGCATATTGGAGATAGCCGTTAACAAACCGTCACCATATACGGACTGCCAACAAAACTATAACAATGCAATAAGTTTGTAAAGGGTGGGGTATTTGATCCCCTGACCCCATGATCCCATTGCTAAGTTTTGACCAACGGACCAAACGGTCTTGTTAGTAAATCTGCCGATATTATAATATTTAAAGCCGACCTTTCAATAGAGTGGGGAGAGTGCGTGTGGTCGAACGACAGAATGGAGATAGGAAGAACCATGCATTGCATCAATGGTGGAACCTTGACGCAGTGACCAAGGTGGAACCTTTCTTGGCACAAATTTTGAGACATACTATTCTGTGATGCAGAGAGGAATCTAAAAGATTTCCTAGGAGGTAAATTTTCATTTTGTCAGAACGATATGAAGTTTACAGTCATTTTACCCAGAATTCACAGGGAATGTGATGGTAAAATCAGAATCACCATATGAGCAATAGATTTACAGATTCAAGCAAACAAGAATCTTGAGGGAATCTCCCAGATTCCTTGGAGGTTGAAATTCACTAGAGCTAGAATGTAGCCAAGTTTATACTCAAAAGTCTCAGAATCGCACAAGGATCATGATGTCGATATAATATTTTTGATCTGAGTTGCATATCTCCAGTTAGCATAGAAAATAGAATCTTTGGAGGATCACAGAATCTAAAAGATTCCCACAGGCCCAGATTTTGATAGTGTCGGAATTTGACAAATGGATAATCGATTTTACACCTCTCGATGACAAAAATTCAGTGGTGTAGTCAGTTTTTGCAGCAGAGCCTTCCTTTTTTCAGACAAATTTAGAGGTGCACGTACATGAATTAGTCATGTCATGTTTTCCTTCATAATTGCTGAGATGACGTATTATGTTTTGAGATCCCTGCTTGATGTTATGTTGTGGGATCACTTCTGCCAAATTATGTGAGATGTATTTAGCTTGACATGATATGTATTGTTGTTAGGATCCCTATCTAACTATGTTGAAGGGATACTCATTGCCACATTTTGTGAGATCTTATTAGTTTGTCATGTTGAGAGGAAGCCTTTTTGAGTGAGAATTCCTGTAAGTGAAACATCTTATGGAGAGACAAGCCACTCTTGTTTGAGGGCATATGACCTTGTTGTGAAAAATATTATTCCATGTACATCATCATCATTTCTAGCATTATATGAAGCAACCTCCACCATCTTGACACCAGGCCCGGAAATGTAGCCCGCACTGGGTGAACTCCGTTATCAACGTCTTTTGTTTTATGTTGTTGATTCTTGTCATGTTCCATCTTATTTACAACATGAATATAGGTTCATTTATGCTCTTTTAAATGCAATTCTTACAACATCAAAGAAGTAAAATATCTTGGTTAATTCCGGAAGTTGAAGGAACCCAGATCAAGTTTGGTATTAAAGCGGTCTTCTCGTTGATGTGAATTGCGAGCATGAACAATTGAACGTGCAACAATGGAGGATGGAAATGAAATGTATAAGGCCTTCCTGAGGATGTCCAAAATGGTGAAAATAATTTATGAAGCTTATGAGAAGAGAATAGAGGAAGAGAATAAGAAAGAGCAGAGAACGATGTTGCATCCACACCTTCTAGTGTACATTCATCGCCTTCACCATGTTCTCATCATTCAAATGAAGAGATCAACCAGAACCTTCAAGAAGATAATATTGAATTGAAGATGCTTCTA
Source organism: Pinus tabuliformis (assembly GCA_031772625.1). Taxonomy (NCBI): domain Eukaryota; kingdom Viridiplantae; phylum Streptophyta; class Pinopsida; order Pinales; family Pinaceae; genus Pinus; species Pinus tabuliformis. Next base: position 623,470,165 of record CM062814.1, on the reverse strand, counting down.
CGAGAAGAGAAAGAGGAGAAGCAATGATTGCAACTTGAATTGCAAGTCGCAGAAGAGGCCCTAGAAGAATTGAAGTGCAACGACCAGAGTCTTTAAGCAGAGCATGCTGAATTAAGGAGGCTTCTACAAGAAGAGAAAGTGGGGAAGAAGAGACTGCAACTTCATCTACAAGCCACAGAAAATACCTTGGAGGATTTGAGGTGTGACAAAATATTAGAAAATCCCTCATCACTTGTTTTGAAATCGACATCTAAGGTAAATAGTTGTGATCATTCTTCAGTTTCATCTTCACATGATATTATTTTGTTGGAAATGTGGAAGTGCTGATGACAAGAACTGGCATGAGAGTCCTTAACAAGATGGGGTACAGAGGAGGAGGAATTGGTGTTAATGGCCAAGGCATGAATCAACCATTGGAGGTCGTGCAAAGACCTTGATTCGCAGGTTTGGGATACACCGAAGGAGAATGCTCAAAGGTGTTATAAGTTTCCGAGACATATTTGAAACCATTGAGGAAAGATAATGATGGGAACACAACACCATCATCCCATGGAATTTCCCATTGTAGGGAAAGAGCTGAGGAAATCTCTCATTGCCATAATTACACCAGAGACAACCAGGAAATTACAATTAGAATTACAATCATGTTGTTAATGATGAATGTAAATCATGGCATCGAAAAACATGTAGTTTTTGCAGTTTACATAACCATGTGTCTGCTGAGTGCTGGAAGAGAATAGCAACACGAAAGAGGATGAGGCAGGAAAGGCCTTCTCCACAGCAAGGGAAGAAGCATGTTAAGTAGGTCTGGAGGAAGAAGAATTATCGCAGTCATTGCAACAAAAATGGTCATAAAAGGGCCACATGTTGGAGGCTCCATCTAGAAAAACACCTTAAGGACGAAGTGTCCATGCATGAACCAGTTGAAAAAATTGATTGGCAAGCGAATCCACCACAGGGAGATGACCTGTTCACTTTGATAAGTGAGAAATGGTTTTTCTAGATGTGTTAGCTTGTCATGGCTTTATTTTTTTAAATCATGTGTTGCAACCTAAAATTTAAAAGTGATGATGTGTTTTTCGTCAATTGTTTAAGCAACAATGATGTGTTTTGACTGCATGCATGATTTTTCTTTATAAGAGAACACATGCAACTAATAGTACACTGTCCTTGTCTTTAATTTCAACTGGGTCTTTCTCAGAATAGACATTCATGAGTTAATGATGAGAGAATCTTCAATTATCTGGAGTACACTAGTTGAGTGCATGCATGCATCGACTGACTGATAACTCACAATTAGTTCCTAAAATAGTTTGGAACTAATTTAACTGGACTTAACTCAGTAAACTTAGCTAACTAATTACAACTCAAATATAAGTCAATCTTATCTCCTTAATTAAGGGATAATCTCATTAATTTAAGGGATATCTGTTGCATGACTTCAGAAAGACTTCTAACTTTAATTTATCCAACTAATTAACTCAAGATGAATTAATTAATTATTTTTCAAGCAGATGGTGAGACTAATTTTGAATTTTAATTCAAGGACAAATTAAAATTGGAATATTCTTGTTGCCACATTTCAATACTCCCTCTCAATACGAAAGGGATTATCTGCCACCTCGATCCTATCTCTATGGAACTCGAATTTACACTTTGACAATGCCTTTGTCAAAATGTCAGCATCTTGCTCCTCTGTCGAAATATACTGCAGCAACTTGATCCTCCTCGCTACACAGTCTCTGAGATGATGATACCAGATGTCGATGTGCTTGGACCTATCATGAAATACTAGATTCTTAGAGAGTTTGATACAACTCTGATTATCACAATAGATCACAGTTGGATCCATCCTCTGATCAAACAAACCAACTAGGATCTTCCGCATTGATATGGCCTCACATTCTGCCTAACTTGCAACCATGTATCCAGCCTTTGCCGAGTTGAGTGCAACCGACCTCTGTTTCGTGCTGTACCAAGAAACTGTAGCTGACCCAAGGTTAAAAATCCCTCCTGATGTGCTCTTCCGATCTGAAGGACTCCCTGCCCAATCTGCATCAGTGAAGCCCTGTAGCTTCACTCCCTCTATCCGTCTGTACCATAATCCATACTGAGATGTGCCTCTGAGGTATCTCAATACATGATTTTCCGCCTTACAAAACATCTTGGTAGGCTGAACCATCGCTTGACTCATCTGGTTCACCACATAGTACAAATATGGTCATGTGTTCACTAAGTACATCAATGAACCCACAAGCTACCTATACACAGTAGCCTCTACTACTTCTCCTGAGGTAGCATCCTCCTTCCTCCAGTTATCTGCTAGAGGAGTCTGCATGGGCTTGCACTTCTCCATGTGGAATCTCCTGAGTGTCTCGTTGGCATACTTGCCCTGAGACACAAACAACTCCCCATCCTTCTGTCACACTTCCATGCCAAGGAAGTAATGCATGAGACCCATGTCTTTGATCTCGAATTCTCTTGCAAGGTCCTCCTTGAAAGACATGATCAACTAATCATCACCTATCAATATGAGATCATCAACATAAAGTACAATGTCAATGGCTTACCTTTCACCATGATGTGGTATAGGTTTGCATCCGCTTCACTCTTTGTGAAGCCCAACCCAATGAAGTAGTTGTCTATCCTAGTGTACCAAGCACGAGGTGATTGCTTCAGCCCGTACAAAGCTCTCTTGAGTCAGCACATGTGTGACTCATGATCGAAGGTCTCAAAACCTTTCGGATGCTCTATGTACACCTCTTCCTCAATCTTGCCATTGAGGAATGCCGTCTTAACATCCATCTGATGGATCTTCCAACCCATCTATGTTGATAGTACCAACATCGATCTGATAGATGAGTAACTTGCGATAGGAGACAAAGTCTCATCGTAGTCAATCCCCTTGAGCTGTGAAAAACCACGGGAAACAAATATTTCCTTATGCTTATCCACACTACCATCAACGACTTGCTTTACCTTGTAAAGCCAACACGAACTCACAACTGACTTGTTCTCTCCAACCTTAGTACCACGTCCCAAACACTGTTACAAACTATGGAGTCATACTCCCCCACCATAGCATCAAACCAAATCGGCTGCTGCACCGCTTCCTCAAAGGAATATGGCTCGGTCTCAACACATTCCCCAACAAGGGCCATGTATCTAGTGTACCTCTTAGGTGACCTCCTCTGTCTGCGCTGAGAAGATGGTTCTCCCACATTCTCTCTCACATCCGTCAACAATATGTCAGCTTCTCTTGTGCACTTCCGTCCATATCTAGAAGGCTCTGCTTGAGTGGATGTCTCCACTCCTGGAACCTCTACATGCAGCTACTCTGCATTAGTCTGAGGCTCCTCCTCCTTAGGAACCAACAATTCCTCCACAGCCTGTAGTTGGAGCTCCCTCTCAAGGGAAACTTGCATGGCTTTCTTCTCATCAAACTTGAGATCTCTGCGAACCACTTTCCTCCAACTGGTAGGCAGATACACCCGATAGTTGTGGGGTGTATCAGTGTACCCCACAAGTATCCCCAAATCTACTGTCAGCTCAAGCTTCTTCAATGCATCCTTTGTCACATGGCAATATACGATGAGCCAAAGATACTGAAGTGACCCACATCTGGTCTCTTACTGAAGAAATCTTCCTGTGGTGTCTTCATCCCAAGTATGCGATGCGGGCTTCTATTCTGCGAATAGACTGTTGTGTTGCATGCCCAAACCCACAAGTGAAGTGGTAGGCCTTCGTCATGCAACATTGTCCGTGCTTCCCCTACAATAGTTTTGTTCTTCCTCTCAGCCACCCCATTCTGCTGTGGGTTATGAGGTGCTGTCAACTCTCGTTTAATTCCTTCCACTGCACTGAAGTCCTTAAACTCTTGAGAGACATATTCTCCACCGTTGTCGCTTCTCAAGGCCTTGATCTTCTTCCCTGACTCTTTCTCAAACAAAGCTTTGAACTCACAAAACTTTGTGAAGGTTTGGTCCTTCTTCTGCATGAAATAAGTCCAACATTTATGAGAATAATCATCAATGAAAATCACATAATACCTTTGCTTCACTGTGGATGCCGTCGAGAATGGTCCACACATATCAATATGAACTCGCTCCAAGATAGCCTCTGCTCGACTGTCTCGATCATGAAAGGAAGACTTGGTGTACTTTCCCAAGGTACAACCTTTGCATGTGTCAACTTGCTCAATTTTACCATTGGGAAGTCCTGTAGATATCTGCTGCATTATCTTCAAGGCCCCATGATGCAAATGGCCCAACCGCCTGTGCCACAACTCTCCAATGTCTTGGCTTTGCACCAATTCTGCTTTTGTACTTAATGCTGCACAATAATCTACCTCTAGTTTATAGATATTCTTCACCCGAATCCCTATCCTCTTGGTCTGACCCTGTTTTGGGAAGTTTTAGTGTTTACAGATAAATGATTAAATAGCTAAGTCTAGAACAACAGTGCAAAGCATTCTCTACTTTTTATATAACTAATAGATTAAATAAAACATTAATGAAGCCTACCTGAAGCTTTTGCTTACTCCTTATCTCCCTTGACCAATTCTGTCGCTCCTTTCCATACTTAATCCACTTGAAAAGTACCTACACACAGACAGAAGACAAAAACCGATCAAAGCATATGATAATGATCTATTTATTAAACAAATAATGGAATTAGGTACATAATACACATATGAAAGCATCAATGAACACTACAAACATATGGAAAAATATTTGAACACTTTATTAGTAAAAGGAAGAGTTACAACCCAATTTACTTGATTCAGTGTCACTCCTCCAGTTCAATCCCATCCTCTCCTCATAAAAAGAAAGACATTTTAACATCATTACAATACTTGAAACCAACTCAAGTCTCATACTAACAACATCTCCCTATAATTCAATGATTTCTAGCCCCTGATCACTTATATGAGTGGTGTTTTTATAGGTGAATGAAGGAAGTTATGCCATAAATGGTGATAATGAATGCCCTCCCAAACTTAGGATTTAGTTCCATGGAGGAAGGGATAAAGGGATTAATGTTCCTTAACTCCCTCTCTCATCCAATTTCGAGCCCAAAGGAGTGGATAGCCTTAGGAAACTTCTAGAGGTATCCTATGGATAAGAATATTCCAAACCCCAATGCAGATTTCACTCAAATTTGCCCAACGCACCCTGGTAGTGTACTAGGCTGCATTGCAGTGCACCCTGGTAGTGTACTGGGCTGCACTGCAGTGCACCTTGGTAGTGTATCTACCTGCGCTGATCCTCTTAGAGACAATTTTTGGATGATTTCAGTCATAGAACTTCTTGGGAAGCTAGGCATTCTGATGGTTGACTTCTTTAGGGCATGTAACAACTAAATTAGGGTTTGATGGGCCCTAAAGCACTGATCTATAAGATGGGAGTGATGTGCCCAAATGGATCTGTAACAATTTCCCCCTAAAGCATGAAGTCAAAAATATATATGTCGAGTGAAATGATTTACCATGTGGAGAGGAGGTTTCGAAGTGGAAGGTGACCCACATCAATTACAATACATATATCATAATAATTTTATTTTTTCTCATGTACTGCTGAGGGAAGGCATACCCATGCTCAGCTTATAAACTTTCATTACATGTAAAAATATAGTCATCTACAGATATAGACACATGAATGGATGACCATGAATGTAAGGCCATTGTACATTTGATTTAGTACTCCTGAAAATATCGCAACGCGGATGGATGAAACTAGATCCGGGGTCTTCAATCTCGTTCAATCTTTCGCTCAAGTACAAGTCTAACCATGTGAATAGATGATCTGTAGTCGAACATGGGAAGACATCATCTAATTACCAGCCAATGATGTAAGCCGTTAACAAAAGGTTTACAATATTGCAAAGGATGAAGTTTGAACTGAATGACTTCTCTTGAACATGTCGGCGACACTAAAATGAATTGGTAACATTGACCCAAAACAAAGTAATGAATGGTATGATAGACCAATAGTGTGATAACCATCGAGCTGAATGACCCAACCCACATAGTCTCAATGAATTGGCAGCATTGACCCAAAACGAAAGTAATGGATGGTATGATAGAACATGAGTATGATAACCATCAAGCAGATAACCCAACCCAAAAAGTCACAGTGATGAAGTGAAAGTGTCATGTTCAAGAGCGACTTGCTACCATAAAGCGTTCTCCCCTTTTTCCCAATTTTCCCAAGTCATTGCTGACTATTACCTCTTTATTTTTTATGAAGCTTGAGGAGGATAACATATGCTTGTTGTATAATTCCACCCTTCGGGTGAATCCATCGCTATTTGATGTTTTAATGAGTCTAGCGAAGGTGAAACTCGGTCTTGTCTAGATGGACAAGTTTTTCTCTATTTGATGTTTTTAACGAGTTTAACGACAAAAATAACTCAGTCCTTTTCATGTTTAGAGAGTTTGAAAAGGGACGAAAAGGAAAATCCACAAGTTATTTTTCGTAAATTAATCTCTCAAGTTTGAAAAAGCATAAAATAATACAGGAGAGATATCGTTTCCAATCCGTTAACACGTTGGAAAGGGTACGCGCTTGACAATCTTTTCATATTTTGAGAGTTTGAAAAGAGCTTAAAGAGGACTCCATTTTGAGGAACGAGTGGTGTATAGGGTAGAAACTGGTTCCAGTGATGTTGGAACTTCTCAAAACATGTTGATTTATGTGAAGAGGCTAGCTAATAAGGCCACTCATTGCAACTATCCCTCAAAAAGGGTAAAACAACCAAGTGAAAGCGTATGATCGGCCAAGTAGATAGTGATGATGAAGGGAGAAAAAAACAAGGCTCATCTGACAGAAGAGGCTGATAGAATGAAAATCACGAGGGTTAAAAATGGAAATGGGTTCATTTTTACACAAGCTTGAACCATAGGGAACTATGCTTGGGTTCAATTTCATGTTTACACAAGCTTGAAACAAAAAACTATGTTTGGATTCAATTTCATTTTTACGCAAGCTTAAAATGAAAACTATGCTTGAGATAGGTTTACATGCCCCCAGCATGATGAAAGGGGGAGTCTCCTGTAACCAGATGGAAGTCGCTGGGGTGAAGTAGGACGATTATCCAACACCTATTTGGCTTCGTCCAGATAGGGACAAAGGTGAATGGGGTGATTGCCTTCACATAACCTACATGGAAACTTAACTTTACCATTAGGTGCATGCCCCCCAAGCTTCATTACATTCACCTAAGTAGACTACTCATGGCTATCAAGTGGATGGAATGAAGGTTCGTTTACAAGATCAAGTGAAAGACTCGACTGGGATTTTATGAGATCTAATCAAAGACTGGACTTGGAACTTGGGACCTTGTTTCATTTTTTAAAATGAGCTTGACACAAGACAAGGAACTCTGCTCAGATTCCTTGTTTCATCTTTAAACGAGCTTGACACAAGACAAGGAACTATGCTCATGGGAGCTGTTTCATTTTTTAATGAGATTGACACAGTAAAAGAACTCTCCTCATATTCCTTGTTTCATTTTTTAACGAGGTTGACACAAGACAAGGAACTTTCCTTGTAGGACCTGTTTCATTTTTTAACAAGGTTGACACAGTAAAAGAACTATCTTCATGCTCCCTGTTTTTTTTTTTTTTAACGAGGTTGACACAAGACTAGGAACTATCCTCATTGGCATGTTTCATTTTTTAACGAGGTTGACACAGTAAAAGAACTATCCTCATATTCCTTGTTTCATTTTTTAATGATGTTGACACAAGACAAGGAACTATCCTCGTGGGCCTGTTTCATTTTTTAACGAGGTTGACATAGTAAAAGAACTATCCTCATATTCCTTGTTTCATTTTTTTAATGAGGTTGACACAAGACAAGGAACTATCCTCATGGGCCTGTTTCATTTTGTAATGAGGTTGACACAGTAAAATAACTATCCTCACGAGAATTGTTTCATTTTTTAACAAGGTTGACACAATAAAAAAAACCATCCTCGTTGGCCTCCATCACAACTCATAAGAGGTCATGAAAGAGAGATCTGGTTCCAATGCCCCCAGTACATGATGGACGACATCACTGAATTGATCGTCAGTTGATGAAGGTATGGAACACGTTTCCACATAATTGACCTGTGGTGGGGATGATACCATTGGTAAAAAAGGACCATTTAGGGAATATGGTTGAGTAGGAGCCATACTTGGACCGGGAAATGAAAGCTGGTCAAAGGTGACAATTCTGCCTTCATGTGGGAAAAAAATCACTCGAAAGAGTGTTGAAACAATAACTCCCATGTCATAAACATAGTCGCGCCCAAGTAGTAAATTGTAATCTAAAGGGCCAGGGACTACCATCACGTTCATATAAACGATTTTTCCTCCCAAAGTAATGGGTAACCAAGGGAGGATCCCTAATGGTTGACTGGTTCCTCTGTTAAAAGCCAACAGATTCTGGGTAACTGGCACAAGCGACGGCGAACCAAGCGCTTTCCAAGCAGTTGAGGAAAGGATGCTCACTAATGCACCTTCATCTATAATAGTTCTAGATACAGTCATATTACAAACTTGTACTATGATCTGGAAAGGCACATAAGAAGGAAGACGAAATCCTGCTAGTCGATTCCAATAAAAGGAAGTGATTAGACTACTTCGAGGGGGTACCGTAGAAATGGGAGAATTAACCCCTTGAGTTACGAGAACCGGAGAATTTTCCTCCTATCTTGATGTAACAGGAGGACTGCCCCCAAGCTCATTAGAATCTGAAGAAACAAAAAGAACTTGAGTGGTATCATATTCACTCTCTTCGTGAAAGGTACGATTTGCTGAAGGTGAAATCGGGTCAACTATTACCTCGACCTGTTGATTTGGGTTAGGTATAGACTCATAGGATTCACTTTCAGAGAGAGTGGTTTTGACGGAATGTTGATTTTGGTCAGTCAATTCATCAATTAGTGAAGGATTTAGGGAGAGTTTCCTATAACGAGATGGAAGTCGTTGCGGTGAAGCAAGACGGTTATCCAACACTTTTTTGGCTTCGTTCAGATAGGGACAAAGGTGAATGGGGTGATTCCCTTCACATAACCTATAAGGAAACTTAGATTTATCCTTCTTTCGATGAACTTTACTACCACTAGTTGATGGTGTGTCACCAACATGATTTATAGAAGTTGATGACACAAGATAATGTGAACGGGAAGACCATTCTTCTAAGATTTGAGGAATATCAGGACAATTTCAAAGAAGATGGTCTCCTGCACAAAGTTTGCATGGATATCGAACTTTGTGAGGCTTGACGGACGGTTTCTCATCAGATGTTGCATTCAAAGGAATGGTTGCTTGGTTGGCCCTCCGTTGAATTTGCTTCTTCTTCTTCTTCTTAGCCACCTAGTTACTAGTACCAAGACTTTCACCAGGCGAAGATGAAGAAGGGGAGGAAGAAACAACCGAGGAAGAAGGCAAAGGGTCAACCTTAAGATCAACTGGAGGTTGATTTTGTCTAGTTGGAGGTGTACTCGATTGTGGAGAAATAACGACATTTTGAACCAAGGAGGTTGAAAAGAACCATACTGGCAAGCCAATGGTAAATCCCGGAAGGGACAATGTAGCCATATATGGAGCACCAATATTTCCGAAAGGAGGAAAAGGACTAGAATTCCCATCAAAAGGAATTCCTTGATTGGTGGATTCCAGATTTGTCGCCATATGTTTAAACCTAAGATCAACTAAGGAGTGAGCGTGGAGGATGTTATCCATGGTCAATTAAATTTATTTTAATCAAAGTAACATAGCAAAACAAAAGAGGGATAATCTAGGCAAAAGGTTTACCAAGCAACTGTGAACTGCATAATACCTCCTGGCAAACCAAGAAGTACGGGTAGAAAATCTCCCCGAATGCTCTGTTTGGTGTATCACAGTGTACAAGGTGGCCGACTCGGTTACCTAAATATGGATAACAACCTAGTGTTGTCCTCCCATATATACCTGAAAGTATGTGGAGGCCCAATCCGTATAAGCGTTGTCTAGTGCAAAACCGCACAGTGAGATCATTCCCATATACTTTACGTATTGTAACACCACCCTATATATCCACAGGTACGTGGACGAGCTACGATATACTCACGTACGTGGAATGAGGTATCACACTTGGGATGTATTGTAGACAAGTTAGCGACAACTGCTTTGTTTTACGATGCTGGAACACGTCTCTAGCCTAGACCTCTAAATGTTTTTCATTAAGTGACAATGCTCCATTAGGTAAATTCAGATAAATTTTAAGTTGATCTTCTTTAGAATTTTCCTTTCAAGGTTCACCACGTGATGTATGTATCAGCATTCTTTCCATTCAATTTAACAATGAAAATCCTTAGCTAGTAGGGATAGAGAAATTAGATATTTGACAAAGAGCAAAGAGCACATCTAATGCAATTTCCCTAGCTATTCTGTTCAAGCATTCACAAAATTTTTCAATGCAACATGCATGTATTTCTTTTCGATTTCCCTTAATGTGAATGAACAAAAAGGAAAACTAATGCACAATCGATCAATAAACTCTTTTCATAAAATTGACGATTTTGCGACAATTTCTTTTCAAGGAAAGGAAGACTTTACGACACTTTCGTTTTCAAAGAAATGAAGAATTACGACACTTACAATGAAAATACTAATCATATGCACACATCAATCAATCGATCTTTCATGAATGAGGACTTTTACAACAATTCAATTTTTGAAGGAAAAGACAATTTTACGTCACTTTCTTTCGACAAAGATCAATCAACCAAAACACTAACTTTCGACTATAGATTGAAAATGACAAAGTAAATACATAAGAAAAATTTATCAATCCTATTCTAAGTAGTGCTAGCTAAGGAGACGAAAACCTATTTTCTGAGACATGACATCCATTTACAACTAGCAAACAAGAAATTAGAAGAATTTTGGCAAAAAATTTAATTCCAAGGGTGGGAATCTGACCCTAGGAAGATCAGTGCAGGCCAAAGAGGGAGTAACTGCACTGCAGTTCATTGTCTCTAACTGGAGGGTGCATTGCAGTGCACTGTCTCTAAGGCTAGCCTGTGTCGATTCTTGTGAGGCCACTCAAGAGTCATCTAACCTCAAATTTTCACCAAAATTCGATGCAAAAGGTTGAATTACAACAAGTAAAGTATGTCAAGGTGTCTAAGGAGGTGGATTAGCTACTAGGAAATATGGTTCACTCCCCAGTCGAGTCACCAATTTGTTTTGGGAAGTTTTAGTGTCTACGGATAAACGCTTAAACCCATAGACTAGTAGCTAAGTCTAGAACAACAGTGCAAAGCATTCTCTACTTTTTCTATAACCAATAGATTAAATAAGACAGTAACGAAGCCTACCTGAAGCTTTCACTTACTCCTTATTTCCCTTGACCAATTCTGTTGCTCCTTTTCGTAATTACTCCACTTAAAAAGTACTTGCACACAGACATAAGACAAAAACCAATCAAAGCATATGATAATGATCTATTGATTAAACATAGAATGGAATTAGGTACATATTACACATATGAAAGCATCAATGAACAGTACAAACATATGGAAAAAGCTTTGAACACTTTATTAGTAAAAGGAAGAGTTACAACCTAATTTGCTTGATTTAGTGTCACTCCTCCAGTTCAATCCCATCCTCTCCTCATAAAAAGCAAGACATTTTGACATCATTACAATACTTGAAACCAACTCAAGTCTCATTGATGAGCCCCAAAAATGGACAAGTATTTGGGCTCATTCAACCTCCTAAGTTGACTTAATCCACCATTCTCATTGGTTTATTGCATGTTTTTGATTATTTTTATGTTAATAGAGTGAATTTGGTTAGTCATTATGCCAACAAGTCTAATGGGTGCTTTGTGTAGCCTTTTTGGTCCACTTGGAGACAAAATTGAAGGTCTTAATGAGCACTTGGCAGCCAAATTCGTGGGAGAACAAGCTAGAGGATTTGTAGGAAGGTGTCCCCCTCATTTATGGGCCCTTACCTCGAATTCTCCACCATCAACTCGGAGTTCAAAGGCCACCAAATCAATGAGCACAAGGGCAGCCAAGCAAGTCAAGTAGGACTGCTGTTAACTACAAGTCTTGGGCAGCCAAGTCCCTAAATTTTAGGAGGACTGTTGGGTCCTCAAATTGTATAAATAAGAAGGCTTAGGGCCTCATTTTGGTGAGCCAGTTAGTCATTTTGTTAGCCAGTGGACGTTAGCTAGTTAGCCAGTAGATAGTAGCTAGTGGTTAGTCATTTTGCAGCCATTAGTTAGCTAGTTTGTAGTTCGATTTTTATGCAATAGATTAGCTTTGCTTTCAGCTCATTTTCAAGTCCTTCTTGTGGACAGTTTTGATGTAACTCTTCATTTCTTGATCAATAAAGATGAATCCAGCTTTGCACCAGCTCTAAATCTCTCTTTGGAGGCTATAGCTCTTGGGATTGGGCCCATCTCAAGCGCCCAATACCTCCTTTGTTTATCTTTATGCGTTTTGCTGCGTTCTTAAAATAAAATCTGCTATCTAGATTTAGATCTTTCTTTGTTATCTAGATTTCTTTTGATGGTTAAAGTAGTTTTTTATGTTTGGAATAGAGTGGTAGGATTTAGTCATGCATTCAGATCTTTTGGACTGTTCTTGCTCACGTGTTGTACATGGTTTCCTTGCAAATAAAGCTGCTGTCCATTCTTGCTACTGTTAGCTAGATCATATTAGGGTAGCATAACTAGAGCTTTGTTTTCTTGCATGTCTTTGTTTGTTCAGGTTGAAAAACCACTTGCAGAGTACCTGTTATCCTTCGTTACCTGCCCATACTCCATCCAACCTACCTGCTTCATCCTTCACTTATAAACCTTACCTTACATTTTCCTCATCCGCTTACTTTGCCATGATTCTCATCTTCTTGTGCAACATCACTTCATCCACAAGTCATCTGCCCAAAGTATCTAGATCCTGGGAGTCCTGTAGTAGATGTCCACATCAATGGCATCATCATACCTCACACTTTGATTGATTTGGGGGCTGCCATTAATGTGATGACCAGGGATACCATGCTCAAACTCAATCTTCAGGGTTCCTTGAGGAAGACCTCGACAGTTCTGCAACTAGCAGATCGCTCCACTGTGACTCCCGAAGGGATTGTGGAGGATGTCTTGGTCTCTGTCGACTCTTGGGAATACCCTACAGATTTCTTGGTTCTGCAACCCAAGGCAAAGCTTACTGGATATCCTCTTATTTTGGGAAGGCCTTGGTTAGCCACTGCAAATGCTTACATAAGTTGTCGTGCAGGAAATATGACCATAAAAAATGGTCCTATGTCCAAACAGCTAGTCCTATACCCTCCTGCCCAACCTTCCTTAGAGCATGACTTACCACTTTGGTTGGAGGAAGGAGAAGAGGATGAAGTATACTCAGCACCTTTGTGCACCCTAGATACCACTAGAAGAGACCCCCCAACCGAGGATGACTTGATTGAGACCTTGATCCAGAATCCACCTTCCAGTGCACTATCCTTAGAAAAATTGGTGGAGGATGCCCAAGCCAGCACCTTAGTGGATCTTTGTATGACCAACCCTGTCACTCCCAGAGTAAAAAATGTGGAGTTCGGCCCTGAGAGAACGTTAAAGATCAGCTCCTCCCTATCTCCTTCCCAGGAAAAGGAGCTGTGTAGCCTGTTGGCCAGTCACCTAGATGCTTTTGCTTGGAGCTATAAGGAGATGAAAGGAGTCCATCCCTCGGTCTGTACCCATCACATATACATCAAAGATGGTTGTAAACCAGTTAGGCAACCTCAGAGGAGAATGAATCCAGCCCTTAAGGACATTGTCAAGGAAGAATTGCAAAAACTGTTGGATGCCGGATTCATTTACCCCATCTCAGATAGTGAATGGGTGTCCCCTCTGGTGTTGGTTCCCAAGAAGAATGGGAAATGGAGAATCTGTGTGGACTACCGAGAAGTGAACAAAGCTACCAAGAAAGACCATTTCCCTCTGCCTTTCATAGATCAAGTGTTGGATGGACTGGCAGGAAAGAAGTTCTTCTCTTTCCTGGATGGGTTTAGCGGGTACAACCAGATCCAAATCAGCCCGGAAGACCAAGATAAGACCACCTTCACTTGTCCTTGGGGTACCTTTGCCTACCGAGTTCTTCCCTTTGGGCTATGCAATGCTCCTGCTACCTTCCAGAGAGCTGTCTTGAGCATCTTCTCGGAGCTGGTCCATGATGCAGTGGAAATCTATATGGATGACTTCACTCCTTATGGGGCCAATTTCCAGGAAGCATTGTCCAATCTGGGAAAAGTCCTAACCAAATGCATTGAGATGAACCTGTCCCTTAGTCCTGAAAAATGTGAATTCCTGATGACTGAAGGGACCGTGCTAGGCCATACCATTTCTTGCCAAGGGTTACAGGTGGATTCTAACAAAATTGATCTCATCAAGAAGGTTCCACCTCCTCAAAAGGTAAGGGATGTTCGGAGTTTCTTAGGATTAGCAGGGTATTACAGGAGATTCATTAAGGACTTCAGCAAGCTAGCCTCGCCATTGTTTGGCCTGTTGGCAAAAGATGTGGAGTTTAAGTGGACTGATGATTGTCAGAGGGCTTTGAATGAATTAAAGGACAAGTTGGTGTTAGCCCCAATCCTGAGAGGTCCAAACTGGGCCCTACCTTTCCACATCCACACTGATGCCTCGAACAAAGCCATAGGTGCAGCTTTAGGACAAGTCGAACAAAAACTTCCATATGCCATTTACTTTGTTAGTAAAAACTTGTCCAAAGCTGAGCTGAATTACACTGTAACTGAGAAAGAGTTTTTGGCTGTGGTCCATGCACTGAACAAGTTCCGACATTATATCACTGGCTATCAAACATTTGTACATACTGACCATGCTGCAATTAGATATTTAATGAATAAACCAGATGTGAATGCTCGTATTATTAGATGGTTACTTTTGTTGCAGCAGTTTGATTTGACCATTGTTGACAAACCAGATAAAGAAAATGTTGTTGCTGACTTTTTATCTAGATTGGATTTGTCTGCAGATGAGGATGGAACAGTGGATGACCAGATTCCTGATGAACATCTGTTTGCTATCTCAACACTCTCTCCATGGTTTGCTGATATAGCAAACTACCTTGTTTCAGCACAGTTCCCTCTGCACCTATCTTCAAGAGAAAAGAGCAGAATCATCAGAAAAAGTGCCTCATTTACTTGGATCGGGGGAAATCTGTTCAAGCTTGGCCCCGACCAGATCTTAAGGCGTTGTGTAAGGGAGGAGGAAGTCTTTGATATCCTCCTCACCTGTCATGATGGGCCTTGTGGAGGACATTTTGCAGCAAAGAGAACTGCCTTCAAGATCCTGCAGGCAGACTACTATTGGCCCACACTTCATCAAGATGTCAGAAGATATATCAGCCAATGTGACCAATGCCAAAGAATGGGGAAACCGACTCAAAGGGATGAGATGCCTCTCCAACCTCAAGTGACTCTTGAGCCATTTGAGAAGTGGGGTATGGACTTTCGGATTTTCAAACTGTGTGCCAAGGTATTCCATCTGCGTGTGCATGCTTGGGCAGCATTTTCTCCTAACAATCTTTCCATGTCTTCAAAATGAGCTATGGCTTGGGCCTTTTGGTCCATAAATCTCAAGGAAGCTGTGGGATCAGTAGACAAGTGTTGGTGTGCTGAGATGAGTGCAACTGGATCCTCTGGTTCTGCTCGAATGAACAATGGCTCGTTCAATTCTCGGTTCATGACCGACTTTGCTTCAGCTGCTCTTTGATCCTCATGGTTCAACCATGAAGCGAACGCCATCAATTGCATATCACCCAAGGCAGTATTGGGATCCCAGGAAACTTCATTAGGCAAGGCCAAATTGTGGAGGTAGAACTCTGCTAATTTGGCTTTATCTTCTGACGAACTAGTACTGCACAACTCAGAAAATTGCTGTGGGTCTTGGATCTGAGAAATACCTCTTTATGCCAAGGTATTTATTTGGAACTGCAGCCATTGGTCTTTCAAGTACAAACCATAGGATTTTGCAGGTTGTCTGCACTGTATTGCCTCCATGGCCCAACTGGCCATGCAGGCCAATTGTGCTTCCTTTTGCTGCAACTGTTCTTTTAGAGCTTGCACTTCAATTTGTGCTTGCTGTTCTGCTTCCTGTAGAAGTGTCATTGGCTCCTCAAGACCGGTGGTCAGCTCCTTTTTGCCTTGTTGTTCTTCTGTGGTGTCTTTGGAGGATGTACCTGCCCCTGCCCTCAGCTCCTGTAGCTGCAATCTTAGCTTCTGGTTTTCTTCCTATAGGTACACTCTTTGGCAATTAGCCACATGTTTAGCCATGGCGAATTCACTCCTGACCTCCTTGAGTTGCTCTTGTAAGGGACCTATGTCCGCCACACCCTTTGACTTGGCGATATTCATCCATGTGTGGGTACGGACTCTTTCTTCCTCTAATGCAAAAAACAGGGGTACAGTAAATTTCTGCGGTATGATTTTGCCCGCCTCTAAAAAGGTGTAGTATGAACTCAGACTAGGCTGAGGGCTGGGCTCTGGTATATGTTCTGTTTCTGCCTCCTTGTCTCCTTGTCTACACCCCCAATCTCTAAACAGAGATGGCAGTGAGTGCACTGTCAGCCTTTTCTTGGAGCTCTAATGAATGCTGATCCTTCTACTCTAATCTAAGCAACTAAAAGCACTTGAACTGTAAACTAATCCTACTCAATCACATAAAAGAAATCAAATCAGCAGACTGTAATCTCTAAATGCATGTCAAAACAGAGGAATAAAGTGTTGCAAAGAAAGACAAGTAACAATACAAGGAAGAGGAGGTCTATTGCTCTCAGGTTGGGCCCTAACCTGAGAGCTATAGCTCCCTTAAAAACTCAGAATTGAATCCAAAGCTGCCTGTCTTTATTGAATAATCATGAGTCTAACATCATGCCAAAACTGGCTTACAAAAAGAAAAAAACTGAGCTGTAGCTCATGCTTAGAAATTGCAACAGTAGTTCAAAAGTTCAAAAAGCTCCTATCAAAGGCCAAGGCCTTAATATTTATACATGATGAGGATCAAGCTGGCTTCCTCAATTAATGGAGCTCGGCTGTCCAACTAAAAGTAAACTGCTGTAGACTGCTGTTCCTGTAGAATCCGTTGGCTGCCTTTAAGCTCGGTGGGGAAAGCTGTTGGAGCTCGGAGTTAGGGTGGAGATCACGAGGGAGGTCATTAAGGCTGTAGACAACCTCCCTATAAACCTGCAATGCCACCTTTGCTGTCTCCTTGTCTCCTTCTGCGTGGTCTTTGCTCCCTTTAATGCCAAAAAACCTGAAATCATCATGTATTAGCCACATAGATATAATGCCTGCCCTTCTTCCTACAAATAACACAAATATACCAAGAAATGAATGCATAAGTGATAAAAGATGAAGGGTTGAGCAAGGTAAGTAGGCCAAATGAGCCCAATTTGTTACCAAAAATTGGGGCTCATCATCACCCCCCAGCTAAAATATTTGCTCATCCTTGAGCAATTTTGCCCCAGCTCCTTGTCCTTGGCCGAGAACTAGGCTCTGGAATACGCTCTTTCTTTCCTACTCTTGGTGGCTCTGCCTGTTCTGCCCTTAGTGGCGATGAGGGTGCCGCTCCTTCCCTCTTCTCTGTTTCCTTGACCTTGAGCTGGGCTTTTGAAGCCGATTGGTCTATCCTTCTTTTCCAAGTAGTTGATTTTGGGCTCCCCTTCTCGTAGGTGACCAATATCTTCGAGGGGGACCTCTCACTGGGTGAAGTAGGGGCATCCCCTGTAGTGACTTGGCTGCTGGATGGGGGCTGTGGCTTGCCCGTCTTTATTCTCGAACTTCTTCGAACTTCAGAGTATAGAGGGGTCTCCCTCTTTCTCTTTTCTTTTGGCTTAGGTGGTGTGCTGAGGCCAGCTAGTACAGCTGCTGCCTCCCTTTCACGAATATCAGCCTTCTTTTCCTTGGGTTTCACCTTTTCAGGGCTTCCTGTAGAAGACCCTGTTTTAGCCAATTTCGGGCTTCCTGTAGAAGACCCTGTTTTGGTAATTTTCGGGCTTCCTGTAGAAGACCCTTTTTCTGTTTTCGGGCTTCCTGTAGAAGCCTGTTTCTGCTTTCCTGTAGACACAGGTGTCACCACCTTGGCTTGCTTTGCTGCATGGGTTTTGCTTTTTGGTTTGGTTGCGGGTGCTGATGAGGTACTTGTGCTGATGTGGACCTTCTCAGCTTTGTCCGTTCTGCTCTGCAACCTTTTCTCTCTTGCTGACACGATGGGTGTGTCACCTTTTTCCTCAACATCCTTTTTCTCGTGCTTCCTCCTTTGTTCTTTCTTCTGCACTGTGGTCGGGGTCTTCTGGCCTGTTTCTTTCTTTCCCGCGGCCACTGCTTCTTTTTCCTCACTGCTGGAAGAACCATTTTCTTCAGTCAACATCCTTATGTCTCCATCTCTTGTCAGATTTCTGAATGCTTCCCATGAGAGGGGAACCTTAAATGAATGAAGCGCATCCTCCACAAGAAGTTTGATCAATCCATGGTGGGCTACCTGATCTGGTATGCCTTCTTTTAACTTTGTGGCACACTCAATTAGAGACTGTAGCAAGAAATAAGGAATGCTCAGTTTGTTTTCTACAGGAAGATCAATCTGGTGTCTCAATTCAGTGAGCAACCTAAAGTGATACCCGTACACGATGCTAAAACGGCCTTCACAGGTTATATACTTCATGATTTGTAGGCTAACTTCATTCCATGGTGGCAGCAAACTGGTTCTACGCACCCCATTTTTGTCCTCCGTGAATTCCTCCTCAGGTGGAAAGAATTATTTCTTTGCCTGCTGGCTCAACTTCCTTTCTTTCTTATCCCATGGCAAACCCATTGGAAGTCCAGTAATTCGACTGATATATTACGGGGTGAGCTTGAGGCTTAGGCCCCTGAAGTCTACGGTGGCCAGTGTTTTGGATTTCGGCCTCAAGGCTTGTAAAAATTCTTCTGCCACTTCGTCGTCATAACCTTGCAACTTGTCACAAAAGGATATCCATTGTGCTCGTGTGAAGAGCTCCACCACCTCCTGGTTTTCTCTTAACTTTGATGAATCAGTGGGTTCCCGTCTAATAAACCCACCCGGCATGATAAAAACTGTTGCTAGAGGTGGCGAATGCGGAAGAAGTTTAGCTTATTGGGACAGAGCGTAGAATTACACTTCCGTCATGCAAATAATCCACAAAACTTATCCCTGAGGACCTTAACACAGTTTAATTCATTGACATCCTGTAGAACGACAGTTTATGCACAACAGACAACAATTTCAACCATTTCCTACGACCAGACTGTAGACGACGACCCTGCCACCTTTAAAAACCAATTGCATGGAGAGTTCAGGGTTACCTTTTTATCTGCCACCTTTTTACGTGAGGAACCCGCCTTCCTATAGAAACAACTTTCCTGTAGGAGCAGCTTTCCTGTAGGAGCAGCGCGTGATTCCTGGGGAAGACTGCAGTTGGTTTGCGCTCTCGGTGGTGCTTCACAGCCGTTTTGATAGCCAAAGGCTCGGAGTTTCGAACTGCAGGAGGATCTGAATGTTCACTCGAGGTTCAAACGGCGAATGATAAATGCATGCGGCCAATCTAGCCGATTAGATTTGAATCAGCGGAATCCGTGGCGCGGGGGTGAGCTGTCCCCGCCGGACCGTTGGATGACGTCGTTCCATCATTTGTCTGCGAGTTCACTTACTACCGCATCATCCCTCCAGCAGATCCGCCGCCGTTTCTTCTGCTAAATCCGTTTTTTCCGACGGGGATTGTTCTCACGTGTGTGCTGATCATTCCTTTTGGCACGGCTGCCACCCAAACATCTGACTGGACCATTAACCGGTTGACGTGGCCAGTCAACTGGCCATACAGCCGCTCAACCCATTCACTTTACACTTTGCAAACAATTCAAAGTAAAATTCATGCGATCTGACGGAAGAAAGGGTCGAGACACTTACCTGCGCGGCTGCAACACGATTTTTCGGGTTTTGGACGATGATGAATGGATCTATTGCTGCTGGTGAATTTGCAGAGGCCCAGAGGTTCACGTTTACAGGCTGCCGATGATGGAGTTGATGCTTGGCTGCATGCGTCCGCGTTCATTGCATATGGCCAGCGCTGTGAATAGTATACACTCTAGCGGACTTAACTGTTACGGGACTCCTGCGGGATGTCTTGTAACAGTTCTTCCTCCTTGGGTGCATGCTGCACGACGAAGGATCTGGCTGCCCGATCACGCTCCCAGGGTTTCTGGATTACTGGGATGGATCTGGTATGAGATCTCAGTGTTTTTTTCATTTGAAAATTGCTTTTTCTTGATAACTCATCGATCTGCTTTGCTGGTGCAGGTAGCTTCGTTGCATGTCGACAAGGAGGGCAGGACGAGGTGACAACAATGTGCAAGGGAGATAACAATAACTTGCATGCGTCCAAACCGATCCTTAGTCGTTAGATCTCCTCATAAAATGAATTCTGAGCCGTCCTGAACTTCTACAGGAAGTTTCCTGTAGAAATACAGAGCTTCCTGTAGAAAGGTTGCGCTTCCTGTAGAGAGTCTGCACCTTCCTGTAGAAAATCTGCATCTTCCTGTAGAAAATCTGCGTCTTCCTGTAGAAGACTCAAGCTGTAATAAAATTGCACATACCTTGGAGAAAATGAGCATTCTTGGAGGAGGTGCTGGTGAGGTCTCCTGACTGCATGATAAGGATCCTGAGCTTTGAGTTGAGAGGCTTCCTCTCCTCCATAGAACACCTGCAACCTGCATGCAATTTTACATTATGAATTTGCTGACCTTTTTTTTTTTTTTTTTTTTTTGAAAGATAACAGGGGCGCCTCATTGAGGTTTTCACCCTTGCCATCTGCCTTAAGCGCCTCAGAGAGGTTTTCACTCAAGGATCTTTTTTCAAATCTCTTTCTCTTTTTTTTTTTTGAAAGACAATAGGGGCGCCTCAATGAGGTTTTCACCCCTACCACCTGCCTTGGGCGCCTTAGAAAGGTTTTCACCCAAGGATCTTTATTATTTATTTATTTATTTATTATTATTATTTTTTTTAGATCTTTCAGGGTATGCCCAAAGGAGAGGCAGAACCCTTCTCCATGACCAATACTGATTTCTCCATAGTTTTGATGAACTCTTGTCTTGAGAGAGGCTTCCTGTAGATCTTCAATCGGTGCCCATTGACAAGCATGGGGATGGCTTCCTCATCAATGGTCCGAATAAGAACAGATCCATTGTCATGACATTTTTCCACTGCATATGGTCCTAGCCATCTGGTTCTCAGCTTCCCCTTGAAATCTTTGTATCTGGAGTCATACAACAAGGCCCAATCTCCCGGCTGAAATTGTTTATCATGGAGATGTTGGTCGTGCCACACCTTTCTCTGAAGTTGAACCACTTCTGAGTGAAGGAGGGCCTGCATTCGGTGCTCATCCAGTCCATTCAGCTGCAATAACCTTTCTTGTTGTGCATGGCTGAGATCTAGGTCCAGCTGAGCTGCCATCCTCAAGGTGTTGTATTCAAATTCAATGGACAACAAAGCTTTCTTCCCATAGACCAGCTCATAAGGTGTGAAGCCGGTGGTGGTCTTCCAGGTTGTGTTGTAAGCCCATGTGGCCTCAACTAGGCGATCTGCCCAGTCTTTTCTGCTGCTGCTCACCACCTTAGTCAAGATCCCTTCTAATGCTCTATTGGTGACTTCCACCTGCCCATTTGCTTGAGGGTGATAGGGGGTGGAAGTCCTATGCTTGATCTTGTGGTGAGCTAGTAAGTCTTCAACCAGGTTGGATGTGAACTGGCTCCCTTGATCGGTGACCAGCTCTCTTGGGTAGCCAAACTTGTAGAAGATGTTTTCTCTTAAGAACTCGGCCACCTTTTCTTCTGTTGCTGCTTTGATTGCTTTAGTCTTTGCCCACTTTGTCAGGTAGTTAGTACACACAATGATGTAAGACCTTTGCCTCGAAGGAGGGTTGATTGGACCCACAAAGTCCATACCCCACTTCTCAAATGGCTCAAGAGTCACTTGAGGTTGGAGAGGCATCTCATCCCTTTGAGTCGGTTTCCCCATTCTTTGGCATTGGTCACATTGGCTGATATATCTTCTGACATCTTGATGAAGTGTGGGCCAATAGTAGCCTGCCTGCAGGATCTTGAAGGCAGTTCTCTTTGCTGCAAAATGTCCTCCACAAGGCCCATCATGACAGGTGAGGAGGATATCAAAGACTTCCTCCTCCCTTACACAACGCCTTAAGATCTGGTCGGGGCCAAGCTTGAACAGATTGCCCCCGATCCAAGTAAATGAGGCACTTTTTCTGATGATTCTGCTCTTCTCTCTTGAAGATAGGTGCGGAGGGAACTGTGCTGAAACAAGGTAGTTTGCTATATCAGCAAACCATGGAGAGAGTGCTGAGATAGCAAACAGATGTTCATCAGGCATCTGGTCATCCACTGTTCCATCCTCATCTGCAGACAAATCCAATCTAGATAAAAAGTCAGCAACAACATTTTCTTTATCTGGTTTGTCAACAATGGTCAAATCAAACTGCTGCAACAAAAGTAACCATCTAATAATACGAGCATTCACATCTGGTTTATTCATTAAATATCTAATTGCAGCATGGTCAGTATGTACAAATGTTTGATAGCCAGTGATATAATGTCGGAACTTGTTCAGTGCATGGACCACAGCCAAAAACTCTTTCTCAGTTACAGTGTAATTCAGCTCAGCTTTGGACAAGTTTTTACTAACAAAGTAAATGGCATATGGAAGTTTTTGTTCGACTTGTCCTAAAGCTGCACCTATGGCTTTGTTCGAGGCATCAGTGTGGATGTGGAAAGGTAGGGCCCAGTTTGGACCTCTCAGGATTGGGGCTGACACCAACTTGTCCTTTAATTCATTCAAAGCCCTCTAACAATCATCAGTCCACTTAAACTCCACATCTTTTGCCAACAGGCCAAACAATGGCGAGGCTAGCTTGCTGAAGTCCTTAATGAATCTCCTGTAATACCCTGCTAATCCTAAGAAACTCCGAACATCCCTTACCTTTTGAGGAGGTGGAACCTTCTTGATGAGAGCAATTTTGTTAGGATCCACCTGTAACCCTTGGCAAGAAATGGTATGGCCTAGCACGGTCCCTTCAGTCATCAGGAATTCACATTTTTCAGGACTAAGGGACAGGTTCATCTCAATGCATTTGGTTAGGACTTTTCCCAGATTGGACAATGCTTCCTGGAAATTGGCCCCATAAGGAGTGAAGTCATCCATATAGATTTCCACTGCATCATGGACCAGCTCCGAGAAGATGCTCAAGACAGCTCTCTGGAAGGTAGCAGGAGCATTGCATAGCCCAAAGGGAAGAACTCGGTAGGCAAAGGTACCCCAAGGACAAGTGAAGGTGGTCTTATCTTGGTCTTCCGGGCTGATTTGGATCTGGTTGTACCCGCTAAACCCATCCAGGAAAGAGAAGAACTTCTTTCCTGCCAGTCCATCCAACACTTGATCTATGAAAGGTAGAGGGAAATGGTCTTTCTTGGTAGCTTTGTTCAGTTCTCGGTAGTCCACACAGATTCTCCATTTCCCATTCTTCTTGGGAACCAACACCAGAGGGGACACCCATTCACTATCTGAGATGGGGTAAATGAATCCGGCATCCAACAGTTTTTGCAATTCTTCCTTGACAATGTCCTTAAGGGCTGGATTCATTCTCCTCTGAGGTTGCCTAACCGGTTTACAACCCTCTTTGATGTATATGTGATGGGTACAGACCGAGGGATGGACTCCTTTCATCTCCTTATAGCTCCAAGCAAAAGCATCTAGGTGACTGGCCAACAGGCTACACAGCTCCTTTTCCTGGGAAGGAGATAGGGAGGAGATGATCTTTAACGTTCTCTCAGGGCCGAACTCCACATTTTTGACTCTGGGAGTGACAGGGTTGGTCGTAAAAAGATCCACTAAGGTGCTGGCTTGGGCATCCTCCACCAATTTTTCTAAGGATAGTGCACTGGAAGGTGGATTCTGGATCAAGGTCTCAATCAAGTCATCCTCGGTTGGGGGGTCTCTTCTAGTGGTATCTAGGGTGCACAAAGGTGCTGAGTATACTTCATCCTCTTCTCCTTCCTCCAACCAAAGTGGTAAGTCATGCTCTAAGGAAGGTTGGGCAGGAGGGTATAGGACTAGCTGTTTGGACATAGGACCATTTTTGATGGTCATATTTCCTGCACGACAACTTATGTAAGCATTTGCAGTGGCTAACCAAGGCCTTCCCAAAATAAGAGGATATCCAGTAAGCTTTGCCTTGGGTTGCAGAACCAAGAAATCTGCAGGGTATTCCCAAGAGTCGACAGAGACCATCCTCCACAATCCCTTCGGGAGTCACAGTGGAGCGATCTGCTAGTTGCAGAACTGTCAAGGTCTTCCTCAAGGAACCCTGAAGATTGAGTTTGAGCATGGTATCCCTGGTCATCACATTAATGGCAGCCCCCAAATCAATCAAAGTGTGAGGTATGATGATGCCATTGATGTGGACATCTACTACAGGACTCCCAGGATCTAGATACTTTGGGCAGATGACTTGTCCTAACATAAGGTCAGACAGTTGTCCTAAGACATTGATGGTTGAAGCATCTCTCTTTCGCCTGCCTGGGTGTTTGAAACACTTTTCCTTAACCAGTTTGTTGTATATTGGCACATCCTTGATGGCTTGGAGAAGTGGTATTTTCACACACAACTGCTTGAGCTCACCCAGAAGCTCATCCTCCTCTGGGTTGGGTTGTGTGGTGGCTGTTAGTCTCTCAGGAAAGGGTGGAATAGCCTTTGGTTCACTTTCCTGTTTATCTTCCTCATCCTCTGGGGGAGGAGGTTGGCGATCTGGAAGAGTCTTGCCAGATCGAAGATTGATCTCCTGGATCTCCACAGCATAAGTAGGGCATGATGTTTCCCCAGTGTATACCTGCTGGGCCTGTCTATTGTTGGGGTTCGGGTTCGGTTGAGCAGGTATTTGAGGTTGCCTTGGAGGAGCAGGAGGTAATGGTTGAGGTTGAACTGGTGGTGGAGGCAAAATGGCAGGAGGAGTGTTGTATTGGGGCCTCCACCTCGACTGAGGTGCATTCCACTGAGGCTGTGGCTGGGCATGTGAGTGATAAGAATGAGTAGTGGGTTGAGTAGGGTACTGAGGTGGATAAGACCATGGAGGAGGCATAGACCAGGAAGGATGAGCAGGGGGACCCCAGGAAGGCATAGGATTCGATTGGTTGGGGCTGTAATAAGCTTGAGGTGCCCCTTGCATCCCCTGCTGGTAAGGTCTAGGTCCTTGTGGCCTCCTTTGGTTGAGGTAATAGAGAGGTTCAGTGGGAGCTTCTGTCCCTTGGTACATGGCTTTAAATCCAGGTAAGGTTGGACATTGGTTTGTGGGATGGTCCTCCTCACAAACGAAACACACTTCAACCGAATGCAATGGACATTCGTTCTTAGGGTGTCTCCTGGTACATCTAGGGCAGAAGATAGCCAAGGCTCTCTCAGCTTCTTCCTTCTTCTGCTGGATCCTGAATGTGTCCAGCTGCATGGCAATGGTCTGTCTCACCTCACTCTTAAGATCTTCCAATTGATTTGCAAACTCATGTTTGGAGAAAGGGACACCAGTTGAGAGGAGGTTTCCTCTACCTCGTTTCCGAGCTGCCCTGGAGTGGTTTCTAAACACAGTCTTGATGTCCTCATAAGGCAGTTGGTAAATGTCCCCCCCAGCTAACATGTGAAGGGTATCTAAGAGGTCTTCAGGGACTCCTCGGAGCAGGACCAACTTGAGGGATTCAGGGTCAAGTGTGCACCTGGCCCGCTTATAGCTAAGTTGGAACCTCTCCTCATAATCCTCTAAGGACTCATCATTTCCCATGGTCATCCGAAAGATTTCTCCCTTGGTTTCCTTGGACCTACAGTAGTCCCGGTACTTGGTATTGAAAGCTTGCTGCATCTGAGCCCAAGTAGTGATACTATTCCCAGGTAAGCCCATGAACCAGCGTAATGCTACATCCTTAAGAGTGGAAGGGAAGAGTTTCAGCTTCTGCTCATCTTCAGTATAGTCATAGGTTCTACAAAGGACAACAAACTCAAACAAGAAGGTATCAGGATCTTTAGTAGTCAGTCCATGGAAGTGAGGTAAAGCGGAGGGGCTAATGTTCTTCATTTTCATCTCTCCATTGGTCTCTCGGATGGGGAAGGCACCTTCTATTCTCTCATCTTCTCTTCTATTGTCAGCCATAGCTTCAGATGGGATGGTCTCTAATTCTTCTTCTGCTATAGGATCTTTGTATATCTCAGGAGGTTCACCTATAGGTTCTTCTGGATCACTGTCACCGAAGAAGAGAGAAGGGTGACTCAGTGATGTGGTGGGGGTGTTGGGTAAGAATTTTCCTGTTTTATCTCGATTCCTACGAGGCATGAAATGGAAAGACTTTTTTTTTTGATTGCTTTTGTTTTTTTCTTTGGTACCTGCAAAACTGAAACAGATTGATCTACAACTAACTATCGGACTGAAATAAAGATGCAGAATTAAATTGAAAGCAGGAAAGAACTAATCTACTTTGCTCAAATGAAATTGCAGGAATGGAAATGCTAGTCTACGCTTGCAGAAATGAAATTGCAGAAAGGAAATGCTAATCTATGAAAGCAGGAAATGCTAATCTATGAAAGCAGGAAATGTCTAGGCTACTTTTGCAGAATGGAAATGAAATAAACTACTTAGCAGAAGGCAAGAGTAAGAAAATAGAAGAAAAACAACAATTACTAATACTCTGACGCTTCCCCGGCAACGACGCCAAAAAGATGATGGGCTCCAGTATTGTAGCAATAATGCTACAACTCCTGGAGCTTCCTATCTCTAATTTTATCAATCCGGTAGTTCGTAACAAACTTGGAAGCGACGGTGCTGTATGCACAAGTACTAGCTCTTGTCGCAGCTGTCACTTGGTCAGCTGGCACAAGTCCGCTAGGGCTCAAGCCAACTTCTATATGCTCTCAGAAGAAGCTTTCTAGATGATGGACGAAGGCTATCTCAAAGGAAATTAACCTATTTTGCAATAATGAACTGAAAGCTAACAAAACAGGGAAACCCTAGTAAACCCTAATCTGACTAGTCTAATCTCTATGATGCAATGGTGGGAGTGCAAACTTCTAGAAATGATGCCATTACTTCTAGTGATATGAGATGCATGGATTTAAGCTACTTCTACTGAAAAGAACATTGTTTTGTATTTTTTCTTAAGTGGTTTGGAGTTATTATGATTTTGTTTCTTATTAGGGTTTGACTGCGTAGGGGTAGTTTGAAGGGAAAGAAAGCTTGGGAAAAGTCAGGAGGGCTAGGAGAGGTTCCAGAGGACCCAAAACATCATTCCACAGAAGTCCACAACGTTCAGATGCTTGGCAACCGAGGTTACAGGT
The DNA here is from genome assembly GCA_031772625.1 of Pinus tabuliformis. Lineage (NCBI taxonomy): Eukaryota > Viridiplantae > Streptophyta > Pinopsida > Pinales > Pinaceae > Pinus > Pinus tabuliformis. Next base: position 623,442,719 of record CM062814.1, on the reverse strand, counting down.
TTCTACAGGATGTCTGCAGGGGATCCTACAGGAAGCTCGGGATTTCTACAGGAAGTCTGCTAACTTCTACAGGATGTTCTGTGGTTGGAGTTTTGGGTGATGGAGGAGTGGCGGAGTTGTATGGGTGGATAAGTAGGATGGAAAAGGAACTTATGATGGCTCAGGGACAAAGATATGAGATGAGGAAAGAGTGGGTAAAGTTGGTTGGTGGATAGAAGGGTGGAAGTAATGAAAAGTTCAAAAAGATGGAGCTACGTGAACAGTAGGAGTGTTGGAAGGCAAACGAGCTGAACAGAGGTTGGGTAGGTGGCTTTAGGCGCGGTTGGGAAGAAGAAGAAGATGAAGGAGTGATGCAACGCAGTGTAAAGGAAACAAATCTGCACAAAACCGAGAATTCATCAACCTATCCTAACTGTGTTATTAAATCAATGAACAACAATGTAAACTTCAGAGAAAAATCGTGCATGGAGTTGGAATGAAGAAATACTGCTCAAGATCAGAATGCATGGATGGATCTACGACTGAAATGACTGTGTTGCAGCTTGAATGAAAGCGTATGACTGCATTTTTTTGGTGGCTGGTACGGTCTACACCCCCAATCTCTAAACAGAGATGGCAGTGAGTGCACTGTCAGCCTTTTCTTGGAGCTCTAATGAATGCTGATCCTCCTACTCTAATCTAAGCAACTAAAAGCACTTGAACTGTAAACTAATCCTACTCAATCACATAAAAGAAATCAAATCAGCAGACTGTAATCTCTAAATGCATGTCAAAACAGAGGAATAAAGTGCTGCAAAGAAAGACAAGTAACAATACAAGGAAGAGGAGGTCTATTGCTCTCAGGTTGGGCCCTAACCTGAGAGCTATAGCTCCCTTAAAAACTCAGAATTGAATCCAAAGTTGCCTGTCTTTATTGAATAATCATGAGTCTAACATCATGCTAAAACTGGCTTACAAAAAGCAAAAAACCGAGCTGTAGCTCGTGCTTAGAAATTGCAACAGTAGTTCAAAAGTTCAAAAAGCTCCTATCAAAGGCCACGACCTTAATATTTATACATGATGAGGATCAAGCTGGCTTCCTCAATTAATGGAGCTCGGCTGTCCAACTAAAAGTAAACTGCTGTAGACTGCTGTTCCTGTAGAACCCGTTGGCTGCCTTTAAGCTCGGTGGGGAAAGCTGTCGGAGCTCGGAGTTAGGGTGGAGATCACGAGGGAGGTCATTAAGGCTGTTGACAACCTCCCTATAAACCTGCAATGCCACCTTTGCTGTCTCCTTGTCTCCTTCTGCGTGGTCTTTGCTCCCTTTAATGCCAAAAAACCTGAAATCATCATGTATTAGCCACATAGATATAATGCCTGCCCTTCTTCCTACAAATAACACGAATATACCAAGAAATGAATGCATAAGTGATAAAAGATGAAGGGTTGAGCAAGGTAAGTAGGCCAAATGAGCCCAATTTGTTACCAAAAATTGGGGCTCATCATCAGTTAGCTAGTTAGCCAGTAGATAGTAGCTAGTGGTTAGTCATTTTGCAGCCATTAGTTAGCTAGTTTGTAGTTCGATTTTTATGCAATAGATTAGCTTTGCTTTCAGCTCATTTTCAAGTCCTTCTTGTGGACAGTTTTGATGTAACTCTTCATTTCTTGATCAATAAAGATGAATCTAGCTTTGCACCAGCTCTAAATCTCTCTTTGGAGGCTGTAGCTCTTGGGATTGGGCCCATCTCAAGCGCCCAGTACCTCCTTTGTTTATCTTTATGCGTTTTGCTGCGTTCTTAAAATAAAATCTGCTATCTAGATTTAGATCTTTCTTTGTTATCTAGATTTCTTTTGATGGTTAAAGTAGCTTTTTATGTTTGGAATAGAGTGGTAGGATTTAGTCATGCATTCAGATCTTTTGGACTATTCTTGCTCACGTGTTGTACATGGTTTCCTTGCAAATAAAGTTGTTGTCCATTCTTGCTACTGTTAGCTAGATCATATTAGGGTAGCATAACTAGATCTTTGTTTTCTTGCATGTCTTTGTTTGTTCAGTTTGAAAAACCACTTGCAGAGTACCTGTTATCCTTCCTTACCTGCCCATACTCCATCCAACCTACCTGCTTCATCCTTCACTTATAAACCTTACCTTACATTTGCCTCATCCGCTTACTTTGCCATGATTCTCATCTTCTTGTGCAACATCGCTTCATCCATCCTTGAACAAATCCAATCACTCCTTAGCCTCATCCACCAAGTCCTAGACATCTTCACACCCCTATTTCACCTCCAAACTCATTCCTCCATCTTTTTCCCTCCATCCATGCTCCAAAATCCCATTTCGAACCATCCTGTAGAAGAATTACAGAACATCCTGTAGAAACCCCTGCAGAATTCCTGTAGAAGTTCATAAACACGGTTGCATGGCATCCAGACTTTGTGAAACTCTCGGAAAGAATGTTAGGGATCCTTTAGACCCTCTCTGTACCTTCCTGACCTCTTCCATGCATTTCTCCTCCTTGATCCACCTCTGCACAGTGAAAAGCCAGTTAAAAGCACATGCATGATAATTCTAATAACTTAAACAAAAATACAAAAAGATGTTTTCTTCAGATAGAGGTAGTCTAGACACATGTATTTTACCTTAATAGAAGTAATGGCATCTCTTTTAGTAGTTTGCATGCTCTCCTTTGCGTCAGTAGGACTAGCTGGTAGAATTAGGGTTTGCTAGGGTTTGCGTTTCTTTTTGGCTTTCAGTTTCTTTTTGCAATTAGATTAGCTTCCTTCGAGTTAGCTTTCATCCATCAATTAAAAAGTTTCTTCTAAGAGCTCATAGAAGTTGGCTTAAGCTCCTAGTGGACTTGTGCCAGCTGACCAAGTGACAGCCGCGGCAAGAGCTAGTACTTGTGCATACAGCACCGTCGCTTCCAAGTTTGTTACGAACTACCGGGTTGATAAAATTAAAGAAGGGAGTTCCAGGAGTTGTAGCATTATTGCTACAATACTGGAGCCCACCATCCTTTTTGGCGCCGTTGCCGGGGAAGCGTCAGAGTATTGGTGATTGCCACTTTTCTTCTATTTTCCACTACAATCTTCTGCTAAGTAGTTTATTTCATTTCCATTATGCAATTTCGTTTATGCAAAAGTAGATTAGCATTTCCCGCTTTCATAGATTAGCATTTCAATTCCGCAATTTCATTTCTGCAAGCATAGATTAGCATTTCAATTCTGTAAGCGTAAACTAGCATTTTATTCCTGCAATTTCATTTGAGCAAAATAGATTAGTCCTTTCCTGCTTTCATTTCAATTCCGCATTTTCATTTTAGCAAGATAGTTAGTTGCAGTTCAATCTATTTCAGTTTTGCAAGTAGAAGTAGAAAAAAGCAAAAATCAACCAAAAAGATTTCATTTCATGCCTTGTAGGAGTAGAGATAAGTTAGAAAATGATTGCACAACACCCTTACTGCTTCACACAGCCAACATTCTCTCTTCTTCGATGGCTGTGATTAAAGAACCCCTGGGTGGACATCAAGACATATCTGAAGAACCTCTAGGGGAGAAGAAGAAAAAACCATTCCTCTGGAGCAAATGGCTACAAGCAGAAATGTTGGGAGCAGTCCCTTGTCCAAAAACGAATTTGAAGATCAGATAGAAGATTTCAAGAGTGATATGAGGCAGTTTCTTGCCATGCAATTGGATACCCTGTGGATCCAAAAGAAGCAAGAGGAAGCCAAGAGGGCTTTGGTCATTTTTTGTCCTAGGTGCACTAGAAAGCATCCTAGGAACGAATGTCCATTGTACTCCATAGAAGTGTGTTTTGTCTGTGAAGAATACCATCCTACAGATCAGTGCCCTTCCTTACCCAGATTCAAAGCTGCATATCAGAGAGCCAAAGGAGCCACTGAATCACTCTATTACATGAACCAAAGTTGGCCGCATGGACCTAGATCTTACCAGCAGGAACTGCAAGGGACACCCGAGACCTATTATGACCCCTATCAAGCCACTTTCATGCCTTCTTGGGGTCCCCCTGCTCATCCTTCCTGGTTCACACCTCCTCCTTGTTCCTTCACAGATCCATATTATGCCCAACCAGCTACTCATTCGTTTCACTCTTATGCTCAGCCACATCCTCAGTGGAATGCACCTCATCAGGGGTGGAGGCCCCAGTACAACACTCCTCTCGCTCATTTTCCTCCACCACCCGCTCAACCACAACCATCGCCTCCTCCTCCACCAAGGCAACCCCAAATGCCTACCCGACCACACTGCCATCCATCTCCATCTAAATTTCACACCTCCACTCAACTACCCGTACCACCATTTCCAAAACCATACAATGGAGTAGCTCAACCCAATTGCAAAGCTGAGACACAACATGTGCAAATGACTCCTCTTGAGCTCAATGATGTTCACCAAAGCTCAGGAAGAGTGTTGCAAAACCAAGATTCTATTGAAGGACCAAAGGAAAAAGAAGATTCCAAAGAGGAGATCAAAGAACCATGGGCTGCACTTGATGAAGAGAAGAGATCAGAATCAGAGATCGAGAGAGTTCCCTCATGGTTACCATCAAACCCTCCAAGCACTCAAGAGAAAGATCAGCAAAAAGAGGAAGATGAGAAAGTCATGATAGAAGGTGACATGAAGAATGATCCAGATCAGCAAAAGGACCAAGGATATCAAAGCTATATTGAGACATGGTTCCAGACAGTCACTAAGTTGCAGCAGTACTCTCTTCCTCAGCTATGTTTGATCCCTTCAAAGTCAGATCATTTGGTCTCTGAGATCTGGATAGTTGTCCAAGCATGCATTTCGAGCCTTCACATCATTTTTTCTCTAATCTCGATGTGCACATGGCTCCATTGGAAGTATTCTTATACTTGAGAACGATTTTGTTTTTCAAGTAGGGTAGGGTAGAAAAAAGAAAAAAAAGAAAAAAAAGGAAAAAAAGAAAAAAAAATGAAAAAAAAGGAAAATAGAAATCTAAGGTGAAAACCTCCTCGGAGGCGCCTTAGATTGGCTCATTGATTGAAAACCTCCATGAGGCGGTCAATGGGTTGAAAAAAAAAAGAGAAAAGAGAATAAGATCTTTGGGTGAAAACCTCCCTTGGAGGCGCCCAAGGCAGGCAATTAGGGTGAAAACCTCCATGAGGTGCCCTAGTTGTTTTTCAAAAAAAAAAAAAAAAGAGAAAAAGAAAAAGAAAAAGAAAACTAATTCCATTGGCTAATTGCAGGTTGCAAGAAGGACGTTTCATGACAGGAGGAGCACTCAAATCAAGATCAAAGGAATTTTTCTTGTGCCTTCTACAGGAAGCTCTGTATTTCTACAGGAAACATCCTGTAGAACCTTTGGACGAGCCAAATCCAATTTCAAAAGTGAATCTAATGGTGGGAATCTGTTGATTAGGCCTACAAGCACTTGTGTGTCCATCCCTTGCCTTTCTCCATCATTTTTTCCACCTCATTGTGCTTCTCATTGTGCTTCTACAGGAACTTCCTGTAGAAATTGTGGGAAACTAGACATGGATTTCAAAAAGTGGTTTGGCGAACATGGTAGCTTCCTCAAGGGTTCAGAAGTCCTCATGCAATCTTCCAACTCCTCCTCCATCATCTCCATACCTGCATCACAACCCAAGCTCAGTTTTCCCTTCCATGCAAACACTTGCAAAAAACCTTGAGGCAAAAATCCATAGAACAAAATTTGTTTTTGCCATAACTTGAAAACCATGCATCCATTTGACAAACCATTTTATGGGGAATTGTACAAGGGTGATGGCAACATGCTTGAGCAGTTTCAGCCAATTCCGGTGCACGGTTTCCAAGAAATTAGCCTCCATCACCATCAGCCATTTTTGCATTTTCTCCATATCCGTGCATTCGTTTTAAAACCTGTTTCATGGGGAGATGCACATGGGTGATAGTAGCCTACCCAAGCAGTTTCAGCCAATTCCGATGCACGGTTTCCGAGAAATTGAGCTTTGAAATCTTCAGTCATTTTCCATTTTTCTCGAAATCCGTGCATCCATTGATCACGATTTTGCTATGGGAGATGCATAATGATGATAGGAACATGCTCACCGAGTTTCAGATCAATCCGGTTTACCGTTTGAGAGCAATGGCGAAAACAAGTTCTAGTTTTGTGACCATGCAGCAGCAACAGCTTGAAGGTGCAGATCTGAACGTGGAAACAATGGCATGCAGCTCAGATCCATCCAGAGGACACCTGCACAAGGAAAAAACAATCAAAGATTAGCAGCCAAGCCACATGCAATCAGAAAAACCAATGCATGCAGCAATGACAGGCCACAACAGCTCACGACAGGCATTCAACTTCGAGGTATGTGACTGAAACTCATTCCTCTATTGCATAAATTTAATTTAAAAACTGCATGAATTAATGGAATGGTGGGATTAAGCCACGAATTATCAAGGTTAAGCTGATTGTCTTATCTAGAACTCAGCCGGCAGTCACGCAGTACACGTGGATCAGTCATGCACGTGAAATTTAAAAAACACATGAAGTGTTGGTTGTTTGAACTCCAGTGCAACTAATGGTGAGCGATTACAGGCAGAGAACTACAGTTCATAATTACACTACAGTGAGGAACAACACTTCTAGTTGCATGAGGCCACGTACACTTGGCCACTTCACTCTTTCACGTGAATCATGCCATAATTAAAAAATGCTCGGCTGACTCTCACACCCTCTGTTCAACTGCGGTCACAACTGGAGCACGCATCCGCCACTTCCAGATCAGTTAACCAATGGTCCTCTACAATTTTTCTTCCTAATTTCTTAGATTTTTGCCGTTTTAAAAAAAATCTCCCACCTATCACACTCTACAGGCATTTCTACAGGAAGCTGTTTTACAAGAAACCCAGCATACGAAGAGCTTGGACTGTTCATGTCGGGGGTGGCGATTCTTAATGAGGTAGGCCTGAACATAATTCTCCCACGCAACTGATCAAAAAGCTGGTGGAGTTGACGTGTTGAAGGGGTAGGAAATTGTGAATAAAAGTTTGTTCATGAAATTACAAGCCATTTTCTTATCACTGCATGAGAATTATTGTCGTATTTTCTCCAGGGGTTGATTCATAATTGAGCCACTGTTAAGGCTCACTTGCAGAAAATTGTGAATTTTATATACTGTGTGCATAACAGTGGCATAGCTCTGCGCTCTCTCTAAGGAAATCCCAAAAATCCACTTCTGTATACAAGCAGACAAGCAGGCCAACAAAGCAAGTTTTTACCATGTCGAGAGGGTTCATTAGAAAAGAGCCTACAGACTCAAAGAAGTTACGAGAAACCCATGAGGTGGTGAACTGAACTATCTGGAGCACCAACAGCAGAATACATGATCAACCTATGGTTTCATCAGAACCACCAAAAGTTATTCCTATGCAAGAGATTCCCTGTCTTGGTCCAGGTCAAACAATAGAGGCAGAGTTGTACGTTTCTTTTCATTATCAGTTAGTACCTCTCAAGTTGGGTGTCTATTGCAATAAGGATGGCTAATGACAACAGTTCCTCACATATCTACAAAGAAGAAAACACTGAAGCAATTACAAGCTCGGCATACCTGAAACGCAGTATCCTGGATGGACAAAGAAGACTGTGTATATATATTGCAGAAATAACAAGGGTTACATCTCGGCTCTATATTCAGATCTGTCTAGACATATCACAACGAATATATGTGATACTCAGTATACCTATGATTAAGGAAATATCTATGGATGTATAAACCTAGGAATATGTATGAACATCATCTTGTCAACCTGCAAGTGTTTTCATCAAAGAGATGAAGTTGAAGGATCTGTCCTAGGATCAAGGATCTCAGCATTCAATTTATATTAGCCTGCATACCTCAGTGTGAACTGTAATTGATATCTCTTAATGGGTATTTGAAATAAAATTCCACGGTTGCAATCATAGTTTAGACACACATGGAGATCTAACCTTCAGGTAGACTTCATGGATATGATAAAGAAGCAACAGTGAGGGTCTCAATGATGATGTAACAAACACAAGAAAGACCACCACAGAAGGAACAGGCAGAGGAATGAGGGAAAAGGACAAGCTGTTGAGGCCAAAGCAGGGGGTGGTAAAATAACACAAATGCCAAGGGCACCATTTCTTCCATATGATTGCATATACTTGTGCACTCATAACAAGGCTGAGGATTCACTAAGAAAAGCAGCAGACAGTGAGGAAGAAGAGCAGAAGGGCGAGAAGACGAAGGCTGCCACAGCCAAGCTGAAAGGAAAAGCACCCTCAGCCAAGCAGGCTAAGACGACTGTTTCTACAGGAAGACAGAGAACTGTTAGCAGACTGTTTCTACAGGAAGACAGAGAACTGTTAGCAGACTGTTTCTACAGGAAGACAGAGAACTGTTAGCAGACTGTTTCTACAGGAAGACAGAGAACTGTTTCTACAGGAAGTTTGAAAAGAGGGAAGCCAAAGGAGAAATCAGCCGAGATGTTAGCCAAAGAAGCCACCAGGGCCATCAAAGACGAGGAGAGAGATTGGTTGCTCAGAGGATGAGCAACACTTTCAGTAGGGGGGTGATGATGAGCCCCAAAAATGGACAATTATTTGGGCTCATTCAACCTCCTAAGTTGACTTAATCCACCATTCTCATTGGTTTATTGCATGTTTTTGATTATTTTTATGTTAATAGAGTGAATTTGGTTAGTCATTATGCCAACAAGTCTAATGGGTGCTTTGTGTAGCCTTTTTGGTCCACTTGAAGACAAAATTGAAGGTCTTAATGAGCACTTGGCAGCCAAATTCGTGGGAGAACAAGCTAGAGGATTTGTAGGAAGGTGTCCCCCTCATTTATGGGCCCTTACCTCGAATTCTCCACCATCAGCTCGGAGTTCAAAGGCCACCAAATCAATGAGCACAAGGGCAGCCAAGCAAGTCAAGTAGGACTGCTGTTAACTACAAGTCTTGGGCAGCCAAGTCCCTAAATTTTAGGAGGACTGTTGGGTCCTCAAATTGTATAAATAAGAAGGCTTAGGGCCTCATTTTGGTGAGCCAGTTAGTCATTTTGTTAGCCAGTGGACGTTAGCTAGTTAGCCAGTAGATAGTAGCTAGTGGTTAGTCATTTTGCAGCCATTAGTTAGCTAGTTTGTAGTTCGATTTTTATGCAATAGATTAGCTTTGCTTTCAGCTCATTTTCAAGTCCTTCTTGTGGACAGTTTTGATGTAACTCTTCATTTCTTGATCAATAAAGATGAATCCAGCTTTGCACCAGCTCTAAATCTCTCTTTGGAGGCTGTAGCTCTTGGGATTGGGCCCATCTCAAGCGCCCAGTACCTCCTTTGTTTATCTTTATGCGTTTTGTTGCGTTCTTAAAATAAAATCTGCTATCTAGATTTAGACCTTTTTTTGTTATCTAGATTTCTTTTGATGGTTAAAGTAGCTTTTTATGTTTGGAATAGAGTGGTAGGATTTAGTCATGCATTCAGATCTTTTGGACTGTTCTTGCTCACGTGTTGTACATGGTTTCCTTGCAAATAAAGCTGATGTCCATTCTTGCTACTGTTAGCTAGATCATATTAGGGTAGCATAACTAGATCTTTGTTTTCTTGCATGTCTTTGTTTGTTTAGTTTGAAAAACCACTTGCAGAGTACCTGTTATCCTTCCTTACCTGCCCATACTCCATCCAACCTACCTGCTTCATCCTTCACTTATAAACCTTACCTTACATTTGCCTCATCCGCTTACTTTGCCATGATTCTCATCTTCTTGTGCAACATCGCTTCATCCATCCTTGAACAAATCCAATCACTCCTTAGCCTCATCCACCAAGTCCTAGACCTCTTCAAACCCCTATTTCACCTCCAAACTCATTCCTCCATCTTTTTCCCTCCATCCATGCTCCAAAATCCCATTTCGAACCATCCTGTAGAAGAATTACAGAACATCCTGTAGAAACCCCTGCAGACTTCCTGTAGAAGTTCATAAACACGGTTGCATGGCATCCAGACTTTGTGAAACTCTCGGAAAGAATGTTAGGGATCCCTTAGACCCTCTCTGTACCTTCCTGACCTCTTCCATGCATTTCTCCTCCTTGATCCACCTCTGCACAGTGAAAAGCCAGTTAAAAGCACATGCATGATAATTCTAATAACTTAAACAAAAATACAAAAAGATGTTTTCTTCAGATAGAGGTAGTCTAGACACATGTATTTTACCTTCATAGAAGTAATGGCATCTCTTTTAGTAGTTTGCATGCTCTCCTTTGCGTCAGTAGGACTAGCTGGTAGAATTAGGGTTTGCTAGGGTTTGCGTTTCTTTTTGGCTTTCAGTTTCTTTTTGCAATTAGATTAGCTTCCTTCGAGTTAGCTTTCATCCATCAATTAAAAAGCTTCTTCTAAGAGCTCATAGAAGTTGGCTTAAGCTCCTAGTGGACTTGTGCCAGCTGACCAAGTGACAGCTGCGGCAAGAGCTAGTACTTGTGCATACAACACCGTCGCTTCCAAGTTTGTTACGAACTACCGGGTTGATAAAATTAAAGAAGGGAGTTCCAGGAGTTGTAGAATTATTGCTACAATACTGGAGCCCACCACTCATACTAACAACATCTCCCTATGATTCAATGATTTCCAGCCCCTGATCACATAGATGAGTGGTCCTTTTATAGGTGAATGAAGGAAGTTATGCCATAAATGGTGATAATGAATGCCCTCCCAAACTGAATATTTAGTTCCATGGAGGAAGGGATAAAGGGATTGATGTTTCTTAACTCCCTCCCTCATCCAATTTCGAGCCCAAAGGAGTGGATAGCCTTAGGAAACTTCTAGAGGCATCTTATGGATAAGAATATTCCAAACCCCAATGCAAATTTCGCTCAAATTCTCCCAGCGCACCCTGGTAGTGTACTGGGCTGCATTGCAGTGCACCTTGGTAATGTACTGGGCTGCACTGTAGCACACCCTGGTAGTGTATCTACATGCACTGATCCTCTTAGAGACAATTTTTGGATGATTTCAGTCATAGAACTTCTTTGGAAGCTAGGCATTCTGATGGTTGACTTCTTTAGGGCATGTAACAATTGAATTAGGGTTTGATGGGCCCTAAAGCATTGATCTATAAGATGGGAGTGATGTGCCCAAATGGATCTGTAACAGACCCGTGGATATGTGTCTTAGGAACACCTTTCCTTTACTGAAGACAACATCGTAGCCTTTGTCCTCCAACATCGTGACCGATACCAAGTTCTTCTTTAGCCTAGGCACATACATCACATCTGTTAAGGTGAGAGGAGCTCCATGCTTCCTCTGAAAAGCAACCGTGCCCACTCCTGAAACACTATACCTTCCATCATCACCCATCTCTATGCGGATATTGAGGTCTTTCTCCTCCAAGGCATTGAATAAATTTTTATCACCGGTCGTGTGGAATGAGGCTCCACTGTTAAGATACTAGACACAACCCATCATCGATGACACCATGCATGTGATGAGGGTAAAGTCCATTTTGAACTGAGAGGCTAATGCCTCACCTTCCAATCCTTTCGAGGATCCCTTCTTGGACTTCTTCGATGGGAAATTAGTCGCATAATGTCCCATCTCGTGTCAATTAAAGCATCTCACTTTAGACTTGTCAACCTTCTTCCCTCCATGAGAAGAATTTGATTTGGAATGGGAAGCCTTCCCCTTCCCTTTCCTTGCCTTACTTACTAAGGCCATATTTTCTTCATCATCATTCTTGGATGAAGAACCATCTCGTGTGCTCCTCCTGATCTCCTCCTGCACGAGATCCGACCACAGTCGTTCCAAATCCGGTAGTTTCTCCCTTCCATTCATAGAGTCCTGGTAGCTATTCCAGCTCCTTGGAAGGCCAAAGAGAGAAAGGATCACCATATCATCATCGGCAGTAGTTATTCCCACACTGCTAAGCTCATCTCTGTATGTGGTGAGCTTATTCAGATATGTGGAAATAGTATTTCCCTTCTCCATCTTGATTCTTCGAAGCTTATCCTTGAGTGCTAATTTCCTCTGGTCGCTACTGTTCTGGTAGAGGTCCTTCAATGTATTCCACATTGAAAATGGAGTATCCTTCCCATGTAGACTCAAGACAATATGGTCTCGAACTCCCTCAAGGATGATCCATCTCACCTTCGCCACACGCTTCTTCCACTCAGCCAACTCTTGTGCATTAGTTGAAGCTGGCTTTTGGATTTCTTGATCAATGAATTCCTTCATGGCGTTGTTTTCTAATATAGCCTCCATGCGATCTTTCCATGCTATGTAATTCGAGCTACCATCCAAGGCATACTCGAGTCTCAAGCCATTGAACGCCATTGGCCAAACTTGAAGTATGATAACAATTTGATTTTGCACCTGCAACCCTGAACTTCAAACTTCGAATTCTCTTCTCAGTATACTATTCACAACTCCAATAACCTTTGCTTTGATACCATGTAGAAATTTTGATTGTAGATTAACATGATAATGCAATATAACCAAAGCAAAATACTTTAACCTACTTCTACAATCAATTTGCGGAAGCTTAAAATATTTGAGAAAGATAAAGTTGAACACATATAAGCAGAAGAAGAATCAATGCACATGAAACATAGAAGAATACTCAGGGGAAAGCCTCAGCTAAAAACCCCACTATCTGTATTATCATACAAGCTGGAAATATCTCAGAATTACACCAAGCCTTAGCTCTCACATCTAGCCAGCTCTCAGTACAATCCTCACAGATACTCACAGGAAAAATAGACTTCTCATGAGCCTTCTCCTCTGCCCTCCAAGCTCCTATTTCCTTGCGTAGTTTCTCCTGGGTGATCCTCCTGTTACCAAGTGCAACACTAATCTCTCACACTGATCTCACACCCTGTAAAACTGCGCAATGCTCAAGGAATGAATGCCTTGACTGCATGCATGCGATTTCTTTATAAGAGAACACATGCAACTGATAGTACACTATCCCTATCTTTAATCTCAACCGGGTCTTTCTCAGAATAGACATGCATGAGTTAATGATGAGAGAATCTTCAGTTATCTGGAGTACACTAGTTGAGTGCATGCATGCATCAACTGACTGATAACTCACAATTAGTTCCTAAAACAATTTGGAACTAATTTAACTGAACTTAACTTAGTAAACTGAGCTAACTAATTATAACTCAATCTTATCCCCTTAATTAAGGGATAATCTCCTTAATTTAAGGGACAACTGTTACATGACTTCAGAAAGACTTCTAACTTGAATTTCTCCAACTAATTAAATCAAGATGAATTAATTAATTATTTTTAAAGCAACTGGTGAGACTAAATTCGAATTTTAATTCAAGGACAAATTAAAATTGGAATATTCTTGTTGTCACATTTCAACAAACCGGCAAAATGATGTTTCATATTGGAGCTAACCATCAAAAAACCATCATCATATATAGACTACTAGCAAAACCGTAACAACGCACCAAGGTTGGAAGGGATGGGGATTTTATCCCCAGACCCCATGATCCCATTTCTAAGTTTTGACCAATGAACCAAAAGTCTTGTTGGTAAATCCAACGACATTATAATATTTAAACCTCGCCTTTCAGTAGAGTGGGGAGAGCGCGTGTGGCTGAACGACGGAATGGAGACAGGTGGAACCATACATTGCAGCGACAGAAGAACCTTGACACAGTGACCAAGGTGGAACCTTTATTGGCACATATTTTGAGACAAAATATTCCCTGATGCAAAGAGGAATCTAAAAGATTCTCTTGGAGGTAAATTTTCATTTTGTCTGAATGATATGAAGTTTACAGTCATTTTAAACGGACTTTCACTGGGAACATGATGGTGAAATCAAAATCACCATTTGAGCAGCAGATTTGTAGATTCTAAGCAAAGTAGAATCTTTGAAAAATCTTGAGGAAATCTTCCAGATTCCTTGGAGGCTGAAATTCGCTAGAGTCAGAATGAAACCAACTTTATACTCAAAAGTCTTAGAATCTCGCCAGGATTATGATTTCGATCATATTTGTGTCTTGAGTTGTAGATCTCTAGTCAGCCTAGAGAATTGATTCTTTGGAGAATGACAGGGAATCTAAAAGATTCCCACAGGCCTAGATTTTGACGGTGTTGGAATTCGGCAAATGGATAGTCGATTTTACACCTCTCAATGAAAGAAATTCAATGATGCAGTCAATTTTTGTAGCAGAGCCTTCCATTTTTCGGCCAATTTGAGAGGTGCAGGTACATGAATCAGTCATGTCATGTTTTCCTTCATAATTGTTGAGATGACGTATTATGTTTTGAGATCCTTGCTTAATGTTATGTTGTGGGATCTATTTTTCCACATTATGTGAGATGTATTTAGCTTATCATGCTATGTATTGTTGTTGAGATCCTTGTGTAACTATGTTGAAGGAATACTCATTGCCACATTTTGTGAGATCTTATTAGTTTTTCATGTTGAGAGGAAGCCTTCTTGAGTGAGAATTCTTGTAAGTGAAACGTCTCGTGGAGAGACAAGCACTCTTGTTTAAGGGAACATGACCTTTTTGTGACAAATATTCTTCCATGTAAATCATCATCATGTCCAACATTATATGAAGCGACCTCCATCATATTGACACTGAGCCCAGAGACGTAGCCCACACTGGGTGAACTTCGTTATCAACATCTTGTGTTTTATGTTGTTGATTCTTGTCATGTTTCACTTTCTTTACAACATGCATATAGGTTCATTTATGATCTTTTAAATGCAATTATTACAATATCACAAAAGTAAAATATCTTGGTTAATTTCGGAAGCTGAAGGGACCCAGATCAAAGCATGACATAAACTTGCAAACAATTAAATCTTTCTCACACAAAGAAAACCTAGTGTTATGATACCAAAATTATTTTATTAAGAATATTAGTTTGTTGTGCTAAGATCCTCTTCAAATTATAAACAAAAATCTATTCATGTGCTTAAGAATTCATGAGTTTTGCAAGTGAAAAATGAGTTTTTATGTTAATTTTATGAGAAATTTAAGAAAAAATAGAAACTGAATAGCAGAATATAAATGTACAAAACATCACCAAGAACAAATCACAATAGGAAAATGATGAAGGAGTTCACCCCTCCTGGGCTACGTCTCCTTGGTCCAACTTCCAATGGCTTGGGCTCTCCATTATGCTCAAATGTGTAAAAATATGTGTTTACAATGCTCAAATGCTTTTGAAACTTGCTCCAATGAGTCCAGAATGTCAACAAATGGCCACCTAGCCTCTTTTTGCACCCAATTTGATTGAAAACTAGAGAGGTTATGACCTCTCCTAGTTTCTCCACTATTTGCTCTATAATTTGCCCAATATCGGGCACCAACCCTCATTTTTGCCCAATTATCTGATAACGGGCCACCAAATCCACCGGAAACTGGATGGATTTGTCGGGTCATTATTTTTGGTGCCGAGGCTCTTGAATATCATAAAAGGGCTGTCATATAGGCAACGTAGAACCGGGGGCTGGGCCCCCAACTCCCGCCCTCGTCGGAACAATTAGCAACTAACATATGCAGTCATGGTCCCAAGCAACGTTTGTGGATTTTTATGGTTATCGTTATATGGGATGGGTCTTGGGGCGTAGTCTTAGCCCTTGGTCAGTAAAAATTCAAGAGTAAAATGCAACATTGGGGATGTTAGTGGCTTAATCCTAGTAATAGAGTCATATTAATCAATACTCATATTTATATGGTAGGGAAGGCAAACTATGATAAAGAAATTTCATTTCATTAATTGGAACATGGTTTAGGCATCTAAAGAAATTGATGGCTTAGTATTAAAGATTCCCATTTACTGAATTTAGGTCTAGAAACTAAAATTTGATAAAGGTTAATAACAATAGATAAAGAATGGTGGAAATAATCCCTCTAAAAAAAACACTTCCATATCAATAGAATGAGATGTTTAGACCAACAATATTTGGATGGAAAAGGGTCATAAATTTGGAAGTTATGCAAACCATTATCTCATAATATCCAAGAACATTTTTCTTGGGCCCTGAGAAATGGGAGATCTCTTAGGATGTAGGAGGACAAGATAACATGAAACATCCTCATCTTCACATTCTAAATTATTTGGCATTAGATATTGATTGTTAAGTGAAGGAATCCATTATTTATTTGCATTATAAAGGTGGGATCACAAATTTATTTTCTATAAGGGAACGAGATCCTTATCCCCACCAAAAAACCATTTGGATAAATTTCACACATTGTTGCAAGGTACACATTCTCTCTATCTCTCTATGAGATATATTAGGAGATGGAACTCGAGACACGGTTCATACTCTATCAAGGATGGGTATCTCATATAGATAAAATAATTTTTCTCAACTTCCAAGATCAATCATTTGTAAACACATTTGAAATAGAGACAACCTACCAAAAATAAATATTTTTTGTTGGATAATGGTACATATAAAATTGCTCAGAGTGAAAAATTTAAAGAAGTAGGCTATACAAGGACCATTAATATTATTTCTTTGCTTATTATTAAATAAATTTCCAATCATATGTTTTTAAAATACTCCTTCTCAATGTAGACATGGAAACTTTCCACCATAAAGTTGGAACATATTATCACTCATCCCTCAAGCTAGAAATACATGTTCATAACTTGGCATCATTCTTACCTTGGATCCTTCCAAAATAAAACTCTTGCCAAGTATGCCTAGATAACATTTCCCAAGTTCACATGCTAGAAAAATTGGTTGGTGATAAAAGGGAGTATCTTTAAATAAGAGCATGTCTCCCCCAAGTATGTTGTAGTTCAAGCTCACAACTTCCTCTCAGAAGTATCCATTTCCAAATGGATACTAGGAAACCTTGCTATGATATAAGAAATTAAAGAGAGGTTATGGTTTAGGGAAAAGATAATTGGGGGAATCCTTCAGTCCAAACTCACCTTTAGCAAGCCTCAAACAATTTAGTCATGGAATATAATATTAGATATGGATGAACTTTAAAAATGGAAAGCATAATAGTGTAGTTTATGATCTTCTTTGAATGAGTCTCTAAATACAATCCTAGGGTGACAAGTGTAATAGGTGGGAATTAGCGTATGCCTAGGGTTTAGGTGAATCCACAAAAAATCAAGTAGGAGCCTTGACAATTCTTAAGTTATTAGTCATTAGATGTGAATCTCAATCCCCTCATATACCACACGTTTCTTTAGAGCGGTCTTCAAATTCTAGTGTCTTGTGAGGAGTTTTGAGCATGTTGAGTTCTACCAAGTCCTTAGAAGTCTCAATATCTAGGTAGAATAAAAGAAAAACAAAAGAGTGTAATTGTACTAAAGAATCTTAATCCAAAGTTTGGGGGGCCCTATCTTAGCTTTCATTGTATGAAATTATATAAATCAAACATTATAGTTGGCATGTACTTCGAAATGAAGTTCAAATTGTGTGGGCTTTTAATGCCAATGAGATGGGCTATAACAACATCCCCTCCCATTATACTCACCATTCATATCAATAAACTCAATCCAAGGATTAAATTAAGGTTTGAAGAGATGGGTTCAATTGGAAAAGGTGTCATTTAATCCTTGTTAGTCTTCATTGGAGTTATATTGCAATAAATCTAGTAATTGCTCCATTATCTCCTCCATTGGCTTTGATGCGTCTCAAAGTTATGGGTCTAGCATACTCTTTATGGTAGGTTATAGTTGAATTTGTCGCTACTACAAAGGATGGTCTCCATCAAAATTTTTCATGGATTTATTTTTTATAGTTTGTTTTGAGGGTCCTATCATGCCAGTCACTATGCTTCTAATTAAATTGCAAATCCTTGTTAAGTTCAATGGAGAATTGCGTGCCAAATTGAGGATGCACATGTAGTAATTTCCCATCTCAATAACATAATTTCTTCTCAACTTGAAACTCAATTAGTGAAGAATAAAAAAAATGGATGTAAGGGTACCTATTTGAGGAAAAAAAATAGAGAAGCCCATAACAGACTAAAACATGTAATGCTAATTGATTATGGTTTTAGCAAGGATCTATCAATTTTTGAATTCTCTTCCAATTTGCTCAATTGTGTCTATCATAGAAATTTTAAGGAGGATGATACAATCTATCAAATCCAAATTGAGAGGAAATACAATAATGCAACTCTAGAAACAAATGAAGATGTCAAGCAAGAAGCCCACAATGGACATGTCTTGAATTAAAAAAATAAGGTTTTTGTTTTTGCAAGATAGGATTTTTGCTAGGACATTTTGTTAGAAGTTATAATTTCATTTTTTATAGTTTTGTGGAAAATACTATAAGGAAAACTCTGTTTGTAGGTGGGCTATTAACATTTTTGGATATATTTCAATCCCTGTTATCATATTTTTTTTGGTTGGTATGTATCATCATGCTATATGGTGTAACTGCATCTTTCTTATAATACATTTGATGCCTATTTCAGTGGAAAAAAATTGTTGACATGAAGATAACACCTTTATTAGAACCCATGCATATTTTCATAAACATATGTGCCTATTCTTGGAGACATGTTTCCTTTAATGACATGACTGAAATTGATTAAGAATGGCTTGAAGGTGTTAGAACAAAGAATTATGCATGGTCAAAGTATGTTGAATGAAGAAAATATTAAGATACTTTTCGAGTAGTGAGATGGTTTTTGAATAAAAATAAGGCACAAATTGTAAAAAGTATTATGTCTACCAAAGGGACTCCAACGAGATATGGTTCTTCATTAAAGAAATCCTTAACAATTGATGGAAATGTCACTAATCTCAAGTCACATGAGCATCATAAACTATTGAAGGTATATTATTCTACCTCATGAATATAAAAAATAGAAAAGCACTCAATGATAAATAAGTACACACACACACAAATGTATGTATAACCACTAACTATTTCTATAAATTCCAATATCTTGATTAATTATTTTTTTATGCAACATTGTGATCTTTTAATTTTGGGAAGAAAAATGGAATGTGATCATGCTCAAGAAACCCCCTTCACTTTCATTGATGTGTGGTAACTAGGGTGATCAACCTAGACTCTATTACACCTAGGATGCTAGGGACATCAGATATTAAAATATCACATATGATCGACCAAGGGACTTGGCCCCAACACCTCTTATTTACAAGTCACAACACTCAACCACTTGAGCTAATCCACTAAGATCATAGCTTTACAATGTTGCTACAATGGAAACTTCCATAAAGACCAATGAGTAGCCATGGGAAGGTTATTTTATTTTGTAAAGGTAAACATCACTAGCTATGTTGTTATTTAATCTATCATTACATTACAATATATTAACATTGAGGGGAAATTTTATGCAATATTAACTTTGAACTAATTATAAGTTATTTATAAAAAAAAGTATTTAAAAAATAATCAATATTCAAAATGATATTATTATTGTGTGTTCCAAAAATAGGTTTAAATCACTTCAAGAGAGATTGTTATTGGTTATATTCCTCGACAAAGAGGAGAGATTGCATAAATTGTTTGCACAACGGATAAGGAATTGTCAATAGGATTAATATTTTTGAATTACACCTTTTAGTGTATTAGTGGATGACATTGGATTAAGTGGCATTTTGAGTATTAGGTGGATGTTTTTCTTAGAAAAGTACATAAATGAACTAAAAGCATTTGTAAGGAAATGGGCACAACCAAAAGACCACATGGCAAAGGGATATGCTATTTTATAGTCCTTTTACTTTGAAAATGAGCATATAAACTCACTAAGATGTTAGATGGAGAAGCTTGGAAGATAGAGAATAAGGCAAAAGAGAAGAAGTGTTAGAGATAATGAAGAGTATCCTATCTTTTCAGATAATCGTAGACAATTATTGTATCAATTTCTTACTACTTATAATACAAATGATATAAATTATCAAAATAGTTACAACTTTTTTTCAATGGAGTACACTATGCTTTCTACTTTATGACATCATCTCATTATAATTATTTAATGTGTTCATGTATAGATTTAAATGAGATAGAATCAAATGTAAATTCATGTTATCTAATTAAAATGGGATGATAAATTATGTGGACTCCTATCATAAAGAAAGAAAAGAAAGGGAGGAAGAGATTAAGAATTTTAAAAAACATAATCAAGGGAAATCATTGCTAGATTGAATGCTTGAGCATTGGCCAAATCATTGCAATAATAAATGAGTAAAAGAACACATATCATAAAAATGAAATAGTGCATGCAACTCAAAGCTTAAAAGTTGTCATGTAGATACATTAATCATCTCTATAGGATGTGCCTACAAAAAGGTACATTATTCCTCTGATATTTTATAAAAAATATGTTTGTACCCTTCAATGTATGCATATGGCCATCGTTTTGGGGTGGAGAAGATGGATGAGAATTGAAATATACAATATTTTCGAGTTATAATGACATAAAAATTAGTCACACTTCAAATAAGAATGTTATTAATAGTGCATTGTATTATGTTAAAATTTTACAACAAATCATTGAGATATAATATAGTGACTCAAGTGAAAGTGGTTTGAAATATTTAATGGATCCCATGTAAGGGTAGATGAAGAGAACATTCCCTTTCAATTGAATCAACCAAGTTATTTTAGCCTAGTAAAATTGAACCATATTTGTGGCCGTAGTGAATTATTGTTTCACCTAGATGTTTTAGAGGAAAAAATATGGCTTATTATTCCATCCATACCTATTGGTAAATAAAATTTCATTAACATTGATATTTCCATAACTTTAGGCTTTAATGACACATGATTTTCATGAAATCGTGAAAATTGATATGATTTCAAGATACATGTAATTTTTTGAATTTCAAGTTAGCTAATGATATGACTTATATGACCTTTTGTATTTTCGTCCATGGCCATACAATGAATTATTTTTAAGAAAACAAAATGTTGATGTGTATCTTATGCTAAGATTGGATATAATTGAGCTCTATAAATTATAGTAGATATTGGTAATTATGGTAATTGTGCTTTGATGAATGATGTTTGGTTACATTTATACAATGTCATTGATATAAAAGTTTATGGATTAAGAGGTTAATAGTTAAGCATTGTCTCGTAACAAAATTTGGCACCCGCAAAAGTGTAAAGTCACAATCACAAAGGTGTTATATTAGTGCAACTTAGGAAGGCTATTGAATATCACCTCGATAGCTATTCCTCTACATTTTGGTTGAAACTTACCCAAATCAAAAGGGGCTTCCCTAAGGATAGGATTATCATGGCTATGGATTGGGGGATTAAGGTGAAAAATGAAGAGTAAGCCTTCATTAAAAAAATGGTTGTAGTAATGGTATGTGTTGGTGGAAAAGGAAAAGGGGATATGGAAAGGTAATGAAAGGAAAATGAGAGGAACAAGGAAATGTGATGATATAGTGCCTATCAATATAATGGATCTTAGAGTGTTGAAACATTGTTTAATGGAGGAATTGGTGTGTCACATAAAATAATTTTATGTGGGTTAATTTATCACATTCTACCTCTTGGATGAAAGAACTTATTTTATGCATTCATTACTTGGGTGTGTATGTAAGATAAAAGGCGATAACAAGAAAATCCATTATTCCTGTAAAATTCCACTTCCTATGTTAATTTTTCTTAGGGATATATTATTCTTTGCTTTAGATAATTGAATTTCATTATTTACATATTGAATTCACCCCACAAAATCATAACATTATTAACCAACATATTCAACAATTATATAGAAACAACAATATCATTATCAATGTAACGAAACATAAAGGAATAATAGAAGAAAAGCATTCACACATAGAGACACCAAGATTGGCTAGAGACCAAGGAAAAACCCCACAAAGGGGGAAAACCCTTTCAAATTATTCTTCTTATTAGATTGTCATTGAATGTTTCAACAAAGAGAGAGTACAACGATCCATATCTTCAACCACAAAATTATTTAGCAAAAACAACTAAACAACATCCAATAGATGAATCCAAAAATGCTAATAATCAAAACCATGATTCAAAATCCCCTGGTCAATTGTCATCAACTGTCAGAATCTGTGGTCAACTATCAAAATCAAACCCTAGGTTCCAATTGCGCGGAGAGAGAGAGAGATGTGCATTCGGCTGAAACTCTCCAACCACACTCATAGGCTTGTGTTTCTACGGTTGCAACTGAAAATATCATGTAGCATCCCTGTGATGAGAACAAAAAACCCTAATCACATGTGCGAGATTTGGACCCTGCAATTTCGGACTTGAGTGAACCAAATTCCGTGAACCAACCTCAGACATGTGTAAGACAAAACAAAGAAATAAAAATGATTGATTATCTCCAAATGAGGGTCACTTGACATGTATTTATAACCATCCAAGGGTGTTCAATTTCTCTTTTGGGATGACCTGTCCTTTTTATGCACATGGGGGTTTCCATATTAAAATATGTTTTTTCCTTAACCAAATTAAATGATTCCAAGGGATAGTAGGGGTATTCCTTGAAGAGAAATATTGTCCAAAGGAGAATTTGTCCCTGAGCTACCAAAATTAACACTCCGTCTCAATTGGTGAGAATTTGTCGACTACAACATATGTCCCATCACATCTATCTCATCAAAAAACATCGTCAATACATATCTCTACTCATCTATGCTCATGTTTGTTCATATCTTCTCATATCTTCTTATCTCTGCTTGTATATACTCATATGTTGAACACTCTTGAATCTAAAAGAAGAAGATTTTGACATCGGAGGGGAGCCCAAGATACCACCCTCTATTCATCGGGGAGCCACTGCTACCACCTAGAATCATTTCCAAAGGGGAGCTTAATGCTACCACTTGGGAAACATTGGAGAGAATATCATCAGGGAGCCCTTCTCAACTTGGAACTGCATTAGGGAGCACAACTCAACCTGAAATCCAATGAAAATGAGGAAGGTCCTATGGGACACTCTCACCTCATGTCTATGATAGTGTGGAAGGTCCTATGGGACATCTCTCACCCCAAGTCATCTCATAGGGGAGCATACATCTTCCACCCTAATCGGGTAATAGGTGAGATATGATATCTCATCCAACCTATTGCTTATTGATCTTCCCAGCAATGACCCTCATGAGTCATGTGGTAGAACACCTACATATCTAGCTTGAGCAAGATGACACTTACCATAAGAAGTAAGGATCACACCTAACTCAAGCAACCAACATATCTAGCTTGAGAAAGATGACACTTACCATAAGAAGTAAGGATCACACCTAACTCAAGCAACCAACACCCATTGGCTAGATGGGTGGGAAAGGCAGATGCCAACTAGGGTATACAATGAATAGACCAAGATATGGGAGAAACATATTCCACCCTATGGGTGACACATAGGGGTGATACCCTATTGTCTATATATCACTCAAGCCCAAGAGCCCTACATCTCAATTTCTCACCCTGGGAGTTCAGACAGGGGGGAATAACTAGCTCAATGTCCTTGATCAACCCTACTCTATATAGATTAGAAACATATCAATGTGTTCATATCACGTACCAGCTTAAACAACTCACTGGATAGCTCAATAACACTACCTCATATATTACCAAGAGCAGTAGTCCTCCGTTTTCCTATTCATGCAGAATATTACATCAAATATTGCGTTAGAATAAATACATGTCACAAAAGGATACCTTATTCATACTCCCTCTCATGGAGGTAGCAACGACAAGCCTAATATTGTCTTATACAGTAACATTATCTCAACCTATGAAAATATCTCAATCCCAGCTATATACGAACTTCTCTGCCCCATAGCTAGCCAAAGTGCCCCATAGCTAGCCATGCTAGCAACAATGTACTCAACCTAAGTCATGTTTAAAGCTACGAACTTCAATTTCCTACTCATCAAATTGTCATGTCAGATCCCAAGCTAAAGAAACACCAAAATGTGATCTTTTTGTCAATAATACTTTCCAACCCAATCATCATTAGTGTATATGTGCAGTCATACATCCATAGAAGTATATCTCATACGAAGATTGATGGTCCCATGTGAATATAAAAAATGTGCTTGTGGCAACCCAATGTGCATGAAGCGAATTAATCATGAATTGACTCAGGTCATTCTCTGCACAACATATGTCTAGATGAGTGTTACAAGGAACATAACTTATTGAAATTTAATTACATTGGGGTGTCCAAGGATTTGAATTCCATCATGATAGATAACTTTACGACATTTTTTATTTTTTCCAAACTACTAATCCCAGAAAGTAATTCATCATGCCAAGATTATTCATCTCGAACTTCAGAGGCCAAATCTCTCTTACTTTGAGAACCAAAATCAAAGGCATAACTTGGACCACTTTTGAAGGAGAGATTCAGATTGACACATCTTCTCGACTTCACTAGATAACTGTCAATGTAGACATGCCAAGATCGAGAAACTTTCTTCAAATCATACAATTCTTTTTGTAAACATAATACTAACTAAACCAATATTCACAGACTTAAACAAATTAATTAAGTCTGCTTATCAAACCAAAACTAATATCAAAGCCAAAAAAATTTCTTCTAATATCACAAACTCTTCGGACTAGGTTTCAAGAAGAGCTCACACCAAAATACCAAGTTACAACCTTATCTATTTTTTTTGTTAGCAACTGTCATCAAGAAATATCAAACTTCATTAGGCCGTCCACATAACCATGATATGAATTATATACATCAAGGATAAGTCGTATAAGTTCCATCCATTGGTTGTGATATTTTTGCAATAAAATTCACTACATACTGTTGGGTCCCTATAATACTAGTGATTACCCCATTACTATTGTAGTTATACCCCTTATTTATATTGTTGTGCCCCCATTGCCCCCATATTGTTATTTTTGTGGCTTTATATTATTATTGTTAGGTCGGCTGGATTATATTGTGACTCCTTAGACTCCTATATATAGAAAGGAGGTTTTGTCATTTGAATCATCCAAGAATTGTTCATTTATGTAATGTAAATGAGGTTTCCCCCTCGAAGAGGCTGAATTCTAAGGCGTTGATCTATCTTTTCTATCTTTTCTTGAGCTGGTTTCATAACATTTGGTATCAGAGCTTTGGATTCTAGGGTTTCGCTGCTCCAAACAGGTCATCGTGGCATTTTCGCTATAATTTTTTTTCTGTGACGTTTCAAAAGTCGCAAAAAAAACCCATTTGAGAAGAAATCGCGCTGAACCTTGGGTCCGAATTTCAGAGCTTTTCGCGTGATATTTTCAGAGATATGATCTGAGTAAGTTGGTCTTTTTGCAGACTCCTGAATTACACTCAAAACAGGTGACCTGGGGAAAATCATCATAGCTTTCTTTCTGAGCATCAGATTGAAATTTAGTAAGAAGGTACAGAAAGAGGACGGACTATAGTTTTCTTTTATATATTTTTAGAGTCAAAGGTTGAAACAGTGACACGTGGCACTTCATACAAGTTCGCTCTACTGAACTAGTCTATAATCAGGTCACTGCGGGAGATTGTGCATAACTCTTTCTTGGAGACTCCAATTTGGATCAGACTAGTGGCATTGGAAAGAGGACATAGAAGGCTACTACAGGTCACAATTTCAGAACTGGATGATTCGAAATTACAGAGATACATCAGATTCAATATCAGGCTTCTACAAAGAAAAAAAAGGTGTGTAGTTTTTTTTTTTAAATTTTTGCATAAGCTTGGTTTGAAGGAATTCAAAGGGCATAGTAAAGCATTATTATCAGTAACTGATGCCCCGAGGAAAGAAAATGCAAACACCTAGTAAGGAACCTGAAAGCTCTAGCATGACTCATGAAGAAGAGGAAGAAATGCTACATGATATATCAAAATTACAAGAACAAGTGCAACAAATGTCACGCTCACAAAAGCTAACAGATGCTAAGATAAATGGCGTGGAATCTAAGATAAAGGGCATGGAAGCTAAGATGGATGATCTGAAGGCAGATTTGAGGACAAATTTGAAGACAGACATGGCAGATTTGACAATTTGACAAATTTTCTACAAGAAATACTTACTAATGGTGAAAAGGTTGTAAAGGAAACTCATGATGTGAACAAAAGAAATGTTAATCATGATTCCATAGACTCTAATGTTGGATCGAAGACCCACCATATTCCAAAAATCGATATGAGGAAGTTTGATGGCAAGGATCCCGCCACATGGATATTACAGATGGAGCAGTTCTTCGATCTCAATAATGTGCAAAACACAC
Source organism: Pinus tabuliformis (assembly GCA_031772625.1). Taxonomy (NCBI): domain Eukaryota; kingdom Viridiplantae; phylum Streptophyta; class Pinopsida; order Pinales; family Pinaceae; genus Pinus; species Pinus tabuliformis. Next base: position 623,416,554 of record CM062814.1, on the reverse strand, counting down.
AAAAGGTACGTATGGCAACTTTATATTTGGAACCAAATCAGTTTGTATGGTATCAATGGCTTTGCTCTCGTAAACAATTTATCACTTGGGCAATTTTTACGGAAGAATTGATAGCACATTATGAGGATACAAAAAGCAACACTTTTTTTAGCCAATTGATAAGTCTCAAACAAAAGGGTTCAATAATGGAGCACATTGAGGAGTTCCAAAAATTGAACATAAGGGTAAAAGATATTCCAGAGGAGCATAGGATTGATGTGTTCATAGGGTCTTTAAAGGATAATATCCAACATGATGTTCGACTTTGGGAACCTGATTCATTAGAGAAGGCATTCAGGTTAGCAAGAAAAATGGAAAGCAAAATTATGGCAACCAGGAAGCATACCACTCACAACTATAAAGACGGAAGTGCAGTTGTCCCTAGTCTTCCACAACCTATAAGGTTGACACCACAACAATTGGAAGAAAAAAGAGCAAAAGGGCTTTGTTATAGTTGTGATAGCAAATACACTAAAGGTCATAAGTGTGCTGAGAAGAAACTATTCTACATAGATTGTGAAGAGGAAGAAGAAAAGGAGCAAGAAAGGTCAAAAGAACAGGATATGCTCCAGGAACAAAGCCTAGATGAAGAAAAAATAAATCCGACCATATCTTGTAATGCATTGGCGGGAATTACCACTCCTCAAACCATCAAGATAGAAGGACAAATCAAGAAGAAAAAGGTAATAGTGTTGATTGATTCAGGAAGCACCCACAATTTTATTCATTGTAGGGTAGCAAAAGAATTGAATTGCTTCCTATATCCAGCACCAGAGTGTCAAGTGATGATTGCAAATGGAGGAACAATAAATTGCTCTGGAAAGTGCCATAATATCAAGCTATCCATGGGAGAATATGTATTGACTAGCCCAATGCTTTCCATTCCAATGGGAGGTGCTGATGTTGTACTAGGAGTCCAATGGCTACAATCCTTGGGTACAATAGCTTTTAATTTTCAAGAAATTGTCATCAAATTTTCTACGGAAGGAAAGGAAGTTGAATTAAGGGGTATTGCAGGGAAACCAGGAAAGATAATCAGCTCTAATGGTATGACAAAGCTTCTAAAAAAGGAGCAAAGGGGTGTAATTGCACAATTATGTTCGCTAGATGTTTCCACATTAGAATCATCTAATTCTCCAGATCTCCAAAAAGTCCTGGACAATCATTCCAAGGTATTTGAGACTCCCAAAGGTCTCCCACCTATGCATGATCATGATCATGCTATTCATCTGATTCCAGGAAGTGTTCCTCCAAACATCAGGCCGTACAGATATCCCTGTGTCCAAAAAAGTGAAATTGAACGTATGGTTGCAGAAATGCTAGAGGCTGGTATAATTCAACCGAGTCAAAGTTATTTCTCTGCTCCAGTAGTATTGGTGCACAAGAAGGATGGATCATGGCGCATGTGTCCGGATTATAGGGAGCTCAACAAGCTCACTATTAAAGATAAGTTCCCCATTCCTGTCATTGATGAATTACTAGATGAATTGCATGGATCAATTTACTTCACCAAGTTGGATCTTCGTTCAGGATATCATCAAATCAGAATGAAGATTGAAGACATTTCGAAAACGACATTTAGAACTCATGAGGGTCATTATGAATTTTTGGTCATGCCTTTTGGCCTTACCAATGCACCTTCAACATTTCAAGGTTTGATGAATTCAATTTTCAAACCATTCCTTAGAAAATTTGTGTTAGTATTTTTTGATGATATACTTATCTACAACAAGTCTTGGAAGGATCATGTTGAACATGTTGACAGGGTGCTACAACTATTGGAGGAGAAACAATTATATGCCAAAAGATCCAAATGTTTTTTTGGAGTCCAAGAGGTGGAATATTTGGGTCATATTGTATCTCATGAAGGAGTTAAGGTAGACCCTAGCAAAATTAAAGCCATTAAGGAATGGAAAATCCCCACATCCATAAAGCATTTGCGCGGATTTCTTGGGTTGACAGGGTATTATCGCAAGTTTGTTAAGAATTATGGGAGAATAGCAGCACCTCTAACAACATTATTGAAGAAAGATGCATTTTCATGGACTCCGGAAGCAACAAAGGCCTTTGAACATCTTAAAGAGGCAATGTGCCAAGCACCGGTCTTAGCTACACCGGACTTCACAAAAACCTTTATTGTGGAATGTGATGCTTCAGGAAATGGAATTGGTGCTGTTCTAATGCAAGATGAAAGACCCATTGCTTTTGAAAGTCGTCCAATCAAGGGAAAGTTTCTAAGAAAAGCTATTTATGAGAAGGAAATGTTGGCAATACTCCATGCACTTAAGAAATGGCGACCCTACCTAATGGGAAGACACTTCAAGGTAAAAACGGATCATGATAGCCTTAAATACTTTTTAGAACAAAGATTATCCTCTGAAGAGCAACAAAAGTGGGTCACAAAGATGTTGGGTTATGACTTTGAAATCATCTACAAAAAAGGGAAGCAAAATGTGGTGGCAGATGCACTCTCAAGAAAGGATGAGGATGTGGAAGCATTGTTGTGCGCTATTTCTATCATCCAACCAGATTGGATAAATGAAGCAAGGGAGGAATGGAAGAATGACGAAGAAGTGTGGGCACTTATTCGAAAGCTACAACAAGATTCCAGTACGTCTGATACATTTAGCTGGAAAAATGATTCGTTATGGTACAAAGATCGCTTATACCTCTGTAAGAATTCCCAGCTAAAACAAAAGATTCTTATGAAATTGCACACTTCTCCCTTAGGAGGGCACTCAGGATATTTAAAAACTTACCACAAGGTTAAGAAGGATTTTTTTTGGGATGGCCTTAAATCAGATATTCAAAAGTTTGTGGCAGAATGTTTGGTTTGCCAACAAAATAAAGTTGAAACAATTAAGACACCGGGTCTATTACAACCTTTATCCATTCCAAGCCAACGTTGGGAGGAGGTATCAATGGATTTTATCACAGGTTTACCCAAGTCTGAGGGAAAGAGTGTCATCATGGTGGTAGTTGACAGACTTACCAAGTATGCACACTTTTGTGCATTATCACATCCATTTAGAGCCAGTACAGTTTCTACTGCATTTATGGAAACAATTCAAAAGCTACATGGAAACCCAAAGATTATTGTAAGTGACAGAGATCCCATTTTCACTGGAAATTTTTGGACATAATTATTTTCTCGTCTTGGTACTCAGTTAGCTCATAGCTCATCTTATCATCCTCAATCTGATGGGCAAACTGAGATAGTAAACAAATGTTTGGAAGGATATCTTCGTTGCTTTGTATCTGATAAACAGACACAATGGGTCAAATGGTTGCCTCTGGCTGAGTGGTGGTATAACAATTCCTTTCATACAGCAACAAAAATGACCCCATTTATGGCACTTTATGGGTATCAACCACCATCCATCACATCATATTTAAGAGAAAATTCTAAGGTTCAGGCAGTGGAACATCACATCGAACATCAACAACAAGTCCTGCAACTCTTAAAGGATAACCTCGTGCTGGCACATAATAGAATGAAACAACAGGCAGATCAACATCGCAGTGAAAGAAGTTTTGATGTAGGTGATTGGGTATTCCTACGGCTACAACCATATAAGCAAATATCCCTCAAGCAAGCTAAGAAGGATAATAAATTATCACCAAAGTATTATGGTCCGTACAAGGTGTTGCAAAAGATTGGTACTATGGCATACAAATTGGAGCTTCCTGCAGCTTCTCGATTGCACCCAGTTTTCCATGTTTCATGCTTAAAGAAGGTTATAGGCGACAAGCTCCCAGTTCAAAAAATATTGCCAGAACTTGACGAGGAAGGAAAAATTATATTGGAACCGGAAGCAGTTATAGAAACAAGAACTCGACAACTACGAAATCGATCAATTTCAGAGTACCTTATCAAGTGGAAGAACTTATCCGCTGAAGATTCCACATGGGAGGATGAGAAATTTATGCAGAAATATCCAGAACTACTCAAGCGTTGAGGACAACACTTTTTTGAAGGAGAGGGGCATGTTAGGTCCCTATAATACTAGTTATTACCCCATTACTATTGTAGTTATACCCCTTATTTATATTGTTGTGCCCCCATTGCCCCCATATTGTTATTAATGTGCCCATAGAATCCCTCTATTGTTATTTTTGTGGCTTTATATTATTATTGTTGGGTCAGCTGGATTATATTGTGACTCCTTAGACTCCTATATATAGAAAGGAGGTTTTGTCATTTGAATCATCCAAGAATTGTTCATTTATGTAATGTAAAGGAGGTTGCCCCCTCGAAGAGGCTGAATTCTAAGGCATTGATCTATCTTTTCTATCTTTTCTTGAGCTGGTTTCATAACACATACTGAATAAAAAATGTTTACACTTCAATTAATGTGAAAAATGCCAATGATTCCAATACATAATCAATTATGTCTACATAACATTGTTATTCCACATCAAGGAAAATCACCATTATTAAGAATCAAATCTGATAAAAAAAATTAACCTGTTATCACTGTGACTTCAATCAATCCATAATCCAAAACATATCCATGAATTGTTAAGCAACATGTCATAATTCCAATACTCATCCATATTAAGTCAAGACAATAAGCCAAACTTTGTCAAACCCTTACAACTGTTACCAAATACTGGCATATACTAGCTCAAGTGATCAAGTTAAGACAAACAACATACTGACATGCATATTCCAATCCCTTGTAAACACAAAATTATCCAAGACTTTCACATTCTCTATAATAAGTCAAACATTGTATAGATCTTAAAAACATCCCTTCTCATAGAAATCTCCATCATATGTTCCATGTCTGTAGGTATGACATACTCCTGGTGTGGTCTTGGTCTTGTGAATAATGTTTTAGTTTTTGTGTCTTACAGGCTATACCACACCCATAGGCATTATTCCATGTAGTTGGGAGGCTTATAACCACACCCTTTGGCATTTCTCCCAAGGTTTGAGGCTTGGACTAGGAGAAACCTTCTCTGCTCAAATCAGAACTTTCCAAAGCTTCTTCAACAAAATCAAATGGTTATTTATGTTAAGAATCCTTCCTTCAACACTCAAGTGTCTTCTATTCATTTTCTACAAATAATAAGTATTGAGACGTCATGGAGAGTTTCTCCCTCTTAATGGGAATCCAATTAATTCATCATCATTCAAAACATCAACCTATCTATCGTAATACTATTATGCATAAGAAATATTGTCAAGTCATAGAGTCAAAACATATATTCATCATAGTCATAACATGTTAGCATCAACTACTTCATCATCATATATGAACATGACTTCAAACATTCATCAAGGGTTAGTGTCATATAATTTGGGCAGCTGACAAGTGTATCATCATACTTCAAGGATCATAATCACTACATCACTTATCATATTACTCATCATCAAGTCAGGGCATCCAATTTTGTCATACAGTCAAATTTACTAAGCTTATCAAAACCTAACCAAGGTTAACAAGAAGATCATGACATTAATATTATTTTTACACTTTTATCATCAAAGTTACCATGCTTATCACAAGCATTAAGACAATATGAAGTCACAATATATCAAAATTAACGCATCTAGGAAATTCATCATGTCTAGAATGCACCAATACATAACATGTGTTAGAATCAAAATTACTTTCATATGTATGCATGGGTCAATTATAAAGGTGATGTTCTTGTCATATCTTAGAGCTTAACAAGCCATCCGACATAGCAGCTTAATCACAACACTGAAAAAATACACTATACATACCTCAAAGTGTTTAGATACCTGTGTAACTTGTAGCTCTTTCTTGCATATGTATTTTATGGATGCTACTTTGAAATTTTTTCATCAGGTACCACTAGCTATTTTCTACCTGCACTAGCTTTCCTTTCCTGCACCTTAGATGATCCTCAAAAGGATCTACTTATCACATCTCAGATAGATGTATTCATATACTCAAATATGCAGGAAGCAATAAGCAATAATCAAAACAATAAGTCTAAATAAAAATTGCATCACAAATAATTAAAATAAATCTAAAAGGTACTTATCTTTAATGATACTTGGTCAACTCCCTCTTGAACCAAACTTCAAGAGTAATTATTGTCCATTATCCATTGTCCATATAACAATGCTGCCTTCAATATATCCAATCAACATCTAAGGCCCGATTAAGACTAGCCCATCTAGGGTTATACCGAATTTGTCACATGTGATAGAACAAAAACTCAAGCCTTTATCATACTCCAGGGTTTCTTCCAAACCATAACCTCAAGATAACCATCAAACCCTAATAACTAGATTGCATAAGGTTTCCTTCAAACCCTAATATTCTTTTATATCTCCTCCATCTTCTCTTGCTTCCACCAATGGTGTCTTCATATGGGTGATCTTCAATGACTTTTCTTCAACACAACTCTAATCCCATGCCATTAATTTTTCTTAGGCCTATATTTTTCTTTGCTTTAGATTATTACATTTCATTATTTACATATTGAATTCACCCCACAACATCATAACATTATTTAGCAACATATGCAACTATAAAGAAAGAATAATATCATCATCAATGCAATGGAATATAAATGAACAATAGAAGAAAATAATTCACACATAGAGGCATCAGGATTGGTCGAAGACCAGGGAAAAACCACAGAAAGGGGGAAAAACCATTTCAAATTGTTCTTCTTATTAGATTATCGTTGAATGTTTTAGCAAAGAGAGAGTATAATGATCCATATCTTCAACCACAAAAATGTCTAGCAAAATAAACTAAACAACATCCAATAGATGAACCCAACAATGCTAATAATCAAAACCATGATTCAGAAGCCTGCGGTCAACCGTCACCAACTTTCAAAATCTATGGTCAACTGTAAAAATCAAACCCTAGGCTCCAACTGCATGGAGAGACAGATGTGTATGTAGCTAAAACCCTCCACCTGCACTCATAGGCTTGCATTTCTGTGGTTGCAACCGAAAATATCATGTAGCATCCCTATAACTGAGAACCAGAAACCCTAATCACACGTGGGAGCTTCAGACCCTGCAGTTTTATATCTAAGAGAACCAACTTTCATGAACTAACCTTAGACCTGTGCGAGCCAAAATAAAGAAGGAATAATGATTTATGATCTCCAAATGAAGGCCAATTGAATTGTATTTATAGCCATCCAAGGGTGTCCAATTTCTCTTTTGGGTCAACCTATCCTTTTTGTGCACATGGGGATTTCCATATTAAAATATATTTTTCCTTAACCAAATTAAATTCTTCCCAGGGCTAGTAGGGGATTTCCTGGAAGAGAAATATTGTCCAAAGGAGGGAATTTGTCCCTGAGTTACCAAAATTAACATCTCGAGTTTCACGCTCCTCAATCAATTGATTCACAAGTTGCATGCATTAATAATTTGTGGTTTGTGGGAATTTTTTTCACATGCCACCAATTACTGCTTCCTACATTTGACCATCAATTTGGATTGGTATTTGATTCCATTAAATGGATGATATCAATACCTATTTACAACATCAAGTAAATTTACCCTCAACAAGTGTTGCATGCAAAATAATCCTTCCACGAACTCAGCTCCTCGGAAATTGCACTATACAAGAAATCAAATCTATTAGTAACAAAAACTAAGAATTCCTGTAGCAAACAACCAGAATTTTAACACATGCAAAATCCCAGAACACAGATTTCTTGTAGTTTGTTCCTAAAATTTCACGTAGGTGATTGAAACACGAGATTCAATAGTGACTTGAAATGGTTTCTTCTCCAGAGGTTTATTAATCCATATCATCCACAATTCACCTTTTTTTAACCACCACAAAAATTCTTTGGCTCATATTTGGGTGATTTCTTCATTCGACATTGAATCCTAAATGATTCTTTAATGTTTCCTCCCAATCCTCATCTGATCTTCAACAAGTCTTCTCATTTGTTCTACAAGGATTTAATCATGCAAAAATCCTTCTAGTCCACACATAGTGAATTCTACATGTAAAAAATTCTTATCTTGGTCCACTTAACCATAAATTTTCCTTAATTTTTACACAAGATTACTTCTTCACATCACAAATTTATAAATTAATCTATCATCTATTTCAGGTTTCCCATGGGTATTGAAACTCTATTAATTCTAGAATTCTTCTAAATCACACATATACACAAACAATTCATGAACACAATAAATGTATGAAAATCTATTTCATTAAATCAAATTTGTACATACACATATACTCAGAAACTCTCTTCCTCTCTATGGCCTGATTTCACATTCATTTGGCCATTATTTTTTCCCTTTAGGCTTACATTGATTAAGTACAACTTTATAAGAAAAGTAGATTTTCCTAGATCCATAAATCACTCCATGATTTATTCCCTAAAGCTCTCATGATTTATTCCATAAATCTCTCATGCCTTTCAAGGTAGACTTTCTTTTTCCTTATGAAAAAATATTTACTATTCATAGATTTTCTAAACTATTCTATAATAATTAAAAGAAACTATGAATATTTACGATTAATGAGTTAGAATTCATTTACAATATTGAAGCCCTTTTTGGAGCTTCTCTTAAAAGAAAGCTTGATGGTTTTGGGAAGCTCTAACGCTCCCGCATCAGAAGGAACTAGTTTAATGCAAATTCCCCAAGGTGTTTGCTAAAATGAGCTATAGAATCAAGTCTTCGAGGGCTAAACGTGCCACTCTTTAGTACACATTTGAAAGACTATTGTATTTATGCTTCCAAATTTGCGACTTAGTTTGATAGAAAAATGGAAGACAAGTGCAAAAATAAAATAACAAATAAAAAAGAGGGAGAACATCCTCATATTGCTAGTTCAAAAATCAATATTAATTTTATTTTTAAGGCTTCACATAACTATGATAACAGGAAGATTCTATAGTTTCTAAACAACAACTGTGAAACATATCATAACCATACAATAAAGTAGATCAATATCAATGCTTCACTACTCTTGAAAGGTTTGATGCACAAGATAAACTCAACATCAGCTCCAAACTTTTATAATTTCCTTCCTTTCATTTCACTTATTCATGATTATTTAATTTCGAATTCCCAATGACATGGATAGAAATTTAACTTTATATTGAGTGAGTTAAATCTCTCATACAATAAAATATATTACCTTTCTAAATAACTCCATGACAAGTAAAAAGTTTATAAAATATTAGAGTAGTTAGATCCATGGTTGACAATATCAATAGACGTATACACTAGCCTCCTCAAGAGAAGAAGCACCATCTAAAAACAAGTATTATACCAACTCAAATGCTATATGGTTCCACATAGAATTTACCCTCCAAGAATGGATGCATGAAAAATATAATAAAATATTCTTCAATATAGGAAGATGTGTTCAAGGTCCACCTAAAAGAGATCACAAAGTGTGCCCTCAAAAGTGCATGAGAGATATAAAAATAAAATATTATTCTATGAGAATGCTCCACAACCAACTTCCAAAAATAGAAAATGGTCCACAAAATGCATGCAACTAATCCACATGTGAAAATCACAAGGCAAACAACTCCATAGATGAATGTGCAAGATGGAGTCGTCAAACCCCAAAATGATTTGTGGGAAACCTTTAACAATTTTTTTAAGGAAATTAGATCTAACTATGGTTTTGACCATGCAAAAGCTCCATTTAATAAATAAATATACACCTCCAAGAATAGAAAGAAGTGTCTCAAAAATTTCTCCCTCCAAGGACATGCCAAAATATAGTAACATGACCAAGCTAATGCATGTAGTGTGCCACCTTCTCCCTTGAAGTGTGGAAATGAAGTCAATGAAGTAAGGTGCCTAAGCTATTAGCCTTAATCTAGATACATAAGATCAATTTAACGATTTAATAGTTAAATCTAGTGTTCCACGTGGACACACCCTCGAGGGGAGGGGACATGCTTCCTTGCTCCCCCACGCTCCCGGGATGGGGAAACTCCTAGGGAAACGTTTCCCGACATCCATTTTTTTGGGGAAACTCAAGGAAAATCTGGGGGACTTTTTTTCTGGTGACAAAAGCATCCCCTCGTGTCCCCACAATTTTTTTTGCTAGTAACAATTAAAAACATTAAAAATTAATTTATTTAATATACTTAAAAATATGAAAATAAAAACTAAAGGATAAATTAAAACTTTAAAACATAATCATTCATAGTTCTCATTCATTTCTCATTAACCCTACAATTTTACCTTGTCGATCGACATTTTCCTTCTAATGACGCTCAAAATTTTCCACCAACAATCTGTTGTGATTCAGATTTACCATCGACCAGGGGCCTGAGACATTTGGAGTTGCAATTTTTATTTTGTAACTTGGAGATGCCGGATTGGAGCTGCGATTTTCATTTTATGACTTTGAGCCACCAGATTGGACCCATGATTTATTATTTAGTACTTTTTAAGAATTTTACTAGTATTTCGCTACTTTCTATGTTTACTATTATTTTAGTATTCTATGGCTATTTTAGACTTCACATAATGTCATTGTCATATGGCGAATTTAATTTCGATGTGTATTGTGTAATTTCAATTGTCAAATGATTAATTTAATTTAGATGTACCTTGCATAATATTAATGCCCATTGCCAAATGATGAATTTGGATGGAACATTGCATAATGTCAAATGATGGATTCAATTAGTAATTTACTTTTAGATTTACAATTTTAGATTGATGATTGCAGAAATGTCAAATGATAATTATGATTCATAATAGTCTAATACATAATGATGATCATATTTAGATGTACATTTCATAATTATTAAGATTTACTATACATATATTTTTTCCCCGAGGAAATAGCGTAATTTTCATTAATAAGATTTAAGAAAATTACATGTTGTATACTAGCATATATGAAAAATTATTTCACTACTATCCAAAGATTAACAATCCAAGAGTCATATGCAAAAATATTTACAGACCATCCTTTTAAAAATAGTAGAAACAATGGCAAACCAGGGCCATAAGTCTAAAAACTAGATAAGCTTAAAGAAACTGGAAAACTGCAAAAAAGTAAATAAAAACATAAAGATTGATCTCATAGATCATTCCTGATGGATTCCTGCCCCTTCAATGAAGGGCTGATGGTAGATTTGGAAGAAAGCCCCATCCCTGTACTCATGAATCAACTTGTGTCCTCTAGTCAGCTGCACGATCTCTTTGGAAAGAATATTAACGACTTCATTTCTTTCATTGTATATATGAGAGCAGACAAAAAACTCAAACTGATATCTTAAAAATAAACCATCCTCCAACAGATCCGTGAGTGTGTGCAAGTGACAGAGGTAAATCCCATTGATCCAATTTATGATAAGCTGAGAGTCCCCAAAGATCTGAATTCTGTGGCAGTTTTGTTCTCTTGCGAAAAGGAGGAGGTGCCTAAGGTTGTTTAATTCTGCATAGTTATTTGTTCCTCGCCCGAGACCCACTTTGATTTTGAAAAAAACAGAGTCATTTAAATGAAAAACAGCCCCCCAACCACAGCCTTCAGGGTGCGCCGAGCCATCAAAATAAGCCCAAGGCTGATTTCTGTCTATGATCTCTGGGTTGATGATTCTGATGGAATGCTGAATCGGATCCTCAAGGATCAGATTGTAAATGGCCAGCATATGATTGCATGAGACTGCCCAGTGGATGAGATTTTCCTGAAATATTTAGTGATTTCTGATAAGCCAAATGCCCCAGCAAATGATGACAAGTATGTTTCTGATTTTCTGAGTGGCAGCACTCGTCCACCAACCATGCCAAACATCGTTTATATTCTGACTAGCCTAGTGGGTGTTAATTGAGAGGGTCAAGTTTATGTGATTCCAAATTTTAGATGAAATTGAACAATGAAGGAAAAGGTGGTCAGTATCCTTCGACTCTGCATTACATAGGAAACAATGGGAGGGGCCATGAAGCATGTGTCTTCTCAAATTTATTTCAGTGGGAATCTTGTTTGTGAGTATGCCCCACATGAAGAGGCGAGATTTGTGGGGGGACTTTAACTTCCAAAGAATGCTGCCACCACCAACAATTTTCACCTGCCGACCGAGCCTCCATGATTGATGCAAAGACAACTTTTGGGGAATATCTGCCTATGGGGGCCTTTGCCCAAATAATTTCATCTGCCTTGTCAGAAACCCAGTCATTGGCTTCCTCCAAAGCCCCCACAAACCGCAGACTTGGCAAGCAGGGCTTCCCACTGTCGCAATGTGAGCAAGCGATGTGAATCCTGCCTCCAACAATTCCTATCACATTTCTCTAGGAAGGATGTGTGCATTCCCACTTCCAGCCCAGGCATCAGAGCCAATTTTGATATGCGAACCATCACCAAATTTCCAAGCCAGGCCTTCCTTTATAATGCCAAAGGAGTGAGTAATGGCTTTCCAAATGCTTGATGCACTCGATATGTAGTGATAAGGGCTATGAATCAAGTCAACAATTGATAAGGGATAAATGTATTTGATGTAAAAAAATTCCTTTCATATGCTGTTTGTGGTTATTATTTTCCATCCCATCTTTGCCCCGAGGGCTTTTGCGAAATCCTGGGGTTCCTTCAGCCCCCACCCACCCCATTTTTTGGGCTTGGAAATCCTTTCCCATTTTACCCAAGCAAAATTTCTTCCCGCATTTTGGCCCCACTAAAGAAATCTGCAACAAATCTATTGTATTCTACGTAGAATGCCTTTAGGAATCCATGCCAGGGACATCCAGTATACTGGGATTGCCTCTAACACTGATTTTATCAGGGTGAGCCTACCGGCACGAGAGAGCCATTTCTGCTGCCAGATGTTGATGTGGTTTTAAATTTTTGCTAAAAGCCACGACCAACTAGCAATATGGTAACTGTTTGGCTTAAGCCTAAAACCCAGATACTTCATAAATGAATCCTGCTCCTGCCTGACGAAAGCAAAGTGTTGGGATGCATATCTTTGTTCATTTTGTAGACAAGAATTAAAAATGATAGTTTATTTGTCATAATTTGACTCCATACCTGTGGCTTTACAAAACATAGATAGTATGGACTTGAAGCATGAGGAATCACAGAAAGATCCATTTAAGAAAAAAGAACATCATCTAAAAATAAAATATGTGAGAGAACACTTCTGTCAGTGATTGCAACCCCTCCCAAGCTTCCATCTGATCTCACCTTTTTTAATAACCTACTTAAGCCTTCCATAATCAAAAGAAACAACAAAGGAGAGAGGGGGTAGCCTTTTCTAAGACCTCTCTCAGCATGGAAGAAAGCTGAAGCCATCCCATTAATTAGAACACTGAAAGACACATAGGTGAAGCAACACAAAATCCAGTTTATAAAATGGTGAGGGAACCCGAGGTGAGTAAGCATGAGTTGTAAATAGGACCAACTCACATGATCGAAAGCCTTGGATAGGTCAATCTTGAGGATAACATCCTTTTTGGAAAGAGTTTTAATCGAGTGGAGTGATTCCCGGGTAGTGCCTATAGCTTCATGGATTTGACGGTGACTGAGGAAGGAAAAATGTTCATTTGAGATCATCCTAGAGAGGATTGGATTGATACGAAAGGCAATGATTTTGGAAGTGATGATGTAAATAAAATTGTAGGGGGAGATAGGCCTAAAGTCATCAAAAGTTTGGGGCTTGTCCACCTTAGGGATGAGGGCAAGGAAAGTAGAATTGAAAGCCTATGACATCCTTCCCGAAATCTGACAGTCCTCAATTGCAAACAACAAGTCCTGCCCAATGAGCTCAAAAAAGATAATGTAGAATTTAATTGGCCAACCATCAGGCCCCGAGATTTTATCTTTGCTGAAACCTTTCACAGCTTCTTCCAATTCCCCCAAAGTGACAGGCTAATTTAGAGACTTCTCTTCCTCTTCCTCAACAAACCTAGGCATAACCTCCACAACCTAGAGGATTTTGGCGATATTGGTTCCCCTTGGGTTCTTATAGATGTTTGAGAAGTGCCTAACTCCCATGTCACCAAGCTGGGGGAAAGGACTGGCCTCTTTGCCACTATGGTCTTTCAGTTCCCAGATCGTATTAATAGCCCTTTTTCCCCTTGCGAACTGTTGAAAAAGTTTTGTATTCTCATCACCCGACTTCAGCCATAAAGCTCTGCTTTTTAGTCACCAAGTCTCTGATGAGCCTCATCATTGAGTAATTATATGGGCCTTAATTGGCCTTAATTCACCTCCTAGCTTAGTCAAACCAACTATTCTCACAACTTATTGCATGCTTTTGATTATATTTTGTTTATGAAATGAGTTAGAGTTGGATATTTGGCTTTGTGGTCTAATGTGCATGTAATGCAGGAATAAAGGATAAAAGCAAGGAAAAATGTAGGCATAAAGGATAAAAGCAAGGAAATATGGCAAAGACCTTGGTAAAAATAGAATGGGACAAGGGAGAGTAATTATAGGAGGTAAATCCTCCTCATTTACTACCCCTCCATTCGAATATTCCTCCACCAGCTCGGAGTGCAAACAACCATCACTTTGAAGACTAGAAGACAACCGAGCAAGTGAAAAGGACAAAAACCAATTTTTCTTGAGTTAAAGGACAAGCCTCCCTAATGGTAAGGAAGTCATTGGAGACTTCAGATGTATAAATAGAGAGGCTTAGGACCTCAGTGGGATTCAGACTTCTATTGAAAAACTCTGTTTTATTTCTGAGCTGCAAAGACTTGTGACAGTTTGCTCTATAATCCATGGTTTTTATAATAAGAATGAGTTCTGTTTAAGCCAGCTCTGAGTTAACTTTGAGGGCTGAAGCTCTTGGGTTAGGGCCCAACCCAAGCAGCCAAAGCTCCTCTTTACTGTACATGTATGCTAGCATAGAGTTCTGTTATGTTTATTTGCTTAAGTAGTTTCATGGTTTTCTGTTCATTTGCTTAAGTAGCCTTATGGTTTTCACTGTTTATTTGCTTAAGTAGTTGCACTTTCATTACAACAATATAGCGTAGATTATTCATGGTTTTCCTTTTCACTTGCTTCAGTAGCCACATTTGCTGTAGTTTACTTCCATTTATACCTTCTTTTCGTTCACAGGTTAGTTAGGAGAAAAAGATCACTATCAGGTTGTGCACAGGTGTCTCTGCCTCATCTCCTCCCTCTAGGACCATGACTTGAGGAAGAGACCCTTCAGCAACCCCAAAAACACAGGTTTCTGGTTCTCACATGAGCTATGGAGTTTATCGTTTGATGTAGTTACTCGTTCACCTCACTGTGTTTTTTTGTCGTTTTCCTTTAAAAACCTCCTTCAACACATTCTTGAATATGCATCACTTCCTCGCCGTTTGATCTGCAACAAACCTTCACAATCACCGCCTGATCCATTAGTTTTCTCAACTGCCACTTAATTTATGCGCTTTAAGTCCCCACCATCGATTTGCCTCGCCTAATCCGACGACTGTCACTTCACCTGATCACCAAATAGCTTGGTCGATCTCCACCGTTGATCAGCCCTGCCTGATCAAACGACTATCATACAATCTCGTGCGGATTAGTGCACGACTGTTATCCAACCGAGATCATGCGAGAAAAGTGGTTTTCTCATGCTACGTGTCGCTAAGTTAGGCTAATCGCATGAAATTTCAAAATACAGCTTACAGCCTGAAGGGCGCACAAGAAACTACTTACCGCCTTAGAAACCCGCTCCATCATTTCCACACATTTCTTTTCCCTGCGATGTGATCTCCACCGTGCATCTCTTGACTTCACCCGCGTGATAAGATCTCAGTCATTCATCGCTCCTGTTAGCCTCATCCATCCATCTATTGACTCCACTCGCGTGATTAGATCTCGGCCATTCATCTCCTATTAATCGCGTTCATCCATCCACTCACTTAATCCCTCCCGATACGATCTCCGCCGTTCATCTTGTTCATTAACCCCGTTCATCCATTTATTCGCTTAAGCCTTCGTGATAAGATCTCCACCGTTCATCCTATTAGTTAATCCTATTCGACCATCTATCTACGTAACCTCCTACGATTCCGATCTTCGCCGTTCATTTTCCTTTCACTCGACTGATCCAACGGTTCTTATGCGTTGTTGCTCACTCTCCCTTCACTGATTTCATCCTCCAACTGCTCTTCCGCTTGAAATCTGAGTTAGTTTAGTTCTTTCCTTACACCTTAGTCTAGTTTTGATGCTCTTTACTTGTGCAACTTATATAGCAGCATTAGATTAGTGTTAATTTAGAAATTCTTCTTAGCATTACTGTTTGGATGGTTAGTTAGATTATGGTATGGTTTAGCATTTCATGCTGTTTTCTTCAATACTGCAATAGGAGTATCTCTCCCTTAGGATAGATTTTCTCTTCTTCCATCAAAGAGTTAAGATTCTTCTGACCCTATAGAAGTCTGGCTTGGAACCCCTGGGGTCTCTTTCCAGATGAGCAGTGACAACAGACAATACCTTCACTTTTACTTGTGCATATAACACTGTCACCTCCAAGTTTGTATGAACCCCGGGTTGATAAGTAAAGCTGGTAGCCCTGGGAGTTGCAACATTCTTGTTGCAATACCTAGGCTCATTAGTCTCCTCATTCCTTCGCAGCAACCTGATATTTTATTTCTCCAGGTTTATGAGATGTTCTTTCCCTTGAAGGGAGGCGAAGCTAGAAAACCCCAACAATTCAAGATGTTTTAGCTCGATTTCAATCCTAATTAGTTCCTCGCCCTCCATTTTATGATTGGCTTTATCCTAGTTGATAGTTTTTTCCTTCAAGAGGGCTAGATTTTTTGATATGACCACTACTGGAGGGGGGCTAGAATCCTGATTATAGTGAGTCCAAAAATCCTTGACAATAACATGGAAATCCTCCTTGGTTAACCATGAAGCATTAAATTTAAAGGGGGATCCAGGTTTTAGGTTTGCATCCTCAATTTCCAGAAATACCGGTGTATGGTCCGAGCAACCCCCCGAACCAACCCATTGACAAATTTGTGCAAGGCGATTTAGTAATGGGGATTTGATTAGGAATCAGTCGAACCTTCGAGCTAGGGCATCCTCCTCTGTTCTACGATTCTTCCAGGTTGGCATGATACAAGCCGAATAAATGCTTATTAGGTCATGGGAATATAGCAAGTTTTCAAAAAACCTTGTTAAAACGTTTGACTGAGCTATGTGTCCCTATGATTCCGTGAGCCCGAGTGAGAAATTGAGGTCACCACCAATGATTAGGTTCTCACCTTACATAAAGTCTGCTTGGATCAGATTCTCCCAGAAAACCTCTCTATTCTGGCATGACCCATAGATGTTAATAATCCTCAAGGGGGTATTGAGGGTGATGGAGGTGAAATCTGCTCCCAAAAAACCCTTACCTCCCTAGGCATTTGAGATCTTGATCATTTTATTATTGAACCCAAGGGCACATCCACCCGACCTCCCTCTCACATCCAAGAAGAATAAATCCCAATCTGGCAGGAAGGATTTTAGGGATTTATTTACAAGGGGACCATCATTGAGGGTTTCTTGCAATAAGAGAAACTCCAACTTTTTCTGACAAACACAATCTTCTCAATGCCATTTTTTTATCTGGGCTAGCCAAACCTCTACAGTTAAAGGAGATGCCTTTCATGGGGTAACCTTTGTAGTGTTCCCCTTTGCTCTAAGGACCTGATCTATGGGAGACTAGATACCTGAAGGCACCTCAAGGATTTCCCTTCTGATAGCTTTTGAAAGATGAGATTGTCTAGCCCAAGGGGCCTTGGGAGGATGGGATGGGTGTGTATCCTCATCCAGTTTGAAAGCATGGAGGGAGAGGGGAATGGAGCACAAGTTATATCGATGGGAAGTTCTAGAGGCCGAATCCCTAGAGGGGTCTTGAGAAAGGTCATTTTTGACAATAGAGCAGGGGTTACTGAGGAGAGGCGTAGGGGCAGAGACCACAGGACATATAATGGGGCTCATCTTACCCGTTTTAGAAAAAATATTTGACATACAAATTGAAGATGTAGAAACAGATAACATGCAATCATTTGTAAAATGAGGATGGGGGGGAGAAGAAGAGGTAACCGATAACACATTGTTCTCCCTGGCATGCACTTTGGTGATGGGGGAATCCATGTTCTGGGCATCCGAATTAGACAACAAAGAATTAAACCCTCTCTGAACCTGCCTCAAATCGCTCTGAAGCACAGCGAGATCATCCATCCCCAGCTTTGTTTGTGTGCTTGCCGCGACAAAACATTTCGGAGGGCTCGACCTTCTCCCTATTACCAAGGGACATGATTTGTAAAGATGGCCAACCTCATGGAATCTCCGGCACCAGAAGGGAATTCCCTCATAATCCATCTCCTGCCATCTAATAATGTTGCCCATCTGAAAGCGATAACTCTCCACCAGGCTCCTCTGGTATCTATATGGACTAGAATTCTGGCCATTGCCAGACAGCCCAAGTCCAGGTATGATCTATCATGTTCAAGGTAGGTGCCCAAGTCATCACCTATACACCAAAAAATGTCTTCGGACCAGAATTGCAGTGGGAGCCCCAGCAAACGAACCCATATCGGCCCCACACCCAGGTTTTTCCTTCTCCGGGTCGAATAGAGCTGACCAGATTTAAGCAGGACGAGGATCCTTTCAAGATGCTAATAGTGCGCCAGCACCCAATCAACCTATTATGGCTCTAAAAAGATAACGACGAACCAAACCATGGACATCAAAAAAACTGCAGGAACTTTCTCTAGCACATTACCCTATACCTCCATTGTCCATATCTGTTAAACACACATGGGCAGCGAGAGAAAATATGAAAGATAAAACATGCAATACATTTTTTATTAACATGAGATATACATTTATAGTACAATATGTGACTCTTGGGTTTCAGATCCCAAGGTCTCTTGGACTGCTTTGGTCTATTCGGCTTCCACACTAACCCATTTAGGATTAGGTGTCCAACATTCCCCCCCTTAATCCGAAGGGTTATGTATGAGTCCAAGAAGAGAGCTGTAATACAAAATGTGCAAAAAATGCATGGCAGCACTAGGCTGAATGTGCTCTATGAAATGTTGGTATAAAGGGCGGTGGTTTAAGGATGACCACCAACACTGGAACGCTTAGTGTAGTTCCCGGAACTCTTCCAAAACTGGCAAGAAACTGAAGTTTTCTGCTAGAGGAAGTGATCCTATTGTTTTAAAGAGGGAAACCTTCAACCATAAAAGGGAGGTCTCACCCCGCATAAAAGGTAAAACTTCAACCTGAAAAGGGAAGTCTCAACCTGTGATGGTTTAAGGATAACCAACAACTCTGGAATGCTTAATGCAATTCCTGGAACTCTTCCAAAGCTGGCAAGAAGCTGGTGTCTTCTGCTAGAGGAAGTGTTCTCAATTGTGTTCCTGGAATTCTTCCAAAGCTGGCAAGAAGCTGAAGTCTTCTGCTAGAGGAAGTGTCCCAGATTGCCAACTGAAGGCATGTTCATGGGCATCTTTGCCTCTGGCTACAACTCTGAAACTGGTGTGGTAGGTTGTGGCTCAGGCTCGCTTGATGTGGCTTTGAAGCTTGTAGATGACCATCATTTCCCCCCCTGTCAGATACAAGGTGAGAAGATGGAGAAAACTCAACTGCAATATTGTTCAATACTCTAGAACAAGTTCTAACATGCGTTTGGAATATCTTCTTGGCTGTTGATGCCCATTGCCAAGAAGCGATCCATCCAAGATGAATCTTTGTTCTTGCAGGGTGTTTGTTGCTGAAGCATCTGTGTGAAGAATGACTGGTTTTATAACAGTGCTTACATGGATGAAGATCAAAACAGTGATCTTTCAAATGGCCAACTCGGTCACAGTGTTGGCATTTCACGATCTGTTGTTGTTGTTGCTGTGGAAGAGGGGCAGAATCTGGAACAGCTGAAGCTGAACTGTCATGAGGAGCAGGTGAACTGTCATGAATGAATCCAACACTCTGAAACTGAATGGGCTTTGAGTAGTCTGGAATATGAAAGGACAAGTCCTTGTCATATCCAAGACCAGTTCTGTGCTTGTTGTGGACAAGCTGTTCCCAAGGTCTGATGATGGGCTTGGGAAGTGCAGACTGAGTTTCTGCATCTGCATGTACAATTGCTGCTTTATTGGGTACTGGATCTGAATGAACTTGAACAATATTGACTTGCTGTTTATGGGAGTCTGCTTCATTGTTCTGAACAGAAACAGGTTCAGAATGACTCCTTCGTTTTAATTCTTCTTGCTGTAGCTGTGTTTCAAGCTGCAAAAAATCAATTTTCTCTTGTGCATATTGTAGACATGTCTGAATTTCTGAGAGAGAGCCTTTGCTGATTAGGAATGTGTCATCAACAGTAGATTGTATAAGAGTTTTCATGAACTCTAATACTTCACCGATTCTGGCCATTTTCCTTCAAGACTGCATATGTTGACCCTTACTTTCGTCTTTAAGAGTCTTGGAGTAGTTGTTTTTCTTTTCACCGATCTGTTTTTGTTTATGCTCGGGGCTCTTGAGCAATGCCTTCCACATGAAGCTTCAATTCAACGCACATTTGTTTGTTCCATTACATGGAAATTTCACTATTTTACAAATAACTCTTCTGCCCACAAATACTCTTGTTATGAACTTTTGTAATTAAAAGGTGTCTCTATCGTTAACACCCGGGGACGACCTTTGAGATTGCTGCAACAATTAATTTGTGAAATGAAGCCCTTATGACTACTTTTCTTTGGATATAAACTACTTTTCTTCGAATATAAATAAAACATAAAGAAGAGAGTCCAAAGGTGCAATAAATTTATGGTTCTTGGAATATAATAAATTCAAACTGTTCTGAGTTGCTCCTTCCAATGTATGTTTTTGACAAAAATCAGTTGGCTTTATATTCTCAGCTTCATGAAATATGTACTTTTGTCCAAAGCCAGGCCCTTAAAATTATTGGAAAAATTGCTAATATTAGAAACAATGCCCCAAGTTGAGGATTTGAAATGCCGATCTTTCTGGAAGATGAACAGAAAGATGAATACTGTGGCAAATTTTTCAAGAAACCAAAGGAGGCTCGGCACGGCGGTCACAATTCGGTTGAGTGCCCAATAATCCCAGGCAAAGAAGAGTTTATCAATCTAAAAATTTAAGGTGCCTGTGGAAGTCCGTGGAAAACCTGTGCTTGCGCAGTTGTCTGTTTCAACTGGATTTTCGCTGTGACAATCCTGTAGTTACGCAGTTTACAATCCAAATGGATGACCGGTCAGATAACAACGTTCTTCAAAGCAAGGCAGCAACGTTTATATGGAGTTTTATATGGAGCAAAGAGCGTTCAATTGACATATCAACGCCACTCTGCCAAAGCTTTTGGTATCATTGTAGAGAAAAAGAGTAGGAGATGGCTCGCTGGCAATGCGGTCAACGGGTCAATACAAAATCGTTGGATGGAGGTGAAATTCGCTGTGACAATCAGCGTTTCAAAGGCCACGAGTTACAAATCAGCTGCAGCTCCACCAACTCGAGTGGAGAATATGAATGAACAGTCGCATACAATCACTTTACGTCGTTCTACTAGGAAAAGAAAAGTTTCTGTCAATCTAGAAGATTATGATATAGATACTACAGACACAGAGGGTGCAGATTTGATGAGACGCAACAACAGCACATCTCCACGCAGAGATATCAAAACCACAGTAGCCACGCATATCAGATTCATTAACAAGATAGTAATTTAAAAACTGCGCATTGATACTTTTTCATCCACATTCTCACACATTGGAATGTTACGCTTCCACTGCGCTTATTTAAATCAGCATTCAAACTTATTTAAAACAGGAGCTCTGCGTTTTTATTTTTGTGAAACAGATTCCACTTTGTTTTGTTGCCCACGAAATCACTCATCATACCTGTACGCGTTGTGACCATCTCCAACAGAAGAAGAAGAAAATGCTGAAGCTCAAAGGTTTGGGTACTCAAATTCTGTGCGGCGCTGCTACCAGGCGCTTACAACCTCTCTGAACGCCCTTCAGTTCCAGCCACTGGTATTCCAAGGTTGTGATGGCTAGTTTTAATAATGAATTTTCTGAGACCTCCAGCTTATCTTCGAGTCTGGGCCACTATGCATGACAGTGGGAGGAGGCTAGAGTTGTGTTGGGTACTTCACCAGTAGATAGCAGGTACTTCACTATTATAAGCTGCAACGCAGTCAATAGCACAAAAAATAAGGACTAACGACACTATACCGCAACAACAATGAGTGTCCCAATGCCGATACTGAACATTACGTTGTTATAAGGGCAAAACATAACTGAACAAACTGCCGACCAAAGAAATTACCTAGGAAACAGCTCAATTAACCTTTTTTTTTTCCAATATGCAACATACCAAATACGCCTTTCATTCATACGGTTTTCAGTAAATACCATACCAAATTTTCATACACAGTTTCCAATATACACCATACGCCTTTCACTATATGGAGCTCAACACAATGTGCAGTCTTCAAAAAAGGGAGCATACGGCAAGTTTGAAAACAACACAATCACGGTTATCGGCCATCCAAACTTGTTTAATCACATAATGCAGCGATGTTAGCGTATCTCAAATTAGTCAATGCATCATTCAGTGCATCAACATGCATAGTTCACACAGACCAATGTTCATTTGGAAAGTCGAACCAATTTTAAGGCGGAGACAGTCCAATGCTCAACTGAATGCACAATATTCCCTTTCTTTTAAATCAATGGAATAGAATGTCAACCATATGATGCTCGGTCATTTGCATTCACTATGTTCCCACAGAGGATGGCTCGAATATATAACATTCAACGCAGAATGGAGGCACCAGACTTGGGCTCGCATCTGACCAAAACGACCTTTGTTGTCGATGCCACTCATCATGAGATATCTCAGCAAGAGATATATTAATTGAACAATGAAAGATACACACTCATCGTTGCGTCAGAAATTGAAAAAGGAATAGCACAGGTCGACAATTCAAACCGGATTTCATCGTGACAGGGGTTTCGTCTAGCATTTATTTAACATTGCTTTCAATGTTTCATTCAACTACTACATCGCGCAGATATATCACGTGCATGCAGTATTCAATGTTGCCTTCCAGCGAAATTATCAAACGCAGAGAATAAGTGGAGAATCACAGGTGAATAATAGACAGAGAGGAGCGTTTTGTATGCAGAGAGCAGCGTTTTGTATGCAGGTGGAGCAGCGACAGGAGAAGCATTCAGGCCAGTGGAAGCGTCAGAGCAGGAGAATAATGATGCGTTCAGGCCAGTGGAAGCGTCAGACTAGCGCTCAAGCGTTTCAATGTCAGGTCAGAATGACAGCGCAGAAGAGCAGGGTGCAGGTTTTACAAATGGTATATGGCAAATAGACAAACATTCATGGACAGATGCGTTATATGGCAGAGGGCCAGGACTGCTCACAACAGAGGAATGACAGCGTTGATAGAGGTAACATCCTCTATTCTAAGAAATGCTCAGAAAAGTATAATCAATAGGAGAGCATTGGTTTACAAAGGCCACAGAAACAGGTGGCTCACACTAATTATGCAGGGCAGGAATACGCCTGCTCTGATACCATGTTAAACACACATGGGCAGCGAGAGAAAATATGAAAGATAAAACATGCAATACATTTTTTATTAACATGAGATATACATTTATAGTACAATATGTGACTCTTGGGTTTCAGATCCCAAGGTCTCTTGGACTGCTTTGGTCTATTCGGCTTGCACACTAACCCATTTAGGATTAGGTGTCCAACAATATCTTCAAATGCCTCGACGAGTAGTTCCTACCTCGGACCCTGCCCACTAGCACTGTGCTTTCTGTCAAAGCCACTTTGTCCATGCCTACGCCTTCCCTGAACACAAGCAATCAACCCATCTCTTTTGATTTGGATAGCTTTGATTTCTTGCCAGCCTTATCCTTTGAGCCAAAGCTTGAAACTTGTTGATGTTCGGTCCCTAGAGGGTTATCATCCAAGTTTGAGGCACGTGCCTTGTCCACCTCAGTGTCCTTGTTCGTTATGTTGTCGAATAAACCAAAGGGAAGAGTGTTGCTCCCTAGTGGTATGCTCATAAAACCTCCCGTGAAGAGTTTCGACCTACTAATGGGAAGGTTTGCTACCACTTGAAGGTCCACAGGATCATTTGAGTCAAGTCTGAGACCCTAGTCCTACTACCGGAAAATCCTCGTTGGTCGGAAAAACCTCACCATGGTGGTTTTTCTCATTCCACGTTAACAACTCTGATGGTGACAGTATTGAAAGAAAGGGTGATATTGTGCCTTCTACAAGGTTTATAAACCCCTTAGAAACCACCATGACCGGTTGAGCGAGGCCCATGCCCTGCAAAGACTCCTCGATATCAGCCAAAGTCGACACTAAATCACTTACCTGGTCTTCCGGTGGAGTGGGTGATGTCGGTCTAAGCCCAATTCGTGACTCCACCTAGATGTCCGAAGGTGTAAGACTGTCCAAGGAGTAATCGACTAGTTCCTCCTCAAAATCCTCCTCCATTCATGCAAAACACAACTTAACTGAGGTAAAAAGACAACTTTGTCTTGGGAAACAGCGAGATACCCGGGTCAAACCCCGTAAAAAACTACCTTGGAACCCTTCACACAACTCCCGTTTCCCTGCCGAGACCGCCACAGGCAGCTCGAGAACACCAGCTAGCAAGGGAGCCACATTAGAAAATGTTATGGTAAGTGGTAAAAAAAAATGGCTTGAGCAAGATTAAAATCTCTGACCGGTGCAGGCGTAAAACCTCAAAACCTATAACTGTCGGCATCTTAATAAACCGAATAAACAAGTCTTTCCTCGCTGACCCAAATGTTACCAAGTACGCACAGAGGCACTGGTCCCATACCCCATGGTAGTCCTTAAACAGAACTCGGGTAGATGAAAAACTCCAGGTGAAACCCTAGGTCCCAAGTCGAATCCCATTGTTGTCATTTTTTTTTAAATCACAGAGCTCCTAGCCCTTCACCCTATTCATTTGCTAACTTAGTTATTAACATATTGTTAGGATTTTATTTTTTATTTTTATATATTAATTTGTTTTAATAAGTTTATAAGTTTTATGACACTAACGTCCCCCCGTTTCCCTGAAATTTCCCTAAATTTTGGGGTTGCTTATATACGTCCCCCTTGTGCGTATCTCCTGTCCCGCGTTTCCCCATCCTGGAAACTCAGTGGAACATTGGTTAAATCAAATTCAACATGTGAGCACAAAGGTTAATGTCAAAATAAAAACCATAGTCCCCCTCCAATTAGCCACTAATTAATTAAATCACCATGAACATGTTGGCCAATAAGGGGTACACTTTACTAAAGTTTTGTAACATTTAAATCAAAGTTGTTTGATTTACATGGTACAAAACTACATCATGATACCAACAAAACATAAAATCCAACTTAAAGTGCAACGCCACCAAGGGGATTTTCACATCAAAGCTCACCATCTTTTCTTGGGAAAATGTTAAATCACCATCAAATCATAATATCAATGAGGGTACTAACATAGGAAATAAAATATCAATGAAACACATTCCACCCTAGGTGATGTACAAAAAATGTTATAACATAAAGTTAGGTCACCTTGGAAAATACCACAAAGTCAACATGAATCATCCCACTACAATATCACCATAAAAGAAAGAGACATAACAAAAAAAGCTAACCCTTCTAACCATAAAGAACATTCCCATCACACATCCAACACATGAGGCTCATGTAGAACATCCCCACCTACTAGCAACTTCATCATATCATAGTATTATGCAAAAGTCACTAGGAAATTACAACAATCATGAAGCATACATCTTGTAACACCACCATTATCAATTCCCTTAGATGGATAGAACCATCATTCATATCTAAGATAAGAAAACATACCCAACCACCATAACGAGATAGTATGCTCCAAATCCATAAAAAAATGGAACCAAGGGATGATCAACAAGGAAAGAAAATGTGAGGAGACCACCAAGCAACAAACACAATCATCCAACCAAGAAATGAAACTCCTTCAGTGAAATACATGTTGATGTTTTGGGTAGTATCAGGAGTACGTGTAGGGAAAGTGGGTTAAGTGATGGGGCTTTTCACCCATAGACCCATGGTATTCTTATGACCCATGGAACCCATGGTATTCTGATGTCCCATGGTATTCTAATGACCCATGGTTTTACCCATGGTATTCTGATGACCCATGGTGTTGCACCCTTTGGAAAAGTATAAGTACAAGGGTGAGTGATTCATTCATGTTGTTTTGTGGCTTGACAAGACAACATCTTGTGCAAGAGAAGGTCAAGTCCTCAGGCCCCTTGAGGGTCGAGAGGGATGATGGAATGTGTTCAACAAGAGAATAATTCTCTCAAGGGGAGAAGGGCGAGTAGGCATCAAATATTTGAAGGCCTAGAGGGCTTGTTGATGCAGGAGAATTCTTCAAAACTTATAAGACCCATGAGTCTTAGTTCACATTTACTAAAGGGAGTGGGTTCCCTTAATCATTTTATTTATTTTCCTAAGTTTAGTTGAGTTGAGGGGATTTTAATTGTAAATTTTTTTATGGAGAATATGTCGTGAATGTAGAGATCTTAGAGACAGTTGAGTAATCCTAGAAAGAGTGAGGATTTGAGGGATTTAAATGATTAATTTGGGATTCTGTTTGAGAAAAGAGTGGAGTTGGAGAGATACTTTGGGAGAGAGTGTTGGATCTGAACTAAATTGTTTCATGAATCCATTTTTGTATAAATTGTGATCTTTTGAATAATTAGAGGTTAGCCAGATGTTAGTTAGAGGCTAGCTAGGCATTAGAGAGCTAGAGGATAGTAAGTGCAAAAGTAAGGAGTTAGGAAGAGCAGTAGATGGATTTTATGAAAAAGAACTAAAACAGTCGAATGTGACTGTTTTCCTTGTAAATACTTTATAAAAATACCAAAACAGTGTGGATTTGTATATATCATGTGTGGGAATTTGTGTCTGTATGTGTCTTAATAGCCTTACGGTGCATTGACTTTGAATCTGAGAAATACTGTGGAATTTTTGTGTTGAATAGCATGAATGACTGACGAAATTTCTTTTAGGGGATTAGTATTTAATTGTCTAATAAAACCTGTGTATAGGCATGTAGAGATCGAGATTTCCCTTTTAAATGGATGAAGCGATTAGCCAGAAGCAAGCGCAATTGGTTTTCACAGTAGACAGAGGAAGATCGAGAACTATCTTCTATAGTGGAGGACACACGTCTTTTCTCAACTTCCTAAAGGATTGTAAAGAGATAGTGAAGGGCGAAAGAACAGTGGAGATTAAGTCGCATCCTTGAAAATGGAGGATGGACGGCTCAGATTAAAGCGCAGATCACATGTTAAATCATTCAACATTTCACAAGTCAGCAATCAGCGATGTTTATGGTAAGTGGTATCTCGTGTGGGTAAGAAAGTGGTAACCAGTATTTCTAAATTTCACGCGATTAGCCTAAGTGAGTGACACACAACACACGATGGAAAATGAAAACCACTTTTCTCGCGTGCCCTCAACCAAATATCGATCATGCTAGAATCTACGTGAGATTGCGCAATAGCCATTCGATTGGACAGGTCACATCGACCATGGAGATCATTCGGGCTACTTGGCGAGTGGATGATGCGATAGTCGTTGGATCAGCACTAAATCAACGATGGAGATCGTGGCGCCGGAATAAAGAGGGGGACACGTGTTGGCTCAACGCTTAATTTATGGTATAAATTTCTATTATGGGTATTCACATCAGAAGGTCCCACAAGCCACATAGAAAAGGGTTGCGGAATATTTCGTTTAATAAAATTAATTTAGAGGAAAAGTCTTTGCTTATAGAATTAATTGATGAGAATTGAGAGCAAGGTTGAAGAGGGGTTTTTTTAACCCATAGTAATATATTAATGATTAATCACCTAGAATCAGAGGATTAACCCGAGTTATATAGTGGGGTTTAGTGTTAACCTTAAATGATTTTTGGGTTAAAGTACTAGCTCTGCATCATTTTGGTATTAGAGCAGAGACTAATGCTCTATGGAGATTGGTTGAAAGATTGAATTTTATTCCCAGCAGGTATATAATTTGCATTATAATGGATCTGATATAGAGGGAGAATAGGACACAATGATTCATGCATAGAGAAAACCTGAGATGTTGTAGACAATGAGGACTTCAACATTTAATCAAAGACAGATTGTGGAAAAGATTTGAGAAAGACAGAATTAGGTAGAGGTTGTGTAGGTTTTAAAATTTCAATGATATATATGAGAATGCAAAGTAACAATAGATGTTCCAACATGTAGCTGTGACAAAGAAGCGAATGAATAAATTGCAGAAAATGAAGTGAATATGGATGTACTCAGCAAGAAAAGAAATTCAGTTGAAAGAAGGATTGAAGTGCAGACAGTGAAAAGTAAAGCAACATGTGTATTTCCAAGCCAGTGAAAGGTTAAAGAGATAGATAATCAGGTATGAGTTGTATTTTGATGTTGGTTCATTTGAATTGTTTTTATAGGGAAAGAGAATGATAGCAACAACACATAGTAGCAGACTGTGTAAAGAAAGAGAGGAGTTGTGTTAGTGGTAGCGAACCTAAATATTCCAGTTGAAAGTTGGACAGGGAGGACAATTAAACTATTCTAAAGAGAAGGTGAGTTGAGGATATAAGGCTAAAGAGAGAAGAAGAGAGTGTTCAAAAGGTTCCAGATTTAGAGAAACAATGTTTACCAAAAGACCAAGTCCAGAGAGGGGATTGGTGAGGTAAATGACAGCAGGGAGGACTTGTTGTTGCAAGAGGCTTAGTGCAGCTCATAGTGAGTGAGGAACTCATAAAGTGAGATGAGAAAATGACTACTAATAGTCATAGTAGGGGTTCAAAGAGAAGCCACAACAGAAGAAAGAAAGGTGCCAAGGCAAATGGCATATGGAAGAAGTTGACTGATGAAGAATATGAGAGGGAGAAGGCTGAGATAATAGTCCATATTGAAGTACTGATGGAACAATTACAGAGGAATGAGAAAGACCAAAGGTATGGTTGGACTATGAAAAGAAAGAAAATAAAATGGAAGTTGTTGTAGAGACAGATAAAAAGGAGAACGTACATCAGATTAAGTGAGGAACTCAGAGCAGCTGAGTTAGAGGTGAAAGATAGCTATTGTAGACCCAAGCAATAGGTTTACCTTGTTGATGAAGGTATCGTTGATGATTTTTCTGAACTTTTGGACAAGTTCGAATCAGCAAAGAGATGTAATGATTGAGGCATCAAAGAAAGAGGAGCCTAGTGTTTTTGAAATTGATGATTTGTGTATGTATGCAGGTAGTGAACAACCTTTAGAAGATATGTTTATGCAGGTTGCTGAAGAAATGAAGCTATTAGAAGAGATGGTCGTAATAGAACAAATTTTAATTGAACATGTGTTCAAAGACACTGAAGATGGACAACTGTTGAAGACTAACATGGAAGTTGAAGATGATGAGTCCAATAAGACTTGGAAAAATGATGGCAGACAGTCTAAAGACAAAAGAAAATTGCAGATTGCAAAAGGAGAAGTAGAAAAGAGGTATGAATATAACCTTATGATAGGAGCAAGCAAGAGTGTATGTGCAGTACAAACAATTGAGGTAATGGAATTATCTCTTCAATTTTTATTCAAAAATTATGAACCTGTATTGGTAGTTAATGGGAAATAAATTGTCTTGGGAGGATATAATGAAGCATTAATGGAAAGGACTCTTATTAAATATTGCACTATGGAAGATGACAAAGTAGAAATTTATAAGGAGAATTCAGTCCAAGGAGGTACAGTTAATCCATTAAAGGCTGTGAAGAAGAGAGGAAAGGAGGACAACCAAGAACTTAAGAATAGGTTGGCAGAGGTTAGTGCACAATAGAAATTTGAAGACAATGTTATTTGTACAAATTTCAAAAAGAGTAAGGGTGAATGTAATCAACAACTTGGAAAGAGACATGCAATCTCAGAGGATGAAGGCAAGGATTCTTTCATGAACTATGCATTTGCAGTAAGCAGCAAAGGAGTTCAGTGGAATGTGATATTCATGGTGTTGACACTAATTTTTACTGTTGTAAAAGGGGATTTACAGTGGAATGGAAATTTTTTGTATATGGTGATTTTGCTTCCTGTATAGGAACAAAGAGAACTTTAGGTTCTAAAATCAGAGATTGGTAGATTTTGATTGAAAAGAAAGAGGAATGGAAAATGCAACTTAGTGGCTTACAGATTTGTAAGGAAGAAACACGAATAATGAAAAGGAGTGTGAAAGGAAGGAAGGCCAAAGAGAAGAGAAGAGAACAAAATTTAGAAATTAGACAACATTCAGGGCAAAGTAAAAACAAAGAAGACTATTTCAAAATAAGACAATATGGAGGAGGATATGACAAGTTTGACATGTCATATGTGCATCAGGAGGATGACAAATTAGAGAAATTATGGAGTAGAATTAATGGAACATATAATATATTTTTTGATTTTGAATTATTAATTGTTGAATTTGGTTTTTAGGATGAAGGAAAAACTGCTCTTGGAGACATGTTTGCACAAGTAAACATAAAGAAGTATGTAAGTTCTGGAAATGCAAAAAGTCAGTTTTCCTTATGGAAACAAGAAGATGAGAATAAGCAACTAGTTGGCTCAAAAGCTTGGAATAGAGGAAGGAGAGTTGGCATAGCTCTTAAACAGGTCATTGCAGAAGAGAAAGAAGATTGCAAAAGATGTGAAATTACAGTCCATCAACAAATGTTGTTTTTGATACAAAGAACATTTGAATGTGAAGAGTCTATCTTGAGTTTGCAATTGGAAAATGGGATGAACAGTTCAGTTAAATTTAATAGGAATATGGAGGAAATGGAACAAGGTTCAATAACTAAAATATTTACAACTGATGGACAGTATGTGGTTGAAAGGTTATATGTTTTTGTATCAAATAAGAAACAATTTTCTGTTGAGATTGAGAGGATTCTACTCAAGATTTTGGATAGGTGGACGATGAAAACTACAAAGGTGATGAGTATGAGGAATTGTCAAAGTCAGCAGGTCAAGGAAAGATGGAAGGATATATAGGACAACCTAAAGAAAATGGTTTATAAATAGAAGAGGATGCTTGTGATTGGGACAGAAATCAAAACAGACAGTCAGGTACAAGACAGTGGAAAATACATAAAGCTGGAGCTCAATTCCATTGAGATGATGACAAGACAACAACAAAAAAAGGAACATAAATTTATATTGTTTGAGGAGTTTTTTATGCAGGATATCAGCACCAAAACATTATGCAAAGGAGATGCTTATGAAAGAAGAGCAAAAGGAAATCCACAACACAGAGTTTGGCATCCAGGAGAAGAGAGAAGGCAGTAAATGCACCTGCAATTGAAAGAGGTCAGACATCCAATTGGAAGATGAACTCTGATGAAGTTTACAATAGAGGAAGTGGGAAGACTCATGAACAAGAGTCAATGAATTATTTCAACCTGGGGAGTCTGATGCAGGAGCATTCTTCAAAAATTATAAGACCCATGAGTCTTAGTTCACATTTACTAAAGGAGTGGGTTCCCTTCATCATTTTATTTATTTTCCTAAGTTTAGTTGAGTTGAGGGGATTTTAATTGTAAATTTGTTTACGGAGAATATGTCGTGAATGTAGAGATCTTAGAGATAGTTGAGTAATCCTAGGAAGAGTGAGGATTTGAGGGATTTAAATGATTAATTTGGGATTTTGTTTGAGAAAAGAGTGGAGCTGGAGAGATACTTTGGGAGAGAGTGAGAGATTGTTGGATTTGAACTAAATTGGTTCACGAATCCATTTTTGTATAAATTATGATCTTTCGAATAATTTGAGAGGTTAGCCAGAGGTTAGCTAGAGTCTAGCTAGGGGTTAGAGATCTAGAGGATAGTAAGAGCAAGGGTGAGGAGTTAGGAAGAGCAGTAGATAGATTTTATGGAAAAGAACTGAAACAGTAAAATGTGATTGTTTTCCTTGTAAATATTTTATAAAAATACCAAAACAGTGTGGATTTGTATATATCATGTGTGGGAATTTGTGTTTGTATGTGTCTTAATAGCCTTATGGTGCATTGATTGTGAATCTGAGAAATACTGTGGAATTTTTGTGTTGAATAGCATGAATGATTGACGACATTTCCTGTACGGGGTTAGTATTTAATTGTCTAATAAAACCTGTGTATAGGCATGTAGAGATCGAGATTTCCCTTTTAAATGGATGAAGGGATTAGCCAGAAGTGAGCACAATTGGTTTTCACAGTAGACAGAGGAAGATTGAGAACTATCTTCTATAGTGGAGGACGCAGGATTTTTCTCAACTTCCTAAAGGATTGTAAAGAGACAGTGAAGGGCGAAAGAACAGTGGAGATTAAGTCATATCATTGAAAATGGAGGATGGACGGCTCATATTAAAGCACAGATCGCATGTTAAATCGATCAACACTTCACAAGTCAACAGTCGATGATGTTTGTGGTAAGTGGTATCTTGAATGGGTAAGAATTAGTGGTAACCGATATTTGTAAATTTCACACGATTAGCCTAAGAGAGTGACATGTAGCACACGATGGAAAAGGAAAACCACTTTTCTCACATGCTCTTGACCAAATATTGATCGTGCTAGAATCTACCGAAGATTGAGCGATAACCGTTCGATTGGATGGTTCACATCGACGGTGGAGATTGTCTGGGCTACTTGGCGAGCGGACGTTGTGATAGTCGTTGGATTAACACTAAACCTACGGTGGAGATCATGGTGTCGGAATAAAGAGGGGGACACGTGTTGGCTCAGCGCTTAATTTATGGTATGAAGTTCTATTATGGGTATTCATGCCGGAAGGTCCCACAAGCCACATAGAAAAGGTTTGCGGAATATTTCGTTTAATAAAATTAATTTAGAGGAAAAGTCTTCACTTATAGAAATAATTGATGAGAATTGTTAGTAAGGTTGAAGAGGGTTTTTTTTAACCCATAGTAATATATTAATGATTAATCACCTAGAATCAGAGCATTAACCTGGGTTATACAATGGAGTTTAGTGTTAACCTTACATGATTTTTGGGTTAAAGTACTAGCTCTGCATCACTTGTGGAATGTGGTTGTGATATTCCCAGTTAGAAATATTGCTAAGGGAAATATCAACCTTTCCCAATTTCGTCTTATTTCATGTTTGCACTTAGGAGATGTGGGTTTAGAGGTCTCACATGAATTTTGGTATTAAGTTGGGGCCCAAACATTAGGAATGGAAATATTGTATCTCTAATGGAGCTTGGGGGGCACCCCATGGAGAATTACAGCCCACATGCGGAAGACACTCTCATTGAAGTGAAGTTGGTGGGGAAAGTCGAGTTGGGTCCATATGGGAATCTTAATGGCTCTTTGATAAATAGAGCAAGAGGCACTACTTTTGGCCATTAATTCATCTATTCAGAAATTGTGTCTTTGACATAGCACACTTGAGCTAAAGCCAAGTCTGTAGTGTTGTTTAGCACACGAGTGTCTCCAAGCAGAGATGTCAACCCTTGCTTTAGTGGAATTCGAGTTCCAACCCAAGGAGGGAGTCCTACCTATACCAATTTATACCAGAGCAGGAAGTGCGAGTTTATGGAGAGAATTGGCAGCAACAATATAGGGATTGCGGAGCTCCTGGAGGAGGCACGCTTGGTGATGAGCACCAATATTGCAGCAAGAATGCTGCAACTCCTGGGTTACCAAATTTACTTCATCAACCCAGGGTTCATACAAACTTGGAGGTGACAGGGCTGTATACACAAATAGATGTAATGGGTCCACTCTTTGTCACTACTGAGTTGGGGCGATAGACCACTAGGGTTTCTCAAACTAGCCTTCTATTGATTTAGAAGAAGTTTGATTACCAATTGAAAAAGGAGAATTTTACCCTAATTGAGAGGATTGAAATGCTACCTATTGCAATAATGAAAGACTAAAATAGATGCCTAAAACACACAACCCATCTAGATATTTGTTAAGATACATTGCTTCAAAAGAATTCTAATTTAACACAAGTGAAACCCTAGCTAACCTAAGCATGAAATCTGATCTAAACAAGCACTTAACGTATGTGCACATGAATAAGCATAACAACCTTTTTCTTCTTGTCTTTTTGTGAAAACATGAATGCTAATCCTACTTGGTTGCATGGCAGGTGGGATAGATGTGGAGGGAGATGAGTGTGATGGGTCAAATGGTTTGGGAGGCAAGCATGGGTCTTCTCCTATATTTCGTGATGCATTTTTCACAAATCAGGCTCAAAACATGCCATTATAGGTCTTCCTACAGGATATCTACATGATGTCCTAGTCCACCTACCAGATCCCTCGTTTTCCTACAGGAATAGGCCGAAAGCATAAGGAGTGATTTGGACAGTGGTATGGAGCTTAGGGAAGGTGAGTGATGGAAGGAATAAGGCAAGGAAGTGGTTGGAACTCACTCAAAACTCAAATTGAAGCTTTACGATGGTTGGATTTGCTCAACAAGCATGGCAAGTTGTCCTTGTGAAATGATAACTCGAATTGCGAACTTAGTGGCCTTTGATGATCATGGGTGGGTATGGTTTGGCTGAGGCTGATGATATGATGTATTCTTGCAATATTGAAACTCCTGCAACATACACATCATTGTTGGCATTTATCCATAAATCATTTCAAAACAAGAAGGGTTTACAACAATACAATGAAACAAAATTTGCATAATTTATTTGCTAAGTTCATGCATGGAAATGCTTGAAACCTATTATGAAAGCAACATGAAATCTAATACAAAAATTAATATATCATAAATGACAACTACAACCTGTTGGGTCCCTATAATACTAGTGATTACCCCATTACTATTGTAGTTGTACCCCTTATTAATATTTTTGTGCCCCTATTGTCCCCATATTGTTATTACTGTGCCCCATAGAATCCCTCTATTGTTATTTTTGTGGCTTTATATTATTATTGTTAGGTCGGCTGGGTTATATTGTGACTCCTTAGACTCCTATATATAGAAAGGAGGTTTTGTCATTTGAATCATCCAAGAATTGTTCATTTATGTAATGTAAAGGAGGTTGCCCCCTCGAAGAGGTTGAATTTTAAGGTGTTGATCTATCTTTTCTATCTTTTTATTGAGCTGGTTTCATAACATTTGGTATCAGAGCTTTGGATTCTAGGGTTTCGCTGCTCCAAACAG
The DNA here is from genome assembly GCA_031772625.1 of Pinus tabuliformis. NCBI lineage: Eukaryota > Viridiplantae > Streptophyta > Pinopsida > Pinales > Pinaceae > Pinus > Pinus tabuliformis. The sequence continues at coordinate 623,381,368 of CM062814.1, read as the reverse complement.
GTCATCATGGAATTTTCGCTATAACTTTTTTTTTTCTGCGACGTTTTAGAAGCTAAAAAAAAACCCATTTGAGAAGAGATCGCGCTGAAGCTCGGGTCCAAATTTCAGATATTTTGCACTATATTTGCGGAGATATGATCTGAGGAAGTTGGTCTTTTTGCAAACTCCTGAATTACATTCCAAACAGGTGACCTGGGGAAAATCATCATAACTTTCTCTCTAAGCATCGAATTGAAATTTTGTAAGAAGGTACAGAAAGAGGATAGACTGTAGTTTCTTGTATATATTTTTCAAAGCCAAAGGTCAAAATAGGGACACGTGGCATGTCGTACAAGGTCGCTCTACTGAATTAGTCTATAATCAGATCACTGTGGGAGATTTGGCATAACTCTTCATTGGAGAATCCAATTGGGGTCAGATTGGTGGCATTGGAAAGAGGACATAGAGGGCTACCACAGGTCGCAATTTCAGAATTGGATGATCTGAAATTACAGAGATACATTAGAGGCAATATCGAGCTCCTACAAAGTGAAAAAAGGTGTGTAGATTTTTTAAATTTTTGCTTAAGCTTGGTTTGAAAAATTATTTTGAAGGAATTCAAAGGGCATAGTAGAGCATTAGTATCGGTAACTGATGCCCCGAGGAAAGAAAATGCAAACACCTATTAAGCAATCTGAAAGCTCTAGCATGACTCATGAAGAAGAGGAAGAAATGCTACATGATATATCAAAATTACAAGACCAAGTGCAACAAATTTCACTCTCACAAAAGCTAACAGAAGCTAAGATAAATGGAGTGGAATCTAAGATAAAGGGTGTGGAAGCCAAGATTGACGATTTGAAGATAGATTTGAAGGCAGATTTGACAAATTTTCTACAAGAAATACTTACTAATGGTGAAAGGGGAGGAAAGGAAACTCATGATGCAAACAAAGGAAATGTTAATCATGATTTCATAGACTCTAATGTTGGATCGAAGACGCACCATATTCCAAAAATCGATATGAGGAAGTTTGATGGCAAGGATCCCGCAACATGGATATTACAAATGGAGCAATTTTTCGATCTCAATAATGTGAAAAACACACAAAAGGTAAGTATTGCAACTCTATATTTGGAACCAAATCAGTTTGTATGGTATCAATGGCTTTGCTCTCGTAAACAATTTATCACTTGGGAAATTTTTACGGAAGAATTGATAGCACATTATGAGGATACAAAAAGCAACACTTTTTTTAGCCAATTGATAAGTCTCAAACAAAAGGGTTCAATAATGGAGCACATTGAGGAGTTCCAAAAATTGAACATAAGGGTAAAAAATATTCCAGAGGAGCATAGGATTGATGTGTTCATAGGGTCTTTAAAGGATAATATCCAACACGATGTTCGCCTTTGGGAACCTGATTCATTAGAGAAGGCATTTAGGTTAGCAAGAAAAATGGAAAGCAAAATTATGGCAACCAGGAAGCATACCACTCACAACTATAAAGATGGAAGTGTTGTTGCCGCTAGTCTTCCACAACCTATAAGGTTGACACCACAACAATTGGAAGAAAAAAGAGAAAAAGGGCTTTGTTACAGTTGTGATAGAAAATACACTAAAGGTCATAAGCGTTCTGAGAAGAAATTATTCTACATAGATTGTGAAGAGGAAGAAGAAAAGGAGCAAGAAAGGTCAAAATAAGAGGATATACTCCAGGAACAAAGCCTAGATGAAGAACAAATGAATCCGACCATATCTTGTAATGCATTGGCGCGAATTACCACTCCTCAAACCATCAATATAGAAGGACAAATCAAGAAGAAAAAGGTAATAGTGTTGATTGATTCAGGAAGTACCCACAAATTTATTCATTGTAAGGTAGCAAAAGAATTGAATTGCTTCTTATATCCAGCACCAGAGTGTCAAGTGATGGTTGCAAATGGAGGAACAATAATTTTCTCTGGAAAGTGCCATAATATCAAGCTGTCCATGGGAGAATATGTATTGACTAGCCCAATGCTTTCCATTCCAATGGGAGGTGCTGATGTTGTATTAGGAGTCCAATGACTACAATCCTTGGGTACAATAGCTTTTAATTTTCAAGAACTTTTCATGAAATTTTCTGTGGAAGGAAAGGAAGTTGAATTAAGGGGTATTGCAGGGAAACCGAGAAAAATAATCAGCTCTAACGGTATGACAAAGCTTCTAAAAAAGGAACAAAAAGGTGTAATTGCACAATTATGTTCGCTAGATGTTTCCACATTGGAATTATCTATTTCTCCAGATCTCCAAAAAGTCTTGGACAATCATTCCAAGGTATTTGAGACTCCCAAAGGTCTCCCACCTATTCGTGATCATGATCATGCTATTCATCTGATTCCAGGAAGTGTTCCTCCAAACATCAGACCGTACGGATATCCCTATGCCCAAAAGAGTGAAATTGAACATATGGTTGCAGAAATGCTAGAGGCTGGTATAATTCAACCGAGTCAAAGTTCTTTCTTTGCTCTAGTAGTATTGGTGCACAAGAAGGATGGATCATGGCGCATGTGTCCGGATTATAGGGAGCTCAACAAGCTCACTATTAAAGATAAGTTTCCCATTCATGTCATTGATGAATTACTGGATGAATTGCATGGATCAATTTACTTCACCAAGTTGGATCTTCGTTCAGGATATCATCAAATCAGAATGAAGACTGAAGATATTCTAAAAACAACATTTAGAACTCATGAGGGTCATTATGAATTTTTGGTCATGCCTTTTGGCCTTACCAATGCACCCTCAACATTTCAAGGTTTGATGAATTCAATTTTCAAACCATTCCTTAGAAAATTTGTGTTAGTAATTTTTGATGATATACTAATCTACAGCAAGTCTTGGAAGGATCATGTTGAACATGTTGATAGGGTGCTACAACTATTAGAGGAGAAACAATTATATGCAAAAAGATCCAAATGTTTCTTTGGAGTATAAGAGGTGGAATATCTGGGTCATATTGTATCTCATGAAGGATTTAAGGTAGACCCTAGCAAAATTAAAGCCATTAAGGAATGGAAAATCCCCACATCCATAAAGCATCTGCGACAATTGTTGGTACCATTCCATTACCATCTTTTCTTCTAGAAACACCATCACTTGTCTACCTTTTTCCTCCATAGACCCCTTATATTCCTTGAAATTGATTAATTTATAACATTATAGTTGTTAGTTTGCAGTAAAGTTAATTTATGAATTTTTATGTTAGAAATTAGGAATTTTCAATAAAAAGATTATAGGCAGTCATAACATCCTGTAAATGGTTTATAATCTGACACGTGGCATGACAGGAAAGCCAAAGCAATGGATAGGAACGAAACCTGGAATGTACAAGCATGGTGAAAAATCGATTCTACAACAAATCAAAAGCTCCTGGTTATGCGGTCCACGCTGGTCAAACCCCAGCTGTTTGGTTACAAAGGCAGTAAAAGCCATGGTTTCCCAAACCGGTTTCGTTTTGTTTTCTTTTTGGAAGTCGGTTTAGATTAGAAATGACCAAAAATCATTCCTTTGTAAAAGCAGAAAAAACTGCTTAATGAATGTGCATTCGATTCAGATAGGGACAGGCAGAAAAAGACTGCATATTATTTTGTTTTCAAGAACAGTTACAATTACGATTATTATCTCTGTACATCGTTTGAGAACATAACTTTTTTATGTGATTGCAATCTACAGCACTTGAATATAGTCACGGTTTTACTCCAGCAGTGTTTATGCGTTAATACTTTCGTTGCTTGAGTTTACTTCAGTGTACCATTGAAACGTGGACGGGCCCTGTGTGGATTGGTATACTGTTAATTTTGTCTCCTTAGTAGTTTTTGAATTTGAATAGAACACATAGTGTTTAGTGTTATTTCCACGTTTATGATTTTGTCGATTTGATTAGAAATTCTCACAAATGGTATTTATGGTGATAGCTTTAAGATTTCATCGTTAAGATCATTGAACCATATATTGTAAGAGATTTGATCCATCGTTATATTTTGAAGCATCTCCATAGACTCTGTTTTTCATGCATTTAAACTTTAGTGTGCTTTTGATTTTTCATGAATGCTCAAGTGTGAACTAGACAGAGCTTTTGTGCATAGCATCCTTGCAAGGGGATTAAAATCTCAGTCTAGCAATACGCTGTATCCTTAGGACAGTTAGATAAGTTAGGTGATCTGAGTGTTAAGGTGAGAGGAAACATATCTTAACCTTTTGTAAAGAAGTATTGTAACCTATCACAATAAACACTTAGTTAGGAATCCTTTATGTCTATAGACTGTAGACGCATGCCTCGAAGTTTACTGACCCTGGTTGATAATAAATCTAGTCTAATCTAGCACCCTAGATTGGCCACTATATTTTGGCGCCATTGCCGGGGAGGCGTAGTTAGAGGGTTTCAAAAAAAAATCAAAATAAAAAAAATTTAAATAAACAAAAACAAGTAAAAACATAGATCTAATTTTAATCCATCATTTTAGAAGTCATGTTTACTTATGCCTAGACCTAGAGATAATAAAGGTAGATTCATAAAACCCCCCATCCAAAAACTAACCTACCATCAGGAGCAGACCCTTTAGGAAACAGTGAACACACAACATCAACTGAGGAAGTCACCATACAAAAATTAGAGGATAAACAGAAATCAGGGCAAAGACTCACACTCATCGAGAGGCAAATTCTATTAGCACACAAATCACAGAAGAAACATTTCCATGAATCCTCTATAAAAGGAGAAAGTAGCACAATAACTCAACAATCTTTTCTTGAACTTCTCTTTGAAACAAGTGACACTGAACAAGAAATTAAATCAACAGAGGAACCTATCAAAATGGATGAAGAGGGACATGGATCAGAAAGAGGACCACCAAATCAAGGTCAAGAGGAAGAGTCAACCTTTAAATTTCCTATCCAAGAACCAGAAGAGGATGACGAAATAAAAATGAAAAACATACCTCCATCTGTGCTACCAAACTTTTATGGCATGGCTTCAGAAGACCCAGATTCATTCTTGTTTGAGTTTGACATTGTATGTCGAATGTATGGTTACACAGATGATGCGCATAGGCTTAGACTCTTCCCAACAACATTAAAAGCATCAACATTAAGATGGTTCATGGGGCTTGGTGAACATGCGATAACTGATTGGGATGGCATGAGAAGAATATTCTTAAAGAAATACCAACCTTATTGTAGATCAAAAGATTCCAAAGATGATATATTTAGGATGAACCAACAAGAGGATGAAAATTTAGAGGAGTACTTAGAGCAGTTTGTTTACAATTTACAAAAATCAAAATACAGAAGCATGCCTCTTGATCTGATTCGAACAATATTTTTGAAGGGCATTCGAGAGGAATACTTAGATGATCTTAATTTGATGGGCAAAGGTGATATTTCCACTTTACCTTTTAAAGAAATTGCTGAGTTATGTGAAAAGTATTCTAGGAGCAAAGCCAAAATTGGAAAAAGAACCATATCATCCAAAGCCACAAAATCTGCTTCAGCAAGTGTCACAAGGGCTGAAATAGGAAAATTGTTAGAAGAATTCAAAACAGATCTATTAAGTACCTTAGGAACTCAAATTGACACTCTAAAAGCTAAGAAGAGACAAGAAGAGGAAGATCAAATGATGGCTATCTTTTGCCCAAAATGCCGGAAGAAACATGCCTTAAAAGACTGCCCATTAGAAAACATTCAAGTTTGTGCCTTTTGTACTGAAAATCATGATATATTTCATTGCTCTAAAGTCAAGGTTTTGCAGAATTGTAATGTGGCAGCTAACACAGATATGGAAAATGTGTATTACATGAGCGCAAAGAGACCATGGCAGCCAAAACCAGCACCTCAAGGTATGTTCCCATACCAGAATTTGCAATTTCCTGTACATGATCAGATGTATGCTCAGAAATCGTGGAATGTACCCATGCCATGGCAGCACCAAAATTACCCACAACAACAATGGAGACCATCTCAGCAATAATCTCAACAATATCTCTCATATCCTCAACCATACCAACCATATTCGCAGCCATATCAACAATATAATCAACCATACTCGCCATATCCTCAATCATATCAGCAATATCCTCAGTAGCAAGTTGTTTACCCACATTAATCTCAACCCACTCAACAAGCATTCCCTGCTCCTCCACCAATAAATCCACCACAATTACAACTTCCATCTAACTCACAACCTCCCAGACCTACTCAAATCCCTGCTCAACCTGTACCAAATCCAAATAACAGAGCAGAGAGACCAGCCTACAATGTAGATGAGGGAACCTCATATCCCACATTACCCTTGCAAAATATCAATTTGAGGTCTGGTAAGGTACTTCACAAAGAATCTCCAACAGCTGATAAACAAGAAGAAAACGAAGAAAATGAAAATGAAACTTCAATTCAAAGGAAACAAAATGATGATATCAAAAATAAACAAATGCAACCGTTGCATCCACCACCTTTTCCAGACCGATTGGTCCAAACAAAAATTCACATGTCTATACCACAGTTTGATGTTTTAGATGAACTAAAGAATGTCTATATACAAATTCCACTACTACAAGCCATAAAAGACATTCCCATCTATACTAAAGCCATCAAAGAACTGTGCCTTAAAAAGCCTACTAGGAAAAGAGTTGATCCACAAACCATTCATGTTATTGGACATTTAGCTGGCCTTATGACAAACATCATCTCAATGGAGAAGTATGTTGATCCTGGTATTCCCAGAGTCACTACAATCATTAACAACATACATATTCCAAACACTTTAATTGATCTTTGGGCCGCAATAAATGTGATGACTCTTGAAACCATGAAAACACTCCAGCTCACAAATTTGCAGCACACAACAATTGTTCTAGAACTCGCTGATAGGTCTAAAGTGATTCCTGAAGGGATTTTGGAGGACATAATTGTTTCACTGGACTCTTGCGAGTATCCAGTGGACTTTTTAGTTCTTCAGCCAAAATCCAATTTAGGAGGACAGCCTATCATCCTTGGTAAACCATGGTTAGCAATTGCTGATGCATTCATAGGATGTCGATCGGGTAATATGATCATTTCATGAGGAACTGAAAGAAAACAACTCACTCTTTACCCATTAGCACAATCACCAGCAGTAGCACACAATTTATGGCTTGACGATAAATACAATGACAAAGAAGAAGTTCAATCTGTTTTCAGCATCAACCAAATCTATGATTTTCAAGAACATAATAATGATGATTTGGTAGAGTTCTTCCTTTCTCAACCTGATGTTTCCGAAGATTTGAGAAATTAACAATACCATGCTGCAGATGAACTTTTGGCACAAAATTTTCAGGAAAAATGCACCATTTAATCTTTGCAAACAACATTTCAGAACATTTTTCCCATTCAATCTGTCACAAACACATAGAGCAAGACCATAGAGATTAGTCCAGGAAAAACTTTGAATATTGGCACCCACCTAGACTCATCTCAGGAGGAAAAATTGATTCAATTATTGAGAAAATACCAGAAAGCATTTGCTTGGGACTACACCGATATGCACGAGATTCACCCTGAAACATGCACTCACCATATTTATACCGATAGTAATATCAAACCAGTGAGGCAACCACAGAGACGAATGAACCCCATGCTTCAGGATATTGTTAGAGAGGAATTACAAAACTGTTGAAAGTCAATTTTATCTATCCTATCTCTGACAGTCAGTGGGTGTCCCCATTGGTAGTAGTGCCCAAGAAAAATGGTAAGTGGCGGATTTGTGTTGATTACCGACAATTGAACAAAGCAACCCTCAAAGATTATTTCCCACTACCATTTATTGACCAAGTGCTAGACACATTAACTGGGAAATCATCATTCTCTTTTCTTGATGGTTTCAATGGCTACAACCAGATTAGGATAGCCTTAGAGGACCAAGACAAAATCACTTTTACTTGTCCCTGGGGCACTTATGCTTATAATGTTTTTCCATTTGGACTTTGCAATGCTCCAGCTACATTTCAGAGAGCTGTATTAGCTATTTTTGCTGATTTAGTTCATGATTGTGTTGAAGTTTACATGGATGATTTTTCAGTGTATGGTGATTCATTTGAGCATGCATTAGAGAATCTTGAAAAAGTTTTGAAGAGATGTATTGAAGCTAATCTATCCCTGAGCAATGAAAAGTGTTTTATGATGTTAAATGAGGGGATAGTATTTGGCCACTATATTTCTTTTCAAGGCATTAAAGTTGATCCATCAAAAATCCAGATCATTGTCAATTCGCCAATTCCGAAGACTCAAAAAGAGGTAAGAAGTTTCCTTGGGTATGCAAGCTATTACAGAAGGTTTACTGAACATTTTAGTAAAATAGCTTCACCTCTATTTAAACTTCTAGCAAAAGATACACCTTTCAACTGGAATGAGAATTGTCAGCAAGCATTTGAAACACTCAAAGAAAAGTTATCAACCACACCAGTCTTAAAAGGACCTAACTGGAACCTACCATTTCACATCTTTACAGATGCATCTGATACTGCAGTAGGTGCCTCATTAGGCAAAAAAGAGGAGTCTTGTCATTATGCCATCTATTTCATTAGCAAAAATCTAACACCTGCAGAATTAAAATACACAGTCACAGAAAAAGAAATGCTTGCCATCATACATGCTGTGAATAAATTCTGACATTATATAACTGGTTATGAGGTTTTTGTACATACTGACCATTCTGCCATTAAGCATTTAATGAATAAACCAGTAACTAGTGGCAGAGTTACCAGATGGTTGTTATTATTACAAGAATTTAATATCACAGTGTTAGATAGACCAGGTAAGGAGAATCAGGTGGCAGATTTTCTTTCTAGACTACAAAATCAAGGTGAGGTCGTTCCAGTTGAAGATTCTTTTCCAGATGAAAATTTATTTGCAATTTCAATAGTGAATCCTTGGTACGCTGACTTGGCCAATTATTTGTCCACAGGAAGAACACCTCCATACTTTACTCCAAAGGAAAAGAAGAGGCTAGTCAAACAAAGTGCTCGATACTCATGGATTAATGGCGATTTATTTTACACTGGTTATGATATGATTATTAGACGATGTGTAAGAAATGATGAAATAATTGATATTTTAAAATCTTGCCATGATGAACTGTGTGGTGGGAATTTTGCAGCTAAACGAACAACATTCAAGATTCTTAGTCTTGGATACTACTGGCCATCTATTTTTAAGGATTCCAAGAAGTACGTGAAGAGTTGTGATAGCTGTCAAAGAATGGGTAGGCCAACAACTACAGATGAGATGCCACTTCAGCCTCAAGTACACCTAGAGCCATTTGAAAAATGGGCTCTAGATTTCATACGACCCATTAATCCAAATTCCAATGGTAAGAAGTACATCCTAGTATGTATTGATTACGTAACAAAATGGGCTGAAGCCAAAGCACTAGTCCGGGCAACTGAACAAACAGTGGTAAACTTCCTTTTTGAAGAGATTTTTGTAAGGTATGGAGTACCAAGGGAGATAGTGACTGATCAAGGTACTCAGTTTACTTCAAAATTAGTTAAGGACATCACATAAAAATATCAAATCAAGCACATAAGAAGTACACCTTACCATCCACAGGCCAATGGCCAGGTGGAATCCACAAATAAAACTTTGGAAGGAATTATCGCTAAGACCGTAGCAATGAACAGAAAGAATTGGGAAGAGAAGCTCAAAGATGCACTCTGGGCTTCTAGAATCACGTGGAAGAATACTACAGGATTTACACCATATCAGTTGGTGTATGGCAAAGAGGTAATGCTTCCTATTGAGTTTCAAATACATACTTTTAAGATGGTTGCAGATTTGGGAATTGATCTTAATGAAGCACAACAAGAAAGAATTCAACAGTTGAACCAGCTGGATGAAATGAGGCAGCAAGCAGAGGAGACAACACTCCTCATGCAAAAACAAAGGAAGCAGTGGCATGATGCACATATCAAGAAGAAATAGTTCAAAGAAGGAGACCGGGCTTTACTCTTTGACTCTAAATTCAGAGATCATAAAGCCAAATTTACCACACATTGGATGGGCCCATACGAAATAGTTCAAGTTTATGACAATGGATCAGTCAAGCTCATTACCATTGATGGAGAAGGCCACCCCTTTATTGTCAATGGCCATCACTTGAAACTTTACAATAGGCCCATCAGCAAGCAAAATTTTCTTCAAACTGTATCTCAGCAACAGGGGGTTGAGATATTGCAGCCTTCAGCTGCAGTATCTCTGCCTTAGTTCATTTCATTTCAATTTAGAAATTAAAAATAAAAAATAAAAAAAAAATAATGGTTTAGATGTGAAAACCAGACTCTGGCACACCCTAACCCAGAATTCTTACTTGAAAACCAATTCTTTAGCTGGTAAGAATTCCTTTTCTTTTTGTTTCCTGTTTGATTCATCGATTGAATAATGACTTGAGGACAAGTCAAACCTTTAGTGGGGGAGAAGCATCAGCATTTTTGTTTTTATCTCATCTCCTCATTGTAAATTCTCAAAGAGTTTGTTTCAGCACTTCAGTATTTCAATAAAGAAGTTGTTTAAAGCACTATGTAGTGGGACCTGTTCTGTTCAAAAGACCATGTTACCAGCACCAACATTAAAGGGACCTGTTTAGCAAACATAAAAGGAACCTGTTAGAGACTGCTATCTCAAGTTACTTCAGCAAAGCTTCAACAAAGTTTCAACATAGATTCAAAGGTTGCTCATCACCGAGGCTCCATCAAACACCAAAGATCAAGTAAGCTGCACACATATAGTTCTTTTCTAGATTTCAAAGAAGCTGCACAAACATTCTCCAGATCTCAGAGGGATCTGTTGCATCCAAATTCATCTCAGAGGGACCTGTTATGGATAGCAAATATTAGTCATATCTGAACAAGAAAGAACAGTCCTACCTATGCATGCCAACTCAACTCTTGATCAACCAATAAAAGTGTAATGTATTATTGTAATTTTTATTTTTAACATTTAAATTCTTAGATTACTTTAGTGTTAAATGTGATGACTATGACTGTTTATGATCAATTTCAAAAACACCCACATATCCATCACCCTCGTCATATTCCTAATTCCTATCATTTCCCAACACTCTAACCTATCCCCATACTCCTCCTATGATTTTTAAATCCTCTATTATACCACCCTCCCAGCCTTGTTATTAACTCCTTATCGGCCATCAAAATTTACTATTAGTCAAACATCTCCCTATTCGGCCAAGTACCAATGAGCAAGGGACAGGTGGTGAACTATTGGAAAGCCAAATGTTACACGGTTTCATTCATTGTTTTTGAATCGGCTGAGTTATAACATGATTGTTCGACCAAGTCGACTCATGCAAACAACTATCCGTTATTATACTCCAGTACTCCATACATGCTTACGGCGTTCTCATGATGATATTCATACAACCGAGTACAGTTACTCCTCTGTCATTGAAATATTAATATGTTATGTTATTATTATAGTGAATTGGGTCAAGTCGGTTGTTAAAATTTCATTTTATTTTCAGTTTTAAAAAGGGCGTTCCATACTAGCAATTCAAGTGCTGTGATTTCAAAAACAAAGGCTGAGAACATCAAGTGCTACGAAAGGCAAGCATAATAATTGGGCTCACAAGTTTCCACCTCCGCCATAATTCAAGGACAGTCATTCGGTCACTGCTTAAGCCATTGAAGGAGCTGATCTCGAAGAACAGATGACGCCACCAGGTCAGTTGTGTGGAGCGAAAAGCAGAGGTAACAAACCAAATACCCTTGTTAAATTAGTAAGCATAAACGAAGAGGGTTAGAGCAGGAGTTTCTCTGTCAAAATGACTAACAGAGTAGAGCCAAGCACATTTGATAGTTCTCAGTACCACGATGACTGCATTGCAATTTTAAGAGAAAAACAATGGCTACCCTTCTTGGAGAAGTTTAATGGGAGCAATGAGGAAGTAACTAAACAGTTTGCTTTTACATTTAATGGGGAGAAAGCATTGATAGGCAATTTCTCATTCAGGATCTCAGAAGACACCATAGCACAATCCTTGGGGATCAGCCCGGAAGGAGAAAAATACTCCAAAACAAAACAATTCAAAGAAAAATCATGGACCCAATTCATGTCCAGGTCGAGGGTTTCATCTGTTAACTAGAATAAGGGTGTCCCTAGGAGCTGGCTGATGCATCCATGGGACGGAATGGTGTATATCATCCAAAAATTTGTTACATGTGAGGGTCGTTACAACATAGTCTTTTTATACACATCAAACTCCTGTTACATTTAAAATGGCAGTGCACCATTAGTTTACCATATTTCCTCTTGCAGAGCTTGACCAAGATGTCAAAAAATATCCAAAAGAAAAAGGGTAATGAAGATAAAAGCTTATGTCATTTTGGGTTAATTAAAATTCTAATTGAATTTGAATTACAGAGAAGGGGAAAAACGTGGAAGGAATTTCTGTCTGCCAATCAAATCAAAGATGAAGAGGATGAGAAAGAACAACAAGAGCACTCAGGATTTATGCTTGACATTGATGAATAGATTCCTATGCGCAAATCAAGCAATGTCCCTCCACCCATTAGTAGTGTGAGGACGAGAAAGATGAGACAAGAGGCCACCCAGAAAATGGAGCAAGATAAAATTTTCACTACATATATAAGAAGATCCAAGAGAGCATAAAAGACCCAGCCACAAAAAGATCAACCAGAATCATATGCACATGCATCGATGGACATCGAGAGTAGTGCTTACTCACAGCCTGGACCAGAAGCCGAAATGCAGGTTGAGAGCAAAAATAGGCAAGGAAAAGAGTCACCACCTCCAATTAAGAACAAAGGAGGCTGGAAAAGCAAATTGAAAAGTTAAAAGAAGAACTGATGGAGGCCAACATGCTGGAGAAAGTCATCAAGAAAGAGAATGAAATGCTGAGAGCACAGAGTAAGGAGACTCAAAAGAAAAATGAGAAGTTGAAGGAGCAAATCAAAGAACTCGAGGCTGAACAAAATGACATTTTCAAGTGGGCAACCAAATGGTATACCCAAAAGAAATCCCTCAAGGAGAAATACAAGAGTTTGAAACATGAGCTCCACATTCAGAAAGATGCCCAAGCTAAGAAGAACATAGATGCATTTTTAAAAGCAGCAGAGGTACAGATAGGAACAGAGTTTAGAGGCAGCACATCAGGATTAGCATGAGGACATGCTAATTCATTGAGCTTGGGGGAGATGTTGGTACCATTTCATTACCATATTTTTCTTCTAGAAACACCATCATTTGTCTACCTTTTTCCTCCATAGACCCCTTATATTCCCTGAAATTGATTAATTAATAGCATTATAGTTGTTAGTTTGCAATAAAGTTAATTTATGAATTTTTATGTTAGAAATTAGGAATTTTCAATAAAAATATTACAGGAAGTCATAACATCATGTAAATGGTTTATCATCTGACACGTGGCATGACAGGCAAGCCAAAGCAATGGATAGGAACGAAACCTGGAATGTACAAGCATGGTGAAAAATCAATTCTACAGCAAATCAAAAGCTCCTGGTTATGCGGTCCACGTTGGTCAAACCCCAGCCATTTGGTTACAAAGGCAGTAAAAGCCATGGTTTCCCAAACCAGTTTCGTTTTGTTTTCTTTTTGGAAGTCGGTTTAGATTAGAAATGACCAAAAATCATTCCTTTGTAAAAGCAGAAACAACTGCTTAATGAATGTACATTCGATTTAGATAGGGACATGTAGAAAAAGACTGCGTATTATTTTGCTTTCAAGAACAGTTACAGTTACGATTATTATCTATGTACATCGTTTGAGAACATAACTTTTGTATGTGATTGCAATCTATAGCACTTGAATATAGTCATGGTTTTACTCCAGCAGTGTTTATGCGTTAATACTCTCGTTGCTTGAGTTTACTTCAGTGTACCATTGAAACGTGGACGGGCCCTGCGTGGATTGGTATACTATTAATTTCATTTCCTTAGCAGTTTTTGAATTTGAATAGAACACGTAGTGTTTAGTGTTATTTCCACGTTTATGATTTTGTCGATTTGATTAGAAATTCTCACAAATTGTGTTTATGGTGATAGCTTGAAGATTTCATCGTTAAGATCATTGAACCATATCTTGTAAGAGATTTGATCCATCGTTATATTTTGAAGCATCTCCATAGACTCTATTTTTCATGCATTTAAACTTTAGTGTGCTTTTGATTTTTCATGAATGCTCAAGTGTTAACTAGACAGAGCTTTTGTGCATAGCATCCTTGTAAGGGGATTAAAATATCAGTCTAGCAATACGCTGTATCCTTAGGACAGTTAGATAAGTTAGGTGATCTAAGTGTTAAGGTGAGAGGAAACATATCTTAACCTTCTGTAAAGAAGTACTGTAACCTATCACAATAAACACTTAGTTAGGAATCCTTTATGTCTATAGATTGTAGACGCATGCCTCGAAGTTTACTGACCCTGGTTGATAATAAATCTAGTCTAATCTAGCACCCTAGATTGGCCACTACAACAATTTCTCGGGTTGATAGGGTATTATCGCAAGTTTTTTAAGAATTATGGGAGAATAGCAGCACCTCTAACAACACTATTGAAGAAAGATGCATTTTCATGGACTCCAGAAGCAACAAAGGCCTTCGAACATCTTAAAGAGGCAATGTGCCAAGCACCTGTCTTAGCTACACCGGACTTCACAAAAACCTTTATTGTGGAATGTGATGCTTCAGGAAATGAAATTGGTGTTGTTTTAATGCAAGATGAAAGAACTGTTTCTTTTGAAAGTCGTCCAATCAAGGGAAAGTTTTTACACAAAGCTATTTATGAGAAGGAAATGTTGGCAATACTCCATGCACTTAAGAAATGGCGACCCTACCTAATGGGAAGACACTTCAAGGTAAAAATGGATCATGATAGCCTTAAATACTTTTTAGAACAAAGATTATCCTCTGAAGAGCAACAAAAGTGGGTCACAAAGATGTTGGGTTATGACTTTGAAATCATCTACAAAAAAGGGGGGCAAAATGTGGTGGCAGATGCACTCTCAAGAAAGGATGAGGATGTGGAAGCATTGTTGTGCGCCATTTCTATTATCCAACCAGATTGGATAAACGAAGCAAGGGAGGAACAGATAAATGACGAAGAAGTGTGGGCACTTATTCAAAAGTTACAACAAGATTCCAGTACGTCAGATACATTTAGCTGGAAAAATGATTCGTTATGGTACAAAGATCGCTTATACCTCTGTAAGAATTCCCAGCTAAAACAAAAGATTCTTATGGAATTGCACACTTCTGCCTTAGGAGGGCACTCGGGATTTTTAAAAACTTACCACAGGGTTAAGAAGGAATTTTTTTGGGATGGCCTTAAATCATATATTCAAAAGTTTGAGGCGGAATGTTTGGTTTGTCAAAAAAATAAATTGAAACAATTAAGACACCGGGTCTATTACAACCTTTATCCATTCCAAGCCAACGTTGGGAGGAGGTTTCAATGGATTTTATCACAGGTTTACCCAAGTTTGAGGGAAAGAGTGTCATCATGGTGGTAGTTGACAGACTTACCAAGTATGCACACTTTTGTGCATTATCACATCCATTTAAAGCCAGTACAGTTTCTACTGCATTTATGGAAACAATTCAAAAGCTACATGGAAACCCAAAGATTATTGTAAGTGACAGAGATCCCATTTTCACTGGAAATTTTTGGACAGGATTATTTTCTTGTATTGGTACTCAGTTAGCTCATAGCTCATCTTATCATCCTCAATCTGATGGGAAAACTGAGATAGTAAACAAATGTTTGAAAGGATATCTTTGTTGCTTTGTATCTGATAAACAGACACAATGGGTCAAATGGTTGCCTCTGGCTGAATGGTGGTATAACACTTCCTTCAATACAACAACAAAAATGACCCCATTTATGGCACTTTATGGGTATCAGCCACCATCCATCACATCATATTTAAGAGAAAATTCTAAGGTTCAAGCAGTGGAACATCACATCGAACATCAACAACAAGCCCTCCAACTCTTAAAGGATAACCTCGTGTTGGCACAGAATAGAATGAAACAATAGGCAGATCAACATCGCAGCGAAAGAAGTTTTGCTGTAGGTGATTGGGTATTCTTACGGCTACAACCATATAAGCAAATGTCCCTCAAGTAAGCTAAGAAGGATAATAAATTATCACCAAAGTATTATGGTCCGTACAAGGTGTTGCAAAAGATTAGTACTATGGCATGCAAATTGGAGCTTCCTGCAGCTTCTCGATTGCACCCAGTTTTCCATGTTTCATGTTTAAAGAAGGTTATAGGCGATAAGCTCCCAGTTCAAACAATATTTCCAAAACTGGACGAGGAAGGAAAAATTATATTGGAACCAGAAGCAGTCATAGATGCAAGAACTCGACAGCTACGAAATCGATCAATTTTAGAGTAGCTTATCAAGTGGAAGAACTTATCTGCTAAAGATTCCACATGGGAGGATGAGAATTTTATATAGAAGCATCCAGAACTACTCAAGCGTTGAGGACAACACTTTTTTGAAGGAGAGGGGCATGTTGGGTCCCTATAATACTAGTGATTACCCAATTACTATTGTAGTTGTACCCCTTATTAATATTGTTGTGCCCCTATTGTCTCCATATTGTTATTACTGTGCCCCATATAATCCCTCTATTGTTATTTTTGTGGCTTTATATTCTTATTGTTAGGTCGGCTGGGTTATATTGTGACTCCTTAGACTCCTATATATAGAAAGGAGGTTTTGTCATTTGAATCATCCAAGAATTGTTCATTTATGTAATGTAAAGGAGGTTGCCCCCTCGAAGAGGCTGAATTTTAAGGCGTTGATCTATCTTTTCTATATTTTTCTTGAGCTGGTTTCATAACACAACCTATCTTCTAAAACTGAAAGATGATGACCTAATTAGTAGAAAAACCCTAAATTTCATAAGAAACCAGAATTCTGTCTTTTTGGGGTTGAATGGGAGTTCTCCCTCAAACCATGGTCCCTGAGGGAGGAATGAGGTAAGATCCACCTGTTATTAGCCTTTTTTAATATTTTCTTGTCTCTATAATTCTATTGTTAAAGCTATGCACAAATGGAAGCAAACTAATCAAATTTACCAATACTTGCAATGTAATAACACCAAAATCAATTTAACAAGTAATCTATGAAATTACCTAAGCATACAAGTACAGTAAGAGGAACCTCTACTGCTAGGGTTGGTTCCTAACCCAAGAGCTTCAGCCCTTTGATTCAACTCAGTGTTGGAACAAGGGAATGCTTATTTTCATTAACATATCAAAAAAATACATAACAGTGTTTTGTCACAATCCTTCAACTCGAAAATTGCTTAGCTATTTTGCACAAAAAGTCTAAATCGTAATGAAGCTCTAGGCCTCTTTATTTATACAACTGAAGTTGCCAACAAGTTCCTTAAATCGAGGGAGTTTTGGCTCCAAATCTTAAGATTAACTAGTTCTTAACTATCACTGGATCGGCTACCAATGATCCTCATGACTCGACTGCCTGCAACTTCAAGCTGGTGTGATTTGATTGAGGGATCTTCGAGTGAGTGAGGACTCAATGAGGGAGATCCATCTCCTATAATCTCTCCTTCTTGTCTCATTTGAGTTACTGAACCTTAATTAGCCATAATTTGGTCCCAAAAACCTCCAATCAATGCACATTAGACCACTAGACATAACATCTTACTTTTACTCATCTCATTAAGAAAATATAATTAAAACATGTAAAGAATTATGAGAAGAGTTGATTTTGGTAAGCTTGGATGTGTATTAAGGTCCATATATTTTACCCAATGATTAGCCTCTTCATAACCTCCTAATGAAAGTGTTGCTCATCCTCTAAGAAACTAAATCTATGTCTATGTCCTTCATTGCTTTGGTGGCTTCCCTGACATCCCATGCTTGTGTTATAGTCTCTTCCTCTTGTGAATTAAACCCTGCATTCTTCTCTATCTCTTCCCACTACTTTCTTTCTTCTTCTTCTTCTTCTTCTTCTTCTTTTCTTCCTTCCAACATTACCAAAAGAAATGGTGGACTAAGCCTAAAGCCAATTTAATTTAATTTGAGTCTTTATAGTGCCTTCTTATACATTAGGGTTCTATTTAGTGCCTCTCTCATTATGTCAGGAGAATGATATTCTCTGATTTTTAGGCTGTCACATAAGGTGTTCCATATCCTTTGGCAAACTTGCTGGTTGTCATCTCCTAGCAATCTTAGCATGTCTTCAAAGTGTGTGACTGCCTATCCTTGTACAACAAGGTACCTTGGTGCAAGCTTGGGATCATTTGAAATGAGGTTGTGGGTGCTGATGATAGCGATTGGGTAGATTGTTCTGCACTGATCATAAGGGCTTTTTCTTCTTCTTTTTCCAATACCTTTATCATATTTGTAGCTCTTATCTCCTCATGATTCATCCAAGATGCTAAAGACATCAATTGCAAGTCCCCTAACTTTGGATTTGTGTCTCACACATTTAAATATGTCAAGGCCAAATTGTGTAGGTAAAACTTGCTCTATCTTCCAAGGTGATTTGATCACAGAGATCAATGAATTGTCTATAGTCTTGGAAGGGCATAGTTCCTCTTTGAACTAGGGTCTTTATCTGGAATTGTAGCCATTGTTCCTTGAGGTACAAGGCATAAGGCTTTGCTGGCATCCTGCACTGGATTGCCTCTGTTATCGTTCTGTGATTTCGAATATTGGCAAGACAAAAGTCACAAAAGATACATCAAACCACTTACGAGTCTAGGACCTAGCCTCCCTGGGCTCAGAGAGGGCTCTCTCTATGTAATTAGATTTAATTTTGTTTTTAGTGCTATAATGTTTTAGGCTAGATATTAAGAGTAAGAAGATTGTTTGTTTGTTTGTTCATTTGGTTGGAGAAAGATCATTTTTTAATATTTTCCATTGAGCTATGGAGTCATAGGCTAGGTGGTAGCATCAATCTTACAGAGCGTTTACAGGGCAAGCTAACTATTCCTACTAGATCTTTAGAGCAAAGTGATAAATGGAATGACAGGAAAATGATATCAATCAGGATTAAAAAGAATCTAAGTATTTTTTAATCATACTTAGAGGAAAACATATAGATTGTAAACACAGATAGCAGTAAGGTGATCCAACAACATATCTTAAACTATGCTTTCTGCTTTACAATAAGAATTTAAGATGCATGGATGGATAAACATAAATACATTAAACATAGAAAGAAAAACATCACCAGGTCAAAACAAATCAAGCATCCTGTAAACTGTCCTTTTTATTGATGCTCCAGCTCAAAATTACAATGCTCCAAGTAGAAATATCGTTCCAATGACTAGGGTCCAACCCCTAATACTCCCAATGCATGGAGTATTTAAACAAAAACTACAACAATTTGCCTTGCACACTTGGCAATCTATTATTTATTACAATGAAGGGAAAAATTGACTTGTGTAGCCAAGGAGTAGCTATGTTGAGAAAACTAGGACAAGTGTCCCTCTTTTCTGGGATGTTGTTGCCTAAAGTATTAATTTGATTGGAGTGGTTCTACTAACGTGGCTAGTGCTGACTCATGCCTATATGGTCACTCTAGTCATCCTTGTCTCGTTTTTCCTAGTAGTCACATAAGTCACTCCACGCTTCCCCCTATGGAATCTTGATCTTGGTTAATCTCCGATAAACCTCATCAGCATCTGTGTATTTGGAAAATGATGGCTTGACCAAAAACACATGCTTCAACTCATATTTAATGTAAATTTGATTGTTAATTGCTTCTAGTAAAGCCTTTCCTGTTATGCTGCCTTTGATGTTGGATAGATTTGCAACATATATGGCTATGCCCTGTAATTTCTTGACATAATCCCTCTGTCCATGAGTTTGTCATTTATAACAAACAGAGAGGGAAGGCCTTTTTTTATGTAGAGGGTGCATTCTATTGAAAAACCTGTTGACTGTCAGCTCTAAAACTTGGCATTTTTCTTGAAGCTGCACATTTAAACTCTTCTTTGTCAGCACCTTTTTGACTTGTAGTATGGTCTCTGTCTTGCTTGCTACTCCCAATTCTTCCATCTCAGATTTGTTTCTTGCATTCAAAAATTTTATAATTTTGTTTGCTGTTGCTGGCATATCTCCCAACTCTGTATTGGTAGCTAGAATGGCTTCTTTGGCTTTCTCTACTAACTCTTTCTGCTAAAAAATAATTTGGATGCTAGGCCAAATTTCATTCATACGATCTATTATTTTGTGCCAAATGTACTCCTTAACCTTCCCTAGAGTATTTCCAATGGAGGATTTTTTTTATGACTTCTGAATCTTGTCTATCAATGCCTTTGCTCTCTACATCTCTACCAAGTGATTGTTTTCATCTCTTTTAATATGATCTTGTAGTACACCAACTTTGGATTCTAGCCTCTTGATTTCTTCATTCTACAGGTTCATTCCTTCCATAGATCTTGCCAAATGTCCTTCACTGCTTCCTGCTCCTGTGGATGCACCTGCTGGAGTTATTATGGGTATGGATGTTAGAGGAAGGGTCTCCACTGTTGTGCTAGCCATCTGTGCTGTTTTTTCTTTCTCCTAAACCATGTTTTCTATCTTTGTCTCCATCTGTTTGATTTGGATGGACTGCTCCACTATTAGTTTCATCATGTCAGTTTTTATGCTCTTTGTTTCCTCTATTTCCTTGGTCAGTGGGTCATGTGTAGTAGGCATCTTGAGCTACTTCTTCAAAGCTCTGATGTCTAACTCTTTCTTCTTTATTACTTCTTCAACTGCTTTTGTATCTGAGGGATCATATCCAATTTTTATTACTAAGTCTTCCACAGACTTAATCTTGGTGTCCTTTGAAAATGATGAAATCCTCTCCATCTTCAACTGAGACTGAGCGTTTGAGAGGGCCACCTACATTTTGAACAAATTCACGGAAGTGCTAGTTAAATTAGATGAAATCATTTCCCCTATTTTCTTGTGCATCTCCAGCTGATCAATAGGATGGACATTCTTGACATCAAACTCAAAGGAAGTCTGCTTGTAGTCTGCTGGAGTTTTGGGCTCTGATGTTTGTGCCTCCAAAAATTCCATATGCATTTTTCCCTTCTCTGAGTCAAAGGCAGAGAGAAGTCTGCCTTGTGCAGTTTCACTTTGCTTCCAAAACTGAGCATAGGTGCTCTTATTTAGTATTTCATTTCTGATTTTGATTTCTCTGAAGGTATCAAAAATTGTCTCTTCTTTCTCTTCAGTCACCTTTGAAGATGAGGACACTTGAAGAGATTGTTGTCTTTTTGAAATCAGAGTAGAAGGAAATGATTGTCCTCCAGCTGGGGAGGAATCTGGAATATCAATTATGTTGATCACCGTTTGCTGTGGTGACCCTTTATCTATGTCCATGTGTTTTCTAGCTTTCTTCCTGTACTTCAACCTGAATTCTTTCATGGAAATATCAGTTCCTAGTGATTGATCTTCTCTTGACCTCTTCCCTATTGTCCCTTGCTCTTGTTCTTTTTCGTTTTCGTACCTTTCTTCAGTAATTTTTTTCTCCTGTTGCCATGGAGTTTGTGCACTAGAAGGGGAAATTACTTGTTCCTTGGCCTCCTGTAATGTATCCGGCCTCCAGTCTGTTTGATTCATATATTTCTCGATTTCGGGCCTTTGAGTGTGGATGTAGGAAGTGGACTTGATTTCCACCCTCTTCTTAGAAATAACACCCCATGGGTCATAAGACCATGTGAAGCTATGGGTAAAATTCATCTCTCTTAATCTTTTGTCTGCCTCCTCTCCTGCAACTCTGTTGTTGCAAATGAAGGGACCAATTTGGGACTTGATCCTGAATTGGGATTTCTTCTTGGCTGATACAAAATGCATCTCATCTGCATTAATCATCTGTCTAATGTACTCCAATGCAAAGATCCTCATGGGGAGGAACTTTGGTAGCTTGTAGGGGGCCAGCTCACAGCCATACACTCTTATTTCAGTGTAGTTTTGGTACAAGTTCCAATCACCAGTTCTGGCTTGATTAGATAGTTGCATAATTATCTTTATATCTTCAATTATCCTTGGTTCTGCAGTCCCACTGAGGAGGCTCATTGCTGGGTGGACAAACATTTCCACAAACGTCTTGTAATTGAAGTCCTTTTGATCTTTCATCACCAATGTTGTCCAAGATATCACTGATTGAGGTTCACCTTGCTCATTCATTTTTCTTAATGAAAACTAGAACATGTCTGCCTACAAATACAAAAACATGTAAACCAACACTGAGGAGTAATGAAAAACTTCATCTATGAAAAAATTGACAAGTTGTTCATGGATTGCATCTGCTAGAAAATGGCTGAAGTTGAAAAGGACAGAAGGCTTGGATTTAGTCGAGAGGATAGATAAGAAAGCTAAAATAGCTTCATCAAGCCATTGTTCATAATAATAGCCAAGTAAATAGTAAAGAACTGTGGCAATATGTTTGGTTCTGTCAGGGAAAACAGAGGAGGAATAAGGAGGGTTTTTTCTTGGCAAAGGTGTGTTCTCAGCCATGAAAAGTTCTAATGTTTTAGCTCTCTTGGAAAAATCAAGTTTTTGGTACATTTCAATCAGAACTTCATGTGAAAAAGGAACAACTCCTTCAATAACTAGGGCCTGCATCATCTGCATGATGGATTGAGCATCAATTGTGAATAAAATATGTCCTGTTGGGGCCATCACTACCCTTTGTTGTGGGTTGTAACATGAATGACACTTCTTGATCAGTTTTGGGAAACTATGTGTTTTAGGCAAGATATAAAAAAGTAGGTTAGTGTCCCAAAGGCTTATGTCATCCATTTCCTCCTTGAATTTGTCCTCCCACCAGCAATATATATTAAATAGATCAAATTCTGAGAGGGTTTCATGGATCTTGAAATCCTTGTCGGCCAATGGTAAATGATCTAAATCCAGTGGTGGGTGCACCATTGGGTTGAATACTTCTGGTTCTTTCTTCTTTGGTGCCATTTCTGTTTTCTCTGAAGCTTTCCTCTGAAAATTTTCGTGTGCTAAATCTATAACATAAAGGGATAAAACAAGTGGGATTTCAGTGAGGGAGAAAGAATCGGGATTTAAACATGAATGGGATTCAAGAGTGGGAAATGATGATTGCTGCAAGAAATTGAGTAATCTTGCACTGTATTATTGTGCTTTGGCTTCACTGTGCATTCTTGGTAATGGCTGAATGGAGTGGAAAGATGCCTGCAAGTGAACAATAACAATTAAAATTCGAAATCAGCGTGAATGAGTGGTTTTATGATTTGTAATCGTGTCATTGGATTGACTTGATTTGGCGCAGGTCCATTGGCTAACAACCCAACCCATTTATTTCCCAACGACGGGAATGGAAGTGATTGGGTCGATGGGACATTTTGGCGCCGTGAGGTGGTAGGTGTCCAACGGTCGAATAGGTGAGCGGTTTGGATGATATCGAATACAACTTTTTGGGGGGCCTGGGGAGCGGTAGGTGGTATGAGGGGGGGGGGGGGGGGGTGCAAACTCATGAGGGTGTGACACGTATGGGGGCGGAAACCGTTGACTTTGGACCCCCCCGAGATTAAATTTCAGAGGGTGAGGGGGTCTCGAAAGGGACGTGGGCCGTTAGATCGCGGAGTGAGAGGAGATCCATCTCCTATAATCTCTCCTTCTTGCCTCATTCGAGTTCCTGCACCTTAATTAGCCATAATTTGGTCCCAAAATCCTGCAATCAATGTGCATTAAACCACTAGACGTAACATCTTACTTGTACTCATCGCATTAAGAAAAATATAATTAAAACATGTAAAGAATTATGAGAAGAGTTGATTTTAGTAAGCTTGGAGGTGTATTAAGGTCCATATATTTTACCTAATGATAAGCCTCATCACGTGGAGGTTGTGGGGTGAAGAGAGTTAGGGGATGAAACTTGAGGTGGAGCCTAATGAAGTGTTCTACGCAATTTTCCAACATTTTGGTGGAGCAACAAATGCAACATTTGCTACAGGCTACATCTTCTTGATGTGAAGGAGGGCCAAGCATTTGGGGGTCAAATTTGGAGCGTTGAAAATAGGAAAAACCCTTTCTAGGTTTCTCTAGGTTTTTCTAGGTTTATTGAGGAGAGACCAAGAATAATTTGGTAGAATTTTCTAGGCATATTTGAGGGGTCAAATAGGGGTCCCAACTTGTCCAATAGCTATAGGAGTTAGGGGAAAATCAGGAAAAATTTCCAAGGTCAACATTTGGCCAATTCCTTCATGGGTTTTTGTGGATTATTGGTGGAGAGCCTGGGGTTAATTTCCTGGAATTTTGTGAGCACCTGAGGTGGCCCTAGCAGCAGTTCTTTGCAGCCAACAACATATTTCTAGGTAGTTTCAGTGCAAAGCCAGGAGAGAGAAGCATCAGATTTAAGAGGGATTTCTTATTGTTCATTTGGGCTTTGCTAGATTGCCTTGAGAAAGCCCAGGTGCACTCTTTCCAACACCTCATTGTACCTCTTCTTATTATAATAAAATGGATCAACAATGCAAATTTTGGTGAAATTTCATGGTTTGACTCATGTGTTTGATTTTTGTGGTTTTATGTCTATGTTTTCTTTGTTATTTACTGTAAAAATTCCCTAGGAATATTACAGTGGTATCAGAGCCATAATCTTGGCTCAGCCTGTGGGAAACCCTTCGTTCTATGACAAGACCAGAATAAAAAGCTAAGAAATCATGGGATTCCAAAAAAATATTAGAATCAAACAACATGGAAGTAACCTTAAATGAGGTGATTAGGATGCAACAAATGATGATTGATGTGGGGGAGAATTTGATTCATTCCGCAATTGGGAATCAAGACATTATTGCAATTGATGTGGAGTTATTGGAAGAAAATTGGAGGGCATACCAATCATTGGGTCATGGCATTCAGGTGTCCCTCTCTTTTTAATATTTTTTTGAACTAAGAGGCATGCAAAAACCAATGGGGATTCAGTGGAATTATGTTGGGATGATGAGGAGGATTAAGGAAGAAGATGAGATGAGATAGAACATACCCATGGAGGATGGAGTTCATCTAGATATGTTCTAACCGGTTGAGCATGAGGCTAATGGCACACAGAAGGAGCACGAGGATACACCTAGTGTGGCACAAGCGTCACCCTTGTTGGAGTTTCTTTTAGTAGCCCCCGTAGACAGATTGGAGGAGGCAGTTGAGCACACATCCATTGATGAGGTATCTCGGTATATGACCAAGCTTCAAAAATGGTAGCCACCTACAACTGACTAATGAGCATGTATTGCATGTTGGGTTGTATATGGAGGAGAGGTTGGAGGCTCATGTCGAGCCCATCATGGAGGAGGATGTGAAACCATCCTTTGGGCTAGCCATTGATGAGGGGAAAAATAGAGACCACACTTTTGGATTCCAACATAATTCGCACACTGATAGGATCTATAGTGTTAGCAGCCCACCCCTACGCATTAGATTGAGAGAGGCAGAGTTTCTTAGAGATACTAGAGGGGATGAATGGTTGAAGCACTATTGGGGAACCTTTTCCCATTGGAGAGAGGGAGACATAGCTAACTAATCATATCTCATGTGTTAACCTAGATAGCAGGATGAGACTATCAGAGTGGCACAAGGTGCAACATTCAAATATCGAGGTTTTTCTATGTGTAGGAGTTCGTGCATTCAAACCCTCTCTTAGGGTTGGATGGTGAGAAATTTTGAGTTGGTACCTTATGGAGTGGGCTATGGAGATGGTGGTGGACTTGGGTGTAGCTCAACAGGAGTTTCTAGGCACTAGGGATACCGTAAGCACAGACTGGCATTGGGTTCCGAGTGGGACTACCTATCATTTCCCAGGTATGTCAGTTGACTACAACCTGGATGGTACAGTTGACCTAGCAGTTGAGCATCCACATTCGTCAGTAGAGTCATGGTCAACACTAGTGGCCAACTAGTTTATGGACAAACTCCTTTGGTTGTCTTGGTATGAAGTTTGTAAATAGGATCATAAGATGATCAACATACTCTGGCAGGAGTTTTCCATAGGAGGTGGCATTGGAAAGCCACCAAATGACGCCTTTAATGGAGCTGGGGACTCTTCACTTTTGTGTGGGCCACAAAGGACGCAAAGGAGCAACGCAGTGGTAAAATCACTATTGAAACATAGGGAGATTCACTTCTCGGATCCCTCAAGGGGAATTTGGAGTGAAGATCCATTCATCGGTGGGTATAGTGATGCGATGGTGGAGGTGATGATATTGATCAGGTGTGGGCCGACACGTAGAGACACAACTCTAGGCCATCACATCCAGGGATGTGTGGGAGCATCTAGTATTGAGAAGTGGACTACAAGTGGACATGGAGATGCATGGTGGTGTACTGTAGTGTGTTAGATCACATTATGGAGTAGGAGTGCCTTACATCACATTGAGTACACACGGGAAGTGACTAGTGCCTTGACGCAGATAGGACACAAGATGGTATAGCCTTAGTCGGGGGTATCAAGTGGTGTACAGGGACAGGTTGCGGCTTATAGTGACATGTCGAGGATGTTGGCATTATGATTCAAGTGTTGTCCTTGATGGCAACTCACTCAGAGGTATGATACAGGTGATGGAAACTCAATCAGAGGACAGATCTTAGTACAGCAGGTCAAGAGAGAGATATATGCAGGTTAACCTTGATGAAAGCGCGTATACACGCGGGTGAGAAGAACAAAAGGCGCGTATGCGTACACATGCAGGTTCACAGAAGGAAAGGCGCGTACATGTTGGAAAACTAAGTTTTGGTCCGTGGTATTTGGTCCATGGTATTTTAGTATTGATCTGTGGTATTTGGTCCAAAGTGTTGATCCCAGGTATTGGGTCCAAGGTATTGTTTCTACATGGTTTTGGACCATGGTATTGAGAGAAGC
Source organism: Pinus tabuliformis (assembly GCA_031772625.1). Classification (NCBI taxonomy): domain Eukaryota; kingdom Viridiplantae; phylum Streptophyta; class Pinopsida; order Pinales; family Pinaceae; genus Pinus; species Pinus tabuliformis. The sequence continues at coordinate 623,354,453 of CM062814.1, read as the reverse complement.
CTAAACCTATATAAGGAGAAGATCATTAGGTTAAGGGGTGAGGAGCAAGAAGTGTATGTCTGGCAAAAGGGTGAAGATCTAGTATGCTGGTTATGAGTTTGTGATGCTTGGCTCGATCTGAATCAAGTTGGAAATGGCAGCGAAGGTATAAGTAATTATCTTTAGATCTGTATGCGGTTCTCTTTGGTGAAAACGCGTGTACACGCAGTTTTGACACAGTCAAGTAGCGTATGCATTATGAGATTTGATGTTTCAGGTTGTTGTTGGTTCTAGTGGTTGTTTCAAAGTTTTGGGCTCTGGTTTGTGTTCTGGTAACTGTGTTCTGATGACAGGGTTTCAGTGATTCAGTATTGGGTAATTTAGTGATTGATGATTCATGTATAGTTGATGATTGTCTTACAGTGGTGATTGTTTTGTACTTATGGATCCAGTCTGAAAATTTATGAAACGTGGTCCCTGGAAGTAAAGAGAAGGTTGTAGCCTTCTGTAGGTCAACACCTACGTATTAGTATTTTAGCTAGTACAAGAGCTAAGGGGGTTGTAGCTCCCTTCCAAAAGAAGCTGGAGAACGAGAGAGGGTTGTAGCCCTCTGCAGGTTGTAGCCTGCGTGCTGGTAAAGGACTACACTAGTACATTGTAAAAGAAGTTTCTTATTAAAGGAAGATAGAAACAAATTGCAGCAGGTGGTTTTCACCCACATTGGGTTTCCACCTTATATCATGGTGTTCAAGTGTGCTCTTTATGTGTGATGATCTGTTCTATTTTACTGCAACTATTGATTGTTCATATGATTAATAATGTTCTGATGCACTCATTGAAGATAAACTAACTGAATCATAAGTTTATTGGATGTACGCTAGTTGCATTTAACACAGTTGTGTATATACGCGGATATCCTTAATTGAAGTAGCGTATATGAATCAGAGTATGAAAATGAAAAAGTGTTTGATTTGATAATACTGATTCACCCCCCCCCCCCCTCAGTATTTTTCCAACAGAGGAGTACAACGATACTTGGTGGTATGCGATGACACATGATGCAGCGTAACAGACTCTTGGAGTGTTGCCTCCAAGGAGACATATGGACCGGGGCATTGGGTGTACCATTGGATGCAACTCACCTAGGATCAATGAGGACATTGTTGATCATATGGGGACACCATGTTTATCAAAGACAGGGCTTCAAGGGAGTTATCAGCAGATCCGAGGTGGAGAGAGTGTCGTCCGTAGGATCACTCTTGATCATTCTAACAGACTTTTGATCATACCCTTTTGGACATACCCACCCATCATCCTCTAGTGTTGTTTACAGTCACAAAGTGTTTGGTTGTTTCCCTTGACACTCTTCATTCAGGAAACAAATCATGGGAGGCTCACCCTTAACAGTTGGATGAGACAGTGGGTGTTATGACCTGGGAGGAGACTCTCTAGTTGAGACCCTTGGTAGGTGCACAAGTTCTTGGATACAAGCTTAGGGATGGAATCGTTGATAGTCAAGGTAGCATATGTTCCACCCCTGAGCTCACACTTGAGGGATGATGGATGATAGACTTCATCTTCAGGAGGGTACCCAGACTTCGAACAATGTTCAGGTGTATCGTCAAGAATTGGGATAATGGATTTCACTGTGTGGTCTGGCAGGAGCAGGGAAGGTTCACATGCATAGGACATGCTCTTGATACTTGAGGTCCACCCAGGGGATACATACATGGGTCAGCGATGAGGTCCAAATGGGTTCTAGCAGATACCAATGCTACACAGCGATATTCGATGAGGAGAGGGAGTTATGAGTTCCTTGTATTTTTGGGCGATCCAAGGACCAAGTTGGCAAGTGGATCACTCCCCTTTGTGATGAGAAGGGTCATGGAAGAGGGTGATCCATTTCACTTTCGGTTTGATACATGGGGGATCATTGAGACCTCCATGGCATGGTGAGGAAGACTTATCTTATTATGGCTTAGGGTCGACATTGGTATTGGAGGGGTAGATATTGGCATCATGGGGATGCCCGTGTAGGATGAGCTTGTCTCTCACAGATATTTCACCACTAGGCCTCATGATAGGAGGATACAGTCTACACATGGTGGGGAGTATGTCATTATCATAGTAGCGCAACTTCAGCATGGTGGCACTACTCTAAGATTAGCAGGGGACCTGATCATCACCGCTCTTCACAACTCAATAACCTTTAGGGATGAGTTGGCTACTATAGGGGGAGATCATGCAGATCTTCAATTGGGATTTAGAGAGTCACTGATGGCATGGGGGACTTCATTAGCATGGCAGGTGGGTGAGTAGGATGATATCATGAGAATCTCATGTGAGCGACATGCTATCTCTGCAGGGATTGGGTGGTATCTTCGAGAGTATACTCCTAGAGTGCATGGGATGTCCTGTGCGGTAGGACAACTTCACGAGGAGTTGGGCATAGTGCCACATTATCATGATCCCCTACTCATTGATGGTATACAGGGGACTTCTGGTACTTATATCGAGTAGGATAGTGAGTGGAGTGGGGGGAGCTTCAGGCGGAACATGATGGCTTGGGATCCTAGGATTGAGGGATTCTTTCATGTCAAGACAATGCAGAGGTCAGGGATTAATAAGTGGCAAATTTGGGACACTGGAACATTTTTGTAGTGAAAATGGGGAGAAAAACTTGAGATAGCGTTGTTCAACAGTTGCTTGAGGACAAGCAACGTTTTGGTGAGGAGGATTGTGATATTCCCACTTAGCAATATTGCTAAGGGAAATGTAAACCTTACCCAATTTTGTCTTATTTCATGTTTTCACTTAGGAGATGTGGATTCATAGTTCCCACATTAACTTTGGGATTAAGTGGGGGCCCAAACATTAGGAAGGAAGGGAAATATTGTGGCTCTAGTGGAGTGTGGGGGCCACCCAATGGAGAATTACGATCCAGACGTGGAAGACACTCTCATTGAAGTGAAGTTGGTGGGGAAGGTTGAGTTGGGACCACATGGGCATATTGCACGCTTGAGTTGAAGCCAAGTTTGCAGTGTTGTTTAGCACACGAGTGTCTCTGAGCGGAGATCTCAATCCTTGCTTTGGTGGACTTTGAGTGCCAGCACAAAGAGGAAGTCCTACCTATACTAGTTCGTACCAACAATAGGGAGTGCACGTTTGTGGAGAGAATTGGCAGCAATAGTATAGGGACTGCGCAACTCTTGGAGGAGGCATGCTTGGAGGTTGTGGAGTGAAGGGAGTTAGGGGCTAAAACTTGAGGTGGAGTTTGGGGAAGTGTTGTGTGGGATTTTCCAGCATTTTGGTGGAGCAACAAACACAACATTTGCTATAGGTTAAATCTTCTTGATGTGGAGGAGGGTCAAGCATTTGGGGGTCAATTTTGGAGTGTCAAAACTAGGAAAAACACTTTTTTGTTTTTTCTGAGTTTATTGAGGAGAGACCAAGATTAATATGGAAAAAAAAATTGCGCAGATTTGAGGGGTCAAACAAGGGTCTCAACTCGGCTAGCAGCTGGGGGAAAATTGGGCCAAAATTCCAAGGTCAACATTTGGCCAATTCCTTCGTGGGTTTTTGTGGGTTATTGGTGGAGAGCCCGAGGTTAATTTCTCGTAATTTTTAGAGCACCCGAGAAGGCCCTAACAATAGTTCTTCACAACTAGTAGCATATTTCTAGGTAGTTTCAGCACAGAGCCAGGAGAGAGAAGCAACAGATTTAAGAGGGATTTCTTATTGTTCATTTGGGCTTAGCTAGCTTGCATTGAGAAAGCCTAGGTGCACTCTTTCCAACACCTCATTGTACCATATTCTTATTAGAATAAAATGGCTCAGTAGGATAGATTTTGGTGAAATTTCATGGTTTGACTCATGTGTTTAATTTTCATGGTTTTATGTCTATGTTTGCTTTGTTATTTACTGTAAAAATTCCCTAGGAATATTATAGTGGTCAACAAGAGAGCATCTTATGGATGAGAGGGTTTGTGGAGGGTTGAGCAAGGCCAAGCAACGTTGAGAGACCTGAGTAGGGTACAAAGAGCATGGAGAAATGAAGGATATCTACATGAGTAACATTACAAGTTTGTTGAGTGATATACTCAGTTGTGCCAGGTCTAATGAAAGAGCACAAAGCAACAAAAGAGATTTGCATGAGTAATATTATAGGTTTGTTTTGAGTGAGATAATTAATTGTGTCAGGTCTAAGGAAAGATCATAGAGTAGAAAAGGAGATCTATATGAGTACTCTTGTAGGTTTGTTGTGGGTGAGATACTTAGTTCTACCATGTCCAAGTAAAGAACATAGAGCAACAAAGGATATTTGGGTAAACTAGATCAAGGACGGGTCTAGGGATTGATCTGTTGGATCAAATCTAGGATAATTGTTGTATATGTAATTTCCCCGTGGGCCATTATCCTAGTAAGGGAGCTCGAGTAAGTTTTGAGAAGAATTTAATGAACAATCATTTATTGGGAAAAACTTGTGTGTAATATGTTATTGTGCATGATCTAATTCCTAGTTTTATAAATTTCGTTGTGCATAATTTGTTTCTTGTTAGGCACATAAGTGTGTTTCAGTTAATTAGATGGATTAAATTTAATTTGATATTGTTACTAGATCTGGTGTATGTGTGTGCAATAAGTCTAATGCCCACAAAATCTAACATGGTATTAGAGCATGGTTTCTGAGAAGGGAAGTTGGTTTTGATATTTGCACAAAACTCTGAGAGAGATTTTTAAGAACTATTGCAGGTAGCAGCAATGTTCTAAATACCCATGCCAAGAGAGTTGGATAAGTATGGCATATTGCCTGTATGGGTTGTGAAGGCTATGATCAATTGGCCTAGTGAGATATGGAGCAGAAGCCAATCAAGGAAGTAATTATTGAGAACGAGACAGGGGGTGAAGTTTGCAAGGACTGTAACCCAAGCTAGCCATGATTCTGAGAAAGAGATTGAGGGAAAGAGCAGCCATCGAGCAACACCCACTAGGCACATGTGATGCCGACAATTTTTCTAGCACGTTGGTATTGCAAAGGTTTTGAGTGTCAAGAAGGTTCAACCATATTATATTAACAAAGAAAGAAGAGTGCAAGTGGATTCAAGAGCGTTTTTGGGAGGTTGAATTGCTAGAGATTGCAGGGCCTAATTGTTAAAGAAATGAGGTTGATTTATTGGAGAGGGAAATTTTCAAGGGCCGACTTACCTATAACAAAAAAAGCTGTGTGAGGGGAAGATGTAGGGTTGAGTTGTTGGTGAATAGGTGGACCGAATTTCTTTAGAGGTTGATTTCTAGTGTGCCAAAATTCCTAGGGCTGAATTCTTCTAGCAAGGCTGAGTTATAGTTTCCATTCAATGTGTATCTCGTTGGCTATGATAGGAGATCATGGTGAAACTACCAATAGAGGTTGGCAGGGCCAAGTGAGCTACAAGAGAAAGCAATTAGACGTGTGGGTGCAATAGTGCACAAGTTATAGAGAGGTTGTGGTGAGACCATGAACAATGTCTCATGGTATTAAATTGTATTACCTGTGGTATTCTTATTGCACCCTGTTGATTTTTAATGTACCTTGGACAAGTGGTTTCCCATGGGTTAGTCTCTACCTATGGAAAAATGTCCAAAATAATTATTTTCCTAAGTGTGACTTTATAAAGTGAAAGTGACTTTATAAGTGGTAAAGTAAATCTTAAATTATAAAGTGAAAAGTGACTTTAGACATAAAGTACAATGTAGGTACTTTATTTAATGGGTGAGTTAAAAATAGAAAGTGAGAATTAAATGCACATTTATTCTCATCCCTTGATCTAAATGAATATGAGCCATTAGATCTTAGAGTTGCCCAAAAGTCATTTAGGGAAACAAAAGGGGGAAAAGAAAAGAGAGACCACATTCATTCTTCATGAGAAGATTGGCGAAACAAAGCTGAGAGCTGGAGAAAATTTCTAGAGGAGAAATTTGTTGCATCAAGATGAAGGAGTGATTTCTGGGCAAAGTTGGGCACGAAAATCAAGGCATAGAAGACAACAAAAGGTACAGTGCGAACAACATTTAATGTTGTGAGATGCATGCTGTTCGAGAGAAGTTTTTGAGAAAAAAATTTGAAAAAATCCGTACAGTGGTACGAAAATCTGTACAATACAACCTGTATCCATACAGTACATATTTTCAACTTCAAGTGGGCACAGAAATTGAGGCAAAGTGGGCACGGTTTTCAAGAAGTTTTGGGTTGAAGAGATAAGTTGTATTTTGTTGTCTTGTTTTGTCTGCAAATGTATTTTTCCTGAACTTCAAAGATAAATAAATTTGAAGAGCTCTCTAACAGGTTTTCCTCGGAGAAGATTGAAGGGGTTTTTCCTAGGTCTAGGTTGACCAAAAAGCTGTGTGTATTTTTATGTGTGTTTTTGGTTGGTTTATGTTCATATTTATTTTTAGCATGTGTTGACAATCCCATGTGTTTTAATTTGAAAATTTCATTTCTAGAATTGTATATGTTGAATGTATGTTTATGGAAAAGGGCATTTAATTGAATGAGAGTGATAAGGTGAAATTAAAACCAAGTTGGGATTGCAGGAAACTTTTTAGTCATCAAATTTCAACACGCCCTTTGGAAAAGTATAAATACAAGGGTGAGTGATTCATTTTCCTTGTATTATGGCTTGATAAGAGAGCATCTTATGGAGGAGAATGTCGAGTCCTTAGAACCCTTGAGGGCTAAGATGGCTTGTAGAAGGTGGTTGGAATGAGAGCATGTTGTGTCCAACTAGAGCCGAGAGGGCTGAGAGGGACGAACAGAGCATAAGGAGCACAGAGCAACAAAGGAGATGTGCATGAGTAATATTATAGGTTTGTTGTGAGCAAGATACCCAGTTGTGTCCGGTCCAAAGAAAGAGAACAAAGGAATAAATGAGATATGTGTTAGTAATATTATAGGTTTGTTGTGACTGAGATACTTAGTTGTGTTGGGTTCGAAGAAAGAGCATGGTGCAATAAAGACGATCTACACGAGTAATATTGCAGGTTTTTTATGAATGAGATACTCAATTTTGCTGGTTCTAAGGAAAGAGCATAAAGCAACAAAGGGGATCCAAATCAGCTAGATCGTGGATAGATCTAGGGCTTGATTCGCTAGATCAAATTCAAGGACATTGTTGTATATGTAATTTCCTCAAGGTACATTATCCTAATAAGGGAGCCTGAGTAGGTTCTAAGAAGAATTTAATGAAAAACTATTGATTGGGAAAAACTTGTGTGTAATGTTATTTTGCATGATCTAATTGTTGGTTTTATAAGTTCCATTGTGCAAAATTTATTTTTGGTTAGACACATCAGCGTGTTTCATTTATTTAGCTAGGTTAAAGTTAATTAGAGACTGCTACCAGATCTTTTGTGTATGCACTGAGTCTAGTGCCCAGAAAATTCTTACAATACATCCATCAAGTTATCCAACACAATGAAGAAAAGAGGCTCCATGAAGATGAATCCCTCAAGTTAATCTAAAAGCTCCAAAAAACCAACATCAAATGTCATTAAATCACAATGTGAAACCTTATACAATATGAAGTGTAACATGCTGCAACATAAAATCCTAATTTTCTTATTAAATCATTAATATATTATTTCAATATACCTACCACACATAAATCAGTAATAAAAACCACGTTTACCTCTCTCTCTATATATACATATATAATACTAAATAAAAACATAATATTATGACAAATTAATATTCTAAAAACATAATATTACAAAATTAAAAAACTTATACCACAACCACACAGTAATAAAGAGAATTTATAATATCTTTAATAAGCATAATATTAAAACAAATTATAACAAAAGATGATAAGCATAAATCTTTCATTATTCATTTTGTTTTATAGTGGGAAATTATCAAATAAAAGAGTCTATGATAATTAGTACAATATATCAAATGTTTCAAACCCTAAACCAAAACTTTCTTAAAAAATTTCACTATTTAATTCACATAAATTTATTATAACAAATTAAAAAATATAAATATAAAATTTTGACCAAATATCATAAACATATTATGATAAATAATATAAAAAATAATAAACATAAAATTAATATATATTTAATAATAAATTACAAATTATTATCAGATATACATACTATAATATAATATAAATATAATATAATATAATGATAACTTACAAGAAAATTATATTGCAAACAAAAATTACATTAAAATTTAATGATGTACCACCAATTTTGTCATGTGAAGAGAAAAGTTTCGACCTATATTTCACCTTTGTAAAAACATATATTTCCACTCACAATTTTACCCTTATATCAACTAACATATCAAAATTCCAACCATCTTGTTTGCTTATAATTTATATTTTTAGCCTAATATTGATTGGTATTATTTAATTTAAAATTATCGTTATAAATTAGGTTAGAGTAATTATGGTTGAGAAATAGGTAAACAATTAGATAAGTTTTTGACCATATCTACAAAATATTAGTTGAAAAGAAATTTACCTTTATATTAATCTATATATTAATTAACCTATCAACCAATAATACCAATAAGGTGAAAAGCTCTAAAATTTTGCTTTTTTAATCTTTTGGTTATCGGGGTCAAAAGTCAGAATATGCTGGCAAGTCGGGCTCGGTACAAAGTGAATAATATCCTCTAAACAGGGCTCGTAACAAAGGTCTGAATAAGCTAGCTCGTGTGGGGCTAAGAAGAACCTAGGTATTCGGGCTCGGCTGGGCTTGGCTCGTCGGGGAAGACAAAGTGAGAATATCCTAGCTCTTCGGGGGCCTAAGTGAGAATATGCTCGCTAGTCGGTACCCATATAAGAATACGCTCGCTAGTGGGGCTCGGCTGGGCTCGGGTAAACAAACAAAGGTGAAGAATATAACCTCACACTTCCTACTTCTTTCTCTTTTTGGTGTTAAGTAAACAACAACATGAAGATAGCATATTTCTAGGAAACAACACTACGGGGCTTTCACTCCATGGATAACTATTGAATCAAGTGCCAAAGCTAATTTCTTCTTATTGCTGCCACTAACAGAGCTGGTTGAACTACAAGTTGTGTTGCACACTAATTAGAACAAAACGATAGTGCACTAATGTGGTTTTGAAAGCGATAAGAAGTCTGTTTCATTTCTTCTAATGGAATTGGACACAACCTTTGGGACACATCCATCCAACTAAACTTCATCAGATTGTGTTGCTTGTCATGATGCATGGAGAAGTTTTGTGTTTGGTGCACCTCACATCGAACTCTACGAACTACACGAACTACCTCTATCTCTATACTCGAACGATCTACACTCTAACTCTAACCTCTATACCGATACGATACTAACTCTACCTCGAATTGCCATACAGGACATAGGAGTTCAATCATTACCCCATTCAGTTCATACCAGAGAGTGAGTGAAGTGCACGGATAGAGAGATGAAGATGAAGTGTGAGGTGGTGCACCGATTACCCTAACTACTGATACACCTATGCATGACAAAGTTCCAACTGACAAGAGAGATGTGAACCAATGGATAGATAGGAGTTCAAGCATACACGTTCTGTTTCATCCATTCAATCCATTCAATTCAGTTCAATCCAGTCAATACAGACGTTCAGTTCAGTCTACGTGAAGGATATAGACGTTCAATCCATACCCCAGAGAGAAGTTAGTTCCCCATCGTTACTACATACCCGCCGAGAGGGAGGGGGGATACCCATGCGCCATACGATAGAATGGATAGACGTGTTGCTACAGTGAGCTGACTAGCTCGTGGGGTAGGGCTAGGGGCATGCAGTGAATGGATTCGTGCAGTGAGTGAACACGGCTTCTGTGATTGGCTTCAGTGAATGGTTTCGTGCAGTGAATGAATATGTGCTACAATGAGGTGCCCCAATGAGGTGCCCCAATGAGGTGCCACAAACGAATATATGCAACTAGGTGAGCGATACCTTCTTCACGACAAGAGTGGGTTACACTGCTCGTTATATACGATTCACCTGTTGAGGAGGATCATGCGCCATAAACAAACATTGTGCTAGTCAGGTAGAGGACAGTCAGGGAAGTGGGTTATGCCAGAGAGTTCTTGATTGAGGGCCCACATGAGAGGGGTTCCCACGGACTACAGCACTCATCCGACAGAGGGGTGGTCAACGGACGGACGATTGACAGCCCACGTCTAACGAGAGGAGAACTTACCCATAGGGACTGGGATTACCCCTACGGAACAGGAGTTACTACCTCCACTGGATGCCATGACGATGCATTACTTACGATGCACCTGTTTGAGGACCATACGCCAGTCATAGCCCATAAGCACTGTCAATAGCCATTGCTGATAGAAGGTCCTTGCCAGAAGCTCTAGTCACATGGAAGTTCTAGTCACGTGGAAGCTCTAGTAACGTGCATTAAGCTCTTGTCGATGCCGGAATGAAGCTCTACTCCATGGGGAAGCACTTTTGGGGGCTATATTGCTAAAGGCTTAACATACATCTGAGGACATCTCAGCAGTTTTGGTGAAGGCTATCACTTAGTTCAGGTTCTATTTTATTTTCTCAAATAACTATATATATTTTTTGATGATATATGGCACAAGAGAATGAATATCTTTGCAAGGATAATATGTACAGAAATGTTTTTACTGAACATTTCCATATTTCCACGATGAATGGTTTATGCCAACAAATTTACAGAAAATGTTTTTTGAAATGGCCATGGGCCAACATACATACATATGTTTTGCGCATTTATTACATGTAATTTTTCCACACAATGAAAGATTACAATTTTCTTATTGGAAAAAAAAATCAACCAATAATACCAACCATCTTAATAGCTTATATTTTGAGTCTAATATTAATATTGATAAGTATTATTTAATTCAAAATATCAATTGTAAACTAGATTAAAATATGGTTGAAAAATAAATAGACAACAATAAGATAAATTTTAGAACAAAATTAATACTTACAAAATATTAGTTAAAGCCACAACCAAAATTTTGAGTTCATGTTGTAGTATATAAATAGGCATCCAAAAGAGTGCAAAAAATTATAAAAGATTATAATTAAATTCCTGAAATTGATGTTAGAAAAATCTAACCATTAATTGAATTACATTGCAAATTCTTCTGATGTGTAATCTTTAAATGTAAATGGTAATATGGATTTATTAAACCTAGAATGATACAGACAGATAGAATCAATGGTTCGTATACTATAAAAAGATAATATGGATTTATTAAACCTAGAATGATATAGACAGATAGAATCAATGGTTCGTATACTATAAAAAGACTTAAATAGACTTGATTATTAATGAATAATAGAGAACCTTAATTTTTTTCATCATTAAACAGGAAAATAGTTTTCTGTTGTCGTTCTTTTGAACATAAATTTTGATTATGTTCATATATAATATGTTGGAATAAATGATGGTTTGTCTTTTGATGTTCATATATTCAAAGATTCAAGAACCGAGATGATTGTTCATGTTACATTTTTAGCCAAAAACAATGTTAATGATCCAATGTAATGTGATGTGAGGTTAATGAGGCTCGGTTGGGAGATAAGAATAATATGAGTGTTGATTTCACATATAATGATAATGAAAGCTAACGTAATAACTCTACATATATCATTATATTGTACAATATATTTCTTAATTATGACTACATTAATGAAGATGGTTTTTAATAGAGAGGCCACGATCATGTATTAACTAAGGCTTGAAGTGGACTGAAAAGGACGATGAAAATTGTTCAAGGACAATTTAATATAAAGGAGGCTTTAGAATACAAGAGGATATTAATAACCATTTTTAAATTATAATGATTTATAAGATTAGGAAAATGAAATTGATTGATAATTGTAGATTTTTACTTGTAGATTCAAATTGTTTGTGTAGTATGCTAGAACAAAAGACTTGAATCTACTCTACTCACCAACGTAAACAAATATTGATCGATGCACAAACTAAGCAGAAAAGAAAGAATTTCAATCGCACATAACACAATAATTTTTCTAGGGAAAGCAACTACTCAAAACCTCGACTATCTATATTGCATTAACTAAAGATCCGAGAATAAAATACAATGCTTGTTCAACCCGAACAATCTTTGCACTAGTACAATCTATCTCTTTGCTTCACAAACCAATTTAAACCAACACTTAGCCAAATATGATGCCTGCCAAGCCCCTACTTCCTTACGCAATTCCTGAGAGAATTAGCCCATATTTAATTGGGAAAATCCCTCACCACAATTGCACAATCCATCATAGGCCTTCTACTGATTGCATGCACCATTTGTACAACTGATAGTACATTGTCCCTGAACTCTAATCTCAACTGTGTCTTTCTCAGTACTAACATGCATGAGTTATTTATGAGTGAATCTTCAGTTAACTAGTGGAGCAGTGAAGTTGCACTGAAGTTGCTCCCCACTACTAGAACTCCTACTAGTTTGTCCAACTGTTTGAACTAGTTTAACTTACTATAAGCCAGTTAGAATGAGTTGATTAATTACAACTCAAAAGAACTCAACCCGGACCCCTAAAATTTAGGAATCACTTGACACGACTCTAGATAGACTTCCAACTCGAATTTTTTGGGCCAACTAAGTCAAATTAACTTAGTTAACTATTACAAGTTGCTATGAGAATAGAATTTTGATTTAATTGTTACTTTAATTCAAGGAAAAATTAAATTAGGATTTCTTGTTGCTATTTTTAACACTCCCTCTCAAAAAGAAAGGGATTATCTGCTACCCCGATCCTGCCTCTATGAAACTCAAATTTGCATCTTGACAATGCCTTTGTCAAAATATATGCATCCTACTCCTTTGTGGGAATGTACTCCAAGAACATGATTCTCCTCTACACATAGTCTCAAAGATGGTGATACCAAATATCAATATGCTTGGACCAATCATGAAAAACTGGATTCTCATAGAGTTTTATACAACTATGGTTGTCACAGTAAATCACTATTGGATCCATATGCTAACCAAACAAACCAACAAGAATCTTCCTCATCCAAATAGCCTCACAAGCTGCTTAACTAGAAACCATGTACTATGCTTATGCTGAATTGAGTGCAATTGTTCCATGTTTCCTACTATACCAAGAAACAACTACTGACCCAATACTAAAGATCCCACCTGATGTGCTCTTCCTTTAAGATGGAATCCCTGCCCAATTTGCATAGGTGAAGCCTTGAAGCTTCACTCCCTCTGTCTGTTTGTACCAAAGACCAAAGTGAGTGGTTCCTCTGAGGTATCTCAACACATGTTTGGCTGCCTTCCAATATAGTTTGGTAGGCTTAACCATAGCTTGACTAAGTTGGTTAACTGCATAAAACATGTCTGGTCGTGTGTTCACCAAATAATGAGTGAACCCACAAGCTATCTATAAATAGCAGCCTCCACTACTTCAATGAAAATAACATCGTCCTTCCTCTAGTTACCTGCTATATGAGTCTCCATGGGTTTACTTCTCTCCATGTGGAATTTCTTTGGTATCTCGTTGGCATACTTTCCCTGAGAGACAAACAGTTTCTCATCTCCTTTCCATACTTCCATCCCTTAAAAGTAGTGCATGAGCCCCATGTCCTTCATTTCAAACTCTCTTGCAATATCCTCTTTGCAAGACTTGATCAGCTTATCATCACCAGGAATAATCAAATCGTCGACATATAAAACAATAATCAACAATTTACCTTCAACCACAATATGGTAAAGGTTCGCATCTGCTTCACTTTTGGTGAAGCCTAAACCGATAAAATAACTATCGATCTTGGTGTACCAAGCACGAGGTGCTTGTTTCAATCCATATAATGCTCGTTTGAGTTTGTACACATGCGACTCTTTGTTGAAGGTCTAAAATCCTTCAGGCTGCTCAATATACACCTCTTCCTCAATCATGATGTTGAGGAATGTTTTCTTTACATCCATCTTATTTATCTTCCATCCCATTTGCACTGGCAGTGCTAGAATGGATCTGATTGATGAGTACCTTGCTACAAGAGCAAAAGTCTCATTGGAATCAATCCTCTCCACCTCAGAGAACCCTCTGGCCACAAACATGCCCTTGTGTTTCTCCACACTACCATCAGTTGCTTGCTTTACCTTGTAAAGCCATTTGGAACTCACCATTGACTTGTCTGTCGGCCTTGGGACCACTTCCCAAACATTTTTCCTGATAATGGAGTCATACTCCTAAACCATGGCAACCCAAACTAGTTGTTGCACTGTTTGCTCAAAAGAGGATGGCTCAATCTTTACACTTCCGCTCATTAGAGCCATGTAGCCTGTGTACCTCTCTGGTGACCTCCTCTACCTGTGTTGTGATGTGGGTGCTCCCACATTCTCTCTAGCATGATGCAATAACTTGTTAGCCTCTCTGGTGCACTTTCTCCCATCTTTGGAAGACTCTGCATGAGTGGGTGTTTCCACTCCCTACTCCTCTGCATGTGGCTACTCCACATCATCCCGAGGTTCCTCCTTTGGAGCTAAAAGCTCCTCAACTGCATGTAGCTAAAGCTTCTTCTCAAGGGAACATCTCATGGCCTTCTCTTCATCGAACTTCACATCTCTGCGAAACATTGTCATCCTATTGGTTGGCAGGTACGCCTGATAGTTGTGAGGTGTATCAGTGTACCCCACAAAAATTCCCAACTCAGCTGTTCGCTCTAGATTTTTCCATGCACCTTTGGTAACATGGCAGTAGATTGATGAACCAAAGATCTTGAAGTGTACTACATCTTGTTTCTTCCCTGAAAAAGCCTCTTTTGGTGTACTCATCCCGAGAATTCGATGAGGGCTTATGTACTACGAATAAACAATTGTGTTGCATGCTTCAGCCCACAAGTGTAATGGTAGGCTCTGATCATGCAACGTCGCCCATGCCACTACCACAATACTTCTTTTCATCCTTTCAGCCACCCCATTTTGTTGTGGGTTATGAGGTGTTATCAACTCACGTTGAATGCCTTCTGAGGCACAATTTTTTTTTAACTCATTCGACACATACTCTCCATTGTTATCACTTCTGAGAGCTTTAACTTTCCTACCAATATTTTCTCAACAAGTGCTTTAAATTCACAAAACTTACGAACATTCGATCTTTCTTTTGCATGAATAAAATCCAACACTTACGAGAAAAATCATCAACAAATATTACATAATACCTATGCTTGGTCATGGATGTTGTCGAGAACGGTTCACACACATCTGAATGAACTCGATCAAGGATCGCTTGTGCTCGACTATCTTTTTCATGAAAGGAAGCTTTGGTGTACTTCCCTAATGTACACCCTTTGCATGTGTCTCTCTGCTCTAGTGCACCCTTGGGAAGCCTTGTAGAAATTTGCTACAATATCTTTAAAGCGCCATGATGCAAGTGACCCAACCTCGTGTGCCACAACTTATTGATGTCTTGGCTCTGCACCTTCTCTGCTTTAGTGCTCATAGCAGCACAGTCTTATGCCTCCAATTGGTAGAGGTTCTTCACTTGAACCCCTATCCGCTTCCCCTGTCATGTGGCTACGTGATGAAGGAATGTCTTTCCCTTACTAAATATCACATCATAGCCTTTATCCTGCAACATGGCAACAAAAACCAACTTCTTCTTCAAACCCAGAACATAATAAAATCTCACAAAGTGAGGGGAGAACCATAATCCCTCTTAAAGTTAATTGTATTGATGTCGGTTGCGCTATGCTTCCCATCATCACCCATCTCGATATGCATTTGGAGATCCTTCTCCTCCAAGTTACTGAAGATCTCTTTGTTACCGATCATATGGAATGAAGCTCCACTTTCTAGGTACCACACACTACCCATCATTGATGACACCATACAAGCGATGAGGGTAAATTCCAGTTCAAACTGTGAATTAAGAGCTTCACTTGCCACTCATCCCGAGGGATTCTTACCAGCCTTCTTGTGCGGACACTTTGTGGCAAAGTTTCCTGGCTCATGACAGTGAAAACACTTAATTTTTGACATGTCCTTCTTCTTGCCGCCCTGACAAGAATCTGATTTGGAATGGGATGATTTCCCCTTCCCTTTCTTTTCTTTACTAGCCAAGGCACAATTCTCCTCATCATCATGCTTTGATGATGATCTGTCTCTGGTGTTTCGATGAATCTCTTCTTATACCAAGTTGGACCACAGTCGCTCCCACTCGGGTAGCTTCTCCCTCCCATTAACTGAGTCTTGGTAACTGTGATGGCTCTTGGGAAGTCCTAGAAGTGCTAGGATCACCAGATCATCTTCTGCAACAGTAATACTGACACTTCCAAGTTCATCCCGACATTGAGTGAACTTGGTCAAGTACTTCAGAATTGGGTCTCCCTTCTCCATCTTGATCTTTCTGAGCTTATCCTTTAGTGCCAACTTCCTGTGTCACTGCTATTTTGAAACAGGTATGCCAATTCCTTCCACATTGCAAATGGAGTTTCCTTGTTGTGGAGATTTGAGACAATATGATCTCGAACTCCTTCTAGGATAATCCTTCTTTCCTTTTCCACACACTTTCTCCATTCAACTAGATCTTTAGCATCAGACATTGGAGGTTTTAGAATATCATGATCTATGAATTCCTCCAACCTGTTGTCTTCCAACACTACCTCTATCCTGTTATTCCAAGCTATGTAATTCAAGTTTCCCTCCATGGCATACTCAAGTCTCAAATCGTAAAATGACATCCTACTGACTCTGAAGTATGAAACTGAAAATTCAATTTCACCTGCACAACAAAAACGTATTCTCCTCTTCTATAATGTCTTCAACTCCGATACCATGTAGATTTTTACTTGTAGATTCAAACTGTTTATGCAATATGCTAGAACAAAATACTTGAATCTACTCTACTCATCAATGAAAACAAAAATTGATCAATGAAAATACTAAGAAGAAAACGAAGAATTTCAATAGCACATAGCACAATAATTTTTTTGGGGAAAACAACTGCTCAAAACCCCAACTATCTATATGGCATTAACAAGAAGATCTAAGAAGAAAATACAATGCTTGTTCAACCCAAACAATCTCTGCACTAGTACAATCTATTTCTCTGCTTCACAACCTAGCTTAAGCCAACACTTAGCCAAATTTGTTGCCGACCAATCCCCTACTTCCTTGCACAATTCTTGAGAGAATTAACCCGTATTTAGTTGGGAAAATCCCTCACCACAATTGCACAATCCATCATAGGCCGTCTACTGATTGCATGCACCATTTGTACAACTCGGAAAATTATACAACTAGTAATACATTGTCCCTAAACTCTAATCTCAACTGGGTCTTTCTCAGAACTGACATGCATGAGTTATTTATGAGTGAATCTTCAGTTAATTGGTGGAGCAGGTGAGTTGCTCCCCACTACTAGACCTCCTACTAGTTCCTCTGACTGTTTAAACTAGTTTAATTGACTATAACTCAGTTAGACTGAGTTAATTAATTACAACTCAAAAGAACTCAACTTGGACCTCTAAAATTTAAGAATCACTCTACATGACTCTAGATAGAAATCAAATTAACTCAGTTAACTATTACAAATTGCTATGAGAATAGAATTTCGATTTAATTCCTAACTTAATTCAAAGGCAAATTAACTTAGGATTTCTTGTTGCTATTTTTAATAATAACATTTCAAAATATTTGTTGAAAAATATTAAATAAACAAAATGAAGATGATTAATTTCACTACTTCTAAATTATATGCTATAATATTATTTTATATCCTTTAAACCGATATGACTAATTGATATAATTAGTGTTATTATGATCAATACAATTACAATTTCATAAACTAATAAAAATCTTAAACAGATTAAAATTAACAAGAGTGTAGGAGACACATTTTTTTAATGACCCTATTCAAGAAAACATCTAAAAAATGAAGATTACAAGAATAATTCAATGGCGTATCCTCAAGTCAAACTAGTTTGTAGAGAAGGAGTGCTAACATGTCTACATAAAGCGTATGGAAAAACAAACATAATGGCACACAAAGCAATAACCAACTATAAATTATGTCCTAAACCATGGAACTCTAAGCAACATGAAGAAATTAATTTTCTCCCTCTGCTACATTCATTTGGAAAATGATAAAGAAATTAATTTTCTCCCTCGGCTACATTCATTTGGAAAATATCGATATTGTGGTGAGTAGAAAAGGAAGAAATTATATTTCCTACCCAATCCATGGCAGTAACACCATTTATTTGAAAATTGATATTATAATTAATAGGGGTATAAGGGTTTTTTTATATATATATGGTGTTATAACTTTTTCTTGGCAAAATCTTTTACAAATTTCTTTTTTGGTTGGGCTAAAAATTTGTAGTTCAAATTAACTAATTTGAACACTAAAAATGAAAATTTTCCATTTGAAACATAATATTTAGGCATTTGTCGCTAGGCCACCAATTACAAAGCATACTGAATTTGTAGCTCAAATTGACTCATTTTAGCACTAAAAATTACAAGGTTTTCAGTTTGAGACAAAATATTTGGACGTTTGTGACCAGGCCACCAATACAAAGTATACCTAATTTGTAGTTCAGATTGACTCATTTAAGCACTTGAAAAGGAAAAATTTCAGATTTTTGGACATTTGTTAACCAGGCCACCAATTACAAAATATACTGAACAATCAAGGTAAAAATTGAGTCATTTGAACATTTTTCAACCAAGCCACCAATTACAAAATATACTGAACAATCAAGGTAAAAAATTGAGTCATTTGAGAACTTGAAAAATTGAAAATTTTCAGATTTTTAGACATTTATCCAATACAAAGTTTACCCAACAATCAAAGGCAGTGATTCAATTTTCAGTTTTTTGGACATTTGTCAACCAGGCCACCAATTACAAAGTTGACCCAACAGGCAGTGATTCAATTTTCAGTTTTTTGGACATTTGTCAACCAGGCCACCAATTACAAAGTTGACCCAATAGGCAGTGATTCAATTTTCAGCATTTTGAACATTTGTCAACCAGGCCACCAATTACAAAGTTGACCCAACAGGCAGTGATTCAATTTAAAGTTGACCCAACAGGCAGTGATTCAATTTCCAGTTGACCGAACAGGCAGTGATTCAATTTAAAGTTGACCCAACATGCAGTGATTCAATTTCCAGTTGACCCAACAGGCAGTGATTCAATTTAAAGTTGACCCAACAAGCAGTGATTCAATTTTCGGTTTTTTGGACATTTGTCAACCAGGCCACTAGGCCACCAATTACAAAGTTGACCCAACAGGCAATGATTCAATTTTCAGTGTTTAATTTTTAGTTTTTTGGACATTTGTCAACCAGGCCACTAATTGGCCACCAATTACAAAGTTGACCCAACAGGCAGTGATTCAATTTTCAGTTTTTTGAACATTTGTCAATCGGGCCACCAATTACAAAGTTGACCCACTTTTTAATTTTCAGTTTTTTGGACATTTGTCAACCAGGCCACCAATTACAAAGTTGACCCAACAGGCAGTGATTCAATTTTCAATTTTTTGAACATTTGTCAACCAGGCCACCAATTACAAAGTTGACCCAACAGGCAGTGATTCAATTTTCAGTTGTTTGGACATTTGTCAACCAGGCCACCAGGCCACCAATTACAAAGTTGACCCAATAGGCAGTGATTCAATTTTCAGCATTTTGAACATTTGTCAACCAGGCCACCAATTACAAAGTTGACCCAACAGGCAGTGATTCAATTTAAAGTTGACCCAACAGGCAGTGATTCAATTTCCAGTTGACCGAACAGGCAGTGATTCAATTTAAAGTTGACCCAACATGCAGTGATTCAATTTCCAGTTGACCCAACAGGCAGTGATTCAATTTAAAGTTGACCCAACAGGCAGTGATTCAATTTTCGGTTTTTTGGACATTTGTCAACCAGGCCACTAGGCCACCAATTACAAAGTTGACCCAACAGGCAATGATTCAATTTTCAGTGTTTAATTTTTAGTTTTTTGGACATTTGTCAACCAGGCCACTAATTGGCCACCAATTACAAAGTTGACCCAACAGGCAGTGATTCAATTTTCAGTTTTTTGAACATTTGTCAATCGGGCCACCAATTACAAAGTTGACCCACTTTTTAATTTTCAGTTTTTTGGACATTTGTCAACCAGGCCACCAATTACAAAGTTGACCCAACAGGCAGTGATTCAATTTTCAATTTTTTGAACATTTGTCAACCAGGCCACCAATTACAAAGTTGACCCAACAGGCAGTGATTCAATTTTCAGTTTTTTGGACATTTGTCAACCAGGCCACCAGGCCACCAATTACAAAGTTGACCCAATAGGCAGTGATTCAATTTTCAGCATTTTGAACATTTGTCAACCAGGCCACCAATTACAAAGTTGACCCAACAGGCAGTGATTCAATTTAAAGTTGACCCAACAGGCAGTGATTCAATTTCCAGTTGACCGAACAGGCAGTGATTCAATTTAAAGTTGACCCAACATGCAGTGATTCAATTTCCAGTTGACCCAACAGGCAGTGATTCAATTTAAAGTTGACCCAACAGGCAGTGATTCAATTTTCGGTTTTTTGGACATTTGTCAACCAGGCCACTAGGCCACCAATTACAAAGTTGACCCAACAGGCAATGATTCAATTTTCAGTGTTTAATTTTTAGTTTTTTGGACATTTGTCAACCAGGCCACTAATTGGCCACCAATTACAAAGTTGACCCAACAGGCAGTGATTCAATTTTCAGTTTTTTGAACATTTGTCAATCGGGCCACCAATTACAAAGTTGACCCACTTTTTAATTTTTAGTTTTTTGGACATTTGTCAACCAGGCCACCAATTACAAAGTTGACCCAACAGGCAGTGATTCAATTTTCAATTTTTTGAACATTTGTCAACCAGGCCACCAATTACAAAGTTGACCCAACAGGCAGTGATTCAATTTTCAGTTTTTTGAACATTTGTCAACTAGGCCACCAATTACAAAGTTGACCCAACAATCAACAGGCAGTGATTCAATTTTCAGTTGTTTGAACATTTGTCAACCAGGCCACCAATTACAAAGTTGACCCAACAATCAACAGGGAGTGATTCAATTTTCAGTTTTTTGAACATGCCACCAATTACAAAGTTGAACATTTGTCAACCAAGCCACCAATTACAAAGTTGACCCAACAATCAAAAAGTTGAACAATCAAAGGCAGTGATTCAATTTTCAGGTTTAGACATGTCAACCAAGGCACCAATTACAAAGTTTACCCAACAATCAAAGTTGACCCAACAATCAAAAAGTTGAACAATCAAAGGCAGTGATTCAATTTTCAGGTTTGGACATGTCAACCAGGCCACCAATTACAAAGTTTACCCAACAATCAAAGCGACAACACCACTAATTACAAAGTTTACCCAACAATCAAAGCGACAACAAACAAGCCGTTAACAAAGTTTAATAGCAATCAAAGTTTACCCAACAATCAAAGTTGACCCAACAATCAAAAAGTTGAACAATCAAAGGCAGTGATTCAATTTTCAGGTTTGGACATGTCAACCAGGCCACCAATTACAAAGTTTACCCAACAATCAAAGCGACAACACCACCAATTACAAAGTTTACCCAACAATCACCAATTACAAACTTTACCCAACAATCAAATGTCAACGAGGCCACCAATTACAAAGTTTACCCAACAATCAAAGCAACAACACCACCAATTACAAAGTTTACCCAACAATCAAAGCGACAACACCACCAATTACAAAGTTTACCCAATCAAAGGCAGTGATTCAATTTTCAGGTTTGGACATGTCAACCAGGCCACCAATTACAAAGTTTACCCAACAATCACCAATTACAAAGTTTACCCAACAATCAAAGCGACAACACCACCAATTACAAAGTTCACCCAATCAAAGGCTCAACCAGGCCACCAATTACAAAGTTTACCCAACAATCACCAATTACAAAGTTTACCCAACAATGAAAGCGACAACCCCACCAATTACAAAGTTTACCCAACAAAGCGACAACCCCACCAATTACAAAGTTTACCCAACAATCAAAGCGACAACACCACTAATTACAAAGTTTACCCAATCAAAGGCTCAACCAGGCCACCAATTACAAAGTTTACCCAACAATCAAAGCGACAACCCCACCAATTACAAAGTTTACCCAACAAAGCGACAACCCCACCAATTACAAAGTTTACAATTACAAAGTTTACCCAACAATCAACAATTACAAAGTTTACCCAACAATCAAAGCGACAACACCACCAATTACAAAGTTTACCCAATCAAAGGCTCAACCAGGCCACCAATTACAAAGTTTACCCAACAATCAAAGCGACAACCCCACCAATTACAAAGTTTACCCAAGAAAGCGACAACCCCACCAATTACAAAGGTAGTTGTCTATAATGAGACTTTTTGGAAGCCTTTCCGGTGGGTTTTTCCGGTCAAAATCCGGCAGCAATTTATTGGAATCGCAAGTTTGATAGCTAGTTTCTGCACAATCAAGGCGTGCAGGGGTTTTTCAGGGTGCTGAATCCAAATATGCAGTGAAAAAACCATTTTAACTGCAACAAATCAAAATTTAACCTCAATTTTTTCCGCCGGATTCCGTCACCGGAATCTACAACCGACAACCAATTAGCGGACAACAGACAACCAATTACAAAGTTTAACGGACAACAGACAAGCCGTTAACAAAGTTTAACGACAATCAAAGCGACAACAGACAAAGGCGTCGAGATCAAGGCTCACAAGGGAGCCAAGACATTAATAAAAGGCATCAATGTTTATTCATATATATCATTTTAATGAAGTCTACTTGGCGTATGTGGGATAAATATCCTGGTCTGAAAAATAATAACCACTGTAAACGCTGAGAGCGCCCACACATGGAAGGCTGATGGAAGCAGATTATACATAGATAATAGTCTATTGAATGAAGTACTGACTATTTTCAAGGGTTTCGATCCTCTTTTAAAAATGGATGGGTTAGATTAAATAGCGCGCCCCCCTCCGCTATTCCACTCATGGTTTCAGGAATTTGGGCTCGAAGTCGATGATGTCGGTAGAGTTTTCATCATTTAAAGGGCACATGGATATGATTAGTACACCTGGAATTAAAAAGTCAACTGGCACAAAACTTTAGCCAACTTTATATCGACTTGATCATACATTGTTTGTTTGTGGGATTATTCTGAACATCCGATGGTAACAGAGTTTGAACATTTGGACAAAGAACCCTCGTTTCTAAATGTATTATGTAGGCTGAGCCTCTGGTGGTTGTTCCAACATTCATATGCACTGAAACCTTCAACAAATTCTTTCCATTCGGCATGAGTTTTGCAGATGGTTGTATGAGACAAAGTTCGAAGATTACATCAGGCTTCCTGGTTTAACTTCTCTTTGGCCCTGGACCTTTCATTAGAAGTCTTATTCTTGTAACATTTGCAAACTCGGTGGAGATGCAACATTCATTCATTACAGGAATGACATGAGGAATAGCTGTTATTTTAGCTGCATGAGATCATTCCGGTTATTGAAGATAAAATGGGTTTATTCTATAATATAAATCTGCTCGTGGAGGTGTTGTTTCCTTTCATGTGAGAAGCCATGTAGCAAATATGAATATTTCTCGAGGCTGAGCTATTAGAAATGACTACGTTCTCAAGGGATCAAATCTCTTTGAAGGATCATTGGAGCAGTGCAAGCAAAACATAATTAGGGCGCTGCTATGAAAGCTACAGCGAGGATACAAACATCGTCAAGGCGATGGCAGAGATAATCTTTGGCCTGCAGGAGCAGCCTCCTGCCATTTCCACGAAAGGGGTGTCTTACATAGCTGGACAATCAAATGTTGCAGCATGTGCTAAACATTTTGTGGGTGATGGCAGAATTGATGAATGCATTTCAACTTATTTTTATGTCATAGGGTTTCAATCTTGAAATGGTCATGACTCAGTTATTGTGTGTGTTTCTCAGGCACTCAATAGAATGCAGGAAAATGTGGGTTGCATCTAAATAACATAAAAGTGAGGTAACAGGGGGCAAAGAATGACAATTTGTTACAAGTCTGGTTACTGGCTGCACTTTTATACACCTATACTTCTTATTTAGGGGCACAATGACAAACAGAAACCTTGACGTTGTTGGGAGCAATGATTTGGGCAAGGCTGCCCAAGACATAAAGAAAGACATCACATCTGCATTGCACTGCAATGTATGAGAGATAAGATATCTTTTACAATGTTTTCAAAGCATTTTGTGGTCGATCAATGCAAAAAGAAGGTTCAAGACTGAAGGTAAACTATCATATTGATTGGAATAAAGAGGGATACTTCATGGAGACAAATATAAGGAGGAGATCTTATGAAAAAGAAAGACAACAAGAGATGGAACAGAGGCAACCTATAGATAATAGCAAATATTTTGGTTTTTGGTACGCTGTAATGTTTGGGTATCCAGTGCGTACACATCTTGTAGCATGAAATTGATAGTGATCCAAGAGAAATGGGATGTGATAGGAGACTTCTAGATGAGGAAACTCGGATAGTGTGGGAAAATCATTGGTCAAATGACATGGATTCTGCTCATTCCACACTATGGAATTGAAGATGTCCTTGTACCCTTTTGGTAGAAACAAATCCTCATCTACAACAAACTTTGTGGAGAGCTCTGTATCTGGCAAATTTTTGTTTCCAGAAGAGGTATTTATGAAAGTCCACGGGAGGTCTTGAAGCACTACAGGTATTGTTCAAAGAGATGTTCAAGAGGTTTGTTGCATCAAATAAATTATTGTACTTCACCTTATACCCTTGGGAGGATGCCCTTCTATGTTTCTTGCAGCAACAGATTATCATGTAGATATCGAGCTAGTTTATCTGGAGGTGTGAATTCTAGTTTGTAAATGGAGAAAGGGCCTACAGAAATAATACTTATTCAGATAAGGTTAAAAGCAATAGAATTTACAACACTAAAGCAAAGTACAAAGTTTTATTTTGGTGATGATAAAGCAGTCTCTGTTGTTTCACGTTGGTCACATTGCATTAGTAAAGGCTGCAAAAGTCAGAAAGGGATTATCCAAAGATGAGAAAGCCAAGCAACTAGCTTTCCAGCATTGGCTTGAGGCTATTGACCCACAACACCGTTCTGGGAAGAACTTGCATTATTATTATAATGAATGATGTAAAAGGATAACAACACAACCATTTTTTTATTGGCTTGATGTTGGAGATGACAGGGATCTTAATCTTCATGAAAACCCAAGGCCAATGTTGCAAAAGCAACGAATCTAATTCCTTAGCCCAAAAGAGGGAGCAATATGAGGTTGTCATAAACAATGGCAACCTTGTGTACCAGCATAATCAATAGCCAGTTCATACCCCTCAAGGAGCTCAGTAGATGTTTGTGATGAGCACATCACACAACCTCTATGTTGGTCTATTGGCTTGGTGTTGGAGATGACAGGGATCTTAATCTTCATGAATGCCCAAGGCCAATGTTGCAAAAGCAACGAATCTAATTCCTTAGCCCAAAAGAGAGCGAGCAATATGAGGTTGTCATAAACAATGGTAAGTTACCAGCATAATCAATAGCCAGTTCATACCCCTGAAGGATCTCAGTAGATGTTTGTGATGAGCACATCACACAACCTCTATATTGGTGAGAAAATAAGGAGCATTTCAACATTCTAGCTTCTTAGCCAGGGAAGCTACCATAGCAGTTAGAAGATTGGACATTAACAATGGAATTCTCAAGTCTATATGTCCTATCAGTGGACACTACCGTCCAACAGAAGAAAACCTTGAGGACTTCATTAGTTTTCTTGTTAAAAATGGGGTTGACATAACTAATGTGGAAAGGAGATCAGGTTATGATGAAAAATCAATGAACTTGGAAAGGATATTATTATTTTGAATACGTTGAATGCCAAACAGATACATGTTAATGGATAGGAGCTAGAAATATTGAGTTTTTTACGTTTTATTCCTCGTTTTCATACAATATCCTTAAAGCTGACATGGACCCCGTTGCTTTGTCACCATGGTATATTCTTCTATGCCAGTAGGATACTACAGAGATGAAAACCAAGGTTGTTTCGTATCACTGGGCACTTTTTCTACAGTTTTTTGTTAGATGTCCGGGGAGGGAATAATCCACTTCTCTTATGGATTTTACCCATTATTATGTTTTTCTTTACATGAGGAAATAAACCCATGAATAAAGCAGGATTACAAAGATTAATCTTTGAGATTAAAAAACAGTTGGTTGATATACATGGAAGAATTTCCCTCATTTAAATGGATGACAAAGTTTGCCTTGATCGCTGGACAATTAACCAAATTTCAGGAAACAATTTTATTAGCCTCGGATTTTAAGGAGGAGGATCAGCATAAGAGAGACAGTTTCAGATTTAATGGCGGATTATGAGGCAACATTTGAGCTACCAGTTCCAAGAATGAAGGCAGTCAATCAACCATCAATGAAGCATCTCCAGATTTCTTGCAATTGTGTTGAGATCTATTTTATTTTAGTTTATTTGTTAGGATTTGATCCCTGAAAGCTTATAACAACTTCATGATTATGTTTTGCTATAAATTCTACAAGGTAAAGAGGGTTTGCTTTGGTGCCCAAAAAAGACATGCAATTTTTGTAAAGACTGAATATTTCAGAGTTTTTAATCTAAGGGTTCTAATTAGCTTTTGACATAATTAGTTTACTTTGTAAGTTCTTTCATGTATGTTCATTATCTTTTTCCTCGTACATTTGAGATTATGTGGATAATTGGGAAAGGTTAGGCTAAGGATTAGCCTCCTTGAAATCCCTTGGAAAAGTTATTTTCAATACGGAGTTATACTAAACAAATTATTTGTTTGTATTAGTCACATTGCAATTTATAGATTGTTGCCTTCTATACAATCCCTATTTGTACTCTTGTTAAGCTACTAAAGGATCTTCTCTACGCCTTCTGATCTTGTTAACTGACATAAGTATTTAGTCTGAGTATAAATGTTAACCGATAGTTTCGTAAGTCTTCTATCCACATTTTTTAAGCTATTGTATTCTGTCAGGGTTGAATGTCAGTGCTTTAACTAGATCCGAAAGGGAGGGATTTATTTGTTTACGTGGGCATTTAAAACCCTAGGAAACCACCTCTCAAAACCCCTAAATATGGCCATTGTGCTTAACAACGCTATTGTTCATTGCCATGAACAGTAAGCCTTGTAACATTTGAGGGAGCCCCCTCTACTTCAAGGTCCATCTTGAGCCTAAAGTAGGGTGAGTTGATTTCTTGGCACAATCTCCAGCCAATAAAATGCCTTCAAGAAACAAATACAACATTTGGTGTCATTGTCTATTAGGTCCCTATAATACTAGTGTATTCTCTTATTATTATTGTCATTGTAGTCCCTTATTTGTTATTGTTGTGCCCATGTTGTCCCCATATTGTTATTATTGTGCCCCATATAAGCCCACTATTGTTATTGTTGTACATTATTATTGTTATGTCGGCTTTGATTATATTGTGGCCCCTTAGACTCCTATATATAGAAAGGAGGTCTTGTTATTTGTATCATCCCAGAATTATTCATTTGTGTAATGTAAAGGAGGTTTCCCCTCGAAGAGACTACTTTTGAAGTCGTTGATCTATCTCATTCTTCTATTTTGTGAGTTGGTTGCATAACAATTAGTATCGGAGCTTTGGATTCCAGGGTTTCGCTGCTTCAGATAGGTTATCGTGGGATTTTCACTATAACTTTTTTTCTACAAAGCTTTAGAAGCTAAAATTAAAACCCATTTGATCTAAAATTATGATGAACCTTGGGACCAAATTTCAGATCTTGTCTCGCTATATGTTCGAAGATATGGACTAAGGAAGTTAGAGTTTTTGCAGGCTCCTGAATTCGATCTCAAACAGGTCACCTTGGGAAAATCGCTATAATTTTTTCTCTAAGCATCAGATTGAAATTTCATAAATAGTTACAGAAAGAGGACGAATTGTAGTTTTCTGTATATCGTTTTCAGGTCCGAAGCTTGAACTAGTGAAACGTTACACTTCCACAAGTTCGCTCTATTGAACCAGTCTATAATCAGTTCATCATGATAGATTTGACATAACTCTTTCTTGGAAAATCCAATCTAGATTAGACTTGTGGGGTTGGAAAGAGGAAGCAGAGGCCTATCATAGGATGAAATTTCAGACCTTGGAGATCCGAATTTGCAGATATACAACAAATTCAATATAAAGCTCCTACAGAGAGGAAAAAGGTGTGTAGGCTTTTAAAAAAAATTGCATAAGTTTGGTTTGAAAATTTTGTTTGAAGTGATTCAAGGGCACAATGAAGAATATTTATCATTAATTGATGCCTCGAAGAAATAAAATGGAAACACCTAATAAACAACCTGAAAGCTCTAGCATGACTCTTGAAGAAGAGGAAGAAATGCAACATGATATATCAAAATTACGAGACCAAGTGCAACAAATTTCACTCTCACAAAAAGTAATAGAAGCTAAGATGGATGGTGTGGAAGCTAATATGGATGGTTTAGAAGTAAACAATGAATATTTGAAGAAATACATGGAAGGTTTTAAAGGAGATTTGGAAAAGTTTCTACAAGAAATGCTTCCTAATGGAGAAAAGGTAGTAGAGGAAACTCATGATGAGAACAAAATAAATGTTAGTCATGATTTCATAGACTCTAATGTTGGATTGAAGACCCACCATGTTCTAAAGATTGATATGAGGAGGTTTGATGGCAAGGATCGCGTAACATGGATACTACAGATGAAGCAATATTTTGATCTCCACAATGTGCAAAACACACAAAAGGTGCGCATTGCGACTTTATATTTGGAACCAAATCAGTTTGTATGGTATTGATGGCTTTACTCTCGTAAACAAATTGTCACTTGGGAGCAATTTTTACGAAACAAATGATAGCACATTATGAGGATACAAAAAGCAACACCTTTTTTAGCCAATTGATATATCTCAAACAAAAGGGTTCAATGGTGGAGCACATTGAGGAGTTCCAAAAATTGAATATAAGGGTAAAACACATTCCAGGGGAGAATAGGATTGATGTGTTCATAGGGACATTAAAGGATAACATCCAACATAAGGTTCACCTTTGGGAACCTAATTCATTGGAGAAGGCATTCAGGTTGGCAAGAAAAATTGAAAGCAAAATTATGGCAACAAGGAAGCCTACCAATCACAACTAAAAAGATAGAAGTGTTGTTGCCCTTGGCTTTCCACAACCTACAAGGTTGACACCACAACAATTGGAAGCAAAAAGAGAAAAAGTGCTTTGTTACACTTGTGATAGAAAATACACTAAAAGTCATAAGTGTGCTCAAAAGAAATTATTTTACATAGATTGTGAAGAGAAAGAAGAAAAGGAACAAGAAACATCAAATGAAGATGATACACACCAAGAACAAACCCTAGAGAAAGAAGAAATGAATCCAACCATATTTTGTAATGCATTGGCTAGAATTACCACTCCTCAAACTATCAAGATAGAAGGACATATCAAGGAGTAAAAGGTAATAGTATTGATTGATTTGGGTAGTACCCATAATTTTATTCATTGTAAGATAGCAAAGGAATTGAATTGCTTCCTATATCTAGCACTAGAGTGTCAAGTGATGGTTGCAAATGGAGGAACCATAAATTGCTCTAGAAAGTGCCATAATATCAAGCTATCC
Source organism: Pinus tabuliformis (assembly GCA_031772625.1). Taxonomy (NCBI): domain Eukaryota; kingdom Viridiplantae; phylum Streptophyta; class Pinopsida; order Pinales; family Pinaceae; genus Pinus; species Pinus tabuliformis. The sequence continues at coordinate 623,324,762 of CM062814.1, read as the reverse complement.
ATGGGAGAATATGTGTTGAATAGTCCAATTCTTTCCATTCCAATGGGTGGTGTTGATGTTGTACTAGGAGTCCAATGGCTACAATCTTTGGGTACGATAGCTTTTAATTTTCAAGAACTTTTCTTGAATTTTTTTTCCAGAAGGAAAGGAAGTTGAATTAAGGGGTATCGCAGGGAAACCGGGAAAGATAATCAACTCTAACGGCATGACAAAGCTTCTAAAGAAAGAACAACATAGCGTAATTTCACAATTATGTTTGCTAGAGGTTCCCACATTGAAATCATTTATTTCTCCAAATCTCCAAAAAGTCTTGGACAATCATTCCAAGGTATTTGAGACTCCCAAAGGCCTCCCACCTATTCGTGATCATGATCATGCTATTCATTTGATTCTAGGAAGTGTTCCTTCAAACATCAGGCCTTACAGAAATCCCTATGCCCAAAAGAGTGAAATTGAATGTATAGTTGCAGAAATGTTAGAGGCTGATATAATTCAACCTAGTCAAATTTTTTTCTCTGCTCCAGTAGTATTGGTGCACAAGAAGGATGGATCATGGAACATGTGTCCGGATTATAGGGAGATCAACAAGCTCACTATTAAAGATAAATTTCCCATTCCTGTTATTGATGAATTATTGGATGAATTTTATGGAGCAATTTACTTCACCAAGTTGGACCTTCGTTCAGGATATCATCAAATTAGAATGAAGACTGAATACATTCTAAAAACAACATTTAGAACTCATGAGGGTCATTATGAATTTTTGGTCATCCCTTTTGGCCTTACCAATGCACCTTCTACATTTCAAGGTTTGCTGAATTCCACTTTCAAACCCTTCCTTAGAAAATTTGTGTTAGTATCTTTTGATGATATACTAATCTACAACAAGTCTTGGAAGGATCATGTTCAACATGTTGATAGAGTGCTCAAACTATTGGAGGAGAAACAATTATATGCAAAACATCCAAATGTTTCTTTGGAGTACAAGAGGTAGAATATTTGGGTCATATTGTATCTCATGAAGGTGTTAAGGTAGACCCTAGCAAAATGAAAGCCATTAAGGAATGGAAAATCCCCACATCCATAAAGCATCTGCGAGGATTTCTCATGTTGACAGGGTATTATCGCAAGCTTGTTAAGAATTATGGGAGAATAGTAGCACCTCTAACAACATTACCAAAGAAAGATGCATTTTCTTGGACTCCAGAAGCAACGAAAGCCTTTGAACATCTTAAAGAGATAATATGCCAAACACTAGTCTTAGCTACGCCAGACTTCACAAAAACCTTTATTGTGGAATGTGATGCCTTAGGAAATGGAATTGGTGTTGTTTTAATGCAAGAAAAAAGACCCAATGCTTTTGAAAGTCGTCCAATCAAAGGAAAGTATTTACACAAAGTTATTTATGAAAAGGAAATGTTGTTAATACTACATGCACTTAAGAAATGGCGACCTCACCTAATAAGAAGACATTTCAAGGTAAAAACAGATCATGATAACCTTAAAATACTTTATAGAACAAATATTATCTTCAAAATAGCAGCAAAAATGGATCACAAAGATGTTGGGTTATGAATTTGAAATCATCTACAAAAAAGGTGTAGGTTTTAACCCCGTACAGAAATTACCTACATACGAATTCTAAAAACCAGAAAATAAATAATGGAAGAGCATAACACATATACACAGATTTTCCCCTAGATCCCAAAATCGGTACTACCAGCTTGATTTTTCATTATTTTCTTTCAATGTTACAATACATATATATGCATGGCGAAGCATCCAATACCATGGACTGAAAACCATCGTGCCTAAAACCATGTGTGAAAACCATGCACAAAACCATAGGTAGGTCCACCCACCTAATATATGGTCCAAAAAAAAAAAATTCCCCGGGCTGCTGCCCTGGACCCCGTAGAGGGGGGCTAATCGCCCCCCTCAAACCCCCTATGACCCCTTCACTACACAACAAAGGGGGGGCTCTACCCCCTGTCTAACTCCCCAGTAAACTAGGACAACTAGTCATGGAAATAATATAACACAACCCAACATTCTCCCACTTGTTGTTTTCTTTCCATAAGGGGCCACAAGAGAGCTTAGTCATTTATCCAGCCCTGCAACACCCATTGTTTCTCTACACCAAGAGAACTTCTCAGGACTCACAAATTTTGTCAATGCATCTGTAGTATTTTTCAAAGTGTCCACCTTTACTAGTAACACCTTTTTGTCTTCTATCATATCCCTCACGAAGTGATACTGAACATCAATGTGCTTTATCTTTGAATGATAAGCAGGGTTCTTCGCCAAGAAAATTGCACTTTGGCTATCACAGTCTATCCTTATAGCTCCCTGTACTAACCCCATACTTGAACTCAATCTCTGCAACCAAACTTCTTCCTTCCTTGCATGAGTGGCTGCCATGTATTCTGCCTCTGTAGTTGATAGTGCCACTACAAATTGCTTTTTACTCATCCAACTGACTGCACCTCCAAATAGGTTAAACATTTACCCACTTATAGATCTTCTCTGATCCAGATCTCCAACCCAGTCCGCATCAACAAAGACATGGATATCCAACACTTTGTCCATTCCTGGTCTTCCTTGGTAGCACAAACCATAATCACTAGTGCCACGCAAATACCTGAAAACCCACTTCACTATTGTCCAATGCTCCTTCCCTGGTTTTGACATAAACCTGCTCAATACTCCCACTGCATGTGCAATGTCTGTTCTAGTATAGACCATCACATACATCGGGCTACTGACTGCACTTGCATATGGAACACGAGACATGTGCTCTTCTTCTTCTTATGTCTTGGGAGACTGTTCAATAGATAACTTCATACCTACAGGAATAGGAACCTTCACTGATTTACTATCCTGCATATTAAGCCTTTGCAGTATTGTCTCGATATACTTCCTATGGTTTAACCAGAGCTTCCTCTTTGCCTGATCTCTTTTAATTTCCATGCCCAAAATATAGTTTGTAGCACCAAGATTTTTCATGTCGAATTTGGAGGACAATTGGGTCTTCAAATTCTTGATAATTTCTTTGTCATTTCCAACCAGCAACATATCGTCCACATACAAGACCAGATAAATAACACAATCACCAATTAATTTAAAATACACACAGTGATCTACTTTGCTTCTGATGAAGCCAAGTCCCCTTATAAATGTATCAAATTTCTGATACCACCTCCTTGGTGACTATTTTAACCCATACAAAGACTTTTTAAACTTGCATACTAGTTCTTTCTTACCCTTCACCGCAAAGCCTTCAGGTTTTTTCATGTAGATCTCCTCTTCTAGATCCCTGTGAAGAAATGTTTTCTTCACATCCATCTGTTCTACCTCAAAATCAAAAGCAGCAGCAACAGATAAAAGTAATCTAATAGAAGCTACCTTGACAACAGGAGAAAAAATTTCACCAAAATCAATTCCCGGCACCTGGGAATAACCTTTTTCTACCAACTGAGCTTTGTATTTCTCCACCTTTCCTTCTGCATTTGTCTTCTTCTTGAACACCCATTTGCTACCAATGGGTTTCCTTCCAACCGGCAACTCCACCAGATCCCAAGCCTCATTTTTGTGCAAAGATGCCATTTCATCAACCATGGCCTCTTTCCAGAGTTTTCCATCCTCTGAATCTACTATTTCCTTCATAGTTCTAGGATCATCATCAGTAATAGATAAAGGAAAATTTGAACAGAAAGCAGATGGACTATACCTTTTTGGTTGCCTTCTTTCTCGAACTGATCTTCTCACAACCGAAGTTTGTGGATGTTCATCTTCTGATTCCTCTTCTGCTGTAGAGTCTGATTCTTCCTCGTTTAGCTCGAACTCTATCTTCTCAGGTTCCTTTAGTTGGACTTCATGTTTAATAACATCTTTCACCTCTTTGAATGCCACATCTCGGTTGTACACAAACTTCCTTGTTATTGGGTTCCTACATTTATAACCCTTTAAAACATCCATATACCCAATAAAGATGCACTTTTTAGATTTACTATCCAACTTTGTTCTTTTCTTGTTTGGAACATGTACATATGCATCACATCCAAATACCCTCAGATGTGAAAGAGAGGGTTTCTTACCAGTCCATACCTCTTGTGGAGTCTTATCCCCCAACGCTGATAAAGGTGATCTATTGACCAGGGAACATGCAGTTTCCACTGCCTCTGCCCAGAATTCTTGTCCTAACCCAGCACCACTAAGCATGCTTCTTGCCCTTTCCATCAATGTCTTGTTCATTCTTTCTGCAACTCCATTTTGTTCAGGTGTGTATGGAGTAGTCTTCTGTCATGCTATACCACACTTCTTACAGAATTCTTCAAATTCTTTCTTGCAAAACTCTCCCATTATCTGTCCTCAACACCTTTATCTTCTTCTCTGTCTGGTTTTCCACCAGAGCCTTAAATTATTTAAACCTGTCAAAGACTTCAGATTTATTCTTACATAAATATATCCATGTATTCCTTAAGAATTCATCTATAAATGATACATAATACACATACTTACCCAGTGATGGAACCTTCACAGGTCCAAACACATCACTGTGCACAAGCTCTAATATCTGTTTCGCCCTCTTACCACCAGAGGGGAAACTCACCCGATTTTGCTTCCCATATACACAATTTTCACAGAAATCAAATTCCAGAGAGCTATTAGTCATACCTTATACCATACCTTTACGATGAAGTATTCAAAGGCCCTTCTCTCCAATATGTCTAAGCCTTTGATGCCATAGCATGGTTTTTTCTCTAGAGACCACTAGATTTTATGCTCCACTTTTAGGAACCACAGAACTGTTGCACCCATCAATAACAGTGCTACCTTGCAGCTTGTACAGAGTTTCAATCCGAACTCCCCACATCAATACCAATGCTCCCCAAACCATCTTGCAAGTATCTTTCTCGAACGCTATTTTTACACCTGCATCATCCAGCTTGCTTACAGAAATTAGATTTCTGGCCAATGTAGGAATATGTAGAACATGTGAAAGTGTTCTAATCCTTCCACCTTGCAAATTCAACTTAACTTTTCTGCGACCAACGATTTTAGCCTTCTTGTCATCCCCCAAGAAGACATCACCACCATCATATTTCTCATAATCGCAGAACCACTCTCTATGGGGAATGAAGTGGAAGGGTGCACCTGAGTCAATCAACCATGCCTCATGATCTACATGTGTACTTGAAGAAGCCAAGTACACATCCCCACCTTCATCTAAGGTGGTTTTTGCCTTTGCAGAAGGAGCATCATCAAATCCCTTTCCTTTGTTAGGAACTTTAGATTTACAGTCCTTTTTGTAGTGCCCTTCCTTTCTGCATTTCTAACACATCTTTACAGGTTTTCCTAGAGATTTAGATCTCCCATTTGATGACTTATTTTTGTTTCTATTCTAGGACCTTCCTCGTGTAGACAAGGCATCACCATTCTGGCTCTCCATATTTTTCCATCTCATCTCCTCTGTCAGTAAGGATGAGACTATTTCATCAAACTGCAAGATAATTGCATTGGTACCTATTATAACAACCAAACTATCCCACGAATCTTATAGAGAACACAAAAAACTGATGCACTTATCTTCATCTGAAATTTTAATATCAATAGATAATAATTGACTTACCACAGTATTAAATGCATTCAGATGCTTTGTCACCGAGTCTCCATCTTTCATCCTCAAGTTATACAGCTTTTTTCTGTAGGAACAATTTATTCACTAGAGACTTAGATTGGTACAAAGTCCCTAACTTGTCCCACAAAGCCTTGGCTGTAGCCTCCCCTGATACATTCAGCAATACTGAATCTGAGACACACAATAATATTTTGCTCTTTGCCTTCTGATCCAACTTCTTCCATTCTTCATTGGACACTCCTGTTGGTTTAGTACCCGGATCTAACGTAATCCACTGATCTTTATCTACCAACAGATCCTCCATCTTGAGTTTCCATAACTCAAAACTCTAACCATTAAATTTCTCGATCTTTATCTTTCCAATGTGATGAGCCCCAAATTTGGTAACATTTTGGGCTCATTTGGCATAACTACCCTTGCTCAATCCTTCATTTTTCATAACTTATGCATCATTTTTTTAGTATGTTTATGTCATTTGTACGAATAAGGGCAGTCACTATTCCTAGGTGGCTAACACGTGCTCATTTCAGGTTTTTTGACACATGTTGGAGAAAAACCGAGCAGATAAGGGCTAGGAGACAGCCAAGATGGGGTTGAGGATTCGTAGGAGGGTTGTCCACGACATTAAATGGCCTTCCTCGGGATCTTCACCCCCAACTCCGAGCTCCAACAGCCACCACAACCGGATCTAGAAGGCAGCCAAACAGATTTTGTGGAAGCAGTTGTTCACTCCCAGTTTGGTCAGCCAAGTCCCATAGATTTAGGAGGCCAGCTTGGGGCCTCGTGATGTATAAATGATAAGGCTTCAGCCTTCGAAAAGGACTTTTTTGAAAAACTGTTGCACATTCTGCACTACGAGCTGCCAGCTCTGTTTTTGCTCTTTTGTAGCCATCATTGGCATACCTCTTGACTTATGATTATTATTTTTTAATGAGAAGCAGTCAGATTTGATCTCAGCTCTGAGTTTCTAAAGGAGCCATAGCTCTCGGGGTTGGGCCCAACCTGAGAGCCTAGGGCCTCCTTCTTTTGTATTGATATCTTTCCTTTCAGCAATATGGTTTTCTTTACATGCATTTGAAACGCAGTTTGTTGAGTTAGATTTCGTGGTGTGGTTAAGTAGGTCATTGTTAGAAGATAGAGTTGCTTCAGATGTCTAGAATAGAGTAAAGAGATTAGAATTGATAAGAGTTCCAGAAAAGGGTTGCCTGCACTCTCATTTTCACCTCTTTCTAGGGGCTGGAATTGCAGACAGTGTTACCCAACAAAAACACTAGTTTGCGTACTCATGCAATCTTTGGTGAAATATTTTCATTTGTAAAAGTTATCCATGCGCTCAGACCTCTTGGAATGTTTCTTTGCTTCAGTACCATACATGGTTCTCTTTAGAAATAACGTTGTTGTTCATTGGTTTCATTAACAGTTAGGATAGATTAGTAATATTTTGATTATGTGCAGGACGTGGATGATTTGGTTCAGTTTACATTGTGCAGTGCATCTCCATCATTCTCTCGTCCATCTAAGCTTCATCCAGGCCAACTGCTCATCTCCCAATTAGACCCCTCGTCTCACAACTACTCTACTGCCCACGTCATCCTACCTTTTTGGCCTTCCATTCCCTCTGCCCTCTTTAAGACAAACTAGTTTTCCACACCCTCTCATCACCTCATCTCTCTGTCACTAAGTCATTACAAACCCCTCTCCTACCTCCCTATCCATCCATGCAGCCTCTTCCACTCACCCATCATCCAAAATCCAATCGTAGAACATCCTGTAGGAATTGCTGAACATCCTGTAGAAATTCTGAAACATCCTGTAGAACCCCTGTAGACTTCCTGTAGAAGCTCATAAATGCGGTCTCTTGGCAGCCAAACTTTGTGAAACTCTCTGGGAGGATGTTAGGGACTCCTTAGACCCTCTCTGAGCCTTCCCGACCTCTTCCAAGCATTTCTCCTCCGTGATCCGCCTCTGCACAGTAAAAAGCCAGTTAAAAGCACATGCATGATAATTCTAAATAACTTATTCAAAAATACAAAAAGATGTTCTCTTCAGGTAGAAGTAGTCTAGACACATGCATCTTACCTTCATAGAAGTAATGGCATCTCTTTCAGTAGTTTGCATTCCCATCATTGCATCAGTAGGACTAGTTGGTAGAATTAGGGTTCGCTAGGGTTTGCGTTCTTGTTGGCTTTCAGTTTCTTTCCGCAAGTAGATTAGCTTCCTTTGAGTTAGCTTTCGTCCATCAGTTAAAAAGCTTCTTCTAAGAGCTCATAGAAGTTGGCTTAAGCCCCTAGCGGACTTGTGCCAACTGACCAAGTGACAGCTGCGGCAAGAGCTAGTACTTGTGCATACAGCACCGTCGCTTCCAAGTTTGTTACAAACTATCGGGTTGATAAAATTAAAGAAGGAAGCTCTAGGAGTTGTAGTATTATTGCTACAATAATGCCCTTATCCTCAACCCCATCTTGGTTGTCTCCTAGCCCTAGGAATACCCGTTGGCAGTTTGCCACGTGTTTGGCCATAGCTAATTCTCTTCGTGCCTCCTTGAGTTGTTCCTCCAAGGGGCCTATATCTGCCACTCCTTTAGATTTAGCTATCTTCATCCACGTGTGGGTTCTCACTCTTTCTTCCTCCAACGCAAAGAAAATCGGCACTGTGAATTTCTGTGGAATAATTTTTCCAGCCTCCAAAAAGTTATAATACGAGCTCAAGCTTGGTTGGGGACTAGGTTCCGGAATATGCTCTACCTCTTCTTCCCTCAGTGGCTCTACTCTGTCTTCCCTAAGTGGTGATGTGGCTGCCTCTCCCTCCATTCTTTCGGTCTCCTTGAGCCTGGCCAATGTTTCCTGTAGAACAGCCTCAGCATCCTATAGCGGGGTTTTTGAAGCCAACCTGTCCATTCTCTCCTTCCAAGCAATTGTCTTCGGGCTCCCCCGCTCATAAGTGACTGATATTTTTGAGGGGGACCTCTCCCTTGGTGAGGTAGGGGTGTCTTCTATGGTAATTGGGCTGCTGGATGGAGGTTGGGGCCTGCCTGTTTTGATTCTCACGCTTCTCCTGGCTTTGAAATATAAAGGGATCTCCCTCTTTCATTTTTCCTTCGGCTTGGGAGGGGTACTAAGGGTGGCTAGCACGGCTGTTGCCTCCCTTGCAAGGATTTCGGCTGTCTTCTCCTTCTGTTTTCCCTTCTCAGGACTTCCTGTAGAAATCCCTGTAGCGGCTGATTTATGGCTTCCTGTAGAAGCCGTTTTTGATTTTCCTGTAGAAACAGGTGGCACCGTTTTAGCCTGTTTGGCTGAGGGTGCTTTGTCTTTTGACTTTGCTGAGGCTGATTTCGAGGTGCCTTTACTGACGTGGACTTGTTCAGTCCTTTCCACCCTACTCTGTAACCTTTTCTCCCTGGGTGTCAATGTGGGTTTGTCATCCTCTGTTTCGGCAACCTGGTGTTTCTCTTGTTTCCCATTTTGTTCTTTCTTTGGTGCTTTGGCCATGGTTCCTTGGCCTTTTCCTTTCTTCTCTATTTGTATTGGTTCCTTCTCCTCGCTGCTGGAGGAGGTGAGCTCCTCGGCCAACATTTTGATGTCGCCATCCTTAGTCAAATTTCGAAAGGCTTCCCACGAGAGAGGGACGATGTATGTGTGGAGTGCATCCTCCACGAGGAGCTTAATGAGCCCATGATGGGCTACCTGGTCTGGCGTGCCCTCTCGTAATTTGGTGGCACATTCAGTCATGGACTGCAGGAGGAAGTAAGGAATACTTAGCTTGTTTTCTGAAGGTAGGTCCATTTGGTGCCTAAGTTCTGTGAGCAGCCGGAAATGGTACCCATATACGATGCTGAATCGTCCTTCGCACGTGATATATTTCATAATTTGGAGGCTGACCTCACTCCAGAGCGGCTGTAGGCTAGCTCTGCGAACCCTGTTCTTATCCTCTGAGAATTGCTCCTCCGGTAGAAAGAACTCCTTTTTAGCCTTCTGGCCTAGTTTTCTCTCCTCCTTATCCCACGGTACCCCCATTGGGAGATCAGTGACTCTGCTGATGAACTGTGGGGTGAGTCTGAGATTCAAACCCCTGAAATTGACGACGGCCAGCGTTTTTGATTTTGGCTTCAAAGCTCGCAGGAATTCCTCTGCCACCTCGTCATCATAACCTTGAAGCTTGTCGCAGAACGACATCCATCGTGCACGAGAAAACAGTTCTACCACCTCAGGGTTTTCCCGTAGCTTCTTTGAGTCTGTCGGTTCCTTCCTAATGAACCCACCCGGCATGGTGAAAGCTTGCTGTGTTAGCCGGAGGTGGCTGGCGCATATCAAAAGATGGGCCTTTGGGATTTCTTTAGACAGAGCACAGAATTATGCCTCTGTCAAGCACACGGTTCGTGAATTCACGGCTATCTACAGGTGAGCCTTGACAGGGGCTCAATTACGAACCAAATCCTGTAGAAAACCCCGCATATACACTTCGACGACAATTCTCATGCAGAAGGAAGACGACGCTTGCAAATTTATGCGCAGACTGTAGTTCTACTTTTTTAGGACGTCGACTTCGCCACCCTTCAAACCAATTGCATGGGAGGACCAGGTTTAGGCTTACCTCTTCCAATTCACCACCTTTGACATGAATAGATTGATTTCCTTCGTAGCGGTGAGCTTCCTGTAGCGCAGCTTCCTGTAGAAGTCGCGCACGGGTTCTGGAGAGCGCGTCAGTGGTTCTAGGCCTTCTGTGCAACCACCAGACATTTGAACAAGTCGAGGACTCAGAGTAACAGGCTTCAGGGAATTTCGGACGCTTACTCGACTGCAAAGCGGTTGATGATAAATGAGTGGAGTGCCATACACGATCTAGCCGGTGGATTTGAATCCCTGCGGAACTCGTGGCGCGAGGGTGAGCTGTCCCTGCCGAACCATTGGATGACGTCACCTATTATCATTCCACTGTAAGTCTGCCTGACCACCGCATCATTCCCTGCATATCTACCGCCGCCATTTCTGTTAGATCGCCGCTTCTCCCCGACTGGACGCTTCCCACGTGTCCATTTCCTGTCTTGCTTGACACAACCAACACTTTCCGAATCTGACGAGACCATCGGACTGGTCGTGGTGGCCAGTTGAATGGCTACCCGACTGGCTCAACCCATTCATTTTCATACTCACAAACATTTTAGAGCATTGTTCATGTAATTTGACGAAAAAGGGTGAGGCACTTACCTGTGCGGCCGCGACGTTATTTCCAGGCTTCAGGACGAGGGTGACGGATCCGCTTGCTGCTGCTTCATGCACAGGCACGGGGGTTCCTCCTTGCCGACTGCTGCTGGTTACGAGACTTGTTACCTGGCTGCGGATGGTGCATGTGCCCGCTCTATGTGTTGCAGATGCCTTGATGGTGTACGCTCTAGCTAGATGAACTGCTACAGGATTCCTGTAGTCGTTTCTCCTCCTCGAGTGCATGCCGAAACGGTGGAAACGGTGGCATCACGGTCACGGTCGCAGGGTCCTCGGGTGGCTTTGATGAGTAGCGCATGGGGCCTCTGCATAGTTTATTCCATTTGAGAATTGTTTCTTCTGAGAATCCAACGTTCTGATTTGACTGTGTAGGTATTTCCATTGCATGGCAATAGGGGTGGTAGAAAGAGGCAACAGCAGTGGGTGATGGAGAAAAACATTGGCTTGCATGCCTCCGTATTGGACCTCGGGCTTCAAATCCTCCCACACAGTCGGTCCTGGGCCATCCAAAGATTCTACAGGAAGTTTCCTGTAGAAATACAGAACTTCCTGTAGAAAGTCCTGTAGTTTCCTGTAGAATGCTAAACTGTGATCAAATCATGCCCAGACCTTGGAAGAGATGAGTGCTTCTGAAGGGAGTGCTGGTGAGGTCACCTGGTAGCATAGTAGGGACCCTTGTCCTTGAGTTGAGGGGCCTCTTTTCCTGCATGGAATACCTGCAACCTGCATGAATTGTCAAATCTTGAACCTGTTTTCCCTGTTTCTTTGTTCGTTTTTTTTTTTTTTTTTTTTTTTTTTTTAAAGACAGCAGGGGTGCCATGAGGTTTTCACCCTTACCATCTGCCTTGAGCGCCTCAGAGAGGTTTTCACCCAACGGTCTTTTTTTATTCAAAAATTTTCAGAAAGATAGCAGGGACGCCTCAATGAGATTTTCACCCCCTACCATTTGCCTTGGGAGCCTCAGAAAGGTTTTCACCCAAAGATCTTTATTATATACATAATTTTTTTATTTTTTTTTGAGATGTTCAGGGTATGCCCAAAACAGAGGCAAAACCCTTCTCTATGACCAGCACTGATTTTTCCACAGTTTTGATGAATTCTTGCCTTGAAAGAGGTTTTCTGTAGATCTTTAGTCGATGCCCATTGACGAGCATGGGGATGGCCTCCTCATCAATGGTCCGAATAAGAACAGACCTATTGTCATTACATTTTTCCACTGCATATGGTCCCAGCCATCTGGTTCTCAGCTTCCCCTTGAAATCCTTATGCCTGGAATCGTACAACAGCGCCCAATCTCCCAGTTGAAATTGCTTGTCATTGAGGTGTTGGTCATGCCACACCTTCCTCTGAAGTTGAACCACTTATGAGTGGAGAAGGGCCTGCATTCGGTGCTCGTCCAATCCATTCAGCTGCAATAACCTTTCTTGTTGGGCATGGCTGAGATCCAGGTCCAGCTGAGCTGCCATCCTCAAGGTGTTGTACTCGAACTCAATTGACAGCAAAGCTCTCTTCCCATAGACCAGCTCATAAGGTGTGAAGCCGGTTGTGGTCTTCCAGGTGGTGTTGTAAGCCTACGTGGCCTCAACCAGGCGATCTGCCCAATCTTTTCTACTGTTGCTCACCACCTTAGTCAAGATCCCTTCCAATGCTCTATTGGTGACTTCCACCTGCCCATTTGCTTGAGGATGATAGGGGGTGGAAGTCCTATGCTTGATTTTGTGATGAGCGAGTAGGTCTTCAATTAAGTTGGAGGTGAACTGGCTTCCTTGATCGGTGACTAGCTCTCTTGGGTAGCCAAATTTGTAGAAGATGTTTTCTCTTAAGAACTCGGCCACCCTTTCTTCTGTCGCTGCTTTGATTGCCTTGGTTTCTGCCCACTTTGTCAGGTAGTCTGTGCACACAATGATGTAAGACCTTTGCCTCGAAGGAGGATTAATTGGACCCACAAAATCCATACCCCACTTCTCAAATGGCTCAAGAGTCACTTGAGGTTGGAGAGGCATTTCGTCCCTTGGAGTCGGTTTCCCCATCCTTTGGCATCGGTCACATTGGCTGATATACCTTCTGACATCTTGATGAAGCGTGGGCCAATAGTAGCCTGCCTGTAGGATTTTGAAGGCAGTCCTTTTGGCTACAAAATGTCCTCCATAAGGCTCGTCATGACAGGTTAGGAGGATATCAAAGACTTCCTCCTCCCTTACACAATGCCTTAAGATTTGATCAGGGCCAAGCTTGAACAGGTTGCCCCCGATCCAAGTGAATGAGGCACTCTTCCTTACGATTCTACTCTTCTCTCTTGAGGATAGGTGCGGAGGGAACTGTGCTGAGACAAGGTAGTTTGCTATATCAGCAAACCATGGAGAGAGTACTGAGATAGAAAACGGATGTTCATCTGGCATTTGGTCATCCACTGTTCCATCCTCACCTGCAGGTAAATCCAATCTAGACAAAAAGTCAACAACAACATTTTCTTTACCTGGTTTGTCAATGATAGTCAAATCAAACTACTGCAACAAAAGTAACCATCTAATAATACGAGCATTCACATCTGGTTTATTCATTAAATATCTAATTGCAGCATGATCCGTATGTACAAATGTTTGATAGCCAGTGATATAATGTCGGAACTTGTTCAGTGCATGGACCACGGCCAAGAATTCTTTCTCAGTTATAGTATAATTCGGTTCTGCCTTGGATAAGTTTTTGCTGACAAAGTATATGGCGTATGGAAGTTTTTGTTCAACTTGTCCTAAGGTTGCCCCTATGGCTTTGTTCGAGGCATCAGTGTGGATGTGGAAAGGTAAAGCCCAATTTGGACCTCTCAAGATTGGGGCAGACACCAACTTGTCCTTTAATTCATTCAAAGCCTTCTGACAATCGTCAGTCCATTTAAACTCAACATCCTTTGCCAAGAGGCTAAACAATGGCGAGGCTAGCTTACTGAAGTCTTTAATGAATCTCCTATAATACCCTGCTAAACCTAAGAAACTTCGAACATCTCTTACCTTCTGAGGAGGTGGAACCTTCGTGATGAGAGCAATTTTGTTAGGATCCACCTGTAACCCTTGGCGAGAAATGGTATGTCCTAGCACGGTCCCTTCAGTCATCAAGAATTCACACTTTTTAGGACTAAGGGACAGGTTCATCTCAATGCACTTGGTTAGGACTTTTCCTAGATTGGACAATGCTTCCTGGAAGTTGGACCCATAAGGAGTGAAGTCATCCATATAGATTTCCACCGAATCATGGACCAGCTCAGAAAAGATGCTCAAGACGGCTCTCTGGAAGGTGGCAGGAGCATTGCATAGTCCAAAGGGAAGAACTCGGTAAGCAAAGGTACCCCAGGGACAAGTGAAGGTGGTCTTATCTTGGTCTTCCGAGCTGATTTGGATCTGGTTATACCCGCTAAACCCATCTAGGAAAGAGAAAAACTTCTTTCCCGCCAGTCCATCCAACACTTGATCTATGAAGGGTAGAGGAAAGTGGTCTTTCTTGGTGGCTTTTTTCAGTTCTCGGTAGTCCACACAGATTCTCCACTTCCCGTTTTTCTTGGGAACCAACACCAGAGGGGACACCCATTCGCTATCCGAGATGGGGTAAATGAATCCGGCATCCAACAGTTTTTGCAATTCTTCCTTGACGATGTCCTTAAGGGCTGGATTCATTCTCCTTTGGGGTTGCCTAACCGGTTTACAATCTTCTTTGATGTAGATGTGATGGGTACAGACCGAACGATGGACTCCTTTCATCTCCTTATAGCTCCAAGCAAAAGCATCTAGATGACTGGCCAACAGACTACACAGCTCCTTTTCCTGGGAAGGAGATAGGGAGGAGCTGATCTTTAACGTTCTCTCGGGGCCGAACTCCACATTTTTTACTCTGGGAGCGACTGGGTTGGTCACACAAAGGTCCACTAAGGTGCTGGCTTGGGCATCCTCCACCAATTCCTCTAAGGACAATGCACTGGGAGGTGGATTCTGAATCAAGGTCTCAATCAAATCATCCTCGGTTGGGGGGCCTCCCCTCGTGGTGTCTAGGGTGCACAAGGGTGCTGAGTACACCTCATCCTCTTCTCCTTCCTCCAACCAAAGTGGTAAGTCATGCTCTAATAAGGGTTGGGTAGGAGGGTACAGGACCAGCTGCTTGGACATAGGACCATTTTTGATGGTCATGTTTCCTGCACGGCAGCTTATGTAAGCATCTGCAGTGGCTAACCAAGGCCTTCCCAAATAAGGGGGTATCCTGTAAGCTTTGCCTTTGGTTGCAGAACCAAGAAGTCTGTAGGGTACTCCCAAGAGTCAACGGAGACCAAGACATCCTCTACAATCCCTTCGAGAGTCACGGTGGAGCGATCTGCTAGTTGCAGGACTGTCGAGGTCTTTCTCAAGGAACCCTGAAGGTTGACTTTGAGCATGGTATCTCTGGTCATCACATTAATGGCAGCCCCCAGATCAATCAATGTGTGTGGTATGATGGTGCCATTGATGTGGACATCAACTGCAGGACTCCCAGGATCCAAATACTTTGGGCAGATTACTTGCCCCAACATAAGATCAGACAGTTGTCCTATGACATTAATGGTTGAAGCGTCTCTTTTTCGCCTGCCTGGGTGTCTGAAACACTTTTCCTTAACTAGTTTGTTGTATATCGGTACATCTTTGATGGCTTGGAGAAGTGGTATTCTCACACACAACTGTTTGAGTTCTCCCAGAAGCTCATCCTCTTCTGGGTTGGGTTGTGTGGTGGCCGTTAGTCTCTCAGGAAAGGGTGGAATGGCTTTTGGTTCACTTTCCTGTTTATCTTCCTCGTCCTCTGGGGGAGGAGGTTGGCGATCCAAAAGAGTCTTTCCAGATCGCAGGTTGATCTCCTGGATCTCCACAGCATAGGTAGGGCATGATGTTTCCCCAGTATATACCTGTTGGGCCTGTCGGTTGTTGGGGTTTGGGTTCGGTTGAGTAGGCATTTGGGGTTGCCTTGGAGGAGCAGGAGGTAATGGTTGTGGTTGAGCTGGTGGTGGAGGCAAAATGGCGGGAGGAGTATTGTACTGGGGCCTCCACCCCGGTTGAGGTGCATTCCATTGAGGCTGTGGCTGGGCATGTGAGTGAAACGAATGAGTAGTGGGCTGAGTATGGTACTAAGGCGGGTAAGACCATGGAGGAGGCACAGACCAGGAAGGATGAGCAGGGGGACCCCAGGAAGGCATAGGAGCAGATTGGTTGGGGCTATAATAAGCTTGGGGTGTCCCTTGCATCTCTTGTTGGTAAGGTCTAGGTCCATGTGGCCTCCTTTGGTTGAGGAAATAGAGAGGTTCAGTGGGCGCTTCTGTCCCTTGGTACATGGCTTTAAGCCCAGGTAAGGTTGGACATTGGTTTGTGGGGTGGTCCTCCTCACAAACAAAACATACCTCAACCGAATGTAATGGGCACTCGTTCTTAGGGTGCTTCCTTGTACACCTAGGGCAGAAGATAGCCAAATCCCTCTCAGCCTCCTCTTTCTTCTGCTGGATTCGGAATGTATCAAGTTGCATGGCAATGGTCTGTCTCA
This sequence comes from Pinus tabuliformis, assembly GCA_031772625.1. NCBI lineage: Eukaryota > Viridiplantae > Streptophyta > Pinopsida > Pinales > Pinaceae > Pinus > Pinus tabuliformis. Next base: position 623,308,358 of record CM062814.1, on the reverse strand, counting down.
CCTCACTCTTGAGGTCCTCTAATTGATTTGCAAACTCATGTTTGGAGAAAGGAATACTAGCTGAGAGGAGGTTTCCTCTACCTCTTTTCTGGGCTGCCCTAGAGTGGTTTCTAAACACAGTCTTTATATCCTCATAAGGTAGTTGGTAAATATCTCCTCCAGCTAGCATGTGAAGGGTATCTAAGAGGTCTTCAGGGACTCCTTGGAGCAGGACCAACTTGAGAGATTCAGGGTCAAGTGTGCACCTGGCCCGTTTATAGCTAAGTTGGAACCTTTCCTCGTAATCTTCTAAGGACTCATCATTCCCCATGGTCATCCGAAAGATTTCTCCCTTGGCTTCCTTGGACCTACAGTAGTCCCGGTATTTGGTATTGAAAGCTTGCTGCATCTGGGCCCAAGTGGTGATACTGTTCCCAGGTAAGCCCATGAACCAGCGTAATGCTGCATCCTTAAGGGTAGAGGGGAAGAGTTTCAGTTTTTGCTCATCTTCGGTATAGTCATAGGTTCGACAAAGGACGACAAACTCAAACAGGAAGGTATCAGGGTCTTCAGTAGTCAGTCCATGGAAGTGAGGTAAAGCGGAGGGGCTTATGTTCTTCATTTTCATGTCTCCATTGGTCTCTCGGATGGGGAAGGCACCTTCAATTCTCTCATCTTCTCCCCTATTGTCAGCCATGGCTTCAGATGGAGTGTTCTCTAACTCTTCTTCTGTTATAGGATCTTCGTATATCTCAGGAGGCTCGCCTATAGGTTCTTCTGGATCACTGTCACCAAAGAAGAGAGAAGGGTGACTCACTGACGTGGTGGGGGTGTTGGGTAAGAATTTGCCTGTTTTATCTCGATTTCTATGAGGCATGAAATGGAAAGACTTTTAATTGCTTTTGTTCTTTTTTCTGGTACCTTCAAAACTAAAACAGATTGAACTGCAACTAACTATCTTGCTGAAATGGAAATGCGGAATTGAAATGAAAGCATGAAAGAACTAATATATTTTGCTCAAATGAAATTGCAGGAATGAAATGCTAGGCTACGCTTGCGGAATTGAAATGCTAATCTACGCTTGCAGAAATGAAATTGCGGAATTGAAATGTTAATATATGAAAGCAGGAAATGTCTATGCTACTTTTGCGGAAAGGAAATTGCAGAATGGAAATGAAATAAACTACTTAGCAGAAGGCGAGAGTAGGAAAATAGAAGAAAAGCAACAATCACCAATACTCTGACGCTTCCCCGGCAATGGTGCCAAAAAGATGGTGGGCTCCAGTATTGTAGCAATAATGCTACAACTCCTGGAGCTTCCTTCTTTAATTTTATCAACCCGGTCGTTCGTAACAAACTTGGAAGCGACGGTGCTGTATGCACAAGTACTAGCTCTTGCCGCAGCTGTCACTTGGTCAGCTGGCACAAGTCCACTAGGGGCTTAAGCCAACTTCTATGAGCTCTTAGAAGAAGCTTTTTAACTGATGGACGAAAGTTAACTCAAAGGAAGCTAATCTACTTGCGGAAAGAAACTGAAAGCCAACAAGAACGCAAACCCTAGCGAACCCTAATTCTACCGGCTAGTCCTACTGATGCAACGATGGGAATGCAAACTACTGAAAGAGATGCCATTACTTCTATGAAGGTAAGATGCATGTGTCTAGACTACTTCTACCTGAAGAGAACATCTTTTTGTATTTTTGAATAAGTTATTTAGAATTATCATGCATGTGCTTTTAACTGGCTTTTTACTGTGCAGAGGCGGATCACGGAGGAGAAATGCTTGGAAGAGGTCGGGAAGGCTCAGAGAGGGTCTAAGGAGTCCCTAACATCCTCCCAGAGAGTTTCACAAAGTTTGGCTGCCAAGAGACCGCGTTTATGAGCTTCTACAGGAAGTCTGCAGGGGTTCTACAGGATGTTTCAGAATTTCTACAGGATGTTCAGCAATTCCTACAGGATGTTCTACGATTGGATTTTGGATGATGGGTGAGTGGAAGAGGCTGCATGGATGGATAGGGAGGTAGGAGAGGGGTTTGTAATGACTTAGTGACAGAGAGATGAGGTGATGAGAGGGTGTGGAAAACTAGTTTGTCTTAAAGAGGGCAGAGGGAATGGAAGGCCAAAAAGGTAGGATGACGTGGGCAGTAGAGTAGTTGTGAGACGAGGGGTCTAAATGGGAGATGAGCAGTTGGCCTGGACGAAGCTTAGATGGATGAGAGAATGATGGAGATGCACTGCACAATGTAAACTGAACCAAATCATCCACGTCCTGCACATAATCAAAATATTACTAATCTATCCTAACTGTTAATGAAACCAATGAACAGCAACGTTATTTCTAAAGAGAACCATGTATGGTACTGAAGCAAAGAAACATTCCAAGAGGTCTGAGCGCATGGATAACTTTTACAAATGAAAATATTGCACCAAAGATTGCATGAGTACGCAAACTAGTGTTTTTGTTGGGTAGCACTGTCTGCAATTCCAGCCCCTAGAAAGAGGTGAAAATGAGAGTGCAGGCAACCCTTTTCTGGAACTCTTATAAATTCTAATCTCTTTACTCTATTCTAGACATCTGAAGCAACTCTATCTTCTAACAATGACCTACTTAACCACACCACGAAATCTAACTCAACAAACTACGTTTCAAATGCATGTAAAGAAAACCATATTGCTGAAAGGAAAGATATCAATACAAAAGAAGGAGGCCCTAGGCTCTCAGGTTGGGCCCAACCCCGAGAGCTATGGCTCCTTTAGAAACTCAGAGTTGAGATCAAATCTGACTGCTTCTCATTAAAAAATAATAATCATAAGTCAAGAGGTATGCCAATGATGGCTACAAAAGAGCAAAAACAGAGCTGGCAGCTCGTAGTGCAGAATGTGCAACAATTTTTCAAAAAAGTCCTTTTCGAAGGCTGAAGCCTTATCATTTATACATCACGAGGCCCCAAGCTGGCCTCCTAAATCTATGGGACTTGGCTGACCAAACTGGGAGTGAACAGCTGCTTCCATAAAATCTGTTTGGCTGCCTTCTAGATCCGGTTGTGGTGGCTGTTGGAGCTCGGAGTTGGGGGTGAAGATCCCGAGGAAGGCCATTTAATGTCGTGGAAAACCCTCCTACGAATCCTCAACCCCATATTGGCTGTCTCCTAGCCCTTATCTGCTCGGTTTTGCTCCAACATGTGTCAAAAAACCTGAAATGAGCACGTGTTAGCCACCTAGGAATAGTGATTGCCCTTATTCGTACAAATGACATAAACATACTAAAAAAATGATGCATAAGTTATGAAAAATGAAGGATTGAGCAAGGGTAGTTAGGCCAAATGAGCCCAAAATGTTACCAAATTTGGGGCTCATCACAATGCTCGCCATCTTCTTTCACCACCAAATCAGTCCCTTAGATCTCCCGCTGAAAAGGGTCTACCATAGGCCTGAGTGAAACCCCTCAGCATCTAAGGCATCCCCTTGAAGCCAAAACAACTCTGATACCAAATGTAGGTTTTAACTCCGTACAGAAATTACGTTCATATGAATTATAAAACACAGAAAATAAATGACGCGAGAGCATAACACATAAAACACATATACACAGAGATTTTCCCCTGGATCCAAAAACCGAGACTACCAACTTGATTTTTCATTATTTTCCTTTCAATGTTACAATACATATATATACATGCTGAAGCATCCAATACCATGTACCAAAAAGCATCACGCCCAAAACCATGTGTGAAAACCATGCACAAAACCATAGGTAGGTCTGCCCACCTAATATAGGGTCAAAAAAAATCCCCGGGCGCTACCCCGAACCCCGTAGAGGGGGGCTAACCGCCCCCCTCGAACCCCCTGTGATCCCCCTACTACGCAATCGGTGCAATGAAGGGGCTGCTCCATCCCCCCTCTAATCCCCCGGTAAACTAGGACGACTAGTCGTGGAAAGAATATAACACAACCCAACAAAAGGGAAGAAAAATTTTGTTGCAGCTGCACTCTCAAGAAAGGATGAGGATGTGGAACCATTGCTTTGTGCCATTTATATTATCCAACTAGATTGGATAAACAAAGCAAGGGATGAATGGAATAATGACGAAGAAGTGTGGGAACTCATTGAAAAGTTGCAGCAAGATCCCAGTATATTTGATACATTTAGTTGGAAAAATTATTTGTTATGGTACAAAGATCACATATACCTCTGTAAGAATTCCCAACTCAAACAAAATATTCTTTTGGAATTGCACACCTATCCCTTAGGAGGGCATTCAAGATTTTAAAAAACTTACCACAAGGTTAAGAAGGAATTTTTTTAGGATAGCCTTAAATCTGATATTCAAAAGTTTGTGGCAAAATGTTTGGTTTGCCAACAAAATAAAGTTGAGACAATTAAGACCCTAGGTCTATTACAACCTTTATCCATTCCAATTCATCATGGTGGTAGTTGATATACTTACCAGGTATGCACACTTTTGTGCATTATCTCATCCATTTAAACTAGTACAGTTGCTACTGCGTTTATGGATTCAAAAGCTACATGGAAAACAAAAGATTATTGTAAGCGACAGAGATCCTATTTTCACTGGAAATTTTTGGACATAACAATTTTCTTGTCTGGGTACTCAGTTAGCTCATAGCTTATCTTATCATCCTTAATCTAATGGGAAAACTGAGATAGTGAACAAATGTTTGGAAGGATATCTTCATTTCTTTGTATCTAATAAACAAACACAATGGGTCAAATGGTTGCCTCTGGCTGAATGGTGGTATAACACTTCATTCCATACTGTAGCAAAAATGACCCCATTTATGGCACTTTATGGATATCATCCACTGTCCATCACATCATATTTAAGAGAAAATTCTAAGGTTCAAGCAGTGGAAGATCACATTGAGCATCAACAAAAATTTCTCTAACTCTTAAAGGATAACCTGGCTTTGGCGCAGAATAGAATGAAACAACAAGCATATCAACATCGCAGTGAAATAAGTTTTGATGTAGGTGACTGGGTATTTCTATGACTACAACCATTATTACAAACAAATGTCCCTCAAGAAAGATAAGAAGGATAATAAATTATCACCAAAGTATTATGGTTCATACAAGGTGTTGCAAAAGATTGGTACTATGACATAGAAATTGGAACTTCCTACATCTTCCTGAGTGCACCCAGTTTTCCGTGTTTCATGCTTAAACAAGGTTTATATAGGTGACAAGATCCCAGTTCAAACAATATTTCCATAACTTGACGAGGAAGGAAAAATCATATTGGAACCTGAAGTAGTCACTAAAACAAGAACTTGATGATGAGCCCCAAAAATGGACAAATATTTGGGCTCATTCAACCTCCTAATGTGACTTGATCCACCATTCTCATTTGTTTATTGCATGTTTTTTATTATTTTTATGTTAATAGAGTGAATTTGGTTAGTCATTATGCCAACAAGTCTAATGGGTGCTTTGTGTAGCCTTGTTGGTCAACTTGGAGACAAAATTGAAGGTCTTAATGAGCACTTGGCAGCCAAATTCGTGGGAGAACAAGCTAGAGGATTTGTAGGAAGGTGTCCCCCTCATTTATGGACCCTTACCTCGAATTCTCCACCATCAGCTCGGAGTTCAAAGGCCACCAAATCAATGAGCTCAAGGGCTGCCAAGCAAGTCAAGTTGGACTGCTGTTAACTACAAGTCTTGGGCAGCCAAGTCCCTAACTTTTAGGAGGACTGTTGGGTCCTCAAATTGTATAAATAAGAAGGCTTGGGGCCTCATTTTGGTTAGCTAGTTGGTAGTCATTTTTGGTAGCTAGTTGGTAGTCATTTTTGGTAGCTAGTAGTTAGTCATTTCGTAGCAGCTAGTTAGTCAATTTGGTTTTCGCTCTTTGTAAGCCAGTTTTGGCATGACATTAGACTTTTGATTATGAATAAAAGCAAGCAGTTTTGGATCAGATTTTGAGTTTTTAAAGGAGCCTAAAGCTCTCGGGGTTGGGCCCAACCTGAGAGCTCAGGCCTCCTTCCTTTGTATCAATATTGTTCCTTTCGCATTTCGTTTCCATTTCCCTTTACATGCATTCGAGTATAGCTGCTGATTTAGATTTCCTGTAGAAGTCAAACAGATTGGTTTTATCAGTTAGAATTGCTGTAGTTGTTTGGAAGTAGGCTGAGGCATTACTTAGATCCATTCATGCACTTTTATATTTAGCATTACTTCTTCATTCCACTGCCATGCATGAGTTTCCTTCACAATTTATATTGTTGTTCATTGAATTTACAAGCACAGGTAGTTTAGGTTAATGCATTTTCGGTTTGGTAACAGTCACAAGCATTTGTTTCATCTACACTGCTTTCTCTCGTTCCATGACTTCGTCCTCCACCTTGATCACACCTGCAAACACATCTTTGACCTCTGCTCCGCTCTGTCATCTCCCAAAGTCTTTCACTCCTCACGTACTTCCATTCTCTAGCCCTTTCGTTGACCTAGCCCTCTATCTTCCAACCTACTCCCTACATTCACTCCCTATCCCCATTCCTCCACTTCTACAGCCATCACCAGCCTTATTCCTACCTTACACATCTCCCCCTACCATTCCATCACTCCTCCATCACTTCAAACACTCACGGTAGGTCATCCTGTAGCCATTTGTAGACATCCTGTAGAAACCAGAGTATCCTGTAGGATCCCCTGCAGACATCCTGTAGGAGGCCACTCTCTCGGCTGCTGAGCATCTGAATGCGAGGAACCTCTGTGGATGGATGCTAAGGATCCCTAGGGACCTCTCCTAGCCTCCCCAACCTTTCCCATGCTTTCCTTCCTTCTCCATCCCATCTGCACAACCAAACCCTAGTTAGCACAAGATCACAATCATTCCACACACTTAAAGGAAAAATACAAAAACATAACTTTCATGATGCAAGTAGTTTAGATCCATGCATTCTCACTTATTAGAGGTAATGACAACATTGGTAGAAGTTGCATTTACATTCTTTGCATTGTAGAGGTTAGACTAGTCAAATTAGGGTTTCCTAGGTTTACATGCTTTGATTTGCTTTCAGTTCATCTTTGTCAAGTAAAGTAGCTTTCCTTTGAGATTAGCTTTCGTCCATCAATTAGCAAGCTTCTTCTGAGAGCCTATAGAAGTTGGCTTGAGCCCTAGCGGTCTTGTGCCAGCTGACCAAGTGACAGCTGCGACAAGAGCTAGTACTTGTGCATATAGCACCGTCGCTTCCAAGTTTGTACGAACTACCGGGTTGATAAAATGAGAGACAGGAAGCCCCAGGAGTTGTAGCATTATTGCTACAATACTGGAGCTCACCATCTTTTTGGCGCCGTTGCCAGGGAAGCGGCAGAGTATTGGTGATTGTTGCTATTCTTCTATTTTCTACTACAACCTTCTTCTAAGTAGTTTCTTCATTTCCATTATGCAATTTCATTTATGCAAAAGTAGATTAGCCTTTCTTGCTTTCCTAGATTAGTATTTCCCGCTTTCATAGATTAGCATTTCCTGCTTTCCTAGAATAGCCTTTCAATTCCGCATTTCAATTCTGCAAGCGTAGATTAGTGTTTCAATTTCGCAAGCGTAGCCTAGCATTTCATTCTTGCAATTTCATTTGAGAAAAATAGATTAGTCCTTTCCTGCTTTCATTTCAATTTCGCAAGATAGTTAGTTGCAGTTCAATCTATTTCATGCCTTGTAGGAGTAGAGCTAAGTTAGAAAAATGATTGCACAACACCCCCACTGCTTCACACAGCCAACGTTCTTCTTCGATGGCTGTGATGAAAGAGCCCCTGGGTGGACATCAAGACATATCTGAAGAACCTATAGGGGAGAAGAAGAAGAAAACATTCCTCTGAAGCAAATGGCTACAAGTAGAGATGTTGGGAGCAACATCTTGTCCAAAGATGAATTTGAAAATCAGATCAAAGATTTCAAGAGTGATATGAGGCAGTTTCTTGCCATGCAACTGGATACCTTGCGGATCCAAAAGAAGCAAGAGGAAGCCAAGAGGGCTTTGGTCATTTTTTGTCCTAGATGCCCTAGAAAGCATCCTAGGAACGAATGTCCAATGCACCCTCTAGAAGTGTGTTTCATCTGTGAAGAATACCATCCTACAGATCAGTGCCCTTCCTTGCCCAGAATCAAAGCTACATATCAAAGAGCCAAGGGAGCCACTGAATCACTCTGTTATATGAACCCAAGGAGGCCACATGGACCCGTACCCTACCAGCAGGAACTACAAGGGACACCCGAGACCTATTATGACCCTTACCAAGCCACCTTCATGCCTTCTTGGGGTCCCCCTGCTCATCCTTCCTGGTCTACACCTCCTCCTTGGTCATATTCTCCTTGTTCCTTCACAGATCCATATTATGCCCAACTAGTTGCTCATTCGTTTCACTCTTATGCTTAGCCACAGCCTCAATGGAATGCACCTTATCAGGAGTGGAGGCCCCAGTACAACTCTCATCCCGCTCATTTTCCTCCACCACCTGCTCATCCACAACCATCGCCTCCTCCTCCATCAAGGCACCCCCAAATGCCTACCCAACCACAATGCCATCCATCTCCATCTCAATTTCACACCCCCACTCACTTACCCGTACCACCATTTCCAAATCCATACAATGGAGCAGCTCAACCCCATTGCAAATCTGAGGCACAACATGTGCAAATGACTCCTCTTGAGCCCAATGATCTTCACCAAAGCTCAGGAAGAGTGTTGCAAAGGAGAGATTCTATTGACAACATTGAAGGACCAAAAGCAAAAGAAGATTCAGAAGAGGAAATCAAAGAACCATGGGCTGCACTTGATCAAGTGAAGAGATCAGAATCAGAGATCAAGAAAGCTTCCTCATGGTTACCATCAAACCCTCCATGTAGTCAAGAGAAAGATCAGCAAAAAGAGGAAGAAGAGAAAGTCATGTTAGAAGGTGACATGAAACATGATTCAGATCAGAAAAAGGACCAAGGATATCAAAGCTATATTGAGACATGGTTCCAGACAGTCACTAAGTTGCAGCAGTACTCTCTTCCTCAGCTATGTTTTGTACTTTCAAAGTCAGATCATTTTGTCTCTGAGATCTGGATATTGTCGAAGCATGCATTCCGAGCCTTCACATCATTTTGTCTCTAATCTTGATGTGCACATGGCTCCATTCGAAGTATTCTTATGCTTGAAAATGATTTTGTTTTTTTCAAGTAGGGTAGGGTAGAGAAAAAAAAAAAAAAAAAAAAAATGAAAAAAGAGGAAAATAGAAATCTAAGGTGAAAACCCCCTCGGAGGCGCCTTAGATTGGCTCATTGATTGAAAACCTCCATGAGGCGGTCAATGGGTTGGAAAGAAAAGAAAATGAAAGAGAAAAAGATCTTTGGGTGAAAACCTCCCTTGGAGGCGCCCAAGGCAGGGAATTAGGGTGAAAACCTCCATGAGGCGCCCTAGTTGTTTTTGAAAAAAAAAAAGAGAAAAAAAAGAAAAAGAAAAATAAAGCTAATCATCATTGAATAATTTTATGTTGCAGCAATGACATTTCAGGTTGCAAGAAGGATGTTTCATGGCAGGAGGAGCACTCCAAATCAAGGTCAAAGGAGTTTTTGTGCCTTCTACAGGAAGTTTCGTATCTTTACAGGAAGCTTACAAAAAAGCCAAATTGATCTCCAAAGAGGACCTGAAGGCTTGGAATATGTCCATGAGGCCTACACTCATCTATGTTTCCACTCCTCACCCCTTTTCCATCATTTTTTCATGTCATTAAGCTTCTTTCCTCAAAACTGTGTCTTCTACAGGAAAGCTCTGAACTTCTACAGGAAACATCCTGTAGAGCCTTTGGACGAGCCAAATCCAATGTCCAAAGTGAATCTGATGGTGGGAGTCTATTGGTTAGGCCTGCAAGCACTTGTGTGTCCATCCCTTGCCTTCATCCATCATTTTTTCACCTCCTTGTGCTTCTCATTGTGCTTCTACAGGAACTTCCTGTAGAAATTGTGGGAAACTAGGCATGCATTTCAAAAAGTGGTTTGGCAAGCATGGTAGCTTCCTCAAAGGTTCAAGAGTCCTCCTGCAGTCTTCCAACTCATCCTCCATCATCTCCATACCTGCATCAAATACAAAATTCATTTTGTCATCCCATGCATGCACATGCAAAAAGCCTTGAAGCAAAGATACCTGGAGCCAAATTTGTTTTTGCCATAACTTGAAAACCATGCAACCATTTGACAAACCGTTTTATGGGGAATTGTACAAGGTTGATGAAAACATGCCTGAGCAGTTTCATGCAATTCCGGTGCACGGTTTCCAAGGAATCAGCCTCCATCACCATCAGCCATTTTTGCATTTTCTCCATAACCGTGCATCCGTTTCAAAACCTGTTTCATGGAGAGATGCACATGGATGATAGTAGCCTACCCAAGCAGTTTCAGCCGATTCCGATGCACGGTTTCCGAGAAATTGAGCTCTGAAATCTTCAGCCATTTTCCAATTTTCTCAAAATCCGTGCATCCATTGATCACGAATTTGCTATGGGAGATGCATCATGATGGTAGGAACATGCCCACCAAGTTTCAGCTCAATCCGGTTTGCCGTTTGGGAGAAATGGCAAAAAGAAGCTCTGGTCCTTTGAAAATCCAATGGCAGCAGTTTCAGGATGCAGATCTGAACGTGGACATGAACTCTTGGAGCTTGGATCCGGCCAGAGGACACCTGCACATGAAAAACACAAACAAAGATTAGCAGCCAAGCCATCATGCAATCACAAAATCAATGCATGCAGCAAGGACAGGCCACAGCAGCTCACGGCAACCATTCAACTTCGAGGTATGTGACTAATCTCATTCTTCTATTGCATAGATTTAATTGGGAACTGCATAAACGAATGGGATGAGGGATTAAGCCATGAATGTAGCAAGGCTCAACTGATTGTCCTCCTTCAGAACTCCGCCGGCAGCCACGCAGTGCACGTGGACAATGGACTCACGTAAAAAAATTAAAAAATTGTAAAAGGAAAAAAACAGTGATCGGAAGTTTAACTCTAGTGCAGTTGATTAACAAATAGAAGACATGCAGTTCATAAAATCACTTCAGTTCGAAAAAGCCAGCGTGCATGTGTTTTGCCACCTCACCACAAGTCACGCAGTAATTCAAGGGACGCTTGGCTGCAACTCTCACCACTCTTTGTTCAACAGCGGTCAACTGAAGCGCATGTCCACCATCCAGATCAGTTAAACAACGATGCTCTACCGATTTCTGCCTTTCATTCTCGAGGTATCTTCAATTCCTTAAACAATTCCCGCCTGTCGCACTGTTGATCGAATTTCCCTCAAGTCAAGAGGACTGAGTTGAATTTCTCCAATGCCATTCGCTCAGATCCATTTCAGATTTCTTATGCATTAAGAGGAGACTGATTTCATATATACCTGTCATCATTTGTAGCTGAGTTTCATGTTCAGAAAAAGGATCAAGCTTCACTCATATAGAAGCCCGAAATTTCCTTTCAGAAATCAAATATGTCCTCCAGCACTTAAACCCAAGACTGAAGATTGTTCCCTTGGGTAATTTTAAGAGGTTTAAATGTCCACATTCCACAGAGGCCGGATTGATCTCTGCACTCTCATTCACTCAGCCTAAACTTCCAGGGTTCATCTCAGTTTTTGTGCATCAAAGAACATACTGATTACATGTATTGGTGGTTGTCTTTCTGATTAGAAAAAGGGTTGTTCTGTTCTGCATCTCAGACTTATTTATGTGCCAAGGACATGCTGGTTATTTGGAATGATGGCAAATTATTATTTTATTTAAATGGTGGTGACACCCGTGGTGACACCCGTGTCTACAGGAAAGCAGAAACAGGCTTCTACAGGAAGCCCGAAATTGGCTAAAACAGGGTCTTCTACAGGAAGCCTTAAAAAGGCGAAACCCAAGGAGAAGAAGGCGGACATCCTAGCTAAGGAGGCAGCAGCCATACTTGCCACCATTAGCACACCTCCAAGACCAAAAAGGAAGGGAAAGAGGCAAACCTTCATGTACTTTAAAGTAAAAAAGGAGCACACAAATAAAAGTGGGCAAACCCAAACCACTGTCAAAGGAGCAGATCGTCATTAAGGACACGAAGGCTAAACAAAGGGAGGAGCCTCCTTCAAAGATATCTATCAGCTATGAACAGGGAAGCCCGAAGACATCCACTTAGAGAGAAAGAATGAAAATGTTGAACACAAAGGCCTTTCTACAGGAAGCTGGCAGATTGTTTCTGCAGGAAGCCAGCGAACAGTTTCTACAGGAAAGTTTGAAAAGCGGGAAGCCAAAGAAGAAATCGGCTGAGATGTTAGCCAAGGAAGCCACCAGGGCCATCAAAGACAAGGGGAGAGATTTGGTTGCTCAGAGGATGAGCAACACTTTCAGTAGGGGGGTGATGATGAGCCCCAAAAATGGACAAATATTTGGGCTTATTCAACCTCCTAATGTGACTTGATCCACCATTCTCATTTGTTTATTGCATGTTTTTTATTATTTTTATGTTAATAGAGTGAATTTGGTTAGTCATTATGCCAACAAGTCTAATGGGTGCTTTGTGTAGCCTTGTTGGTCAACTTGGAGACAAAATTGAAGGTCTTAATGAGCACTTGGCAGCCAAATTCGTGGGAGAACAAGCTAGAGGATTTGTAGGAAGGTGTCCCCCTCATTTATGGACCCTTACCTCGAATTCTCCACCATCAGCTCGGAGTTCAAAGGCCACCAAATCAATGAGCTCAAGGGCAGCCAAGCAAGTCAAGTTGGACTGTTGTTAACTACAAGTCTTGGGCAGCCAAGTCCCTAACTTTTAGGAGGACTGTTGGGTCCTCAAATTGTATAAATAAGAAGGCTTGGGGCCTCATTTTGGTTAGCTAGTTGGTAGTCATTTTTGGTAGCTAGTTGGTAGTCATTTTTGGTAGCTAGTAGTTAGTCATTTCGTAGCAGCTAGTTAGTCAATTTGATTTTCGCTCTTTGTAAGCCAGTTTTGGCATGACATTAGACTTTTGATTATGAATAAAAGCAAGCAGTTTTGGATCAGATTTTGAGTTTTTAAAGGAGCCTAAAGCTCTCGGGGTTGGGCCCAACCTGAGAGCTCAGGCCTCCTTCCTTTGTATCAATATTGTTCCTTTCGCATTTCGTTTCCATTTCCCTTTACATGCATTCGAGTATAGCTGTTGATTTAGATTTCCTGTAGAAGTCAAACAGATTGGTTTTATCAGTTAGAATTGTTGTAGTTGTTTGGAAGTAGGCTGAGGCATTACTTAGATCCATTCATGCACTTTTATATTTAGCATTACTTCTTCATTCCACTGCCATGCATGAGTTTCCTTCACAATTTATATTGCTATTCATTGAATTTACAAGCACAGGTAGTTTAGGTTAATGCATTTTCGGTTTGGTAACAGTCACAAGCATTTGTTTCATCTACACTGCTTTCTCTCGTTCCATGACTTCGTCCTCCACCTTGATCACACCTGCAAACACATCTTTGACCTCTGCTCCGCTCTGTCATCTCCCAAAGTCTTTCACTCCTCACGTACTTCCATTCTCTAGCCCTTTCATTGACCTAGCCCTCTATCTTCCAACCTACTCCCTACATTCACTCCCTATCCCCATTCCTCCACTTCTACAGCCATCACCAGCCTTATTCCTACCTTACACATCTCCCCCTACCATTCCATCACTCCTCCATCACTTCAAACACTCACGGTAGGTCATCCTGTAGCCATTTGTAGACATCCTGTAGAAACCAGAGTATCCTGTAGGATCCCCTGCAGACATCCTGTAGGAGGCCACTCTCTCGGCTGCTGAGCATCTGAATGCGAGGAACCTCTGTGGATGGATGCTAAGGATCCCTAGGGACCTCTCCTAGCCTCCCCAACCTTTCCCACGCTTTCCTTCCTTCTCCATCCCATCTGCACAACCAAACCCTAGTTAGCACAAGATCACAATCATTCCACACACTTAAAGGAAAAATACAAAAACATAACTTTCATGATGCAAGTAGTTTAGATCCATGCATTCTCACTTATTAGAGGTAATGACAGCATTGGTAGAAGTTGCATTTACATTCTTTGCATTGTAGAGGTTAGACTAGTCAAATTAGGGTTTCCTAGGTTTACATGCTTTGATTTGCTTTCAGTTCATCTTTGTCAAGTAAAGTAGCTTTCCTTTGAGATTAGCTTTCGTCCATCAATTAGCAAGCTTCTTCTGAGAGCCTATAGAAGTTGGCTTGAGCCCTAGCGGACTTGTGCCAGCTGACCAAGTGACAGCTGCGACAAGAGCTAGTACTTGTGCATATAGCACCGTCGCTTCCAAGTTTGTACGAACTACCGGGTTGATAAAATGAGAGACAGGAAGCCCCAGGAGTTGTAGCATTATTGCTACAATACTGGAGCTCACCACTTGACAACTACGAAATCGATCAATTTTAGAGTATCTCATCAAGTGGAAGAACTTACCCGCTGAAGATTCCACATGGGAAGATGAGAATTTTATACAGAAGCATCCAAAACTACTCAAGCGTTGAGGACATCAATTTTTTGAAGGAGAGGGACATGTTAGGTCCCTATAATGCTAGTGTATTCACTTATTATTATTGTCATCGTAGCCCCTTATTGTTATTGTTGTGCCCATGTTGTCCCCATATTGTTATTATTGTGCCCCATAGAAGCCCACTATTGTTATTGTTGTGCTCTTACATTATTATTGTTATGTCGGTTCTTATTATATTGAAAGAAGGTCTTGTCATTTGTATCATACAAGAATTGTTCATTTGTGTAATGCAAAGGAGGTTGCCCCCTCGAAGAGGATACTTTTGAATTCGTTGATCTATCTTGTTCTTCTATTTTATGAGCTAGTTGCATAACATTGTTGAGGAGTGCAGTAACAAATAGGTCTTTCCCTAGGAGAAAAATAATTAATTAAAACTATTCTTTGACAGTGAACAAGACTAGACATTATATATTGGCTGCATTTCTTTCACCTAGTAGCTCTACTTTGTTCCACTTGGTGATTCCACGGGTTGCAGATTCCACTGGTTTGAGATATCAAGTGCATTCACTGTTGTGTTTCTTCAAGTCTCAACAATGATTGTTTAAAGTAGTATATTTTTCTTCCTCTCAACGACAATTAAAAATTTCAAACATCTACAAAGGATCGAATCTTAAAAAAAATTCAAAGTTTATCTTCCAACAACTTATTGATTTGCATTTATAAGCATAAGTTGCTCATGGAATTTTTGCTTCATCATGTAAATTCTTTTTATATATTCAACTGTATGCAAAGTGATTTTTTAGATAATCCACTCCTCACTTGGTTAGATTGGAAGTATGATTATACCAAACAGGACAAAGTTTCAGTTCAATAAGGTAAGGGTGTGTAAGATTGAATAAATTTGCATTCAGGGCCTTTGGTGTGTAGATCAATTGTTTTGGTTTGATTTTAGTTGGTTTTCAACAGTTTTTCAGTTGCAGTGGGTGGATTCCTTTAGTTTGATTAGAATAAGTTGCAGGGTATTGAAAGGAGAATACTTCATTATTAGAGATTGGTGTGACTCCACAACCTAATGAATTAGACACTACTGCTAAATTCTTTCCCAATTGAGTAGTTGTTAATCAGTTTCAATTTGAAGCGTGTGAATGGGTTGTTTCAGTTTGAGTAGGGCAGGTCACAAGTTGTAGGTTGCAATGTGGTTTCAGATTAGCATAGTTTACGCATTACTTGGTAAAGGACATGAAAGAAAATGATAAGAATTGGTTTCAATAATGTGACTCCATGCCCAATGAATAAGGCACCTGGTATGTAGTTCTCTTCATCCCACAGAGGGAAGCAATCCCTAGTCGGAGACTATGTTGTAACATTTTCTTGGCAAAATGTTCCACAATTTTTTTTTGAGCTTTGCCCAAACTTTGTAGCTCAAATTGACTCATTTGAGCACTAAAAGATAGAAAAGTTTTAGTTTGAGGCAAAATTTGGTTTTTAAGGCTATTGGTGGTCTCGGGTTCATATGCAAAATCTTTAGTAATTTTATTTTAAAAATATTGGGATATTTTTCAACAGAACGCCAATTACAAAGTATACTGAGCAACCAAAGGCAGTGCCCATTACATCAAGTGCCAACACAGATGGTGCCAAGACCAAGAGCTCACAAGGGAGCAAATATATTGCACAACAAGTAAAGTAAAGGCATCAATGTTCTTCATATAAATCATTTCAAGGAAGTCTACTAGGCATATGTGGGATAAATATCTTGGTTTGAAAAATAATAACCACTGTAAATGTTGAGAGTACCCACACATGGAAGGTCGATGGAAGTAGGTTATACATAGATCATGGTCAATTGAATAAGGTACTGACTATTTTCAAGGGTTTCGGTCCTCTTTTAAAAATGGATGGCTTAGATTAAATAATGTGCCCCCTAGCCTATTTGATGTTTAATGCAAGGGGATGCATGCAATTAGTTATTTTGGTAAAACAATTTTTGGTTACGTGGCAACTCCATAAGAATAGCAGACCCTGGCTTGAAACTGCACAAAACTTGAGCAACTTCATATCGACTTGGTCATACATTGTTTGTTTGTGGGATTATCCTAGACATTAAATGGTGACAAAGTTTGAACAATTCGACCAAGAACCCCTCTTTTCTGGAAGTATTATGTAGGCTAAGCCTCTTGTGGTTGTTCCAAAATTCATATGCGTTGAAGCCTTCTACAAATTCTTTCCATTCAACATGAGTTTTATTGATGGTTGTATGAGACAAAGTTGGAAGAATATTTCAAGCATCCTAGTTTCACTTCTCTTTGGCCTTGGACCTTTCATTAGAGGTATTATTCTCGTAACATATGCAAACTCGGTGGAGATGCATCATTCATTCATTACAGCAATGACTTTAGGTATAACTATTATTTTCGTTGCACGAGGAAGATAACATGGGCTTATTCTATAATTTAAACTTGCTTGTGGAGGTGTTGTTTCCTTTCATGTGAGAGGCCATGTACAAGTCTGAATATTTCTCGAGGCTGAGATATTGGAAATAACTACGTTCTCAAGGGATCAAATCTCTTTGAAGGATCACTGGAGCAACGCAAGCAAAGCATAATTGGGATGTTTCTATGAAAGCTACAGCAAGGATCCAAAAAAAATCAAGTCAATGGCAGAGATAATCTTTGGCCTGCAATAACAACTTCCTACCAATTCCATGAAATAGTTGTCTTACGTAGATGGACAGTCAAATGTTGTGGCCTGTGTGAAACATTTTGTGGGTGATGGAAGAATTGATGAATGCATTTCAACTTATTTTCATGCCACAAGCTTTCAATCTTGAAATGGGCATGATTCAGTTTATTGTTGAAATATGAGGTCATCATAAATAATGGTAACCTTGTGTGCAAGCAGAATTAAAAACCGATTCATACCCCTGAAGGATCTTAGTGGATATTTGTGATGAAAACATCACACAACCTATTGTCGTTCTGATGAACACCCTCCAAAATTTTTCCTACATTTAAATTTTGGAGCCTATTGAGGATTTTACGATCTGTGAATCATAGTCACTTCATGTTTAGTTAATATTTTGCAAAGTGTTTAAGGCTTCTTCTCTGTTTTTAAGTGTCAAAGTCACTTGGTCATACATGCTTAGTCTGTGATGAATTCATAAATACATTTATTTCTACGCAAGCTTAAATAGCCATGGCACAACTCCTTAAATTAAGGCTTACGCAAACACTATTGACAGTGAGTGTGAAGTCCACAAGGACAATGCACCGCACAACCTATGTTCGCAGTTAGTGCGCACTCTGCATTGATAGTTTCCTTCTCACTTCTGGTTGCAATTGTACTACTATTCTAGTGAGTTTTCTCAACTAACACCTTCACGCACCTTTGTTTTTGTAAGTGTTGCTTTCATTTCCACGACTATGGTTTTTGCTTGCTTTCACTTTAAGAAGTGTTGTTTTCACATTTTCTTCACTCTGGCATGTGTCACTTTCCTTTCTTTAGCTTTTGCAAGTGTTGTTTTCACGTTTTTTGACTGTCGCAAGTGTTACTTTTAATTGTTTTCCCTCCTGCATGTGTTGCACCTTAGCGCATCATGTGAGGCAACTATAACACACTCTTCTACATTAGATGGTCCTATATATCACGAGAATATGTGCTAGACACATTCCTACAACTTAGTGCAATTTCTGGTCACGGTCGACACTCGTGTTGTAATTTGTATTTTAAGTGTGGCAATTTGACGTTTAACTGTCACACTTAGAAATAAGTGTCACTTTGTTGTCATTTCAAGGTGTGATTATTGACCATGAGTTTTTTGCATTCTCCTGCCTTGTATTGATGGCATGCATGTGTGTGATCTATGTTTGAGTCTCGTTTGGATGTTTTTCTCTCTCTTACTCTATTGGTCCCACACTTAGCCAGTTTGGAGCTCTTTTTGGTCTCTTTGTCTAGTGCAAGTTATGAAGGCATTAATCCACTCCCAGGTGATGATCATTGCCTATTCATGAGCCTTACTGACCAAATATTCCCCTCCTAAGCTTGTGCACTAATTTTTTCTCCAGGTTAGCTCCTATCAACATTGAGAAACCTTCAAATCATGGTAACTAACCCTTATTGCTTGTACTACCTCCTTGCATTGAACCTTGATAAATTATGCATTGTGTAGTGCATGGAGCACTTATAGTTGATAGAAATTCCCCATCCCCTTGCACTGACAAACTACGCAATACAAAGACTTTCTCCCTTTCACAATGCAGTGAACACTTTCAAGGAAAAGTAACCTAACCTTCCGCTGCTTGCCTCAGCAAACTACGTAATCCTCTATTCTAGTGAGCCTCCCTCAGTGCAATGTGCATTTCTAGTGGACAGTGAGTCTACTGTTGATCCACTCTAGACCTCAACTACACTAGCATAGGAGCCTTCCCCTCAAGCACTACACATTGTGCAGTTGCAGTGCCTAGTCTTGCTCCTCTACTGACTAGAATCCCTCACTGCATAGTCATCTTGTCCTACTTGGAATCCTCTACGCAT
The DNA here is from genome assembly GCA_031772625.1 of Pinus tabuliformis. NCBI lineage: Eukaryota > Viridiplantae > Streptophyta > Pinopsida > Pinales > Pinaceae > Pinus > Pinus tabuliformis. The sequence goes on along the minus strand of CM062814.1, from coordinate 623,289,365 downwards.
TGCAAAATTCTAGTGCACAATGAGACCCTCCCTTAGTCACTGTGAAGCTCACTTGCGTATTCATTGTCTCTTTCTCCCCTAAGCACTGCACACTGCACAGTTTCAGTCAGCAGGCTCATCAACTTTGTCTCTTGCACTTGCTCACTGCACTGGACCCTAAAGAGGCCCTCCTTATAGCGAATTGCACATTTCCAGTGAATAGTGGTGCCTTCCCTCAACCATTGTTGAGCTCAACTGTACAATTCCCAACAATCCTTTCTTCCTCAGCTCTAACACAAGCCCATGACAATCAACTTCTTGCATGAGCAAAGTAGGGTTAGAATAAATTTATTTCTAGACTGATCTTGCCTTGTCATGAGTGAACTTCATTAGCAAGTGTACCACTTCAACATGGCAAGGTGATGCTCAAGGAAGATGTCAAGGAGAAGAAACAAAGAAGCACTTGCAGAGAAGAAGCACAAAGAAGAACCATCATGAAGACATGAAGAGATATTGGACCATGATAGAAAGATGACTTTTCATGATAAATCAGAAGGTTCCAACATTGATCCAAGACCGACCTTTGGAGGGTGAAGATGAAGTGCAAATAAGATCTATCATCAAGAATTCAAGATATAGCAACAAGGAGAGAATCTTGGCATTTCCACATCATCATGAAGTTCCATATCATCATTATCAAGTTATTGTTTGTAAAAGTGCCATCACAATGCCATATGCATAAATGGGTCTTGCCACACGATGTGTAATGTAATTATGTATTTTCAAGAAAATGACAATTTAAATTTGTGGAAGTCCAAGAGTCACAAGTGGAATATGAAAAGTCACATGTGGACCAAACAATCAATAGATATGGTGGCCGAGATGATACTCTGAATGGGGCTCATACTCCAAACCGTGTGAGGTCTAATTGGGACTTCACATCAGGGAGACACCCTGTTGTGGTGTTTTCTTCTCAATGATGTATGAAAAAAACCCACTTAAGATTGTGGATGACAAACAATCTCAACAATAGAAATGACTGCTAAACATTGTAGATCTGCAGCTATTGATAGAAACAAAACCTGCCAAAATTATGATCTATGCTACAATCATAGTTAAACAGTGAAAGAAAGAGTAATAACCCCAAAACATCCAATGGAAACCAGATATGTAAAGAATAATTTTATAATAACACCTGTGAAGAGAACAGATAAATGTTACCAGTCCCCCTCTATGGGATGGGTTCTTGGTTATCCTCAAACTTCTTCAGCTTCTATAGAGTCTCTCTCCTCTATAATGCATAAACCTAGCAAAAATATGTTGTGCGACAATGAAAATAATCAAAAGTGAATAATGAATGGAAAACCCTTCTATTTATAACAAAATATTGAGCTATCCTCGAATAATGAGCAATAATAAAATATTATTGATCCCATTCTTAGAATATTTTATTATTTGGTTAGGAGGGAAAAAAAATTTAAACTTTTATTTAGAAATAATAAATAAATAATGATTTATTTATCATCTCAAGGAATTAGTTAAGGAATAATACACAAATAAGGATTTATTTAATTATTCCTAAGGGATTTAGTCAAATTTAACAAAGAATAGTAATTAATTAGTGATTAATTAATTATTCTTAGAGAAAAATAAGATAAATAATTATTTATCTATTTATTTTTCATGATTGGGTCAAATTTGACAAGGAATAATAATAAAACAGTGGTTAAATTAATTATTCCTAGAAGAAAATCAAATAAATAATGATTTATTTAATTATTCTTCATGGGTTTGACTATAAATTACTTAAAAAAAGTGGTTTATTAAGTAATTTCTCACAGTGAAAGCAATTTTACTATGGTAAAATTGGCTTTACATGGTGTATTTCGACCCATCTAGTAAATTAGGCTTGATGGTCAATTGTTTGGTGATAACACACCCTGAGTTGACTGATTTCTAGTAGCATCAACACAACCTCTATGTTGGTGAGAAAATAAGGAGCATTTCAACATTCTAGCTTCTTATCCAGGGTAGCTACTACAGTAGCTGGAATATTGGACATTGACAATGGAATTTTCAAGTATATATCTCCTATTAGTGGAAACTACCATCCAACAGAAGAAAACCTTGAGGAATTCATCAGTTTTCTTGTTAAAAATGGGGTTGGCATAACTAATGTGGAAAGGAAACCAGGTTATGATGAAAAATCAAATGAACTCAGAAAGGATATTATAGTTGTGAATGGTTTGAATGCTAAATAGATACACGTAAATGTAGAGGAACTAGAAATGTTGAGTTTTTCAGGTTTTATTCCTATTTTTCATACAATATCCTTAAAGCTTACACGTGCCTCATTGCTTTGTCACCATGGTATATTCTTTTATGCCAGTAGGATACTATAGAGATGAAAACCAAGGTTGTTAGATATCACTGGGCACTTTTTCTACAGTTTTTTGTTAGATGTCTGTGGAGGGAATAATCCACTTCTCTTATGGATTTTACCAACTACTATGTTTTTATTTACATGAGGAAATAAACCCACGAATAAAGTAGGATAACAAATATTAACCTTGGTTGGTTCTCATGTTTCCTTTGCTTGGGTTCAGTTACTAGTACCTGGAGCCTTGGTTAGACAAACACTCTAAAGCCCTTAACAACTTGGGTTGAGTTAATAGTCTCATAGCCTTGGTTGGACAAACGCTCTAGAGCCCTTGGTGGGTTGAGTTACTAGTCCTGGAGCCTTGGTTGGACAAACGCTCTTGAGCCCGATGACAGTTGTGGGTTGAGTTATTAGTCCTGGAGCCTTGGTTGGAAGAAACGATTTGAAGCCCTGAATGGCTAGGATAGAGAGCGATCAGATGATGGTTTTGTGATGTCCGACTGTGAGGTGGAATAACTATTTGATGGGTTGAGGTGGATGGCCTCTGGAAGCCCTGAATGAGTTTTCATTGATGTGTTCTATGAGATCCCACATTCATGCTTCGAATATGGCACGAGGGTGAATGACTAGAGAGAGATTTGGCTCAACCATTCTACGGTCGGGTGGACCATCCAGTTGATATCCATCCCCGATAGCTTGTATTGTGCCATCCAGTGGATTGTATAGGACAGGTGTGATAAGAGTGGTTGAAAAGGACTAATATTCTTTAAAGATTCAAGATTGGAAATCCAAGATAAAGTCCTAAAAGGACATACTTTGTGGACATCTCGCACCAACTCTGGCATCCACACAATAGGATTGTCAAGTTTCCACCTTCCTTGGCTATCTGCTAGCTTTGCAATCCACTTGTACAACTGAGTAGGGAAAGATGCGAAGAAAATTTTGTGGATCTCTATGTACAGGTAGCAGTCTAACCACTCTTCTTTTGTCAGTTGCGTATTCTTGTTTTCCTGCGCCGCGAACTTGTGAATTCTCCTATCCAACCAACCTTCAATTTCCTTCTTAGTTGGATTCCAATGATACGACATCAAACATCTCAGTTGGTTGATATACATAGAAGAATTTCCCTCATTTAAATAGTTGGTAAAGACTACCTTAATTGCTAGACAATTAACCAAATTTCAGGAAACAGTTTTATTAGCCTCGGATTTTATGGAGGATCAACATCAAATATTTAGTTTCTTATCTAAAGGCATATTTTGAGGCAACAATTGATCTACCAGTTACAATAATGAATGCATTCAATCAACCATCAATGAAGCATCTCTAGATTTCTTGCAATTGTGTTGGGATATATTTTATTTAAGTTTATTTGTTAGGATTTGATCCATGAAATCTTGTAACAACTTCAAGGCTATAAATTCTTTGATTTCAATATAAAGAGGGTTCGCTTTGGTGCCTAGAAAAGACTTGCAATTTTTGTAGATCCTGAATATTTCAGATTTTTTAATTGAAGGGTTTGAATTTCATATTTTGATAGAATTTGTTTACTTTGTAAGTGATTTCTTGTATGTTCATTATCTGTTTCCTTGTACATTTAAGATTTTGTGGATAAGTGGGAAAGGTTAGCCTAAGGATTAGCCTCCCAAAAAATCCTTGGAAAAGTTATTTTCAATACTGGGTTAGACTAAACAAATTGTCTGTTTGTATTAGTCACTCTACAATTTATAGATTCTTTCCTTCTATACAATCCCTATATGTACTTTTGTTAAATTGTTGAAGGATCTTCTCTACACCTTATAATCTTATCACTTGACATAAGTATTCAGTCTAAGTGTTAGCCAATAGTTTCTTAAGTATTATACCCACATATTTTAAGCTATTGTATTATGTTAGGGTTAAATGTCAACACTTTAATTAGATTTGAAAGGGAGGGATTTATTTGTTTTAGTAGGGATCTAAAACCCTAGGCAACCACCTCTCAAAACTCCTAAATATGTCCATTGTGCTTAACAAGGTTACTGCTCATTGGCATGAATAGTAAGCCTCAGAACATCTGAGGGAGCCCCCTCTGGGTCAAGGGCAAACTTGAGCCTAAAGTAGGGTGAGTTGATTTCTTGGCACAATTTCCAGCAAATGAATTGTCTTCAAGATATAGATACAACATTTGGCACTATTTCTGGGGAGCATGGTAACAAAGAGATCTTTACCTAGGAGAACGATAATTGATTATATCTATTCTTTGATAGCGAAAAAAGGCTAGACATTGGATATTGGTTGCATTTCTTTCACCTAGCGACTCCACTTGGAAATTCAATGGGTTTCAGATTCCACCAGTTCGAGATGTCAAGTGCATTCACTTTCTTTGAGGCTCAACATTGCTTGTTTATAGTAGTATATATTCCTTCCTCTCAACAATAATAAGAAATTTTAGACATCTACAGAGGATTGAATCTTCAAAGTTTTTCAATGTTTTATCTTCGAGCAACTTACTGATTTGGAATTATAAGCACAAGCTTCTCATGGAAATTTTTCTTCAGCATGTAAATTATTTTCATATATTTTTTTGTATACAAAGTGGTTTGTAAGATAATACACTCCTGACTTGATTACACTGGAAGTATGACTATACCTAATAGGACAGAGTTTCAATTCAATAAGGTAAGTGTGTGCATGATTGGATAGGTTTGTATTAATAACATTTGGTGTCCAGTAGATTAGCTGGTTTTGATTTTCTTTTAGTTGGTTTTCAACAATTTCAGTTGCAGTGTGTAGATTCCTTTAGTTTGAGTAGAATAAGTTGTGGGCTATTGAAAGGAGAAGAATTCATTGTTGGAGATTGGTGTGACTCCACCGCCCAATGAATTAGACACTACTGCTAAATTCTTTTCAAATGGAGCAATTTATCTTTAGTTTTAGTTTGAAGTGTGTGAATGGGTTGTTTCAGTTTGAGTAGAGCAGGTCACAGGTTGTAGGTTGCAGTGTGGTTTCAGATTAGCGTAGTTTGTTGGTTACATGGTAAAGGATAGGAAACAAAATGATAAGAATTATTTTCAATGACGTGACTCCGTGCCTAATGAATAATGTACCTAGTCTACAGTTCTCTGCAACCCATAAGGGGAAGCAGTCCCCAGTTGGAACCTATGTTCTAACAATTTTTTGGCAAATGTTCCACAATTTTTTTTTGAGCCTTGCTAGAAATTTGTAGCTCAAATTGACTCATTTGAGCACTAAAAATTAGAAATTTTTGAGTTTGAAGAAATTTTTTGGTTTTTAAAGCTATTGGTGGTCTTAGATTCATATGCAGAGCCTTTAGTAATTTTATTTCAAAAATATTGGAACATTTGTCACCATACCACCAATTACAAAGTATATCAAACAATAAAAGGTTGTGCCCATTATATCAAGTGCCAATACACAAGGTGTTGAGACCAAGAGCTCATAAGGGAGAAAATATATTGCACGAGGCGTCAATTGAAGGCATCAATATTCATTCTTATAAATCATTTCAAGGAAGTATACCTGGCGTATGTGGGAAAAATATCCTATTCTGAAAAGTAATAAGTTATAACCATTGAAAACGCTAAGAGTGCCCACATATGGAAGGTTGATGGAAGCAGATTATGCATAGATCATTGTCATTTGAATAGAGTATTGACTATTTTCAAGTGTTCTGATCCTCTTTTAAAAATGGATTGCTTAGATTGAATAGCGTGCCCCCTAGCCTATTTGATGTCTAATGCAAGGGGGAAAGGTGGGGGGGGCACAATTAGTTGTTTAAAAAAAAAAAATTGGTTACATGGAAACTCCAGAGGAATAACAGACCCCCTGGTTTGAAATGCTTACTGACCCACCCCGCTCTATTGTTCCACTCACGATTTCAGGAATTTGGGCTCAAAGTTGATGATGTCAATAGTGTTTTCATAATTTAATGGGCATGTGGATATGATCAGTACACCTAGAATGAAAATTCAGCTAGTGCAAAACATGAGCCAACTTCATATTGACTTGGTCATACATTTTTTGTTTGTGGGATTACCCTGAATATATGATGGTGACTTAGTTTGAACATTTCAAAAAAGAACCCTGGTTTCTGAAAGTATTATGTAGGTTGAGCCTGCAATGGTTTTTCCAACATTCATATGTGTTGAAGCCTTCAAAAAATTCTTTCCATTCGACATGAGTTTTGCAGATGGTTGTATGAGACAAAGTTGGAAGAATACATCAGGCTTCCTAGTTTCACTTCTCTTTAGCCTTGGACCTTTCATTAGAGGTCTTATTATTGTAACACTTACAAACTTAGAGGAGATGCAACATTCATTCATTATAGGAATGACTTCAGGTATAGCTATTATTTTAGTTGCATGAGATCGTTGCAGTTATATATTGAAGATAAAATGGGTTTATTCTATAATATAAATCTGCTTGTGGAGGTGATGTTTCCGTTCATGTGAGAATCCATGTTGCAAGTTTGAATATTTATGTAGGATGAGCTATTGGAAATGACTATGTTCTCAAGGGATCAAATCTCTTTGAAGGATCATTGCAACAATGCAAGAAAAACATAATGGCAGAGATAATCTTTGGCATGCAGGAGCAACCTCCTGCCAATTCCACGAAAGGGGTGTCTTACGTAGCTGGACAGTCAAATGTTGCATCTTGTGCTAAACATTTTGTGGGTGATGGCAAAATTGATGAATGCATTTCAACTTATTTTCATGTCACAAGGTTTTGTCATGACTTAGTTTATTGTGTGTTTGTTTCTCGAGTAAATTGCATCCTTCCATTTAGGATATCGATTGAATAAAAATTGCACTTGTAAGAGAATACATACCTCACCATTGAAGTGGGTGATGATGGATATACATTCACATGCATGTTGGAAATCCCCAACCAAGATAAGGATTCATATTTTGAAATGAAGCTTATGGATATTGACATTGAGAATTTTGGTATTTTGGAGCTTGAGTACTAAGCCACTATAAGGAATTACATAACAAGAGGATGCCCATATTTGCAAATATCTGAGCATTGTTGGAAACATGGTTGAAATTAAGGTGACCAAGGAGTAAAGTTCTCTACTAAAAGCGATATTGGAAGTTGGTGTGCTCTATCCTTTCACGTTTTATAGTTGATGAATTTTTTATTATATTTCATGGTAATTGTTGCTACTTTCATTTACATATAGCATTTCATGCAAGCACTACCATTATCATAACCCTCATTGTTGAGAATGTTCCTGCCAAGTCAATCAACATTATTTTTCTTATAATAATTAGTATTCTTGGAATTCTTTCCTTTTGGATGGTGATACTTTATAGAGAAAATCCTTTCACCAATTTGCGGTCTTATGTCAAATTATCTATCAAACAAATGATGGCAAGGAATTTTCTCTCAAAATTCAAGAATTCAAGAGGCCATTGAAATTAAAAGAGGAAATGAAAATGTAGAGGAAGGGATTTTGGGAGCATTGATAGATTATTGGTTTCACTTGTATACACCTATACTTCTTATGTAGGGGCACAATGACAAACAAAAACCTTGATGTTGTTGGGGGCAATGATTTGGGCAAGGCCGCCCAAGAAATGGAGAAGGACATCACATTTTCATTGCAATGTAAGGTTTGGATTTAGTATGAGAGATATGATAACTTTTACAATGATGTAAAAGCATTTTGTGGTCGATCAATGATAAAAGAAGGTTCAAAACTGAAGGTTAACTATCATATTGATTGGAATAAAGAGGGATACTTCATGGAGACAAATGTAAGGAGATATTATGAAAAATAAAGACAACAAAATATGGAACATAGGCAGCCTATAGATAATAACAAATATTTTGGTTTTTGGTACACTATAATGTTTGGGTATCTGGTGCGTAGACATCTTGTAGCATGAACTTGACAATGATCCAAGAGAAGTGGGACGTGATAGGAGAGCTCTTGATGAGGAAACTTAGATAGTGTGGGAAGATAATTGGTGAAATGACATGGACTTTGTTGATTCCACACTATCGTATTGAAGATACCCTTGTACCCTTTTGGCATAAAAAAACCCTGATCTACATCAAACTTTGTGGAGAGCTCTGTATTTGGAATTTTTTTGTTTCCAGAAGAGGTATTTATGAAGGTCCATGGGAGGTATTAATGCACTACAGGTGTTTCTCAAAGAGTGGTTCAAAGAGGTTTGTTACATCAACTAAGTCATTATACTTCACCTCACACACTTGGGAGGATTCCCTTCTATGCTTCTTACAACAACATATTAGCATGTAGATATCGAGTTATTTTATCTGGAGGTGTGAATTATGGTTTGTAAATGGAAAAAGGGCCTATAAACATAATAGTTATTCAGATAAGGTTAAAAGCAATAGAATTTACAACACTAAAAAAAAGTACAAAGTTTTATTTTGGTGATGATAAACCAAACTCTGTTGTTTCACGTTAGTCACGTGCAATAATAAAGGTTGCAAAATTTAGAAAGGGATTATCCAAATATGAGAAAGCCAAGAAACTAACTTTCCAGCATTAGCATGAGGCTATTGATCCACAAAATCGTTCTGGGCATAACTTGCATTATTATTATAATGAATGATGTAAAACAACAACACAACCATTTTTCTATTAGCTTGGTGTTGGTGATGGCAGGGATCTTAATCTTCATTAATTCCCAAGGCCAATGTGGCAAAAGCAGTGAATCTGGTGCCTTATCACAAAAGAGAGGGAGAAATATGATGTTGCCATAAACAATGGTAACCTTGTGTACAAGAATAATCAACAGCCAGTTCATACCCCTAAAGGATCTTAGTGGATATCTGTGATGAACATATCACACAACCTCTATGTTGGTGAAAAAAAAAGTCACATTTCAACATTCTAGCTTGTTATTCAGGGTAGCTACTATAGAAGCTGGAATATTGGACATTAACAATGGAATTCTAGAGTGTATATCTCCTATAAGTGGACACTACAGTCCAACAAAATAAAACCTTGAGGACTTCATCAGTTTTCTTGTTAAAAATGGGGTTGGCATAACTAATGTGGAAAGGAGACCAAGTTATGATGAAAAATCAAATGAACATGGAAAGGATATTATAATTGTTAATAGGTTGAATGCCAAACAAATACAAATAAATCCAAAGGAACTAGAAATGTTGAGTTTTTCAGATTTTATTCCTATTTTTCATATAATATCCTTAAAGCTGACATGGACCTTGTTATTGCCTAGAATGTCTAGGAACCATGACAACGGCTTAGATCGGGGGTTGTCACCCTGATCCCCAATCTCTCCATTTAATTTGTCTCCCAACAATAGGATAAAGGGGTAGACCCCACATAAATGGAATCGAGGAGAATTAGGTGGGAACCAACCAGTTCGAGAGACACAGTCAAGAGACCAAGTACTTGTTTTAGATTTAGCAAGACTTATAGGATTCAATTAGATTTAAACAATTGATACCAGTGCCTTATGGAGTCAACTATATTGCTAGGAAATTTAGGACCAAGTAATTGATTAGCAACTGTTGATTCGATGAATAATTATGTTATATGAAGTGAAAGTCCTAGAGCTAATGTGGGATGCAAAAATCTTGGTTAATTTTAGTTAAATGCCTATTCTAAGTTTAAACCCTTCAATCCTTTCTATATTGAGCCTGATTTCATAGTAAGTGGTAAAGAGAAGATAAGGTGAAGCACACTAAGGTGTGATTAACGATACCTCTCCTAAGAATCTAACATACATGGTGCCTCCAGCACTGCAGAGAGATGTGGCTCTGACGACTCCAAGGTCATTTCTGAGTTATATATCAAAGCCCTTAATCGCCCAAATAAATATTCACTTCACTAGACTGAAAGATAAACTTCTCAGCAATATGCTTAAAATATCACAAAATAATGCCCAATTAAATCACAAGCTTATCACTTCAATTTATCTAGATTCTTTCCAATGCAATTATAGCTCAAAGAGAACAAAAACCTTTTCACAATTTTTTAATATCAATGCCAATTATATAGATGCTAAAAAATACTCAGTTTAGGAAACAAAAGATATGCAATTTACCACAATTCCATGAAAGAGTACTTAACAATTACTTGAAAAATTCTCAAAAATTTAATATGCAATAAATATCCAATAATTCAAGTAATTAAAACCGTGCTTAGAGTTAATTAAACGATGAGCAATCTCAATAGATGTAAAATCCAATGTCAATGATTATGAAAGTTCGCAGGCAAAAGACTTAAGCACTTAAATTTCAAAAATTAATTACCATGAAGAACCATTAAATTCAAATGCTAAACACTTCAAGCAATTTCGTAATTAAATTGGTTTTCTTAAGTTCTCCAATCCAAAGAAAAAAAAAATGTTTTCCTATAGTCAAACTTTAGAGATAATTTAAAAATATTTAAATGTGCCTTGACTATAGAAAAATTATAAAAAAAAAAAAAAACAAACAAACAAACAAACAAATTTAACCCCACAAAAATTTCTCTTTTAAAAATTTAAAGCCCCAAACCCTTAACACAAAAAAAAAACCCAAAAAAATGAACTTTAGATTTAAAAATTTTATCTTACTCTTTTGCCAAATTTAATGTGATAAATATTAAAATGTGGCAAATGTGAGGATAAAAAATGTTTAATTAAATTTTTAATGGGCCAAAGGCGACATAAAAATTTAATTTGAAAAAATTGTTTTCTTTTAAAGCTCAAAACCAAAACATTTAAAAAATGAGAATCAAATTAAATAATAATAAAAAATTGAATTTACGCTTTGAAACTAACCCTAAAAAAATACAATAAAAAAAAAAAAAAAAAAAAAATGAAAGCAATTTGAGGGTGAATTCTGCAGATTGGAGGGGCAACGAGGAAGAATGATGCAAGGATATGAGAAGGTTGGGATGGATCATGGAATTGCAGGTAGCGGAAGAGGATATCGAAACACACAGAGGATAGATAGTTGCACGGATGAGGAAAATATGCAAGGAGGAGAAGAGAACACAGAAAGGAGGGTTGTGGATGAGAGGAAGTCGACGCAGATCGAAGTAGAAGAGAACGGGTAGCGAGGAAGGATGGAGGAGAATGAGAGGGACGTGAAACAGAGAGGGAGAAGTTGCGAGCAGAGATGGAGGGCATGGAGCGAAAAGGAGAAGGGAAACTCAGGCAGCGAGGGAAGGGTAGCGAACGGAGAAAAAAAACAGAGAGAGGGCAAGTTAAGGCAGTGGATAGGAAGAGTGAGGAGAAGAGGTTGTGGGAAAGAGGGAGAAGGAGCTGGAATGCAGCAGAAAAATGAGGGCAAAGGGAGAAAGAACTGTGTGAGGATAAATCACATAAGAGAAAGAGAGTCGAGGGTTTCGAAAGGGAGCAAAGAGAAAAACGCAGAGGAGAAACCTGCCAGGGATGTTGATGAGGGGAGAAAAAAAATCGTAAATGAAAAGGAGGAAACAACTAGAGTTGTTTCCAGAAAGTTAATAGGATAAAAATGGTAGCCCAAGAACCTTGAAATTTTCCTTGAAATTTAAATATCAAACTGATATATTTCTTCCTTGAGATTTTTTTTTCTTGGAAAAAACTCAAATTTGAAACTTCCCTACAAATAAATTGTTTCTAAGGCAATATATTTTCCTCGAGGGCCTAGATCTGTCTCAGATCTTGAAAATTTTCCTTGAAAAACCTTCAAATCAACACCTGCAAGATGGAAAATAAAAATACCCAGATCTCGATATACAAAAGTAAATAAAACCCCAAGGCCCCAAACTAGAAAAAATCTCGGATCTATACAAAATATCTACATATCTATGCATAAGAGTTGCAGATCTATAAGATTTCAGAAATATGAGTCCAAATTCTCTCCCATATCTTAAGATCTAAGGTTCTTACTAGCCAGATCTACTAGATTCTCCCCAAAATATTCAAAATATTTTGGCTTTTTTAGAGAGGTACTAACCCAAAAACATCATGCATAAAAAATTAATCGTTAAATAAAACTTGAAGCTTATATGAGGTAGGCTCTTCAAAAAATATGTGTTGAAAGTTGGCTGGTCCAACCGAGGACTATTCCCAAACGTTCAATGAAAACCTGAGAGATCTTCTACAAACACTAGATCAACCATCAAACCAAGTAGAGAAATAGAGTAACAATGAAATTATGAAGAAATAGGGATCCTTGCTAATTCAATCAAAATTAAAAATGTTACCATAGATCCAACAAACTAAATAAGATACATGTATTCAAATTATTCTAAGAGAGTTATTGATTGATAGTTTTCACATAATTTTAAGCATAAATTAAAACAATGTTACCATATATGCATGAAGAGGAACACCACACCAAGTTGAAACCCTAAAGACTTTTGCATTTATTCTAGAAAATAGACAAGAGAGCTTGAGAGCTTAGCACACGATTCAAAGAGCGGATGGAATAGACTGACACTAACCTCTAATTTATAGAAAATTTCTCCAATGGCTAGTTGGCTTGATCCCTGTCAAATTAATCTCCACTGTTCATAAATATTTAATTAACCTTTAATCCTCACTATCAAAATTATTTATTTTTTTTATCAAAAATTGAATTTTTCATTTAATTGATTTTTAATTAACTCAAAATTAATTATTTTGAGTTAATTTCCTCAAAAATTGACTTTTACTTAACTACCAAGGCCAAGAAGCCAAAATTTCTCGATTTCCTCAACATTCCCTTGGCTGGGAACCTCCAAAAATTAATTCTTCTAGAACCCACGAATTTTACCTGGGGAGAATTTAATTTTACCTAGGACACAAAATTAATTAAATGTCTACCTTAAGATTTTAATTTAATTTGGCCAAAAATTTTAATTTATTGTCTTACGAGGGGATTAATAATTTTTCCAACCCTCTAATATTTAGCCATGGTGTCTAATTATGAGGGACGATGCACTAAATATTTTTTATATCAGTATATTACAATTTAATACATGAAGGGGGAACACCCATTCGTTATGGACCCTCAAAAATCTACCCAATTCTGCAACTTAAAATATGATCTAGAAGTCCAAGTAATTTGTAATAAAATAATCTAGCCAATTAGCAAGGATTATTCCCAAATTACTTTTACAAGGACTTGATAAAAAACACTAGGACTCACTTAATATCTTGACAACAAAATCCACCCTAGCTTTGGGGTGAGGTTGGAGGGAAAACCTATGTCGATCATTTGTGTCTACAGACACAGATAAATCAATGAGACAAAAAACCTCCTAGAGTAGAAATCATCACCAAATATTATGCTTACCTAGGTTGTTACATACATGATGGTCTTACTAAGATCATTTACATTATAACCATGCAGAATGGGTGTACATGTTTAACAAATTTCTGACTAGTGATGAAATATGAATGATGTGAACACTTTGAACATGATAGATCCCTTTTGTGGAAAAAGTGGTGTACTGCTATGGGGTCGTTGATACAGAGTGGTCAACATCTGACTCTACTTGGGGACACTTTGCGTCATCGAAGGAATGTGAGAATCCATAATTTGCACCCAAGCAACACACAAAATTACATAAGTATTGTCCATCCAAATATCATCATATAACATTAAGCACATGAAATAAAAGCTCTTGTAACCATCATCAATTCTACTAACATGAAAAGTAAATCTAATCCTAAAACAAAAATTAAATGTTGAAATGACAAGGTGTAGGGTTAGGAATACAATACAAAGGATGTCCCATGGCATCAGATGTCATCTTTGAAGAACAATTTGAGCATTTGGCCATTTACAGGTAAGTCAAGTGCTTCACCATCCAATCTGCTCAAGTGGGATGAATTCGGTCCAGCGATGTCTCAGATAATGTAAGGTCCCAGCCACAAACTGTCAAACTTCTTATGTTTTCCTGGTATTTCATTCTTGTGATCCCAAAGAAGTACCATATCTCCAACATGCAAAGATCTAGATCAAGATGATTTATCAAATATTATCTTAATGCTAGATTGAATTTTACACATATTATCAAAATATTTCCTATGAGTTTCATCGAACTCCACAATCTGATCAATTTTGTTTTGAAAAACATCTTTATCAGTAGAAAAATGTTGAAGGAGTTGATAAGATGGAAATTTAAGGTGCACAGGTAAAGTTACATCTGATCCATCAACTAATTCAAAATGACTTTTGTCGGTATCTTTATTTTTCGTAATCATATCTGCCCATAAAGCATACTTGATTTTGTTGTCCCGAGTTTGCTTATTATCTCCTACTATCTTCTTGATAATGGTTATAATATTTTTATTACTTGATTCAGCAAGGCCATTACCCTGAGGATAGTAATTAGATGAATGAGATAAGACAATGCCATACTTGAAGAAAAAAGATGAAAACTCTGAAGAACTAAAAGTATTGGCATTATCAGTAGTGATATTAGTTGGGACAACAAATCTAGTAATGATATTATTTTCAATGAAGTCCACAATGACCTTTTCAGTGGCATTCTTAACACGAATGGCTTCTACCCATTTAGTGAAATAATTAGTAGCAATCAAAATCCATGAGTAGTCATTGCTAGAATTTTCATGAAACGTCTCAATGAAGTCCAGACCCCAATGCCAAAAAGGTGCCTCCACAACCACAGGTTGTAAGGGCAAGGCAACAAGATTCTGTTTACCAGTGAATAGTTGATAGGCTTGGTAACTTCTAACAAACTTATGCACATCATAAAAAATTGAAGGCCAATAATAACCAACTCTCAGAATTTTTTGGGCAATAGTTTTAGTAGCATAATGACCACCACAAAAGCCAAAATGAAACTCATAAATAAACTTCTTAGACTCAATTTCATCAACACACCTAAGTACTATGCCCTCATGATTTCTCCATCCAAGGCCATCCTTCATGAGACAATACTTAGTGGCTTTTAATCTAAGAGCCCTTCTCTTATGAGCAACTAAATGGTTAGGACATGTAAGATTTAACATGTAATAAATAATATCCTTGTACCTGTTATCACCCCAAGAAACTCTCCTAGGTTGTATATCAGAGATGCTCGGGAATAGTACAAACTCGACAAAAATGTTGGATAAATGGTGGATGAATGAAAGAAATTCTGCATATTCAAGCCAGACAACCACTTCTACTATGATTGACCCCAGACATGGGTGAACACCCCCAGACTACAAGGCTTTAGACCACCAATTACTCACAGTTTGAGGATAAGGTGATAATGGAGAAGACTGACCACACCAGCAGATGCACAAGATCCTGTGATGGTCGACTGCAACCAGTTAAAAGGTCTGTAAATCTGTTTTCTAATACACAGACATGATGACAGCTCTCTGGCACTAAAAGAATAGAAACCTGCATACAAATTCAATGATACATGCTAAATCCTAACACAGAGGTGGGATGACAGCCCCTCTAATGCTAACATTAACAGCACATGAATAAATGCAAGACAGGCACAACCTGGAACAAGAAGAAGAAGTGGACAGTGAGAAATTAACAGCAAAATAAGCTTGCATTAGCTGAAAATCAAGACCAGACGTTGTAGGTGTAACAGCAGTTACAATCTCCAGAAGTTGAACCTTACAGCAAAATAACACTCATCAACCTGATTACATTGTGTCTCTGGATATATATAGAATCTGTTTACAAAGTTGCCCTACTAGGCTATGCGTGGAGGTGTCAATAAATGACCACCAACCACATTTACAATATGAAATGGGCCTCTGCTGCAATTCTCAGAGATTTAATGGACAAATCAACCTGTTTAGATTGTTTGATGTCCTTCTCTGACAGTTGGAATGAATTATGGATTAAACTCCATGCCTGATAAATGCTCTTCACTGCTCGAGGTCGTCCTATTTGTCCTTCAGTCATTCTGTTGTTTAATGTGGTTGTTGGAGCCATTAACTGTGCAGGCACCAGATGATGGCTTCCTCCCTCCTTCACGAGCTCGAGACAGTCAAAAGGAAATGAGATTTCATGGCGGGAATAAGAGCAGGCCGGGGATAAATCTCAACCATTAGATCGTAGAGATTAACGATGGAGATCGGTGGTGGGAGGAATCAGGAAGAACAGACAGAGTAAATAAAAACCGTCGGATCGCAGAGATCAACAGCTGCAATCAATTGACAGAAGCTATCGTAAATTTAGCAGACAGGCGAATGTGGGTCGTCGGATCGCGAAAGTGAACGGTGGAGATCGCGTCGAGAAGAGCTATCGGGAGGCAGACGATTGGAGTTAATGAGGGCCATCAGATATGGACGCGCAAATCCGACGATCATCGCAGACGAAAGATGCATGAAGTTTAAACGGTGGGAGAGTAGTTTAGGGAGGCAGATCATCGGAGTTAACGAGGGCCGTCGGATCTCGACGCGACAGATCCGACGGTCATCGCAGATGGAAGATGCACGAAGTTTAAACAGCAGGAGAGCGGTTTAGGGAGGCGGGCGGTATTCCTCGCACTGCCTATTGGCGTTGGGCAGTTTACGTACATGGAGGCATGATCGAAAAAGGCTGCGACGTGTGGCAAGCAGGTCCGACGGGAAACCGCCTTCCCCGCTGCCTAACGGACGCGTAAGTTACGGGAAGAGGGCTTGCGACTACTGTCGATCTGGCGATGGATGGTTAGATGAAAGGGAAAATGCACAATGTTTAATGTGCGGGAAAAGGGCTGCGAAGGGTTATGGAGGGGTGGGTCACATGAGCGCGGGCTCAAAATTTTAGCGCCCGGGGCCTAAAGAAAAGGAGCTATACAGAGCTTAAAAAGAAAAACAAAGGCCGCGGGGGAAAGAAGAAAAGCGGAGAAATCAGGGCTCAAAGACCACACCGGATTAAACAGAGTTTAAAAGGAGAACGAGGAGAAAAGGAAGCCAACAATTGCGAGCACCATAGCAACCAAAACAGCATTGTCCAATCTCATATTGACCTTTAAACAATGAAATTGTAGTAGAGCTAACACTGGCTCCTTCTGGGGATGAGATCCTCCCTGTGAGGTCTCAAGATCTGCAGACCAATGCCTTCATGCAAAACTTAGCTTTAAAAACATTTGCCTAGTATCCATTGGGCATGAAGTCAACTAAGCATACAATAGAAACCTGTAAAAGAACATGATGACAATCATTAAGTCTGAAAAACTTAACACTTCAAAAATTGCCCATTTGTTGGGCCATCGAAATTGTTGCCTGTCCGGTTCATCATAGATCAACAAGACAGGATTTATTTGATCCTCCACCTTAAACAGCTTAGGACATTTGAGCTTGATGGGTAGATAGGGATCAAATTTCATTTCCCTTCTGTGTATTTTCCTCCTTGGATGCTCTTTAGAGGAGCCTTTGTACACCTGCTGAATAGCCATTGTTGATGTGTACATGTCTGTGTCTTTTGTAGCCTGCATAACTAATATGAAAGAGGCACCATTGAATTTTTGTGTAGGGGACACAGAAACAACATCTGCTCCTGAATCTTTCTTTGAACAATCCTCATCCAAGGAGGAGTCCCATGATTGTACATTTTCTTCCTCTGTCATCTGCAAAGCTGCCCTTTCATTCTCTGTGGAAGCCATCTGAGCAAATTTCAGGATATCAAAACTGAGTTGATCAATCTCAGCCTTGATCATTGAATTTCGTTCTGCCTCAGTGTTCAAGGGGCAACTGTGATGGATTGTTTTTTGAGCAGGTAGAGGGACAAAAGATGATGGGGAGCTTTCCTCTCCCTTATTGATCACTGTGCTGGGAAATAAAGTAGGCAGATGAATTTGTAGATCTGCACAGTCAGTGGAAGTTGGGCTAGCATCGAGCACAAATTCTTGGAGGAAGAAGGGAATTGCTGCTAGCTTCCCTTGCTGGTCAACTTGTTGTTCTGCAGCTACAAAAAATTGTTGAACAGTGCCTTTGGATATTGCTTCCTCATAAGCAGCTCTGGTTAGGAAAGGAGCACCTTCCAAAACATGAACCTCCTCCTCATGTTGCACCTCTTCCATGACTATATTTTGACAAAGGGTCTTCACCCTTTGATCTTCGTTTACATCTATGTTTCTCTGCAAAATCTGCACATGCTCATGTGTTCCTCTATGTGGATTTAGAGTTGGAAGAGAAAAGGAACAATGAGCTCCTGCTTCTTCAAAATGCTACTCAGCCTGTAATTTGGAAACTTCAGAGGCCAAAAACTCAATCATCCTAGCTAATTCATCTATTTTAGGATCATAGGATGATGAGGATTCTTCTCCATGTCCTTTGTTTTCATCATCATCTTCGAGACTCTCTACAACAATGATTTTTGCTTCTACTTCAAAGGCTTCAACTTGCATATCAACCAAAGAAGTGCATCTTCTTTCTCTTAACAGCAGGCAGAACTGAGAATCGAAGGCATTAGAATAAGTAATCATGGCAGAAGTAGGGGTGGGTTTTATTTCAGCTGGCATTCTGCTATACATATGATTAAATCTTTTGTTGAAATTGGACAGCAGCTCACCATCTTCTCTCTGCAGGTTCCCAAATTCATCATGATAAAAGAGCAGATCTTTGTTATTTCCCCAGTGCTT
This sequence comes from Pinus tabuliformis, assembly GCA_031772625.1. Taxonomy (NCBI): domain Eukaryota; kingdom Viridiplantae; phylum Streptophyta; class Pinopsida; order Pinales; family Pinaceae; genus Pinus; species Pinus tabuliformis. The sequence goes on along the minus strand of CM062814.1, from coordinate 623,270,493 downwards.
TAAAAATACATCATCTAGAGCATCAATGTCTGCAACAGACCTAGGGGGTAAATTTCTGAACCATTTTCTAGCCTCCCCATCTAGGCTTTGGAAAAAAACCCTCATCCAGACATCTTCTTCATTGATATCCAGGTTATCAGCATAGCTGTAAAAGGACTCTAAATGATTTTTAGTTGTTACTCCTTCTGCACTAGTAAACTTAGGCATAAATTCTTGATAATCCCCTGCAGGCATGGCATTCAAAGGGGTAGGCAAGACAAAAGGTCCATACCTAGCAGCAACTATTCATTCTATCTTTGTAAGGGCTTGCTGGCCTGCCATGACTGAGGTATTCAAAAGGGATACTGGTGGACTGAGTGGAATGAATCAATGAAAATAACGACATAAACAGAGGAATATGATGGACAGCATGGATGCTTCTTTCAACTGAAGTCCGAAAGGGAAATGAATGACTAAGGAGTTATATGAATCTCTGAAGGTATTTCTACACTAGCAGAGATACATAAAAATTTCAAGGCTTACCTGATCCTAATGCTCCTTTCTGCAATATTTTCATCTGCTTAACGGTATTCTCAGAATCAGGCACTGGTTCAGCTGATGATTTCTAAGGATTTCTGCGAGCATGCTTCACCAACTACGCCAGAACTGCAATTTGGAGTCACCAAATGATGGTCTTCCTCCAATGGAGTCACCAGATAGATGATTACAACCAAAATATGTGTTCAAACCTTGTCTATCATCAAAGTTTGAAGCTATGTCGTTCTCCCAAGGAAGCTGAGCTTTGATTCTCCTCTTCCTGTCAACGGCGCCAATTAATGTTATCACCCCAAGAAACTCTCCTAGGTTGTATATCAGAGATGCTCGGGAACATTACAAACTCAACAAAAATGTTGGATAAATGGTGGATGAATGAAAGAAATGTTGCATATTCAAGCCAGACAACCACTTCTACTATGATTGACCCCAGACATGGGTGAACACCCCCAGACTACAAGGCTTTAGACCACCAATTACTCACAGTTTGAGGATAAGGTGATAATGGAGAAGACTGACCACACCAACAAATGAACAGGATCCTGTGATGGCCGACTGCAACCAGTTAAAAGGTCTGTAAATCTGTTTTCTAATACACAGACAGGATGACAGCTCTCTGGCACTAAAAGAACAGAAACCTGCATACAAATTCAATGATACATGCTAAATCCTAACACAGAGGTGGGATGACAGCCCCTCTAATGCTAACATTAACAGCACATGAATAAATGCAAGACAGGCACAACCTGGAACAAGAAGAAGAAGTGGACAGTGAGAAATTAACAACAAAAGAAGCTTGCATTAGCTGAAAATGAAGACCAGACGCTGCAGGTATCACAGCAGTTACAATCTCCAGAAGTTGAACCTTACAGCAAAATAACACTCATCAACCTGATTACATTGTGTCTCTGGATATATATAGAATCTGTTTACAAAGTTGCTCTGCTAGGCTATGTGTGGAGGTGTCAATAAATGACCACCAACCACATTTACAATATGAAATGGGCCTCTGCTGCAATTCTCAGAGCTTTAATCGACATATAGGCCTGTTTAGATTATCTGATGTCCTTCTCTGGCAGCTAGAATGAATTATGGATTAAACTCCATGCTCGATAAATGCTCTTCACTGCTCGAGGTCGTCCTGTTTGTCCTTCAGCCATTCTGTTGTTTAATGTGGTTGTTGGAGCCATTAACTGTGCAGGCACCGGATGATGGCTTCCTCCCTCCTTCGCGAGCTCAAGACAGTCAAAAGGAAATGAGATTTCATGGCGGGAGTAAGAGCATGCCGGGGATAAACCTCAGTCGTTAGATTGCAGAGATCAACAGCAGAGATCGCTGGCAGGAGGAATCGAGAAGAACAGACGAAGTAAATAACAACCATCGGATCGCATAGATCAACGGCTGCGATCAATTGACAGAAGCTATCGGAAATTTAGCGGACAGGCGAATGTGGGTCGTTGGATCGTGAAAGTGAATGGTGGAGATCGCATCGGGAAGAGCTATCGGGAGGTGGATGATCGGAGTTAACGAGGGTCGTCGGATCTGGATGCGGCAGATCCGACGGTCATCGCAAACGAAAGATTCACAAAGTTTAAATAGCGGGAGAGCAGTTTAGGGACGCGGACGATCAGAGTTAATGAGGGCCGTTGGATCTGGACGTGGCAGATCTAACGGTCATCGCAGACGGAAGATGCACGAAGTTTAAAAAAGCGAGAGAGCGGTTTAGGGAGGCGAGCGGTATTCCCCATGTACATGGAGACGCGATCGAATAAGGATGTGACGTTTGGCAAGCAGGTCTGGCGGGAAACCACCTTCCCCGCTGCCTAACGGACGCACAAGTTACGAGAAGAGGGATTGCAACTACCGTCGATCTGGCGATGGACGGTCAGATGAAAGGGAAAATGCACAATGTTTAATGTGCGAGAAAAGGGCTGTGAAGAGTTACGGAGGGGTGGGTCACATGAGCGCGGGCTCAAAAGTTTAGCGCCTGGGGCCTAAAGAAAAGGAGCTATACAAAGTTTAAAAAGAAAAACAAAGGCCGCAGGGGAAAGAAGAAATTTTGGAAACAAAGCAGAGAAATCGGGGCTCAGAGACCATGCAGGATTAAACAGAGTTTAAAATGAGAACGAGGGGCAAAGGAAGCCAACACCTGCGAGCACCATAGAAACCAAAACAGCATTGTCCAATCTGATATTGACCTTTAAACATTGAAACTGTAGCAAAGCTAACAGTACCATTCATGTTATCCTAATCTTTGCAGCTCAGGCGAAGATGTATATTTAAGACAAATCAAACCAAGATCTTTCTCATTACCTTTGGTCATCATTTCAGCCAAGCCTTGACCTTTGACTAACTTGGTGGGTCTAATCTCTAAGTCATGTTCTTGGATTTTAGTAACCCACTTAACACAAGTCCTTAAGAAATTAGTTTGAGTTAATATATCTTTAATCGTAGAATGTGGGACAAAAGCAATGATTTTGGAATAACCCACATAAGTCCTGAAATGCTTAAGAGACTTAAATAAGGCATAGGCTTGCTTTTCCATGGTAGTATAATTTAATTCAAAATTTTGAAGTGCTCTACTCATGAAAGCAATGGGTTGCTCGTGGCCTTCCTTATTTTTCCTTAATAAGAAATCAGCAATGGTATCTTCAAAAGCTAAAGAGAAAATCATGAAATCCTTGTAATAATCAGGACTAACTAAAATAGGAGCTTTGGCAATAGCACCTTTGATTTCCTAAAAAAGCCTTTTTCCATCTTCTTTCCATAAAAAATTTACATCCTTCTTCAAAAGACTTTGAATAGTTTTAGCTACTTCTGCGTAATTCGAAAGAAATCTTCTAAGAAAAAATGTTTTTCCAAGAAAAGACAGAAGGGATTTAAGGTTATGAGGGAGAGGAATCTTTTGGATTGCCTCAACTCTTCTAGGATCAACTTTGATCCCATCTTTAGAAATGATGTGACCAAGTAATTTCCCTTTAGTTACACCAAAAACAGATTTATCCAGATTTAAGGAAATCCCAAACTCTCTAAATTTTTCAAAAACTTGCCTAAGATGACCTATATGACTGATACCATCCTTAGAAAAAATTGTAAGATCATCCTGATATATTTGGATCATTTTTCCTATTAAACCCTTAAAGGCATAATCCATAGCCCTTTGAAAAGTAGCCCCAACATTGGTTAATCCAAAGGACATTCTAATATATTCGAAAGTACCCCATGGTGTGGTGAATGTAGTTTTGTGACGATTCTCTTTCTTAACCCATATGTGATAATATCCAAAAAAAACATCTAGCAATGACATCATTCCAGAACCAGTTACTCTTTGCAACATTGTCTCCAGGTTTGGCAAAGGGTAATTATCTTTTTTACATGCTAGATTAAGGTTTTGAAAATCAACACGAAGTCTAATTCTACCATTCTTTTTCCTAACAATCACCAAGTTGGAACACCATGTTGAATGCCTAGTTTGAGCAATAATAATTCCTACTGCAAGCATATTTGAAAGCTCTTTTTAAACTAAAAGGGCTAACTTAGGATTTATTTGCCTAAGATTTTGAGGAAAGGGTTTAGAATTTTCATCTTTCAAAGGGATAGTGTGCTCCATGATATCTTCCCTTTAACTCTTTAATTAATTATAAGAAAATGCTAAAAAATCCTGATATTCATGAAGTAAATTGGCTAACTTTCTCCTTTCTTCTTCATTAGTAACCTTACCAGTTTTGACGATTTTGGTATCACTAGAGGTACCAATGTTTTCTTCAATGAATTCACCTGGATCCATTTTATTTTCCTCTTTCGTCATTGTGGCATCATGTCGTTCAAAGTGTTGCTCTAAAGCAACAACATTCTTAGGAGTAGGATTTATAGTATCTTCATGATCATCAGAACCATCCTCCCTAAAATTTATTTGAAAATTTTCAAACTCAACCAAATTATCAAGAAAACGAATCACTTGTTTTCATCATCAAAAACTTGCTAATGATCTAAATTATCTAGAACAGAAGGTCTAAAAATAATTTCCATTTTTATCTTATCATTGATCAACTCATTAGATAACTACAAAATAGAAACAGCTACGGCAAGCTCATCTGCCAAACTATTATGGTTTCTTGGGATAGCTTCAAGGTCAACGACATCGAAGTATTCCATATTATCCCATACAACATCTCGATAATTCCTTAACCTTTGATTTTTACATGTAAATTTATTTTTAATTTGCATGATAACTAAGTCAGAATCTCCCTTGATACTAAGAAACTTAACTCTTAAAGCCTTTTCTAATTCAAGACCCAACAACAAGGCTTCATACTCGGCAACATTGTTGATTGCTTCGAATTCCAATCTATAGGAAAATTTGAAAATATGACCAAGGGGAGACTTTAATACTATCCCCGCACCTTTACCATGCCTAGATGATGCACCATCAAAATAAATGTACCATATTTTATCCTTCAAATCCCCAATCTTTTCATCAACCTTATCATCGAAAAGAACTATGGATTTAGACAAAATAGCATAATTCCCAATGTTAGATTGTTCTTTAATTATCTCATTATGGGGTCTCTTAGGATCTTCAACATGAAATCTTCTTTCAGGCTCTCTGTTAAGTCTTATAAACCCATCGCCTTTAGGAGAAGGAATCGTAGGATATGGAAGACCTAACATCTTGATTGTTTTCCTTAACCTCCATCCATTCTTCCATAGACAAAGAAAATTCTTTACCAACAAAATTTATTTGATTAATCGCCTCAAACATTCCACTATCCATAATTATTTTAACAGTGGGGCAATTAGCCTCCCCATGAATAACATCACAAGCCCTACAATAAGGCGAAGCTTCATCGACCAGATTAGTAGATTCAAGCGAATTAGGCGATCTCTGCACACTAGATTGGCCTTTTTTTTTCCAAGTATTATCACTTCGATTATTATTATGATTCCTAGGCTAGAAATTTTACGCTTGAGCCCTTTCCATTTGAACCAACCTAGAATGCTAAGTACTTATTTCCTTAGCATGGTTAGAGATTAATTTCGGTTAGTTAAGCTCCATGCTTTGCAGTAATTTTTGCATAGGGTCGTCACCAAATTCTTTAACTTCTTTACCCTTAGGCTTCTTTAATTTAGTTGCAGCCCTATCAAAGCCAGGAATTTTAGAATTCCCTGGTGCCTTTTTATCCTTTTCAAGCTCTTCAGCTAAAGTATGAGCAACTTTATAATCATGACTCTTAGCACATCTTAATTCATAAAAATCTAGAAGATATTTATCACGAGGCCTATGATTTGTAGATATTTCCTTAATAATACCATTAAATCTCTTATTGAACTCTTCAACCGTATCATTATCTTTCTTTTTTATGATACTGATAGCATCAACCATATGCATTTCTTCTTTCTTATCTCCAAAATTTTCCTTAAAGGCATTAATGATTGATTGTAATGAGTCAAAAGAATGATCAACTTTCTCAGTAAACCACTCCAAAGCATCTTCTTCTAGAGATAGCACAAAAAGCTTCATTTTTACATCCTCATGAGAAACATTAGCACCACCCCATTTATTAATGAAATGCCTAAAATTTTGAAGATGAGCTTTAACAGATATCACATTATTGCCTTGGAAAGAAGGCAATTTATCCAAACCTTTATCGGGAAGGTCATGAGGATAACCTTGAATATTATCAAAATCACAAGGAAGATATAAATCATCCATGAAGTCTTGTATAGGATCAAGAAAAAGCGAATTGATGTCAGAGAGGGCTTGTTGTCCGAGATTAACAAGAAGTGTACGAGAAGAGAGCTTGTGTAATCAAACCCTGAGAGCCTTCTCAAGATCAGGAGCAGGATTAACCAAGTTACTTGGATGCCTTCTACTACAATCTCCTGTAGAAGATGAAGGAAGTGGAGTCACCACTCGAACATAAATATAACTTAGACACTCGAGATGAAAGATGAGAAGATGAAGATGAATGAACATGAATGTCGTAAATCCAAGGTCTAATAAATTGGTCCTCGACAACAATGCCAAAAAAAGTTTGTTGCACAAAATGTATAGGCACTGCGATAACGGCTCAAATCGGGAGTTTCCACCCTAATCCCCAATCTCTCCATTTAATTTCTCTCCCAACAACAAGTTAAGGGGGGTACACCCTACGAAAATGGAATGGACCTGGAGAACTAGTTGGGAACCAACCAGTTTGGGAGACACAGTGAAGCAACCAAGTACTTGTTTTAGATTTAGCAAGACTTATAGGATTTGATAAGATTTAAACAATTGATACTAGTGCCTTATGGAGTCAACTATCTTTCCAAGAAATTTAGGACCAAGTAATTGATTAGCAACTGTTGTTTGGATGAATAACTATCTTATATGAAGTGCAGGTCCTAAAGCTAATGTGGGATGCAGAAATCTTGGTTAATTTTAGTTAAATGCCTATTCTAAGTTTAAACCCTTCAATCCTTTCTATATCGAGCATGATTTCGTAGTAAGTGGCAGAGAGAAGATAAGGTGAAGCACACTAAGGTGTGATTAAAAATACCTCTCCTGAAAATCTAACATACCTGGTGCCTCTAACGATGTAGAGAGTTGTGGCTCTGATGACTGCAAGGTCACTGTTTTAAGTACTATTAAAAGTAGGCTTCTCAAGCAAAGATGGATGGGTACCTATCTTTCTATCAACCAAGCTTATGCTTGGAAGTAAATTTTAATTATGCAAGGCTAACCTAATATGCAAATGCACGAGATGATTAGAAGATGGAGCGAGATGAAGCTAGATTCAAGGATTGAAAGCGCTTATGTCATGATTTATTTATGAGTTATATATCAAAGCCCTTAATCGCCCAAATAAATATTCACTTCACTAGATTGAAATATAAACTTCTCAACAATATGCTTAAAATATCACAAAATAATGCCCAATTAAATCACAAACTTATCACTTCAATTTATCTAGATTCTTTCTAATGCAATTATAGCTAAAAGAAAACAAAAACCTTTTCACAATTCTTTAATATCAATGGAAATTATATAGATGCTCAAAATACTCAATTTAGGAAACAAAATATATGTAATTTACCAGAATTCCATGGAAGAGTACTTAACAATTACTTGAAAATTTCTCAAAATTTTAGTAAGCAATAAATATCCAATAATTCAAGTAATTAAAACCGCACTTAAAGTTAATTAAACGACGAGCAATCTCAATAGATGTAAAACCCAATGTCAATGATTATGAAAGTTAGCATGTGAAATACTTAAGCACTTAAATTTTGAAAATTAATTACCATGAAGAACCATAAAATTCAAATGCTAAACACTTCAAGCAATTCCAGAATTAAAATGATTTTCTTAAGTGCTCAAATCCAAAAAAAAATCTTGTTTTCCTATAGTCAAACTTTAGATGTAATTTAAAAATATTTAAATGTGCCTTGACTAAATAAAATATTAACCCCACAAAAAAAATTCCCTTTTAAAAATTTATAGTCGCAAATCCTTAACACAAAAAAACACCCCAAAAAGGAACTTTAGATTTAAAAATTTTATATTACTCCTTTGACAAATTTAATGTGATAAAGATTAAAATGTGGCAAATGTGAGGATCAACAAAGTTTAATTAAATTTTTAATGGGCCAAATACCACATAAAAATTTAATTTGAAAAAATTGTTTTCTTTTAAATCTCACAATCAAAACCTCTAAAAAATGAGAATCGAATTAAATAAAAAGAAAAAAATTTGATTTTACGCTTTGAAACTAACCCTAAAAAAATACAACTAAAAAAAAAAATTGAAAGCAATTCGAGGGTGAATTCTGTAGATTGGAGTGGTGACGAGGAAGAACAATGCAAGGATGCCAGAAGGCAATGATGGATGTTGGAATTTTAGGCAGCAGAAGAGGGGATCGAAGCACACGGAGGATAGATAGTCGTGCAAACTAGGAGAAGATGCGGGGAGGAGAAGAGAATGCAGAAAGGAGGGTCGCAGATTAGGGAAAGTCGACGCAAATAGAAGGAGAAGAGAACATGTAGCGAGGAAGGATGGAGAAGAATGAGAGGGATGCAGAGCAGAGAGGGAGAAGCCGCGAGTAGATATGGAGAGTGAGAAGCAAAAACGAGAAGGGAAACTGAGAAAGCGAGGGAAGAGTTAGAAAGGGAGAAACAAAGTGCAGAGAGGGCAAGTTAAGGCAACATATAGGAAGAGTAAGGGAGAAGAGATTGCGGGAAAGAGGGAGAAGGAGCTGGAATGCAGCAAAAAAATGAGGGCAGAGCGAGAAATAACTGCATGAGGATAAATCACAGAAGAGAAAGAGAGTAGAGGGTTTCGAAAGGGAGAAAAGAGCAAAAACGCAGAGGAGAAACTTGGCAGGGATGTTGATGAGGGGAGAAAAAAAATCGGAAATGCAAAGGAGGAAACAACTAGAGTTGTTTCCATACAATGAATAGGATAAAAACAGTAACCCAAGAACCTTCAAAATTTCCCAGAAATTTAAATATCAAACTGATATATTTTTACCTTAAGATTATTTTTTTCTCAGAAAAAAACTCAAATCTGAAACTTCCCTACAAACAAATTGTTTCTGAGACAAGATTTTGCCCTCTGGGGCCTAGATTTGTCTTTGAGGTTGAAAAAATTCCTTGAAAAACCTTCAGATCAACGCCTGCAAGATGGAAAACAAAAATACCCAGATCCCGATATACAAAAATAAATAAAACCCCAAGACCCTAAATAAGAAAAAAATCTTAGATCTATACAAAATATCTACATATCTATGCACATGAGTTACAGATATGTAAGATCTGAGAAGTATGAGTCCAAATCCGCTCACAAATATTAAATCTAAGGCTCTTACTAGCCAAATCTATCAAATTCTCCACAAAATATTTAAAATATTTTGGTTTTTTAGAGGGGTACTAGCCCAAAAAAATCATGCATAAAAAATTAATCGTTAAATAATTCCTGAAGCTTATATGTGCTAGGCTCTTCAAAAATATGTGTTAAGAGTCTGTTGGTCCAATTGAGGACTATCCCCAAATGCTTAATGAAAACCTGAGAGATCTTCTACCAAAACTATATCAACCATCAAACCAAGAAGAGAAATTGAATAACAATAAAATTATGAAGAAATAGAGATACCTGCTAATTCGATGAAAATTAAAAATTTTACCCTAGATCCAACAAACTGAATAAGATACATGTATTTAGATTATTTTAAGAGAACTATTGGTTGATATTTTTCACATAATATTAAGCAGAAATTAAAACAAGGTTACCATAGATTCATGAAGAGGAACACCACTGCAAGTTGAAACCCTAAAGACTTTTGCATTTATTCCAGAAAATAGACAAGAGAGCTTGAGAGCTCAGTACAGGATTCAAAGATCGGATGGAATAGACTAACACCGACCTCTAATTTATAGAAAAATTCTCCAATGGCTAGTTGGTTTGATCCCTGTCAAATTAATCTCAAACGTTCCTAAATATTTAATTAACCTTGAATCATCACCGTCGAAATTATTTATCTTTTTGAGGAAAAATCGAATTTTCATTTAATTGATTTTTAATTAACTCAAAATTAGTTATTTCGAGTTAATTTTCTCAAAAAATTGAATTTGACTTAACTACCAAGGCCCGAAGGTCCAAAATTTCTTGATTTCTTCAACATTCCCTTGACCGGGACCTCCAAAAATTAATTCTTCTAAAATCCACGAATTTTACCTTAGGAGAATTTAATTTTAACTACGACAAAAAATTAATTAAATTTCTTGCTTAGGATTTTTAATTTAATTTGGCCAGAAAATTAAATTAATTGACTTATGAGGGGGTTAGTAATTTTTCCAACCCTCTAATTTAGCCATGGTGTCTAATTGTGAGGGATCATGCACTAAATATTTTTTATATCAAGATATTACAATATTAATACATGAAGGGGGGACACACATTCATTATAGATCCTCAAAATTCTACCTAATTCTGTGACTCAAAATATGATCTAGAAGACCAAGTAATTTGTAACATAGTAATTTAGCCAATTAGCTAGAATTATTCTCAAATTACTTTTACAAGGACTCGATAAAAAACACTATGACTCACTTAATATCTTGATGACAAAATCCACCCTAGCTTTGGGGTTAGGTTGGAGGGAAAAACTTTGCCGATCATTGACACACAGATGAATTAGTGAGACTAAAAACCTCCTAGGGTAGAAATAGTCACCAAAATACTATGCTTACCTAGGTTGTTACATACATGATGGTCTTACTGATGAGCCTAGGTATTGCAACAAGAATGCCACAACTCCCATGGCTACCAGCTTTACTTATCAACCCGGGGTTCGTACAAACTTGGACGTGACAGTGCTATATGCACAAGTAAAAGTGAAGGTCCTACCTATTGTCACTGCTCATCTGGCAAGATACCCTAGGGGTTCCAAGCCAGACTTCTATAGGGTCAGAAGAAGCTTAATTCTTTGATTGAAGAAGAGAAAATCTATTCTAAGAGAGAGCTACTCTACCACTGTAATGAAGAAAACAACATGTAATGTTAAACCACACAATAACCTAACTAACCATCTAAACAGCTATGCTAAATAGAATTGCTAAATCAACACTGACCTAATGTTGCTATCTAAGTTGCAGAGGTAAAGAGCATTAAACTATACTAAGGCGTAAGCAAAGGAACTAAACTAAATCTTTTTTCAAGCAGAAGAGAAATCGAAGATCGAAATTGGTGAAAGGAGGACATAAGGATGCAGTAGTCCATAGGGACCGTTGGATTGATCAATGAACAGAAGATGGATGGCGAAGATCTTATCACGGGGGCTTAAGTGAATAGATGGATGAACAGGGTTAACAAACAGGATGAATAGTGGAGATCTTATCGCGGCCAATTTAGTGAATAAGTGAACGAACAGGGTAACGAAGCAGATGAACGACAAAGGTCTTATCCAGAGGAATTAAGTGAATGGATGGATGAACAGGGTAACGAAGCAGATGAACAACAGAGATCTTATCGCGAGGAATTAAGTGAATGGATGGACGAACAAGTTTAATCGATAGATGAACGACGAAGATCTTATCACAAAAGAAACATGCGGAAATGATGGAGCAGGTTTTTAGAGGCAGTAAAAAATTTCTCGCGTGCCCTCAAAGCTGTAAGCTGTATTTTGAAATTTCACGTGATTAGCCTAACTGGGTGACTTGTAGCACGGGGAAACCACTTTTCTCGCATGCTCTCGGGCGGATAACGGTCGTGCAAGAATCCGCGTGAGATTGCATGATAGTTATGGGATCATGCTAGACAGATCGACGGTGGAGATTGACCAAGCGAGTGACGCGATAGCCGTCGGATCAGGCTAGACAGATCAATGGTGGAGATTGGGGTGCATAAATTATTGAGGTGATGTGATAGCCATTGGATCAAGAGACAGATCGACGATGGATATTAGAGCGCATAAAGTAGGTGGAAGACTTTGGGCATGATGGTCGTTGGGTAAACTAATGAATCAGAGAGTGATTGGTCAGGTTTGTTGTGGATTAGACGATGAGGACACGATGCATGAAGAACGTGCTGAAGGAGGTTTCAAGTGAAAACGACAAAAAAACTAGTGAGGGTGAGGGTGGACCGAGAGTGAGGGAAAACAATGATAATGAAATGAAATAAGTAACTGCATCAAACAAAAAACTCCAAAGCTCATGCAAGAACTAGAAACCTGTGTTTTTGGCATTGTTGAAGGGTCTCTTCCTCAATTCATGGTCCCAAAGGGAGGTGGCGAGGCCGAGACACCTACGAACAACCTTATGGTGATATTTCTCTCCTAGCTAACTTGCTAATTGAGAAAAACACAAATGGAAGTAAACTAAAGCACAACCAATCTACTCTACACTATTGTAATTGGAATGCAGCTACTTAAGCAAATGAACAGAAAACCAGGAAGCTATGCTATACTGCTGTAATGGAAATGCAGCTACTGAAGCAAATGAACAGAAAACTAGGAAGCTACTTAATCAAATGAACAAAACCAAAAATCTATGCTAGCATACATGTACAATAAAGAGGATCTTTGGACCCGGATGCGGGTGTATTTACTAGCCCCTCACCATGGCACGCGCCATGACACCTGTAGGCGGAAGAGAACGTTAATGCAATGGTTTATGATTCTTGGTCTGCAGCAAAAGAGAGAGGACGCTCCATTAATGCCGAGCATGGAAATTCAGGCTCTGATGCGAAAGGGGAGAAAGGCCCAAAGCCTTTCCCCCACGTTGAACCTGCAGGTTAAGTATTCTATGGCTCTTGAAACGCTAGTCACAGCGCAGAACCATTCTATTGTTACTTTCAGTGCATTGAGTGAAGGCATCCTGTCTGCAAATTCTCAAGGGCTCACTGAGTGTTTGGTAGTGCTTATCCTTCAAGCCATGCCGCGCAGTAGAGGGGTTCCTAGGCGTGGAGGAAGGTCTGGCACCCGCGTGATTCTGGACGATTTACACCCAATTGCGCCAATTGCTGTAGAGCCACCCTCATCCTCTAGCTCGGAGCAGGAGTGTCTCCTCCCACAGGGCACTTACCAGACCTTCAGATTTCGTTTTCCTAGCCGCCTTGTTCGCCCTGAAGTGGTGGTCACCTTTACAGTCTTCATCTCTGAAGATGAGCCTGGCCGGTCTAATTCCAGCTCCCCCACAGTGGAAATTGTCCAAGACAGCGATATCCTCCTGGCTGATATGGAAGGTTTGGTGTATCGCACTCATCGACACGCAGACCAGCAAGCAATTCAGGAAACTTCTGGCTATGAAGCCTCTGTGCAAGAGGTCCAGCCGCTGCCCAATTCCAATGTGGAGATGAACGTTTACAGCCCCTGTGCTCCTAGACAGGGCATTACCGGTCACGCTGCCTCTGTACGCGAGGTCATGCCACCGCCCAATTCAAATATGGAGGTGGAAGTCTTCAATGTTCGTGCTTCGCCAGTTCAGGGACACCCGCTTCAGAACGAAGACGAGTCAGTGATTTGGCTCGGCCCGCCAAGCCCAGATACTGGAAGGCAGGAGGCCACATCCAACCAGCCAGTATAAGTCACGGCTGCTCTGTTTTAGTTTTTCTTACTGTCATGCTACTGCATTTCATGTTGTGTTTTTGGAGTCCTTTTTATGTTTTTGGGTCAGATCTTTGCTGCAAGCCTCAGGCTTCAGCAATTTGCTATTTCTGTTTAATGGTTCATGATGTAAACTGGCTCAGTCCGGCCAGTGAATATGAAGTCTTTGTCATTTTGGGTCTAGATTGTATGAAGTCCAAGAACTATAATGGACTCTGTCTCATGATAAGGTTAAAGTTGCTCAAGCTTGAGGACTGGCTTCGGCCTCCTCGCAGAAAGTAAACCTCTGTAAATATTTTCTTTTCCTTAATATAGCAGTAGTCTTAATTTAGAAAAAAAAAAGAGGAGCTTTGGTTGCTCGGGTTGGGCCCTAACCCAAGAGCTTCAGCCCTCTGAGTTAACTCAGTGCTGGCTCAAAACAGAACTCATCTTTATTATAAAAACCATGGATTACATAAAAAACTGTCACAAGTCTTGCAGCTTAGAAATAAAGTAGAGTTTTACAATAAGAATCTGAATCCTACTGAGGTCCTAAATCTCTCTACTTATACATCTAAAGTCGCCAATGACTTCCTTCCCATTAGGGAGGCTTGGCTCCCCACTCAAGATAGACTGGTTTCTGTCACTTTCACTTGCTCGACTGTCTTTTAGTCCTCATGATTTGGTTGTTTGCACTCCGAGTTGATGGAGGAATATTCGAATGGAGGGGTAGTAAATGAGAAGGATTTTCCTCCTATAATTCCTCTCCTTTGTCCTATTCGGGTTTTGACCAAGGTATTTGCCACAGTTCCTTGCTTTTATCCTTTATTCCTACCTTTTTCCTTGCTTTTATCCTTTATTATTGCATTACATGCACATTAGACCACAAAGAAAAATATCCAACTCTAACTCATCTCATAAACAAAATATAATCAAAAGTATGCAATAAGTTTGAGAATAGTTGGTTTGACTAAGCTAGGAAGTGAATTAAGGCCAATTAAGGCCCATATAATTACCCAATGATGAGGCTCATCACCCCCTACTGAAAGTGTTGCTCATCCTCTGAGCAACTTAGTCAATGTCCATGTCCTTCATGGCTATGGTAGCCTCTCTGACATCCCATGCTTTTGTTGTGATCTCTTCTTCTTGTTTATAGAAGCCTGCTTTCCTTTCTACTTTTTCCCACTGCCTCTTTTCATCTTCTTCTTTTCTCCCTTCTAACATCCTTAGGAGTAGTGGTCGACTGAGTTTTAGGCCTATTCAATTGACCTTCAACCTCTGCATCAATTTCTTATACATAGGTGTCCTGTTGAGTGCCTCTCTCAACCTTTGAGGGAAGTGATATTCTCTGATCTTCAAGCTCTGTGGCAGTGTTTTCCATCTCCTTTAGCAGGCATGTATATTATCATCTCTTAGCAGCTTAAACATATCCTCAAAATGTGAAATTGCTTGCTCTTGGGCGGCGAGATATCTAGGTGCCAACTGAGGATCATTTGCAATTAGATTATGGGTGTTGATTAGGGCCATGGGATTTGATTGTTCAGCTCTGATGAAAGAGGTTCATTTTTCTCTATGGCCAATATTATTTTCATCTCTGTAGCCCTTGACTTCTCATGGTTCATCGATGATGCCAAAGCCATTAATTGTAGATCTCCTAGCTCTGCATTAGGATCCCAAATATTCATGTCTGTGATGACCATGTTGTGCAAGTAAAACTCAGCCATTTTGGCCCTATCCTCTAGTGCACTTTGATCACAAAGATCAATAAACTGCCTGCAATCCTGAAATGGCATGGTGCCCATTTGTGCTAGTGTTTTAATTTGAAATTGCAACCATTGTTCTCTCAGGTAAAGAGCATAGGATTTAGCTGGCATACTACACTAGATGGCCTCCAAGGAGAGGCTGGCCATACATGCTAGTTGGTTTTCCTTTTTCTGCAGTTGTCCTCTCAAGGGCCTTTGGAGACACCCTAGGTGATTCCTCCTTGTGTTCTTCCCCTTCTGTTTCAATGCCTTATTCCTCTTTGACAGAAGGAATAACATCATAGATGAGGGTTTTGATGTCATCCTCTACTAGTAAGTCTCTGAAGACTGACCATTTTATAGGGATCCTGAGGTTTTGGAGGGCATCCTCAATGAGGATTCTGATCAAACCATGGTGAGCCAACTATTGGGAATTCCCTTCCTTTACTTTTTTGCTGGAGTTTATGAATGATTGCATCAAGAAATAGGGTATGTTGAGTCATTGGTGAACTGGTGTTTCTACCCCAAATATTAGTTCTTCAAGCATCCTAAAATGGTAGCCATAAACAACACTGTATCTACCCTCATATGAGATATATTTGATGAGTTGGTAGCCTACCTCACTCAATGGGTATGGTAGACTATCCCTCCTTACTCCATTTTTATCCTTTGTGGGTTCTTCACCTTCTAAAAATAATTTCCTTTTTGCCACCTGATTGTCTGCTTTGTATTCTTTTCTCCATGCAATTCCTAGGGGAAGTGTGGTGACCCTACTGATGAACTCTGGGGTGAGATCTATAGTGAGCCCTCTAACTATAACAGTAGCATGGATTCCGCTGTGTGGAGTGAGGAAATGAGAAAATTCTTGAGAAAACAGAGTTTCCTGTGTATGTAATCCACTAGATTTTTAGAGGACTTCTAGTTTGTTTGCTTGTAAATGGGGATGGATTTTTAGATCCTACCTCTTTAGAATGGTGGCAGTGGACAATTCTCTTGATATTCCCTCTTGAACCCCTCTCTGCCTATCTTGTAGACTGCCTCTGTGTATCCTATAGACTGCTCCTGTAGACTGTTCTTGTAGGAATTCTCTTGTAGAACAATGGATCCTTGCCTCCAGTGGGTGGCTAGAGTTATGAGAGCTACTTGAGTGAGGGAGTTTCAAGGGAGTGGAATGCATGAATGCATGCAAACGATGGTTTGTTTCCCTTTATACCACCTCATCATTCCCACTCCTTGTAATCAGCTCCCACAATTGTTAAATCCATAGTTAACCGCTTCTTGTCCTACTCCTCCTCTGTTCTTTGAGTTGACTGCATCCATGTGTGAGAGGACACCCTACTTTGTATGTGATGACTGAATGAAGGTGGCCAAGTTAACTAGCCACCTTTTCACTTACAAACCAACTACCTCGTAACCTTTACAACTTTTGATCAAATGATGCATGTGAGTGAGTGAGTGGCATACTTACTTGTGGTCTTGATGCCATGTTGCAGTTTGTCGAGGATCAGAGGTGTTGCATTGTTTATTTGTTGCATGGTCATTCTTCTTCCTCCTCTGTTGTCCGTTGATGATGCCTGTGACTGCAGATCTGATGTTGTTGTTGCTGTGTAGCTCCTTGATTACCACTTGGCAATGTTTGGTGTCTCCCTTAGAATTTCTTGATCATGTTGCTGGATGGTGCTGTGAGGATGTTGTAATGAATGGACAGAGGGAGTAGGAGTGTGTGTGAGTGCAGGGATGATGGTAATGGATGAGGTGAGGGGTTAGATCATGTCTAGAATGAATTTTGGGGACCTAACCAACCTACCATTCAGGGGATCCTGTAGGAATACAGGGGATCCTATAGAAAACACAATCTTCACCTTAAATTGAAGCAATGAAGTAAAAAAATAATGGAATTGATGGAGGGATGCATGGTAAGGAGTGGAAGAGATGAATATATGTGAGATAGGGTTCCCTTTGGATCTTCTCTTTGCTCCTTGATTGTCTTTCTCACCCACCTGCAAATAACAATTATGTCTTTTTTCATTTTTTTTTCCTTTTATTATTATTTTTTTTTTTTGAAAAACACCTAGGCTGCCTCAGAGAGGTTTTCACCCTAGATATCTGCCCTGGGCACCTCAAGGAAGGTTTTCACCCAGGGATCTTCTTACTCTTTTTCATTTTTTTCTCATCCTTGGGCCGCCTTACGAGGTTTTCAACCCAAAGATGGGACTCAGGCGCCTCATGGAGGTTTTCACCTGAATCCTTATTCTTTCTTCTCTTTTTCAGTGCCCTGATGAGTGAGGAACTGGAACTTGCTCCACCATCATCATTGTCTTATTGATATTGTCAATGGACTCTTGTTTTGATAAAGACCTCTTGTACATTTTCAATCGATGTTCATTAACAAGCAATGGAATGGCTTCTTCATCTATAGTTCTTATTTGCATTGAACCATTATCATGGCACCTTTCCACCACATAAGGTCCGAGCCATCTTGTCCTTAGATTGCCCTTGAAGTATTTATACCTAGAATCATATAACAATGCCCAGTCTCCCTCTTGAAATTGCTTCTCCTTAATATGTTTGTCATGCTAGATCTTCCTCTAAAGTTGAACTATCTCTGTATGTAGGAAGGCCTACATTCTGAATTCATCCAAGCCATTCAAATGGAACAATATTTCTTTCTGTGCATGACTAATATCAAAATCTAGTTGGGCTACCATCCTCAATGTGGTATATTCAAACTCAATGGACAGCAAAGCCTTTTTCCCATAGACCAACTCATAGGGTGTAAATCCAATGGCGGTCTTCCATGTTGTATTATAGGCCTAGGTGGCCTCAACTATTCTCTCTACCCAATCCTTCCTGCTGCTACTCACTACCTTGGTTAAGATGTTCTCCAGTGCCCTGTTGGTCACCTCCACTTGCTTATTAGCTTGTGGATGATAAGAAGTGGAGGTCCTATGCTTGATTTTGTGATGGCTGAGCAGTTCTTCAATCATGTTGGAGGTAAATTGGCTGCCTTGGTCTGTGAGTAGCTCTCTAGGGTACCCAAATATGTAGAATATATTCTCCCTTAGGAACTCATCCACCTTCTCTTCTGTTGCTGCCTTAATCACCTTGATTTCAGCCCACTTAGTCAAATAATCAGTGCACACAATAATGTACTACTTTTTCTTTGAATGAGGGTTGATAAGCCCAATGAAGTCCATGCCCCACTTGTCAAATAGCTTGAATGTCACTTGAGGTTGTAGGGGAATTTCATCTCTTGGAGTAGGCTTTCCCATCCTCTGGCACCGATCACACTGACTAATGTACTTTTTCACATCTTGATGAAGAGTAGGCCAATAATAGCCTACTTGTAACACCTTGAATGTTGTCCTCTTTGCTGCAAAGTGACCTCCACGAGGCCCATCATGACGGGTCAGAAGGATGTCCAAAACTTCCTCTTCCCTTACACACCTTCTCAAGATTTGATCTAGGCCAAGTTTGAAAAGATTGCCCCCAATCTAGGTGAAGGGGACACTCTTCTTGGCTATCTTGCTCTTTTCTTTGGAGGGCAAGTTTGGTGGGAACTGTGATGATACCAAATAGTTTGCTATATCAGCAAACCATGGGGATAGAACTAAAATAGCAAACAAATTCTCGTCTGGTAAATGGTCATCCACCATTCCTTCTTCACCTGTAGGCAGATTCATCCTAGATAGAAAGTCTGCAAAAACATTTTCCTTACCAAGCTTATCAACAATAGTTAGATCAAGCTGTTGTAATAAAAGCAACCATCTTATAATTCTAGCATTCACATCTAGTTTGTTCATTAAATATTTGATTGCAGCATGATCAGTATGCACAAATGTTTGATAGTTTGTAATGTAATGCCTAAATTTTTTTAATGAATGCACAACATCTAGGAGTTCCTTTTCGGTCACAGTATAGTTTAGCTCAACCTTTGACAGGTTCTTAATGATAAATTAGATGGAATAGGGCAATTTATCCTCTTCCTGACCTAAGGTTGCTCCTATGGCTTTGTGTGATGCATCAGCATGAATATGAAAAGGGAGGGCCCAATTTGGGCCTCTAAGGATTGGTGCAGTGATTAACTTACCCTTTAGAATGTCTAAGGCCTCTTGACAGCTCTTTGACCATATAAACTCAGAATCTTTGGCCAGCAACCCAAACAAAGGAGAGGCCAACTTGCTAAAGTCCTTTATGAACCTTCGGTAGTATCTAGCTAACCCTAAGAAACTCCTGACATCTCTCTGCTTTTGTGGAGGTGGGACCCTTTGGATGATTGGTATTTTGTTTGGGTCCACCTACAGTCCTTGATAAGATATTGAATGACCTAGCACAGTCCCTTCAGTCATTAAGAATTCACATTTTTCTGGACTAAGAGACAAGTTCATTTCAATGCATTTGTGCAATACTTTGCCTAGGTTAGTCAGGACTTCTTGAAAATCACAGCCATAAGGTGTAAAGTCATCCATATAGATTTCCATAGCATCATGTACTAATTCAGCAAAAATACACAAGACTGCTCTCTGGAAAGTGGCAGGAGCATTGCATAGGCCAAAAGGAAGGACACTATAGGCAAAAGTACTCCAAGGACAGGTGAATGTGGTCTTATCCTGGTCTTCTGGGCAGATTTGGATTTGGTTGTACCCACTGAATCCATATTGGAAGGAAAAAAACTTCTTCCCTGCCAGGCCATCTAGCACTTGGCTAATGAAGGGTAGGGGAAAATGATCCTTCCTGGTGGCTTTGTTCAACTCCCTATAATCAACACAAATCCTCCACTTACCATTTTTCATGGGAACTAACACTAAAGGAGAGACCCACTCACTGTCTGAGATAGGGTAAATGAATACTGCATCTAGAAGTTTTTGCAGTTCTTCTTTGACTATGTCTTTAAGAGGTGGATTCATCCTCCATTATGGTTGCCTGACTGGATTGCAACCTTCTTTGATGTATAAGTGGTAAGTACACACTGAGGGGTTTAATCCCTTCATTTCCTTATAACTCCAAGTGAAGGCTTCTAGATTTTATCTCAATATGTTGCATAGCTTTTCCTCTTCTAAAGCAAAAAGAGATGGATTAATTTTAAAAGTTTTCTCTGGGCCAAATTCTATGGTTTTGACATGGAGTGGATTGGAATTTTCCAATCATAAGTCAATTGGATGATTGTTCTGGGTTTCCCTTACTACTTCTTCTAATGGTAGTGAACTAGGAGTTGGACTTTGGAGTAGGTGTTCAATTAAGTCATCCTCATCTTGTTGTCCTCCTCCTATAGTTGCTTCCAAAGTATAAAGTTGGGCAGAATAAACCTCATCTTCTTCCTCCTCCTCCAAATATAAATGTAAATCATGCTCTAGGGTAGGTTGAGCAGGAGGGTATAGGACTAACTGTTTGGACATATGCCCATTCTTGATGGTCATATTCCCAGCTCTGCAGCTAATGTAAGCATCAGTTGTGGCCAACCATGGCCTCCCAAGGATGAGAGGGTAACCAATAAGCTTAGCCTTAGGCTGGAGAACTAGGAAATCTACAGGGTATTCCCAGGAGTCAATGGAGACCATCACATCCTCCACAATTCCCTCAGGGGTGACTGTGGAACGGTCTGCAAGTTACAGAACTGTTGTGGTCTTCCTCAATGACCCTTGGAGGTTGATCTTGAGCATGGTTTCCTTGGTCATCACATTAATGGCAGCCCCAAGATCAATAAGAGTGTATGGGACAATGGTGCCATTGATGTGCACATCTACTACAGGGCTTCCAGGGTCCAAATATTTTGGACATATTACCTGCCCCAACATTAAGTCAGAAAACTACCCAATGACATTAATGGTAGGGGCATCCCTTTTTCTTCTTCCTGGATGCTTGAAGCACTTCTCCTTAATCAACTTATTGTAAATGGGAACATCCTTGATTTCCTGGAGAAGGGGGATCTTTACACATAGATTTTTCAATTCTCCCAGAAGTTCAGTTTCTTCTGGGGTAGGCTGGAGTGGTTGGGCTAATCTCTCAGGAAAGGGTGGATTTACTTTAAGATTGCTTTCCTCTCTTTCTTCCTCAACCTCCCTATGTGGAGAGGGAGGTTGGTTATCAGGGAGAATTCTCCTAGATCTTAGGTTGATCTCTTGGATTTCTGCAACATAAGTTGGGTATGATGTCTCTCCCTTGTATACTTGTTAAGCCTTCCTATTGTTTGGGTTCGGATTTGCCTGGGTAGGCATCTGGGATGGCTTGGGTGGAGCAGAGTGTAGGAGTTGTGGTTGGGTAGGTGGTGGAGGCAATAGGGTTGGAACATTGTTGAATTGGGGCCTCCACCCCTGGAGTGGGGTATTCCACTGATGTTGTGGCTGAACATAAGGTTGAAATGACTGGTTGGCTGGCTGGGAATGATACTGAGATGTATAGGACCAAGGAGGGGGTGTAGACCATGAAGGATGAGCAGGGGGTCCCCAAGAAGGTATAGATGTGGTTTGGTTGGGGTTGTAATATGCATGGGATGACCCTTGCATACCCTGCTAGTATGGTCTAGGCCCAGGAGGTCTCCTTTGGTTGATGTAGAAAAGCTTCTCAGTGACCCCTTCAGCTCCTTGATATACAACTTTGAGTCCAAGTAAAGAAGGGCACTTGTCTGTGGAGTGGTTTTCTTCACAGACTGAGCAAATATTAATACAGTTCAATGGACATTCATTCCTAGGATGCCTCCTGGTGCATCTAGGACAAAAGATGGCTAGGGCTCTTTCTGATTCCTCTTGCTTCCTTTTGATGTTCATGGTGTCCAATTGCAAGGCAAGGGTTTGCATCATATCACTTTTGAAATATTCCAGCATATTTCCAATTTCACCCTTGATGGATGAGTTGGAGGATGATGTACTAGCCATAGGTTGACTACCCCTACCCTTTTTCCTGGTTTCCCTAGAATGGTTACTAAAGATAGATTTAATATCCTCATAGGATAATTGGTAGATATCTCCTCCTACTATCATATGTAAGGTATCCAAAAGATCCTCCCTTACTCCTCTAAGCAGGACCAGCTTCAGTGACTCAGGGTCAAGTGTGCACCTGGCCCTTTTGTAACTGATTTGGAATCTTTCTTCATAGTCTTCTAAGGATTCATACTGGCCTATGGTCATCCTGAAAATCTCTTCTTTAGTGTCCTTTGACCTACAGTAGTCCCTATATTTTTTGTTAAAAGCCTGTTGCATCTGAGCCCAATTTGTCATGCTATCTCCAGGTAAACCCATGAACCAGTGCAATGCTCCATCCTTGAGGGTAGATGGAAACAATTTTAACTTTTTCTCATCATCTGTATAGTCATAGGTTTGGAATATAACAACAAACTCAAATAGGAAAGTGTTAGGGTCCTCTGTGGTTAGGCCATGAAAATGAGGTAGAGCAGAGGGGCTTATATTCTTCATCTTAGTGTCCCCATTGGTCTCCCTGATGGGGAAAGCACCCTCAATTCTCTCTCTATTTCCTCTGTCATTTCAGTTTTCAGCCATTAGTTCAATAGGAATGGGTTCTTCCTCTTCTTCTTACCCTGTAGGTTCCTCAAATATGTAAGGTTGCTCACCTAAAGGGTCTTCCAATTCACCATCATTGAAGAAGAGAGAAGGTTGACTGTTGGATCCAATGAGGGAATTTGACAAGAATTTCCCTGAATTGTCCCTATTCGTACGAGGCATGAAAGGAAATTTTTTTTTTTTTTTTTTTTTTTTTTTTTTTTTTTTTTTTTTTTTTTTTTTAAGCTGGAAAGTACTCTGCAGAAAGGAAATTGCTAATTGAATGAAAAACCACTAACAAGAAAAACTATTTTCTTAATTGAAATTCTACTTGCAGAATGAAATTGTTGATTGAAGGAAGACTACTCACAGAAAAAGACTACTTGCTGAATTGAAATTCTACTTGCAGAATGAAAAGGAAACTAGATAATGACAAATGAAAGATAGGAAGCTACTAACAAAGAAACTACTTGCAGAATGGAAAGGAAAGCAGATAATGACAACTGAAAGAAAGGAAGAAACTAGATTACTTTTGCATAAATAAACTAATGGAATAAAATTGGAGACTAGAAATAGAAGAAAGCAGTAATCACATTCTACTTAGACACCTCCCCAAAAACAACACCAAAAAGTGATGAGCCTAGGTATTGCAACAAGAATGCTGCAACTCCCAAGGCTACCAGCTTTACTTATCAACTCGATGTCCGTACAAACTTGAAGTGACAGTGCTATATGCACAAGTAAAATTGAAGGTCCTGCCTGTTGTCACTGCTCATCTGGCAAGAGACCCCAGGGGTTCCAAGCCATACCTCTATTGGGTCAAAAGAAGCTTAATTCTTTGATGGAAGAAGAGCAAATCTATTCTAATAGAGAACTATTGTACTACAGTAATGAAGAAAACAACATGTAATGCTAAACCACACCATAGCCTAACTAACCATCTAAATAACTATGCTAAACAAAATTGCTAAATCAAGACTAACCTAATGTTGTTATCTAAGTTGCAGAGGTAAAGAGCATTAAACTATAATAAGGCGTAAGCAAAGGAACTAAACTAAATCTGTTTTCAAGCGGAAGAGCAGTCAGAGATCGAAATTGGTGACAGGAGGACGTAAGGACACATTAGTGCATAGGGACCATTGGATCGATCAATGAACATAAGATGGATGGCGGAGATCTTATCATGGGGGCTTAAGTGAATAGATGGATGAACAGGGTTAACGAACAAGATGAACGGCGGAGATCTTATCGCAGCTGATTTAGTGAATAGGTGAACGAATAGGGTAACGAAGCAGATGAATGGCAGATGTCTTATCGCGAGGAATTAAGTGAATGGATGGACAAGCAGGTTAATGAAGCAGATGGATGGCAGAGATCTTATCACGAGGAATTAAGTGAATGGATGGACGAACAGGATTAATCGGCAGATGAACGACGAAGATTTTATCGCGAAAGAAACATGCGGAAATTGTAAAAGTTCTCGTTGTAGATTAACCTGATTATGCAATAGACTAAAGCACACTACTTAACCTACTTCTACAATCAAACTTGCAGAATCTTAATCGATTTGAGCAAGATCAAACAAAACACATATAATAGAGAATAAGAATCAATAATAAAAGATAGAAGAATACTCTGGGAAAGCCTCAGCTAAAAACCCCGCTATTTGTATTATCATACAAGTGGAAATATTTCAAGATTACACAAAGCTTTAGCTCTCACAACTATCCATCTCTCAGTACAATCCCTCTCATTGCTCATAGACAGACTAGACAACTCATATGCCTTTTCCTCTGCCCTCCAAGCCTCCTATTTCCTTGCGTTATTTTCCCTGGGTGTTCCTGTTGTAACCTTGTGTGACATTGATCTCACACATTGCTCCAACACACTGTAAAACTGTGCAAATATCAAGGAATGAATTCCTTCTGCATGCAAGAAATTTTCTTATAGGAAAATTCTTGCAAATGATAGTACACTGTCCATGCCTTTAATCTCAACTAGGTCTTTGTCTGAACTGACATGCATGAGTTATTTATGAGAGAATATTTAGTTATCTGGAATACACTAGTTTCATGCATGCATGCATTAACTGACTGAACTCACAATTAGTTCCACAAATTGTTTGGAACTAATTTAACTGTACTTAACTTAGTTAACTAAGCTAACTAATTACAACTCAAATACAAATCATCCTTATCTCCTTAATTAAGGGATAACTTCCTCAATCAAAGGGATAATTGTTGCATGACTTCACAAAGACTTCATGTTTGAATTTCTCCAACTAATTAACTCAAGATGAATTAATTAATTATTTTTCAAACAACTGGTAAGACTAAATTCGAATTTTAATTCTCAATTTTCATTCAAGGACAAATTAAAATTGGAATATTCTTGTTGCCACATTTCAACACTCCCTCTCAACAAGAAAGGGATTATCTGCCATCGCGATCCTGTCTCTATGGAACTCAAATTTACACATTGACAATGCCTTAGTCAAAATGTCAGCATCTTGGTCCTCGGTCGAAATATACTGCAACAACATGATCCTCCTCGCCACACAGTCTTTGAGATGATGATACTGAATGTCGATGTGCTTGGACCTATCATGAAATACTAGATTCTCAGGGAGTTTGATACAACTCTGATTATCACAATAGATCACAGTTGGATCCATCCTCTGATCAAACTAACCAACTAGAATTTTCTGCATCCAAATGCCCTCTATTTCCTATTGTACCAAGAAACTGCAGCTGACCCAAGGTTGAAAATTCCTCCTGATGTGCTCTTCCGATCTAATGGACTCCCTGTCCAATCTGCATCTGTGAAGCCCTACAGCTTCACTCCCTCTGTCCGTCTATACCATAATCCATACTGAGATGTGCCTCTAAGGTATCTCAAAACATGCTTAGCGGACTTCCAAAACAACTTGGTAGGCTGAACCATAGCTTGACTCAGCCAATTCACTGCATAGCACAAATTTGGTTGTGTGTTCACTAGGTACATCAGTGAACCCACAAGATGTTGATACACAGTAGCCTCTACTACTTATCCTGAAGTAGCATCCTCCTTCCTCCAGTTACCTGCTAGAGGAGTCTACATGGGCTTGCACTTCTCCATGTGGAATCTCCTGAGTATCTCATTGGCATACTTGCCTTGAGACACAAACAACTCCCCATCCTTCTGCCACACTTCCATGCCAAGGAACTAGTGCATGAGACCCATGTCTTTCATCTCTAATTCTCTTGCAAGGTCCTCCTTGCAAGACATGATCAACTGATCATCACCTATCAATATGGGATCATCAACATAAAGAACAATTATCAATTGCTTACCTTTTACCATGATGTGTTACAGGTTCACATCCACTCCACTCTTTGTAGATCCCAACCCGATGAAGTAGTTGTCGATCCTGGTGTACCAAGAACAAGGTGCTTGCTTCAGCCCATACAAATCTCTCTTGAGTCAGCACACATGCGACTCATGATCGAAGGTCTCAAAACCTTTCGACTGCTCTATGTACACCTCTTCCTAGTTATTGTCATTGAGGAATGCAGTCTTCACATCCATCTGATGGATCTTCCAACCCATCTGTGATGATAGTGCCAATATCGATCTGATAGATGAGTACTTTGCTACAGCAGAAAAAGTCTCATCATAATCGATCCCCTCGACTTGTGAAAAACCACGGGCAACAAATCTTTCCTTATGTTTCTCAACACTACCATCAGCAACTTGCTTTACCTTGTAAAGCCAACAGGAACTCACAACCGACTTGTTTTCCGGTCTTGGAACCACATCCCAAACATTGTTCCGAACTATGGAGTCATACTCCTCCACCATAGCATCAACCCAAATCGGTTGCTGCACTACTTCCTCAAAGGAAGATGGCTCAGTCTCAACACATTACCCAATAAGGGCCATGTATCCAGTGTACCTGTCAGGTGACCTCCTCTGTCTGCGCTGAGAAGATGGTTCTCCCACATTTTCTCTCGCATCCAAGAACAATTTTTCAGCTTCTCTTGCGTGCTTCCGTCCCTCTCTGGAAGACTCTGCTTGAGTGGATGCCTCCACTCCTGGAACCTCTACATGCGACTGCTCCACATCAGTTTGAGGCTCCCCCTCCTTAGGAACCAAAATTTCCTCCACAACCTATAGTTGGAGCTCCCTCTCAAGGGAAACTCGCATGGCCTTCTACTCATCAAACTTAAGATCTCTGCAAACCACTGTTCTCCGACTGGTAGGAAAGTACACCCGATAGTTGTGAGGTGTACCAGTGTACCCCACAAGTATTCCCAACTCAGTTGTTGGCTCAAGTTTCTTCCGGGCATCCTTGGTCACATGGAAATATACCGTTGAGCCAAAGATCCTGACGTGACCCACATCTGGTCTCTTCCCAGAGAAAGCTTCCTCTAGTGTCTTCATCCCAAGAATGCAATGCGGGCTTCTATGCTGAAAATAGACTGTTGTGTTGCATGCCTCCACCCACAAATGAAGTGGTAGGCCTTAGTCATACAGCATCGACTGAGCTGCCCCCACAATCATTCTGTTCTTCCTCTCAGCCACCCCATTCTGTTGTAGGTTATGAGGTGCCGTCAACTCCCATCTAATTTCTTCCACTGCACAGAAGTCCTTAAACTCTTGAGAAACATACTCTCCACCATTGTCGCTTCTCAAGGCCTTGATCTTCTTCCTTGATTCTTTCTCAACCAAAGCTTTGAACTCACAAAACTTTGAGAAGGTTTGATCTTTCTTCTGCATGAAATAGATCCAGCATTTACTAGAAAAATCATCAATTAAAATCACATAATACCTTTGTTTTGCAGTGGAGGTTGTCGAGAATGGTCCACACACATCAATATAAACTCACTCCATGATTGCTTTAGCTTGACTGTCTCAATCATAAAAGGAAGACTTGACATACTTTCCCAAGGTACAACCTTTGCATGTGTCCACTTGCTCAAGTTTACCTTTGGGAAGTCTGATAGAAATCTGTTGCATTATCGTCAAGGCCCCATGATGCAAGTGGCCCAACCACCTATGCCATAACTCGCTAATGTCTTGGCTTTGCACCAATTCTACTTTTGAACTTAATGCAACACAGTCATCTACCTCTAGCTTGTATAGATTCTTCACTTGAATCCCAATCCTCTTGGTCTAACCCGTGGCTATGTGTCTCAGGAATGCCTTTCCCTTACTGAAGACTACATCATAGCCTTTGTCTTCCAACATCGCGATCGATACCAAGTTCTTCTTCAGTCCAGGCACATACTTTACATCAGTCGGGGTGAGAGGAGCTCCATGCTCCCTTTGAAAAACAATCGTGCCTTCACCTGAAACACAACACTTTACATCATCGCCCATCTCTATGCGCATCTTGAGGTCTTTCTCCTCCAAGGTACTAAATAAACTCTTATCGACAGTCATGTGGAATGAGGCTCCATTGTCTAGATACCAAACACAACCCACCATCAATGAAACCATACATATGATGATGGTAAAATACAATTCAAACTGAGAGGCTAGTGCCTCACCTTTTGATCCTTTGTAGGATCCCTTCTTGGATTTCTTCAATTGAAAATTAATTGCATAATGGCCCACCTCATGAGAATTAAAGAATCTCACTTTAGATTTGTCAATCTTCTTCCCACCATGAGAAGAACTCGATTTGGAATGGGAAGCCTTCCCTTTCCCTTTCCTTGCCTTACTTGCTAAGGCTAGATTTTCTTCATCATCATGCTTAGATGAAGAACCATCTCTGGTGCTCCTCCTGATCTCCTCTTGAATCAAATCCAACCATAGTCATTCCCAATCCAACAGTTTCTCTCTTCCATTCACAGAGTCTTGGTAGCTATGCCAGCTCTTAGGAAGACCGAGGAGAGAAAGACTCACCATATCATCGCCGGTTTTCATTATTTCCACACTACCAAGCTCATCTATGTAGGTGGTGAGCTTGTTCAGATACATATAAATAATGCTACCCTTTTCACACTTGATTTTCTGAAGCTTGTCCTTGAGCGCCAGTTTCCTCCAATCACTACTGTTCTAATATAGGTCATTCAATGTCTTCCACATTGAAAATAGTCTCCTTCCCATGGAGACTCAAGACAATATGGTCTCGAAATCCCTCTAGAATAATCCTCCTCGCCTTCGCCACACACTTCTTCCATTCAGCTAATTTTTGTGCATTAGCTACAACTAGCTTAGGGATTTCTTGATCAATAAAATCCTTCAAACCATTGTCTTCTAATACCGCTTCCATCCGATCCTTCCATGCTATGTAATTCAATCTGCCATCCAGTGCATACTCGAGTCTCAAGCCATTGAACGCCATTGGTGAACTTTGAGATGTGATAAGAATTCGATTTTGTACCTGCAATCAAGAACTTCAAATTTCAAATTTCCCTCCTCAGTATACTGTTCACAGCTTTGATCACCTTTGCTCTAATACCATGTAGAAATTCTCACTGTAGATTAACCTGATTATGCAATAGACTAAAGCACAATACTTAATCTACTTCTACAATCAAACTTGCAGAAGCTTAATCGATTTGAGCAAGATCAAAAAGAACACATATAACAGAGAAGAAGAATCAATACACATGAAACATAGAAGAATACTCTGGGGAAAGCCTCAGCTAAAAACCCCGCTATCTGTATTATCATACAAGTGGAAATATCTCAGGATTACACAAAGCTTTAGCTCTCATAGCTATCCAGCGCTCAGTACAATCCCTCTCACTACTTTTAAACAGACTGGACAACTCATATGCTTTTCCTCTGCCCTCAAAACCTCCTATTTCCTTCCGCTGTTTTCCCTAGGTGTTCCTGCTGTAACCTTGTGTGACACTGATCTCACACACTGCTCCAACACACTATAAAACTACGCAAATCTCAAGGAATGAATTCCTTCTGCATGCAAGAGATTTTCTTATAGGAAAATTCTTACAACTGATAGTACATTGTCCCTATCTTTAATCTCAACTGGGTCTTTGTCTGAACTGACATTCATGAGTTATTTATGAGAGAATATTAAGTTATCTAGAGTACACTAGTTTCATGCATGCATGCATTAACTAAATGAACTCACAATTAGTTCCACAAAATGTTTGAAATTAATTTAACTGGACTTAACTCAGTTCACTGAGCTAACTGATTACAACTCAAATACAACTCATCCTTATCTCCTTAATTAAGGGATAACTTCCTCAATCAAAGGGATAACTGTTACATGACTTCACAAAGACTTCATGTTTGAATTTCTCCAACTAATTAACTCAAGATGAATTAATTAATTATTTTTCAAATAGCTAGTGAGACTAAATTCGAATTTTAATTCAAGGACAAATTAAAATTGGAATATTATTGTTGCCACATTTCAACAGAAATGATGGAGGGGATTTTCGAAGGCGGTAAGCAGTTTCTCGTGTGCCCTCAAAGTTGTAAGTTGTATTTTGAAATTTCACACGATTAGCCTAACTAGGTGACACGTAGCATGGGAAAACCACTATACTCACATGCTCTCAGGCGGATAATGGTCATGCAAGAATCCGCATGAGATTGTGCGATAACCGTTGGATCAGGCTAGACAGATCGATAGTGGAGATTGGCCAAGCTAATTGGTGAGTGGGTGACGCGATAGCCGTCGAATCAAGCTAGAAAAATCAATGGTGGAGATTGGGGCGCATAAAGTATTAAGGTGACGCGATAGTCATTGGATCAAGAGATAGATCGATGGTAGAGATTAGAGCGCATAAAGTAGGTGGAAGACTTCACGCATGATGGTCGTTGGGTAAACTAATGAATCGCATGGTGATTGGTCAGGTTGTTATGGATCGGACGATGAGGAAATGATGCATGAAGAACGTGCTGAAGGAGGTTTCAAATGAAAATGACAGAAAAACCAGTGAGGGTGAGGGTGGTCCAAGAGTGAGGGAAAACGATGATAATGAATTGAAACAAGGAATTGCATCAAACAACAAACTCCAAATCTCATGTGAGAACTAGAAACCTGTGTTTTTGGGATTGTTGAAGGGTCTCTTCCTCAAGTCATGATCCAAGAGGGAGGAGGTGAGGCCGAGGCACCTGCGGACAACCTTATGGTGATGTTTTTCTCCTAGTTAACCTCCTAATTGAAAAAAAACACAAATGGAAGTAAATGAAAGCACGACCGATCTACTCTACACTATTGTAATGGGAATGCAGCTACTTAAGAAAATGAACAGAAAACCAAGAAGCTATGCTACACTGTTGTAATGGAAATGTAGCTACTTAAGCAAATGAACAGAACCAGAAATATATGCTAGCATACATGTACAATAAAGAGGAGCTTTGGTTGCTCGGGTTGGGCCCTAACCCAAGAGCTTCAACCCTCTGAGTTAACTCAGTGCTGGCTCAAAACAAAACTCATCTTTATTATAAAAACCATGGATTACATAACAAACTGTCACAAGTCTTGCAGCTCAGAAATAAAGTAGAGTTTTACAATAAGAATTTGAATCCTACTGAGGTCCTAAGCCTCTCTACTTATACATCTGAAGTCTCCAATGACTTCCTTCCCATTAGGGAGGCTTGGCTCCCCACTCAAGATAAACTGGTTTCTGTCACTTTCACTTGCTCGGCTATCTTTTAGTCCTCATGATTTGGTTGTTTGCACTCCGAGCTGATGGAGGAATATTCGAATGGAGGGGTAGTAAATGAGGAGGATTTTCCTCCTATAATTCCTCTCCCTTGTCCCATTCGAGTTTTGACTAAGGTCTTTGCCACAGTTCCTTGCTTTTATCCTTTATTCCTACCTTTCTCCTTGCTTTTATCCTTTATTCCTGCATTACATGCACATTAGACCACAAAACAAAATATCCAACTCTAACTCATCTCATAAACAAAATATAATCAAAAGTATGCAATAAGTTGTGAGAATAGTTGGTTTGACTAAGCTAGGAGTTGAATTAAGGCCAATTAAGGCCCATATAATTACCCAATGATGAGGCCCATCACTTACTACGATCATTTACATTATAACCATGCAGAATTGATGTACATCTTTGACAAATTTCCGATGATGAAATATGAATGATGCGAACACTTTGAACATGATAGATCCCTTTTGTGAAAATAGGGGTGTAGTGCTATGGGGTTGTTGACACGAAATGGTCAACTGGCCTCATTGCTTTGTCACCATGGTATATTCTTCTATGTTAGTAGAATACCACAGGGATGAAAAGCATGGTTGTTTCATATCATAGGAACTTTTTTTACATTTTTTTTTAGATGTCTAGGAGGGGAATAATCGACTTCTCTTATGGATTTTACCAATTATTATTTTTTCCTTTACATGAGGAAATAAAACCATGAATAAAGCAGGAGAACAAAGATTACTTTTGGAGATTAAAAAGCAGTAGGTTGATATACATGGAAGAATTTCCCTCATTTAAGTAGCTGACAAATATTACCTTGATTGCTGGACAATTAACCAAATTTCAGGAAACAATTTTATTAGCTTCACATTTTATGGAGGAGGATTAGCATCAAAGAGTTAGTTTTAGATTTGAAGGCAGAGTTTGAGTTAACATGTGTGCTAGCAGTTCCAAGAATGAAGGCAGTCAATCAACCATCAATGAAGCATCTCAAGATTTCTTGCATTTGTGTTGAGATCTATTTTATTTTAGTTTATTTGTTAGGATTTGATCCCTAAAATCTTGTAACAACTTCAGTATTATGTTTTCCTATAAATTCTTTGATTTCAATGTAAATAGGGTTCACTTTGGTGCCCAAAAAAAACTTGCAACTTTTATAAACCCTGAATATTTTCGATTTTTTAATAAAAGGGTTCTAATTTTATCTTTTGACAGAATTTGTTTACTTTGTAAGTGTTTTCCTATATTTTTATTATCTTTTTCCTCGTACATTTAAGATTGTGTCGATAGCTGGGAAAGGTTAGCCTAAGGATTAGACTCCCTGAAATCCCCTGGAAAAGTTATTTTCAATACTAAGTTAGACAAAATAAATTATTTGTTTGTATTATTCATTGTGCAATTTATAGATTGTTGCCTTTTGTACAATCCCTATCGGTACTCTTGTTAATTTTTTAAAGTATCTTCTCCGCGCCTTATAAACTTATCAACTGACATAAGTATTTAGTCTGAGTATAAATTTTAGCCGATAGTTTCTTAAGTCTTCTACCCACATATTTTAAGTTATTATATTATGTCAAGGTTGAATGTTGAATGTCGGCACTTTAATTAGATCTGAAAGTGAGGGATTTATTTGTTCAAATGGAAAAATTGTTCTTCAGTTTCAGTTTGAAGTGTGTGAATGGGATGTTTCAGTTTGAGCAGAGTAAGTCACAGGTTGCAGGTTGCAGTGTGGTTTCAAATTAGCATAGTTTGTAGGTTAGATGGTAAAGGACATGAAAGCGAATGATAAGAATTGGCTTCAATGATGTGACTCCATGCCCAATGAATAAGGCACATGGTCTACATTTTTTTGCCTTCCATAGGGGAAAGTAGTACCGAGTTGGACCCTATGTTGTAACATTTTTTCGGCAAAATGTTCCACAATTTTTTTTTGAGCTTTGCTAGAAATTTGTAGCTCAAATTGACTCATTTGAGAACTAAAAAATAGAAATTTTTTAGTTTGAGGCAAAAAAATTGGTTTTAAGGCTATTGGTGGTCTCACGTTCATATGTAGAGTCTTTAGCAATTTTATTTCAAAAATATTGGGACATTTGTCACCATACCAAAAATTACGAAGTATACTGAGCAACAAAAGGCAATGCCCATTATATCAAGCATGAAAACACAAGGCGCCAAGACCAAGCGCTCACAAGGGAGAAAATATATTTCACAACACGTCAACTGAAGGCATCAATGTTCATTGATATAAATCATTTCAAGTAAGTCTACATAGCATATATGGGATAAGTATCCTTGTCTAAAAAATAATAACCACTTTAAACAGTGAGAGTGCCCACACATGGAAGGCCGATGGAAGTAAATTATACATAGATCATGGTCAATTGAGTAAAGTACTGACTACTTTCAAGGTTTTCGATCCTCTTTTAAAAATGGATGCCTTAGATTAAATAGCACGCTCGCTAGACTATGCAATGTTTAATGCAAGGGGGGGCACTCAAATAGTTGTTTTTGTAAAACATTTTTTGGTTACGTGGAAGCTCCAGAAGAATAGTGGAACCTCCTAGCTTGAAACTACTTACGACCCAGCCCCACTCTGTTATGCCACTCATGTTTTAGGAATTTTTTCTCGAAGCCGATGTTGTGGGTAGATTTTTTATCATATAAAGGGCACGTGGATATCATTAGTACACCTAGAATGAAAATTTAGTTGCCGCAAAACTTGAGCCATCTTCATATCAACTTGGCCATACATTATTTGTTTGTGTGATTATCCTGAACATCTAATGGTGATAGAGTTTGAACAATTCGACAAAGAACACTAGTTTCTAAATGTATTATGTACGGTGAGCCTTTGGTGGTTGTTCCAACATTCATATTTGTTGAAGCCTTCTACAAATTATTTATGTTCGGCATGACTTTTGCAGATGGTTATATGAGACAGTTGGAAGAATACATCAGGCTTCCTAGTTTCACTTCTGTTTGGACTTAGAAATTTCATTAGAGGTCTTATTATTGTAACATTTGCAAACTCGGTGGAGATGCAACATTCATTCATTACAGGAATGACTTCAAGTATAGCTATTATTTTAGTTGCATGAGATCATTGCAGTTATATATTGAAGATAAAATGGGCTTATTCTGTAATATAAATTTGTTTGTGGGGTGATGTTTCCTTTTATGTGAGAAGCCATGTAGCAAGTCTATATATTTCTCAAGGGTGAGTTATTTAAAATGACTATGTTCTCAAGGGAACAAATCTATTTGAGGGATCATTGGAGGAATGCAAGCAAAGCATAATTGGGGCACTGCTATGAAAGCTACAACGAGGATCCAAAAATTGTCAAGGTGATGGCAAAGATAATCTTTGGCTTGTAGGAGCAGCCTCCTGCCAATTCCATGAAAAGGGTGTCTTATGTAGTTGGATAGTCAAATGTTGCAGCTTGTGCTAAACATTTTTTGGGTGATGGTAGAATTGATGAATGCATTTCAACTTGTTTTCATGTCGCAGGGTTTCAATCTTGAAATGGTCATGACTCAGTTTATTGTGTGTGTTTTTCTCTTGTAAATTGCATCCTTCCATTTAGGATATGGGTGGAATAAAAATTGTGCTTGTAAGAGAATACATACCTCACCATTGAAGCCAATGATGAAGGAGATATTGTCACCTACGTGTTGGAAATCCCCAAACAGGATAAGGATTCATATTTTGCAATGAAATTGATGGCTATTGACATTAAGCATTTGAGTATTCTAGAGCCTAAGTACTAAGCCACTATAAGGAATTCCATCACAAGAGGATGATCGTATTTGCAAAGACTTAGCACTGTTGGCAACATGGTTTAAATTTAGGTGACCAAGGAGTAAAGTTCTCTACTAAAAGCGATATTGGAAGTTGGTGTGCTTTGTCCTTTCATGTTTTATAGTTCATGGACTTTTGGCTATCTTTTATGGCTATTGTTGCTACTTTCATTTACATATAGTAGTTCATGCAAGCGCTGCCATTATCACAACCCTCATTGTTGAGAATGTTCCTACCAGGTCAATCAACATTATTTTTGTTATAATGATTAGTATCCTTGAACTTATTTCCTATTGGATTGTGGAACTTTATAGAGGAAACCCATTCACCAATTTTCATTCTTATTTCAAATTATCTATCAAACAAATGATGGAAAGGAAACTGCTATCAAAACTAATGAAATTCAAGAGACCATTGAAATTAAGAGAGGAAATGAAACTATAGAGAAAGGATTTTGGGAGCATTGACAAGACATTTAACACAATCTGTTCTCTCAACTAGCCATGGGAATGCAGGAAAATGTGAGCTGGATCTAAATAGCATAAAATTTAGGTAACAGGGTGCACAGAATGACAGTTTGTTACAAGTTTGGTGTCAGTTCCATATAATACAAGTGTAGCCCCCATATTTTTATTGTTGTGTCCCATAGAACCCCATATTATTATTGTTATGCGTCATAGAATCCCACTATTATTATTGTTGAGCTCTTACATTATTATTGTTATGTAGGTCCTAATTATATTTTGACCCGTTAGACTCCTATATATAGCAAGGATGTCTTGTCATTTGAATCATCCAATAATCGTTCATTTATACGATGTAAAAGGAGGTTTCCCCCTCCAATAGGCTTATTTTCAAGTCATTGATCTATATTTTGTTTTGTTTTGTGATCTAGTTACATAACATATTGTATCAGAATTCTAGATCTTTGGGTTTCACTACTTCAAATAGGTCATCTTGGAATTTTCTCTATAATTCTTTTCTATGAGGATCTAGAAGCTGAAATTTCTATCATGTGGAGGTGAAATCTTGATGAACATATGAACGCAATTTTATACCTTGGTTCACTACATTTTCGGAGATATGTTTTGAGGAATTTAGGGTTTTCACATGCTCCAAAATTCAGTCTCAAATAGGTGTTATGGGGGAAATCATCATAACTTTCTCTTCGAGCATCATAATTGAATTTCGAAAGAAGCGACTGAAATTTCATGGAATTAGTTTCTTGGGTACAATTTTCCAGTCTAAAGGTTAAAACAATGACACGTGGCATCTCGTATAAGTTTGTTCTATGGAACCAATCCATAATCAGGTCATCATGGGAGAATTGACATATTTTTACCTTGAAGAATCCAATCTCTAACTAGTGAGGTTGGAAAGAAGACA
The DNA here is from genome assembly GCA_031772625.1 of Pinus tabuliformis. Lineage (NCBI taxonomy): Eukaryota > Viridiplantae > Streptophyta > Pinopsida > Pinales > Pinaceae > Pinus > Pinus tabuliformis. The sequence goes on along the minus strand of CM062814.1, from coordinate 623,233,847 downwards.
TATATGGCTACCACAAGACGTAATTTTAGACCTTTGGAGATCGAATTTATAGATATACAATAGTTTCAAGATCGAGCTTCAAAAAGCAAGAAAAAAGGTGTGTATTTTTTTAATTTGCATAAATTTTGTTTGAAAACTCAGTTTGAAGTGATTCAAAGGGCATAGTGAAGCATAGATATAATTATTTGGTTCCAATATGCCTCGCAACAAAAAAATGGATACACCCAGTAAGCCAACAAAAATCTCTACTATGACAGACGAAGAAGAGGAAGAAATGCAACATGATATATCAAAATTATTAGACCAAGTGCAACAAATTTCACTCTCACAAAGAACAACCAAAAATGAATTGTATGGTTTAAAAGAAAATATGTAAGGTTTAAAGGATGGTTTAAAAGAATATATGGGATTTTTTAAGGTAGACTTGGACGCGATGAATGTCAATTTGGAAAGATTGACAAAGTTGTTGTAAGAAAGGCTTCCTAGTGGTGACAAGGTACTACATGAAAATCATGATGAGGACAAAAGGAATATGGATTGTGATTTTAGAGACTCAAACATTGGGTTTAAAACCCACCACATTCCAAAGATCGATATGAGTAATTCTAATGGTGAAGATACGGTAACATACTACAAATGGAGCAATTCTTTGATCTAGATGATGTGCAACACACATGAAAGATATGCATTGCATTTTTATATTTAGAACCCAATCAATTTTTAGGGTATCAATGGATTTGTACTCATAAAGCACTAGTCACTTGGACAATTTTTATAGAGGAATTGATATCACATTATGAGGATACAAAGAGCAATACCTTCTTTAGCCAAATGATAAATTTCAAACAAAAGGGTTCAATTGGGGAGCACATTGAGGACTTCCAAATACTGAAGATCAAAGTAATTGATATTCCATAGGATCATATGATTGGTGTCTTCATAGGGACTTTAAAGGATAACATCCAACATGAGGTTTTCCTTTTGGAACCTAAGTCATTGGAGAATGCATTCAGGATGTAAAGAAAAGTTGAAAGAAAATTTATGGCAACAAGGAAGTCTACCACTCACAACTATAAATATGGAAGTGTTGCTACTCCTAGCCTCTCACAATCTACAAGGTTGACACCACAACATCTGGAGGAAATAAGATTAAAAGGGATTTCTTAAAACTGTGATATAAAATATACTAAATGTCATAATTATGCTAAGAAGAAATTATTTTACATAGATTGTGAAGAGGAGGAAGAAAAAGAAAAAACGTCAAAAGAAGAAGATATACACCAGGAACCACCCCCAAGGGTTGAAAAATAAGAAATTAATCTGACCATATATTGTAATGCATTGGTAGGAATTACTACTTCTCAAACTCTCAAGATAGAAGGATATATCAAGAAGAAGAAGGTAATAGTGTTGATTGATTCAAGTAGTACCCATAATTTTACTCATTTAAAGATGGCCAAGGAGTTGAATTGTTTTTTATATCCATAAATAAGTGTCAAGTGATGGTTGCAAATGGAAAAACTATAAATTGATCAAGGAAGTTCCATAATATCAATCTAACCATTGGGAAATATGTATTGAATAGTCTAATGCTTTCCATTCTAATGGGTGGTGCTAATTTTGTATTAAGAGTCCAATGGTTACAATCTTTGGGGATGATAGATTTTAATTTTCAAGAACTTTTCTTGAAATTTTTCTAGGAAAGAAATGAAATTTAATTAATGGGTATTGCAAGGAAACCTGGGAAACTTGGGAAGATAATTAAATCTAATGGCATGACAAATTTTTAAGAAGGAACAACGAGGGGTAATAGTGCAATTATGCTCATTAGATGTTCAAACATCCAAGTCATCCATTTCTCCATATCTCCAAAGAGTCCTTGAAAATAATTCCAAGGTATTTGAGACTCCCAAATGTCTCCCACCTATTTGTGATCACGATCATGTTATTCACTTGATTCTCATCAGTGTTCCTCCAAACATCAGACCTTACATATATCCATATTCCTTGAAGAGTGAAATTAAATGTATGGTTGCAGAAATGTTAGAGGCCAGTAAAACTCAACCTAGCCAAAGCTCCTTCTCTTCTCCAATACTATTGGAGTGCAAGAAGGATGGATCATGGCATATTTGTACAGATTATAGAGAGCTCAATAATCTCACTATTAAAGATAATTTTCCCATTCTTTTCATTGATGAATTATTGGATGAACTAAATGGAGAAATTTACTTCACCAACCTAGATCTTCACTGAGGATATCATCAAATTAGAATGAAGACAAAATACATTCCAAAAACAACATTCATAACTCATGAAGGTCATTATGAAATTTTGGTCATGCCTTTTGGTCCTACTAATGCACCTTCCACATTTCAAGGTTTGATGAATTCCGTTTTCAAACCCACCCTTAGAAAAATTTTGTTTGTAATTTTTGATGATATATTGATCTACAACAAGTAATGGAAAGATCATCTTCAACATGTTGACAGGGTGTTCATACTATTGGAGGAGAAATATTTGTATGTGAAACACTCCAAATGTTTCTTTGTAGTACAAGAAGTGGAATATTTGGGTCATAATGTATCTCATGCAGACGTTAAGGTAGACCCTCTTAAATTTAAAGCCATAAAGGAATGGAAAATCCCCATAACCTTAAGGCATCTTAGAGGATTTATCAGGTTGACATGGTATTATCACAAGTTTGTTAATAACTATGGGAAATTAGCATCACCACTAACAACATTACTGAAGAAAGTTGCATATTTTTTGACTCCATAAGTAACTAAGGTCTTTCAACATCTTAAAGAAGCAATGTGTCGAGCTCTAGTGTTAGATACACTAGAATTCACCAAAACCTTTGTTGAGTAATGTGATGCCTCAATAAATGGCATTGGTGTTGTTTTAATGAAGGAAGGAAAACCCATTGCTTTTGAAAGCCATACAATCAAGGGAAATTATTTACACAAACCTATTTATGAGAAGGAAATGTTGGAAATACTACATGCTCTGAAGAAATGGCATCCTTACCTAATGGGAATACACTTCAAGGAAGAAACAAACAATGATAGTCTTAAATACTTCTTGGAACAAATATTATCTTTAGAAGAACAACAAAAATGGGTCATAAAGATGTTGGTTTATGACTTTGAAATAATCTACAGAAAAGGGAAGCAAAATGTTTTTGTAGATGCACTCTCAAGAAGGGATGAGGATGTGGAAGCATTGCTTTGTGCCATTTCTATTATCCAACCTTATTGGATAACTGAAGAAAGGGATGAATGGAAGAATAACGAAGACGTTTGGACACTCATTCAAAAGTTGCAGCAAGATCCTAGTGCATCTGATACATCTATCTAGAAAAATGATTCATTATGGTACAAAGATTGCTTATGTCTATGTAATAACGACCAACTAAAACAAACAGTTCTTTTTGAATTGCACAACTCTCATGTAGGAGCACACTCAATATTTTTTAAAACTTACCACAGGGTCAAAAAGGAATTTTTTTAGAATGGCCTTAAATCTAATATTCAAAAGTTTGTGGAAAAATGTTCGGTTTGCCAAAAAATAAAGTTGAGACAGTTAAGACCTTGAGTATTTTACAACCGTCATCCATTCTAAGTCAGTGTTGGGAGGAAGTATTAATGGATTTTATCACTAGTTTACCCAAGTCCAAAGGAAAGAGCATCATCATGGTGGTAGATGATAGACTTACCAAATACACACACTTTTGTGCATTATCGCATCCTTTCAAATACAATAAAATCACTACTGCATTTGTCGAAATAATTCAAAATCTACATGGAAACCCAAAGATTATTGTTAGTGATAGAGATCCCATTTTTCACTGGAAATTTTTGGACCTAATTATTTTCTTGACTTGGTACTAAATTAGCTCATAGCACATCTTATCATCCTCAATCTGATGGGAAAACTAAGATAATAAACAAATGTTTGGAATTTTATCTTCGTTGCTTTGTATCTGATAAAGAGACACAATGGGTCAAGTGGTTACCGCTGGAAAAAAGGTGGTATAACACTTCCTTCCATACCGCAGCAAAAATGACTCCATTTATGGTACTTTATGGATATCATCCACCATCCATCACATCATCTTTAAGAGACAAATCTAAGGTTCAAGCAGTGGAAGATCACATCGAACATCAACAACAATTTCTCCAACTCTTAAAGGATAACCTAACTATCGAGCAGAATCAAATCAAACAACAGGCAGATTAACATCGCAATGAAAGAAGTTTTGATGTGGACGATTGAGTATTTTTATGACTACAACTATACAAAATAATGTCCTTCAAGTAGGCCAAGAATGATAATAAATTATCACCTAAGTATTATGGACCTTACACTGTATTACAAAGGATTGGTACAATGGCATACAAATTAGAGTTTCCTGGATCTTCATGAGTACAGGCAATTTTCCATGTTTCATGCTTAAGGAAGGTTATAGGTGACAAGCTCCCAGTTCAAACTGTGTCGCCAAAACTTGACGAGGAAGGGAAAATCATATTGGAACCTGAAGCAATCACAAAATTAAGAATCTAACAACTACAATCAATCAATTTTAGAGTATCTCATTAAGTGGAAGAACTTACCTGCTAAAGATTCCACAGGGGAGGATGAGTGTTTCATACAGAAGCATCGAGAACTACTCAAGCGTTGAGTACAGTGCTTTTTTGAAGGACAGGCGCATGTTAAGTCCCTATAATACTAGTGTAACCCCCATATCGTTATTGTTGTGCTCCATATAACCCCCATATTGTTATTTTTGTGCCCCATAGAACCACACTATTATTATTGTTCAACCCTTACATTATTATTGTTATGTAGGCCCTAATTATATTTTGACCCTTTAGATTCCTATATATAGCAAGGAGGTCTTTTCATATGAATCATCAAAGAATTGTTCATTATGTGATGTAAAAGGAGATTACCCTCTCTAAGAGGCTTATTTTCAAATCGTTAATCTATCTATTCTTATGTTTTATGTTTTGTTTACATAACATCTAGTTACTTGGTACACTTGTGTACACCTATACTTCTTATGTAGGGGCACAAGGGCAAGAAAAAACCTTGATTTTGTTGGGAGCAATGATTTGGGCAAGGCTACCCAAGATATAGAGAAGTACATCACATCTGCATTTCCCTGCATGGTTTGGATTCAATATGAGAAATATGATATCTTTTACAATGTTGTCAAAGCATTTTATGGTCGATCAATGCAAAAAGAAGCTTCAAGACTAGAGGTAAACTACCATATTGATTGCAATAAAGAGGGATACTTCATGGAGAAAATTGTAAGGAGGATATCATATGAAAAAGAAAGTCAATGAGAGATGGAACGTAGGCAACCTTTAGATTGGCCTTTTAGGAACACAAACCTCCTCCAGTTTCTCAAAATGCATCTTGGATTGGCCACAATAGTTTCTGCAAAATTATGACTTAAACTGGAAATTTCTGGAAAATGTACCATTCCTACTCTGATTTCATCTTTTAACCTTAATTTTCTTTTAACTGTTTTTACCTTTACTTTGGATAAACTTCATTGTTGCTGGTTGAAGTGTCTTCATCTCTGTTTAACACTTATTGCCTCCATGTTTACCTTGACTACTATGTTTTTTCATCTATCTTCACTTTGATTTTTCAATCTGATACACTTTTACTGATACTCTTTCATCTAATACACTTTTACTTTGATGACTTGTCAATATCCTTTGCTATGTTTTTACTTTTACTATACATTTTAACTTTTCACTGTGTATTTCAATAGTAAATTATTTAGTTTTTTATATGTATCAGCATATGGTAATGGATATTGATCAATTTTCTGTATGTTTGATCTGTTTGTCTTTTGACTGCATGATCTGTCTCGTTCCTTTGTTTTAACAGTCAATGTCTCTGTGTGAATGATTTATTTCTTTGTTCTGTGTATAACTGTTTTCTTCTGAATGAATGAAGGTTTTTAAATAGATTTCCTTTCGAGTCTTGGAGTAAACAAGTTTTATGACTAGTATCAAAATTGTTTATCCAAGCCCTGGTCTTCTGCTAATTATCTGCAAAATACAACAATTTGTTAATAAAACGCAGGTCTGCGGGGAGGTGACCGAATGCCAAACTAAAACTAGGAAGAACTGTGGACAAAGTCTAGAAGGTGTTCGGAAGGGACTCCATGGTGAAATCATGTCTCAAAGGATCAGGGTGGCGTTGGAAGGGTTTGATAGGTTTCGTTGTGTAACTGAGTAAAAGGCATGAAAATGAGGGTTTTCAGGGTTTTAACGGGTTATGGGTAAATTGGCGTAGAATTTTATATTATGAACAGTGAGTAGTTTCGGGTTTAGTGGGGAGGTGGTATCGAAGGCCAATGCACTGCTTTATCGAGGAGGCAGTATTTTGCCGAGGTCACCCGATCTACCTTAACGCTTTACATGTCGCAGATGGGGGCCCGAGTAATACCACTTTATAGGGCGGGTAAAGGTTGGATATCAGGTGAACCCAATATGGCTGTGAACAGTTGGATTCGGGTGCTCACGATCAGACGGCAGTCGGGTGACAGATTAGCACGGTTGAAATGGGCAAAGGTTTTGGGGGGGTCGGGGCTTTAATCCATGGTGGTTTGTGATTATTTACGCGTTAAACATGGGATTAAATGATTGGATGGGGTTAATGAAGGGATTATCTTAACTTTACCGAGAATTGGTGAGTTAAGAGGGTTTTGTTGGGGGCATGGGATAAAAATATAGTTTATAGTTAAACTAAGGGTTTGGGTATTATATATGGGATTTATTTATATATGGGAAAAGGTATATCGAGAGCTATATTATTAAGTTAGAAATTAATATGAATTGAAATGAGCAGAGTGAAAATACTACTAAGAATAATATAATATTTGCGCTTTTCCTTTACATACACTTATACTTAGGATAAAATCTTTTTGTGGATATTTTGAGTAAAATGGAATTTAACATGGTGTTTTTTACTTTTCATAGGCAAATGGAGATTAACCTTAGGAAAAGGGGTTTTATTAGGTAAATGAAGGGAAATGACTTTTATGAAGGGAATTCTAACACTTGATGTCCATAAGTCATTAAGCCAAGCGTCCGATCCCACCAAAAGTCAGAGAAATGCTCTGAGCCTTTATGACTTGAAGGATTTTTAGTACTAGAACATACTTGTGGATGGGGAAATTAGTAAGTATAGGGATGAAATGAATGAGGGGAAGTCAACTAAATCAACTTGTAAACCTATGTTTTTACTTTCTTAATTGCTCATGCACATTGAAACATATTATTAAGCATGATAAATGTGATTTTGTCCAATCAACTTTATACTTTAGCAACCTTTCTTCTACTTACCCATTACTTACCCTAACATTTTTTCTTCACTTATTTGGGTGCATTTAAGCTAGCAGACCCTTTTATTTCCTTTTCTTTTTAGAAAACGAACTATCTACTTCTAATCTTATATCTTCCAAGGGCTCATATTAAACTGATGAGCTCCTTTTATTTTCTCTACCTATCTAATGATCTACCAAGATTAAGTTGTTTGGTCAGATTTTACTCTCTAACTATAAACATAAAATTCAAAGCATGAAATAGTCAAGATTAAGCAGTTTGAATACCATGGGTTGTGGCATGTATGATAAGATGCACACAACCATTATTTGCAGAAGAAGTAAAATAGTAGTGGCATTTAGACTTCCACACTTTCATGATCTGTTTTTGAGTTTGGGGTTCATATATTTTCATTTTTTGTTCTTTTCTTATTCTTTTTGTCCTTTGATATTTCTTTTAGGACACAACCTCTTTACATTTTTAAATTTTTAATAAGGAAAACATTTGTAGAAAGCAAAGGTATGTACAATGTTACAAGGCTTAACCTTAGCCAATTCAAAATTATGAATCTTATCACTATAGGACTCTAACACATCCAACAGAAGAAAACGTTGAAGACTTCATCAACTTTTTCTTGTTAAAAATGGGGTTGACATAACTAATGTGGAAAGGAGATCAGGTTATGATGAAAAATAAAAATAACTTAGAAATTTTATTATAATTGTGAATAGGTTGAATTCTAAATAGATACAAGTAAATGTAGAGGAGCTAGAACTGTTTATTTTTTCAAGTTGTATACCATATCCTTAAAGTTGACATGGGCCTCATTCCTTTGTCACCATGGTATATTCTTCTATGCCAATAGGATACCACAGAGATGAAAACCAAGGTTGTATGATATCACTCGGCATTTTTCTACAATTTTTTGTTAGATGTCTAGGGAGGGAATAATCAACTTCTCTTATGGATTTTTCCAATAATTATGTTTTTATTTACATGAGGAAATAAATCCATGAATAAAGTAGGATAACAAAGATTACTCTTTGAGATTAAAAAGTAGTTGGTTAATATACATGGAAGAATTCCCCTCATTCATATAGCTAGCAAATTTTGCCTTGATTTCTGGACAATTAACCAAATTTTGAAACTGTTTTATTAGCCTCATATTTTAAGGAGGAGGATCAACATCATAGATTCAAGTTCATATTTAAAGGCAAATTTTGAGGCAACATTTGAGCTACCAGTTCCAAGAATGATGGAAGTCAATCAACCATCAATGAAGCATCTTCGTATTTCTTGCAATTGTATTGAAATCTATTTTATTTTAGTTTATTTGTTAGGATTTGATCTTTAAAAGCTTGTAATAGCTTTAGGATTATGTTTTACTATAAATTATTTGATTTCAATGTAAAGAGGGTTCACTTTGGTGCCCAAAAATGACTTGAAATTTTTGTAAAGCCTTAATATTTTAGAGTTTTTTCTAATTTCATCTTTTTATATAATTTGTTTACTTTCTAAGTGTTCTCGTGTATGTTCATTAGATTTTTCTTTGAACATTTAAGATTGTGTGGAAAACCAGGAAAGGTTAGGCTAAGGATTAGCCTCCCTGAAATCCCCTAGCAAAGTTATTTTCAATACTGATTTAGACAAAACAAATTGCCTGTTTGTGTTAGTCACTCTGCAATTTATAAATTGTTGCATTTTGTACAATCCCTATATGTACTCTTGTTAAGCTACTCAAGGATCTTCTCTACACCTTCTAATCTTATCATTTGACATAAGTATTCAATCTAAGTATAAGTGTTAGCCAATAGTTTCTTAAGTCTTCTACCCACATATTTTAAGCTATTGTAGTTTGTCACGGTTGAATGTACGCACTTTAATTAGATCTGAAAGGGAGGGATTTATTTGTTTAACCAAAGGTCTGAAACCTTAGGCAACCACCTCTCAAAACCCCTAAATCTGTACAGTATGTTTAACAAGGCTATTGTTCATTTCATGAATAGTAAACCTCCTAACAACTGAGGGAAGCCCCTCTGGTTCAAGGGCCAGCTTGAGGCTAAAGCAAGGTGTGTTTATTTCTTGGCATGGTTTCCAACCAATAAATTTTCTTAAAAAAATAGATACAACATATGTTTTAAGAGTTAAATCAAGGCCTACAAGATATGGTAAGGAGAATGGCGAAATTAACCTTTATTTTACCTTTAAAAAATAACAATTCATCAACTTTTACTTTTTATCTAAAATGATTTTCCTGAATTGCATAAATTAAAAGTATTTTACTCTAAAACTTATCCTTTTATTAGGAATTATATAAAATTCTTAGAAATTTATATATTTCTTAAAAACAATTGTCCAATAAAAAGTAATAACATTTTATGATTAGAATTTTAAGAATTAATAATATTTTATGATATGACATTTTTATAATTAATAAAATTTCTTAAGATTTATATACTTTAAGATAAATATAGATATTTCAAAATTTCCTGTACTTAAATTTTACAATAAAAATAAGTAAATAACTTTTAACCATATACATTATCAATAATATTGTACTCCGGGGAGGTATGCACGACTCACGGACGACGTTATGCAAATTTTCAAACCCTAGGGTCTGAAACCTGCAAACCCTGACATTACAGTAGGAGTGGCATAACATAAATCTGATAGCAGGAAAGACATGCCAGAAGCAGATGGGGGGGGGAGAGATCCCCTCCTACCGAAATATAATAGCTGGAGAGTTAAGCGGGAAAACCAACAAACAGCCAAGTTCCCATGGAGCCGAAAGTCTGACCAATGACCCAGTCCTCGAAGTGAGATGGCAGGTAAGAAGCAGAGGGCAATGCCTACCATGTGCAACGGAGAAACCCAAATTTGTAATCCCGATGAACAAACTGGAAAGATACCACAACTGCATGAAGGACCACACAATGATATGCAAATTCATAGGAGTCTGGCCAACTAAGAAGGACCTAATCAAGTGGATCTTGCAGAAATGGCAACCCAAATTCCATATAGAACTCAAGTTGGGAGCTAGAGGCTTCTTCACAATAATCTTCTCAAACCTGCAAGATAAGGAAAGAGTATTTGAAAATGGCCCATATTTTCATTACAGTGCAGGATTGTTCATGAGATATTGGGAAGAATGCTACAATCTGAATAAAGTGAAATTCCTAGCAACCCCAGTCTAGGTACAACTCTTCGAGCTCCCAATGGACTTCTGCGATCCAAAAATATTGGAAGGAATCGGGAACACAATAGGAAAAATTTTAAAAATAGTTGAAACCACAAAAAGGGGCCGATATACCTCATATGCTAGAATCTGTGTGTATATGAATATATCAAAGCCCATCCCTGAATCAGTCAAGCTAAATATCATGAAGAAATATGGCAATAGACCTTGGACTATTAGCATATCTCTTTCAGATGCCGAAGATTCCATGAATATGGCCACTTATTTAAAGAATTCACGTTGAATCAAGAACGGTCGGATCTAAAATAAAAACAAATGAAACCCCCACAGGAGGGGAATGAGGGGTTCCAAGAAGTGAAGCACAAGAGGAGGAACCCAAAATGATCCCATAACCCAGAAACCATTAATCAAACACAACCGAGTAGTGAATACAGATATTAGGTATTGCAAGATGAAGAAGAAATAGAAAATGAAGCACATCTCATGGATTACCAAGAAAAAGGAAAAGAAATTAGCCCAACTAAATCGAAAACAACACTAAAGAGGAAATCCCAAATAGATCTTACAGACAAAGAAGAACAGGTAGGAATGGATCTCACAATAATGGAAGTAGATTCAGGCAAGGGGGAGGAGTTAAGCATGGAAGAGGAATTCCTAAAAAAACTATTAAATGAATGGAGGTACTTGGATGAAAGATTCATCCCAGAGGATCAAAAGAAATTGTACAAGGAAACCTTCCAGCAATACAAGGCCAACCAAGGACAAAGACAAGTAGAGATCGCAGAGCAACTGGGCATGCAACAAGAAAACCCCCAGGCTTATCAAAATAGAACAAAAGGAGGGAAAAAAAGAGGAAGGAGTAATCTACAGGAATCAATCCAAATTGTGGGAGAAATGTTGGTAAACATTGGAAGGGTAGTACCGCTATCAATGGTATTCCAACAACTCAACAAAGTTACACAATGATAGTACTATCCTAGAACATAAGGGGCCTAAACAGCCGGGAAAACAAAGATACCTACTAGATCAATTGAAAAAGGAAAAGCCTCAAATAATGCTTCTTGAGGAAACAAAGATAATAGGATATTCTAAGGAGAATGAAACCAAGATATGAAGTAGTTGCAGTGGACACAAAAGGAAGTGCAGGGGGAATAGCAATCATTTGGAACCCAGCAGAGGTAAAGGCAGATTACTGGATAGGAATGCAGAGAATCCTCACAGGTTGATTCCAGAATACAGGGACCAAAGAATGGTTTATGATCTCAAAAGTATATGGGTTTCATATTCCAGCTGAAAAGGAAAACTCTATACAAAGCATAAGGACACTAAACCAAATTCACGATGAAAAAATTTGGTTGATTGCAAGGGACTTCAATTTGATAACCACCCTAAGGAAAAGAAAGGATGGATTAGAAGAGAGGAACCTGGAATGGAACAATTTATGGATCTACAAGAAGAGCTCCACCTGGTAGATATACCTACAATCAAAGGAATGTACACGTGGAATAACCGAAGAGGAGGAAGTCGTAAAATAGCGTCACAATTAGACAAATTCTTGGCAATTGAAAACTTAATTAGCATAGATGTATACTACGAGGCGTCCATCCTGCCATGCATGGGATCTGACCACTGGCCGATTAGATTAGAAGTGGACTTGAAACAAAGGAAGACCAAGAGACCCTTCAGGTTTGAAGCATTCTGGTTGAGAGACCCAACCTTCCTAGGAAAACTTAAGGAATGGTGGAAATCAAGTAAGAAACAAAATGCATACATTCCAACTCCACATAAAAGAAATCAAAGACAAAATAAAAAAATGGAATAACGAAGAATTTGGTAACATACAACAGGAACAGGGATTGCAATAGGAAAGGATGAAAAAGGTGCAACAACAGATAATAACAAATGGTCACACTGAACCCCTAGTAGAGGAAGAAGGACAGTTGTTGAATAGTTAGGAGGAAAGGAGGCAACAGGAAGAGATTCTGTGGAAAAAAAAATCAAGAATACAGTGGCTGAGGGAGGGGGAAAGGAACACTATATTCTTCCACAAAGTGATGATTCAACATCGTCGACATAACAAGATTTTTTCCTTACTAGGCCAGGAAGTAAATCGCCTTATTCAAAAGGAAGAAATGGATAACTTATTGGTCCATCACTTCCAAAACTTATTAACATAACCTAATCTAGATAGGATAGAAGATATAAACAATATTACTAGACATATCCCCTAGATAGTCAGTAGGGATCATAACCTAGCTCTCATGAGGGAAATAACTATGAGTGAGGTGGAAGAAGTGATCAAAGGACTAGAAAAGAACAAAGCTCTGGGCCTGGATGTCTTTACAGTGAAATTTTTCCAGGCAACCTGAACGATTTTAGGAGAAGGAATCGTAATTGTAGTGGAGGAGTCAAGATCAACTAAAAGGATGCACCCAGCCTTGAACCCCACCTTCCTAGCTCTTATCCCCAAAACAGACCATTCGGAAGAGCCTCAGGGGTTTAGACCTATTGATCTATGCAATGTAATATACAAAATTTTGGCTACAATAATGGTAAATCACCTCAAACCGGACCTCCCAAGCTTAATCTCACAAGAATAGACTAGTTTTATAAAAGGAAGTCAAATTGTGGATGGGATAGTCATGGCTCAAGAGGCAAATCACTCTCTGAATAACCTAAAAGCCAAAGGAATGATGATAAAACTAGATCTATCAAAAGCATACAACCGGTTAAGATAGTCTTACCTCCAAGGAATCCTGAAAGCCTTTGGCTTCGATCCCAGATGGATAAACTAGATCTATTCTATTATGTCAACCCCTATGTTTTCAATCCTCTTGAATGGAGCTTCGACTCAGGAATTTAATGCAACAAGGGGGCTAAGACAAAGAGACCTGATGTCCCCTTTCTTGTTCATATTGGCAGCTGAAGGATTAGGAATATATGTAAAAGAAAAGGTACAAGGAGGCCAATTTAAAGGCCTGCGAATGTGGGGAAATGACCTGACATTAACACATCAACAGTTTTTTGATGACATAATGATGTTTGGGCAAGCAAACCTCAAGGAAGCCAGGGTCCTGATAGACATATTGCACAATTTCACGAATGCTTCAGGAACGCATATCAACAAAGAGAAGTTGGATATCTTCTTCTTTAATACAATAGCCCTATCCCAATCTTTCCTGGTGAGAACAATGGGATTTTGTATAGGAAACCTCCCCTCGAAATATCCGAGGATCCCGCTAAGTCTACACCTGATCAGAGTGGCAAACTGGAAATCACTTGTGGCAAAAATCCAAGGGAGGCTTCAGAACTAGACAATCAGGACTCTAAATATGGCGAGTAGAGTCATACCGCTAAAATCAGTGCTTCAGTCAACCCAGATATACCAATTATCAAGCCAAGTTGTCCCTAAAGTTGTATGCAATGGCATGATCAACATCTTCAAGAAATTCCTGTGGCAAGGCCACACACAGTAAAAAAATGGGCACTGTTATCTTGGAACTGGCTAAGTAAACCAACAAAGCGGTTGGGATGGGACTCTTAGACCTGTATATTCTAAACCAGGTAATGGGGGCTAATTTATGGTGGAGATGGATTCAGGGAGGAACAAATCTATGGAAAGAAATATGGGGAAGAAAATATGGAATGCGAAAATCAACAGAAGGAATATTACAAGTCTAGGAAAACATAAAGGAGTCAGCTATATGGAATCTGGCATCTAAAAACAGAGAACTGATAAGAAATCATAGCTTCTAGGAAATCAGGGGAGGAGATAAATCTAGATTCTAGCAAGAGGCATGGTAGCAGAGAGAGAAATTATTCAGTAGGCTAGACCTAGAAGATATATTCCTATATACAAACAACCCATCAAATCAGCCGGTGAAAAACTATTGGGAAACGGATACAAGGGAACAATGGAGAAAATGGAAGAGGAAATCAGATTGGCCTGGTGCACCAGAGTCGATTCAATGGGAAACCTACGAGAAGGATATCGAGTCCCGAAGAATAGCGATAGTGAAAGGATCAAACATAATAAGGTGGGGATATCGAATAAAAGGGATGTTCACCATCCAAGAAGGATACTATCTGCAAGTAGCACATCATCAACAGCAACGGTTACCCATATGGGAACGAATCTGGAAGGATAAATTGTGGCCCAAAATAGCCTTCTTCCTATGGGTGGTCCTACATAGCAGAGCACTAACATGGGATCAATTACAGGTAAGGGGGATGCAAGGACCATCGGTTAGCTGCATATGTGAAAGGAAAATGGAATCGATGGAACACTTACTAAATTCTTGTAGTTACAATGAAGTTCTATGGCAACATCATGAATAACTATTCAGTCATAGAGACAGCGATCAATCGAGCACGAAAACAATAATGGAAAAATGGAGAAGGAAGCCTTACTAGAATCCCATCTTGAACTGAGCCTGGCACATATCCCTTGGATTCTTGCTTTGGGTAGTGTGGAAGGAAAGGAACCAAAGAATTTTTAAAGGGGAAAAGAGAACAACAGTAGAGTTATGGGGAATGATAGTACAAAACATTCGAGAAGTGATTCTTGCTGAGAACTGTTACCCAGATAATTTAGAATCCACTCCACAGAATTGTCTTCTAATGGAAAGTTTAAGCCTAAATCCAAGCATGTTGATGGCCAATTCATGGAAACAGAAACCTACACCCTATGATTCCCCAACCCTTTTCGTGTTTCCCCAGGAAGATTTCATAAAACTAAACTTCGATGGTGCAGCTAAAGGGAATCTGGGGGCTACAGGTTAAGGAGGGGTGTTCAAAGACCATCAAGGCAACACCATTCGATTATCTGCTATGGATTGCGGAATAGAGAGTAAAAATCAAGTAGAAATATACGCACTAAAGCGGGGGTTAGAAATAGCTTGGAGATAAAATTTCCAGAAACTAGAGGTGGAAGCAGACTCGAGACTAGTAATAGACATAGTGAAAAAAATTCAGCAAGGAGCCAGATGGAAGAATATAAGCCAAAGTTGGAGGGCAGAAAGGTTGGTACAGGATATAAGACATCTAACACAAAGGATAGACTATATCATTCTGACACATGTTCAAAGATCGGGGAATGTCGCTGCAGACTTCCTAGTCAACTGGGGATGTGGAAAAATCAGTAGCAACCTTGATATAAGGGGCGATGACTTTAGTCAATACAAGGAATGAGTAGTCTTGTGTAAATCCTGAGAATATATAATGAAAAAGGAGAGAACCCCTGATCGGGGTGTGGCAGGAAATGTCGGGCAGGGGTAAGAGAGCCAGGACAGATGGCAGGGTCGTTGGCAAGCATACATGTAGAACCGGGAAATGCAGTACGGCAAGAGCAGTCAGAAGTAGGAAGGCGATGATGACAGACAATAAATGGAAGGTAAGTGGGCACTCAGTTCGAGACCCACAAGCGAAGGAAAGGGAGGTGGCCAGCGGAGCAAAGCAAGTGGAGGGTACCTTGGGAGTGAGGACGGGTAGGTGGGAGAGAAAATTAAAGGAAAAGGTGGCAAGGTTGATGGGCATTTTCATGCAGGAAGTGGAGGTTGAACGTGCAGTTGGAGTTGGCAAGTGCCGAGAGTTGGGGGACGTCGACCAGCATTCAGCCTTCTCTTGTAAAACCCGATATGTGCCTCCAGACCTCCCCTGCGTTGGTAAGGAAATAATGAATTGGAATTTGAGAAGAATTTCGATCGTAAGAAGAAAAGTAATGAGTTCTGTAGAATAATGTTGGTTATTTATTATGGTTTCCCCAGTTGAAAGAAGGAACGAAGCTTCCAGGATCCCTTGGGTTATTGGTTTGTCAACCTAGGGCGGCGTAGACCTGATAACTATCTGGGGCAGGGGGAAAGGAAAATTGAAACTCATATGAAGGTTGAAAGGTCCTGGGGTAGAAGGAGACTGTCAGGCCAAATTGACGTAGAAAATAGTCATCCTGAGCGTATTTCTCTATATATGTATGAGGAAATTTTAATGGCGTTTAAGGAAGATTATTTGGATTGGGTGGGATGGAAACAAAGGCATGGTGCACAACCAGACCCTGGTGCAACCTCTGGCCTGCTTGACTAGGCGCACCCCCTCATATTAGGGTCGAAGCAAGGCCTAGAATTGGCTAGGAGAAGCTAGAGAAGCAACTGGTCCCTCGACCATGGAGAGGAGAAATCCCAAACCCGGATTTGGCTAAGCATCATTAGGGGGATTCCCTGAAGAAGGTCAGGAACTTCGCTACCTTGAGACAGAACTTTAGATCTATGGGATAGGATAAAGCAATTTCTTACTCCTTGGGGCAGAGAAAACTAGGAGAGAAAGACTTTTGGGAGTCCCGATGGCAAGTTTGGTAGCATAAGATGCTTGAGGCTCAGGGAGGTCTTGAGGGATTCGGTTAGGGGGGGAAATCGATTGCCAAAGTGTAGCAACCCTGAAGACGGAGGAACTTTCCCTATCTTGCTAGCCTATGAGGGTAGAGAGGGGCACCTAGGAGTCGTCTGGGGAATGAGTTGCAGAGATGGCATAGAGTGGAGGCAGAGATTGTACCGGAGTAGTCTCAACCTGAAATTGTGGGGAAGAATGTTCGGAATTCGGGAAGGAATAAGGCCAATTCTCAGACAATGAAATAAAGAATGAACACAGGTAAATTTGACAAAACAAAGACAAAACCCCAGATCATAAAATATTATTCGTATACTAAGGATAACTTCATTCTGGCTTATAATTTCTTAATTCTCGTTTACATTATGGGTAGCATAAACGCCAATGTTCAGAAGGCTCCATCGGAAGGGAACTTGCATAAGCCAGTGCTCACCAGGCCCCGGTCTAAGAGTGCAGGAGCAGTAGGAGCAGCGAGAAGACAAAGATGGCTAAGGAAGGCAAACAACATGGAAGGAAAGGGAATAGGAGAACGGGAAAGGCAGAGAAAAAAATGAAAGGCCTGGAGCCATTCGCAAGTAAACCTCCGAGGAAAAGAGGAAGGAAAATAGGATACGAAAGCATGCAGAATCTCATCAATGCCTACTATGTAGGAACTCGGCTAAAGTGAAAGCAGTTATTCCTGAATGGGAAAGAGAGTTAAATGCCAACATCGAGAATGAAGAGATTCATGAAGAAGAATGGGAGACAATAATTAAGGATCCAGGCAATACCCGAGGTTGCCAAGCATTGTTTCGGCAAACCATATAACAATATTGGGTTATGGAAAACATCCTGGATAAAGCAATGACCACTTATAAGGAAAGAGAAGAACCAAAAGAGGACATACCAGCAGAGCCAAGCCTAAAGGATCTCTAGAAGGAGATTCAGTTAGTTCAAATGCAGCAGTATCATAACAACCTCTGCCTGAATAGAATTGAACAGCAGCTCCAGACTATGATGCAAAGTGAAGTACCTTGGTTGAGTACGAAATCCCCAGCCCCAGTTGATTCCTCAGATGAATGAAGCAGTCTAGTTAGTCAAATTTTGTTTTTATGTCGATTAGAATTTACTTTTTAAGCATGAAGCATATAGAAGATAAGGTAGCCAATGTAGCCTGGATGATAAGAATTACTCTGTTTAAATTTTGGACAACGTTTGATGCAGATAGGTGGCCAACAGACCTGGTTTCCTGTGGGCAGGTTGAGGCCACCAACAGAATTTTGAAAACCAATGACTATATGTTTATGAAATATTAATAGAAAAGGGAGAACTACCAATCTTACACACACACACACAAAACTTTTAACCATATACGAGATCATCCAAAAGTGTAATGATATAAATGTTCATTCTAATTCCTTTCCAAAACAAAACACAACATAAATTGAATCTCATAATCTTTTTTTTTGTAAGCTTGGCGGGAATACATCATCATGTCCAATATATCACCCCGATCAGGGTAGGGAATTGAACCGGTGACTTAACATCAAGGAGTGCCTTAACAGAGCACCTGATCATTGTATCCAAGACTCGATGGACAAATTGAATCTCAAATTATTAAGGTGGTTATAAGATTCAAATTATGTGTTTACATCAACTTAATCATGGCAATAAGTGCATATAAATATATTTCAAGGTGTTTTCTTATGAGTTTTATCTCTATTTTTTTTTTGTAAGTCAAATTTCTATTCATAGTTTCAAAAGGAAATACATCAAAGAAAAAACTCAGGTAGTCTCACCTCAACCAGGTTTGTTGACTACCGCCGAAAGCATATGATAATGAAACAAAAAAACAAAGAGAGACACAATCCACAATTTCAAAGGCCATATGCCCCAGTAAATAGACAAATCATATAAAACACTTGTATCCATGCTAGTCGTCAGAGGTGATGCAAGATGGGTTGTCCAGAGTTGTACCAAGAGGTGGCGAAGGACGAAAGGAGAATTGGACATGCTCATCGAAATAGGCCATCCAGGCCTCCAGTTTCTCAACCTTTTGTGATAGAAAATTCTGGTCGCGCTAGACCACCACAACACGCTCCCGGGTATGACATTGGAAATAATGTATTTTGTTCAGAGTTGTTATCAATTCGATGTTCTCCTCCTGTCTAACTCGATCTAAATTCTCCAAACGATCCAGAATTGATTGAACCACATCTCGGCAATGCTCCATGTCGCAGCCTTGTCGCTGACCGCGGCCACCCTGATGCACTCGCACACGATGCCCGGAACCACCACGACAAACCGAACCTACTCACTGCAGAATGGGCGAAGCGAGGCGGCCCCGATTCCCAGCTGAGACCTTGCATCTACCACCTCAATCTCTTGACCCTGTGCGTCTAGAACACCCCAACCAGTCACTACCTCTACCTCCTAAAGCCGTGTGACTCAAACTGTTTGCACTTAGACCTTTCGAACTCCCTGCACTGCTGCCAGACACTGCCTCAAGCTAAGGTTGGGACTTAGCCATGGCTAGCCTTCCCGAATTAGATGGCACCTTAGCTGAGGACCACCCTAAGTGAAGAACCAGTCGCATGCTTGAAACCTTGACACCACCTAAGCGAGACAAATACCACCCTTCGAATAGCTCCCAAACAATCCACATAGGGTCAAGACCACCAACTCCAATTGAACTTCCTCTCCTTCTGATGTCGGGCACCCATAGCTTACAAAGCGATTTCCCACCTCGAACCAGCAGCATACAACCCCCCTGAAGCGACCCCTCACAATTTCATCAAACCAAAACCCACGACAGGCTCGCTAATGGCACCACCCCACAACCCAGGACCTTGTGAACTGGCTTGGGAGGCGCAATTCAATAATCCCACTCCACCAAAGGCAAAGTCGCAACCAACCCAGACAGAAATGCACCAAACAAACTAGAAGCCACAACAAACCACCCCCGTCAAACGCGCATAAACCATTTTCCTTGCAAACTTTCTCTTGCCACGCCCAATTTGGCAATTGATAGCTACCCACACCCACTAGCAGGGGCAGAACCTTCTACGAAAATGTCGAACCTTCGATTGACCCGGAGCACCTATGGTCCCACCCTCCTCTGCTCCCAGTACTCCATGCACAGGCCCCAAAACTCTCTCCATTGCAGAATGACTAGTATACACCCCCGCCACCCTCCACAACATTAATGCGCTCACCACCCTCCGAAAGACCCAATGTGACTTAAGGTTTCCCACATCGGTATGTATTGTCTCTGGTACTCAAGGTAATATGGGAAGGTTGTGAGGCTAGTCTGCCATCTTATAGCCATGTGCTTACCATAGGCGCCCAAGTGTTCCCTCGGGAACATCCTCCTCTTTGTTCCTGACCCTCGTCAGGGAGGCCTCCTCCAAGGCCACGATCCTGCTCAGATCTTCCATGGATGTATCCTGCATGGGTGGGGGCCAATCCCTAATGAGTTCCTGGTCCTGATGATCATAACCCCAATTAGCAAGCTTGTCTGCCGCCTTATTGCCCTCTCGGTCAACATGCTCTGTAATTACATATTCAAAAGAAGGGATCCTTGAGAGAATATGTTCACCGATGAGTTCCAGCCTCCAAATCTTAATCACCCAGTTTAGAGGGGACCCATTTATCAATTTTTGTAGCATGGCGATCGCTATTTGAGAGTCCCCCGTGACCTGCAGCTTAGCCACCCCCAGATCCGCTGCAACTTGTAGTCCTTTTTCCAGTGCCAGAAACTTTTCCACATTATTGGTGGTGCTGCCACATGAGGCTGCATAATTTTCACAACTTGCCCTTTGTCGTTACAATCCCCTAGACCAGATGGACCCGGGTTTCCCTTGGAGGCTCCATCAAAGTTTAGTTTTAGGAATCCCTGTGGCGGGCTATTGAAAACATTTGGGGAGCGAGCTTTAAGAGAACTTGGGCTTGCAGGCCCAGGGATGGAGAGGGTCGAATTCAGGTCGAGCGCGATTAATATTTCTCATTCCCTACCTACCACCTTCCAATCTTCATGCAACCAACGAGAGATTAAAATAGTTTCTTTAGTATTACTCATCACCGTTTTCCAGACTTGGTCAATCTAGATGTTCTCTGAATGGAATACTGTTATATTCCTTGCTTTCCAAATATTACAAAGAACAAATCCCTGTGAGATGCACCATGATCTGTTGACAATGGGGTTTCAAAAGAGCACCCATCACCATTGCTCTAAAGATTCCTTTAAACTATTGTTCAACTGATCGCTTACTCTGAATAATGTAGCATGTCGGTCCCAAATTTTCTGTGATTTAGAATAAAGTTTAGTAAGTGATCGGTTGATTGCTCCTCCCTAGTGCACAAGCAGCAACAAGAGGGGCCATAGAAGCTTTATTTCCTAATTTTACCCCATGTGAGGAGCTTGCCATGCTGGATAAGCCAAAGAAATAAAGAAATCTTGGCCCACAACATTGAGTATCATATTCTTTTCCATAATGGACCAGGAGCCTCGTCAGAAGAAGTGGAAAGAATTGAATAGGCTTCTTTAAGAGAGAACATACCTTTTGGGAGGTGCCCCCAACAAATTTTGTCTGGTTCACCATTGTTCAGAATGGGGCACTACCGCAGGATCAGGGTGAGGGCTTCCCAATCCAGAGGTGGATCCCGAACTGGCCAAAGATCCGGAGGTTTCCAAACTCTCCACTTCGATGATTCAGTGGAGTCTTGCCAAAAATCTCTAACCTTTTTCGCGCCCAGATGGGTGGTGAAGGCTTGAATTTCCCGTAGACTGTCCTCCAAACTGAGTCTGGGGTGCTGCATCCAGGCATCCTCCCAAAATCTAGCTTTGCTTCCATTTCTTATCTCCCAGAAGCCATGGTCTTGAATCAGCGCCTGGTTGTCTTTTGCCCTATTCCAGATTGAGGATCCACTCAACAGGTTATTATGGGCTTCTAGGGGCTCCTGCCAACCATCTGAGCCATATTTAGATGACCACACCTCCTTCCAAATCTCCTGCCCACCTTGCAACCATTGCCACCAGACTTTAGCGTTGAGGGTTTGAGACAAAATTTCTAGGTCCTTCAAACCAAGGCCACTGTAGACCTTTGGTTTACATAATTTGTCCCATGCAACCAAGGCCCATTTTTGACCTATCTGTGGACCTGACCATAAGAACCTCCAGGATTTTCCTATGAGATCTTTGTATAAGCTGCAAGGGGCTAGAAGGGCCAAGAGTTGGTGAATCGAGATGGCCTGCAAAACAGCTTTTAGAAGCACTAATCATCCTTGAGAGTTTAAAACTCGAAAGGTCCAACTAGAGAATTTCCAATCAATATGACTTAGATTTATCTCTATTTTTATTAATTATTTTTGTATCATTTTAGTTTTAATGAAAAAAAATTAAACCATATTTAAAATTATTTAATTGTATATTATTTTATAAAAATATCTAAATATATCAACATTAAAATAATTTTAATATAATATCTATATAATAAATTATACTCAAAATGATTAACCATGGTTTATAATTAATACCAAAAATATGATCCGACAACAATAATTAAATATATAGACCATCTTTGATATGTACTATATATTAACACCCTCATGAATTATGATTAATACCATGAATATAGTTCAATATAACTAACACCATCAATTATGATCAATATAGTCAACATAGCCCAACATGGTCATTATTTTTAAAATAATTTATTATGTATTAATCTTTTTGAGAAATGCCTGAACATGTGCCACTTATAAAAGATAGGATGTTGTATTGTCACCAATAGCATTTGACCTTACAACCTTTATCATAAAATAATAAAAACTATCTAATTTTAAAAGAAATAGTTGACTAAGACATAAAATTGGTTTAAAAGATTTCCTTATTTGCAATATAATAAATGTTTATTTTATTCAGTGATTTCATTATTAGAATTTAAAAAATTATAATTAACATAACCATATAAGTTAAAAAAATATAATTAACATAACTATATAAGTTAAATGGTTAATGAAATAAGATTATATTTTTTCACATGTGAAAAATCATTATTTAAAAAATGACATTTATTTAAAAAACCAAAACAAAACAAAAACATATTTTTAACTATATAAATTTAAAAAACAAAATTAATGAAAAATATCACAATTTTATTTAACCAACAACTAATACAACAAATCCAATGGCCTCAGAGGAGAAAATTGTCACCTCTAACTTCTCTCATCCTCCTTAATCTTCATCACCTAATGAAATGATCTCTTTTGCTAACAATAAAATCTTCGTGGAGAACCAGGTCGATGTGAAGAGAGGGAGATGGTTTTTGAATGTGAGTCTGTCAACATTGAACCAGTGCCAGAAGACCTTCTCACTTGCTGGGGTCATGATGTGTCTAAGAAAAATCTGCAACATTTCTTTCCGAATAGCGCAGCGAACTCACGTTTACTTGACGAGGCGGTGGGAGGAGGGGGTTTGAAAAAAGGCGCTCAGGAAAGGGTCCCTGTAAAAAACCTTATTTTGGAAGGGTTGCTCCACAGCCAGTCGAGATCTACGTCCAACAAAGAGGCAGGAGGGGAGCCGAAAGGATCCGAAGAAGAGGGTCAAGTGCAAAGACTGGCCCCAGCCTCTGGCGTTGGGGTAAAAAGGATGGTTGTGGAGGCGGTTGAAGGCAACAGTGACCCTGTTGGTAGGCGACCTGAGTCGCTTGGGGCAGAAGAGGCAGATGCTCCTGTTAATCAGAATCCAGGGGAGGGAGAAGCCAAGAAGGAGGTTGTGGGTGGAAAGCGAAAGAAGAACAAACCTATCAGAAAAAAGGAGGAGCGCCCTAGTTGCGTTTTTGGAGTGGATATTCGTATAGATTAGGCGATGGAAGCCTCGGAAACCTTTTTAGTTGGCAGAGTTAGTGGAAGAAAGTTCTCGGTACACTATATCAAGTTTTGGGCTCAGTCATAATGGAAAGAAGCACCAGGTCAGCCAGAAGAGATCAAGAATCTCGACAGAGGTTGGTTTTGCATTCGATTTGGGCAAAAGGAGCATGTCCTGGGTGCTGGAAAATAACTGGTGCTTCGGGAAGAGGCCAATTTTATTCAGAAGTTGGACGCCCCTGTTTGATGCCCAGAAAGAAAAAATGGCAAAGTCTCCGGTCTGGGTAAAATTACCAGGTCTCCCTATGCAATTCTGGACTGACTCAACCTTCACTTCAATTGGTAATACCCTGGGGAAGTTTCTTGACATTGATAGATCATATATGCGAACATATGATTGGAGTGTTGCTCGTATTCTGGTAATTTTAAACCCCAGATAGGTTTGGCGGACGCTATGAACCTAAAGTATCGATGTCTAGAGCTTTTACAGACCCTGGACTATAAAAACCTTCCATTTAGACGCCATCGTTGCCATAAATATGGACATCTGGCCCGGGGATGTCCTTTGGGACATTGTCACCGCCGAAGACAAAGGAGAAGTGGAAAAAATCTGGAGGCAAATCAGGAGGTGTTCACATAGGAAGAAGGGGCTCAGATCAAGGAGAGCGATCCTAAGGCAAATGCTCAGGGGTTGGTTCCAGAGCAAGTGGAGGAAGAAGAACAGGAACAACCTAGGTTTGTAGCAATTGAGTCTATCTCTATCCCGATGACCTTCCTGGGACCCCCATCAGTCTCTGAAAAGGCAGGGGCATCTCAGGCGAGTACGCTTCTATCCCCTTCCTTTTCCTTATGCACTTCTATTGTTTTATCTCAGTCATGTTGTGATGAGCCTGGTCCTTTCAGGCAGCTCCTGAATGACCTGCCGGACCTGAGGAAGGGTCAAGCCTCTGTAGATAGTGTTATCATGGCCATTCCATCCTCTCCTAAGTTGTCCTCTATTCCCATGGATGCTGTCTCCTCTGCCCCTCCTATTGTCTGTAGCCCTGAACCCCCCTACAACCTTAGACCTTTGGCCAACAGAAAGGGGAAAGGGCTTGTTGTGGGAGGCCTGGAGCTGGACATGGTGTCAGCAGGCCCGAGGAAGCTAAGAGGAAGGAAATCTAACCTGTCGAAGGCACAATTGAAGGTTGTTATCGATATAGCTGATGGGAAGCAGATGTCTCTGTCAGGGGTGCTTAGAGTAGAGCAGCCACCCCCTGAGATTTTTCGATGATCATCTTATCCTACAATTGCAGGGGTCTAGCTAGTCTACCCAAAAAGCTAGCTCTGAAGGAACTGGTCAGGTCCAACAAACCTGATATTATTCTACTCCAAGAAACTCTGGGGAAGGGGGAAGAAGTAACAGGATGCCTCGTTAAGCTTCTGCCGGGCTGGAGCTTCCATGCCATAGATGCTAATGGACATTCGGGAGGGGTGGCACTGGGTTTCAATGTGAAGGTACTTCGAGAGATCTCTTCTTGAGGATCGGAAAATGTGTTGGTTGTGGAACTATACTCCAACGAACTATGCATCCCTTTTCTTATTCTAAATGTCTATGGACCTGTTTTGGATCGGGAGAGGTTCTGGAACCCCTTCTTCGCTAAATCTTTTTTGGCACACCCAAATCTTATAATTGGAGGAGATCTAAATTTTTCCTTGGGGATGACAGAATCATGGGGGGTTAGAGCCAGGGCAGATCCTCTATCTGATTTCTTTCTGAATAAATTAGCCTCATCTCTCCTAGTGGATGTCTCCCTACTCAAATTGCGCCCGACGTGGAGGAACCGAAGAATAGGAGAAGAATGGATTGGGAAGAAACTTGATCGATTCCTACTCTGTGAATCGTTGGCGGAAAAATTACAGGCTTTTAGACATTGGGTTGGGGAAGGTGGTCTCTCGGATCATTTCCTTGTCTTTCTGGAAGTAAAGGGAGTTTTCACTAAACCAGGCACTCCCTTTAAATTTAATTCCTCATGGATCTCAGATGCATATTTTATTAGCCTCTTCCATAACACTTGGAAGAAAGATGATCTCAATGAAGATCAGAGTCGTAGCAAGTTTTTTATGGATAATTTAAAAAGGATGAAGGTCGCCTCTAAGCATTGGGCCCTCCATAAGAAACTGAAGGAAGAAGAGACCCTAGAAAATGTTAACTGCGAGATTGCCCTCCTTGAAGACCCAGGCGGTAATGACTATGGAACAGTAGAGTCTCAGGCTAGACTTCAAGAGTTGGAGACAGAAAGGAGGAGAATCCTCCAGCTCAGGGAGGAAAGTTGGCGCTTAAAAGTAGAGCGATCTGGTTGCAGGCGAGGGACGATAATACCAAATTTCTTTAGAATTATGCTAAAGGAAGGAAAAACTCTAATACAATCTGGGAAATGAAGAAAGCCAATGGTGAACTGGCTTGCTCTTTTGAAGAGTTGGCCTCATTATGGGTCAATTATTTCAAGAATATCTTCAAAGTGCCTGAGGAAGTTTCTATTGCAGAAGTTATAAGAGTCGCCCAGTTCTTTCCTAGGTTCATAGAGGAGGAAGGAAATGACTCCATCATGGAACCTGTTTCTAAGGAGGAGGTAGAAGACATTCTCAAAGCAATGCAAAAGGACAAAAGCCCCGGCCCGGATGGCTGGACTGTCGAATTTTTCCAACATTTCTTTGAATTCATTGGAGATGAGTTAGTGGCAGTTGTGGAAGAATCCAGGCGTATAGGATCAATCTATCATCCCTTCAATGCCACATTTCTAGCCCCCATTCCCAAATCCGACCACCCGAGCTCTTTTGATGAATTTAGGCCCATTTCCCTGTGCACCTGTGTATACAAAATTATTTCCAAAGTTATTGCCTCCAGGCTAAAACCATTCCTCTCCCTGAACATTTCTCCTGAGCAATTTGGCTTTCTAGATGGCAGACAAATACATGAAGCAATAGGAGTTGCTCAAGAAACTCTTCATAGTCTAAAATTGGGAAAAAAAAAAGGAGCCATTGTGAAAATTGATTTGTCAAAGGCTTATGACAGAATCAGCTGGATGTACCTTAGGCTTTTGTTAACTCATCTGGGATTCAGGTATGATTTTGTGAGATGGGTTATGAGTTGTGTTTCTTCATCTTCCATAGCTATCCTGATCAATGGAGCGGCCTCCAACTTTTTTAGTCCTGAATGTGGCCTGCGTCAAGGTTTCCCTCTCTCTCCCCTTTTGTTTTTGCTAGCAGCAGATGGCATCAGTCTTATGATTCATGACGCAAAAAGACAGGGGACTCTCAAAGGTATTGAAGTAGCTGTTAATTTTTGGGTCACTCACCTCCTTTTCATGGATGACATTATTCTATTCAGTAATGGAAGTCTCGAGGACTGTAGGACACTCAAGAGGATCTTTGAACTTTTCCTAAAAGCTATTGGACTCTGCATAAATGAGAGAAAATCCACACTCACATGCTCATGTTTGTCCAGAGAGTTGGTGCGCAGAGTGGATTTGGTCCTGCATTTTGAAGTCAAATCTTTGGAGGATACACTTAAATACCTGGGGTTCTTTCTAAAGCTTGATAATTACAGGATCAATGATTGGAAATGGATCCTTGCTAAAATCGAATCCAAACTGAAACATTGGAGTTTCAAGTGGCTTTCCAGGGTAGGTGGGCTAGTGTTAATTCCAAAAATTTCATCTTGCATCCTCTGCGTAAAGAAGTTTCTCGTCTTAAATGTCGTTTCACGGAGATATCTCTTTGCCATATCTATAGGGAAAGGAACTATGAAGCTGATCGCCTTCCTAAAGAGGGTGTTCAACAAGATATGGGGTCATGGACAGCTATGGAGGAAGAAAATGGGGTGATTCGACCACTCGAACAGCCCATTTTTGTTTAAGCTTTTGATTTTCAGAAAACTGTTATTGTTTTTGTATATAGTTTGAAACTGATTCTTTTTGTTTTTGCTACAATTTTTGAAGAAACTTCATCAAGTCACCTAGGTTGTTTTCCTTTAAAAATGAGGTCCGGGCTCGCTGTGTAATATCAACGTTTTTTTTGTGTACGAGAATCCTTCTAGTGCTTACTATGGATTCTCAAAGGATGTTGGTTGCCTCGTTGTTTTTTCAGACTCTCAGTTTTTGTCTTTTATCATATCTCTTCTGGTGTTATCCTTTTAAGGATCCCGGGAGGTGTGCATGGACAGGACGGGTCGTTTTGCTTGTTTTGATGGTGAGACTGGTGTGCAAATACTCCGTATGCATGTATTTTCAACCAGTTGAGACTGTTTTTTTTCACCCTATTATAAGGCGAAAAACGAGTCTTTAAAAAATGCTCAGCATATGCTA
This sequence comes from Pinus tabuliformis, assembly GCA_031772625.1. Lineage (NCBI taxonomy): Eukaryota > Viridiplantae > Streptophyta > Pinopsida > Pinales > Pinaceae > Pinus > Pinus tabuliformis. The sequence continues at coordinate 623,205,732 of CM062814.1, read as the reverse complement.
TTTAACTTTCTATTTTTAATAAATGGTTCGCTTTTTTCCTATGGAAAAAAAAAAAAAAAAACAAAACAAATCTAACTTCCTATAACCATAAAACGATATCTAACAAATCATTATTAAAAAAATGACATTTATTTAAAAAAACAAAACAAAACAAAAACATGTTTTTAACTATATAAATTTAAAAAACAAAATCAATAAAAAATGTCACAATTTTCTTTAACCAACAACGAATCTAACTTCCTATAACCATAAAACGATATCTAACAACTCATTATTAAAAAAATGACATTTATTTAAAAAAACAAAACAAAACAAAAACATATTTTTAACTATATAAATGTTAGAGTCACGATTGCCGTTACACCAAAACCCGCAGGTATTAGTAAACAGACACATCGCTAGATTTAAGCACATGCCACGAAACACACGGGGAGCGTTGAATTATCCTTCTACACCGCCATTAACGGGGAGCCCGACAATCTCCCCCCCACCGCAAGCCAGGTGTGTTTTGAACTTGAGACCTTTGGCTCTGATACCACTTGTTGGAGTCACAATTGCCATTACACCAAAACCCGCAGGTATTAGTAAACAGACACATCGCTAAATTTAAACACATGTCACGAAACACACAGGGAGCGTTGGATTATCCTTCTACACCGCCATTAACGAGGAGCCCAACAATAAATTTAAAAAACAAAATCAATAAAAAATATCACAATTTAACCAACAACGAATACCATGAATCTAACTTCCTATAGACTATGCCCTTATTTATTATTAATTATAAATAATATCATAAATATTTATAGATATTCACATATACTTTAGTAATGAATAATTTCGTCCTTTCATTATTTTCTTTGAAAGCGAATAATTCAGTTATTGATTTTATTCTTAACACACTCTTTGAAATTATGCCAAAAGCATTTTGTCGGTTTTGTAAAGAAGGTGCAACAAAATTCTACGGCACTAGCACTGATGGAGCAGCTTCGTTCATTGCTTTCACTGATAGTGACTCGTATATAATATATATAACATTTTTTTCAATTTTAAATGTTAATATTTGGATGTCACAAAAGTAAAAGAAACATCCATGGACAATATCAAAAACTCCAAATATTAATGAAAAATATTGTCTCGATAACTTCAACTATAAAAAGGTTTATTTTATTTTAAGGTTATCAATTTTAAATGTTTTCTTGATATATTTTTTCTTTTTTGGTAAGTAAGTACTCATGGGATTTGAACCAGTGACTTATCGTAAGGATTGTTTTAATAGTGCACCCATTCACCGTCAATCCAAAGTCCCGTGGGCGTTTTCTTGATATATTCAATTATATAGATGTTTGGGATAAAATGGGTTTGAATAAAAAATTGATGGGAAAATTGCACATTGCAAAGCAGTGTTTAATAAAATTATTCATATTTTAATTAAATGTATATTTAGTTGTTAATGAAAAATTTTCGGAAAAAAATCACATTGAGAATATTTGGTCAACGCATTTCGAACCAACCAGTGTGGTTCATCTTGAGGACAAGATGAAGAAGTAGATCTCAGAGGACGGTTAAATAAGACGAAAAGTCAACCTAACGGCTAGGGGAACGACTAAATTTGACTAGGGAGGGAAATTTATATAGTATAATACTTTAAATAAATAATAAATTAACTAAACTGGCTATCTATGACAAGGGGGAATTAATTTGACTTGTTTAAATAATTAATAAATAATAATTTGGTTTGTTTAATTAAATATTTAATTTATTAACTTATTCATTCCTTATTATTTACTAATTAATATTATTCAATTTATTTAAACGAATTATCCTACCTAGAAATAAAACCACATAAAATAAGTAAATAAACTAAATGAAAATAAAAATAAATAAATAATAAAAGGGATGAATCAAGATTAAAGAATGCACTAAAATTTTTTAATCAAAATAAAAACATATCAGAGAGGGAGCCATGCATGATTCTCAATATTTTTGTTTTATTAATATGGAAATTAAATAAAACTATATAAAAATGCATGAATCCCAATATTTTTGTTTTATTATTATGTGAATTAAATAAAACTATATAAAAATAAATAAATTAATTAAATAAAAATAAATAAATAATAAAACGGATAAATCAAGAACCAATTAAAATTAATTAAAATAAAAACATAAAAGAGAGGGTGTTAAAAAAAATATATAAATAAAATAATAAATATATATATATATAAGATAAAAATAAATAAACTATGTAAAAAGCAAAATAAAAATACACTAGAAATCTTTTAATAATAAAAGGAGAAATATATATATATATATATATATATATATAATGAAAAAATAAAAACCACAGATCATGAATACATAATATTACTATCAAATAGATTTAGAACAATCGGTGAAGGAGCGCGCTGTTAAGGCGCTCCGTAAGCAAAGGTCATTGGTTCTAGTCTCGCCGATACCAAAAATCCAGCATGGTTTCTGCTGGTGCAGCTCAGGCCGGGTGCGATCCCCGGGTGACTTTGACAGCTTAGATGCTCTTAAGTCGTGGCCTCTCAGCCATAGGGTAAGCGTGATTTTCAGAATTCACCCACTTATCAACCAAAAAAAAAAGAATACATAATATTACTAAAAACTAATAAAATCAATAAAAAGGGGTCCTCTCTAATAGAAAACAATAAAAGAAGGCAAAAAAAATGAAAGAAACAAAAAAGCTCAGAAAGAGAGGAGAAAGACTAAGAAGAAAGGGTGAGAATCCAACAGCTACTAATTTTCCAGTCATCATCTCTATTAATATTATTAGAGGACCGCTTTATTTCAATGGCTTCCCTAAATTTGCGGTGATGAAAATGAGAGATTTTTGCGACGACCTTAGCCTCCTCGATGCATATATGATGCTTGGTCTTCACAGCATGTTCCACTAAAGCAGAAGATGTGGTCCTCCCATGTTTGATATCAACAACATGTTCCTTAATCCTCTGGTTAATAGACCTACCCATTTCACCAATGTATGAGGTCCCACACAAACTCGAGATGACATAAATGCCTTTCAAGTCCATAGGGTTCACTTGGTATTTAACCGACTTTAGGGAGCTTCTAATGGTGTTGAGGGGTCTAAAGGTTGAGGGAACATTATGTTTCTTTAGGACTCTCACAATCTTGTCCATCATCCCTTGGATGAAGGGGAGGTGAACCCCAAAATGTCTATCAATAGTGTAAGTCTTAACCTTAGGACCTTTACCAGCTTTAAGGAAAGCTCTAACACCCTATTGCCTACTATAACCATTTTGGGCGAAGACATCAAGGAGATGTGTTATCGGGAAATCTAGTGTCTATGCAGAGCTGCTAGTCCCACTAAGACGAGTAGCTATCTTAGAAACAAACATATTAAAGTTACTTTCGCTTTCCTTTATGAGAAGTATATAGGAGAAGATCAAAGAATACCAACCTCATCAATCCTTCGCTCAGTTCTTTGCTTGTTCCTTCTCCTCACCGACCGGTCTTTGTCGCTTCTTCCTTGACCACTCTGCTTCAAAGAGTACCTGTAAAGTCAAAGCAGCATAATACCTTCAAAGTACAGAGATCTACAATCATAAGCAATATAGGACCAGATATATATTGACCACACAAATGCATATACTATCAGACATACAAGAATGTGGAGGAAAACGAGAATAGCTTTATTGATATAAATATTAGAAGAGAGGATTACAACCCATTGATCTGACCCAGCGTCATCCTCCCAGCATGAAAGCCCTTCTTCACCTCATGAAAATCTTAGATCACCCAACACTATTATGTTCCACCAGGAAACCAACAGCACTTCCTTACAAGATTCAAAATTCCAACCTCTGGATCTCTGGGATGAGGGATCCATATATAGATGATTGCAGGGAGGTGAGTCAGCTTCTGGGATTTTGATTAGTGTCTTCTCTCTGATAGTTCTTGATTCCACTTAGAGATTGATGGTCTCTTACTCATCCCTGGGCGAATTCAGAGAGGAAAGTGTCACAAGAGAAGTTTCTGGAAGATTCCATGATCATCCACCTCGCAAATTGTCTCTGCCATTTGTCCATTCTTGCCCATCGCACCCTACAGAAGGGCTTTCCAATATGCATCGCACTTTTTACACTGGGAAGGTGAGATGCATCGCACCCTTAGCACTGAGCAACCTGTATGGTCCAGTTTTGACCAGTTCTGAGCAGTTTCCTTCTGGGAGATGATGTAATCAGCTGACCTTGTTCTTTTAGGGCATGGAACAACACTTTTAGGGACTCAGGAGCCCTTAGTTTATGGACATATATGATTGGGGTCGCCGTGCCCAAAAATGTCTATAACAGTTGCCCCCTAAAGCATGAGGTCGTTAATATTTTGATGTCGAGTGAAATGCTTTATCATGAGGACCCGAGGTTTTCCAAACTGGAAGGCGACCTATAATAAGATACAATACAATACATTATCTTCATAATATTTTCATGACCTAGCTGAGGCGGGCATTCCCATGCTCAGCTTTATAAATTCATTTTCATGTACATAGGACAAACAACCGTCTGTGTGGCAAACTGATGATTCTGATAGAGCCATCATCCTTTGATTCGGATGATCATCTGTGCAACAATGATGTACATTTGATGTCTTTATTTTCCTGAATATATCGCAGCTCGGATGGATGAAACTAGATCTGGGGTCTTCAAACTCGTCCAATCTTCGCCTGAAGTACAAGTGGATCCATGTGAAAAATGTTCTGGAGTCGAACATGGAAAGACATCGCCTAATTACCAGCCAATGATGTAAGTTGTTAGCAGGCACGAGAGGAATCACCGATAATGATGATGACCCTCAAGATACGACAGTACAATTCGCATGGTGTGAAAATGGGACTTGGCGTCGAACACCACGCAAAATCTCTTGGTCGAAGGCCATTGATGTAAACCTGTCGCCGAAAGTGAGAAACTTGCCATTGAGGCATGCAAGCTTCCAAGTACTGAAAGGGTTGTTCCTAGGTCGACTTCTTGGCTAATGAGCTGATGTCGACAAGAAGTGACCCATCGTAGGAGGGCCTTAATGAATCCCACATCTATGACACGGAACGGAGCAAATGATTTTTTGGAGGTGAAAATGATCTGATGATACAGGGTTCAGGGTGGCGGTCATGAAAGAATGAAGCGTAAAGGTATTGCAGCAGATGAGACACAAGATGGGTTGTGAATTCTCTTATCGACTTCTCTTGAACATATTCACGACACTTGGAATGGATTGGTAGTGTTAACCCCAAAGATGGATGGTACGATGGACCAATGGTAATATGACGGTGAACGGAATAACCCAATCCGACTCAAACATGGAGTGAAAGTGTCATGTTCAAGAACGACTTTGCTACCAATAAAGTTTCTTCAAGTTTTCTTCCCAATTTTTCCCCAGTCATTGTTGACCAGTACCTCTTTATTTTTATCAAGCTTGAGGAGGATAAAATATGCTTGTTCTATAATTTGCACTTCGGGCAAGGCCGTCACTATGTTTTAACGAGCCTAGCGCCAATGAAACTCATTCTTGTCTATATGGACAAGTTTGTCACTATTGGTTTTAACGAGTTTAACGACAAAGACAACTTGGTACTTTTCAATTTTAGAGAGTCTGAAAGCGACGTAAAGGAAACTCCAATAATCATTTTTCGTTATATAATCCCTTAAGTCCGAAAAAGTATAAAATAATACGAAAGGGATGAATTTTCGATAATTTTAACGAGCCGAACAAAACAAGCGCTCGATATTTTTGTGTAATAATCCCTCAGGTCCAAAAAGATTAAGATCTAAAGGAGGGATAGCACTCCCGGTAGCTTTAACGAGCTGGAGAGGCCAACTGCTCGGCAATCTTTTCATATTTTACGAGTTAAACGAAAAGAGCTTAAAGGAGACTCGTTTTTTTAGGAACGAGTGATAATTTTAGGTAGCAGTTGATTCCAGGTAAGGTTTGGAATTTTCCAATCACGGTAGTGTCACAAGGATGGCTAACAGGATCACTCTTCGCAGTTGTTCCTCAAAAAGGGGTAAACAATCAAATGGAGGTGAATGATCGGCTAAAACAGAGTGGAGATGATGATGAGAACACGACCAAGGCTCAAAAGTTGATGATAATGCATTCACAATGGTTATTTACCAGAAATTGGTTCATTTTTTAATGAGCTTAAACTTTGGGGGAAACATTTGCTCATTGCTTAGGTTTAATTTTTAACGAGCTTGAACTTCACATAAAAACTACTCGTGCCAGTCGTATAATAAGGATGTCTCATCGATAGATTCCATTTTTATGGAGCTTGCACCTTTTGAAGCTTTGCTCCGTATCCTTCCTTTATGTAAGCTAGGAACGACCAATCCTACAAGTTTAAAGGGTTTGAGAACCTACAAACTAAGAAAATAAATGGTCGCTCTTCGCTTGCACGCAAAAAGGTTTGCATGCCCCCAGGTATATTGAAGTAGAGTTTCGAGGTTACCCCTCAATTTGCAAACAAAACATTTGCTTTGTCAAGAAAGGCCTACCTTTTATAGGTTACCCCCCAATTTGCAAACAAAACATTTGTTCTATCAGGAAAGGCATACATTCTAACGGAGGTATCTTATCCGGTCTAATCCCATTTTCCCATATGGACGGGTGTCGGACCAATCATATATCCTTCGCTGAAACCTACTCTATACCCAGAGTTTTCCTGCCGGAGCAGACCAGGGCGCATGCCCCCTGGGTTTCAGTCACGACCCCCCGAATTACTCGTGTTCTTCAGGTGGACGAACTGGAGATTGATGAGACATTCCTTGCATGAAAAGACCATTTAGGGATGGCAGTTGACTATTAGCTATGTGTGAGCCGGGGAAAGAAAGTTGGTCTATGAGCTGGACCACTCGACCTTCATACGGAAAACACATTACTCGAAAGAGTGAGGAGACAATGGATCCCATGCAATAAATATAGTCATTCCCAAGGAGTAGATTATAGTCTAGAGGTCCTTGGACTACCATTACGTTCATATAAACGGTTTTCCTTCTCAACGTTATAGGCACATTGGGGAGGATCCCTAACGGTCGACTGGTTCCTTTGTTGAAGCCTGTCAAATTTCTCATCTCAGGCAGAAGCGATGGCGAACCAAGCGCTTTCCAAGCAGTTGAGGAAAGGATACTCACAGAAGCCCCTTCATCTATGATGGTACCGACCATGACCATTTTGTAAGCTTGTACAATGATTCGAAATGGTACACTAGCCGGTAAACGGGGTCTGCCTAGTAGATTCCAATCGAAGGAAACGACTAGGTTGCTTGGAGGTGGGACTGAATAGACAGTCGGATATAACTTTGACGAACTTCCTTCCTGCGGTAAAGGAACAGGTATATTTCCCCCATGTTCATCGAAGTCTGTGTTTACGAAAATAATTTGAACGGTGTCGTTCTCATTCTCTTCGGTGATTGTATCATCTGAAGATGGACCTTCCGAAGACAAGACCGGGTCGACTGCCACCTCAACCTTTTGACTTTCATCTGGTATGGATTCAGCGGGTTTATCTTCAATGATAGATGCTTCGACCAACCACAATGGCGTGTCAGTCGGATTTTCAACTAGTGATGGACTCGCCAAGAGTTTCTTGTATCTAGGAGGAAGCCATAGCGGTGAAGCAAGACGGTTATCCAAGACTATTTTAGCTTGGTCTAGGAAGGGACAACGGTGGACGACGTGATCGCTTTCACACAGTTTACAAGGAAATATACATTTCCTTTTCTGTCCAAATGCTTCGCTTTCACTAGTTGATGGTGTACTTTCAACATGATCTTCAAAGGTTGATGACACCGGATTGTGCAAACGAGGAGACCAATCCCTTAAGATCCGAGGGATGCAAGGACAATCTCGATGATAGTGGTCTCCTTTGTAAATGACACATGGAGATTTAGGCTTGGACGGTGCAGTGTGTGGATTTTCACTAGACGATGCCTGGTTACCCCTTTTTGCCTTTGGATCCTTCTTCTTCTTCTCTTTCTTCTCCTTCCCCTTCTTCTCCTTCTTAGTTACTTGATTTTTGGCTTTACCAGCTTCATCAAGCGAAGAGGAAGGAGGAGAGGGAGAATCGGATGAAGTAGAAGGTTGGGGGGTAACTTTAGTATCATCTAGTTGCTGACTTGATTGTTCAGGAATCACGGTGTTCTGAACGACGGAGGTCGAGAAGAGCCATATTGGCAAGCCAATCGTCAATCCTGGAAGTGACAATGTGGCCATATGAGGTGCACCAACATCTCCCCAAGAGGAGAAAGGACTAGGATTTCCTCCAAGGGGAAATCCTTGGTTGGTGGACTCCATTTTCCTCAACCTAAGACCAATGTGGGAATAGTGATATTGTTCCGATTAAAATAAATTTTAGACGCTTTGACACAACTTTCTTTTTCAATTTTTAAGAGTCGAGAAAAAACAAAAGATGACTCTAGTCGCCTTCGATTTTTAATGAGCCTGAAGTGACAAGTGCTCAGATGGACCTTTTCCTTTAAGGAGTCTGAAAAGGAACAAAAGAGACTACTCTGGAAATCTAGACAGAGGGATTACCAAACCAATCGCAAAACTGCAAAATAATTTTTACGGTACAGCAGTCAATCTTCCCGAATGATGTGTTCAGTGCATTGTGATCGATATGGCGGCAAACACGGCTTCCTATGGATAAAGGATATAGCCTATTGTGGTCTCCCAATATATACTTGACGGTACGTTGGAGCACAAGTTCGTACTGGCACTTGTCGTCTCAAAGAGGAGGAATCACCCAACCAACAATGAAAGTGATAGTTACCAGGCTTTACAACGCCGGAATACGTCTTTACCCTAGACTTCTAGATGTTGTGCGTTAGGTTCCAAAGCGTTTTTATGTTCATTGAATTTATTTTACAATTGATCTTTCTTAAGAAATTTTCCTTTCAGGTTCACCGCGTGATGTAGATATACAATTCCTAAAATGCAATCTAAGATGATAAACAATCGTTTAATCTTCTTTTTGCAATGAAAATCCTAGCTACTAAGGAAAGAGAGATGATATTCTTTCAACATAGAGCAGAGAGCACACACTAGATGCACTGTCCTAAATCAAACCAACAAGCAGTCTAAATGCAAATGCACATGCATGTATTTGTTTTCAGCCTTCTTAATGTGTGAATGACAAGAAGAATGCTAAGTACAAATCTGAATTATCTTTTCAAAGCGACAGTACTAACAAATTTCTCTTCAAAAACGAAAGGAAGATAATGACGACACTTGAAAAACTACTAATTCAAATCAAATACAAGAGTAACTGTATAATCAACCATCAAGAACAATAGAATTATTTTCTTTGACTAAAAATGACACTTGCGACACTTCCAAATCAAAAGACGATAGTTTGATTGCATTACTTTTTGTAAAAGAGAACTGTAAATGACGCACAATACATAAAAACATTCATAATTCTTTGTACTATGGAGGCGGAATCATGCAAAGGAAGGGAGTTTCCACAGTGGTATACTGATCACAGACAACAAAACTCCTGAATAAATCTGAAGAGAGTGAACACAGAAACCAAAATCTGAGAGCAGAAGAGGTCTTACCTGATCAGCACACCTGCAACATAGGGAAAGTGCGATGCAGTGCACCTACTGCACACGGGAGGTGCGATGCATCCAGATTCCCAAGAGGAGAAAGTGCGATGGTCCAGGGACGAGACTTCAACTTGGTTCTTGGTCACAGTTTGCAGCTTAGTTCAGGGATTTAGGCCGAGCTAATGATATTCAGTAAATAGAAATCACAGGGGCTGATCTAATGAGGTTACTAGAGCCACCACTAGGGCAATTAGGATGTTTGCAAATCGATTGTTCAGTTTATAAACAAAACCCGGAGATAGACTGAAGCAGCATTGATCTACTTTGCACTTGCATAGCAAATGCAGTTCGAAGGCTAGCTGGCTTAACTTCAGGCTCCGTCTGTAAGTTTATAAAGAAAACAAGTATAGACAAGCAAACAAGCTATTCGCTCCCCAGTGGAGTCGCCATTTTGTTATCGGGAAATCTAGTGTCTATGCAAAGCTGCTAGTCCCACTAAGATGGGCAGCTATCTTAGAAACAAACAGATTAAAGTTAATTTTGCTTTCCTTTATGAGAAGTAGATAGGAGAAGATCAAAGAATACCAACCTCATCAATCCTTCGCTCTGTTCTTTGCTTGTTCCTTCTCCTCACCAACCGGTCTTTGCCGCTTCTCCCTTGACCACTCCGCTTCAAAGAGTACCTATAAAGTCAAAGCAGCATAATACCTTCAAAGTGCAGAGATCTACAATCATAAGCAATATAGGACCATATATATATTGACCACACAAATGCATATACTATCAGACATATAAGAATGTGGAGGAAAACGAGAATAGCTTTATTGATATCAAGATTAGAAGAGAGGATTACAACCCATTGATCTGACCCAGCGTCATCCTCCCAGCATGAAAGCCCTTCTTCACCTCATGAAAAGCTTAGATCACCCAACACTATGATGTTCCACCAGGAAACCAACAACACTTCCTTACAAGATTCAAAATTCCAGCCTCTGGATCTCTGGGATGAGGGATCCATATATAGATGATTGCAGGGAGTCAGCTTCTGGGATTTTGATTAGTGTCTTCCCTCTGATAGTTCTTGATTCCACTTGGAGATTGATGGTCTCTTACTCATCCCTGGGCGAATTCAGAGAGGCAAGTGTCACAAGATAAGTTTCTGGAAGATTCCATGATCATCCACCTCGCAAACTGTCTCTGCCATTTGTCCATTCTTGCCCATCGCACCCTACAGAAGGGCTTTCCAGTATGCATCGCACTTTTTACACTGGGCAGGTGAGATGCATCGCACCCTTAGCACTGAGCAACCTGTATGGTCTAGTTTTGACCAGTTCTGAGCAGTTTCCTGTGGAGAACTTCTGGGAGATGATGTAATCAGCTGACCTTGTTCCTTTAGGGCATGAAACAACACTTTTAGGGACTCAGGAGCCCTTGGTTTATGGACATATATGATTGGGGTTGCAGTGCCCAAAAATTTCTATAACAAGATGGGACTTTTCTTTGGAAAAGTGGTCTTCATTTGAAATCCTTATCGCATGAGTGGCTAACGTGCTGAGAACACCAATCTTTTGCGCAGGAAAATGATGGGAACTTGCATGAAGATATTGCTCAGTATGGGTCTTTTTTCAATACACCTGATGGGAGAAAGATCCATCAGCCTTTTTAGAGATGAGGACATCAAGGAAAGGAAGGAAACCATCAACTTCACGCTCCATGGTGAACTTTATGCAGTTTGAATGATTATTAAGATGATCGAAAAAGCTATTTAACTTGTCAGGCTCATGCTGCCAAATGGAGCAGGTGTCATCAACATATCTTCTCCAGAGTTTAGGTTTAAAAACAACTGAGGATAAGTCTTTGGATTCAAAGTCATCCGTGAACAGGTTAGCAACAATGGGGGACAGGGGGGAACCCATGGTCACCCCACAGGTTTGTTCATAGAACTCACCTTCGAAAAATAAAAAAGTAGAGGTGAGGCAAATCTCAACCAATCTAGCAGTGATGGGATCAGGAAGGCAAAAGATGACATCAAGGGCTTCTTTGATGGGGATGCTAGTGTACAGGAAACAACATTGAAACTGACAAGGGTGTCTCCAAGTTCGAATTTTATATCCTGTAATTCACTAACAAATGACATAGAGTCTTTGACAAAGGATTTCGTTCGACCTACCAGGGGCTTGAGCTTCGAGGCTAAATATTTAGCTAAAAGATAGGTAGGCCCACCTATGGTGTTGACAATAGGTCTAATGGGGGTCCCATCTTTATGAATTTTAGGGAGCCCATAGATCCTGGGAGCGATAGGGTTACTCTCAATAAGCTTATGGCTAAAGGATCCAATGGTGCTACTGGATTTAATAGCGAGAGCCACCACCTTAGAAATCTTCTTCAAGGGATTCTTGTCAAGCTTTCTATAGCTACTGTTGTTGATCAGGTGATCCAGCATCTTCTTCCGATAATATTCTTTATCAAGGATGACAGCAGCCCCACCTTTGTCTGCTTTTAAATGTTAGAGTTATTATTCAAGGATTTTAGGGCTTCAAACTCTTCCTTCCTAATGTTATGCTTAGGGGGCTTTGCCTTCCTAAGGATAACCACACAGTCTTGTCAAATAGTATCTTTAATATTCTCTGGTAAGTCCTTAATCCCATATTCGACATCACACATAATATCAGCCACCGGAATTTTCTTGGGAGCAAGGACAAAATTTAATCCTTTCTCCAAAAGGCTAAAGACAAAAGGAGGAAAAGAAAAACTGGATAAATTAACTACTTTGTTATTAGGTTGATTCATATTATTATTAATAGGATAAACATTTTTCTTTTTATAATTATTTTTATTATTATTTAAGTCATTTTTATTATTCTCAATATATATAAACCCTCTCCTATAATCATAGCTAGATCCAATAAATTCTTTACTATAACCTGATCTATTATTATTATAGTAACTCTTTATATCATCTTCTTTACCAATATTTAAAGAGTTATTATTAATATTAATATTAATTTCTTTACTAAATGATATATTATTATTATTATTACTACCACCACCACTACGTTGTGACATTTAATTTTGATTTTTTTTTAATATATGATAAAATTTTGAATTTGAATTAAATAAGGGTATTTTAATTGTTTTTAATGGTTTTTTTCATACTTTGTTATTATTTTCGTAAGAATTTATTAAAAATGTTAAAATTATAACTTTTATTATTTAAAATGCATATTTAATGTATAGATGGAGTTAATTAATTGAAAAAGTATTTGGAACACTTAGGTTGTACATATTTTACCATTTAAATTTGTAAATTGCTCAATTTTTTATGAGATTTCAAGCAAAATTGATTAGAAAAAAGAAAAAGAAAAAAGTAGAATATATATATATATATATATGCTAAGATGTGTAAGTCTTGAGACGACTGTACGCTTAACATTTGGTTTGAGAAATCATGACCTAGGGGCATCTAAGTTGTTAAAATGACCTAGGGATTACATCGGCCTGAGCCACACCAGCCCTTAAAATCGTTGGATTTTTGCCTACAAAGTTTTGAATAAGTGACCTTCAAATCACGCAGTGCCTTAATAGTACACCCTATCACAATCTATTTTATGCCCCGTGGGCAATATTTTAATATATATTAATTTATATCGATATAGTGAAATAAATATTATATTAAATAATAGTATTTTTTAATAGAAGTAAATTAACAAGTGAAATGTCTTTGAAACCAAGTTTTATCTATTGTAATCAAATCAAAATTCTAGTATGTGCATTCTCTCTCTCATTTCATATTATTTGGAAAGCCCTAAAAATTAAAAAGCATCAATAAAATAAATTTATCTAGAAGATAATTACAAACTTAGTCAATTGTGAAATTTTTTTATTATTAACTCTTAATGCCATCTTTTTATTTTAATTCTTTATTTTCTTTATTTTAATAAGTTTTTGGAGCCCTCTTTCTCTTTTCTTTGTTTTTAATATTTATTAACCCTAATATTTCCAAAATAAATTCCCTTTCTTTCTTATTAAAATTTGTAGTCCCCTTATCATTATTACTCTTAAATAATTTGTCAATTCAGGTTATCTTAGGTGGTTGGGTGGAATGGTTGTTATATTTCCCACCTAGATTCAAATCCATGATGAGCTATAACACTTTGTGAACTCTTAAGTGAGTATGCATTTGGGTTGCCTAGTACCAGCGACCTCACCCTAGTACTAATCGGGTAGCATGCTCATAATAAAGAATAGCATACTAGCTCGCTTAGACAAAAAGAAACTTATATCAATACTATGACAGCAAAATATCAACTATACTAATCTCTATATTAGACCAACAAAAAGTGAAAAGTTTCCAAAATAATCCCAATCAATATCAATATTCCACATTTGATCATTTAGATTTAGGACAAGGGGTTAAGGAGAGTTGCCTGAGGTGTTGGCCAAAGAAAGTGTTGAACTCTATTATCCTAGGTTAATTTGTATATCCTCCACTTTCTGTTGAATGTTATTGATTTTATCTTTCAACTTTTTTATTGAAGTGCAGTGTTCAATCAAAATTTCCATTGAAGATGTTAAATTAGATACCATTGTGATTCAATTGGTAGGGCGAGAATCTCTTCTTTCATTTTTTTCACCTAATACTATTGAGAAGCATGCATTGCTCAATAGATGCCAAATGACCCATATTCAATTCCTTTTTAATCTAGGTTTAAATCATTACCAATATCATCCCAAAGTAGACCACCCCAACATGTAACCAATAATGTGGTGCCCAAATACACGTCAAATTGTCAAACAAACTATTATGGTGTGATTATCTAAATGCAGAGCCACCATCCCCAAATTCAAATTATCCCGAGAGCAATCTATAAAGGCCCAACTCAACGCCTCAACGAAATTGTTGTAATTTAAACTCTCATATAACATAAGTTTGAAATCATATATAACAATGTGAAGTGAATAAAACCTAAGTAATATGCCTCTTAATTCAATGCACAATGAGAAGGCCAAGGATATAAGAGCTTTGAGAATATCCTAGCCTGACACAACAACGAGAATGTTGTAATTCATACACCCATCTAACTCAAATATGAAAACATATAGTAATGCACATTGAAACAGAACTAAAAGAGGTGCCTCAGAGAACAACGCACAGAGAGAAGACCAAAGATGAGAGAGCATTTGAACCTCCTTTTAGCCATTGAGAGAATATTTCCTTACAGTTCGTGAAATACTAGGACCAGTGTAGGAATTGCTTACCAAGCCTAGAAGAAAAATCCCAATGACACAATGTTGAAAGGACAAAAGAATGAGCAAGCACTCACCCTTATTTATTCTGGGAATATACATCATCCACCTACACCAATCCAATTTGTTTGTAAATTTGATATGCCTCCCTGCCACAAGGAAGTATGGACAATAAGTGTCAAGGAAATCAAAACTGGCATTCCCCTACGACACAAGTTGTTGATCAATTATAACATGGGTGCAACTACCAAACAAGGCCCTAACAAATATTTCATGTCCTTAAGCCACTTCTCCTCATGATGTGGAGTAACACAAATAATTACCCCAATCCAATCCACATCAATGCAATACAATTCCTTCACTTTCCAACTAGGGAAAATTGGGACTCACTGAGGAGATAAAGATTAACAATTTCCCTTCCTCTTCTCACGTCCTAACTTCAGTATTAACCACTATTCCTTATGCATATCAATCCCAGAGTGACAAAGGATTTGACACGAGCATTGCCATAAGTTCACACTCACTTACATACTTTCACCATTACTACTAAGCATTGTATTCATAGAGATGATGGAGGTGAGATAAAAAAAAATTATCATGGTGAAAAGGTAACTCATTGGAGTAATTTGGGCAAGGCCTAAGATCAAACCTAACGGTTGCCACTATAACACCAATAATATATCCAACAACCCATAAGCCAAATATACTAGGAATTTATCACTTAGCAGGAGATGAGAATCCACTAGGGTGGGGAAGCCTACTCCTTAAGCCTTATCACAATGGGCCAAAGACGTCCCCTAGTGGGATTTGAAACTAGGTGGAGGGGATAACATCTCATTGTGCCAACCACTCGGTCGTCCCATGAGGAGACAAGTGTGACATGACCCCATACTCATGTCAACTTTTAATGGCACCCCTGCATGTATCTCGATGTAAATGAATGTCACATTTCCTTTGTTTTTTAAATATAGGGGCCTTTGGAAACCCATTTTGCAATGTTTCATATACAATTGATCAGAACAAAGGGCATATTAAAACTTTCCCATTTACACTTACTTCACCAAGCTTTAGTTGTACCCCTTTATTATCCATTGCATCAACTTCTTGGTTGTTAATCCTTAGAACATAATAAAATTTAGTGGGAACATATAATTTAGTATGTAATTCATTTCATGTTTAGTTGTCATGCAATAGTTAAAATAACAATAGAATAATTTCAAAAAAAAAACATTGTTAGGCAATAAAATATTTCAATGTCCATATTAAATAACATAGTTTTATATCAAGTTTATATAAAGAAAAACAAAGTAATTTAAACTAAAATTTTCCCCTTTTTTCACTTTTCATTGTAAGGGATATGTGTAATTTATTACATTCTTAATATGGAGTTGATATATAACATTTAAAAAATAATAATAATAACAAAAAAAGTTTAATATGGATTATATATATATATATATATATATAGAGAGAGAGAGAGAGAGAGAGAGAGAGAGAGAGAGAGAGAGAGAATTCTTATCCATTAAAGGTTCTTTAGGGAGATTTGTAATGCATTCATTTTTTGTTATGGAGTTGATATTTAACATTCTAAAAAAAAAATTATGGGGAAAATCCAAGAAGATCCACTCGAAGGGATCACATCCTACTGGCCAAACTGACCAAAGCCTAATCGCGAGGGCATCGAGGAGAATTGACCTCATGACCTCTCAATGGTGAGGTGATTTAGCAACGAGACCTTGACCAATCGAACTAACCCTCAGAGCTATTTAACATTTTAAACATTAATAACAAAAAGTATATATATAACACATTTTTTTTCAACGGAACATATATGATTTTGTGTTAAAAGAAGTTGTTTACAAGGCCAACTTTTACATATTCAATTGATTCTTCAGTATTTGACCAGAACAAAAAAATCACACCTTTTGTTATTCCTTCTGCCTATCCTAGTCCTAATCTGACTATACTTAAATGTTTTCCAAAAAACACTTTAAAAAAATACATATTCTAAGAAAAAGAGGGGAAAATTAACTAGTCAGTTGAGGACGAGGACGACCCATCTTCAACATTCTTTGTAACTAGTTTCTCTACCTCACCTTCTTTGGGAATTTCTGTGTTGATCAAAGGAGTGCCCATTTCTATGTAGTGTTCTAGCTCCACAGTCACCTCTATTGAACCAATTTGGAAAACAACTTCAATTTTCTCCAAATGTCGATCCTGCATTTCCACTTTTGATTATAGCTTATCCAATTTGACCTGTAGGAGACCAATTTTTTTATTAGCAACAAAGGATTGGGCCTAGTTTCCATTAGCCAAAATTTCCCCTCGTCTATTCAGTAGAGATAAAATGTGCTCCAAGGTGGATGTCATATAGTCCTTTTGTGTTGTTATGTCTGCATTTTCTTGCATCAAATTGTTTTGTGTTGCGTCATCCATATTGACTACCAATTATTGGCATCATGAAGCTTCAGATATTTTCCTAAACCATATACGAACCACAATATCAGGGAAAAGATATTGATGAATCACAGGAATTTCTTTACCAGTAAGAGCCTTTTCTAAACGGGTTTTCCTCCTATCGCGGTCTTTGAGAAAATCCCCCCCCCCTTTAATATTGTTGTCCATCAGTCCTCGACCTGCACGATCACAATTGTTGTTCAAGCCCACCTTCATCATTGTTGTGCTACTCAAGCATACCAAGTTCAATTTCTGAGTTAAAACCCCTATCCACCTTTGCTTCATGCATTTATGAGGGGTGCTTCTAGGCCACTCTATCCACACTCTTGAGTTTATCACACTGCCTTAACTAAGTGGGGAATGAATGTCTCGTACATGTCATAAAATATAATTGCCAAACATTTGTTGTGAACTTTTTGTGTCTTGCCATCTTGTCTTTACCTCTGTTAATGTTTGACGGGGCTCTAAAATGGCCTTACCTCTCTCCCTTGGCTTATATTGACCTCTTCTCTAAGGAAATTATTATTTTTTATTGCTTTGTTCATGGCAAGGGTTTGTATAGACATTCTTTGTTATTCTAAAAATCATTCCTTGTTCCAAAGAGACTCCTTTATTTGTTAGGGTGTTTGCTTTAGAATTGAGAAGTCGCTTTACATGGAAAAGCTGGATGGATTCGAACTTTCCCCTTTGTATATGGATCCTTTGCAGAACTGTAATTTTATCATCATCAGGATTTTCTCTTAATTTAAGCACTTGTTGTATGACTATCATTGAGTCCCCAAATATCAGAAGATGTTGAATATTCCTTAGTAATGCCATTTATAGGCCATGCCACAAGGCTAAGAATTTTGCTTGGTTATTTGCGGTGATCCCCAGATCCTAAGCATATTTAAAAAACATGTAACATTTTAAAAATAATTATATCTTTAGAAAGAGAGTCTTACGGATATATGTTTTCTAGTTCCAAATATAAATGGGGCATGTATTAACATTTTAATGTGTAGAATGTGAATCATAAATAAAATATTTCAATATATATAGATATATATATATATATATATATATATATATATATATATATATATATAGATATATAACAATTTTTTTCTAAGATAGAATTTTTTTCTAAGATAGAAGATCATAGAAGGGTTTGATCGGGTTGAAGTCCCATACGCAATCGTGACCATTGATTGAAAGCTGAACTGCTGATGTCATATTCAATAGTGGGATTAAGCCTGTGTTTAAACCGTGTGTTAGATGGAAAACTGCTAGTCGTAGGATCCGAATGAACATTGTTATCCAAGGGATATCAAGGTTTGAAGTAATCAGGATTTAAGTCTAAAACCCGGACCTGAACTTTTATAAACCAAGGTCTATAAACCATATCGGCTCCGTGAGGCAGGTAAACGTCACTCAGGTCCCTCGATGCGATATCACTAGCGACCGTTAGATCTGGAGAGGAGATCAACGACGTAGAGGGAAGTGTTGTTCAATCGCACTTGTTGTTCAATTCTGGAGGTGTTGTTCAATCGCACTTGTTGTTCAATTCTGGAGGTGTTGTTCAATCGCACTTGCAGTTCAAATACGGATTGTTGTTTAATCTGACTGTTGTTCAATTCGACTATTGTTCAATTCAACTTTTGTTCAATCTGAATGTTGTTCAATTGCGGATTGTTGTTCAATTGCGACGTTGTTCAATTGTCGGCTGCTGTTTAATTGTTGTTCAATTGGCGATCTGCGTCACATAGTTGAGAATATTTTACAATTGAAAGCCTCACACATAGATTTCCACTCAATTTATACAAAATTCATAAAAATAATTAAAAACATCACCACTTAAATCTACCAAATGACCAATAAATATTCTGAGCAGGATGCTCCTGCATCACCCATGGGAGAGGGTTTTGTAACAGCCCTGGTGAAAATTCCATGTAATAAAATTTAATAAAGGCAAAAATAACACCACAGTTAAAGGACACTTATTTCAAGTTGAATGTTGGGCAAAAATATCATAGTGGGCATCACTAGATATATTTATGGCTAAGGAAATTGGCAAAGGCATTAAAAGGCAAAAATGCATTTTTGGTAAATTTATTTATGAAAATAAAGGAAACTAGGAAAAAAAGGAGGTGAAAGGTCACAGATTGCATGTGAGGAGGAAAATGAAGGAAAATATTGGAAATTGAAGAAAATAAATGCCTCATTGATAAAAAGGCTTCTGAGGATCAGTTCGCAAACTCTTGGCTCAAGTTTTGCTCGGGTTTTACTTTGGAGCAAGGAAGGGAAAAGTAAGCAAAGGAAGGACAAGGAAAGGAAAGGAAGGAAGAGTAGGATCAAGCAGATTCATCAGGAATACTTTTAGGTAACATATTGCATGTGTGATTTCCTAGCTAGTTTTGACATGCATGGCTTTGCATGTTGGTGTATGGTTCTCTTGCTATCATTGGCATGGTTTTTTCGGGTTATGACAATGGTTTTCATCCTAGCCTGGAATTTTTCTGGATGCCATGGTGTGTTGGGATGTTGATCACGGTCTTGAGCTTTGGAATTGCCAGATGGATTTTGGAATCCAAGGTGGAGGTTGTCTCAAGGTTCATTCCCAAAGGCCTAGGAATCCCTTGACCGATTTTGGCGCGATACATGATAAATCCTGAGGGAAGTGTCTCATTTTAGGGCCTAGTGATCCGGGATTGGATTGCGGTAAAGCCTGAGAGACAAGGAGATGGAAAATTCCTCAAGGATAGTGATGGATTACGAATGGCATTCCAAGTTCGGTTTGGTTTTATGATCAAAGCACCAATTTCGGTGTGATCACGATTTGGTGAGGGTGGAGGTGGTTTAACCTCTTCCCTTGGTTGTTTTTGGATTGTCTTATCCATGAGATCCCACATTCATGCTTGGAATATGGCACAGGGGTGACTGGCTGAAAGAAATATTTGGTTCAGCCATGTCTACGCTCGGGTGGTACGTGGAAGTCCTAAACCTAGTCGGATTTGCCCGTGTTTAATAAAAGCTAATTTCTCTTACTTTTGTACTTATTAATATGTGGATTTAATGGTTGATATATCATTGTTATTTTCATGGTTTAATGTTGGTTATAAGCATGGTTATATGACTAGTTATTGTCATGGTTATTTCATGTATTTACTTGTAACTGAAAGGATAATAGATGCAAGACCTAATTGATGTCATAACAATTCAAGGGAGAAGGTGTTGATCATTCTTGTCATGTCTAATAAGAGTTTTCAGTCATTCATGCTTTGTCTTGTATCTTAGACATGTAGATTAAATTGATGCCAAGTGTTTGACAGAATGTCAGTCCTGGTTGGGGATGGTCGGGCCTAGTCCTGGAGTTAGTTTTTCGTTTATTAGTCTTGTCATCATGTGTTTAATGGATTTTGCAAGTTATAGCAAGTTTTGGGTAGTGGCTGGAATTCTGGGCTTGAAAAGTGTCTTAAATCTCGCAGACACTGGGACAGGTTTGCTGGAAATAGTCCCTGGACACAACCATGCAGGATTTTGGGAGCATCCAAAGCTCTCTAGACGTTGGTATGCCCATAGCATGGGAGGGTCTAGAGGTTTAATAGCTTAAAAACTCAGTGGGACCCAGGGGCATGAGACCTGTTTGGTTGGGATGGCTCCTAGGAGT
This sequence comes from Pinus tabuliformis, assembly GCA_031772625.1. NCBI lineage: Eukaryota > Viridiplantae > Streptophyta > Pinopsida > Pinales > Pinaceae > Pinus > Pinus tabuliformis. The sequence continues at coordinate 623,184,793 of CM062814.1, read as the reverse complement.
GTTCTTGTTGATGTGGAAGGTATGTTTGATGTGTTTCCGTCGATTCCACTTCCTTAAGGACACCTCGGAGGCTTAATCATATTATAGTAGCCTCTCGTCGCATGTTTACCCCGGTTGGCCAGTTAGTTGGGTAGATATCGGAGGAGGGTGGCCACATCATCAAAGCGAGCTTGCAGCACTAGACTTTGGGGTAAGAAAAGATCGTCATATAGAAATTGTATGTTTGGCATGCAGGTATGGTAGTTAATGGATTGTTATATGCATTAGGGTTATATACATGTTTTTCATTCTATTGATGTTATGGTTACATACATGATAAACTCTAGTTGATTAGTGTAGTCATATGCACGTGTAAGATAGTCATGAATGATAGTAACTTGTATTTGTATGCATTGCTAATGTTGTTTTATGTTAGATAACTTTATGATTACCTTATATGTTGTTGATGAGTATGTTATAGGTTAACTTGTTGTTGTTATATGATAGTTAGCTTGATTATTAGGTTATATGTTATTGTTGTTATATGCTAGTAACTTGATGGTTAGGGTTATGGCATTCAGGTATGAGTTAATATGTTGTTATGTCATATTAATATAGACGAACTATGTAGATGTGATTATTATCTATGAATGATAATTATTTATGAGTTTATGATGTAAACAAGTTAGTTAGTAACTATTGCAGATATCATGATCTTATTTGTGTTTGAGATGATGCATTTTGAATTTACATCATGCTAACTCAATTGATTATGTAGACAAGATAGCCTCCCCTAAGATACATTAAGGTATCAGCTTGCTTATGTCGTCTACCTTGTGCTTGAATGTTTGACTATGTTGTCTATTTGGTGTTTGAGTGTTTGGTGTCTATTATGTTGTCTATCTATTGTCTAAATGTTTGATTACTTGAATGATATGAGTATGTGTCTATAAGATTTCTTGCTGAACTGATCTTGTTTTAAGATGGTTGTACTAATACATATGTGTCGAGACAACTGATATGTACTTGAGTGCAAGTAGATGATAGTGGTAGCATATGTAGTATGACTAATGACTGTGAGTTGATTGTTGAGTATGCATGGTTGTTAGACTTGGTAAAGGTTGATTTCAAATTAATATACATGATGTATTGATCTTTGGAACATGAGACTGACATGTGTGAGCAGTTGCAGGGAAACATGCTTGGTATTAGCTTGACAAGGTAATAGTTTATGTGTTTATATAACTAACAGTTGTGTGATGTGACAATGCATAGTAAGACTCAATTGCATCAAGGAAAATTTAAAAGAAAGGAATTGGGTGGAAATTCCTTTAGTTATGTTTGGAAACCGTAATTCCAAATGCATGAGTGCTTTGCATAGAGGAAGTCTTCTTAACCTTGAATTTGTCTGACATTATGAGGATATGTGTTATATTCATAACTATGTATTTGACAAGTATAACAATTGGTTCTTGTTATGGCTAGATTCGTCAAAGAATTGGAGTCCCTTGAGACATGGCACAGATGTGTTCATCTACAAGGAAACGTGCTTGGCACAGTAAGGTAATATAACTGGTATATTGTGATGTTTACTTATGCACTGACAGTTGTGTGTTATGGAAGTATGATGTAGGGGATTGCATGGCAAAAGAGACTTCCATGAAATATTGAAGAAGGCCGAGGTTGAATTTACCTTGGAAGCACTAGGGACCCATGGGGATTGAGTCATGGTGTCTGTTGAGAGTTTTGTGCTTTCGGTGTTTTCCAAATTGTTTGCACTTGATTTGCAGTTTATTTTATGTATGGTGCAAGGCCTTGCCACTTTGTTTGTGGTGTCGTATTGCTATTGGTTTTCATGGTTTTATTCTTGGTTGATTTTGATTCTTGCCTTTTATGTTCGAGAGTCTTGGGATTTTGTTGGAAAATAGGAAAGTTAATAGAGCTCGAGAAGAGCTTAATGAAACCCAACGTGTAATGAAGCTTTGTGCATATATAAGGGCAATTGAAGGCAAGAATATGAAAATTGGTTGGATTAGTTCAGTCCATTGGTGCAAATGGACAATGAGAGTATAGTCATGAGAAAAGTAACAAGAAATGTGAAGTAAATGGATCTGAGGCATCAAATGCCTTGGCTATGTTGGGAACTATTGTTCTCAATGTTGTGCACGGTATTCATAGATAAAGGGAGTTCTCTTAACCTTGACCTTATGTTATTTAGTAATTATGTTATGATCATGATTATGTTGATGTTTATATACATATGTCTGTGTGTATGTACGTCGTTGTCTGACAGGATCGTGATTGTTTTATGCTAATGTTTATGTATATGTATCTATGTATCTATGTCACCGTCCGACAGGGTTGTCAGGGATCATTCTTGTGGAGGAATGATTGTTTATGCAGGTGAGTTGCATGACGAGGTTCCTAGTCTTATGGGGAAACAAGTGGGGATAGTATTCATGACAAATTTACGAGGTCAATATCATGTGGATATGAATTAATATTGTATGCGTGTATTATGCCTATGTTTATGTTATGACAGGTAACTCTGAGGGATACATCAGCCGAATGAAAGCAGTGAGATCTGTCGCAGGTTGGGACACGCATGGATAAAACACTGGAAGAAAGGTTTTTTGGTAGAGACAGTGCGGTTTTGGATATATGGTACTACTGTTGTGCATATGTTGTATATGTTGTACATGTTGCATCTGTGATGTTGTGCACATGCGGTGTTGTGTAATATGGTGTGTGTACATGTTGTTTATGTAATGTTATGTACAAGGTGGTACAGATAGTGTTGTGAAAATGTTGCATATGCAGTAATGTGTACATAGGGTGTTATGTACATATTGTATATGCAGTGCTATGTACATATGGTGTTGTGTACATGTTGTACATATAGTGCTATGTACATATGGTGTTGTGTTCATGATTGTACAAGTGGTGTTGTAAGCATGTGGTGTCGTGTACATGTAAAGCATATGGTGTTGTGTATGTCTATCGTTGTGTACATGTTATATAGGTGGTACGATGTACATGTGGTGTTGTGTACATGTTGTGCAGGTGGTGCTTTGTACAGGTGGTACTATGTACATGTTGTACATATGGTATTGGTGTACATATGGTATTGTATGCATGTCAGACATGTTGTACATATGGTATTGTACACATGTCATACATGTTGTACATATGGTACTGGTTTACATATGGTATTGTACGCATGTCATACATGTTGTGTTGCGGACATGCGACACTATGTATGTGCATTGTGTAGTCGTGATATCATGACATATGTATTCATTGTGTTGTACTTTGTGTAAGTAATTGTGTTGTGGTGAACACCGGATATAGGAGTATGTATTGTGTTGTGGTGAACACCGAATGTAGGAGTATGTATTGTGTTGTGTTATACACTGTGTGTAGGTGTATGTGTGGTATGTCAGGTGTAGGTGCATGTATTACATGGTGTTGTATGTCGTGTGTGGTTGTGTGTGTGTGATGCACACTATGTGTATGGGCACATGGTTGAGGAGAAGGGATTGGGTGTTTTCCGAGTGTGGCAACCATTCCGTTGTGCATACGAAATAAGAACGAAGGTAGAAGTTAAGGATTGATTAAAGGATAAGTATCAGTATTTTATTTCAGCTTTATTATGCGTGTGATTTATGATTCTGGTCTATGATGATTACATGTGATTTATGATTCTGGTCTATGATGATTACATGTGATCTATGATTCTAGTTTATGATGGTTATATGTGATTTATGATTTTGATATATGATGGCTGTGTTTTGAGCTAACCTAATGTGATGTGTTTATACATAATGATTTGGTCAAGGATGCTAGTTTGACTTGTTGTGACAGGAAGTAAACAGAATTGCAAGTGTACCTTATTGATGAGCTACCAATGAGATATGATGTGAATTTATTTCAATTTATTTTAAATCTAATGGAAGTTATGTGCTTGATACAGGAAGCAAGGAAAATGCCCGATTGGGTGGTTGAAATCAGATGCAAGAATTAGCAGCAGCAGTGAAAGGAAATGGAACAGGCAACAATATGTTGGTAGAGCACTTCAGGAGCAGGGCCATTGTGGGACACTGGTACCCAATAGTGTCCATTGATTTCCATGAGCATGCTATGACCGGTATGATGGTTTTAAGGCAGGCATATGCCTTGGTTGTTTGACCTTTCGATGCGAGGAAGCCTTGCCAAGGGATGGATCGCCTGGGATAGGGGATGTCAGAGAACTTGGAATGTGAGTGATTGTATGGAAGGGGTGACTGGATTGCCCGAGGGACTGTGTAGCAGAGAAGGGAAGGTCGAGGATGGATTTTTTTTTTGTTATTAGCATTTCCAAATGGAATCAGATGCACATTGGGAGTGTGCCCTGGAACCATGAGTCAATGATTATTCACTGTGAGGAAAAGTGGCACAATATTATAGCACTGGACATTGGATGCAAATTTGACCTTACAGTGGGTTCTAGACTTCCTCGAAAGGAGGTAAATTCTGGTATTACTTTGTGGGTGGAGGTGTGAGGCTCTGGATTCCGTTGTTGCGAATTCAGGCATCGTATCCTTTTATTTGTTGGTTGAGAAAATGTGCATATGTGTATATCTGTGTATTATTGTAAATATTGTATCGAGTTGGATTTATAAAGCTTCATAGACAGTATGAATATTTGTTGGGTGGAGCAAATGTTTATGTCAGTATATGTGGTTGTTATTGTAAATATTGTAATGAGTTGTGTTATAAAGATCTAGTAAACGGTATGATTGCCATGTTTTAGCAATGGTCATTGTAAATACTGCAATGAGTTGTGTTATAAAGCTCCATGATCCAGGTGGATATTGGTGGCCACCCGCCTATTCCACTTGGACCCCCACCATTGTTTCTTTCATTTTTTCAGTTTCCTTATTTGTAGCACAATTTACTATTTTGAGGCCCTAAACGACGTTTTTTTTTGTAGTCCTCAAATAGATCTTTCTAGCAAGGTATTGTGCGCTTCAAAAGGAGATCGTATGCCAAAGTTACGACCCCGGAAAGTTGATGTACCAATTTACCCGAACGGAGTCCATAGTTTGGCGCTTCATCTCCTAGGGTCAGGTTTTTGGATGTTTATGGTTTCCCATTGTTTCTCAATAATAAATAGGCCTTGGAGCCTCATTGTAACACGGTTTAGAGGCATGTAGCCGGCACATCTCTTCTTAGAGATAAGCTACCATCGCCCGAGCTAGTCTTATTTACATTCTGTTTGAAAGCATATTTCAGTATTTGATATTAATGAAATGAAGTGTTATTTCTACTGCATCTTTGTATTTATGGTTATATCTGTAATTTGTTGCGTTCCTGTTTAAATCCGGATCACTCCATGGGCAATACGTTTTATTTTGCAACGCTTTGTTGGTTTGTAGGTGTCATTGAACAACCCTACTTTAAAATCCATGTAAAAATATATATAAGACCACGATTATGGGACACATATTCCAAGTTGAATGTTGAGAAAAACATCCCAGTTTGGGTGTCATTGGTTTATTATTCCTAAGGAAATTGGCAAAAGCAATGGCAAAATCTTTGGAAAGGCATGAAACATTTATTGGCATTTTATTTATGAAAATAAAGGAAATTAGGAGAAAAGGAAGGTGAAAGGTCACATGTTGCATGTGAAGAGGAAAATGAAGGAAAATAGAGGCCTAATTTATAAAAAGGCTTATGAGGACCAGTTGGCAAGATTTTGGCAGGTTTTGGTGGAGCTCTCTTCTATTCTCTCTCTTTCTCATACTCTTGGACAGTTAGAGTTTCTTGGAGCACTTTGGCATTGGATCAAGAAAGGAAAAAGAATACAAGAGGAAGGGAGGAGAAAGAAAAGAAGAGCAGGATCAGACAGCTGCAGCAGGATTCTTTGCAGGTATCAATTTACATGTGTGTTTTCCTTGCTAGATTTGGCATGCATATTATTGCATGTGTTTCTTTGTTGTTATGGCATGGGTTTTTCCAGTTGTGACAATATTTTCAGCCTAGCCTTGCCATTTCCAGATAACCATGGTGTGATGGGGTTCTCATGTTTCGGATGAGCTGGATTGTCAGATGGATTCGAAGTTGAGTGAGGTAGATCTCCAAATAATAGAACACATGGCGTAGTAACCCCTGAATCGAACTGTGGGTTATGGTAAAGTCGGATTTTGTGTTGTCTCGGTGGGCCTAAGAATCCTCGACTGGTGAATGGCGGGATTATAGCCTATAGGTGGATGCTCTCCATCAGGCCTAGTAATCCCGGGATGGGATATGCAGTAAATCATGGAGAGTGGGTCTCGATTTAGGGCCTATTGATCCGGCGTAGATTGTGGTAAAGCCTGAGAGACTAGGAGACAAGAAAATTCCTCACAGTGTAGGTGGAGAAATCCAGTGGCATCCATGCTTGTTTTGGCCTAGTGATCTGGTGGAGATCATGGTAAAGTATGTTATTACATGTTTATTGTGTTGGCCTAGTGATCCGAGATGGATTACGGTAAAGTCTAGTTTCTATTGATGAGGGTGAGGTGGTTTAGCCTCGGGATGCCCTGGTTGGTTATTTTGGTTTGAATCCAACATTCATGCTTGGAATATGACGCGAGAGTGAATGGCAGAAGAGAGAATTGGCTCAGCCATTTTATGGTCGGGTGGAGCGTGGTAGTCCCATACCGGATTGGCTTTTGCATTCATTAATAAGAGGTTCTTTCCTTGATATCTTATAGATAAATCTACTAGTTTATATGTGGATTTTATGGATGATGTATCCTTGATATTTATGTTGTTATTATGTTGGTTATAAGCATGTATTCTAACAGTGATGATGCATGGCTTCCCTCATGTTTTGATTGGTAAATGAATGAACAATATATCTATGACCTAATAAATGATAATGCAGCCAATGATATAAGGGAACAATGTTTCTTAGCGGTTCTCATATAAGTATGAGACCCCTATGCTTAAATATGTTGTTTACGCCTATAGATTACATATTTGTGACATGTTTGACGAAATGTCTACCATGGCTAGTAGGGGTCCAGTCAAGCCCTTATTCAAGTAATTGTATTTGTACCACCATTCCCTTGTTATCTTTCTATTCTAAAGGTGTCATTGAGTTCTAGGCAGCGACCTGGGCTCCGGGCCTGAAAAAATGGCTCAAATCTCAGGGATGTTGGCACAACACTGAGCAAAATAGTCCCTGGACGCTAGCATACCATGTTGTGGGAGCATCCAGAAGATGCATGCCCATATCATGGGAGTGTCCGGGGGTTAATTGGTCTAAAAACTTAGTGGGACCCAAGGGCCAGTTACTTGAGTGGTTGGGATGGTTCCTGGGAGTCTTGTAGCTGATGTGGAAGGTTTGTATGTTGTGTTTCCATCAATTCCACTTCCTTAAGGTCACATAGGAGGTTGAATCCCATCATAGTAGCCTCTTGTCACTTTTTTACCCTGGTTGGTCGGTTACTTGGGTAGATGTGGGAGGAGGGTGTTACAATATGGTGTATCCTTCCCGTGGAGGTTCGAGCCAATATGATCTCGAACTCCTTCTAGTATGATCCTTCTTGCCTTTGCAACACATTTCTTCCACTATGCTAGATCTTGAGCATATGTTGTTGGAGGCTTAGGAATATCATTGTCTATGAATTCCTTCAACCCGTTGTCTTCCAACACTGCTCCATCTGTCCTTCCAAGCAATAGAATTCGAACTACCCTCAAAGGCATATTCGAGTCTCGATCCGTAGAACAACATCATGCTGGCTCTGAAGAATGATCGACAAATTTGATTTCACCTGCAAAGACAAACTCATATTCTCCTATTTTAGTGTAATTTCTACTCTAATTCCATGTAGAAATCACTTATAGATTCAAAATTCCAATTGTAATTTACTAAAACAATAGACTTGAATCTACTCTACTCATCAGCGAAAACAATTAAACAATCACGAAATCACGAAGCATACAAGAGAAAGAATTCAATCAACACATTACACAATGATTTCCTGGGGAAAGCCAACACTAAAAACCCCTGCTATCTGTGTATTGCATTAGTCAGAAAATATGAGAATATTATAATGCTTTGTTCAAGCCTGAGCAACCTCTGCATTATCTTTATCTATCTCATAGCTTCCTAGAGAACCCTTGGCGAATACTTAACCAATTTATGCTTGCCTAAGTCCCTATTTCCTTGGGAATTAACCCCTATTAATTAGGGAAATTCCTCAATTGGAATTGTGCAATCCTCATAGGCTTTCCTCTGACTGCATGCACCACCTGTACAATTTGGATGATTATACCACTGATAGTACAATTCCCTTGAACTTCAATCTCAACGGGGTAACCCTCAGATATGACATGCATGAGTTATTTATGAGTGAATCATCAGTTAACTGGTTGAACACAAGAAGCAACTCCATCAGTTGGAACTAGTTTAATTGACTCTAACTCAGTTAAACTGAATTAATTAATTACAACTCAAAATAAACTCAACCATGGCTCCTATAAAGTAGGAGACACTCTATAGAAAGAAAGAAGAAAGAAATTATTTTAACGTCCACGAGGCTAAAGATAGCATATGAGACAGATTGCTTCACACTGTATTAATTAATTACAACTCAAAATAAACTCAACCAGGGCTCCTATAAAGTAGGGGACACTCTATAGAAAGAAAGAATAAATAAATTATTTTAACGTCCACGAGGCTAAAGATAGCATATGGGACAAATTGCTTCTTCATCTGCTTGATGTATTCAACCCTTTTCCTGTGAAGCTTCATAATAAATGCTCCTAGCTTCTCTACAAACCCCTTGTTAAATAGATTATCCCAAGAGCTAGTTGACGACATATTTGCATAACTTTCCCTGTTGTCTTTGAAGGCCTCACATTCTAAAATGAAATGTTTTTCTGTTTCCACTTTTCCGGAAGAACAAAAAATGCATACTCTTTCCTCCCACACTTCTTTTGGCCTTTTCCAGCGCCCTATTTCATAATGGAATTGATGAGAATTAGTCCTTAACTGAGTAATAAGAATTTTGTCTCTCCAAGGGATATTGGCCTCTATGTATGCTTTTGGTTGATGACTATGAGTGGGATTAAACACTTCAATATAGTATTTTTTCTTTCTTCTTAGCTCCTTATCCCAAGAAGGCTTGTGGAACTTATCCATAACAAAAGGTTTTATCTCTTTGTTGTTTATGGGACACACGTTCAAGCAAATACCCCATCTACTAAACCATTTGTTATTTTGTTGCATCCAAGTTTTTTTCTGTTGCACAATCTGTCATTAAAGACAACCTTAGGCCATCTACCCTCTTCCATTTGCTCAAATTTTTTTAAATAACTTATGACTCGCACCATAGCAATTTCTTCAATAGGAGCAACCCATGTTTCACTTAACAAGATAGCATAAGGAGCTGCACTTTTAATCTTGAATTTGTTTGTAATCAAACGCTTCTGAATTTTCTCAATTTGTCTCCACTGCATGTTGGATGTACTGCTGGCCCATAGTTCACAACCATAGAGAATCACTGGAATCACTAGAAGCCCAAAAAGAGTTTGAGTAGTTTTCCAATCTCATAACTCTGCCTCTCTACACCTATTTTGAAAAGCATAAAATGCTTTCCAACCCCCCAAAGTTCTTTTCTTTCTACAACCACCCCAGCTTAGATTTTTGTTGAACTCAATTCTGAGGTATTTGTAATCCGCAACTTCTTCTAGAATGTTTCCTTCGAAGTAGAACTTATGTTGGTTATGTTTTCTTTTCTTAGAGAAAACCACTACTTTCATTTTGCTGATATTGACTTGCATCCCCACACTTCTACAAAAATGCTCAAGGGATAGTAAGTGCTCTTGCAAACCAAGAGTCGATTTAGCAATCAGAATAAGGTCATTTGCATATAAAAGAAGCCTTATAACAAACTTTCCCAAATAGATACCATCACCCCCTTGCGAATTTAACCACTCCTCAAGCTTGTCGATATATAAACCAAAAAGGGTAGGAGACAGTGGGCAACCTTGCTTGACCCCGATATTGCTTCTAAAACTTTTAGAAATGCCCGTTGAAGTTCCAATTTTGACTTTCACCTCTTCATACAGCCTATGCACAGCTGCTCTCAAATGTATGGGAACCCCAAGTTCCTCCATTATGTGCCAAAGCTTAACCCTAAGAACCGAGTCAAACACTTTTCTGAAATCAACAAAGCAACAAAAGACGTCTTCTTTTTTCTCCCAAACTTTTTCAATGATGTGCCTTAAAGTTATACAATGATCAACTGTGGAATGTTTAGGTCTAAAACCTGCTTGCCCTTTAGCACGCTTATCTCTTTCTTCTGCCCACTTGCTAATTTTATTTTCTAGCATACAAACAAAGGGTTTATCATGATGGTCCTATAATTGGAGGGATTATTGACGTCACTACTCTTGAAAAGAGGTATTACCAGACTAGTTGTCCAATTTGTGGGGAGCCATGTTGTATGATGTTGTTGAAAATTTTTGTAATGTGAGGTGCAAGGATCTTTGAGCCCCACTTTAGATATTCTGCTTGGAGTTCAGCTAAATCTTTTGCTTTTCCAATACCCAACTTCTTGATACCCATCTCTACCTCTTGCACCGTGAAGAGTTCGGTATCAGTGTTGACCAAGGGGGGAGGGTGAACCTTAGTATCATGCTCATAGAGTTGTCTTGCATAGTCAAACCATTTAGAAACTGTAATACTATTTCCAATTTGTATATTTTTCGGTTGGAGCTCCTTCCAAAATAATTTGGGATTATTTATCCCAAGGAAGATTAGTTCTTCCCTCCTTGAAATTATGAAATGAGACTTTTTATTGCTTAATAACTGCTTGTAAGCTTTGAGCTTTATGTTATCCTTGTTTGACTCTTTCCACATTCTCCTTGCCTTTTTGCATTCGTCGTCAAACCAAGCATTGACCAGAAAGCAATTTGTTTCAGACTTCTTAATTTTTGCTCCTTTGCACTTTGCAAGTGCGCATTGAATTAAATGTGTTAATTCATGACTATGAAGGCCGTGAATTGTGATTTTCTCCTTCTCGAAGAGCCTCTCTAGCGACATTTTGAAGGTATTACAATTTTCTGGAGCCAAAAGAATTTTGCCCTGTGAGAGATTTTGTTGGACATGCTGAATTTTTGACTCTAATTGTTTATTTCTAGTCCAAAAGAAACATAAATAAATTGGCTCGTGATCCGATTTTAAGTCCCCCAACTGATCTCCAATCAAAACTTCCTCCATTTTCTCACACAAACCATGCGAGCAAATTACATAATCTACTACGCTTGCTCCATTGTAAGTATTGCAAGTGAAATTACCGGACTTTGCCCATCAAGTCAAGCCATTACAAATGACTATATCAAAGGCCCCACATAGAGTAAGCAATTGTTCACCAAAGAGATTGTAGCCCTTTTCCTCTGAAATTCTTTCCCACTAATGATTACTCTCTTCTGTAAGCCAAATAGGGTCGCAATCATCTTTATAGCAAATAATGCTAGCTTGCTCACTTGTAGTACTAACATTGAAATCACCCACTATAAGGACTTCACCTAACTGCGATTATGTTGCAATATCTGCTTTTAAGGTTGCAAATGGATCTTTGTGGTCAAGCCCTCTACCTTTGTATATTTTGAAACTTGCAGCGCAAAATAACATGTTGTAATTCTGATGTGGTTTCCATTTTTTGATATTTTAAAGCAAATGAATTGCTTATTTGAGTCTTTTTTTCTAACTGAATGAGACGACCTCATTTCTTCCTTACTAAAACCATGATACCCCCGTGCCCTTTGCCATTCCCTGTTGCCTTGTTCCACAATGCCATCTTCTAATATCCTTCAAACATAGGTGTCTTGCACCCTTCATGCTCATGTGTTTCTATGAGGCAAATTATGTCTATATCCTCTGCAATTGGCCCTAACCCAGGTCCTCGTCTCCATGGGTAGCTTCTATAGTTCCAACAAACTATTCTTAAGGAAACCTAGGTATGACTTGATTGCTATTTATTTTGACATGCAAGACTCACATTTGAGTCTTTGTCCCCGCTTTCCCATACTGACCTTGCTAACTGATTTCCTGTTGAAGAGTTTGTTGCCTCTTCTTTATTACCATCTTGCTGCTCTATTTTGGAAGGAGGTCCAAATCGCACTATCACAGCTTTGCCTTTATAAATCCATGCTCTCTTGCTTTCATCTCTCACTGCCCTAACCTTTAACATTTCCTCCCTCCTTTCCTCCTATTGTTTTACAGTTAGATCTTCTTCTAGGAAAAAGCGAGAACCCCTCAAGAGATGCTTCATGCTTAGAATGATATATTTATCACGCAAGCTAGGCATGATGACTTGTTTGACTCAAGTTAGACCCTCAACTCGAATTAAGTGAGCCAACTAAGTTTAAATCAAGCTTTTTCTTGTTACATTTTCAACATATACATGTTATCTATAAACATCTCTTTATTTAATAAAAAATTGTTGTTATTGTTTTTTCAAAAAAGAAAAAGAAAAAAAAGCTCTCCCATATTCTCCTTTCATTAAAGTCAAAAAAATCTTAATAAAACATATTGTAACTAGCTCATTTATGAAATAATTTAACCTAATGTAATAATAACAATAAATATTCTCCAATTAAAAAATAAAATAAAATATTTAAAAATAAATAAAAAATAAAAATTCTAAAATTATTTAATAGGTCATGACAATTAATATTCTCCAATTAAAAAATAAAATAAAATATTTAAAAATAAATAAAAATTTAAAATTATTTAATAGGTCATGACTAATTCATGTGTATTAATGTCACAAATGATAACGATGTTAATTATTTGTTATTTTCTTTATAATTTAATATGAAAATCGTTTCAATTATAATTTCACATATAACTGTTTTATTAAAGAATCTTTAATACTAAAAAAATTAGTCAAAAATATTACTAAATTGTTCTCTTAATATGTCACATGATGACGTTAGATACTAATTTAATAATATTATATTAATTTTGTTTAAAATTATAATTTACAGATATGTTTTTGGAGTTGTCTATAATGCGACGATTACGGTGACGGAATCTGGCGGAAGAAATTGAGGTTAAATCTTGATTTGTTGCAGTTAAAATGGTTTTTTAACTGCATATTTGGATTCAGCACCCTGAAAAACCTCTGGGACGCTTTAATTGTGCAGAAACTAGCTATCAAACTTGCGATTCCAATAAATTGCTGCCAGATTTTGATAAAAAACCCACCAGAAAAACTTCAAAAAATCACATTATAAACAACTGCTATGTTTTTAGTAAGTCTATTAAAAAATTAAATCTGTCAATTTATTTAATATGTCATATGATTAATTCACTTTATTTCGTATCTCGTATGATTAATTCACTTTTTTAATATGTCACATGATGACGTTAGCTAAATTTATATTCATTTTGATATAATTATAAGATTCCTTGTAAAAGATCCCAGCAATAATAGGTATAGAAAGTGATTTTATTTTCATGAATGAAGTTTATACTTTTTCGATAAAGGTAAAATAAGAGTCACATGACGATGTTATGAATGTTCGAGTTGATGGTGACAGTGAATGATATCCATGGTCCCATGGGGATACACAAGTCAGAAAAAGCAAAAAATATCACTAATGTTTCACATGAATGTTTTGGCCCTGGGAAAACTAGATGTATCTGGTTAGGTATCACTGTAAAGTGCATTTTGGATTGGTTTTATGAATATTTATTTAATAATTTTACTTCGGAAAAGAATGATTTTATGAATATTTTATAATTTTTTTCATTGGAGTAAGCTATACTCCAGTTTTTTGAACTTTTATTATAGATTATAAGCTATACTCCAGTTTTTTGAACTTTTATTATAGATTACCCATTTTTATTTAAGAGAGTATTCTTTGAGTCCCTGGAAGAATTATTTAATAATAATTTAGAATTAGGGCAGGAGACCGTCTAGATTCCACTGCAGAGCTGAAATGTCTATAAATATCCAACACGTGTCGACACCAGATGTGATTTCAGGGCCCGCATTGCGAAAAAGCGAGTCCAGAAGAGTCCTGAATCAAATGACGCGTCTGTGGCACGGCCTGCGTCTGTGGCAAAAAGACACGGGAAGCGCAGCGACTGGTATGAGTTTTGCCGTGTGTCACTACGAGGACGATGGGTCCAGTGGACTTGACTCGGGGTCCGAACCAGGAGTTAGAGGTGCGTGCCCCAGGACTGCCCTTGCCGAATCTTTGAACCGCAGTGGACTGAGTTATTGCTCGAGTGCCGGGTCTGCGAGAACGTGTAGTACGACTAGGGGGGGGTCTATTATTCGTGCGTCTTGGGCCCGGCAACTGGGGAACGAAAGAAGGGAGACAGTTTAGAGCTGAGCTATAAAGCAGAAGAGCGGGCTCGACCTTTGGCACACTACCAACTCCAGCAGTGTGAGGAGGAGAGTTAAGCAGAGTTAGTGTGAGGAGGAGAGTGAAGCAGAGTTTCTGTGGTCTGCCAATTTTCTGATCAAAGACTGTCGTTCCGATTTGTGGACTGAATTTGGCTTTGCCTCCCGTTCAGTGCGAGCATTTCTTTCGAGAAATTCAAGCGCGACCCCAACGAAGCTATTATTTGTTCGCCCGTGCAACTCTTCTCGTTCACCCGTGCAACTCTTCTCGTTCACCCGTGCTTGCTTTGACCCTATCCGTTTGCCTGTGATTGATTTCTGCGTTTATATTCGCTTCGCTACTTCTGGCCGACCTGTGCAATTTCTAATTTAGGCACAGGGCTTTCCATATTCTTTCCTTGTTCCGCGCACGATTCTTGGGCGTAATCAAAGCTATTATCGAGTCTCTCCATCGCCTGTTATTACCTTTCCCCTTTTCTACTTTCGCTGATCTCGTCTCCTCTGTGCTGTCTGGTAAAGATGTTTATCCAGAGCTTCCGCGTTGAGAGCCCCAACGTTAAGTACTCTGAGGAAAGCATCGACTCGATCTATGACTACCAGACGACCGAGCTCGTGCACGAGAATGCCAATGGCAAGTATGAGTGGGTGGTCAAGCCCAAGACCGTGCGATACGAGTTCAAAACGGAGAGACGGGTCCCCAAGCTCGGGTGAGAAACTGTTTTCTTAATGCCCTAACGTATTTTAAATTATTAAAATAATTTGAGGCTTTTTCCAGTCCGGATATGAACTTCTGGTTTGGGTTTTTGTTTTTAGGGTCATGCTCGTCGGATGGGGAGGAAACAATGGTTCCACGCTCACAGCGGGTGTGATTGCGAACAGAGAGTAGGTTCTCTTTTTTAAATTTCTATTCAAATTTCAGTTTTCGGTTTTCTGTTACAGCTTCAACTCACTTACGTTGTCGTACGACGATTTGTCGTTTTTTCCTGGTCGGTTTTAGAGGAATCTCGTGGGTGACGAAGGAAAAAGTACAGCAGGCAAATTATTTCGGTTCCCTCACGCAAGCTTCGACCTGCAGAGTCGGATCCTTTAACGGCGAAGAGATTCATGCTCCTTTCAAGAGCCTTCTCCCAATGGTGAGCTACAGTGCTGAATAGCTTTTTATCTTGACTCTCCTTTATGAAGCCCCTATTTTGTGAATTGTTTCAGATGCTTTTTATGATACCCCGCTCAAAAGCGTCGGGATCCTTTAATGATTCTTTTTCTAAATTATCGCTGGCGTTTGCTTATGCAGGTGGATCCTAATGCAATCGTCTTTGGTGGATGGGACATAAACAACATGAATCTGGCGGATGCCATGGCCCGAGCCAAGGTTCTTGACATTGACCTACAGAAGCAGCTGCGGCCCTACATGCAAGGCATGAATCCTCTTCCTGGTATATATGACCCGGATTTCATAGCGGCAAACCAGGGTGAGAGGGCAAATAATGTCATCAAAGGCTCCAAGAAAGAGCAACTGCAAAAGATTATCCAAGATATCAGGTAACGGCGCTTTGTAACACAGGTTTGACGAATCTTATCTTATCTTATCTTCTACTTGTGGTGCTGATGAGTTCATATATCTTATATTCTGGGGCCGTTGCAGAGATTTTAAATCGAAAACAAAGGTGGACAAGGTAGTCGTACTGTGGACTGCTAATACCGAACGATACAGCGATGTTATCGTGGGTTTAAATGACACAAAGGAAACCCTGCTTGCTTCTCTGGAAAGAAATGAGTCCGAAATCTCGCCATCGACTCTGTACGGCTTGGCATGCGTTCAGGAGAACGTTCCCTTCATAAACGGCAGTCCTCAAAACACCTTCGTTCCAGGTCAGCAGATCAAATGCTATTTGAAGTGCGTTGTGCTGTTTTTCAGTTTTTCAGTTTTTCTGTTTTAGACATTTTCTAGGCAAAAGATTTCGAGGCGCTCAATTTTTACAACCGTGCAAATGCATGCATTCACAGAGCCTCTCGGCTTCCCAGGTTTTGGCCTCGGAATGCGGTGCTTGTTTCAGAATGGAACAGAAATCTGGATTTGTTCTAACTATGTTTCAAATTTCTGAATATTCAACAGGATTAATCGATTTAGCAATTACAAAGAACAGTATCATCGCAGGAGATGACTTCAAGAGCGGGCAGACAAAGATGAAGTCGGTACTCGTGGATTTCCTAGTCGGTGCCGGTCTTAAGGTATATGATTTAAACATTTAAAGCTCATAAAAGTTCAATTTCTTTAGCCATCCTATTTATGGTGACACCGACTGAACTGAAATATTCTCCTCTGATTCCTATTCCCATTGCAGCCAACTTCGATCGTGAGCTACAATCACCTCGGTAACAACGACGGGATGAATCTGTCAGCTCCCCAGACTTTCCGGTCAAAGGAAATTTCAAAGAGCAATGTCGTTGACGACATGGTTGCCAGCAACGCCATTCTTTACGAACCAGGGGAACACCCAGACCATGTCGTCGTCATCAAGGTAAGCGTTCGTGCTTTCTTCTTTTGCATCTTTCTGATACTGTTAAATCCCTGGAATATGTTTTTAACAAACCTTCAAACCCTTATATCCTTGTGTTCTGCCGGCAGTATGTACCTTACGTTGGAGACAGCAAGAGAGCCATGGACGAGTACACGTCCGAGATATTCATGGGAGGAAAAAACACCCTCGTAATCCACAATACATGTGAAGATTCGCTTCTTGCAGCTCCTCTGATCTTAGACTTGGTGTTGCTCGCCGAACTCTGTACCAGGATTCAACTTAAAAAGGAAGGCGAGGTAAGAGTAAAACCCCATTTCCATGTCATGCAAATTTCAATTTCTGCAAATACTGCTTGCGAACTAGATTTTTGCCATGAATGGATTAACAATGGAGCAATTATTTCCAGGGGAAATTCCATTCTTTCCACCCGGTAGCAAGCATTTTAAGCTACCTCACCAAAGCGCCACTGGTAAGTTCTGGCATTTATGTTCAAGTAAACTTTTCGGGCATGGACATTTATAAAATGTCGTGCTAATTAGATTCGAACTCCTGCCCTGTATACATACAGGTACCACCAGGCACGCCTGTCGTTAACGCCCTGGCGAAGCAGAGGGCGATGCTGGAGAACATCATGAGGGCCTGCGTCGGCCTCGCTCCCGAAAACAACATGACCCTCGAATACAAGTGAATTGCTGGGGTCAGGTCGACATCCTAAGTGGCATGGGTTTATTCATCGTACTGATGAAGAAGAAAAACAGGGTGGTCCACTCGAATGAGCATCTACAGTGTTTCTGGTACCCTTTTGTAATAAAATCTACCTGATGTCGTCTTATTATGCCATATAATTTTACGGTCCCAAGTCGTTTGTGATTAATAATAAGCGATTGTAGAAGTGTGACTTGTTTAGAAGTTTTCGAACCAAGATGAAGCGTATATGTTCATTTTGGTGATTGTTAATAAAAGACAACTTTTTCAACTTGATGTCTCTTTTGTGTTATTGGATTACCGGTTTTGATGTCTCTTTTGTGTTATTGGATTACCGGTTTCGTTTGTGATTAATAATAAGCGATTGTAGAAGTGTGACTTGTTTAGAAGTTTTCGAACCAAGAAGAAGCGTATATGTTCATTTTGGTGATTGTTAATAAAATACAACTTTTTCAACTTGATGTCTCTTTTGTGTTATTGGATTACCGGTTTTGATGTCTCTTTTGTGTTATTGGATTACCGGTTTTGGCTGACTTTTTTTATAAGCCAACTACTTCTAAGTTTATGTATTTAATTTAATTCGTGCGGGCTTCATCTTCTGGACCAAGCACACAGCGTAAATCATCTATCTCACAAAACATCTAAACAATTCACTAATTGTTTTGCCCAATCAACCAAGCCTTAAACCCAATTCTTCAACCGGTATTTAATTTAATTGGTGCGAGCTTCATCTTCTGGACTAAGCACACGGTGTAAATTATCTATCTCAAGAAACATTTAGACAATTCACTATTTTTTTTGCCAAACCAACCAAGTCTTCAAGTGGTTAACTCATCTCATGCTAGAGAGTCCACTATTTTTTAGATTGGTGCAAATTCACGAGACTAGAGAGTTCAACTGTAAGTTATTCCATTCCAACCAAGGTGGAAAGACTTACAATTTACAGTTTTAGATTTTGAAATAGATATGCTAATGACCTTTCATGTTCTGCTCTGATCATCTCGTAGTCGAATAAGTCTGAAATAAATAAAGATATGATAATGCCCTTTAATATTCTGCTTTGATCATCTAGTAGCCCAACAAATACTTCACTTATAAGTTGAACATGATCATCTAGTAGTCGAACAAATACTTCATTTATAAGTTGAATGAATTTTTAAGTAGCAGAGGACAGAACAAATACTTCATTTATAAGTTGAATAATTTTTTAAGTAGCAGAGGACAGATCTTTAATAGAAAGCAAAATTTCCCATATTCTCCCTCCGTGGTGTTTGCACATGGCCAAGATAGTCACAATTATTTGTATGATTATCTAGGTCTAGTTTACATGGAAATTCCTCGAGTTTAGGTGGAAATTCCGATATTACAAAAAAGATAATTAAAACATAAGGTCACTTAAATGTAATTAAGTATCAATAATATAGTCATATGAATGAGGATTAGGGTTTTAACAAAAACTCTCTAAAAACTTTGTAATTAGATTTATTTGAAATTATCACTTTATTTTTTCAACAATTCGAGTAAGGAGATGCCGCTTTAAGAGTTCTTTTCTGAAATTCAGTTCAATTTCACCTTCTGTTTTTCAACATATTGACTAAAGGCATGTAATTTTAAGAATTCCATTCTAAGATCCAGTCCATAATGATACATTCCTGATCCTAATTTATCTGCCCTTTCAATAATCTCACACGGATTTAAAATTAGAGTTCAAAGTAGGTCCAGAGCAGTTCATACATTCCTGATGCTAATTTATTTGCCCTTTCAATAATCTTCTTACACGGCTTTAAAATTAGAGTTCAAAGTAGGTCCAGATCAGTTCATATCTAATAATGGTACGAAGTACACCAAAACCATAGGTATGTACGTCGATGCCAAACTCAAGAACTTGTTAATATTTTTGCTTTACAAATGTTCAAAAGGTAAATGCACTGATTTATCGAGAAAATGGACATTGGGTTTAGATGATTGAAATCGAGAAAATGGACACTTGGATTTAGATGATTGAAAAGACAATAAATATTCTAATTTGGCACAATTATTGGCGACAGTGATGTGAGTGGACGTTGAGATGATATGTTTGAAAAGACAACATAAATAATTGTGGCAATTATTTGTCAGAGACTGATGTGAGTTTGGTATTATAATGTAGTACTAGATAATTAAATAATTGACGAAATGCTCTATAGTTGTGGTTTTCAATAATGGATGCCATATGTTTTGGCAGGTATAAGCCTGTGAATTTATGCATGGAACTACCAATCTCATAGTAAAGGTTCACTTATTTAAATCTCGTAGTTAGTTTGACTCAAGGATGTGAGGTGTTTAAGTAGTTTAACCTATTGGGATTAAATTCTTCTATCCGAAACCTATATTAAGAAATAAGTTAGTTGGCGTCAGGGGTGGCATGAAATTTTAGACATAACAAACTTTGATGGAGGATTTCTCTGTGAACGATTGTTTAGTGAGACGACTATATATATGGTGTTCTGATGGTTTGTAAGAACACAATAAGGCCTAAAATTTATCTGGAAAAGTTAAATGATTAGTTCTTCTATTAAAAACCTATGTTAAGAAATAAGCTAGTTGGCATCAAGGATGGCATGAAACTTCAAGATTTATTTGGAAAAGTTTTAGTTCTTCTATTAAAAACCTACGCTAAGAAATAAGCTCGTTGGCATCGGGGATGGCATGAAACTTTAAGAATGTTTGATGGAGGATTTCTCTGTGAATGGTTGTTTGCCGAGATGACATTACACCTTTTTGTCAGTAAGAAAAAAAACATCTGTATTATATATAGAAAAGTACAGTACATATACTCAATCTGATGTATCCCATCTTGGATCAAACTGTTTATATAATGATTCATAACCAGTCCATATGCAAGTCTTCTACATTGTACATTCGGATATGTAAAGCCAATCCCATGTTGGATCAAACTGTTTATATAATGATTCATAACCAGTCCATATGCAAGTCTTCTACATTGTACATTCGGA
Source organism: Pinus tabuliformis (assembly GCA_031772625.1). Lineage (NCBI taxonomy): Eukaryota > Viridiplantae > Streptophyta > Pinopsida > Pinales > Pinaceae > Pinus > Pinus tabuliformis. The sequence goes on along the minus strand of CM062814.1, from coordinate 623,164,198 downwards.
TATGTAAAGCCAAAATACCCGGCACTAGATGTGGAACATCTAAACAGTTACCAACCATAGATCAGCATTAAACAAGTCTTTCATTCCATATCAACAGAATATAAACAAAATACTAAGTGCCAAAAAACATAGCCTGCAATATCATGAAACTTGCAGCATATCATCATTTTAGATCTCACAGAAAAACAAAAACAAACAAAACAACAGGTATTGATGTGTGAATCCCTTGCTGTAGTTGTCATTTATCCAGGCAAAGGAAGAATTCCAGCATCCACTTTGTGCGCACCCCTCACTATTTCAATATGCATGCCATCCAGCTCATCCTGTAAACCCCTCTTGGACATGAGATCTGCATTTTGATTATATTCCCATCCAATGTGTTGTAGTGATGAGTCCCTTAAAGTGTTCCATAGGAGCTCAATCTGGCAGTGATGAATCCCTTAAAGTGTTTCATAGGAGCTCAATCTGGCAGAGCCATCCATGTAGCATAGGTTGTTTAATTTTGATATTGCCCCGAATGTGCTCAATGGTGATCCTAGAGTCTCCATATATATGAATACTGGGAATATTTAGAAATGTAATGAACCATAATAACCCCCATAAGGCCATCACTTCTGCCTTCATATTCGTTCCTCTACCTGCCCCCCAGTGTACCCAGTATTCTTGTTCCTCTGAAAATTTGATCCAAAATCCACATCCGCATATACCCTGTTGCTCCGCACCGTCAAAAAAACCAGCCGGGTATGTAATCTCTGGTCCAGACCCCTTATCTACAATTTTTTTAGAGCCGCTGTTCTGAATACTACCAACCATATACCACCTCTTAATTCTGTCCAGCATCAATTCTCCATTTCCCAGGACATCTTCAAATATAATTGTATTACGTCTGTTCCATATTTCCCAGAAGATAGCAAGGGGTACCATACGCCAGGATGGTTTTAGTTTGTAAGAGCATGTCAAGACTTAGAATGTAAGTGGAAAGATTAAATGATGAGGTTACTTTACAGGTTATGATATGTTTGTTAAAATACGCTCATTTAAAGAATGTTTTTAATGTCATTATTCAGTAACAATTCCAATTAGATTGCCTTTGTACTTCTATTAATCTACTCCCTCATTTGTTCACTTAGCGTCCTCTGGATGGGTGATCAATGGGGGCACATTTAACTGAATACAAGAGAGAGCCAAGGAGAGGAAGTAAAATTGCACTCCTTGGGGATGAGAGAGTCAGGAGATTAAAGCACAAAGGCACTTCCAAAGGGTATGCAACATGGCAATTTTTGGGGAAAAAGCTATCCACCTTCACTGGTGTTGGAAACAAGGACCTTGACAAGGGTTAAGGGTTGAGACAATCTTGATTGCCAACGAGCAAGAAGAGACAGTACAAGATGCGAAGGCATTCTATGTGACATTTATGGACATTGCATATATTTGTTATAGTTCCTTCCTTGCAAATAATTTCCATGATTGAAATTAATTTGAAAAAGTGTTCCAAATTTTGACATGATGTTAGCGAAGTTGCGGAACTTTCCATGATTAAAAATAATTTGAAAAAGTGTACAAGATGTTGATATCAGGATAGCGAAGTTGTAGGGGCAAGGAAACTTTCAAAAATTATTGGAATTTTATAAAGCACTCAGGAAGGGGGAAAAGATTTATTAGATTTTTCAAAAACATTAAAAAGGAGGAAAAATTATTAAAGATAATGAAAATTTTATTGGAACCTTATTAAGAATAAATATAATATTTACCTATGGGCTCTTTTCTCCCGATATTTCCCGAAAATTGTTCTGATCTTATTCTGATTTTTTTTTGTGGAAAATGCTTAGAAGTTCATTGTCATCTTGTGGAAAATGCCTGCTTCCATTGGTTGATAGTTGCCGTAAAAAGAAAGGAAAAGAAGAGGGAGCATTAATGTGAATGATATCAGAAAATAATGGTATGACAGAGAGCACTAATGTGAACGATATCAAAACATAATGATATGACAGAGAGAGGATTAATGTGAATGAGGATTAATGTTGTTCTCATAATGTAGATAACAACCATAAGATAAAAGATGTTGCAGAAGGTATGACATAAAAACCTCTTGACAATGTTAGGATCCCAATGTGGAAGGATCACATCAACCCATGGACTTTTATCCAAAAGCCATTGCTTGGATTGGCAATCTTTTGATGTTGGTAACGCTTTGAAATGCATTTCTCTCGTAATTGTGATATATCTGGACAGACAGTTCACTGATTGGTTTGTCCTACCAAAGACCTCCACTTGTTAATTCATCTCATGCTAGAGAGACGACTAATTTTTTAGATTGATGAAAGTTCACTGGACTAGAAAGTTCAAATATAAGTTATTCCATTCCAAGAAAGAAAACGCATCACAAGTTTTAATTTATGGCTTACAGTTTCAGATATTGAATAGATATGTTCATGCCCTAAGTTCAATTGCTTTTTGAAACAGCAGCAGAGAAGTCTTTAATAGAAAGCAAAAAGTTCCGTTTAGTAGAAAGCAAAAGATTCCATTCTCTCTTTGTTGGTGTTCGCAAATGGCCATGACAGGCCCAAATATCCTTTTTTGAGTTAGTAGTTATAAATTTATCTGGTCCATGGACTCTGGAAAAGACTCTATAGAACCTTATGTATTTTGTGCTTGTAAATATGTTTCAAATTAGTAAAGAGACTTAATTTATCACAGAATTTAAAAGAAAATACTTCCAGCTAGAACAATGAGTGTTCATGGCGAGTTCTCTTGTGATTTTATCCATATCCATGGCATCCCTATGTTATACCCCGTTTAGGTTGCCCCGAATGTGCATTTTCATCTGTTATCTTCCCAAAACCTAAAATTCCTGGAGGCTTCCTTCTCTAGTTCCTAGATTTATTAACTCCTGTTCAGATTCTTAATTATTACTTACTCTTCTTGGTCAACATTCTCTTTCTAGGCACATCAAAGGTATGTTCACTAAATTGTCTAATTTGTTCCCGGCTTGCAGTTTACCTATTGGCTATTTGTCTCTTGAGCATATTGCATCTACTAAAAGTTAAATTTCGTGCAGTTCTTCGTCAAATGACCTATTCCTGGACATACTGTGCACCTAAGTAGCCTTTGTTAGTCTACCTAAATTCTTAGAGTGCATTGCCCTACTCTTTGAGAATTGTATGATACTTCTGATTGCTACCTTCACAATAGCCCTAGTAGCTTGACTCAGACTCGGAAATAACTTGGCAAGAAGCACAGTCAACATCGATTGTACACTGGACAAAACTCAGTCAAAAACTCAAACCCGATAATATGTAGTAGATTCAACTTTTGGGAAAAAAGAAAAAAAAATCCAGCCATCATGATTTATCACACCATATAACTGACCAGCTATTAAATCATCATAGTCTATAATGGATAAATGTTGTCAGATAGTCTCAAAATTTTAAGTTAGAAATTGAAATTATGTACATAACTTTAAACTCTATGAGAGTTCACCCTGCCAATATCCTTACAGTGTATCTAAATAAGATGATTTTCCTTGGCATTCTCAGTTTTTTATATTCATGTTGGGTGGCTTAACAATAAAAAACAACTTGATGTTTTTTGCAGAGAAAGGGGAAAGGAATGAAATCACTGGGTTTGATCCCCATTGGAACTCAACGCTGCAAAATTCCTCTGGGAACATGGATCAACTCAAGCTACTACTTCCCAATTGAAATTTCCACTAAAAAATGGCTGAAATTTGGTGCCTAGGAGATTCCCATATCAAACACAACTTTTGCTTGAAATTTTCACTTTAGATCTCAATTTTGGCATGAAAATGGCACATTGGAGTGCTTATTAGTCACTTGGAAGTGTTTTCATAGATGTTTGGAGGTTTTAAAGCTGAAAACAAGGAAACATGAAAATGAGTCAATTTTGATCTTTGTGGTACATTTTCTTTTTGCGGCCAAATTTTGAAAACTCCTGAAATCTGCTAAGTTTCCAAAAAACGTCTCAGGTTTTGCTGAGGTTTTTTAAATATGCAAATTTTTGGATTTGAAGTTTGACCTGAGTCAAAGCAAGTTTTTGGCAATTTTTTGGTTTAGGCTTGTTTTCTTGCAGAATCTAGAATGATTTTTTTGCGGAGTCTTCCATGTTTAAGTTTTTGGCTGGTGAGACAATTATGTTCCTGATAGAATGGACGAAAGAATAAACAAAGTATGCAACAATAATGTTATAACCAAAGGGGATTAAGATCTTAATGGGACAGGTAGAAAAACAAGAGAATCCCACTAAAACTTTTCAGTAATGTGTACATGACTAACCTGTCATGTTCTGTCGAACAAAACCGTTTTCATATTATTTTACAATCACTCCAAAAAATGCCTGAAATCTGTCAGTAAGTCCTAAGGATGTTAGTTAATGGACACAAAGTTGAACTTGCCACAGTCTGAAACTTCGGAGCTTGAAACAAGATTTTCTAAATTCCTAGTATTTGGATACCCTTTAAATTAGTCTCATTTTTCGATGAAGCTGTGTTATATACTCAAATATTGACGTGGAACTTCCCAATCTCTATTGAAGATTGATCCTAGATGTAGATCTGCTAATGTTGCAATGTTGTAATAGTGGACTTTTACTTTTTCCCTATTCTATGTTATTTAACAAATCTATAGTTTTTGCCTCTTATTTTTGGTACAAGTAACAGATTACATCTAACAGTCAAAAAATACCTATAAAATAAGAATTCAAGAAATATCTTCAAAATAAGATAGAATTATACAAATAAATCCCAAAAGTTTGGAAAAATCCAAATCATTACAAATATAAGTTTTCTTCTTCCCAATTATGTGCATTAACATTGTCATTGAGTATTTGTTGGGAATAATCCCACGCATATAACAAATATAAGACAGATGATTTATAAAGCACTTTCGGTATGCAAGTCCCTGGTAGCTCCCTCACTCACTTTGGCACTAACATCGCCTGCAGTGTCATGCATTTTTGCTGTATTTGGCTTGTGGTTATTGTCCTCATTTTTATTTGATATTGCTGACTATCTTTATTGTGGCATATACCTATGCTGCATAGATTATATGAGCAATTCAATAGAACCATAGTAAAATATGACAATACAAGATGGAAAAAAACAGAAAAAATCATATGATAATCTGAGATGATTGAAGAAGAGTGAGGTCCATGCTAAAGACTATCGAAGTCCAAACTCAAATTAAATTACAGCTAAGGATGACTATCCTCTAGGTAGATGCACTTCTAAGCCTTTTATTGATCATATGGCGAATGCCGCATCACCTCTGTAGGCATATGACACGTATTTATCCATAACACATACAATCAACCAAGAGTTTGTTTGAACTTTAGTCATGGATCTGTTGATGCGCATTTACTGGTTCAATTCAGCTTCTAGCTTGCAACAACTAAGTACATCTAACCGAAAGGAAATTTAGCAGCCGAAGACTGAAAATAAATTTCTGTAGATACTCTCCAAGCATCATTTAATTAAAAAAATAAACTATAAGCAATCAAGCTATAGTAACTCAGGTACTGAATATCTAGATGGTCACAGGAAATTCTTCAGCGCAAAAGAGTAGCCAACTTTAGATTCAGGTGAGTTCTAATAGCTTTGAAGTTTATCCTAAATGAGTTTTGCTAATTCCCCATTCGTAGCCAAGTGTACCAGCAGTAGAGGCTCGAAAGGTTAAATCCAATGTTCCACCAAAACTCCGGTGGGGGGAGACGCACAGGGGGACATGTGGGAGTACCCTCAAATTTTAGGGAAATTTTGAGGGTGCGGGGGGATGTCGGGGTATATAATTTTTAATTATATATATATATATAATTCAAGTTCATATTCATTGTTCAATAATGAAAGCATAAATATTAAATAGACTAATAGTAATATGGATACCAATACATTGAAAATTGAAATTTGATCCACACATAAAATTTAAATTCATAATTGAATTAAATAATGACATACATTGATCCATCCTCATCATTCATTTTGATACATACATCATTCATATGACATACTCATTATTCATCCATACCATGAGATTCAATAAAAAAAATTCAATAATGAAATATTCAAATACATTGATCCATATCATTCATCATTCTACAATCTACATTGATTTAAAAATCAAATTCATCATTCATCATTCTAGAATCTAAATTGAAAGCAAAACATACTAGTATATTATTATACATTATATACTAGATATTGAAGTTTTGAGGGGGGACGCCCAAACGCACCCCTTGTGGGGAGTCTCGTCCCCCACACTGGGGAAACGTACCCCCTTGCGTCTCCCCAAAAAGGGTGCATGGAGAAACGCACCCCCAGTAGACTCCCCGTCCCAGGTGCATGGGGTGCAAGGGGTGCGTGCACCCAACCCTAGGGAATGCGTCCCCGTGGAACACTGGTTAAATCAGTATTTTGGAGCTACATCTAATATGAACAAGTCCAATCATGAGAATGTATGTTTGGAACAAGCATACAGGTGCTACAGCAAGAGATGCAGGACAAAAAGCACCATCCCCTTCAAATCGAGATATAGCCCATGTTGTAGACTTCCTGTAGATGTAACAGATAATTATTCCCAAAAACCCTTGTTGTCAGCACTAACGAGTTGGAGGAAACCAATAAAGTGAAGTATTGATCATTGATCAACTATGCAAACCTGAGGGGATGCCAGTTGTAAGTTCATGTTGCTTGAGAAAATATATCAACTACAAAAAAGGATCTTTGGGAAAATGGCATGTGTGGTGTTTTGGATTGAGGTTAGCTCAAACACATTTATGTCTCTCTATATAATTCCAGTCCTAGTGATGAAGAGGACTGGGTATCCAAATGCAGGGGAAAAAGCGTTGCATTGGCCAAAACTATTCTCACCATTAATTGGAAACACCAGTGAAGTAACCTACGAATTGAGATTCTGTATTTGTTTGGTACAGATAGCCTAAGTGGGATTTTGGCTCCAATTTAGTGTGGTAAATGTTGCATGTAATGATATGACTTATAATGACTTATGATAGGACTTATATGACTTATATATTTATTAACCTTATTTACTTTAAAGAACGTCATAACAAAAATTGGCTAGAATGGTTGTAGCCATCTCTAAAGAGAGAGAGATGGTGGCTACATGCATTTGCAAAAGCTATCACAAAAGGTTGAAAGAGTGACCTTTTAACATAAAGAAAAAACCTTGGACATCCAAAAACCTAACCCTTGAACATGAAGCAACTCTGCTTCTAAAGTCCAAGTGGCTTATGCCAAGCCCTAGCCTTACAATGAGCCAAGTATCCCTTCGTTCTTTATCTTCTCAGTGTTCCACCAATCTACCCTCTTAAGATCTATGCGATCTCATCCCTCACATTTAGAGATCTATGCTTTGCAATCAACAACATACCCTTCCTCACTAGAAATGCCTTTTGGAACTCATACAAATTAGACACATTGAAGGTTGGCAAGATGCCCAAACCTTCAAGCAAATCAAACAAAAACATTCTTTAAAAAAAAAAATTAGTGATTAGGGTTTTACAAGGAATGAAATGAAAGATACAAAAGGAAACAAAACACACAAAGAAATATAATAGAGATGATATAGTGATAACCAAACTTCTATTAATAAATAAAATAGCAAAACATTGTAGACCACAAGTTGCCCAAAATGGTGGTACCTATCTTCGAAGAGAGAGAAATGATGACTACATGCATTTGCAAAAGCTATCACAAGGGGTCAAAAGAGTGGCCTTTTAACATAAAGAAAAAACCCTAGATATCCAAAACAATAACCCTATAAGATGAAGATCCAAAAGCTTTGTGGGCCCCAAGGTGGTTCATCGGCACATCAACTTCCTATGGGTGCAACTTTTGCATACAATCTCTATTTGGAGTGCACAATAACTCATTGGAAAGAACAACCTGAGGACTACAAATTTTAAATAAGGCCAAGGCATGCCATGACAACCCTTGGATCCCCGAATTGTCAAAAAACGTCATTTAGGGCCTCAAACTAGCCCCTAAAGTTTGGGACCCAAAAACCATGGAAAAACTACCAAGAAGATAAAGAGCCATTGAGTCAATGGAAGAGGTGGGTGGCCACCAATGTGGAAAATTCCCTCATTAGATGTGGAAACTTTTGTTGGATTTGACTCCTTGTGAGCCACTTGCCTTGGTGAAGAAGTTGCCCTAATTTAACAACTCCATAGAGTTGTGTGTGATGTTGGCGGGTATTCTTTGTCTTGGTGATCATGAACCAATCCATTGTTGCATGTTCAATGCAACCAAGATTGAGTTTTTTAGGCCAATTATTCAACTACCTCTAAGGTTTCTAAAAGAGGTGGAAAATATGGTCAAAACAATGCCACATTAATACTAGGTGTAATTCAAGGAAAAGGGGAATGATCAAATCAAAATTATTTTCACCCACAACCTTTGTGATTGTGTAAGGTCCATATCAAAATGGGATAAGCTTCCTATGGGGGCCTATGAGGCATCTTTCTTTAAATGCAACCACACCTTATCACCAACATGAAACTTGTGGGGAACCCTGTGTTGGTCATGTCGTTGCTTGTACTTGGTATTGGCTTTCTACATGATATCACGAACCTATTGTTGAAGGCATTTAATTCATTCAACAAATCTAGTTGAAAAGATATCTTTGTTAGTCTCCACAATCTTGCCCACCTGCTTCTGTTGTGAAAAGAGGCCCCATGTTGAGGCTGTGGTGGTCATAGTGACCTTCCTTTCACCTTCTGACTGGAACATGAAGAGAAAAAAAATTGCGGCCCGAGAGATTACCTTTTAGCATTGTTTTACTGAGATCAATGAAATTGCAGTAGTGGGAACTACCTTTGGTACCCTGTAAAGTTGACCTCCTAGAGTAACAATGATACTACGGGGACAAGACTCGTAAACAACATGATGGGGACACATAACACAGTGCTTCATCTTTGAAGGGCTTCATGTCATAGGACAACTGGTATTGTTGGTTGACACAAATGTCTCATCCATGGCTCAAACAACTAATGGTGTATGGTTGGGGGTGTGACCATGGCTGATATTAGGTTCTGGTTCCCATTATCAACGATGAAGTGTCATGGGGTCTTCTTCACCCACATTTGTGAATGGAAGAGGCACTCCCCCTCTTTAGGCTCTTATGGCCCTTCTAGTTGGATCTTTGTGATTGTGATGGTAGCACTAGGTTCTACATCAATGATCCACTTTTATTTATCCTAGTTTGAATCAGAATCAAATCCAAACTCTATTTCTTTTTCTTTAAGAAACAACAATAATGACTGTTTCGAGCGAAATTCATCAAACTTCTTGTGCCAAGGGCTTTTGTGGAACTCACACCACTTTTCAGTGTTCTTTTTCGCCTTCTCATTACCCTTCTTTGACTGTGACTTAGGTTTGTTGTCTTGACGTTGGCTTTCCTTGCTCTATCCCTTGTTCTGCAAGTTTGGGTCACCTTTTCTAGGCTTTTGTCGCAATGGATTTGCAAACGCAAACACAAACTCTTGCTTATTCTTCTGCTTCAATTTCTATTCAATTTTGACAACATATTGATAAGTGGCTCCTAGTGACAAGATGTCCAAGAAATCCATCTCCATATGGATGTACCTGTGTAGACCACTACGGTACTTTAAAACCAGGTGTTGCTCCAAGTCATTGATACCTAGCTTTGAGCACAAGGTATGGAAAATATTGGTGTACTTTGGCATCGTATTGTCTCTCTCCCGTCATAATGTTGTCCATCTCATGTACTGGTCATTATAGCTCCCTACAGGTATAATTTCTCCTTAAGGGCATCAACAAATGCTTCCAAGTGGGTCTTTCCTTGAATATCGTAGACTCATCTTCATTGTATCTCTCCCAATAACCTTCCCACCAATCTTTTCCATGAGGAAGGGCATTTAAGAGTGCAAATGTGATCTTTTCATTGTAAAAAAAAAAAATGGATATAGCAATAGCCCTCTAACATATTTAACTATTTCTCCAAAAGCATTTGCATCTATCTAGCCTTCCAATAAGGGGATATCAAAGTTAAATTGCACCTTGAAAGGTCTCACGCCTACAAAATTGTTGTTCATTGAACATGCCTAGGTTACTATTGAAAATAGTCGAAAGATCTTAGCAAAATTGTCCATCATCTCATTCCTTTGCCATGCAAGTACTTCCTTGAGCAACCTCTTGGTAGGATCTCTTGTTGTGTCATCTCTCTTTTGTTTTTTCATGGGAGGCAACTTGGATTGGAGAGAATGATCATTCCCTAGCGAAACTAGCTTGAGACCCAACTCTATGTACCCTAACCTCGTCAAGGACATGCACCGAGAAACAAGGAGTAGATTGCTTTGATACTACTAATCCAATTTGTACATGAAATGAAATGAAAGGTAGGAAAGGAAATGAGACACACACAAAGAAATACAACACAGAGAACAATAATATAATGACAACCACACTAATATTAATAAATAAAATAGCATAATATTTTAGAACACAAACTAGCTAGTAGTAGTTGTCTCTAAAGAGAGAGAGAGATAACAGCTACACACATTTGCAAAAGCTATCATAAGAGGCTAAAAGAATGGCCATTTAACATAAAGAAAGAACCCTATAGATTCAAAACCCTTACCCTAGAAAATGAAGTGCCAAAAGGTTTGCAGGCCCCAAGGTGGTTAGTTGGTACATAAACTTCCCGGGGGCGCAACTTTTGCACAGAATAGCTCATTGGAAAGAATCATCCAAGGATTATGAATTTCATCTAAGGCTAGGGAATGACATGGCAATTTATGGCCCCTCAAATTGCCAAAAAACATTGCCTAAGGCCTCAAAAACAACCCCAAAAGTTTGGAACCCAAACACCATAGAAAAACTGTCAAAAGATAGAGAATCATTGAGTTAGTGGAAGAGGTCGGTGGCCACCAATATCCACTAGGATCATTTAGGATCTTATAATCAATTTTTTTCAATTTCAATTTGTTCTTCTACCAATGTGGTAACACAAGATCCCCTTCTTCAAATTTCTCTACTGGCCTTTTCATGTCAACCTTTTGCTTGTAGACTTCACATCTTTGTTGTAGTTGTAGTATCTGCTCATGCATTGTGTTCATAAACTCAACAAATGATTTGCATCTTCACTCCTCTTGCTTCACACAAGCCTACCAAACTAATCACTCCTTTTGGGAACCTCCCATTCACAACCTAGAAATGGCTCTCCTTGTAGAGACATATTTGTGACCAAATTGTATCACTGTTTTAAGAAACGACCGAGCTAGACTGAGCCTGCGCCTGGCCAGGTCAGCTCGGTGGCCGAAACAGTTCGGCTGGCCGAATTGTTACCGAGCCGATGACTGACTCGGTCGGCTCAGTAACAACCCAACCGGCTCAGTAACAACCCAGACGGCTCGGCCAAGCCCAAGCTAACTCGGTCACCGTGGCTAAAATGTGGCCTGTGGATTTTTTTTGGGGGAAAGAAGGACCCCACAGCCAATTCTAATTTGGCTTAGGGTTACTTTGATGTCCATTTACCTTTCCCAACCCTATAAAAGCTACCCAACCCCTCTCATTTCCTCAGCTATCTCATTGCATTTGTGTGAGAATTTGTGAGGATTTTGTGAAGAGCTGTGGAGTTTGTTTTTGGAGCAGCAGTGAGAAGTCTTGGGCAAGGATTGGAGCAGCAATGAGGAGCTTCTTAGGAAGCCATTGGAGCAGCATTGAGGAGTTGGTTTGTTGGAGCAGCATTGAGGAGGCGGTTTGTGCCTAAAGGTATTTTTTTTCACTTCTAAAATCTGTTTTTGCTTATTTATTTTTTTGTGCAAATCTGGAAATTGAAAAAAGTGTTTTTTGTAAAAGAAATGAACATTGAAGCAATGTTATTTTTTTGTTTTCATTTTCAGATTTTTTTCCTTTCATTTCCAAGTCAAAAAATGGCTCCTAGAGTGAAAGATGTTGCTTGGGCATACGCTGAAATGGTTAATAATCAAATGCCATGCAAATTTTGCCATAGAAATATTAAGGAGGGTCTTGGGGGCATTCATAGGCTGAAACAACACTTGGCAGGTATTAGAGGCCAAATTACTCCATGTGAATCACCACAAATTGGGGAGATTAGGAAGGAGTTGTTAAATAACTTTGAGAAGTTTCAGGAAGAAAAAGCTAGGTAAAAAGAAATAGAGGTTGAAATTGGGAGGAAGAGGAGCATACAACAAATGATGGCTACCAACCTCCATTTTGATTTTGAGGGCTCTTCTTCTATCCCTTGTACTGATGCATCCAACCCCTTCTACTATGTTCCTCCCTCTATGGAGTCCATGCAATAAAAAAAGGGTAAGGGTAAAATGAAAAAGAAGGGTGATATGAATATCAAAAGTTATTTCATTGTCACGCCCTCCTCTCCATCAGATGCACATGGTCCTCAAGCTAGTAGAAATTTGCAGCCCACTTTAGATGACCATTGGAAGAAAGAATTGAGGGAGACTGCTTGTGATTACATATGCAGATGGTGGTAAGATGTTGATATCCCCTTCAATGCTTTCCGTTCACCATATTATGAGCCTATGTTTGATGCCATATTTGCTGCTGGAAAGGGTTTCAAAGGCCCTATTATGCATGAGTTAAGGGGGTCTCGTTTGCAGAAAGAAATTTCCTCTATTGATGAGTATTCGAAAGATTTCAAAAACTCATGGGCAAAAACAAGATGTACCATTATGTCAGATGGATAGACTAATCAAAGGAACCGTGCCATCATAAACTTTCTTATCTTTTGCCCACAGGGAACCATGTTTCTAAAATCAGTTGATGCGTCTGATAGGGTGAAAGATGGACAATTGTTGTTTCAGCTATTGGATGAGATTGTTGAGGAGGTGGGGGTGGCTAATGTTGTTCAAGTCATCACAGATAATGCCTCTAACTATGTTCTTGTTGGTAAATTGTTAGAGGAAAAAAACAAAACCATCTTTTGGACCCCATATGCTGCACATTGCATAGACCTCATTATTGAGGATATTGGCAAATTAGATTGGGTCAAGAACATTGTAGATCATGCCAAAAACATAACAAAACATATATACAATCATTCATGGATTCTGAGCCTGATGAGGAGACACACAAGGGGCAGAGATATTATTAGGCCCGCCATCACTAGATTTGCAACTCATTTTTTGACATTGCAATCTATGCTTTCCCAACATAGAAACTTGCAAAAGATGTTTTCCAATAATGAATGGAATCAAAGCTAGTGCTCTAACAAACAAGATGACAAAGATTTGAAAAAGAAAGTTAATGAAGAAATATTTTGGAAAAAGGCAGCAGAGATTGTAAAGGTTATTGAGCCACTGGTTAAGGTGTTGTGGTTGGTAGATGGGGAAAGATTGGCTATGGGCTTCATTTATGAGGCTATGGATCAAGCAAAGGAGCAAATAAAGAGGGCATACACGGATAGAGTGGCTAAGTAAGGGCCCATTTGGGCAACCATTGATGAAAGATGGAACAATCAACTCCATCGCCCTATACATGCAGCTATGTATTTTTTCAAACCAAGGTATCATTATAAAGCTCTGGAGGCAGAAGTTTTGGGTGGGAAGGTTTAGAGATGGATTGATTAAATGCATTGATCGCATGATCCCATTGCAGCGTGATTAGTTGGAGATACACTAACAGGTCACTTGTTTCAGCAAAGCCACAGGTACCTTTGGCAAGAACCTAGCAAAGATTGCAAGGGAAGCAAATGAGTCAGGTAAACAAAAATTTCAATTTTCAAATTCTTATTTTGTTAATTTGTTTATAATTTGAAAGTTGATTATTGGATATAATTCGTTGAGCTAACTCTTTACACTACTATGTTTTTTGTAGCACAATGGTGGGAGGCTTTTGGTAGCCATTATCCTCAATTGCATAAGTTTGCAATTCGTATTTTGAGTCAAACTTGCAATGCTACCGGGTGTGAGCGCAATTGGTCTGTCTTTGAGAGGATTCACACGAAGAAGAGAAATCGTTTGGATAAAAAATGGTTAAATGATCTAGTCTATGTCCAATACAACCTCCGGCTCAGACAACCAATTGCTGAACAAAAGACCTGATTAAGATCCCATTATGTTGGAAGATATTGATCCAACATCAGATTGGGTAGTGAAGAGTCATCTAGCAGAATTTGATTCTAATGAGGATCTTCATTTGGATTTACAAATGGAGGCATCACTTGAACATAATGTTCAGATGGAGGCATCACTTGAACATAATGTTCAGTGGAATGTAGATCCACTTGTACCTCCTCAGGCTCAGCCCCAAGTCCTCCAGTTGCAGGCACTTCCTCTGCTCAGCCATGACGGAAGTGCATATCTCGTCTATCTCAACGTGTCGTTGTTGCACAACTTGCTAGTGCTACCATTTCTATAGTTGCAATTGGAGATGATGATGAGGAGGAGCCATGGGTTTCCCTGTCTGACTCTGATTCAGAGTCTAAGCCAAATGATGTTGGCTCCTCTAGTAGTAGTCAGTAGTACTGTAGTACTAGCGACTAGTGATGTTTTATAGTTTACTTTTGTTGTAGAGGCCATTTAGAGCCTCCTTGGTTATGTGTTTTTGTTTTTATCTCTATATCATGTATGTATTGGACAATGCACTGCCACTGGGTGCCATTTTGATATAATGGATATATTCATGAGCCTACTTTGATCATATGTTGTCTTCTCTCTATATTCTAAAGCTCTGTGTTTGGAAACATGAATGAATATCTTTAAAATTATGTTTTTTATAAAAAAAAAAAATATTTAATGTATTTTATACAATGACCGAGTCATTGAAATCAAACCGGCCGAGTCGGAGTCGGAACCGACCCTCGACCATTTCCAAACCGGAGTCGAAGTTTTGAAACATTGAATTGTATACACAAATCAACATGTGTCGACACCAAATCCCGCTCTCATGTTCTCCCAACCAAATGTCTCAATAGGCTTGCAAGGTTTGTAGATGATATGCGACGACAATTTTGTGTCAAGTTTCTTATAGAAGGTCTTCCATAAATGACCAATAAATTAGTTGTCCTTGTCTAAGCGTATGCTTTTGGGGAAACCATGTGAACAAACATTTTCTCTAAAGAATAAAACAACTATATTTTTTGCATCATTAATTTTCTTTTAGGAAATGAAATGTGCAATTTTTAAAAATCTATCAACAACTACAAAGATAAAATCATTACCTCATCGGGTTCTTGGCAATCCATGTTGATATCTTCCCATGGTACTTTTGGCATTAGCAATTGTGTGTACTTTTGGCATTAGTATGTTGACTTGTTCCCTTGGCATTCTAGCGAATCATGAAACTCTCCGCCCACTTCTTCATTTTCTTGGCAATCCCACGCCAATAGTAGCACTCTTCAACTAATGTGTGGCTTTCATCATTGCCAAAGTGCTAACTCAAGGCACCATTGTTGCTCTTGAGTGAGGTTTTCTCTCATTGACCCTCTTGGAATGCATAATTGTTTACTTCTAAACAGGAATCATTCTCGGATAAAGTAGTCCAAGAATTAAATTCGGTCACAACTCCATGGCTCTTTATTGGCTTCCCAAGTTTCAACAAAATATGTATGTTGACTTCTTCCCTTGGCATGCTAGTAAATCATGGATCTCTCTACCCACTTCTCCATGTTCTTGGTAATCCCACGCCAATAGTAGCACTCTTCAACTAATGCATGGCTTTTATCATTGCCAAAGTGCCCACTCAAGGGACCATAGTGTTTCTATTGAGTGAGGTTTTCTCTCATTGACCCTCTTGGAATGCATAATTGTTTATTTCTAAAGAGGAATCCTTCTTGGATATAGTCCATGAATGAAATTTGGTCATGACTTCATGGCTCTTTATTGGCTTCCCAAGTTTCAGCAAAATATGTATCCCTTTCATACAATTTTACAGCCCCATCATCTCCACTATCATAGCAGTCAATAATCCTATATTTTTATTCAATGCATCATTAACCTTAGTGGGTCTCCCAAACCTATGTTTCATCACAAATATGAAACTTTGCAAGAGTTGCACCCACTTCATGTGCCACTAATTTAACTTTGCTTTGTTGTGTATATATTGCAACAGTTGATGATCAATATAAAGGACAAACTACTTGTGCAGCTAATATTGTTGCTTCCACTTCTCCAATGCAAGAATGATGACATAGAACTCTTGATCATACAAATGCTACTTTTGTTTGCATCGTGTAGCTTTTTATTGAAGAATACAGTTGTCTTTCCCTCTAGGCTAAGCACTACTCCAATGTTGTTCTACTAGCATCATAATCCACTTGGAACACTTTCTGAAAGTTTGGTAAAAATGGCATTGGTTTCTCAGGGACTTTCTTCTTTAACAATTCAAAGCCTTTTTGTGCTAATATATACCATTGGAACTCATTTTTTTATGCATGTTGATAATGGTGCACATACACCACTAAATTTCCCTCTTGGAACACTTTCTCAAAGTTTGGTAAAATTGACACTAATTTCTCAGTGACTTTCTTATTTAACAATTCAAAGCCTCTTCATGCTACTATATTCCATAGAAACTAATTGTTTTATGCATGTTGATAATGGTGCACATGCATTGCTAAATTTCCTAATCAACTTCCAACAAAAGCTCACTAATCCATGAAAGTTCCTTACCTCAAATATACTTCTTGAAATTGGCCACTCTATAATGTCTTTTCCTTTCTCTATATCAATAAACTTCAACCCATCTTGAGATATTACAAATCTCAAGTAAACCAATTCTTCTTTCATCAAGGAGCATTTATGTAGATTTATGAGCAACATTTCATGCTTTAACTTATCCAACACTTGCCTCAAATGACTCATGTGCTCCTCTCATCTCGGTGAAAATTAATATGTCATCTAAATAGGAAACTACAACCTTACCCAGTAAGGTTTCAACACTTCATAATGCCTCAAAATTTTTAGGTGCATTTTTCAACCCAAATGGCATGACCAAGGATTCATACAATGCTTCCTTTGTCTTAAACGTTGTCTTCTATTCCTCTCCTTCATTGATATGAATTTGGTAATATATGCTTTTTAAATCAAGCTTTGTGAAGTACTTTGCTCCACTAAAAAATTGCACTAAATCATCCATTCTTAGTCATGAAAATCGATACTTGATGATAATCTTGTTGTTGACACTTGAATCGTCACACATCCACTATTCCCCTCCTTTTGGTGCTGATACAATAGTTATCGCACATAGGCTCAAGCTCTCTCTTATCAATCCTCAATCCAATAACTCACAAATTTTCGTATTGATCTTTGCACTTTTAACAAGGGTTAATTAATGTGGTGCTTTGTTTGGTGGACTTGAAATTGCATAAAATCAATCTACTAGGAATTGCTCCTTTAAAGGGGAAATACTTTCCCTTCTCTTCTAAACTTAAATTGTTTAGCAAAATGGAAAAGCAACACCTCACCCTCTTTTCCTCTTTCAATAACTCTTTAGCGGTGAGTAACATCATTGCCCTTCCACTAATATAATTATCATTGTTTTTTATGTCTCATTTGTCCTCCTTTATGTGCAGCAAACCTCAATTTCTTCCCACCCTTCTTTGGCAAAATAGTATTCTTTACTACTTCATGAACAATTGTTTGATCAAATTGCTAGGGCTTCCCCTACAACAAATGGCAAGTGTCCATCAGTACTACATCACATAATACTTGGTCTTGTAATTCCCAAGATGAAACTTTATTAGACAGTGCTCTAGAACAATGACATGGTTTCCTTCTTCATCCAACAGAATCCATAGACATTTGGATGTGGGGTGCATTCCTACTTCAACTTCTCAACGACTTCCTTAGACACTTTCTCAATGCTACCACAATCTACAATAAGTGAACAACAATTACCTCCATTCTTACATTTGGTTTCAAAAATTACATTATATTGTTTCGACTCTTTCTCTTCTAGTTGGTGCTCTAGTTCAACAGTACTCTTTCGAACATATCAATCTTCTTGCATTCTTGCTGCACTTCATCAATGTTATCTCCAACCACTTTTCCAATTGTGCTCTCAACAACTTGAGCGATGTATTTTTCCCCTTCTTGCCTTTTGTTGGCATTTAAATTCTTTGAACACTCATAAGTTCTATTCCTGTGCTCCACACTTTAAGCATGCTCATCCATCTACCTCTAAGAGTTCCTTGATCACTAGGGGCATCATAATTTTTTATATTTCCATGGTTTGCAGCATTGGTACTGCTACCCTTTCCATTTTGATTACTTTGCTTTGTCCTCTTCCAAACATGTTCTCGCCTCTAATTCTTTCCTGCACCATGAGACTTTGTTGTTTTCTTGAAAACTTCTCTTTAGCCTTCAAAACACACAGATATGCCTCTACCATATATCAAATTCTCAACATCCTTAAATCATCTTGAATAACATACCAAAAATCATTAATATATCTAGCAATAGTTTCATCTCCCTCGTCACTTGGTTTAGATCAATGTTCCACCAAGGTTCCGGGACGAGGGGCCGAGGGAGCGAGGGGGCGCGGGAGCGGCCTATGCAAAAGCTCCCTACCATTTTTTAAGAAATGTGGGGGAGCATCAGGGTCTTAAAAATTTATAAATATAAAATATAATTTATTAATTAATAGTTGAGTCCACTATAAAAGGTACGCTGTTTTTTTTTTTTAATTCCAAAACAATGTCTTTGGAAAACAAATCATCAAGATTGAAAATACAAATTTTTGCATATATAACATTGAATAGACATGAGAATAGTAACAACATCATAAAATTCTAATTCAATTTTTTTAAAATAAATAAAAATAAAATATTATCAATTAAATAATATTATGATTTCAATAAAATTTAAAATTTAAAAAATTAAAAAAAATTAAAATAAATAAAAATAAAAATAAAAAAAAAAATAAAACAAAATAAATTTATTTACTTATTAAATCATATTTTAAAATATTCCAACCATTATTATATACATTCACTTAACGTAAATACAAACATAAATGTGTAACTTAACAAAACATTAACCTTAATATAAACCTATATCAATCATATCAACCTAACAAACTAGTATAAGAATGGCTTTCGAAAATCTAAACCATTTTATTTTCTGTATCATCCTTAGAGGACAAACCGCCATTAACCATAGAAATGACTTGAAAAAAAAACCATTCTCTCAATTATTATTTTATAACTATTTTAATAATGCATATAATAATTCAGCAGGTGGTTGACATACGTCCAATAGCTTTGAGTGACACCAAGTTCCATTCAAAAGATGGTTTCCGACCTATCAAACTTTTGAGAGAAGGTGAGTGAGCACCGTGGCTTCCTTAGCGTATGCAGGTCTATAGATTTGCAGCTTATATATATATATATATATATATATATATATATATATATATATTGCGGTTACATATCACTTGCAGCATATATATATACTGCGGTTACATATCACTCTCTCTGCTCAGTCCAATTTCATGCTCGCAGAGGTCAGGGTATCAAATGATGCTGCCTATATATTTGGCAATAACAAGCATGGATTGGGGAATCAAATCTTGCCCATATATTTGTGTCTTAATGAGTTCGGACTTGATAGCGGAACACTATGGATGAGTAACGAGGCGTGGGGAAGGGCATAATAATGAAGACGTGCTGTTGCAATTTTCCTCAAGTAGAAAGTACGAATTTATAAAGTTTTCACAATATATATATAATATTTTTTTTGACTATTTGAACTTTCGAATTGTAACTGGTTGCTATTGACGCCAGGTGTGGGAATTTATATAAAATTTGAACGAAACTATGGATGAGTTTACATAAATTGAATCTACAGACAGCGTCATATGTGAATGTAATTCTGTCCCCGGTTCTACAACCATAAATTGAATCTACAAACAACGTCATACATGAATGTAATTATGTCCCCTTAATTAAAGATTAAGTTCATTGTTTAGTTAATTAAAAAATTAAAATGGTTTTTAATGCATTAAAGGTGTGCCACGTCCCCCCTCGTCCCCCCACGCCCCCTCTTGCCCCCCCTCGTCCCCCCACGCCCCCCTTTTCGGAAATGCCCCCTCAGGGAAGGGAAACGTTTCCCTGGCACGTCCCCCTGAGTTTCCTCCATTTTGGGAGCGTGGGGAAACGTCTCCTACTCGTCCCCAAGTCCCCGAAGCGCGGGGGAGCGAGGAAACTAGACCCCTAGGGGGGGGGGGGGGGGGGGGCGAGTCCCCGTGGAACACTGGTTTAGATCTAAGGACACCTTATAAAAAAAAATTGGTATATTCTTTTAACATCGTATCCTTTTGTCTTAGTCTTTGTAGTTTCTTGAACATGTTCAAAGAATAATCCATCAATACAAACTTACCCTTAAGTTTGGAAACCATCTTGTCCCAAGCACATTATCCCACATAGGGATTCATGTATTTTTCAACATTTTACATGCAAGTTTTACTCTCTCGAGCTCTTTGGTTTACTCAAATTTGAAGAATTTCTCCCATGTCCCCAATCCAATCAATTGATCTGTCTCGATTTAAGCTCCTTGAATAGGTAGGGGTTTCCATCTTTAGCTTAAATCTCCAATATATCAATATGCCTTGATAATCCTTTTTCTAGGGCCTCCAATGGAGCCTCTAATTCTCGCACCTCATCATGAACATCTTGCTACAACTCTTCTTCTTTGAGATGCCTCCATGGCATCCATTCTAGTTGACATTGTTGGAAATGTAACTTGGTTCAGTCTTCATAATTATCATTGTACTTGTATCAATATGTATTTCATGTAAAAGCAAAAAGAAGAAAAAGATTTTTTTTATTATTATCATTATTTTTATTAGTCAAAGCATGTTCTTCATGCTTGTAGGGTCATTTGAGTCAAAAGAGAATTTATTGAGTCAAAGAAATGTAATTGAGTCAAAGTCCCATTTGGACTTTTCTAAAGAAAAAGAAAAAGAAAATTTATTGAGTCAAAAAGGTCAATTTGTCATCCACAAGACCAAGTCGGCCTAAAGAGGCAGTTATTCGACCTCCTAGACATGTATAAATAGAGGGTAGTTTGACCTCATTTTCTCACCAACTCATCACATAGACTTCTGTGCAAGCAAGAAAAAAGAGAAAGAGAGAGAAGTCAAAGGAGAGAGAAAGTTATGTTTTTTGCCCTAGTTCTGCTCACACATGAGAATTTGTCTGAGGTATTGCAGGCCTAAAATTTTGGGGGGGCGAAATTTCAGGGATTGACCAGATTTCAAGAGTTTGACCAGCGTTTATTTTTATTAACTTTGACTTGTTGAAGAGACTTGGAGGAGGGCTAACTTGGGGTCTTTATGGCAGTCTTGGTTTTGGTCTTGGGTCTTGGATATCTCACTTTGATCTGATTCTATAAGAAGAGAATTTTCTTGGGTTTTCCCCCTTGTGGGGTTTTTGCCCTAGCTTGGAGCCTATATCTTTGTGTTCTTGTCTCTTGTGATCTTCATGTTTTGTACTTTTGGTAATTGCTTGATGAAGAAGAGAACATAAAATTTAATAAGAAGCCAACAAACATTCACAAGTAATTATCAAGTAAGAGAAATCTACACTAATCTACAAGCATCATGATTTCTCAACATACGTGCCCCTTGACATATGGGTGATTTCATTTACAACTTCTCTATGTTTCTCTCTACCCCGTAAGAGTGTTGTTGATATTTTTCTATGTGCCATATCATTGTGCTTGTGTCCAACTCTCCCTATCACAGTTCCACCAAAAAAAATTCTCTTTGCTGGAACTATTTTTATCCCAAAATAATTACACATTGCAAGTTCTTAGCTAGAATTGTGCTTCAATTTACATTCAATTCTCAAGCTTGCTCTAATAGTAACTAATACAGCCCTAGATTATCATGAAAACAACCACCACTACCAAAAATACCTTAGAGCACATAGCAATAAAAGGAAAAACACAACTTTTTTCAATAGAAACTAGCACACACATGGAGAGGAACCAAGTGTCTTGGAAAGCGATTCAAGAATCAAAGCGGCATCACTTTTTTAGTTGGAATATGACAGTACATTACTAATAATATTAATAAAAGAATTGATACAATCTTAGAAGTGTGGGAGGTAGCTATGGCTTCGACCAACTCATCTGTCAAAATTAAATCCCCAAAATAAGAATAAGGGGAGTGTAGAGAGGCTATCTGATGGGTTCGGTAAGGCTATACCTTGAAGGCTTATATAGAACCCAACTATTCTCCAATGGCTGGAACAATATGGTTACCATCATTTTGATTACTTGCACACCGTTACTGCTACCAAAGGCTCGCTGTATGCAGTTAGAATTGGTTGAACGGGGCAACTGAGTCAATCTCTCAAGCTACCATTTGTATAAGCTCCATTTAAACCCCCCCTCATCCGGGGCTTCCTTGTACCAGACATCACTGTTATAACATTGTAACAACAGCTCCCTGTTTCGGTCTTAATATGATGTAATGGATGGGTTATTGAATATTTACAAAAAGATCTAGAAAATGATGAAATGTTTTATAAAGAGGAATTAATTACATTCATCATGAAAGTGTCACTCATGAATGAGGAGCAGAGAAAAGAGCAAAATCTTCCATCTCAAGAAAGAATTAAACAATTAAAAGTTTGTTGGAAAGGAAGCGTGAAGACCAATGTTGCACGAAGCGGGAGCGAAGCGGAAGCGTGGAAGCGGAAGCGGGAGCGCAGAAGCGTCATTTTCCAAAAATCTAGGAAGCGAAGCGTCTGCTATATATATATATTTTTTTATATTTTTTTGCATTTATACTCAAAACAAACATCCCAAATACCAAATTAATTGTAGAAGACATGAAAACATGCATATTTTGCATAAATCAAGATAGATATGGCATCCATGATTCCATTGTAGTTACTAGTATGTACAACAATCATCTATATTCTAGCTATTACAAACATACATCAAATTTTTAAGCATATTATAAAACATAAAACATTTAAGCATATTATAAAACATAAAACATAGAGCATATTATGATTTATCTAGCAAGTGAGCAACTGTCAACATTTGTCATGTCCAAAATTCAAATAATAATGTTTACAAAATATGTCACTTGGTCACCGCCAAACCAAAAAGGTTCAAAATTCAAATTCACAAGTCTACAAGTCTAATGAGTAATCTATGACAAAAAGTAGTAGATTGTGAATATATCTACTAATCTCTCCTCCTTCCACCACGAATAGAACGTGGTGGCGGGCCTCCACGTGGTGGCAATGAAGAAGATGGTGCCTGTGGAAGTCGTGGCACTGAAACTGATGAAGAAGAACCCCCTGCTGTTGGTGTTGAACCATGGAACCTAGGAACCAAGGGACCAGATGGGGGTGGGGGTGGTGGCATATCAACACGGTCATCATCATCCTAGAATCGCTCAAAAAATTCATGCAAAAAAAAACACTAGTTAACAAAAAAATTAAAAACATGAATAATTGAATTAGAGAAATGCTTTATAAGGGAAAATTGGAAAATTCATACCACAATGGACATACCTGGAAAAGAGCATCCTCTAATTGCTCTAGTCGCAACACTCCATCCTCCAAATTGGGCTCCTCTGGATTCTTGTCCCAAATCAACAAGTCTTTATTAGACTTTGCATCTTCACAGTAATGGGACAACAATCGCAAGTTGTAATGAACATAAACCAAGCTCTCTGCCCGGTCTAAACTCAACCTGTTCCTTTTGACACTGTGGATGAAAGAATAAGAGCTCCAACACCTCTCTGCAAAAGAAGTGTTTACCACCTGTGATAGCACCCGCAATGCCAAACTCTGTAGAAGTGGAGTACCCCCTCCATGCATGTTCCACCACTCAAGAGCAGAAAAAGTCTCTCGATCTCTAATTGCATGCATGCTCCCAAATGGACCAGTGTTGAGCGTATAGTTGCTCACCTGTCTCCGTACCAATGCAGCCTCCTCCTCATCAGGGATTAATTTACTCAATGCAGCCATATATTTTTGGTGAACCTCTTGATCTTGGTGTGGTTTTCTCCTGCTTCCCCCCCCAGGTGCTGGTGTTGAAAGCCATGATGGATGATAGTATTTAGGTGTCAAAACATATGCTAATGCATGCAATGGAATATTTAGCATTTCCCATCGGTTTTGCACCTCTACACGAATATAATTGTACAAGGTGGTATCTCTAGGCTCAACAATGTCTTTAATCTGCCCCAACATGTTATCCATTTGCTCATACACCTCCCCAATTACTGGTCGATCTGAATCTGCAAACTTGATCATGTAATAAATTGGTTTGGTGAATTGCAAAATATATTTAACCTGTGACCAAAAGTAACTCTCAAGAACAGTGTCCTTGACTGCATTAGCACCATCTGTGTCAGTGTTAATTTCATCCCATGTTTCAGCACACACCAGATTAGTTAAAGCTTGTCTCACCTTCACTAGCCGCCTAAAGGTGAGGTAATAACTAGCAAATCTTGTCTTTGCAATTTTAAGCAATTGCAACTTGGAGTAAGTGCCATAGAAGTAGTTTACCCTTGTATGCCCTGTGATGAATTTAATGAGCTGCTTCCCTTTCCTGTAAACCTCAGCAATCCACCCACAATCTTTGTGTTTCACAATATCATGCATCAAAAGGTTCAATGTGTGAACCAGGCACCCAGACCAAAAGATGTTTGGATGAGTACGCTCAATAATTTTTCCTGCTGCCTTACAATTTGCTGCATTATCTGTGATCACTTGAACCACATTATTCGGACCAACATCTTTGATTGATTTCAATAGGAGATCTGCAATGTTTTGTGCAGTTGCACTGATGGAAGAGGAGTCATGACATGCAATAAATACTGCACCACTAGAAGAAACACCAAGAACATTTATCAAATGTTGGTTTCTAATATTTGTCCACCCATCTGATACAATGGATACCCCAGAATCCACCCACTCATTTGTAAAACGTGTCAAAGCTCTTTGAACCTTAGCTTTTTCTCTTTCTAATAACACTGTTCTAGCTTTCTCATAGTTGGGGGCCTTGTATCCTTTTGGGGCTTCATTGATGGCCTTTACCATGTCATGCCAATAGGGAGAGCGAAGCACATTGAATGGTACACCGCAAGCACAAAGAAAACGGACTATCTTTCCATCCACATCATCCCTCCCAGCAACATTAAGGAAATCCCCTATTGTTCTTCTACCTCCAGAGGTTGCAGAAGTACCATGAGGAGATGAGCAACTACCAAATTTAGAGGTTGCACTTGATTCAGAATGAGTTTTTGGTTTCTTGTTTTTTTGTTGTGCAGCCATCTCTATTTGGATGTATTTTCTTCTTTCTTCAGTTGAAATGTTTGGGCAAATTTGTACCCCCACAGAACCCTTTTTTTCATCACTGTCCAGCACCCCACAAAGATGCCTCCTCAGACGGGTATATGAACCACAATATGGTTTTCCTCCATGACAACCATGAGGGCACACAAATTTGTAAGATCCACCACCCTTTCCCCCATCAAGTTTGGTCACATAGTTCCACAAGGGTGTTGATGTAGCTTTCCCATCTTGTGTTTCAGTGTCCCCTTCAAGTTCATCCCCTTCCTCTTCAAACCCTTCCTCCTCATCATACATTGGGTCACTACTATTAGGACCATCACCAATGTCCTCTTCTGTTTCTTCCCTTCTATTCTTCACCCTTGCCATCATTAAAACCAAGAGTGGAATGATACATAGAAGCCAAAAGAACACCATCTTGGAATATGGATATAGGTGGTGGACAACCTGTAAATAAAGGAGCAAGTAGAAACAATGGGAAAGAGTAGGAGAGGGAGGAGAAAAATACAAATTTTTTTTCAAAAAAACAAGGGAGTTTGGGGTTTGAACTTACCTCTTTAGCTCTTGTAGATGAAGTCCTCCAAGCTCTTGCTCCAAGCTCCTCCTCCTTCTCCTAGCTCCTCCTT
The DNA here is from genome assembly GCA_031772625.1 of Pinus tabuliformis. NCBI lineage: Eukaryota > Viridiplantae > Streptophyta > Pinopsida > Pinales > Pinaceae > Pinus > Pinus tabuliformis. Next base: position 623,138,277 of record CM062814.1, on the reverse strand, counting down.
CTTCACTCCTCCAAGCTCTCCTCTCTTCTCCTCTCCGTTCCTCTCTTCTCTTCTCCTCTCCTCTCTTCTCTTCTCCAACTCTCATAAACTCAAAGTGAGAAAATGAGGAATGAATGGGGGCTTTATTCTTTTCATTCCTCACCCTAAACTCACCCTAACCCACCCCCTCATTGCTAAGTTAAGTTAACTTTAAAAAAAAATTAAAAAAAATGATGTATTTTCCCTTGCCCGCGCGGTTTTGGAGGAAGCGCTCCGAAGCGCTGCGTGAAGCGCACGCTTCCGGGCCCGAAGCGCCATCCGAAGCGCGCTTCGGGGCCCACGCTTCCTAAAATCCAGGAAGCGCTTTAAAAAAACTGAATCGCGCTTCGGATTTTTTGGAATCGCGCTTCCGGAACGCTTCCGTACGGAGCGCGATTCCGGCCTAGGATCCGGGGGGGGGGGGGCGCTTCCTGCAACGTTGGTGAAGACACTCTACGAATTAATTGTTGTGATAATATCAAGACAAGACAAAGTTACTTGTTCTTTAAGTTTATTGAGGCAGCAAAAGAATTGGAAGGCCACAATATAATCATGGACATGATGTTATTAAATCGAGAACAAATACATGAGCGTGTTGATGTACTACGGGTCACTTAGGGAAAGGACTTTAACAAACTTGCTGATTTCCCCAAAGAACAAATTAAGAAGTGGTTAATTTGTTTTGTCAACAAGAATGAAGACCAATCTGACATAGTACATCAAGTATGTTATGACTTAAACGATATTGAAGATGAGTTATTCGAAGTATGAGTGGAACAAGAAGTTATCATGGCACATTTATGAGATTGCATTGAGCAAAGTCTCAAAGATACTTTGGAGAAGGTAACTACTTCAACATAACTGATTGATCTTTCTAACGGTTAAGTTTCTAACACACATCCAACATTTAAAAAGGAGTTTTCAAGACAAGAGAAAGTCTTTTCCCAGCACTATAAGTAAATTGTTCAAGTTTTGGTTTTCTACCTTTCTTCTTATTTAGAAATCATACAACCTTCTTAACTTTGGAGTTTTCCAAGAATGAAGGTTGATTTCTCAAATTGTCGTTCATTTTCTCTTCTAGGCCTTTTCTTCTGTTATATGGCTTGCAGGAGAGCCCAATCTCCGTCCTTGAAGGGATGAATGCCTTTACATTTCTCAAATATTCTATAGTTTATTTCAACATTTGTATATTTTTTAAAGGTTCCACATAGAACTATTTAAGAGTAGATCATCTCTAGTGTGATATTTGGACTTTAAATTTTAAGGTTAAAATCACAAGTGTGTAGCTCTTTTCATCCCAATGAGTTTGAACGAAAATATCTTTTAAATTTCTTTGAAAATGCATTCCATGATTTCTTTCTTCAGTCCAAATGCTTGATTCTTTACTTATAGTTTTTTTTTCAACTGAAGATATTGCGCCTGGAGCAGCTCTCAGATGTACATTGTCCCGCCCGAGGTTGGACCACAAGCCCTGTGGGGCCCAAACCTCCCCCGCCTAACCGTTGGACCGCATACTCAGGACTGACTCTTTACTTATAGTTATGCTGTAAAATTTATGAATATCGAAATTCATGTATGTTTATGTGCATATATATCATTTTTCTGAATATTTGAAGGTTTGGTTCTGTCTCAGGCCCCTTTCTTTTCTGCATTTTTTTAATTTCATAATTCTTTGTTAGAGTAGTGACACCTCTTAAAAACCGAGGGAGAAATATTAGTCCCTCAAATGTTATCCTTGAGATTTGGCCAATCCCAATGATCAACACGTATCAATCCAAAAGGAGCATTGAGTCAATGATAGAAATAGTAACATCAGTATTTTTCAACTAACGAAAATTCAAGAAAAAACAAAAATAATGTATTTTTCATATCAACTTTAAAAAAGCTATAATTTCACAATATATGAATTTGAGAATAATTGAAAAAGGAAAGAATCTTTTGCCAAAAGCAGGGACTAATAAACAATTGTGAAAGGATGATATGCTTATAAGTATTTTCAAACCAAGATGATTTCATTGAAACACAACTATTTCAATCTGATCTCTCTTTTGTATTATTGTATTTACTTATTTTGGCTCATCTTTATATAAGTCATTTATTATAAGTTTTATGTGTTTAACCTTACTCCTTCTAGGCCTTAACTTCTTGAGCAAACCTAAAGTGCAAACATCACCCTTAAATTAAGAATACAATAATGCTAAGAAATATTACATATTTTTGTGTGATTCAATTTTAATTATTCAAACTGTGTGTGTGCCCATGCAAAATCAACACATGGGCTTCAAAACATTTTATGTCATAAGGCATTCTATTCTATTGTGGGTTTTGCATTGAGATTTGATGCAGCCACCTCCAATTGTTTGATGGCTAGTTCTGTTATCGCTCAAAAATGTCCTAGCTGTGAAGGAAATCTTTGAGGTAACCTTAAAACCAGACTTTAGATTGAAGGCTAGCCCCTCCAACCCAGAGAGGGCTCTCTCTTACAGCTCAATCACCCAGTGCCACCTCAAAAATTGGTTGTGTACTTATGCAATGGCTAGATCTTATGTGCAGTAGGGTTTCAATAATGTGGTAAGGTAGAGAAGTAGAATTCCTTGGGCATGGAGTCAAATAACTCTGAAAATCAATCTATAAGGTGTCAAAATGCTGGTGATAGTTAATTAAAATACAGGACCAGGGTAGTTGATGATTTCTTCAACAAAGATATCATTGAATATGGTGGTAGAAAAGAGAAAACAGTCCATCAAAAACAAAGCATCTAACAAGGATGAATTTTGCTTGACTTTAGAAAGAATGGTGATACTTAAATGAAATGAAAACAGAGCATGGTAAACGTGAATTCTATTTCATATGCCTTCATTCAAATATATGGAAGAAAAACATCTCATGAGAAACAGACAGATGGAAACAAATACCTAGAAAACTGACTGGAAACACATCAACACAAGAATTCCTGTCTCAAAATGCTATATGCTTCTGATCTTAGACACTTAGATTAATAATGCAGAGTTTAAATTACATCCACAATGGTATTTTTTCTTCTCTAAATCCAACACTTGGTCCTCCTTTTACATCTAATTTATAAAAACACTACATAGGTTTCAGATCCACAATCTGTGGAAAGTCTTAATTACAATAATCATCAAGATCCAAAAGAAATGGATATGAAAACCTCTTCACCCAGCTTTAGTTTGTGGTTTGAAATAATCAAGGAGATGGTTAGATATTATCCACAAGTGGAATTGATGAGGTGGCTCATCGATAGTTTTTTTTTGTAAGCTTAGCAGTACCTTTCATTCATTCATCTATAAACAGGCAGGTTACAAATATATAGTCGTTCAGTGGCCTCAACCTATCCAGTGGGAAACTAGGTTTGTTGGCCACCGAATCGCATTATAAGCCATCCAAAACATAAATAGTTTGAGTCTATTTAACCAAACCTTACAAGGCTGATAGTCTGGAAACCAACTAATAAGCATAACACTGAAAATATAAATGTTACTCGACATATACATTTTGAAATTTGATGACTAAAAAGTTTCTTGCAATCCCAACACGGTTTTAATTTCACCTTATCACTCTCATTCAGTTAAATGTCCTTTCCCATAAACATACATTCAACATATAGAATTCTAGAAATGAAATTTTCAGATTAAAACACATGGGACTGTCAACACATGCTGAAAATAAATATGGACATAAACAGACCAGCAACACACATAAAAATACACAGATTTTTGGTCAACTTAGACCTAGGCAAAACCCCTTCAATCTTCTCCGGAGAAAACTTGTTAGAGAGATCTTCACATTTATTTACCTTTCAAGCTCAAGAAAAATACATTTGTAGACACAACAAAACAGCAAAATACAACTTATCTCTTCAGCCCAAAACTCCTTGAAAATCGTGCCCACTTTGCCTCGATTTCCATGCTCACTTGAAGCTAAAAATATGTATTGTACGGATCTGGACTGTACAGACTGTACTGTACAGATTTCTATACCGCTATACGGACTAGGAATTTTTTTCAAAAAAAATCTCAAAAACTTCTCTCGAACGGCGTGCAGTTCACAACATTAAATGTTGTTCGTAATGTATCTTCTATTGTCTTCTATGCCTCAATTTTGTGCCCAACTTTGCCCAGAAATCACTCCTTCAGCTTGCTACAACAAATTTCTCCTTCAGAACTTTTCTCCAGCTCTCAACCTCCTTTCTCCAATCTGCTCATGAAGAATGAATGCAGTCTCTCTTTTCTTTCCCCCCTTTTGTTTCCCTAAATGACTTTTGGGCAACCCTAAGATCTAATGGCTCAGATTCATTTAGATCAAGGGATGAGAATAAATGTGCATTTAATTCTCACTTTCTATTTTTTAACTCACCCATTAAATAAAGTACCCACATTGTACTTTATGTCTAAAATCACTTTTCACTTTATAATTTAACATTGACTTTACCACTTATAAAGTCACTTTCACTTTATAAAGTCACACTTAGGAAAAGAATTATTTTGGACACTACTCCCTAGGTAGAGACTAACCCATGGGAAACCACTTGTCCAAGGTACATTAAAAATCAACACTCCCTCTTACTGAGGAAAATGTTTCTGACCACACCCATCTTGTCCCTGAAATGGACATGCTTGCCTCTTGGCAAAGACTTCGTGAGAACATCGGCCACCTGCTCATCTGTTGATATATACTCCAACTTCACTACCCCCTTCTGAACATAGTCCATGATGAAATGATATCTAATGTCAATGTGTTTTGACCTATCATGAAACACTGGATTATCCGTGAGTTTAATGCAACTCTGATTATCACAGTGAATAACCGTCGGTCTCAACTCCTGATCAAATAGGCCATACAACAACTTGAGAAGCCAAAGGGCCTCACAACTAGCTTGGCTAGCAGCCATATACTTAGCCTCAGAAGAGCTCAAAGCCACTGAATTTTGCTTTCGACTGAACCACGACACAACTGCCAAACCCAATTCGAAGCAACACCCTAAAGTGCTTTTCCTGTCAGAAGCACAGCCTGCCCAATCTGAATCTGTGTAACCCACCAACCTCACTACATCTCCTAGCCTATAGTCCATACCATAATCAACAGTCCCCTGCACGTAGCGAAGAATGTGCTTTGCAGCTACCCAGTGCATCCTCCTGGGCTCAACCATGAACTGGCTAAGTGTGTTCACTGTAAAGCATATATCTGGCCTAGTGTTGACCAAATACATCAAGGACCCAACAAGCTACCTATACAATGTGGGATCCACCAAACTAGAATCTGAAGCATGGAGCTTCTTCCAATTGGTGATCATAGGTGTAGACATGGGTCTACAGTCTACCATGTGAAATCTGCTCAACACATCCACAACATACTGTCCCTGCCTCAGAAAGATATACCCCTCCTCCTGCCACACCTCAAGCCCCAAAAAGTAATGCATCAGCCCAATGTCCTTCATCTCGAACTCCATAGCAAGATCCTCCTTGCAATCACTAATCAGTCTCTTTGCCCCGGTAATGAACAAGTCATCAACATACAGCACAAAAATGAGCGGATCATCCCCCTACAACAATGTAGTATAGGTTTGGATCTGCATCACTCTTCGTGAAACCCATCTGTTGCAAGTAAGTATCAATCCTTGAATACCAAGATCTCGGAGCTTGCTTAAGTTCGTAGAGTGCTTGCCTCAACCAGCATACATGGGTCTCCCGCCCAAGTACCTCAAAGCCCTGTGGTTGCTCAACATACACCTCCTCCTCTATAACTCTGTTCAGAAATGCGGTCTTCACAACCATCTGATGGATCTGCCAAACCATTTCTATAGCAATAGAAATAAGGGATCAGATAGAAGTGTACTGAGCTATGGGAGCGAAGGTCTCATCATAGTCAACTCCCTCTATCTGTGAGAACCCTATAGCCACGAACCTCGCCTTGAACTTCTCAATGCTGCCATCCACAACATGCTTGATCTTGTAGAGCCACCTGGAAGTCACAACGACTTGCCCTCAGGCCTAGGCACCACTTCCCAAACATTGTTCTTAACGATAGAGGCATACTCCTCCATCATAACCTCTCTCCATACCTCCTGGCTAGCAATCTCCTCATAGCTAGTAGGCTCAAAGTCAACAAAGTTGGTAACCTTGGCTACATAACTGCAAAACCGCTCAGGTGGCACACTCTCCCTGTTCACCCTCTTCGGAGGACCAACGGACTGCGCTTCCTTCAAGGTGCCCTGAAGCCACTTGGGCCTCCTCTTCCCTGAAGAGGCTTCCCCATAGGGAACCTCATCATCTACCCCCCAGTCTAGTGAACCTGGAGATCTACAAACTGACCCTGGTGTGCCTGTACCAGCACCTGTCCTTAAAGAACCTGTATCGGCACTTGCGCTTGTGTCAGTTGAAGTGCCATGTGAACTCTGTACCAGTGGACTCCCTAAAGAAGTGCTCGGTGAACTCGCCACTGGTGCCCCAAATGTCACTGACACTGAAGTACCCCCTGTACCAGTCCATCCAGAACCTTGAGGTCCTGCCCTTGTACCTGACTCCCTACTAAGGAGAAGTTTGTGACCCTCTCTCATCATACTCTAGTGATCTCCAATAGGCCCTCTCCTCCTCGAACTTCACATCCCTCCTAATCACCACTCTCTGTTTAGAAGGAATTAAGATTCGATAGGCCTGCGAAGTCTCACTGTAACCCATAAAGATACCCTTCTCTGCCATGGGTTCCAGCTTTGTCCTCTGCTCCTTGGGGATATAAGAATATGTGAGACATCCAAAGATACAAAGATGTCCCACATGAGGCTTCTCTCCAATGAAAGCCTCCTCCAGAGTCATATTCCCCAATAGTCTGTGAGGACTCCTGTTTTAAAGATACACAACAATATTGCAGGCCTCAGCCCACAAAAACAAAGGCAACCCCTAATCATGAATCATCGCTCTAGCAGCCCCAACAATAGCTCTGTTCTTCCTTTCAAACACCCCATTCTGTTGGGGGTTGTAAGGAACTGTGAACTCTCTCCTAATGCCCTCCTGTGCACAGAAGTCAGAAAACCCACCATCAATGTACTCACCACCATTGTCTGACCTCAAGACCCAAATCTTCCTACTTGTCTGCTTTTCCATAAGATCTTTGAACTCTTTAAAGCGACTGAAGACCTCACCCTTAGTCTTCAGGAAATATATCCAAGTCCTCCTAGAGTAGTCATCAATGAATATAACATAATACTCATAACCACCCAAAGACACGAGACATACAATATGAATCAAGTCTAGGATACCTGTAGATCTGTTGTCGCTCGCTGGGAATGGTAACTTGGTGTACTTGCCCAAAGCACACCCTCTGCAGACCTCATAATGCTCGACACTGAAATCAGGAACTCTAGTAGTGATCTCCCTTAGTATTGTCAAAGCTCTATGATGCATATGCGCCATCCTCCGATGCCATAACTCGCACAAGTCTCTACTGTCGGTGGTACTAGTGTGAGTGCTACCAGATGTGCTACTCACCAATGCTCCTGCCGACTAAAAACTAAAACTGTATAGTTTCCCAGAGCGGACTCCAATCACTTTGGCCGAAATGATGGAAGCTCCCCTAGGATGCATCAATACCTACCCTCCTAAGAAAGTGACGTCAAACCCCTTCTCCTCCATAGCAGACACTGAAATCAAGTTCTTCTTCATCCCCGGAACATACAAAACATACATGAACTTCAAAGGAGGCAAAGACTCCCTCTTAAAGGTCACAGTCCCCACACCAACAGCTCTCACAGTGCGATCATCTCCTAATACAATCTCAATATCAAGTGCCCTCTCTGCAAGATTTGAAAAGAACTCTCATGCACCTGTCATATGGCGGGAAGCCCCGTAGTCTATGTACCACACGTCGGATGATGTACTCCTACTAGATATAGAAGTAATAAATGCAAAGTCCTAGTCAAACTGTGAAGCGAACTGCTCCACCTCTGTTGAAGCTGCAGTACCCTTCTTCCCTTTGTTCTTCCTCTTAGGACACGTAGCAGCATACTGTCCCATCTTCTGACATGTCCAACATTTGACTTTGGACATATCCGTATCTTTCTTCGTCTTCTTCTCTTTTCCCTTAGCCCCATCTGATGAAGCCCCTTTCTTGGCCTTCCCTTTGTTCTTCCCCCTAGCTGTCAAGGCTACATCCTCCTCATCTGCTATCTTCACCCCACCACTGCCAATCTTTCGTATCTCATGTTGCACACAATCATCCTAGAATCTGTCCCAATTGGGAAGATTCTCCCTAGAGGTAACAACATCTCCAAAGACCTCCCAAGACTTAGGAAGTCCCGCTACAACTATCCTGACTAACTTTGTGGGTGCAACTGCCTCACCAATAGCAGTCAAATCATCACTTACCTGTTTGACCCTGCCAAGATAATGAACTACACTTTCAGCCTTTGTCATCCTAATGTTCTTCAATTGTTCTTTGAGTACCATCTTCCTGCTCTCATTGGTACTCTGATAGAGAGTGGTTAGAGTTGTCCACATCTGATATGCATATGTGTTTCCTCTCACCTGAGGAACCACATGATCCTTCAGACTGTCCATCAAAATTCTTTCTGCCTTTGCATTATTTTTTGTGAATTCAGCAAGTTCATCTACAGCAATAGGAGGTACAACCACTTGTCGCTCTATGTCCCAAATTGTTGCCTCCTCAAACATTGTCTGAATTATGTCCTTCCAAACAGCATAGTTGGATATCCCATCCAGTCTGTCCTCTATCCTTAAGAACATGGCCATGACTGCTGTCCAAAATTTACAAAACCAATAAAATGGAGAAATGAACTTTCCAGCACACATTGTTGTCCCAAAAGCTCAGTCTATGTGAAATTTCACCTTGCTGTCCCAAAATATCAGTTTGTTGTCCAAAATTCAGTTTGTTTTCCAAACCACTATTTGTTGTCCCAATCTACTGTTTGTTGTTCAAACTGCAATTTTCAGCTTGTACCTCTGGCACCATGTTGAAATTTGATGACTAAAAAGTTTCATGCAATCCCAACCTAGTTTTAATTTCACCTTATCACTCCCATTCAGTTAAATGCCCTTTCCCATAAACATACATTCAACATATAGAATTCTAAAAATGAAATTTTCAGATTAAAACACATGGGACTGTCAACACATGCTGAAAATAAATATGGACATAAACAGACCAACAACACATAAAAATACACAGATTTTTGGTCAACTTAGACCCAGGCAAAACCCCTTCAATCTTCTCTGGGGAAAACCTATTAGAGAGCTCTTCAAATTTATTTATCTTTCAAGTTCAGGAAAAATACATTTGCAGACAAAACAAAACAGCAAAATACAACTTATCTCTTTAGCCCAAAACCCCTTAAAAAGCGTGCCCACTTTGCTTCGATTTTCGTGCCCACTTGAAGTTGAAAATATGTACTATATGGATACGAACTGTAATGTACGGATTCCGTATGAACTATATGGATTTTTTTCAAAAAAATACTCAAAAACTTCTCTCAAACAACATGCAACTCATAGCATTAAATGTTGTTCGTACTGTATCTTCTGTTGTCTTCTATGCCTCAATTTCCATGCCCAGCTTTGCCCAAAAATCACTCCTTCAGCTTGCTATAACAAATTTCTCCTTCATAACTTTTTTCCAGTTCTCAACCTCCTTTTCTCCAATCTGCTCATGAAGAATGAATGCAGTCTCTCTTTTCTTTTCCCCCTTTTGTTTCCCTAAATGACTTTTGGGCAACCCTAAGATCTAATGGCTTAGATTCATTTAGATCAAGGAATGAGAATAAATGTGCATTTAATTCTCACTTCCTATCTTTTTAACTCACCCATTAAATAAAGTACCCACATTGTACTTTATGTCTAAAGTCACTTTTCACTTTATAATTTAACATTGACTTTACCACTTATAAAGTCACTTTCACTTTATAAAGTCACACTTAGGAAAAGAATTATTTTGGACACTTTTCCCTAGGTAGAGACTCGATGAGAAATCTGAAGGGCTTAAGATGTTAATGATTCCTGTATCTTGATAACTGCTTGTGAAGTAATTTCATTCTTTAGGCAATTCAAACAAGATCTTTTATATGTTAGTGATCATTAACTTCATCAACCAGCTACCATGCATAATACACAAAAGAACAATAACACAAGATATAGGCAGCAGCCAGGGCAAAACCTCTCCAAACCTGAGAGGAAAACCCACAGTAATTCTTCTTATAGTTTCTTCACTTTGACAAAATTTCCAAGACCAATACAAAGACCCTTTGACCAAGTGACTCCAAGATCAAGGCTAGAATCTTCTCTTACTGTTGTCCTCTGATTTGCTGCAACATGGATCAGATCTACTACCAAGAATGGATGATCTGGCTTCCTTCTTCCTTCCTCTTCCTCCTCCAAGCTTCCCTTGCTCAAGATGGTCCACTAGCCTAGTGGATCTCCTCAACGCTTGCCTTGAAACAATGTGATCTGCTGGACTGCTCAGAAACCCTAGCCGCAGTCCTGAAAATGTCATTGTCTTCTCACGTGGGAGTGAGCTATTTGCTCTTGTAGCCTTCCTCTTGCCTCGCTATGATTGGAGCTTCCTTCTAGTCAAATATCTGAACTCTTTAGGCCTAGAATTAATCCCTATCATTAAGATAACCTAGGACTATAACACAACCCTAACCGTGATCTGTTCCTTCGCACGTGTGATAGGGTTATGGCTCTTCTAGCCCTCCAAACACTTTGTTCTTGATGTCTCTGCTCTCCAAGCAAATCTATCCTCCAAATAGACCCAAAATCGAACTCTTTCCTTGATGATGAGAGCACATATAGTGATGCCCTAGCCTCGCACAGAATCCCTGCGGTTATAGACAGTAGAACAGACCTTCTACTTATGGTCCTGCGGCTCCTTGAGATGATCCTTTCTTCGCACCTTTTGACAGACTTCTTCGCATAGGAGAGAGACCCAATTCAAGTGTTGTGATGGTATGTCCGAATAGATGAGGAGAGGCCAATATTTATAGTGTATGAGGGTTGTTCATTAAGCTGACATGCCATACCTTTAAGCTGACTTGAACATGATATAAAGCCGACATGAACACTCATATATAAATATATATTTATGCCGAAAATACATTGCTTCTTTTATATTCGTTTGGAGGAGTCAATTGTTAGCCTTTTGTTCTTGATCTTGAAGGAGTCTTGTCACATGATTTTGCCCTTGATCTTGGAGTCATACTTGTACATTTTCAAGTGTAAACATTTACATCAATGACACAAACCTATCACCTAGCCTAGAGCTCATAATGAGAGCTACTAAAACAAATACATTTTTGAGCATGAAACCCATGACTCAAATTCACAAAATATTTTGCTAGATACAATTTACATCATTTACATTGGAATGTGTCATTATGAAGACCGAACCTAGTTACACTTTCTTCAAGAAGACTAACCCATGGGAAACCACTTGTCCAAGGTACATTAAAAATCAACAATACAACCAAAATTAACAGGCATAACTTCAACCAACTAATCATCTGACGATTCCATCGGAGCAGGATCTTTAGCACTTGATCTTGGCAATTCAGATTGCGGCAGACATGGGATATGCCGCTCAATGTGGCCCAGGCGAGCGTTCTGATTCTGCAACTGAAGTTGAATGAGCTAGAGCTCTTTTGAATGTCTCGGAGGCCCGACTTGGGCTCACTTTGCGTTGTTGTGTTGGTGGTCGCAGCCATTGCTTTGGCCACTATGCATTTCATTAACCAGTAGAGATGGATGGACTATCTAAACAAGGTGAGACGGTCGCGAGTGTACCCAGGGTCCGTGATTAGATCCCCCCAATCTTCGACTGGTAGTTCAAGCTCAGCTTTCAAATTCAACTCTGCCTCCCAGGTCGCGATCAATTGTTTCACCTGCGTCGGGGTCCCTTCACAGTATGCCTGAACCATGGCCTGAAGAATCTCAAAGTTCGTTTTCCAACCCCTCTGTTGCACAGTTCGACCGGAAGACGAACCAACTTCTTTACCTTTGCCTTCCTGGTGTCTGCGGCCCCTTCGCCTCGACTCGAGGCTCCACCATGAGGCTAAGACTTCACCATATTTGCCAAGGTCGGGCCCCCTTTCTTCACCCTTCTCCCACCTTCCCGCGCTCGAAAACCAGCCCACTGTACAAAGGCCAGAAGTGGAGACAGCAAAGGCAGACCTAGAATATGAGTTATACAGAGAACCACCCAAAAGACAAGCATTAACTTAACGTACGACCAAAGAAACAAATGAAACGTCAGACGACACTACATCCCTTCAAAATTCCACCACCCGAGCCAGCAAGCATACATAAACAGTAACCCTCCAGGAGTGTGAGGTACCACCAGAATGAAAATGGTGTCCCCCATGCACCCCTAAGCCCTGAGTCCGTAGACTCGGCCCTGATCATTTACCAGAACCCTTACTCTCCACAGGGCTTGCCCAAACAATTCAAGCTTAAAACGGAGAACCCAATTATCAACATGCAGAGGAAACATCATGAGAAAAAACCGGAAACCAGTAAACATGCCCATGCGAGAAAGGATGTTGCCAAAAAAGATAGAAATTAACATTACATAGTCGAGAAGGCCAATATTGCCAGTCACAGAAACTGCTAATTTAACCAATGTTTCCTTTCCCCTCTAGATGCGAAGCTTATCACGAGTAGAAGCCCCCAACCTAGGATACAGAGATAGCATTATAACATACCAGATTTTATACGCCAACCTCGAACAGAGACAGGCAACAGTTGGGTATACCTCTCGTGCCACCGGCACCGCGAACTTGTAAACATCAAACTTAGGCTATCTAAGAAGCTAAGGACCCAAGTTTATACGTCACACAGATGGTCTTAACTCCACCTCCGCTCCCACCACCTGTAGGCGTTGAGGGTTACCAACCTTCACGTCGTAGATTTGCCATGAGCTGCGACGCTTCATGTTATCACAGTGAACAAGCGTGTGAGGGCATGGGGGATACCACCCACCGTCCCAAACCAATAAATGCTTTGTCATATCAATCAAACCCAAACGGGCCTCCAACTATTTCGCACCCCGATCGGGGGAGGTGGCTCATCAATAGTTGTCTGTGAGTTTATTTTTAGAAAAATAAATCTAGCGAATTCCCAAAAAATAGGGTCCAAATATTCCTGCATATCTCCCAAACCATGATAACTCTGAAAAAATGAAAGAGGTTTTTGTAAACGAGTCTGTTCCCGACAAAAGCCTTTTTCAAATTTGAAAAAATCATTTTCAGCTTCTCGAAAACACGCCCAAAGTTAATGACTAAAATAGGAAATTATTTAATATTTAAATCTGGAAAAAAAGTCTGTAAATATTCCTACATATCTTTTAAACCATGAAACTTGGGTAAAAACTGAGAGAGGTTTTTGTGAATGGGTCCATTCCTGACAAAAGCCTCTTTCGGTTTTCAAAAATTCATTTTCTATTGTTCGGAAACTGCGCTCGAAGGAGGTGACTAAAACAGGGAAAAAACAAAAATCTTGTAGGCATTGAAAAATATTTTCGTAGCGCCTGTATAAAATGAAAACCGCAGTGCCTCTAGTCACAAAACTTGGTTTGAACTTTGTTTAACATTTGAAATGATCATTGATGACCACAAAACCTCAAGCTATCGCCCTATCCAAAAAAATTAATATGCCTTGTAACCCAAATTATTTCAAAAGTGCATAAAAGCCAACTTTGCAAAAAAAATGATTTTTTTTTAAATGTAAACATGGTGCTAACAGCTGGCTCCAGTGGGGATGTTGTCCTCCCTACGAAGCAGCGAAGAACTCATATACCGAATGCCTAATTTGTTGGCCAGCTCCCAAGCTCTGAAAACCAACAAACTGTAACCTGCTCTTTCCAAAACCTTCAACTAGAAACCAAATTGTACACTGTTGAAAAGACTATTACTACAATCTGAAAACATATATTGAAAACTGAACTAAAAATTGTTGAAAATGATGCTCAACTTGTGAGCTTATTCGTACACCAACCTATTCTAAATTGATGAAATAATTGCTAGATCAAGTGAAAGAACAGTGTCAATGCAACCAAGCGACTGCTCAAATACTGTGGTTTTTTTATTGTGCTTCAGCGAAATCAAAACTGGACAGTATAGTGGCAAAGGCAACTCACAATGCATTTGCCTCCATAGGAAAAAAATGGCTGAAAATTCAAGCTGAAAAAACCCTCCATGTAGTCAGCAACAAGATAAATAAAGACATGATCTATTTGCTTATCCTTAAAATATTCTACAATTTGGTTGTTGTGGTTGGAGAGTTCACATGTGCTCTCTATGTCAAACCATTGTAAAACTGTGAGTCGTCAAACTCATCCTTATTCTCAAAACATTCCTCAATTTTGATATTAAAGGGTAGCACTTCCTTCTCTCGTTTTGGCTGAAAAAGGCTTTCAAAAGACTGATTCTGATATTGGAAAGTGTAGGACTGAATTTGAGTCTTTAATACCTCCGTATCTTCCGCAAGTTGATAAGCAAATGTTTTTAAAAAACAACACTTCTCCTTGGAACATTTGCATGAATGTAAATATATAGGCAAAAAACTTAAGAAAGCATCATCCATTTGATCATCATCAAACATATCAAAATACTCTCTAAAACCTTCAATAGACAAAAGATCTTCAACATACCATGTCATCTTGATTGATTAGGCAACTGGATCTGCAATTTAAGCTTGAAACTCTTCGGTTAGTGGAATCGCCATAAATGTTCTGATTTCTGGATTCTTGAAAATGGAGTCGCCAGGTGAAAGATGCAGAACTTGATTATGTCTAATCCTTGTTCACCATCAATGAGTAGATCTGGATCTTTGTTGTTTTTTCCTAGGGAAGATTCAACCTTCGTTCCCTGACAACGCCGCCAAGATGTTATCACTCAAAAATGTCCTGGTTGTGAAGGAAATCTCTGAGGTAACCTTGAAACCAGACTTTAGATTGAAAGCTACCCCCTCCAACCTAGAGAGGGCTCTCTCTTACAGCTCAATCACCCAGTGCCACATCATCAATTGATTGTGTACTTAATGCAATGGCTAAATCTTATGTGCAGTAGGGTTTTAATAATGTGGTAGGGTAGAGAAGTAGAATTCCATAGGCATCGATTCAAATAAGTCTGAAAATCAATCTATAAGGTGTCAAGATGCTGGTGATAGTCAATTAAAACACAAGAGCATGGTAGTTGATGATTTCTTAGACAAAGATATAGTTGAGTATGGTGGTAGAAAAGAGAAAACAGTCCATCAAAAACAGAGCATCTAACAAGGATGAATTCTGCTTGACTTCAGAAAGAATAGTGATACTTAAATGAAATGAATACAGAGCATGGTAAACATGAATTCTATTTCATATACCTTCATTCAAATATATGGAAGAAAAACATCTCGTGAGAAACAGATAAATGGAAACAAATACCTAGAAAACTGACTGGAAACACATCAACACAAGAATTCCAGTCTCAAAATGTTATATGCTTCTGATCTTAGACACAAATTAATAATGCAGAGTTTAAATTACATCTGCAATGGTAATTTTTTCTTCTCTAAATCCAACCCTTGGTCCTCCTTTTACATCTAATTTATAGAAACACTACATAGGTTTCAGATCCACAATTTGTGGAAAGCCTTAACTACAATAATCATCAAGATCCAAAAGAAATGGATATGAAAACCTCTTCACCCAGAGGCCAACTTTAGTTTGTTGTTTGAAATAATCAAGGAGATGGTTAGATATGATCCCCAAGTCAAATTGACGAGGTGGCTCATCAATAGCTGTCTGAATTTATTTTAAGAAACATAAATCTGGCAAATTCCTGAAAAATAGGGTCCAAATATTCCTTTGTATCTCCCAAGCTGTGATATATCTGTCAAAACTGAAAGAGGTTTTGTAAATGAGCCCATTCCCGACAAAAGCCTATTTCAGATTTGAAAAATTCATTTTCAGCTTCTCGAAAACGGTTCCCAAAGTTAATGACTAAAACAATAAATTATTTAATATTTAAATCTGGAAAAAAGGGCTGCAAAGATTCCTTCATATCTTTCAAACCATGACACTTGGGTAAACACTGTGAGACATTTTTGTGAATGGGTCCATTCTCAATAAAAGCCTCTTTCGGTTTTCAAAAATTCATTTTCAACTGTTCGGAAACTGCACTAGAAGAAGATGACTAAAATAGGAAGAAAATATAGAAATCTTGTAGGCGCTGAAAAATATTTTCGTGGCGTCTGTATAAATAAAAATTGCAGTGCCTCTGGTCATGAAACTTGGTTTGAAGTTGAACTTTGTTTAACATTTGAAATGATCATTGATGACCACAAAACCTCAAGTTATCTCCCTATCCAAAAAAAATTAATATGCCTTGTAACCCAAATTATTTCAGAAGTGCATAGAGCCAACTTTGCAAAAAAATTGATTTTTTTGGAAATGTAAACATGGTGCTAACAAGTTCATCCAGGTTGTTCCACGTGTTCTTGATTTTCGTTGTTGTGCCCCCACTACTATCATCTATCCTTTCCTTCGAGCATGTCACCTTCCTTGTGAATTGCATTGTTAGATGGCCTTAGAAATGGATGTAGTATGATAAGGAAGTGTTACAAGAGCTCAAGGACATTGTTGCACTTGGGCTACCTTGTAGCTTAAGTGCAAGTGGGAAAGAGCCTTGCACTATGTTGTCCCACGCAAAGCTCCCCATAATGTGTGCTCTGGATGAATCTTGTTAGAGATGCATTCACCAGCGTACATCATAGACATCCTTTCTTAAGTGATTGTTGCTTGTTATGAGCTCAAAAAGAAAAATAGAAGAAATGATATTTGCTTATATATGTTTTTAATAGGGAGCCCAATAAGGGGCCTTACAGTGAATGTCTTGAGGGAATGCAAACATGCCACTAATTTGGACCCACATAAATTGAGCGAAACCATTTGAAGACACCAAGGTGACCCTACATTGAAGCAAATCCCTAATAAAACAAGCCACACCACTAGAGCCTTCAACTCCCATGAAGCTTCAAGTCTCCTATTTGCACACTGAAGAACAATGTTAAAATAGATCTATTATATTGTTCAAATACGACTTGCATGGGTCTTACTCAAAAGAATATGTCTAAGGCTTTGGGTGCTTTATGAAATTACCTTGGGGAAGATTAAAATACTCCATTTAAATTCTAGCATCCTATGGTGACCACTAAGACCTCAATCATGCCTCCAACGAGGGCATTGGTTAGTAGGTCCAAGTTGGATCCACCCATGGGCTTGGGGAGGATATCAAATTCTAGCTTTGACATCCCTAATAATGGACCCATTTTTTTACTATATATGTTACTACCACCTGTTCACAAGATTGTTTGAGTTTTCCCACTTAGGATCTAGTAAGATCTCTCAAGTAATATAATGTGAGGTTGACAAAAAGTCATTGCTTAGCTCTACAAATTATAGTCTATCTCCCATGGTCCTATAAAGAAGGAAAATACTAGACTTCAAGCCAAACCATGCACTCTCAAGAGGTAGACCTGAAATGACCAAGCATCTCAAAGGAAGTAGGACCTTGCATGCAAGGGGTCAAAAGTTGCAAAAGATGTTCAAAGGACCCCTCAACTTGAATTTATCTTGGACAACCTTCTTGACCATTATATGATGGGTGGTTGCGCTTGGATGTGCCAAATAGAAATATGCATAACAGAAATTACAGATATTACTCAGATATATTGCAAAAAAAAGTAGAATAGCAACAAAATGGACAATATGAACTAGTATGATACCTTTATTGATATGGAAGCAATGTTTGTTTGCCTCTTTGAGGGGAACCTAATAGAGCAGAGCTCGGTTTACAAATTATTTCTAAGACATCTTTTACAATGCTTCTACATATTTGTGTAGTATTTTATATCCCCTAATAACATTCTAGAGGAGGAACTCTCTAGTAGATGAAACCTTTTAGTAAGCCTTCTTACAATAATCATGTTCACATTACTACATGGACCTTATCTACTAGCGATGGTCTCCATACCTAGGGATACATAGTAATCTATATCCTCAAGGGGTTAGGGAGGTCAAGACACGTTGACAGGTGTAGATGTCCCACCAAACTATAAAAATAGAAAACATCAGAAGGTAGGCAACCATGAAGGAACCCTTTGTTCGCTCCATATTTCAAGCTTTTATGTCCCTGCAAACATCAATTTTAAGAGAGAAAAGTCTAAAGTTAAACTTGTAAGAAACAGATTGCCTAATCCTGGGGATGGAATCTGAATAAGAGCATTGAGAGAATGTCTGTATAAATTGGGTAAGGAAGCTTCTACCTGTTAGTATCCTATAGTCATAGTAGTCAAAAATGAATTTTGTCTTTCAAATTTTGTCAAAAGCATAAAGTATGGCTATGATCTTATGGAAGATCAAGCTTTAGGTCTTAGGTGGAAATAAAATTTTTATTATCCATTGTAAATATGTCAAAGTGTGTCAAGAGTTACAAAGATGGTATTTTATCCCAAGGGGTCAAGTTAGCTAGGTCTAGGGGTCAAAGTTACATCAAGTGATCATGAGAAATATTGTGCTGCCATGCTTTGTCATCATGGGCACAGAATTATAGGTCTCTTGAGTCAGTTTATATATCAAATCATGATTGGTCATGACATCAACAAGGGTACAACAGTCAAAAGGACAGTTGTTGCGCTTTTGCCTTGTGCTGCACTTTGGTCTTTCAATTTCAAACCATAATTATCGCCATCAAAATCCATTCTTGGCCACTTTGGGAGGTTATTTGCATGATTTTCTTCATACAAGTTTTATCAGATCTCAATTATTCCCATTGCAAGTTCGTTGGTGGTCGTGCTTGGTTGTTGCGCAAAGGAGGCAAGGGAGCGTTGCGTTTCCACACAGTGTTGCGTTTCTCTCAACCCGATGATCAAATCTCTCTCACAAGTGCAAACTCAAGTTCATTTCAGCTCCTTGGTCTTGTATGGTTACCCAATTACATGTATGAGCTGAGAAAATAACATAGAAACTTTCAAGTCATCTAATTTTATCATCGCTATGTTTTGCAATTGTTGCGCTTTTTCCATTCACTGCATTTTCTCCTAATCACTGCACTTTCATCATTGCTGCGTTTTTTGTGCTTCTCTTTGCCAAGTCCGTGTTTTTTCTTTGTGGAGCCTCCATATGCAAGGTGTGTCATGCCTTTGAACCGAATTTAAAGCTCCTACCGTAATTGTTTGTGCTTTAGAAGTATTTGAAAGCCTATCTTCTCATGTGTTACGCTTCTGGAATTGCGCATGTCCTTTGAATTTTCTGCCACCAGAATCAAAAGTGTACTAGTTGTCTTGGGGGTTTCCAACAAGTATTTGTGTTGATTGGTCTATGATACATATGGTTTCCTTCTTAATTTGCTATCAAAGATAAAATTTGGGGCCTCTTTCCATTATTTCTATTACTTGTTGCACAAATTAAATTTCCATTAAAACCCTATAGTATCCCCTACTGCAAACAAGAAACCATGTCAACTCCAAAGGGAAGAAAGCACAAGGGAGGTACTATTGTCATATTTGAACCACAAGACCTCACATTCATCAATGTAGACCCAGCTATCAGAGTTGCTTTTGAGCAAGTGGGATGTATTAGGTTTTGTGAAAAGATTCAAGGGTATAATGCACAACTTACTAAGGAGTTTGCCATGAGCTTTGATGGGTTGGAGGCTAAGGTTGGAGCACTCACCTTTCCAGTTACAGAGGTCACAATAGCAGTTGCAATGGAGATTCCCCTTCAGGGAGAACAATGGTTCAAGGGTATGCCCCTTGATATTGCACATTATAAAGATTTTTTGAAGCTTGAGTATAGAGACAAGGAGTATGGGGCCATTGTTCCTAAAGAGTATCTACTTGAACATCACAGCAAGCTTTTGCAAGCTATTCAGAGGTATTTCACATGTGAGGGGAGGTTTGGAAGGATTTACCAATACCATTTCAGACTCTTGATGCATTTTACTGGGAAGAGTCCCTTGAATTTGCCCTTCTATCTATTTAGGAGTCTCAGTAAGATGGCTAACAAAGTGCAGGGAAAACAAAGTCAAGTGGAACCAAGCCTTTTCCACTTTTCCTTAACTAAGTTGTTGGTATTGGAGGAGCTGAATAAAAGAAAGCAATCATGGTAGTCATTTGTTGATTCTTCAAAACTGGTGGATGATGTGCCAACTAGTCCCTTGAGCAAGAAGGAAACACCCTCAGTAGTGGTAAAGGACATTCAATCACCAACTGGAAGCTCAGTGAAGAGGCCCTCAACTACAGTGCAGTCTACAAGAAAGAAGAAAGGCAAGAAGCTACAGTTTTCTCCAGAAGTGGTGGATGTCCCTAAGAAACCCCTCACTAGGTCTGCTGCAAAAAAGCTGCCCTTGGAGCAGACATTTGAGACCATGGAGACCATACCAGAAGATGAAGTTGTTGATGATAAAGTCAAGGAGGTTGCAGAATTGCAAGAACAATTGAAGAAGGTCCATTTGATGATTGCACAGTTGCAACAGGAAAATAGGCAACTAAAGAAGGTTATTCTAGAAAAGACAACTCAACCTAGTGAAGATGTGCCAATGGTTAAAGCTACACCAGCTGCTTCCAAATCCAAGGGCAAAGAAAAGGTAATCAAAGAGGATGTTAAGAAGGTAGAAGTTCCAATAGCTAGGATTACCAAATCCTCATCTAGGAAGTTACAAATCCAAGAAGAGAAGATAGAGGTAGATGAGGGGAAACACACCTTTAATAGGTTGAGAAGGCAACTGAAGGAAGCTCACAGGGAAATTTCTAAGCTCAAGTAATAGGATGAAATGGCCATGAAACAAATGAGTGACCTTCTAGACATCTATCACCCAGCTATGGACAATGCCAAATACATGTTGAGCAGATCCATTCCACTACACAGGCAAATGAAAAATGTATGCAAGCATAATATATCTATGAGTAAAGAACTTAGATCCACCAAAAAGAAGTTAAGGGAGTTGCAAGAGAAAGATAGAGGCAAATTAAACCTATTGGCTAAGGCAGCCAAAATTTGAATGTTGGAAGAGGAAAATAACACAGTTTTGATTTTTTACTTTGATATGGGGTTGAAGTTTCAGGTGATAATGTTTTTACTTATAGTCCATCTTGCAACCATATCTAGTCAGGATTCTGAAGTCATGTTGTGAAGAAGCAACTTTCACAGTATTTTGTACCCTAGCTAGCCTTAGGGTTAGGGTTTTTGGTGTGGATATGAACATTTTGCATTTTTGGTGAAGGAAGGCTTGAAAGAGGTATATGGCATGATTATTGCAGTGTCAGCATCATCATCAATGTGTGCAATTTGTCCAAAAGCATCCCTGTCACTTAAACCATAAAAAAGGATGGCGCTGCACTTTTGAAGTTGTCGCTGCATTTTGGCTACAAAAGAATTTATCAAAGTTTGAGGCTTTATGCGGTAAAAGAAAACTTCTAAAGGGGAAAATGTCCATGTTCAGACTTGTTTACACATGTTGGAGTCATCAAGCAGCTCAGAAGTCAACCGGAGATATTACAACCATGGAGCGTTGTGTTTCTTCGTTGTGTTTTTACATTTCTAGAGAATTAGGGAGAAGCACAATGCCTGGATGAGTTTACTTGGTCAAAACTTGATGTAATTTGTTTTTATGCTTTTAGTAATTGTAATAAAGTATTCAGTAACTCACAAGCTCGATTTGGGGCTAAGAAATTAATGTGAAATGCTTAGAAAAGACTTAGTTATGTAGTCCCTAGTCTTTAGCAGTCAATTCTATTTTCATTGCAGAAGTTAGAAATTGAAATCTTAATGAGGAATTCGACCCCTAGAGGTGGGAACTAACTCATTTTGGCCTATTTATGATATGATTGTAAAGGAGAAAAGGGTTGGTCAGGTTAAGGAGAAAGAGACATTGTATTGCACTTATTTTTGAGACATTTTTACAGTGAATGAAATACAAAGGTGGAATTTGCAAGGATTCTTGAGTTAGTTTTCTTTGGAGATGTGTTTCCTTTCTTTGTAAGTTATCTTCTATGATAAATCATGCTTTGAATGTATATCTTCTTGTTTAGTTAAACAAAGATTTGATTGGGAATTCACTCCAGAGTTCAAACAGTGCATCACTTCAGTTTTGCTAAACATCTATGTTTTTTGCTAAAATGACAATTAGAATTCATCTTGATGCTCGATGCTCTTTTGTCATGTTCCATTTTTTCTTCACTCACCCTCCTACAACGAAATGTTCACTTAAAAACTCTAAAGAGACTACTACCTATCTCACCCGGGTGGAATTTCCATTTTCTCTTCATTTCATCACGGCAAACATAATCAGGTAGACATGACCATATGCCCAATGGATTTGTCTCCTTTCCTACCAACAAACCTTTAAAATGCATACCCTACTGAGCACTATACCTAGCCTAACATCTAAGAAATTGAAATTCAGAGAGAGCCCTCTCTAAAGCTAGAAGGGCTAGATTATAGCATCCAAGTGGTTTTGTGGTCACCACTGAAATTTCTCTCTTCAGCCTAGGGAAAATTACAGAGAGCTAACACTACACATGTTTAAGGATTAGAACCAGCGACCATGCAAAATAACTCTCCCTGTACATTCCACGAAATCTATCATTTTATCATAGAAGATAGATAATGCATGTTTGTGAATCGTTGATGATTAAGAGAAGACTGAGGAAGAAAATAGAACTTCCGTTGCCAATGAACACCTACCTTGTTAGGTCGTGGCAACACATATCTTTCCCGCCCATAGGGCAGTTCATGGGAGTGCACATGGTGGTCCAACAAAGGGCTTCCAAAGGGAGCGGCTTAAGAGTACCAGTGGGAACATATGGGCAGCCCGGAAACCCCACAGAAAGCGACATACCCAATCAAGCTTAAACCACATTTAAAAAGGGCTCTTGCTCAGCAAATAAAACTCCAACTTGAAACTTTTGCGAAGTCTGGAAATTTGAAAGCAATACTGAGAATGTAAAGAAGAAAAGATGCAATGAGAAAACTGCGAACTGTAATCAAAATTCATACCTACACATCAAGGCTGCTTTGAAAATAATGGAAATATCAAGGCTGCTTTGAAAGTAATGGAAATATCATAACTGAATTGGAGGAAAAAATAAACTCCAACTTGAAATTTTTGCGGAGTCTGCAAATTTCAAAACAAAACTGAAAATGTATAGAAGAAAAGCGACAACGAGAAAACCGCAAACTGTAATCAAAATTTATGGCTACAAATCAAGGCTGCGAGTAAAGGAAATATAATATACCCGAAAAGGAAAGAGGGTTGAATGCCATTGAAAAGCGTTGCAGTTTTCCCCCTGATGACATTATGAAATATGTGGACGTCATTTCAATTCGTAATGCAAACCCAAATCAAAACAGTGCTCCAAGTTATTGTTTTTTAATTTTGGTTAAAAACCTTCGCTATATTTTTTCATTTGGTTATTGTTTTTAATTTTGGTTAAAAACTCACTTTCAAGTAGTATTTTTAAAACAGGAAAAAATAAATATTAAATTAATAAAAACTTTCTCTATATTTTTCCATATTTTGGATTTTTTAAAATGTAAATTGATTTTTATTAATTAGTTGATATTATTTTTATATAGTTTTAAATTGAATGGTCTAAAAAAAATTAAACAGTTATATTCCTGAAGTGTTATAATAATTTTGGTTTTGTTAAAATACTATGATTTATCAATACCACATGTTCAAAAACTATAACTCATTCTAAAATCAAAATATTTTATAACTAGTGCAACCACATTAAAAATATCATTTGCATTAACCATGGCTAAATATATAACAAAAAAATATTGCAACAAAAATATTATTATAAACTTTGATTTACTTAATCCTTAAGAATCATCTTGATAAAAAACAAAGGTGTTGAAGAGTTTCTATCCTTTACAACCAAGATATAAGGTAGTTTTTTCTAAAATTAGGTATGCTTTGAAAACCCCTAAGAAATTGGTGGGCGTTGAGACATCATTTTATTAAAAGCCAATGAAACCTAGCAAACTCTCTGATACACTACAACAGTTAATAAGCATTCAAACCAAGCATATTCCCTTGAGAATCAATTTAGGCATTGAATTAAAAAAAATAAAAATAAAAATTCAACATATCCTTATCTACCTTAAATTGAAATAGGAAGTCTTTCCGTTAAATAATTTATTTTTATTTTATTTTATAACATTTTTAAATTAAAACTTAATACTTACAATATAACGAAACTCTTCACCATGGATATTTATCCCCATTTTATCATGATATTATTAACTTGTAAATAGGCTTTGTTACAATACCATAGGCCAACAATATGGCAATTCAATAACATTGGCCCAAAAACCATAACTCATTTCAAAATAAAAAATATTTTATAAATCTTTTATTTTAATTTTTTTATAATATTATATTAATTTAAAATTATATTAAAACCACATTCTTGCTTTCAAAAAGGCTTTTAAGTGTGTGTATATATATATATGTAAGAGACAAATATTAAGCAATAATGTTGTGTATTACACTTGTTTAGATTTTGATAAGATAAATTGTTAAAATAGTAAAAATTGGTGTTAAAAATTGTATGATGTAAATGTAATAGGGTTTTAGATAGTGAATTTATTTATGTATTGAATAAAAATTAAATTTTATAGAAAAATAAAATTGTCGTATTAATGAGGGGAGGCAAGAGAAGAAAGGGTTATCTATCGCTGCGGTGAAGAAATAGAGTTACAATATTCATGGGGCTTGGGGAGTGTTACTAATAGTCAAGTCGAATTTTTAGCCATGTGGTAGGGGTTAAAGTTGGCTATATCAAAGAAAATTCAGCAATTAATGGTATTTGGAAACTCTATGATAGTCATTTAATAGGAGTTTAAACTCAAAGGGAACTCCAACAGACTCAATCCCCAATTCTGTAAAAAATAAGATTACAAATAGGAAAATTTGAGACAGTTGAGTTTTATCATGTGAAGATGAATCTAAATTCAAAAGCAGGCCCCTTAGCAAATAAGGGAGTCCACTTTGGAACAAGGGATATTGACTCAGGGTGAGTGCAGTGGTGTTTATAATCATTTACCATGAAAAAAGCAATCAAAGGTCAAGGAATTGTCATATTGATCGAAACAAGAGGCAAAAGAGTAGTTAATAAGTAGGTGGGTCGATGTCCTCACATCAGCCTACATTCATGTCTCGTGAACTTTCATAACTATTCTCTAACATACTTGCAGCTCCACATTACCGTCGGGCTTTGGGCCCATGCAAACACTTGGCTTAAAAGAATGGATGTAAGCATGGTCTGGCACAGATGGAAGATTGAGCATGCCTTTAATAAATGTGGGAGGGAGCTAAGGTATGTTACCCTTATTTCTAAGGGGAAGCAAGCATGCTTATGGTACAACAATTTAATGGCTTAGGTAGAGAATTACAATGGTTTTAGCTTGGATATCATTTGTCTGGTCAAGAGAATGTACATCATAGGTCGGTGCATTGAAGATGGCAAGTGCATCTATGGCTCGATGGGGGCAGTTATGCCTACAGAACAAGTTTATAAGGCTCGACTAGTCATTACTCTATCTACAGAAGTTCGAAACTGGAAACCCAAGACCATAATAGGTAAAGAGGGTCATTGCATTGGTGAAGAAATGGAAATGTCACATGTCTCGAAGAAGGAGGAATTCAGTCGCCAGTTGGATCACCTCACTACAAGGATGGAGCATATCTTGTCTTTACTTAAAAGACAATGGGAAATGGTGGCAACAAAAGTTCAGGCTTAGTTATTATTGCTTAATCAAAAGAATGGCTTGCTCCAGACCAAACTTAACACATTGCAAGCAAAACTAGATATATTGGACCTTCACCTTGTAAGACTTGAGTCCTTGAATGGGAAAGATGCAAAAGAAGTCAACTTGGGTGAGGACAAGAAAGAGGTGTTGGATGTGAACTAGCTTGTGAATCCGGAGCAGTAGAAGAAAGATGATGAGGTGGCTAAAGAGACCTAGGTCCCTAGTCTAGTGCAGTTAAGGCAAGCTGATGAGGAAACTATTGAAGTAAACCCATAATTCGGTTCGGTCAATGTACATCAATAACTTAGCTTTGTGTTTTAAATTATGTATTGCATATATGCATTAGTTTTAGAAGTTTTCTAGAAGGTTTTCAGACAATACCAATTTAGATTTGCAATATGTACAAAATGTAGTAGGAATAATAGTCTTCTTTTTTTTTCACATGTTTGGGCTCAGAAGTTGAAAACTCAATTAAAATTGTAAAAGACACTGACCTTGAAATTAACTCAATATTAATATAAAAAATCATTATCATTATTATATATATATATTTGTGTGTGTGTGTGAATGGATGTAAAATAATAAGTAAATGAGTAAATTAAAACAAATTATCGTTTCAATTATTTTCACAAAAAAAAAAAAAAAAAAAAAAAAAAAAAAATATATATATATATATATATATATATAAACTAAAATAAAATGATAAAAAAAAACATTATTATATTAACTAAAATAAAATGATAATTTAAGTAAATAAAATATCATATATATAAAATTATTATTATTATTATTATTATAAAAGATAACATTCAAATTGTTGAATTTAAGTTTTTGTGATCCATATCAACTTGTCTTGACGATGAACTACACTCGTTGGTTCGAAACGTGTTGACAAATACATTCGAATTACGTTGAAAATTCTTCTCAAAAAACATTCAAATTGTTAAAAATTACATGTCACTTTTCTTTTATATCTTTAGATTGTTATTTTCATTAAATGGTAAACGAAGGGATTATTAAACCACACGAAAGCATATGAAACTATTTTTCTTATATTTATATTTACGTAAATTACTAAGTCTTAAGTTTGTTTTATTTAAAAATAATAGTTTTTTGTTTTTTTGTCTTTTTTTTAATGTAAATTACTAAGCCAAGTTAATAGATTTTTTTGTTGAGATAAATATTTCAAATGTATTTTAGATACTTAAAATTATTGTAGCATTTTTTCTTTTAGGCCTTAAAATTATTGTAGTATTTTTTCTCTTAGGTGTACGTAAAAAAATATTAGAAATAAAATTATTAATGATCATTATATTAAAATAAAAGTTTTTATTGATCTATTATGATAATTGAGTGGTTGAGATTAATGATGATAATATAGTTTATCTTTGTTCAAAACTTAATCTCAATATATGATTACAAGTTTTATGTAAGAAATGGATTTATAGTGGTACTCGAAATTAATCAAATAATCAAATATGTCTTTTGGTGATGATTATCTTTAGTTAGAGAATTTCTAGTGCGAAGGAAAAAATAAAATAATAAAAAAAAATAAGGATTTGTATTATGTAAAAGATTTAAAATGATTGTCCCTCTTAATTAGAAATCATTATTAATTTTGGTTAGGTAACATAGTTGATAAATGAGGTTCAAGGCAAATATCAAAGTTCTAAATCATAGTTTGAATTGATCTTAATTCTTAGATTTTTGAGTTAGTTGGTTGCTAGCAAGGTTATGCTACACACTCAAAATTAATGGTGATCATCAATGAAAATATTTGTTTTTCGTCTTTCAAAATAAAACCCACCATTGTCATTAGAGACTTCATTAGATGTATTATGAGTTCTTACTTGATATCTACGCAAGTGCAATCCCAACCTTTAGTCTTAGATGATAACAAGCATCGAGTATGATTGTCATTATTAGTAAAGAGTGCCTGTTATTTTGCATGGACTAAAATAAGATATTATGCCATGGCTTGAGACAACTATAGTTCACATTGCTAGGATATTTCCTCACAGGGAGGTTGAACCACTGCAGCATTTAGGTATGTGTAAGCATGAACTATTAATGGGATCCACATGTCATGAAATAAAGATATCACCAAGGAGAAGGCTACCCAATGACTTTATCAATAGCTACCTAAAAAAAGTGTTGCCAAAATTTTGGAGAAATGGATGTAGTGTGATAAGGAAGTGTTATGATGTCTCAAGGACATTGTTGCACTTGGGCAACCTCGTAGCTTAAGCACAGATGGAAAAGAGCCTTGCAAAATGTTATTTCATTCAAAGTCCCCCATAATGTGTACTCTGGTCAATCTCATTAGAGATGTGTTCATTATCTTACATCACAAACATATTTTCTTAAGTTGTTGTTGCTTGTTATGAACAAAGAAAGAAAAGTAAGAAAATTGATATACAAGTGTGTGTGTGTGTATTTGATTTTATATGTCTTTAATAGGGAACCTAAGAAGGGGCCTTACAATGAATGTCTCGAGGGAATGCAAACATGCCACTAATCTAGAAACACATAAATTGAGCAAAGTCATATGAAACCACCAAGCTATATGCAAAAAGTGAATCCCTAATAAAACAAGCCACACCCCTAGAGCATTGAACTCCCATGGAGCTTCAAGTCTTCTATTTGCACATTGAAAAACAATGATAACATAGATAACTTGGTATTCTTCAAATATACTTGTATGGGTCTTGGATAGAAAAAAAATATTTAAGGCTTTGAGTGCCTTATGAAATTAACTTGGGGAAGATTGAAATACTCCATTGCAATTTAAACATCCCAAAGTGAAAATTGAGGCCTCATTCATGCCTCAACAAGAGCATTATTTAGTAGGTCCAATTTAGATCCACGCTACGATCAACACCCTCCAAAAATTTTCCTACACTTGAATTTTGGAGCCTACTGAGGATCTTATGATCTGTCATTCTATGGTGGCTTTAATGTCGGTCAATGTTTTGCAAAGCGCTCATGTATTCTTCTAAGATCCTAAGTTTCAAAGTCACTTGTTGATAGATGCTCAGTTCGTGATGAATTCAAATGCACTTTTTTTTATGCAAGCCCAGATACGCATTACGCAACTTTTGGAAGTAAGGCTTGCACAGTCACTATTGACAGTGATTGTGCGGTCCATAAGGACACTACATTGCACAACCTATGTCGAAAGTCAATGCACACTCTCCATTGACAATTTCTCTCTTACTTTGGTTACAACTGTACTTCTATTGAATCAGTGAGTTTTCTCAACTATCACTTTTGCGCACCTTTGCTTTCACAAGTGTCGCTTTCACTTTCACGATTGTCATTTTTGCTTGATTTCACTTTAACAAGTGTCATTTTCATGTTACTTTCACTTTGTCATTTTCACTTTCAATTTCTTTAGCTTTTGCAAGTGTCATTTTCACTTTTTCTTATGGTTTCAAGGGTCCCTTCTAACTATTTTCACTCTTATATGTGTCACACCTTTGCACATCACTAGAGGCAACTATAGCTTACTCTTTTGTGTTAAATGGTCCTACATATCATAAGAATATGTGCTAGACACATTCCTACAGCTTAACGCACTTTCTAATCGCGATCGACACTTGTGTCACAACTTATGTTTTAAGTGTCGCAATGTTTTGTTTCAACTATCGCACTTAGTAATAAGTGTCGCTTTACTATTGTTTCAAGGTGTGTTTGTTGATCATCAGTCCTGTGTATTCCCCTGGCTTGTGTTGATGCCATTCATGTGTTTGATTAGTGTTTTGGACTTGTTCGGGTTTCTTTTTCTCTCTTACTCCCCTGGTCCCACAATTAGCCATTTTGGAGCTCTTCTTGGTCCTCCTGCCCAGTGCAAGTTGTGAATGTGTGAGCCTTGTCACCAGGTGATGAGCACTACCTATCCATGAGCCTCATTGATCAAATCCTTCCCTCCTAGACTTGTGCATTGAGTCTTCCTCAAGGTCAACCCCTATCATTGTGTATTGTGAACCTTCAAAGCATGGTCACCTAACACTTATTGCTTGCACTGACTCACTACATTGAGCTTTGATCACTTCTACCTTGCATAGCACATGGAGCACTTCTAGCTTACAACAAAGACCTTCTTCATCCCCTTGCAAAAGCAAATTGTGTGATACAAAGGCCTTCTCCATTCACAATGCAGTGAGAATTCTCCTAGAAAATTTACCCGATCTTTTATTGCTTGCATTAGCCAACTATGCAATCTCCTCTTCTAGCGAGCCTTACTGAGCACAGGTTGAATTTCTAATGGACAGTTAGCCACTACACTAGCATAAGAGCCATGTCGCAATTACAGTGCCTAGTCTTGCCTTCTCTACTAACTGGAACCCCTCATTATGTCATGCCTTGTTTTGCTTGCCTTCCTGTCATATGTCGCAATTCTAGTGGACAATGCAGCCTCTCCTAGATCACTGTTGAAGAAAATTGTGCTCTTCCTAATGTCTGTCTCTCAGTCATAGCGCATGTCGCAGTTTTAGTGAGTAAGTCATCTTCCCTTGTCTACTAGACTCCCTCACTATGCAGTCACTTGCTTCCCTAACACATGTCACAATTTTAGTCCATAGTGAGACCTCCTCACAATCAATGTGAAGTTCAATTGCACTATCATTGTCTCCTTGTCCTTTCAACCTCGCGCACTACATAGTTTCAGTCAGCAAGCTCATCATATTGTCTCTTGCACTTGCCCACTATGCTAGACCCTGAAGAGCCCCTTCTCATAGTGCATGGCACAATTCTAGTGAGAATTGGTGCCTTACCTATCCACTGTTGAGCTCACTTGTGCCATCTTCAATAAGCCTCCCTCTTTCATCCCTCACACACAGCTCGTCACAAGAAACTTCTTCCATGAGTAAAGTAGGGATAGAATAGATGGTTTTTTAGACTGATCTTGCCCTTTCATGGGTGAACTTCATTGGTAGGTGTACCTCTTCAACAGGGCAAGGTGATGCTCAAGGAAGATGTCAAGAGAGACAAAGAAGCACTTGCAAAGAAGAAGCACAAAGAAGACCCATCATGAGGACACAAAGAGCTCATGAACCATGATGGAGTGATGACATCTCATGTTTTCTTGGAAGGTTCCAACTCTTATCCATACATTTTGGAGGGTTAAGATGAAATATTGATCAGATCTATCATCAATAATGTAAGACATAGCAGCAATGAGAGTAGCTTGGTGTAGTGTTCCAGCTAGGGTACTAGTCTAGACTCTATATTTAATATCGACCGAGGTGCGTAAGCTTAGAGGTGTGGTCTAAAATATATAGACATAAAGGATCGCTGGCCAAGTGATTATGATGTAGGTTACAAAGCTTCTTTACGGAAGACTGGAATATGTAGCCTATCATTCAAACACTCAGATCACTCTACTGATATACTTGATTACAATGCTTAACATTAAATGCATTTACCAAATTAAACCCTGAACCTAAACGCTGTGTATGACTATGCAAACCTAAGCACTGTGTATGAATGTAACAACGATTTTAATCTCCTTACAAAGACATTACCCAGAAAACCCTTGTTCAGTAGACACACAGCATTCAATGATATTTACACTATATCAAACTATGCAGAGATCATAAATGAATTGTGAAATGAAAGCAAGGTTTATGATAGTGCTTTTACAAGACACACAGGGATCGAATCCCTTACAGGACTCACTTCCAGATCTCAGTGATGACTGTTCAACATAACCATAAACGCAAACCATTCATAAACGCACACCATATACATTCAATAGAAATCAAAAGCTATGGGAATCGAAAGCTATGTAACTGTTGTGCAAACCATATGCTACGGAAATCGAAGGCTATATAACTGTGACTGTTATGCAAACCATATAAAATCTATTAAAATCGAAATCCAATATAAACACTGTGCAGACATATGATAACCGAAATGTAAATGAAACAAATGGACAGTATACCGATTGAACGCAGGGCCCGTCCGCGTCCTAAGGGTACACTGGCTATAATCGACCGGCTACCAAATCAATGCAAGAGATACACACGTCGTAACTGTGAATAGGTCTTAGTATTAAACTTAAAACTCTGTTCTAGAACGATTCAACGGAAAAAAAAATTAACCATTAACCGGACTGTATTTACATATGTATATCCACAGCCATGTCATTGCTACAATGAATGTACATTCGGCTGTTGCCGCTTTTATTACATCAAGCCTTTTCAAAATGTTTCCATGCTAAGTGTTTTCAAAAATAACAAAAACTAAAATGAAAATAGAACGAGCTGTTGTTGCTGCTTTTGTCTGCCAGGTGCCATGCTTTGACTTGAGTTGACCGCGTACATAGGAGGATCGATTCGGCTGGGAGATAGGTGTTTGTCCATGCTTGGACATTCTGCTTTTCATCCATGCCTTTCGTTCTAACCCATCTACTGCGCCACATGTCAAACGATAAGCTCATTACAGGATGTGGGTACTTCCTGTAACCATTTCATCAAAAACTTCTAATTCTTCAACATAAAACCCCTAAATCAATTTCTATGCAATTTAATAACCATAAGACCATTAATAATAAATTTTCAAGGATTCTAAGGGATATATGATGAAAATGAATGGATAAATGATATGTTTTTGGGAGGAAAAGGGGTCTTGGGATGATACCAACATCTCTCCCTGACTTAAGGACTTAGCATGTCCTCATGCTATCCCAGAAGTGCTTCCCTTGAACTCTGTCCCTGCCTGGATCTCTGCTGCCTTGAGCAAGGTGTCTACATTCTTCTTCACCTGGTTATCTTTCTGTCCCTTGAGCTCCTGCTTTAACTTTTTATATTTTTCTTTAAGAGCCTTCTTCTGATTGTACCACTTAGTGGCCCAGTTAGAAATCTCAGTTTGCTCAGTCTCCAATTCACTGATTCTTTCCTTTAACTTTTCATTTGTCTTCTGTGTTTCTTTGCTTTGCACCCTGAGCATTTCATTTTCTCTTTTAATAACTTTTTCCAACATGTTAGCTTCCATGAGTTCTTCCTTCAATTCTTCAATTTGTTTTTCTAATTTCCTCTGTCTTTTAATAGGAGGTGGTGAACATTTTTCCTGTTTGTTATTGCTTTCTACCTCCATGTCAACTTCTGGTGCTGGTAGTGAATGGTCACTACTCTCAACATCCATTTGTGCAGGTGCATGAGATTCAAACTGGTCTTCTTGCAACTGGGCTTTTGGTGTCCTCCTTGTTCTTCTTGAGTAAGTGGTAAAAATTTTGTCTTTCTCGGCCCTCTTAGCATCTTCTTTTTGCATGTTCCTGGTCCTTATGCTGCCCACAGGTAAAGGTGCTTTGTTGGCTTTGGATACTGGAATTTCTTCATCAATGTCCTTCATAAACCCTGAGTCCCCTGGCACTTCTTCTTTTTCTTCCTCATCTCTAATTTGATTGACAGCTAGGAATTCTTTCCATGGTTCACCTCTTTTCTGCAATTCATGTTCAATGAGGATTTTAATTAAGCCAAAATGATATAGGCTTTTGTCTTCATTCCCCTTTTGCTTATGGATAGTCTTGGCCATCTTTGTTAAACTTTGTAGCAGAAAATATGGTATACTGATGACACATTGTTTCTTCAAGTGGAGGAGTAGTTTGATGTGGTATAGGTAAACAATACTGTACCTACCCTCACAGATTATGAATTTTTGAAGGATGTAAACCATTTCATCCCAAGGATGCACTAACCAGCTTCTTGGAACACCCTTCTTCCAGTTTACTGAGGAAACTCTAGGTCTAGACATGAACTGTGTCCATGATTTCTCTTTAAATTGCTTGGTTTTAAAGTACTTCTCCCCCTCTGGACTAATTCCTATTGCCTGAGCTATAGTATCCTCTGAAATTCTGAAGGAGAAGTTACCTATTAGGGCCTTTTCTCCATTAAAGGTGAAGGCAAATTGCTTGGTGACTTCCTCATTACTTCCATGGAATTTTTCTAGAAATGGTAACCACTGTATTTCTCTGAGAATCTCAATACAATCATCATGGTATTGTGAGCTGTCGAACACACTCGGTTCGACCCTATTAGTCATGGTGATGGCAGAGGGTTGTGCCTCTAACCCTTCTCTGTCTATATTCTTACAATTTTAACACAGAAATTTCAAGTTGGTTACCTGGTGTATCGCTTCCTTAGTCTTCAATATGATGCTCGGCCGGTTGATATGACTGTGATGGAAGTCAAAAATAGAATGGTTATACCTTCCCCTTTCGGCGCTCGCTGGTTTCAATCTTCACTGTGTAACTCGACCCAAACGGTAATACTCTCCTCGGCGCTCCTTGTTTCTGATTCTCACTGTGTAAATCGACCCAAATGATAATACTCTCCTCGGCGCTCCTTGCTTCTGATTCTCACTTTGAAAGTTATGGGAATCGAATGTGGAAATGATGGTGAGATAACCCTGTACTCACTTCACAATGTAACTATTCATTTAAAAAACAGAGTGCTGTACGCTTGCATGGATGTCACCACAAGAGCGCTGGTAGCGTATCTATAATGCTGGGCTATAGTGCTGGGTATGATTTCGGGGAGTCCCTTTTGATCATTGGGTACGTTGGGTGGCGAAGTTATGATTTGGCTGTGTGGAGTAGTATATATATAGGCCGCTTTACATCTGTCTCTTCCTTTGTATTTAAAAACACAACTCACCACGTGCCATTTTTAATTGGTATTCGGTCGTATAGAGGATGTTGGTATGACTGTAGGATATATGACAAGGTGGATGTGTTGGTAATGGGTTTTAGGGATATGAATAGGTTGATGTATGGGAATGATGAGAATCGGTGGGATAAGGGGTGATAGGAGATGGATGTAGGTGTCCTTGAAATCAATTATAACAGCTCACAGTCATCAAAGTTACATTAAAAATCAATCTAGGAAT
The DNA here is from genome assembly GCA_031772625.1 of Pinus tabuliformis. Classification (NCBI taxonomy): domain Eukaryota; kingdom Viridiplantae; phylum Streptophyta; class Pinopsida; order Pinales; family Pinaceae; genus Pinus; species Pinus tabuliformis. The sequence continues at coordinate 623,103,549 of CM062814.1, read as the reverse complement.
TTAAATGTTTAAGAACAGAAATACATTACTCTTTTGTTGATCATTATTGTATTGACATGCTGAGTAGCTAGTCCCTTTTTGACTGTTCTTTTGCTTGTTGTAACAGGTCCTCTGAGGAAGATTGAATGCACAGGTCCTTTGAGAAATTTTTTGAAGATGTAACAGGTCCCTTTAAGAAAATTTGAATGTACAGGTTCCTTGAGAAAACTGAATGTAACAGGTCCCTTAGAAAGTTTTGAAAATGTTCATGCAGCTCCTTATATTGTTACAGGTTCACTGAGCTTGCCATTTGCTGGAGTGTTGGTGCCCAAATCCTTGTAGAAGCTTGATGAAATTCTGTTGAAGTAGCCCTTGGTGTCAATTTCTTTAACAGGTCCCTTCTGAATGTCTTAAACAGGTCCCATTACTGCTGGTTTGAGTGTCTTAAACAGGTGTCAATTGCTGGTGTTGGTAGCATAGATGTCTGAACAGAACAGGTCCCTCTGCAAAATGTTTATAACCAGGTCCCTCTGAAATAAAATCATGACAAAACAGCTTATTTATTGAAGTCTGGAATGCTGGTAACGAGCTGCTGTTGGAAATTTACAGTGAAGATATAGAATAAGAAATCTGAAGAATTTACAAGGGAGAGATAAAAGTAACAAAATGTTGATGCCTCTCTCCCCGACTTAAAGTTTGACTTGTCCTCAAGTCATGATTCAGCTGAGAAATTAAACAGTAAACAAAAGAAAGAGAATTCGTACCCGCCAACGAATTGGTTTTCAAGTAGGAATTCGGGGTTAGATTGTGCCAGATACTGGTTTTCACATCTAACCCATTATTTATTTTATTTTATTTTTTTAGTTTTTGTTTTATAATTTTTTTTTTTTTTTTTTTTTTTCTTTTTGACTTTGAAATTGAAAGGAAATGAAACTAAGGCAGTGATACTGCAGCTGAGGGCTGCAGTATCTCAACCTCACTTTGCTGAGATAGTGTATGGAGAAAATCTTGCTTGCTGATGGGCTTGGTGTACAATTTCAGGCGATGACCATTGACTGTGAAGGAGTGACCTTCGCCATCAATAGTTGTGAGCTTGACTGAACCATTGTCATAAGCCTGAATAATTTCATAGGGGCCCATCCAATGGGTGGTGAACTTGGCTTTATGATCCTTGAATTTTGAATCGAAAAGCAAAGCCCAGTCACCTTCCTTGAAGTGCTTCTTCTTAATGTGTGAATCATGCCATTGCTTCCTGTGTTTTTGCATGAGGATGGTGGTTTGTTCTGCTTGCTGCCTCATCTCATCCAGCTGGTTCAACTGCTGGATTCTTTCTTTTTGTGCTTGGTCCAAATCAATTTGTAAATCTTCAGCCAGTTTAAAAGTGTGAATCTGGAATTCAATAGGAAGCATGACCTCCTTACCGTACACAAATTGGTATGGTGTAAATCCTGTGGTATCTTTCCAAGTAATCCTGTAAGCCCAGAGTGCCTCTTTGAGCTTTTCTTCCCAGTTTTTCCTGTTCATTGCAACAGTTTTGGTAATGATCCCCTCCAAAGTTTTGTTTGTTGATTCCACCTGCCCATTGGCTTGTGGATGATAGGGGGTACTTTTCCTATGCTTTATTTGGTACTTGTCTGTGATGTCCTTCATGAGCTTTGAGGTGAATTGAGTACCTTGATCAGTTACAATTTCCCTTGGTACTCCATACCTCACAAAGATCTCCTCAAAAAGGAAATTGACTATTGTGTGTTCGGTTGCTCTCACCAGTGCTTTTGCTTCTGCCCACTTTGTGACGTAATCAGTACATACTAAGATGTACTTCTTACCATTGGAGGCTGGGTTAATAGGTCCTATAAAGTCCAGAGCCCACTTATCAAATGGTTCTAAGTGAACTTGGGGCTGAAGGGGCATCTCATCGGTAGCTGTTGGTCTGCCCATTCTTTGGCAGCTGTCACAACTCTTTACATACTTCTTGGCATCCTTGAAAATGGATGGCCAGTAGTATCCAAGAGTAAGAACTTTGAAGGCTGTCCGCTTCGCTGCAAAATGCCCACCACACGGTTCATCATGGCAAGATTTTAAAATGTCAATTACCTCATCATTTCTTACACATCTCCTAATGATCATATCAAAACCAGTGTAAAATAAATCGCCATTAAGCCATGAATATCTAGCACTTTGTTTGATCAGTCTTTTCCTTTCCTTTGCAGTGAAATGTGGAGGTGTCCTTCCTGTAGACAAGTAATTAGCCAAATCAGCATACCAAGGAGTTACTATGGAAATTGCAAATAAGTGCTCATCCGGAAAAGAATCTTCAACTGGAACAACCTCACCTGGATTTTGCAGTCTAGAGAGAAAATCTGCCACCTGGTTCTCTTTGCCTGGTCTATCTAACACTGTGATGTTAAATTCCTGTAACAATAGTAACCATCTGGTAACTCTGCCACTAGTTATTGGTTTATTCATGAGATGTCTAATGGCAGAATGATCAGTATGTACAAAGACTTCATAACCAGTTATGTAATGTCAGAATTTATTCACAGCATAAATGATGGCAAGTGTTTCCTTTTCTGTAACTGTATAGTTTAACTCTGCAGGTGTTAGATTTTAACTAATGAAATAAATTGCATAAGTATAGGATTCCTCTTTTTGGCCTAATGATGCACCTACTGCAGTGTCAGATGCATCGGTAAAAATATGAAATGGTAAACTCCAATTAGGCCCTCTCAAGACTGGTGCGGTAGATAGTTTCTTTTTGAGTTGTTCGAATGCATGTTGACAGTTCTCAGTCCAGTTGAAAAGTACATCTTTGGTTAGAAGTTTAAACAAAGGTAAGGCTATCTTGCTAAAATGTTCAATGAATCTGCGGTAATAGCTAGCATACCCAAGAAAACTTCTTACCTCTCTCTGATTCTATGGAATAGGCAAATCGGCAATAATCTGGATCTTGGCTGGGTCAACCTGGATGCCTTGAAAAGAGATATAATGTCCCAACACTATCCCTTCATTTAACATCATGAAGCACTTTTCGCTGCTGAGGGACAGGTTAGCTTCAATACACCTTTTCAAAACTCTCTCAAGATTTTCTAATGCATGATCAAATGAATTGCCATATACTGAAAAATCATCCATATACACTTCAACACAATCATGAATCAAATCAGCGAAAATAGCTAACACAGCTCGCTGAAATGTAGCTGGAGCGTTACAAAGTCCAAATGGCAAAACATTGTAGGCATAGGTGCCCCAAGGACAGGTGAATTTGGTTTTGTCCTGGTCTTCAGAGGCAATCCGGATCTGGTTGTAGCCACTGAAACCATCAAGAAAAGAAAATGATGATTTGCCAGCTAGGGTATCTAACACTTGGTCAATAAATGGCAGTGGGAAGTAGTCTTTGAGCGTTGCTTTGTTCAGCTGTCTGTAATCAACACAGATGCGCCACTTGCCATTTTTCTTGGGCACGATAACCAATGGGGATACCCATTTACTGTCAGAAATAGGATATATAAAGTTGACTCTCAAAAGTTTTTGCAATTCCTCTCTGACAATGTCTTGGAGCATGGGGTTCATTCTTCTTTGTGGTTGCCTCACTGGTTTAATGGTGCTATCTGTGTAGATGTGGTGAGTGCATGTGTCGGGGTGAATCCCATGCATGTCAGTGTAATCCCAAGCAAAGGCTTTTTGGTACTTCTTCAAGAGTCTAATCAATTTCTCTTGCTGAGATGAGTCTAGGTGGTTGCCTATGTTCAAAGTTTTCCCTGGACTGATCTCTATGACCTGACTCTGTGTATTGGTGATGGATTGAACTGGAAAGATGTCGTGAAATGTAGATTGCAAAGAGTGGATAGTGCATGTTTCTTGAAAGTTTTGAGCCAAAAGCACATCTGCAGCATTATATTGTTCATTTCTCAAATTTTCAGATACATCCGGTTGAGAAAGAAATAATTCTACCAAATCATTATTGTCTTCGTGGAAATCATAGATCTGGTCAATGCTAAAAACATATTGTACTTCTTCTTTATCATTAAATTTATCATCAAGCCACAAGTTATGTGTTACTGCTGGTGATTGTGCCGATGGATAGAGGGTGAGTTGTTTTCTTTCGGTCCCTCTGGAAATAATCATGTTGCCTGATCGGCATCCGATAAATGCATCAGCAGTCGCTAACCATGGTCTACCTAGGATGATAGGGTGTCCTCCTAAATTGGATTTGGGTTGAAGGACTAGGAAATCCACTGGGTACTCCCAAGAGTCCAGTGAGACAATGATATCTTCCAAAATCCCTTCAGGAATGACTTTGGACCTATCAGCTAGTTCAAGAACAATCGTGGTATGTTGCAAATTCATGAGCTGGAGTGTTCTCATGGTTTCAAGGGTCATGACATTGATTGCGGCTCCAAGATCTATCAAAGTGTTTGGAATCCGTATGTTGTTAATGATGGTGGTCACTTTGGGAATGCCAGGATCAACATACTTCTCCATGGAGATGGTATTGGTCATAAGGCCTGCTAAATTTCCTAAAACATGAATGGTCTGAGGATCAATCCTTTTCCTAGCAGGCTTCTTGAGACACATGTCTTTGATGGCCTTGGTATAGATAGGAATGTCCTTTATAGCTTGCAACAGTGGGATTTTTATGTAGACATTTTTAAGTTCATCCAAGACATCAAATTGTGGTGGAGGCAGTGGTGGTTTTACTTGGACCAATCGGTCTGGAAAAGGTGGATGCAGTGATTGCATCTGTTTATCTTTGGTATCACTGCTTGGTTTTGTTTGAGTTGTCATTTCATTGTCTTTTTCTGAGTTTTCTTCTTGCTAATCTGTTATTGGAGAATCCTTTTGGAGCACCCTACCAGACCTAAGATTAATGTTTTGCAAAGGCAGTGTGGAGTATGAGGTTCCTTCCTCTACATTATAGGCTGGCCTCTCTGCTCTATTGTTCGGATTTGGGACGGTTTGAGCAGGAATTTGAGTGGGTCTGGGAGGTTGTGGGTTAGTTGGAAATTGCATTTGTGGCACATTTATTGGTGGAGGAGCAGGCAGTGTTTGTTGAGAAGGTTGGGGCTGATAAACAACTTGCTGAGGGTGCTGCTGATATGTTTGAGAATGTGATAGATATGGCTGTTGGTACTGTTGATATGGCTGTGAGTAAGGTGGGTATGATTGAGGATATGGATGATAGGATTGGGAATACTGTTGAGACGGTCTCCATTGATTTTGTGATTGGTTTCCATGCTGCCATGGCATGGGTACATTCCATGAGTTTTGTGCATACATCTGATCATTCATAGGAAATTGCAGATTTTGATTAGGAAACATACCTTGGGGTGCTTGCCTTGGCTGCCATGGTCGCTTTGCGCCCATGTAATACACGTTTTCCATCTCTGTACTGGCTGCCATGTTACAGTTCTGCAAAATTTTAACTTTAGGACAGTTAAACATATCATGATGCTCAGTACAGAAAGCACAAACTTGGATATTCTCTAGAGGGCAGTCTTTTAATGCATGTTTCTTGCGGCATTTGGGGCAGAAAATAGCCATGATATTATCTTCTTCTTCCTGTTTCTTTTTGGCTTTTAAGGTATCAATTTGGTTCCCTAGAGTGCTCAACAAATCTGTTTTGAACTCTTCTAAAAGATTACCAATTTCAGCCCGGGTGACACTAGCAGAGGCAGTTTTTGTGACCCTAGATGACAAGGTTCTCTTTCCCATTTTGGCTTTACTCCTTGAATATTTTTCACACAGTTCAGCTATTTCTTCAAAGGGTAAGGCAGAAATGTCACCTTTGCCCATTAAGTTGAGATCATCCATGTATTCTTCCCGGATACCTTTCAAGAATATTGTGCGGACTAGACCAGGAGGCATTGTTCGGTGTTTAGATTTTTGCAAGTTATAGACAAACCGTTCTAAATATTCTTCTAAGGTTTCATCCTCCTGCTGACTCATTCTAAAGATGTCATCTTTAGAGTCTTTGGATCTGCAATAAGGCTAATATTTCCTTAGAAATATTCTCCTCATGCCATCCCAATCTACTATGGCATGCTCACCTAGCCCCATAAACCATTTCAAGGCTGCCGCCTTTAATGTGGCTGGAAACAATCTGAGCCTATGAGCATCACTGTATAGCCATAAGTTCGACATACAATGTCAAACTCGAATAAAAATGATTCCGGATCCTTTGAAGCCATCCCATAGAAATTGGGTAGCACGGATGGGGGTATATTTTTCATTTTGATCTCCTCATCCTCCTGTGGTTCTTGTATAGGGAACTTGAAAGTTGACTCCTCCTCCTCTTGGTGGGGAACTGATCCAGATCCTTCCTCAGCCATTCTAATTGGTCTCTTCGTGTCAGTGTCACTTGATGGAAAAGAGAGAAAGGAAGATTGCTTGGTAATGGTACTACTTTTCCCTTGTGTAGAAGATCTAGGAAAGGGCTTCTGCTGTGATTTATGTGCAAATAGAGTTTCCCTCTCAGCAAGAGTAATTTGCTGTCCTGAATAAAATCTTTCTTCCAATGTTTGGATATCCTCCTCAGCTGGTGTTATATTCCCTAGAGAGTCTGCTCCTGATGATTATGGGTTAGTTTTTAGATGGTGGGGGGTTTTTACAAATCTCCCTTGATTGTCTCTAAGTCTAGGCATAAATGAACATGATTTCTAACTGTGTTTTTGTTTATTTTTGTGTATTGAAATTTTTTTCTTTTTGTTTGAATCCTTTAAGTACGCCTCCCCGGCAACAGCGCCAAAATGTAGTGTTCCATCTAGGGTACTAGTCTAGACTCTATATTTAATATCGACCGAGGTGCGTAAGCTTAGAGGCGTGGTCTAAAATATATAGACATAAAGGATCACTGGCCAAGTGATTATGATGTAGGTTACAAAGCTTCTTTACGGAAGACTGGAATATGTAGCCTATCATTCAAACACTCAGATCACTCTACTGATATACTTGATTACAATGCTTAACATTAAATGCATTTACCAAATTAAACCCTGAACCTAAACGCTGTGTATGACTATGCAAACCTAAGCACTGTGTATGACTGTAACAACGATTTTAATCTCCTTACAAAGACATTACCCAGAAAACCCTTGTTCAGTAGACACACAACATTCAATGATATTTACACTATATCAAACTATGCAGAGATCATAAATGAATTGTGAAATGAAAGCAAGGTTTATGATAGTGCTTTTACAAGACACACAGGGATCGAATCCCTTACAGGACTCACTTCCAGATCTCAGTGATGACTGTTCAACATAACCATAAACGCAAACCATTCATAAACGCACACCATATACATTCAATAGAAATCAAAAGCTATGGGAATCGAAAGCTATGTAACTGTTGTGCAAACCATATGCTACGGAAATCGAAGGCTATACAACTGTGACTGTTATGCAAACCATATAAAATCTATTAAAATCAAAATCCAATATAAACACTGTGCAGACATATGATAACCGAAATGTAAATGAAACAAATGGATAGTATACCGATTGAACGCAGGGCCCGTCCGCGTCCTAAGGGTACACTGGTTATAATCGACCGGCTACCAAATCAATGCAAGAGATACACACGTCGTAACTGTGAATAGGTCTTAGTATTAAACTTAAAACTCTGTTCTGGAACGATTCAACGGAAAAAAAATAAACCATTAACCGGACTGTATTTACATATGTATATCCACAGCCATGTCATTGCTACAATGAATGTACATTTGGCTGTTGCCGCTTTTATTACATCAAGCCTTTTCAAAATGTTTCCATGCTAAGTGTTTTCAAAAAGAACAAAAACTAAAATGAAAATAGAACGAGCTGTTGTTGCTGCTTTTGTCTGCCAGGTGCCATGCTTTGACTTGAGTTGACCGCGTACATAGGAGGATCGATTCGGCTGGGAGATAGGTGTTTGTCCATGCTTGGACATTCTGCTTTTCATCCATGCCTTTCGTTCTAGCCCATCTACTGCGCCACATGTCAAACGATAAGCTCATTACATGATGTGGGTACTTCCTGTAACCATTTCATCAAAAACTTCTAATTCTTCAACATAAAACCCCTAAATCAATTTCTATGCAATTTAATAACCATAAGACCATTAATAATCAATTTTCAAGGATTCTAAGGGATATATGATGAAAATGAATGGATAAATGATATGTTTTTGGGAGGAAAAGGGGTCTTGGGATGATACCAACACTTGGTATTGCCACTTCATCATGAAGTCCCATGTCATCAATGTCAATTCACGAGTACAAGTGTCATCACAATGTCATATGTGTCAATGTGTCTTGCCACATGATGTGGAATGTAATTATGTATTATCAAAAGGAAAATGACAAAAAGTAAAAATGTGGAATTCCAAGAGTCACATGTGGAATATGAAAGGTCACATGTGGACCAAAGAGTCATATAGAAGTTCAAAGGTTATTAGGAGTCCAAGAATCATGAGGATAACTCAAGTGTCATAAGGGGAGATGAAAGGTGATTCCTCTTGTTATAAAAGAAACCTCATAACTCAAGCAAAGGGATTTTGGAGTCATAGACTTTGGAGAGCTAGCCTTTGCTTCCCTAACTTGGCACAGGAAAGAAGACTATTCTTTGGAGAAGCAAGAAGTGACTTAATGTTGAAAATTTCAGCAAGAAAGTCTCAATTTGATTTTTCCTTAGTCAAATTGAAGAAATTTGAAATTCCACATCAACAGACAACTTGGAGGAGTTAACTGAGGTGACATGGCTCTTGTCACTCAATTAAGAACACTTAATTTGATTTAATGAGTTCAAGTTCAGTTTGCTTGTGTTGATTCCTATTTTTGTGGAGTCTAGCTCAATTAATTCGAGTTAAGGGCATGAAGTTCAGTTGTATGTAGTGATTCCTAAGTTTTAGGAGTATAGGTTGAGTTAATTTCAGTTGTAATTAGTTAAAATAGTTCTAATTGTTCATAGAACTAGAAGGTGGTTAGTTAAGCAGTGGGACCTTAGTCAAACTCAAAGATCATCTAGTTAACTAATCAATCAAGTAATAATTAGCTCATGCATGCAAATAATTCAAGTTTCCCATTTATGGTGGAGTTTCCAAGGCAGTTAACAGCAGTTGTAAACTAGTTTGAGTGTACAGGTGTTGCATGTGATCAGGTGGACCAACCTTAGTAATTGCACAATGAATTAGAGGAATTTATCATTTAATATGGTTTCAATTTCTCAAGGAACAACACAAGCAAATAGGGGCTCAAGCAGAGGCTGAAATTGACTAAGTCTGGGTCAGAGCTTCTCAGTGAGCAAAGAGATAGGTTATGCACTTGCAGGTTGTGCTCAGTTGAGCAAAGAAATTGTAATACATCTTTGTTCATCAAATTAACTTTTGCAGAGCAGTATAGTAGGTTTTTGTCTTGTGATTTTTATTAAAACTTCATTAGCAGTTACAAATATACATCATAATTTCTACATGGTATCAGAGTTGGATTTGTAGTAATTTCCACATGGTATCAGAGCAGGATTCACATTAGAACCAGTCCTTGAAGTCCTCCTGCACAGACATCATTGAAGAACTAATGAGATGTCAGGAGGCAGAGTTATGGAGCCCTAGTACAATGCAGATCAAGAAGACCAAATGAGCATACTTCTTAATGGAGCTAGAAGGTTGCTAGTGGGTAGATCAATGAGCCAATGTTTAGTGACACAAAAAGGAGTTGTGATCATTGATATTGGTAGATTGAGGAGAAACAAGATTTCCCATAGGGAGATCGAAATTCAGAGGCAAACTAGTTTTAGAGGGAGCAACCCAATGGAACCTAGTACTTCAAGATCTGGGAGATCAGACTCATTATTGTAGTAGTTGCAGCAACATTGTGGAAGCAACAATAGAGCAGTAGCAACAGTTTGAGTAGATCATATTTTTCCACGCATGCAGCTATACCTCTAGGAGTGAGGTGGGGCAATGTTAGGCTTTAGTCTCAGAATTGCAAAAATTTGGGTAGGGTCCATTCAAGCATTCTCCTCATGGATCATTACCTTGCTATTGGGGCCCACAATACTTAGTAGCAGGAGGATCAGTGTCGGACAGATACTAAGGAGTGCAAAGGAGTGTTGACAACAAAGTAGGAGGCTCAGTGGCAGAGTCAACAACAACACAACTTTTCCCAGTAGACAGTTGTAGACATAGTTGATTCATCTTTTTTGGATGATTTTCAGTTGTAGATGTTGCAAGAAAAACAATAACAGTGAGAGGTATTGCATGCAGTACATTGCATAGGTGCAAGACTGGGGTAGTTGATAATCCCTTTCTTGTTGAGAGGGAGTGTTGAAAATTGCAGCAAGAAAGTCTCAATTTGATTTTACCTTAGTCAAATTGAGGAAATTCGAATTTCCACATCAGTAAACAACTTGGAGGAGTTAACTGAGGTGAAATGGCTCTTGTCACTCAGTTAAGAACACTTAATTCAAGTTAATGAGTTCAAGTTCAGCTTTCTTGAGTTGATTCCTATTTTTTTGGATTCTAGCTTAGTTAATTTGAGTTAAGGGCATGAAGTTCAGTTTATGTAGTACTTCCTAAATTTTAGGAGCCTAGGTTGAGTTAATTTCAGTTGTAATCAATTAAACTAGTTCTAATTGTTAATAGAACTAGAAGGTGGTTAGTTAAGCAGTGAGACTTCAGTCAAATCAAAGAACATCTAGTTAAATGATCAATTAGCTAGTAATTAGCTCATGCATGCAAATAATTCAAGTGTCCCAGTTATGGTGGAGTTTCCAAGGCAGTTAACAACAGTTGTAAACTAGTTTGAGTGTATAGGTGTTGCATGTGATCAAGTGGACCAACCTTGGGAATTGTGCAATGAATTAGAGGAATTTCCTATTTAATAGGGGCTCAATATCTCAAGGAATAGCGCAAGAAAATAGGGGCTCAAGCAAAGGCTAAAATCGACTAAGTTTGGGTCAGATCTTCTCAATGAGTAGAGAGATAGGTTATGCACTTGCAGTTGTGCTTAGTTGAGAAAAGAAATTGTAATACATCTCTATTCATCAAATTAACTTTTGCAGAGAAGTAGAGTAGGTTTGTGTCTTGTGATTTTGAATAGCATAAAGATGATCATAAGTTCTGCATTACAAAAAAGTGGTGGATTTACTTCTGCAAGGAGCAAAAAACAAACTAAATCCCCTCATATACACATCTTTTGACATCATTGAGCAGATAAATGAAAATGATTTCAGATTGAGGCTTCCTCCTTATATGCAAAGCAGTTATGTGGTGAATATGGAGTATTTGAATTCGTTTAAATTTCATGTTGGATGGGTTCTTCCCACCATAGAAAATTTTTCACCACTTGCTCTCAAATAATTGGAGAATATAATTATGTAGAGAAAGGAATGGGTGACTTGTAAAGGACAACAAAAGATATGACAAAAACCAAGTTGAAATCAAGTTCCCTCACCTGTTCTTGGAAGATTTTGGGGACCAAAAGCTTATTGATGTGGAGGTGTTGTCCAAATTGGATATGCACAACATCATGGAATGCTTAATGGTTTGAGTTAATGCAAGGCTCTTAGCAAATCATGAAGTTGGGCAATATAAGTAAAGTTCATGGCTACAGATGTTGATGCTAATATAGGAGATGTTGTTGATAGCATGAAGGACTTTGTACTGAATCAAATAGTATCCTTGCCTTCACATAATGTTGTGTTGCCAATGCCAGTGTTAAGAAAATAAACAAAATAAAGAAATAAAAAAGAGAGAAATGAATCAAAATGAAAGAATCATGCATCAAATTGATACCATGAAAAGATGAAATAGAGAAGGGTAGCATTGGACTTGGGGGAAGTTGAAGAGTTGGGGATGCTTGAACTTCCAGCTAACCCCCCCCCAACAGATCCCAATCTTCTATAAACTCAGGAACAACAAATTGGAAGTGGTTATTTTAAAAATTGGAAGGAATGTTGTCAATTGGATGTAGCTCGGGTTGTTGGGAGAAATGTTGTTATCCTCCCCACTCGGGTTCAATTCTAACATGTGACATGTTGAACTCATAGTGACTATATCACTGTATGACTTTGAGCATTGTTGTCTGAGAGTTCCTTGAGGACGGAAACATGTATATTCCTCACATGGAATATAAATATATTCCTTCAAGGAAAAAAAGTTTGGAAGGAATGCTGAAGAAGATTTCATGTGAAGTGATTATAAATGATCCTAAGAACCAAATTGAACTGTAAACTTGCAATTGTTGAGAAAGAAAAAATGACCATGTCCATTTGATGTTGTAGTTTTGCCTTTGGGTTTCTCTAAGTTAAATACTTCATCCAATGTGTTGAATGCTATGTGATTGAATTTTGTTTCTATGTTTTGTTCTAGTGTATTGTTGTGAAAGTTGCAAACTGTATATAAGTCAATTCTTGCTTAGAAACGATTTTATTAATTACTTCATTAATCACAATGGTTAGGTACCTGTTGTACTGTTCAACAACCCCCCCATTTATTGATTTAATAATTAATATCGTTAGATATCATTTTGGGATTCAAATGTGTTAAGTAAGTCATTCATCTATGACCATTTCCATGAGAGGTAGTCGTAACTGACTAATTTCTCATGATTTTTGAATAGTCCACTTGGCACTCATTGCATCATGGACTATGCAAAAATCATGAGAAATTAGTCAGTTACGACAACCTCTCATGGAAATGGTCATAGATGAATGACTTACTTAACGTAGTTGAATCCCAAAATGATATCTAATATAACGCATTGCGAAAACCCCCAATACTTAATTAATATTGTATTAATAAATGGGGACCCTTTTAAAAATTCTCCAAAAAAAATTAGCGAATAAGAGCTTGCCTTTTGTAAAGCATTTGGAATAAAACTTTGGATAAACTAAGATATCAAACCAAGTCGTTTCATGATAACACATTCCCACTTTATCGCAAATTGTAAGATCTGATAACAACAAGGATTAGTCATGAGGCAGAATCTGCGAGATGCGATAAGCGAAATCCCCATAAAAGACCCATAAATAGCACTTAGCTTCTATAATACTTAAGGCTTGAACTATTCTTCAAAGGTATTTATCGCAATCGCATCACATTTCTTACCAACGGAATATTAAAACTATTATAGAACTACATTCGGGTCCAACATATCATAATCTCGCTTATCGCATATTGCAAAATATTAAAGCAACTTTAAATTGCTCTATTCATAATCCCCCAAGAATTGCGATTTATGATTTGCGAGTATTATGATTCATCACAATCACAAAAAATCGGTATTACACGACCATTCAAACCAATCGGAAATATCAGTTTGAAATATGCGATGTGACATTTTGATAAGACATAAATAAAATCTTGTGTAAGCCTTAATGCATAGTTAATGAGATTTCAAGGCATTTATTCGTTTAACGGCTCAAGATGATAGATATCTTTCTTATTCGTGTTTGAAATAAAAGCTCCATCCTTACGTTCTTTTAGAATTTATTGTGCTAATCGTACTTTCGCTTGCATTTACCACTCTATGTTTTTATCCTGTTTTCTCCATTTGCCTGAATTACAAGAAGTTTTCAAAGAACACAACACTCACAAAGATGGTCAAGAAAGGAAAAAAGACCGCAAAGGATACTGCCCCTAAGCAGTCATAAATGCTACCGCTATTCTCTGATACCACTTGTAGTAAATATGGCGAAACTACGACTTGGGAAGCGTTGTACAATTTACTAAAGGAAGAAAACCCAAAGCCATTGGAAGTTAAGGCAACAGTCGATGCCACAACTTCATCCGATGCTTCTTACTTCGAAGCAACATGCTCGTTTCTACACAGGATCATTGCAAGACTAAAAATATTACCATATACAGATATGGTAAGATGGATTATTGATGAAGTGGATGTTTCAGATAGAATGTTCAAAAATTCCAGGCAAGACGTTATGGGATCATTCAAGTCAGACAATTTGAGCCAAATGTACCATTGCTACAGCCACAGAAGATCTATGACAAAGCTTTTATCAAGCATTTCGCCAAAGAGAATGAAGATCCAATGGACGTTATGCAAAATTGGAGGTCTGGCTCCAACAAGTTTAGACGGGAGAAAACTAGTATGTACCCCATCACACCTCTATCAGCTCCATACAATTTTGTAGCTGCAATGTTGTGTAGGATGTTCAGAAAAGTTGATACCACCAAATTTTCCATTGAATGGGTTCCCTTGAATGAGAAATTGTAAATGATACCGTTTTGAACTAGACTACTATTCTGTTGGATAATTTAGTCATGGCCATTAGAGAATACAGGAGTAATAGAATTGTCTCCACTCTGGTTATCCCTCCCTTCTACATGAGTGCTTATGTCATGGACGCCATATGTTTTTTCTCACAATTTCCAAGCATGGGATGGAAATGGACTTCAAAGGATCCTACCGCCATCCATGCTTATCATAAAATACTGTGGGAAGCACAGTTCGACTCTCATTTTTATAAGATTTGTCATGGCGTCATATTGCCTATTTATCATACCATTTTTTATAAGAAATCCCCTAGTCTTTCAGAGGAAGCAAAGATAGACATCTTATTGGTGGCGAGATGGTTTGGTGAGGAATGGTTCACTTATATCAGAGTTTTCGGGAGTATTACTGCTCCCCATGTTCTCCCATACTATGTTTCGGATAAACTACTGGCACGAGAAATAGCTTATCAGATAGTGGGTGATGGGATAACCAAAACCCTTAAGGAGCAGAAGAAATCCATTTGGCCAACCTTCCCATTACAATGTGGCACTTTTGCGTTGCATGATCTCAGGCATGCATCTAAAGAAATACAGAACATCATGGCCCTAAACCTAGCTACCGTGCCAGGTAGACAATATGACCCCAACCAGGTTGCTAAGAATTTCACTGCCATGGTCAAAGTCAAGCAATTCAGTCATGAGGAAGATCCATTTGATGATTTATTTGAGCAAGCCGAGAGATTTTCACAAGTTTTGCACTTAGCGTCACTAAAGCTAGACCCAGAGGAACTCAGAGAATTCCACATATATAGAAATAAAAGGCTCGGACAGACCCCTTTGGACCTATTACAAATTAAAGAAATAAGAGAAACTACTCCTAGCGTAAGCCTGGAGGAGAGTTCCAAGCACATTTCTGATGAAGAATCATAAGAGAAGTCAACTCATGGTTCTGAAGACTCTGAACATGAATCTGAGAATAAAGAAGGAAGCCCCGAGGTAGACCCTGAACAGGATACAGAAGAAGATCATGGAGAAACGACTGAAAAGGTCTCAACTAAACAAGACATGGAGACTAGTCCCTTACAGCTTGAAAAAGAAAAGACCCCAGTCATCAATTTGGAATAGGAGTGGGAGAAATTTAATAAAAAGCTCCAAACAAAGACTGTTCTTGAAGGAACGTCTAGATTCTAGACTCCACAACACACTCAACAAGTTGTAAATCCAGAAGCCACAATACAATAAATTGTAACTACTCAATACATTGAGGTCATCCCAACACATCCAACTTCTGAAATTGTTTTGAAAATTGAAGAAATATCGCCCCAAGATATATTCTACAGTCCTACACATAAGGTTGTAGTAAAAAGGCAGAGAAAGAAAAGAAGTCGGCAACAATAAATCTTGAAAGTGATCCAATGGAGATAATATGGAGAGACACCCCCATGGATCCATCAAACAACCTTACAAAGCTATCACAGTATGCATGAGCTTATGCAACTACAACAATTGATAAGGCAACAGGCGTTCAACTGTTACTGAAGGGAAAGGAAGAAAGAGTTCAATTACTTGAACAACAACTAGAGCAAGAAAGACAAAGCATTAGTAAGTAGGCGGAAATACAACTGGCACAACTTCAACAAAATTTTGAGCAAATGACAATACATCATCAGACAGACATGGCAGTGAAGAACACACAGATTCACCAAATGCAATCTATATTGGACAAATTCAAAGGTAGTCCTCAGGTAGATGAATTTATCAAAGAGGCACTTGAGTTAAATTCTCTTTTGGTACAACAGCAAAAGTATTATGTCAAATAATTTCAATGACCAAACCTTATTGTGAATCAAGTGACAAATTAAACAATCAAGTGATTGATCAAAGATTAGAATATGAAGAGCTAAACAAAAGAATAACATAATTCATTTCTTGGAAAGAATTTGAAGAAGGTAGGAATGTCGATCTACCAAAGATCGAGGAGTCCAACAAAGACATCTTATTTACTGATTGGGATGTACAGTTAAAACAAACAGAAAGAGCAGTAGCAAGAGCAGCCAGTACTACAAACAACATCATTGAGGTCGTCAATGAAAATCTCCACACTGCCAATATTATCAGAGAATTCAGTCTAGAAGCTCTCCCCAATATTAAAAAATTGGAACAACGGTGGAAAGAAACTGCCCAAACAAATGCAGAAGTAATCAAGCAACTATCTAAGCTCGATTGGGAAACATACTAGTGGCTTCTGGTAAAACCACACAGTCATGGGATGACTCTACATTGTTTAACTAATTCCGCTCAAAAGATGGTGCCACCTCTCACTGATGTTGCATTCACGGGGCAACTGATATCTATAATTGGCCAACCTCCCCAGGTTAAGCCAATGATAGACATTTGCGAGCTCAAGGACCAAATGGCCGAATAGGACCATTCAATTTGCAAAAGCTTGTCATCATTTATTTTTATTTTTAGTTTTTGTTTCACTTATTCTGAGGAAGGTTGTTTGAAACCTCCTCAGATTTTTATGTAATAATCTATTTTTTAGGCATGTATTATAGTATTTAAACCCCTCTCATGCATTTAGAGAGGGGTCCAAGATTTTATCAAAAACACTTTGCAAGACATTACACTTTTATATTTTTGTGAAGGTTTTGATGAAATTATTGGAACATTTTTTCTTAATATCAAAGCATACTCTATTGAAATTGCACTTATGCACTCTTAGAGTGTATTTGATTGGATGAAAGTGGATCAATATTGTTGAGCCCATGAGTAGTACCTTTCATATATGGTACTTTTATCTTATGATTGTGTTTTATTTATGCATTAACAATACTCTTTCTTTGATTGTCTTATGTATGGAAATCCGAGTTATAGTTTTACATTTTTGCACTTTTGTATAATGTTTCAGCTCTGATTCCTTATTGAATACATGAACAATTACTATATGCGATAAAGTTTTCTCAATTGTTTTGTCTAACTATTTAGCCAAATCAATTATCATTCGCAGTTTCATTTCTTTTAGCAGTTGAATAATCTTTATTACCAGTTGCTTTAAGACATCTATGTATATCGCATAGCTTATATTATTCTCGGGTATATTTATAGTAAGATAATGTTAGAATAAGATAGATGCATGTGTTTACTACCTAGATTAGATCATTTTTAGTTGAATCATTCTACGTTATATATTATATCACCCCAACAACATTATCAAATCTATCCTCTATGGGAAACTGGTCCCATTATCCCCAGTCGGAGCCATTATACCAAATGGAAAAGGAGCTAATTTTAAGGTTCGGACCAGGTGGTTATTCCCTATGTTATCGCAACGAATTTCGAGGCTTCAACATTTTGGCTCTAGAAGGAGGGCCTCCGCTGTGAATGACAAGCATCACCTCTACCTTCACCATCACCTCCAACTTCTCGGTCACACTCCAAATCCCCAAATCCTAAACATGAAGTTGTGAAAAAATATTTACAATTCACTAGTGTTTCTCCAAGGAAATCAGATCACCCTTCCTCTGTAGAAACTCCTGAAGTACAATATTTGATTCATAAATTACAAGGGATTTCTCTGTCTCAAGAAGAATCTGAATTGTCTCAAGCTAGTGTTTCTTCACATTTTCCTTCATCTTGAAGATTAACTAGATCACAGAGTGAAAAATTTGGAATTCCTCCATTTTAATTTCCTCTACCTCCTCCTCGAAGGAAGATTAAGAAACCGGAGTCTAAAACTCATAGTGAGATTCTTTCATCATCACCAAAAACCCCCTCATTTATGTCATCATCTTCATTACAAACTCAATCATCCACCTCACCATCTCAAATCATGATTTACATTGGTACGAGAACACAATCTTCCTCTACTCAATCACCTTCAACCACTGGTATATCTTCTTCCACACAGATACCCATAATGGCTGAAAGACCATGGACAAATCCAAGAGCCATTCAAATGTTAGGACCATTGCATCCATTACCCACTCATCCATTGAAATGGTTATCAAAATTCAATCCCGATGATGGTCTTCCTGCTAAAGAACACATAAACAACTTCATGTTGTCCATAAATCTAAATGGAGTTGTAGAAGAAGATGCAGTTGTACGATTATTCCCTTACAAGGATCAGCGGGATCCTGGTACTTTTCATTACCATCTGGTTCCATTGATAGTTGGAATGCATTTCAGGAATAGTTCCTAACCAAGTTTGGAGATGACCGTTCAACGACTACTCTTCTTAATGATCTCTCCAACTTGAAAGCCAAATCTAAAGAGCCGGTTAAGGACTTTAATTCTCGTTTTAACAAATTATTAAACAAAATTCCAGTGGCATCCTGGCCAAGCACTGAAGTTCAAAATGAATGGTACATTTCTGCTCTTCCCTCAAATGCAATTATTTTTGTTGATAGAGCCGTCAATCCAACCTTGGTTGAAAACATGAAAGAAGCCATAGTTGTCAAAAAACAGATTTTAGCTTTAGAAAAGAAGAATGCATTAGAAGAAAGAAAATCCAAAAAGGTCACCTTAAGGGATGAATCCAAGAAGAAGGCACCTAAAGATCCTTTTGATCGTGAAGGTTTGCAAAAGGTACTTAAAACCATGTCCATTGAAATGGTCAACATTAAAAAGTAGGTAGCTGAGACTTCTTCTAGGAAATATTTAGACCTTCTAAAAGAAATCCCCCCTCTGATCCTAAACCTCCAAATACAATATCTAATGTTGAATCAGATGCAGATGAAAAAGAAGTATCAACAACTGAAGAACAAACTGATGATGAAGAGATAGTTGAAGTAGATGGAATGTGGCATTTCATTCTTCCTTTGTCAGATAATGAAGAATCAGAAGAAGCTTTATGTAGGAATTTACAGGGTAAGTTCCTCAGACAGAACACCAAAAGGACACCGCTCACAACCAGATCGCAGATCAATACACCAGTATTTTGACGTGGTTAAAACCCTCAAAGAGGGAAACAATCCACGGCCTGAACCAACGCGGCCACTTCAGGCAATTTATTAATAAAAGAAAGAAAATTTACATATGTTTCTCTCATGCACGGATTACCCTACAAATGACCCTCCATGCGCTTTAAATAGAATTCATGGACCAATCGGGTGTCAAGCCACGGATCAAGTGTCGGTAATACCGAGGAGAGAATGAACCGTCGGATCACTACATATCGTGACCGTCAGATTGTAAGTTACAAAATGTACAACGGTAAAGAAACACACTTTACCTAACTCTATACCTAACTCTACACTAGACCAAGTTGTACTTAACTATTTCCTATGTGTCGGAATATCCTAACACCCCCCCTTAAGAACAACTTGGGATAGGATTGAAGGATTTACAAATATGACACAATAGGAGAAGCAAGGAGGCACTAGAGCCTATCCCCCCTTAGTGACAACTTCCTGAACTCCAACCATAAATCGAATTTTAGTGAACTTCGCCTCTGTGAGAGCCTTTGTGAAGATGTCTGCAACTTGATCATCTGTTGAACAATATTGCACTTCAAGAACATGGTTGTGAATGAGCTTTCTGATGAAGTGCATGTGCAGTTCAATGTGTTTGCTGCGCTGATGTTGGACTGGATCTTTGCATAGCTGAATGGCACTTTGATTATCACACCAAAGTGTAGTCGGATGCTGCTGCTGAAAGCCAAACTCTGACAGGATCTGATTAAGCCACAAGGCTTCCTTACTAGCTTCTACGGCACCACGATACTCTGCTTCTGCTGATGAAAGAGAAATAGCAGCTTGTTTCTTAGAAGCCCATGTAATAGGTCCTGAACCAAGAGTGAACACATAACCGGCAGTAGACTTCCGATCATCAGGGTCACCAGCCCAATCGGAATCAGTGAAACCAACCAATAGAGGAGATGCTTCGGCACTGTAATGAATCCCAAACTGAATTGTACCTCGAACATAAAGAAGTATTCTTTTAGCTGCTTTCCAATGACTTTCATGGGGGTTTTGCATGAACCGAGCAACAAGGCCAACAACAAAGGAAAGGTCAGGACGGGTATGAGTTAGATACAAGAGTTTTCCTACAAGTTGACGGTATAATGTAGCATCAACTTCAGGAGAAGTACAAGTGACTGAAAGTTTGACTCCAGACTGAAAGGGAGAAGGGGCTGGCTTACATTCTTCCATGTGAAAATGACGTAGAATATCACAAGCATACTTGGACTGGGAAAGGGAAATACCCTCCTTGGATTGCAAGACTTGAAGACCGAGAAAATAGTGTAAGTGTCCTAAGTCTGTCATTTCAAATTTCCTTTTAAGGCTAGACTTCACATGGTTTATAAGGTTGGGATCACTACCAGTAAGGATAAGATCATCAACATAAAGAACAAGGATGATAAGAGAGTTGCCCACTTTCTTGGTGTAGACAGTATTGTCAGAATGACACCTAGAAAAGCCAGATTCTAAAAGAAAGCTATCCATTTTGGCATACCAAGCCCGAGGAGCTTGCTTGAGACCATAAAGGGATTTCTTAAGTCGACATACAAGGATGGAGTCTGTTTGTATGAAGCCAATGGGTTGTTCCATATAGATTTCTTCATGCAAGTCCCCATGCAAGAAGGCAGATTTAACATCCATCTCATGGACTTCCCATTTGAAAGAGGCAGCAAGGGAAAGAATAATGCGGATAGAGTTCATTTTGGCAACAGGGGAGAAGGTTTCGGTGTAGTCAATGCCTTCAACCTGTGAAAAACCTTTAGCAACAAGATGAGCTTTATGTTTATCAACTTTCCCATCTGGTCCATACTTGGTTCTGTAAACCCATTTGCATCTGACAAGTTTTCGTCCCTTTGGTAGAGGAACAAGATCCCATGTATCATTTGCCAATAATGAATGATATTCTTCATTCATAGCTGCTTCCCAATCTGGATGGCCTAAAGCCTCTGCAAAGGTGTCAGGATCATAATTTACTGGAGCTTGAGCCAGTAAAGAAGAGGCTCTCTCGAACTGAGAACGTGTATGTCGCTGATCTGTAGGATCACCGGCAAGGGCACCTGCTGCATCTCGAGTAGCACGAACCCATTTTGGAAGCTCAAGAGCTGAAGGAGGATCCTGAGATGGTGGGGGAGGATTGTCATCCTCACTTTCATCATCTGAAGAAGAAATGTTTTCAAAAGTAGAAGAGATAGGGAGAGGTGGCACAACCGCCGGACTAGGCTCGTAGGCCGATATATTTTCATCAAATTTTACATCTCTTCTAATGATAACATTTTTGGACTTAAATGGAATAAGTCTATAGCCTTTGACATCTTCAGAATATCCAACAAAAGTACATTTTTCACTCTTAGGTTCTAAAGCTTTATGCTTTTCATCTGGAATATGGGCCCACGCTTCACTTCCAAAAACACGAAAGTGACTTACATCTGGTTTGATTGAGCTCCATGCTTCTTCTGGAGTGATATTCTTTAAAGCCTTAGTAGGAGTGCGATTTATTATGTAATTTGCACAGTTAATTGCTTCTGCCCAAAAACTAAGACCAAGTCCTTTAGATTGTAGCATACAATTAGCCATTTCCTTTAAGGTGCAATTCTTCCTTTCAGCTACACCATTTTGTTGTGGAGTATATGGAACAATATGTTGCATTTGAATTCCATTCTCAGTGCAATAGTTGATGAATGTGTTTTTAACATATTCTCCGCCATTATCAGATCTTAACTTAAGAATTTGATGTCCAGATTGTTTTTCAACAAAGGCCTTGAAGGCCAAAAAAGTGTTAAATACTTCACTCTTGAGTTTTAAGAAGTATACCCAAGTGCGTCTGGAGAAATCATCAATGAAAGTTAAGAAATACTTGTAGCCAGAGAATGACACAACTGGAAGTGGACCACATAAATCACTATGCACAAGCTGTAAAGGGGCTGAGGCGTGCCAAGAGGCACGTTTTTCAAAACTGTCACGATGATGTTTTCCGAGTACACATCCGGAACAAACAACATCTCTGCAAGATACCATAGGAAGACCTGTCACCATATTTTCTTTACATAGATGCTGAAGGGAGTGATAGTTTAAGTGACCAAATCGCTCATGCCAAAGTTTGCTCACTTCATCGTTATGAGCAACAAATACTGAGGGAAGATTTGATGACCCAAAGTTGTGAAACTTATACAACCTTGTGGAATCATCAGCAATGCCAGTAGCCAAAATCTGTTTAGGATCTCTTAAGTCCTTGATTACAACATCATGAGGTGAAAATTCAACGATTTTACCTTCACCTGAATGAGTTATCTGATATACAGATAGAAGGTTGCAGGATAAGGTTGGAACACATAATACATCATTAAACTGACCATTGTCTAGATGAACAGTTCCAGTCCCTACAACATTAAGAGATCTATCATCACGAACATATATATTTTTGGTGTTACAATCATTTAAAGAAGAAAACATGGCTTTGTTTTTGGCCATGTGATAAGAAGCTCCAGAATCAATGAGCCACTCATGAGAATGAGAAGAAGAAGATACATTTAATGCATAGCCAGACCGAGATGCTTGACAACCACATGCAGAAAGTGCCATTCCTGAAGATGAAGTTGAAGTTGAAGATTGCCCCAAATGGATGTTATGCTTCTTCATTGCTGCTTCCAAGGCTTCCATCTTCTTAAAGCATGTTGATTCTAAGTGGCCATCTCGATTACAAAAATTGCAATGTCGATCAGTCTTCTTCCCTTTGTTTTTATTTGTCTTATCATTTTGTTGAAATGATTTTTCATTTTGGGGCTGAAATTGCTTAGGACCCTTGTTTGGTTTAGGACCATTCTTTTTAGGATATGACTTCTTGGGATTCTTTGAATTTGGTTGCTGCTGGGCGGCTAACGCTTTCTTGGAAGAGTTTCCAAGATTAAGAAGACCAAGGTGTAAGAGTTTTTCTTGTTCTATTATTAAAGAATCACAAAAAGAGTCAAAGGAAGGGGACTTGTAGTCTGTTCCTTGAGAAATGAAGGCTTCTCTTGTAGAATGGAAGGTGGAAACAAACACAGAGTAGGCTGGTCCCAACTTTGTAAGAATGGAATAAATAAGATTACTATCTTCTTTCTTAACTTTAACACCTTCCAAAAGATATCTAAGGGTCTTGAACTTGGACAAGAAATCTTCAATGCAAGAAAAATTATTAGGGTCCAATGTAAGCAACTCATTTTCAAGTTGATGGGCTCTAATTTCATTTTTAATGCCAAAAACTTTATTGATTTGTTTCATTGCTTCATCAGGAGAATCAATTTCTGCAATATGGAATCTAAGATCTGGAGAAATAGACATCCCTATCACTCCACGTGCTTGATCTTGCTTATTTTCCCATTTAGCAGCCTTATCTTCATCCTTCGGTTTCTTTTCTTGGCCTGAGGCTATTCTGAAGAGACCTTTACTTCTAAGTAAATCCTCAATGTAAGCCAACCATTGGAAGTAGTTGGTGCTGTCAAGAGTAACTTGGTATTGACTTTCCATTTCAATGGAAACTGAAGCTAAAGATGCTGAAAATAAGTGTTCCAATGGATAGATCTCGAAAAATTAGGCTGGTTTAAAAAAAACGGCTTCCGGATGAAGAAGTTATGGCTTTTTGAAAAAAAGTTGTTGAAGTTGCCGACGAAGTGCGAGAATGTGCGGAAATGAAAAAGTCCGCCCCCACAAAATGGAGACTTGAACCCAAGACCTCTACTCTCTTAAAATAGCTTTGAACCAATTGATATATACAAAAAATTTGAGAGAGAGAGAGGGGGGGGGGTGCTTTGGGTTGCGTGCTTGCCTTGAGAAAGCTCTTTTTCCCTACAAAACACAAAACACAAAACCCAACACGGACATGCAAAGAAAACGAACCTTATGGCTCGAAGTTAACTTTAGCCGAAAAACTAAATATTTTCAAAAGTGAACCTTGCGGCTCAAAGTTAGCTTTGACCGGAAACTAAATATTTTTCTCAATGTTTCTGATTTTCCGAGATCACCCTAGGGCGCGGGGAAAAGAGCATACGCATGAGAAAAATCCTTCCTTTCTGTTCCTGATTTGCCCAGATCGCACAGAGTCGCAGGGCAAAGAGCATACGCAGAAATGAAAGGTATAGATCCGGTAATAAAAAGGCTAAATAAACCGAAACCGAAATAATCAGAGAGAAAATAACAGTAAACTGCAAATAAACACTGTATACCTCCAGATCTTAAAAATGACGCAGTTAGGGCTATCAGAAACCTTTTCGCGTGAAATGAAAGGGGTTCCTCACTGGAACAGATGCTCCGAACACAACAGAGCAGTCCTCTCGGCCCGAAAGCAGTCAGAAACAGCAGATCTAGGAAACGGCAGTCGGATGCAGTTCTACCGGCTTCAGATTTGGATCACCAACGAACGCGGCCCTCAAATAGCTCTGATACCATGTAGGAATTTACAGGGTAAGTTCCTCAGACAGAACACCAAAAGGACACCGCTCACAACCAGATCGCAGATCAATACACCAGTATTTTGACGTGGTTAAAACCCTCAAAGAGGGAAACAGTCCACGGCCTGAGCCAACGCGGCCACTTCAGGCAATTTATTAATAAAAGAATGAAAATTTACATATGTTTCTCTCATGCACGGATTACCTTACAAATGACCCTCCATGCGCTTTAAATAGAATTCATGGACCAATCAGGTGTCAAGCCACGGATCAAGTGTCGGTAATACCGAGGAGAGAATGAACCGTCGGATCACTACATATCGTGACCGTCAGATTGTAAGTTACAAAATGTACAACGGTAAAGAAACACACTTTACCTAACTCTACACTAGACCAAGTTGTACTTAACTATTTCCTATGTGTCGGAATATCCTAACACTTTACCTGTCGCTACGAGAGGCAAGAGTACTATTGATTCGCCACAAACAAATAAAAAACCGAAATCATCAACTCTCGCTGTCAAAGAGAAAGAAATAGGTAAGAAATCTTCTCCCAAATCTACTCAAACATCTCCTCCTCAATCCAACTCTTCACCTCCAGCCAAAACCTTGCTAGTGTCTGATGATATGGAATACAACATCGTCGAAGACATGAAGAAGACTAGAGCTAATATCATGTTCTATTAGCTTAGCAAGCTAAAACATAAACATAAGCTAACGAATTAAAAGTAGTCCCCACTTCTCCTCTTGCTGCTACTGTAATTTCCTAGGCTGCTCAAGAAATGGGTAAGCCTCCCAGTACCTCATCAGACAAAATGAGTTCAATTGATGTTGCTTTAATTGGTAGTAGATCTAAATCCCACACTCCTCCTTTTCTTTTGACTTTTAAAATCTTTAATAAGAATTTGCACAATTGTTTAGTTGACTCTAGAGCCTCATCCAATATTTCGCCAAAAACAGTTTGTGAAAAATTGAATGTCGAACCCCATAAATCTATTGTTCGCATTGTACAGTTAGATCAATCTCAATTCGAAGTCATAGGAGAAATAAATCAGGTTACCATTAGACTCTCATCAAACCCGAAAGTATGTCAAGTGGTTGACATTCTTGTGGTTGATATTCCTAAATTATATGACTTGATCCTTAGTAGAGATTGGTCCAAAAAGCTTCATGGCTATTTCACAATAGACTGGTCCCATATGTGGCTTCCTTATAATGGTAAGACAAATTAAATAAGGGTCGACCGTGAGAAACATTTAAAGTATATCGTCACTGAAAATGAAGGAGAAAATGAGCCCATTGCATACAATAGTAATATCATTCGAATCATTTTTTTGAAATTTTAATGGAAACACTTCACCCTTTTTGGAAAATTATGTTACATCACAAATCGGAAATTATTCGCAAACGGATTCTTCTAAATGTATCAATTTTGTAGATAAACCTTTAGTCAATTATTTATTTTGGAAATTATTTTTTGATGGATCTAAATCTAATGATGGAGTTGGGGCAGGTTGCATATTGGTTAGCCTCGAAGGAGAGAAAACTATGTTGGCATGCATGCTTGAATTTGAATGCACGAATAACACAGTTCAGTATGAGGCATTAGTTCAAGGATTGTATAAAGCCATAGGCCTTGATATCAAATACCTTCAAGTTTTTGGAGATTCAGAAATTGTAATCAAACAGGTGAGGAATACTATTCACTGTCTTTCTGGACATTTGAAACATTATCAATCATTAGTCCAAGACCTCACCTCACATTTCCTAGCATTTAACATTTCCCCAATTCCAAGACTTCAAAATGCAAGTGCCGATATTTTGGCTAACATTGCATCCAAGCTCATTCCACCAGGAGATTATAGTCCTGATAGATTTTCTATAGAATTAATTTTTAGACCTTCTATTCCCGATAACATCACCAATTGGCGAGTTTTTAATGACGATCCAGATATCATAAATTTTCTAACATCTGAAGGCTCATATGATGACCAGATAATAGATGAGGACCAACACGATAACTAGCTCAAGCAAAAAACAAGTGTAAATCCCATACCTAAATCTGTAGTTAAGCTAGAATATCTGTATGATCTTAAGGATAGATTCAAGAAACCAACTAACTCAAAGCTTCAAAGCTCAACACTGAAGTTTGAATTAGTTAATCTTGGAACTGACCTTAAACCTCAAAATATTAATCTAGGTCTTGGTCTTACACCTGATGAAAGATTAGCCTTCATTCATTTGTTGAGAAGATATAAAAATGTTTTTGCTTGGAATTATGATGATCTTAAGACATATGATACTTCCATTATTCAACATACCATTCCTATGATATCCAACGAAAAACCTGTACAACAGAAGTTGAGAAAGATTCATCCAAATTTAGAAAATCAAATTAAATCTGAATTAAATAAACTTCTCAAAGCCAAAATCATTTTTCCTGTCCGACATTCAAGGTGGGTTTCTAACCTAGTTCCATTCAGGAAAAATAATGGTGATATTCTAATTTGTATAGACTTTCGCAATCTCAACGAAGGTTGTCAAAAGGATAACTTTCCACTGCCTCCTATGGAACAGATACTGCAGTGATTTGCAGGCTCAGAGTTAATGTCTTTTCTCGATGGATTTTCAAGCTACAATCAAATTCTTGTACATCTGGATGATCGACTAAAGACCACATTTAGAACCAAATGGGGAACATATGCTTATCAAAATAAGCCATTTGGATTAATCAATGTTGGTGCAACATTTCAGAGAGCCATGGATACAACTTTCAAAATTTTGGTCAATAAAACTGTAGTCATTTATTTAGATGATATAATTGTATATTCAAAGAAGCACAATAATCATTTAAATGACTTAAGACTAATCTTTGAACGTTGTAAAATATATAGAATTTATCTAAATCCAAGAAATCTTTCTTTGCTTTAAGTGAAAGTAAACTTCTTGGATTTATTGTATCTAAAGATGGCATTCACATAGATCCTGATAGGATAAGAGAAATTTCTAAAATATCTTTGCCTAACAACAAGAAATCCATGCAATCTTTCCTAGGTTAGACAAAATTTGTCAAAAGATTTGTCCCTGACTTTTCACGAATTCTTTTACCCCTCCAATCTATGATCAAGAAAAAAATTGTTTTTAAATTGGGACATACTGAGCATGAAGTTTTCAATCTTATCAAACAAGCAATTATAAATGCTCCCTCTTTAGCAACTCTGAATTTTTCTAATCATTTTATTTTATATACTTTTGCTTCTGAAACATCATATGCAGCTATTTTGACCCAAGTCAATGATTAGAAACTTGAAGCACCGATTTCTTTCTTTAGATCCAATTTGCAAGGTGTTGAACTGAATTACTCAAATGTTGAAAAGAAGGCTTTTGCTGTTTTCAAATTAATAAAACATTTCAGACATTTTCTTCTTAAAAATCACACTAAAGTAATAGTTCCATTTCATCAGTGAGAAATTTACTAATGAAAGGATAATTATGTGAGAAAAGATCAAACTGGGTAACAACACTGCAAGAATATGACATTGGAATTAGACCAGCTAAAATTGTTAGAGGTCAAGGTTTTTGTAGAATGTTAGCTGGAGCATCCAACCTACCAGCACCAGAAGATTCAAGTGATGATATACAAATATGTGAGGTAAGCCTCAACGATACTGAATCTAAATATGTTGATATCAATTTTTATTTGAAAAACGGATATGCCCCTATGCAGCTAAGTTACAAAAGAAAAATGGATTTGAGATAAAAAGCTAAGCAATATGAAATCATCAGTGATGTTTTGTTCAGGAAGAATTATGATTATGTTTTACTTAGGTGCCTTGAAAAATCTAAGGCAGAAAAGGTTTTGCAAGAACTCCATGATGGACTAGCTGGTGGACATTTTGGAGGAGACACAACAATGCATAAAATCTTGCATCATGGTTATTATTAGCCAACCTTATTCAAAGATGCACACGAATATGTAAGGAAGTTCAAAATTTGTCAAACAACTGCTGGAAGACAAAGCAAAACCCGTGTTGCCATTACAGTCGGTCAACATTGAACAACCATTTGAGCAATGGGCATTGGACATAATAGGTGAGATCGTTTCTCACTCTTCAAAGCAACATAGATATATCCTTACAACAATTGATTACTTCACTAAGTGGGTGGAAGCAATTCCACTCAAGGTAGCAAATTTTGAAAACATTATTAAATTTATTAATCAATTTATTATTACCAGATTTGTTCTACCAACTGCCATCATGTTTGAAAATGCATCCTATTTCACAGGCAATTCTATGACAGAATTTGCTCTCAAAAGTGGTTTTAAACTTAAATATTATGATAACTATTACCCTCAAGGAAATAATTTAGCTGAATCAACAAATAAAAACCTCATAAGGATCATCAAACGAACTATTGATCAGAGTCAGAGAAACTGGCATAAATCTTTAACATTTTCTCTATGGGCAGATTGGATAACACAAAAGGCCTCAGTAGGCACTTCTCCTTTTAATATGGTCTATGGGAAAGAAGTTGTTATTCCTACAAATGTAGCTATTCCCTCTCTAGCCCTAGTTCAATTTATTGAAAAAACTCTTTCCTCTTCTATGCAAGTAAGGCAATCACAAATCCTCAAACTCGAAGAAGAAAGAGATAAAGCTAATATCATACATGCACATCATCAACAGTTAGTGAAATCTTCCTTTAATGCAAATTCTATAAGTCGTAAATCTTTTCAACTCAGAGACCTTATATTGAAGTGGGATAAAGCACATGAGGAAAAAGGCAAGCATACCATATTCAAAATAATGTTGCTTGGCCCATTTCAGATTGCAGAACAAATCAGCCCATCAACGTTTCTATTGCAAGATTTATCAGGCAAGAGAGATTCTTTGCATGTGAATGGGCAGATTTTGAAGAAATGTTTTACATAGAAGATAACCTCTTCTATCACTTGTACACTATTATCACTCAGGTTGTCCTTAAGCTCCGGAAAAGGATACGGCCGAGGTAACCACAGACCAACTTTGGACTGCAGGTTCTAGCCAAACCTGCAATCAGAGAGGGCTCTCTCTTTTAGATTTAGCTTTGTTGAAAAGGATTTTAGGCTAGGTCTCGAGTTCAGAGGGTTTTTGTTTTGTTTTTGGTGGGAAGGAAGATGTCTCAAGTAAAGAGGCAAAACATAGTCTGGTAAGTTTCAAACCATTGGGCGTGGAGTCAAGGAGTGGGACTGCTGGTGCGTTTTCTTGGTCACAAGAGAAATAAGGAGCAAGGTAGCTGCTCATGAAACAACACTTAAAGCTTAAAAGGATGGAATGAGGGATAAGGAATGAGAGGCAACAAAGAATCTCTCACTCGGCTTAAAAGGGGGAAGGTGAATGAGCTCTGTCTAGGAGCAATTAAGAATTCCTAGACAACTGTCAAAGATGAATGGATTAGGGGGAAACATGAGCCATAAGGAATTCATATTCATTTCTAACCCAGATGAAAACATAAAGAAATAGCAGAAAATGAGCATAGAGGGCAGTTAAACCAATTCTAGACTATTCTTTCTTTCTACTATTTTAGACGGTGTATCAAATGGAAAAACAGAGGTAGGAAAACTTATTGTTTCAGGCTGCAGCACAAGAATTCCAAATTCACTTCTTCAAAACCATTAGACACAGAGCAGACAGTCTTTCCTCCAAGCCTTTCAACAGTCTTTGATTACAGAAAACATATCAGGTATACAGTGCGAGTCTCTACTGAAGACTATCAACCAACCGACCCTTTAACAATACAGAGGGTGGTATATATAGGGAAGATTTATCCAAAATTATCTATTACAGCCGACCTAACAGGTCTGGCAGAAAACTGATTACTTTTAACCTAATCTTATCCAGAAATAAATGCAAGAAAATATCTTTGGGCTATGCTGGGGGCAGCTGTATCAAAATGAGTTAATGTCTGTCCTGGTGGCTCTGTGCTGTTCATATGTCATAACTGTGCATTGGTCTTTGCACCCTTGCTGTTCGGCGGCATTGAATGCTTTGACTGTGATTTGAGAGCTAGGATGTGCTTACTCCTTCTTGATTTGACTTTCTGGGGGGCTCATTAATGTTCAGGTGCTTCGAGCCTCCAAAAAATCTTCGGCTGATACTCTTTGGCTCTCCTTCTTCCTCTGATACTCTTTGGCAATCAATTGATGTTGTTCTGACGTGCTGTGGGTTAAATCATCATTTAATGGCCGCTGTTCAGCCTCTGTTTCCTTCAAAACTGTTTTCTGCTCCTTCCTGAGTGCCTCGCAAAGAAAAACGGCTCTTTCGGCGCCTTTCGGGCTTGCTGGGGGCCGCAGAATAAAAAGATTCCCTGAAGATTCCCCATTCAGGCCCAAAAAATCTAGCGATGAGCGATTTGCGCAAATCGCTCATCAAAAACTGCCTCAGAATCTGATTCCGGGGCCCCGAAGTGCGATTTTTGCCCTTCGCGCCAGAAAAGTGCTGATGACGTCAGCATGATGTGACGTTGTACGGCGGGTGACGTCAGCATGATGACGTCAGGATGACGTCATGACGTCATCATGTACAGACGGTGATGTGGCATGACACGTGGCAAGGGGCCACGCAGGCAAATGACTCGACATGTGACTGGGCAGAGGGGGGGTGACGTAGGGGGGTGATTGTGCAGGGGGGTGACGTAAGCGGCGACATCACCGGGTAGGAGGCGGTAAGTGGTTTTGTGGCGGACCACCTTTGGGGGGGAGCGGTTTTGTCAGAGGGGGCTCCGCCACTGCCCAGCGCTTGACGCGTGGCGGGAGGTACGGCGGCAATACCGCCCATCTCTCGGACGCTAAAGCCCGAGCGCTTTGGAGATGAGACGGCCCGCCAACCGTCGATCTGGGCGCAGGACGATCGGATGGCTGGCGGCGAATGTGAAGCGGCGGGAAGTTAGGGCGGGGAATATTCAAGGAATATTCCGAAGTTAATATGCGCGCGGCGGGGTTTTAGACTTAGGGAATGGGGGTTATTGGGTTTAAAAATGCGCGGGGTTTTTAGGGCTAGGGAAGAGGCTGTTAGCATGACCAGGTGTCATCTAACCCCTGTGATGACTCGGATGGGCTAAAAACAGCCCCGGATGGACCGTTTTTTCCTCGACTTACAAAAATATGGCTATATTGCCAGGGGGGAATATTTATATAGGGGATTTTTATATACAAAATTTTAATAGGGGAAAGGGGAAAACTGATAGGGACTTTATAATACTGTTAGTGGTTAATATGAAGGTGATAAGCAGGCGCCAAGGTCAGGGACCTTAGGCTAATTCTGGGGAAAAGAACTTGTAAAGAACTGAGATCCTTGAGTGAAGCAGATCTTCACCAAGGCAACTGATATGGATGATGATGAATCTAAGAGGATTCAAGCAGATCTTGACCTCTTTGGGAAGTTAGTAAGGGACTTGGGGAATTAGAAGAAGGGGAAAGTTAGTTATGTCCAGCTTTGAGCTCTCTTGAATGAAAACTGCCTGCACTGTGATCTGTTAAGATAAAGCACTTCAAAACACACAATTGATTATCAATCATCATTCTGCAACCACAGCTACCTACCCAGCCTACTCACCTAACATTTTTTTCTTTTTCTTTGGGTGCACTTAGACTTGCAGACGCAGATTTACAATTTTCTTTTGAATTCATCCTATCTAGATCTACACTTATTTCTGCCAGGGCCCAGATTAAACAGTTGGGTCCCTTTGATTTTATACCTATCTGCAAATCTGCCAAGATTAAACTGTTTGGACAGATACATTCTCTATATTCTAAAACAGGAAATTGAAACCTAGGGAGACCAAGATTAAGCTGTTTGGCTCTCCCTTAACTGAAAAACACATCAAAAATGGAATACAACAGTGGCATTTGGACCAACACACTTCATGGCTCTTGTGGAAATATGGAACACTGTAGCTTGCAAAGTATGACATATTTGGCATGTAAAAATGTCAATCATGAAAAATGAATACCTGCTGCAGCAGGAGGCTAACATACACTATCGCCTTTACTTTTCCTAGGAAAATATAAGTTAAATAGTATTTACTTTTGGCCTTACAATAAAAATCTCTTTAAATATTTTGATTTTTTGCTTGTATAAGTAAATATTGTTAAGGAAATAATTATGACACTTGAAAAATAAGCTAAGTTCTATCTCTCTAAAATCTACTTGTTTCCACCAAAATTATTTATTCTTTGTGAAACCCCAACGTTATAAAGAGAGCTTTGTTCTATTATCAGTCAATAAAAGTATCTTTAACAAAGCAAAGACTCTCTGCAGATAAACACCATTAACTCTATAGCTATCATCCAGAAACTCTTAAGGAGTCAATGATTCTCCCCATCTAGTAAACTTTTCTATATTTAGAGTGTAATTCTAAAATATATTAAAACTTAAAAGATAAGAGGTCTCATTAAGAGTCGGCTTACCATGTTCATAGGGAAATAATAGACTGACATTACCAATACTGCATATCAAAACAGGGTAATGACTTGAGATTATTTTGATCAAAAGACAAGGGGTCTCATCTAAAGCCATCTTCTTCAGTTGAATTACAACTAGTGAAAGACATTGTCACTTCTTGGCCACCAAACCAAGACAACGACTTTTAAGTAGGAAAAAGAAAAATTATTAGAAGAAAAATAAGTTGTTTAAAAAAAAGAAAGAGAAGAGAATAAGTATATGAGTTTGAATTTATCTCTAAAAATTGCACTCTTCTCTGGATGTGATACTTAATCATTGATGGCTAAAAGGTAACGCTATCGAGGATATGGACGCCTGCTTGCAGCAGAGGCTCTACCCATGACAAAGGAGTACATCTAAAAGCTAACCTACAAGAGCCCCCTACCTTATCTTTAAACCAAGTAAATACTGATATAGACAAAGGAATTTTCATTTTGAAGAGGATATCAAATGAATTGTGATTAGGTGAGTTTGTTTTCTTATTCAGAGAAATGTTTCTTATCTTAAATTTCATGTCATTTCTATTTTCTGAACTATCTTTATTTTGGAAGTGTTAGAAGTTTCAAAAAACTATCAGAGATAACTGGTTCTTCCAGTGAATCGCCAATTGTTGTATTGTTCAACAACCCCCCCATTTATTGATTTAATAATTAATGTTGTATTAATAAATGGGGACCCTTTTAAAAATTCTCCAAAGAAAATAGTGAATAAGAGCTTGCCTTTTGTAAATCATTTGGAATAATACTTTGGATTAGCTAAGATATCAAACCAAGTTGTTTCATGATTACAGATTCTCGCTTTATCGCAAATCGTAGGATCTGATAACAACAAAGATTAGTCATGAGGCAGGATCCGCGAGATGCGATAAGCGAACTCCCCGTAAAAGACCCATAAATAACACTTAGCTTCTATAATACTTAAAGGCTTGAACTACTCTTCAAAGGTATTTATCACATATCACATCACATTTTTTAAAAGAACGCAAAACATACAAACTACAAGAAAATGCAAAATGCGATGTAATCCGGAACTGACGGAATATTAAAACTATTATAGAACTACATTTGGGTCCAACATATCATAATCTCGCTTATCGCATATCGTAAAATATTAAAGCAACTTTAAATTTCTCTATTCATAATCCCCGAGAATTGCGATTTGCGAGAATTGTGATTTATCGCAATCGCAAAAATTCGGTATTACACGAACATTCAAACCAATCAGAAATATCAGTTTGAAATATGCGATGTGGCATTTTGACAAGACATAAAGAAAATCTTGTGTAAGCCTTAATGCATAGTTAATGAGATTTAAAGGCATTTATTCGTTTAACGGCTCGAGATGATAGATATCTTTCTTATTCGTGTTTGAAATAAAAGCTCCATCCTTACGTTCTTTCAGAATTTACTATGTTAATCGTGCTTTTGCTTGCATTTACCGCTCTGCATTTTTATCCCGTTTTCTCCATTTGCCTAAATTACAAGAAGTTTTCAAAGAATACAGAACTCGCAGAGATGGTCAAAAAAGGAAAAAAGACCGCAGAGGATACTGCCCTTGAGCAGTGAGAAATGCTACCGCTACTCTCTGATACCACTTGTAACAAAGATGGCGGAACTACAACTTGGGAAGGGATGTACAATTTACTAGAGGGAGAAAACCTAAGGCCCCTGGAATTTAAGGAAACAACCAATTCCACGACTTCATCCGATGCTTCTTACTTCGAAGCAGCATGCTTTTTTTTGCACAAGATCGCTGCAAGACCGAAAATATTACCATATACAGATATGGTAAGATGGATTATTGATGAAGTGGATAGAACGTTTAGAAACTCCAGGCAAGACGTTATGGGATCATTCAAGTCAAACAATTTGAGCCAAATATACCATCTGCCGAAGCCATAGAAGATCTATGACAAATATTTTATCGAGCATTTCACCAAATAAAATGAAGATCCAATGGACATTATGCAGAATTGGGGGTCTAGCTCCAACAAGTTTAGACGGGAGAAAACTGGTATTTACCCCATCACACCTCTATTAGCCCCATACAATTTTGCAGCTACAATATTGTGTCGGTTGTTTAGAAAAGCTGATACCACTAAATTTTCCATTGAATGGGTTCCCTTGATTGATGCAATTGTAAATGCTACCATTTTAAACTGGAGTATTATTTTGTCGGATAATTAGCCATGGCCATTAGAGAATACAGGTGTAATAGAATTGTCTCCACTCAAGTTATCCCTCCCTTCTACATGAGTGCTTATGTCATGGATGCCATATGTTTTTGCTCACATATTTTAAGCATGGGCTGGAAATGGACTTCAAAGGATCCTACCCCCATCTATGCTTATCATAAAATACCGTGGGAATCACGTTCAGCTCTCATTTTTATAAGATTTGTCATGGCGTCATGTTGCCTATTTATCAAACCATTTTTTATAAGAAATCCCCCAAGCTTTCAAAGGAAGCAAAGATAGACATATTGTCGGTGGCGAGATGGTTTGGTGAGGAATGGTTCACTTATATCAAAGTTTTCAGGAGTATCACTGCTCCCCATGTTCACCCATACTATGTTCTGGATACACTACTGGCACGAGAAATAACTTATCAAACAGTGGGTGATGGGATAACCAAAACCCTTAAGGAACAGAAGAAAGCCATTTGGTCAACCTTCCCATTACAATGTGGCACTTTCGCATTGCATGATCTCGGGCATGCATCTAAAGAAATACAGAATATCACGACCCTAAACCTAGATACCATGCCAGGTAGACAATATGACCCCAACTAGGGTGCTAAGAATTTTACTGCCATCTTCAAAGTCAGGCAATTCAGACATGAGGAAGATCCATTTGATGATTTTTTTGAGCAAGCCGATAGATTTTCACAAGTTTTTAACTTAGCGTCACTAAAGCTAAACCCAAAGAACCTCAGATAATTCCACATATACAGAAATAAAAGGCTTGAACAGGTCCATTTGAACCTATTACAAATTGAAGAAATAAGAGAAACTACTCTTAGCGTAAGCCTGGAGGAGAGTCCCAAGCACAATTCTGATGAAGAATCACAAGAGAAGTCAGCTCATGGTTCTGAAGACTCTTAAAATGGATTTGAGAATAAATAAGGAAGCCTCAAGGCAAATCCTGAACAGGATACAGAAGAATATCGTGGCGAAACGACTGAGAAGGTCTCAACTGAACAAGACATGGAGATTAGTCCCTTGGAGGTTGAAACAAAAAATACCCCAGTCATCAATCTAGAATAGGAGTGGGAGAAATTTAATAAAAATCTCCAAATAGAAATTGTTCTTAGGAACGTCTAGATTCCAAACTCCACAACACACTCACCAAGTTGTAAATCTAGAAACCACAATATAATAAATTGTAACTACTCAAGACAATGAGGTCATCCCGGCACATCCAATTTCTGAAATTGTTTTGAAAATTGAAGAAATACCGCCCCTTGATATATTCTACAATCCTACACATAAGGCTGTAGTAAAAATGCAAAAAAAAAGAAAAGAAAATTAGATGTATTGACAACAACAACTCTTGAAAGTGAGCCAATGGAGATAGTATGGAGAGACACCCCCATGGATCCATCAGACAACCTTACAAAGCTATCACAGTATGCATGAGCTTATGCAACTGCAACAATTGATAAGGCAGCAGAGGTTCAACTGTTACTAAAGGAAAAGGAAGAAAGAGTTCAATTACTTGAACAACAACTCGAGCAAGAAAGACAAAGCACCAGTAAGCAGGCGGAAATACAACTGGCACAACTTCAACAAAATTTTGAGCAAATGACAATACAACATTAGACAGACATGGCAGTGAAGAACACACAGATTCACCAAATGAAAGCTATATTGGAAAAATTCAAAGGCAGTCCTCAAGTAGATGAATTTATCAAAGAGGCACTTGAGTTAAATTCTCTTTTGGTACAGCAGCAAGAAGTATTCTGTCAAAGAATTTCAATGATCAAACCTTATTGTGAATCAAGTGACAAATTAAACAATCAAGTGATTGATCAAAGATTAGAATATGAAGAGCTAAACAAAAGAATAACAGAATTCATTTCTTGGCAAGAATCTAAAGAAGGCAGGAAGGCCGATCTACCAAAGATCGAGGAGTCCCACAAAGACATCTTATTTATTGATTGGGATGTACAGTTAAAACAAATAGAGAGAGAAGCAACAAGAGCAACTAGTACTGCAAACAACATCATTGAGGTTGTCAATGAAAATCTCCACACTACCAATCTTATCAGAGAATGCAGTCTAGAAGCTCTCCTAGATGTTAAACAGTTGGAAGAACGGTGGAAAGAAACTACCCAAACAAATGTAGAAGCAATCAAGCAACTGTCTAAGCTCAATTGGGAAACATACTGGTGGTTTCTGGTAAAACCACACAGTCATTGGATGACTTTACGTTGTTTAACTAACTATGCTCAAAAGATGGTGCCACCTCTCACTAATGTTGTATTTGCGGGGCAACTGAGATTTAGAATTGGTCA
Organism: Pinus tabuliformis; assembly: GCA_031772625.1. Lineage (NCBI taxonomy): Eukaryota > Viridiplantae > Streptophyta > Pinopsida > Pinales > Pinaceae > Pinus > Pinus tabuliformis. Next base: position 623,065,976 of record CM062814.1, on the reverse strand, counting down.
ACCTCCCCAAGTTAAGCCAATGATAGACATTTGCGATTTCAAGGAATGAATTGTCAAAGAGGACCATTCAATTTGCAAAAGCTTGTCATCATTTATTTTTATTTTTAGTTTTTGTTTCACATATTATGAGGAAGGTTGTTTGAAACCTCCTCAGTTTTTTATGTAATAATCTATTTTTGAGGCATGTATTATAGTATTTAAACCCCTCTCATGCATTTAAAGAGGGGTCTAGGATTTTATCAAAAACACTTTGCAATACATTACACTTCTATCTTTTTGTGAAGGTTTTGATGAAATTATTGGAACATGATCTATTTTTCTTAATATTGAATCATATTCCACTGAAATTGCACTTTTGTACTCTTAGAGTGTATTTGATTGGATGAAAGTGGATCAATATTGTTGAGCCCAGGAGCAAGACCTTTCATATATTGTACTTTTATCTTATGATCGTGTTTTATTTATGCATTAGCAATACTCTTTCTTTGATTGTCTTATGTATGAAAATTTGAGTTATAATTTTACATATTTGCACTTTTGTATGATGTTTCAACTCTGATTCCTTATTGAATACATGAACAATTACTATATGCAATAAAGTTTCCTCAATTTTTTTTGTCTAAATATTTAGCCAAAACAATTATTCACGATTTCATTTCTTTTAGCAGTTGAATAATATTTATTACCAGTTGCTTTAAGACATCTCTGTAGATTGCATAGCTTATATTATTCCCGGGTATATTTATAGTAAGATAATGTTATAATAAGATAGATGCATGTGTTTATTGCTAAGATTATATCATTTTTAGTTGAATAATTCTCTGTTATATCTTATATCACCCCAGCAACATTATCAAATCTATCCTCTGTGGGAAACTAGTTCCATTATCCCCAGTCAGAGCCACTATACCAAACGGAAAAGGAGTTGCTTTTAAGGTCCAGACCGGGTGGTTATCCCCCATGTTGTCGCAGCGAATTTTGAGGCTTCAACAATACCTGAGACCATCCATATTTGTTGTGGATGAGAACAATGGTTGCAGTGAAAAAACTATTAGCCATAGTTTTATTCCCTAGCTAATTTGCTAATTTTATTCCATTTATTTTAGTGTGACGCCTTTTCCCCAGACCAATGAATGTTTGGTAGAGTTCATCTACACTTTCTATGTATTGTAAATTGTCCATTTGTTGATATGAATCAAATCCACACCTTTATGTTTTCTATAGTACGAAACTCCACTTTTTTTCCGGGGAAAATAGAGTTCGTAATTCTATTATGAAGAAGTAATAGAGATTACATGTTGTAGATGCCAAGGCATATGCATATGTGGTATCGACCACAGTTCTGAAATGTTACAAAAAATACATTCAGTAGGTGTCTCTTGGATACGAAAGGACTGTATCCATACAATATAAACAGAAATATAACTTAGAGTTCAGTAGAGAAGCAAAGAGTGAGGTATGACCTCCGGTTATGTACTGAAACAAAAATAACAGTGACTGTCATGTAAAGCCGATATGTACAAAATGTTCTGTATATCCAAAAAAATTTAGATGGGGAAGCCTCCCCCAAGTTGGAGACCATCAATATACGGACGATGGTAAAACCTGTGCATCCCATCTGGACTGTATTCTTCAATCATCCAATCACCTAAAGGCCGATCCCCCGCTTCTTTCGAGAGCCGGTCAGCAGTTGAATTTCTTTCCCTGTAGATATGAGAAACAGTGATCCGGTCAAAAAATGTTTTGAGAAAAACAATTTCTTCCAAGATATGTTTCAAAGAATAAGTGTGACAGACAGAATTATTATTGGCCCAGTCAATCACTATCTTTGAGTCTCCAAAAATTTGAATTTGTCTATAATGTTTAGATAGTGCAAAGTATAGTAGATGTCTCAGAGTGATAAGCTCTGCATGATTATTGGTGCCCCTCCCGAGTCCCAATCTCAGGTGGAAAAAATGTGAGTCTGTAACATGAAAAAGAATACCCCCGCCACAACCGCGTTCCGATGCGGCCCCATCAAAATAAGCCCAAGGTATCTCTCTGTTGATGATTTCGGGCACAATATGCCTGGGAGGATTTGGTTTCGACTCAAAAGGGATTTCTGAGTAGGCAGCGCAAATGGTGGGCGAGAGGAGCTGCCAGTTTACCCTGCCCTGCTCGAATATAATATTGTTGCGATTTATCCAAATATACCAAGACACAACAAGAGGTAGGTTCCTAGCCTTTTCCGAGGGCACAGCAGACCACCAGTGCGCCCAGGCAGCTTGTAAGTCATTTGCCTGCCAGACAGTGGGGATATTGAGGGACTGGGTAACCTGCTGCCAGATCATACCAGTGGTCTCGCAAGTCATAAAGAGATGTATTGTAGATTCCTCCGCCTTTCTGCACAGAACACACCAGTTCGGACCCGCGAATGCTCTTTTTTTAAGGTTCTCCCCAGTAGGTATTTTATTTGCCAAAATATTCCACAATAATAGTCTGGTCCTAGGCTGAGCGTGTAGCTTCCAGATATCCGACCACCAGCTATTGAGGGTTTCAGGCTGTCTGTCTTCAATGAGCTTAATGTATCCAAGCTTAGGAGCGTAGGAGCCAGATTTGGCCGGTGCCCATATAAGCTCATCATCCATCTCATGTAACTTGATATGAGATTCTGTGAGTGCCTGAGTGTATCTTTGCCAATTATCAGACCAATCATCGGTCAGCTGCCACAGTGGGTCCGTGACCCATGCCTGAGAGAAAATGGTGGATCTGTGTGGATCCCCAACTTGAGCCAGATATTTGATGCCCCGATCATTGAGGTGACGGATAAGGTCATCCAGCAAAAGGTGTGCGTTCCCAGACCCAGTCCATGGATCACGCCCAATTCGAACTTGAGTACCATTCCCAATTTTCCATAACAGATTATCCTTAATGAGAGGCAGAGCTTTGAGGGTAGCTCTCCAAATAGCTGAAACACTCTGCTGGTTCCATGAGGGTCTGCGGAACCAATCAATGATGTTGGATGGCCAGATGTATTTATAGTGAATGACTTCAGCCCATAAACTATCCATATTAAGAAGAGACCAGCCCTGTTTTGCTGTTAAGGCAAGAGCAAAATCAGTGAGGGATTTAAGTCCCCATCCACCCCATTTCTTTGGCATGGATACAATAGACCAACTTGTCCAAGCAAAAACCCTACCCTTTTTATTTCCATTCCATAGGAATCTGTAACAGAGTTGTTGAATTTTTTGTAAGATGCCCTTTGGAATCCAAGTAAGGGACATCCAATACACCGGAGTGGCCTCCAGAACTGACTTGATCAACTGTAGTCTGCCTGCTTTAGATAGAAAACGATGGTGCCAGCGTGTGATCCTTTTTTCAATTTTGTTGACTAGCCAAGCCCAGTGTTCCGTTTTATATCCATCCGGTCTTAATCTGAAGCCAAGATATTTAATGCCTTCTAAAAGGTTATTTTCCAGATATGGGAAAAATTGTTCAGCCAATAAGGATTCCTGTTGTGTACATCTCGTCACTGATCTGGTGGACTTGTCCCTATTTATCTCCATGCCCGTGGCTTTACAGAAGAGAAGGAGAATATTATATAGGGCAATACTATCTCTGATGCTGCCATTGAGGAAGATAAGAATGTCGTCTACAAATAATAAGTGTGTTATGGTGTATTGATCAGTAATCTTGATGCCGCACAGCTCCCCATTCCGCTTTGCATCCACAATGAGCCTACTCAGTCCCTCCATAACTATTAGAAAGAGTAGTGGAGAAAGAGGACATCCTTGCCGGATACCTCTGTTGATGAAGAATCGATCAGAGGCAGCGCCATTTATTAGAATAGCGAAAGAGACAGAGGATACACATCCCATGATCCAATTGATAAACATATGAGGAAAGCCAAGATGGGTGAGTATCATTTTCAGATATAGCCAGTTGACCTTATCAAAAGCCTTTGAAAGGTCAATTTTTAAGGAAACTCCTTTAAGGTTTTTCAACTTGATAGAGTGTAATGTTTCCTGGGCAGCACCAATAGCCTCTTGAATATGGCGGTTTTGAAGAAAAGCGAATTGTTCAGCAGATATATGGGAGGAGAGGATCGGCTTGATACGATTTGCAATGATCTTGGCAATAATTTTATAGAGGCAATTACAGAGGGATATAGGCCGAAAATCATTGAAGGATGTTGGATCATCGGATTTGGGGATCAAGGCTATGAAGGTCTGGTTCATAGGAGGGTGGATGTGTCCCGAGATCCGGCTTTCCTCAACAACCGCTAAAAGATCCTCTCCCAGCAGATCATAGAATGCCAGGTAGAATTCAACAGGCCAGCCATCCGGTCCCGGGCTCTTGTCTCGCTTGAACCATTTAAGGGTACCTTCCAGTTCTTGTGCAGAGACAGGATTTGTAAGGTCTCCAATGTCATCCTGTTCAACGAACCGAGGGAATTTTTCTGCAACTCTAATGATGTCTGGAAGGATTATATCATTCGGAGCCGTAAAGAGCCTCTTGAAATGTGAGACCCCTATACCTGCCAGTTGTTGGTGTGTGTTGGCCCAACCTCCTGTTTCCAATGGAAGTCTCCAGATGGTATTTGTAGCCTTTCTGCCATTAGCCATGTTATGAAAGAATTTAGTATTACAGTCCCCTTCTTTGAGCCAGATGGCTCTGCTTTTAAGTCTCCACTGCTCCTCCTTTTCTTGTAGAATTTTTGCTTTGACCTCAAGCAATTGTTGTAGGGAGGTTTTTGTGGCATCCGAGAGATATCCCTCCCCCTTCTCATCAGTCAATGAGGCAATCTGTGCTTCGGTATCTAGCAGAGTCTGTTCATCCCTGTGCCTCTTTGATTTCGCCCAGTGCTCAGTTAAGCCTGTGAGTTTTCTGAGTCTCTCACAAAAATCAGAGGCTTTTCTCCATTCTCGTAAAGGGGGCTGAGTTGTCCAGAAGTCCGAGACCATCTTGATATAATCCGGTTCTTTAAGGTGCCCGGCAAAGAATTTAAATGGAGACCGAGGCTTCGAGTTATGCTGACTGATCTGTAGGAATATCGGATGGTGGTCAGATAGCCCCCCAGATCCCACCCATTGTCTGTATAGAGGGCAAATCTGTATGAGTTCCTGATGCATCATAAATCTGTCCAGCCGCCGCCCCAGAGCAGCCTCACCAGTACGCTGATTGTGCCAAGTAGGTAGCTTCTTGTTCATGGGGATGTCCACAATATGGTGTGAGTCGAGGAGCAATTGCATTTGATCCACAATGGGATCACAATGGGCATTATGTCCCCAGGACTCACCAGCACCCAAAGAAAAATTGAAATCCCCCCCCAATATAGTATGCTGAGTAATGTGGCCTCCATTGAGAAATTCTTGCCAGAAAGGAAGACGATTCTGGTTTGGCCCATAAATATTGATGATCCTGATTGGTAAACCCAGTTCACCTAGGATAATGTCCATGCCAAGAAAACCTCTGCCCCCCCAGGCCGAAAGGGGTCTACCATTCCGAGAGTTGATACCAATGAGAAGTCCACCAGATCTCCCACACGCATCTAGTCCATGCAGGGTCCAACCAGGGAGCAGGGATTGCAAGCAACGCACCGCCGACTCAGCCGAGCAAAGAGTTTCTTGGAGGAAAATGATGTCACATCGAGAGACTAGAAGAAGTCTCTTCAGAGCCACACGCTTTTTGGGGTTGGCTAATCCCCTGCAGTTGAAGGAGAGCCAGATCATGGATCACCACAGGTCAAGGGCTCGATAGCTCTAAGTGCCCGTTCAATAGTAACCTGGCGCCCCTTGGCGACATCAGCAACAGCGTGTAGCTTTGCCGAAGATAAATGAGAGGGTCGACCACGCTTTAGTTTAAAGTGGCGTCCAGGGGATGATCCCAGACCCAAGGTGCAGGGGCGGGCGCGAGGTCTAAGATGATAGTGGTGTGAGCCGGATGCACCCGGAGAGGATGGGGTGTCCATGCCACCCAATATAGGATTATGAGAGGGAGGGGTGGTGGAGAAGGTGGGTGGCGGAGGGGCAATGGTACAGAGTATGGAAGGAATAGACGCATTTGCCGAAAGAGGATCATGAACAGATGAATGAACGAAAGAATGCATGTTCATAGAAAAAGACTGTGTGAAAGTAGGAATGGAATCATTACCCGGTCGAGAGAGAGCAGTCGCCGCAGGTTGAGAAGCATTGACAGCAGTCTTTGAGCGTGTCCTCGGCGGTCCTGAAGCAGCCAGGTCCTTCTTGCGTGCAGCTTTTGATACGCTGTCCCCTTTCTTCATGGAAGGGTTCGCCTGATGGTTCTGTGCTTGCTCCATAGGGATGTTGTTTCCCTCATGTTGTATTTCAGTGGCCGGCTGGCGAATTCCTTTAGCTTCCTCAGTATTTACCTTCAAGATCAAAGGGCAATCCTTGTAGAGGTGGCCAACTTTGTGGCACCTGCGACAGCGGTAAGGAACTCCTTCGTAATCTAGAGGCTGCTTGCGTGAGACGTGATTGTGATGCAGAGTAATTTTTTCCACCAATCCGGGCCTGATATCCATATGGACTAGAATTCGAGCCATAGTCCTATTTCCAGTCTTCTCGTATGACCTGTCGTGCTCCAGGTAGGTACCCAGAGTGTCCCCAATTAATTTGAAGGTGTACAGGTTCCAGAATTGCCATGGTAGTCCCGGCAGACGCACCCAAATGGGTCCTTCCCCCAATTTTTCACGTTCAGGATCGAATAGGGGATCCCATCGCTTGAGTAAGACCGGGGCGAGCTCAATGTGCCAAAATTGGGATAGAACCCACTGAGTGTATGCCGGCTTTTGAAAATGGAGAGCGAACCAGCCTCTAGTGAGCACCATTACCTCTGGGAGTTCTTTGAAGTAGGGTCCCCAAATTTCTTCCACCCAAAGTTTAAGTCGCGCTGCAGAGTATGTTCGGCCACGAACTCTACCAACCAGAACTTTGTTGGCGGCGTCCATAACGTCCGGAAGAGGAGCTTCCGGCCCGATGTTGATGATATAATCCGGGTCGATAGAGCGGTGACAGCGACCCTGAGGAATTTTCTCTGAGCGTCTGCCAAAAGGAAATCCCCTTAGAGAATTTCGGCACGGGTCCGAGGTGCTGTGCTGGGCGGAAGCTGCGGAGCGTACCGGCAGAGACGGGGTGTTGAAAGCCCCGGAGAGAATCGGAGTGCGGGGAGAGGTGTGGCTGGTACCAGGGATGAGCGATGCGGGGGGAAAAGTGGAATGATGCTGCGCCAGCGGCATAAAAGATACGGAAGGAGAGTGGGAGCTCGATGGGGGAGGGGGCGGAGGGAGCGAAAGCGGAGGGGGCGGAGCAGTAACAGGTCGAGCGAGATATTGCGGAGGGACATCAGGGATAGGGGAGTTGAGGAAGCAGGTGCCCAAGAGGTGAGCCGTCGCAGGGGAGAGGGGAGGGCAGTCGAGGGGCGAGGAATCCACAGGAGGTAGAGCCGGCGCCTTGTCTTTTCCAGAAGCGGACAGATGTGGAAGCTGAGTCTGTGCACCCGTCGATAAACCAAGTGCAACGCTTCGCGGCATCATAAGAGGCGACCTTGAGTGTGCCCAGATGGCCTGATGCGGCATGGGGTCCGCTTCATAATCGACAAGCTCCTCGTCCTCCATCCCAAACTGTCGGTAGCGCCGCGGAGACGGGGTTCGAAACGGGGACCGTTCGCGGGAAAGTAGGATAGGTCAGTGCGCCAGAGAATGCACAGGGGGGACCGCGAGTAAGAAACCAAGACCCGAGAAAAACGTCCGAAACTCCACTTGTCTAGATCACGGGACTGAAAATTACAATATCATTTTATTAATTCAATAGCTCGTTGGTCTCAATACGCATTGATTATGCCATAGTGTTAAGTCGTTACTAAAGGAACAACAAGACGTGATGCCAACAATCATTTATTAAACCTTTCGTGGTGAGATACTTAGGAACATATAGTTTTATCTTACTTTCCTTTGAATTTTGCATAGTGACTTTATCCTATAGCCAATCCATATTATAAGCAATTTGTGTGGTCATATACATGGCAACAACGTCCTAGTGTGGTGGTTGTTGTTTATTACTTCATGCAAGTACGTTTGCTAACAGTTCAGAAACTCTACCATGACATTCAAAGGAATTAATGGTAGACAACAATGCTATATATATATATATATATATATATATATATATATATATATATATATATATATATGCTCGAGTGTTGTCTATGTTACATGTTATTTTGTCATTAGGAAAATGATCTTCGACTTGGATCTTTCGTTATCCACAAATGTTTCCCAAAGAATTCCCCTCCAAAGTTAGAATCCAAATTATCCCAAAGAAAGTGGAATTCCTGGATCCCATGGTTCAAAACCTTGTTTTTTGCTTCCTGTGCAGCTCCCTAGTCAATTTCTCTGCATACGCAAAGGAGTCCATTAGGAACTTCGCACAAGTACACATTATCTTACGTTGCGACCCAAGAGTTCCTTTCTCTACTTTCCATCCTGACCCTTGGTATTCTACCACTTTAACCTTTTCAGGTCATAATTTTTCACCACCACACATTCCTTTTATTCACTAGAAAGAAATATGTCAGAAATTCCTATTGGGAGCCAACCCATTGATTCATCTATGTTTACCAACTCCCCTAAATCACTATTGTATAGTTCCTTATGGGTACCAACCACTTACTAGGACTTTTTGAGGCGTTGCTTCTTCTCCTCAACCTTCTACTTGGTCATTTCTTCTATCTACATCTATTGTTCAGAGCATGACATCCATGCTTGAAGCGCCTACAACATCAAACCAACAAATTCACATGGTATCTCGTAACTCAAGTAACCTAAACTAGAGTTTTTTACCCACCTGGAGGGGGAACCACCTTATAATCCACCTGTTGTCAGATCTTATCCTACGGTTGGGGGTTAATCTTTTACCGAAACTTATGGTTAGATACCTCAACCCAGTCTAGGTCAACCTGTTGTAACTCGACCTTTGCTTGGTACTCCTTACCCTGGGATGAACACTATTTGGAATCCTGATTTTACTCAATAGTTTGGTCCAGTTTCTCGATAAGTACCACTTTATCAATCGATTTAGCCTACTGGACAACCTATTCCAAGTATTGTCGTACATGTCCATCAACCTGTTCAGTTGATTCCGCAAACAATTGTTCAACAACTTGTCTAGGGAATTCCTCAAACACTTGTTTCGCAAGCGATTCCAATTTCCCCTTAGACATCTATCCCAAGAGTATCACAAACGACCGTTCTCGTTACCCCTCAAATATCTGTTCCTTAAACAACTCAGGCAATCTCTCAGGTTTTTTCTTATCAAACCGTTCCTACGATCTAATCTATACCAGAGATTCCTATCGGGCAACCCACTATAGGAACAATGAAAACACCTTTTCAAGGTCAAGCTTTCCAAAGCCCACCTTTTCAAGGTCAAGCTTTCTAAAGCCCACCTTTTCAAGGTCAAGATTATCAAGTTCCACCTTTTCAAGGACAAGTTTTTCAAAGTCCACCTTTCCAAGGTCAAACTTTCCAAAACCCTCCTTTTTAAGGTCAATTTATTCAAAGTCAACATGTTCAAAGCCAATTTGTTCAAGGTCAACCTTTGAAAGTCAACCCTAGATTTAAGGTTAGATCATTTTTAGTTGAATAATTCTCTGTTATATCTTATATCACCCCAGCAACATTATCGAATCTATCCTCTGTGGGAAACTAGTTCCATTATCCCCAGTCGGAGCCACTATACCAAACGGAAAAGGAGTTGCTTTTAAGGTCCAGACCAGGTGGTTATCCCCCATGTTTTCGCAGCGAATTTCGAGGCTTCAACAATACCTGAGACCATCCATATTTGTTGTGGATGAGAACAATGGCTGCAATGAAAAAACTATTAGCCATAGTTTTATTCCCTAGCTAATTTGCTAATTTTATTCCATTTATTTTAGTGTGACGCCTTTTCCCCAGACCAATGAATGTTTGGTAGAGTTCATCTACACTTTCTATGTATTTTAAATTGTCCATTTGTTGATATGAATCAAATCCACACCTTTATGTTTTCTATAGTACGAAACTCCACTTGTCTAGATCGTGGGACTGAAAATTACAATATCATTTTATTAATTCAATAGCTCATTGGTCTCAATACGCATTGATTATGCCATAGTGTGAATTCGTTGCTAAAGGAACAACAAGACACGATGCCAACAATCATTTATTAAACCTTTCGTGGTGAAATACTTAGGAACATATAGTTTTATCTTACTTTCCTTTGAATTTTGCATAGTGACTTTATCCTATAGCCAATCCATATTATAAGCAATTTGTGTGGTCATATACATGGCAACAATGTCCTAGTGTGGTGGTTGTTGTTTATCACTTCATGCAAGTACCTTTGCTAACAGTTCAAAAACTCTACCATGAAATTCAATTACGAATTAATGGTAGACAACAATGCTATATATATATATATGATCGAGTGTTGTCTATGTTACATGTTATTTTGTCATGTTATCCCAAAGAAAGTGGAATTCCTAGATCCCATGGTACAAAACCTTTTTTTTCGCTTCCTGTGCAGCTCCCTAGTCAATTTCTCTGCATATGCAAAGGAGTCCATTAGGAACTGCGCACAAGTACACATTATCTTACATTGTGACCCAAGAGTTCCTTTCTCTACTTTCCATCCCGACCCTTGGTATTCTACCACTTTAACCTTTTCAGGTGATAATTTTTCACCACCACACATTCCTTTTATTCACTAGAAAGAAATATGTTAGAAATTCCTATTGGGAGCCAACCCGTTGATTCATCTATGTTTACCAACTCCCCTAAATCACTATTGTATGGTGGTCCATTAGTTCCTTATGGATACCAACCACTTACTAGGACTTTTTGAGGCGCTGCTTCTTCTCCTCAATCTTCTACTTGGTCATCTGTTTTATCTACATCTATTGTTCAGAGCATGACATCCATGCTTGAAGCGCCTACAACATCAAACCAACAAATTCACATGGTATCTCGTAACTCAAGTAACCCAAACTAGAGTTTTTTACCCACCTGGGGGGGAAACCACCTTATAATCCACCTGGAAGACAACCTGTTGTCGGATCTTATCCTACAGTTGGGGGTTAACCTTTTACCGGAACTTATGGTTAGATACCTCAGCCCAGTCTAGGTCAACCTGTTGTAACTCAACCTTTGCTTGGTACTCCTTACCCTGGGATGAACACTATTTGGAATCCTAATTTTACTCAATAGTTTGGTCCAGTTTCTCGAAAAATACCACTTTATCAATCAGTTTAGCCTATAGGACAACCTATTCCAAGTATTGTCGTACATGTCCAACAACCTGTTCAGTTTATTCTGCAAACAATTGTTCAACAACTTGTCCAAGGAATTCCTCAAACACTTTTTTCGCAAGCGATTCCAATTTCCCCTTAGACACCTATCCCAAGAGTATCACAAACGACTGTTCTCATTACCCCTCAAATATCTGTTCCTTAAATAACTCAGGCAATCTATCAGGTTTTTTCTTATCAAACGTTCCTACGATCTAGTCTATACCAGAGATTCCTATCGGGCAACCCACTATAGGAACAATGAAAACACCTTTTCAAGGTCAAGCTTTCCAAAGCCCACTTTTTCAAGGTCAAGCTTTCTAAAGCCCACCTTTTCAAGGTCAAGATTATCAAGTTCCACCTTTTCAAGGACAAGTTTTTCAAAGTCCACCTTTCCAAGGTCAAACTTTCCAAAACCCACCTTTTCAAGGTCAATTTATTCAAAGTCAACCTGTTCAAAGTCAATTTGTTCAAGGTCAACCTTTGCAAGTTCAACCTGTACAGGGGAAATATTACTTAGGTCAAATTGGTCAAGCTCAACCTTTCCAGAGTCAACCATACCCTGGTCATACTTATCAAGTCCCTGTTCAACCTCAACCTAGTATGGTTCACCCTGGTTACCCTGGTGGAATTCCAATTCCAACTGCATAGGCTATTCCAGGATATCTTGGGTATCCTCCTCCAAGGGTTGGTCTTAACCCGCAAGGTTATCAAACTTTACCGCAAGACCCTAACCGACAGTTACCATTTATTGCAACCCTAGATTTACTTGATTTATCTCAGTTAATAAATGATCCCATTTATTATTATCCTTATTGGCCAACGATTCCTACCAAGTTACCGAGTGACATACCCAAATTTGAAGGCAAATTGGGAGAAGACCCATCCAATCATGTGATGACATATCATCTTTGGTGTGCATCGAATTCTTTAATCGATGATTCTATTCGTCTTTGCCTTTTCCAATGAACTTTAACTGATTTGGTAGCCAAATGGTACATTGAGCTACCTCGCACCTCTTTCCATAACTTTAACTCTCTAGCAACAATATTTTTAACCCATTTCCAGCTACCGATTTGATATGATACTGGTACCGAACTATTGACTTCTTTAAAACAATCAAAATCGACTCATATTTCTAATCATATACATGAATGGAGACTTAGACATTTTTTATTCAGTTTTTATTCTAGATTAGATTAGTTGAATGCTTTATGAAGTCACTTCTTCCCGTTATTACTGAGGATGTTGCTAAGGGAAGTGTCGTCACGGAAGATTAGGTAATTGCTCGTGCCCAGTATTTAGACTTAATCTACACTCAATCTGGCACCTTGTATGAGAAAATCTTGAATTTACCACACCATATAAGTGATCCAATAGTTACTTCTCCTACAGGATCTAATGTCGTTGATGGTATAATAGGTTCTGTTAGCAAAGAGTTTAAGGGGAAAAAGAAAATTTCTAAAAGTACTCAGAATTTGGCCATAAGATTCATCGTTTGAAAGCCTTTCTCCAAAAGCTATTTCCGAAAATAATGTCGTAGAATCATCCACTGGCAAGAGTCAGTCAACCGGAGGTAAAAAGAAGGGGAAAGGTAAATCAAAACAAAATGCTTCTTCGAAATAGAAACCCACTAAAACTGAACCTACTGACAAGAAACGAAAACCTCACTATCCTTGCCTTATTTGCAATGACGATCATTATACGAAGGAATGCCCACATCAGGCAGAGGTTTCCAAATTCATTAAAGGTTCTCCAACTCCCGCTTCTTTGAAGGATCCATTTCATTCTCAAGACAACAATTGTTTCTCATAACACATCTTCCTCTTCCACATCGCAAGATATCATGATGATGTCTTCGCAACAAGTTATGGTAGCTACGAGATTACAATATTATGGGTCTAAGTATCCTATTGACAATGGAAATGAGGCTAGTTCATCTAGTCTACCTTCCAGTTCAATTCCTCATCCTCCTTCTGAACCATTATAGATCGAGAAACTGGATCCTGACATGATGATTTCACCACCTCCAAAAGGTGTGCTTCAGAAATAAGCTCTCAACCCACATGCTAGTGCTGCACAAAATTACAACATTATTGAAGCCCTGGCTATGTCTCCTTCCGCAACGTCAACTCTAGAAGTGTTGAAAACATGCCCGGCACAGTGAAAGCTTTTATTTTCAGCCATAGGAGCTATTGATTCGAAGGAGTATAATCTAATTATCTTTGATCTTGAGATTCATATCCCAAGACTCCCTCATCAACTGGCATTCCAGATTCCAGTTTTTGTTAAAACTAGGCAAGTGTTTTGCACATTTGTTGACAAAGGAGTTTCTACATGTATTATGTCGATTTATTGTTAGAAATATTTAGGTTATCCAACCATCAATCAGTCACCTACCACTCTGAAAGCCTTTGAGGGAAGAGGTTTTCGTCCTTATGGAATCTTGAATGATATGCCCATAGATATAGAGGGTAAAACAATAAAGATCAAAGTTGAAGTTGTTGATACTCAGCTTGATTACAACCTTTTGCTTGGTCGGATTTGGACCTATGTTATGTCAGCAGTGGTCTCATCACTTTTTCGAATGATACAATTTCCTCACAAAGGGAAAATTGTCAAAGTAAACCAATTGTATTACTACACTTCAGACCCTAAATTTACGGGTAATATAACTTTTGTCGGAAAAACAAATACTCTTTATGAGGATATTGGTGTTGGTTTACTCAAAGACTCATCATTGATGGGAACCTTTGGTCCTCCCTACACCAAATTTTCCTTCTAATCTTTCCAAGGTTAACATGATTACATCAAGCACTATGGAATCTTTTGATCTGTGGATAATGCCTTTAGAGTCGGAATTAGCCTCCTATGGAAATGAGATGCCTTTGAGCTCGTTTGAATTGGCTTATCAGGCAGTTCAATCATTTTCCAAGCCATCATCTTCTAATATTGATCAAGTGAATGCAATCAATGATTGTTATTCTCTTTTACCTTGGTTAGAACCTGTTTCACTCCCTGATCCTTTCGACTATACATTTCCAACTGATGAAAGTATTATGGAGGTCATGACTTCAGATGAAATGCCATGGAACTATTACCATCATCGTTCATCTTTTCTACCTAACCTTGATAAAATCGAGAATGATTTTTCAACTATGTTTTCACCTGAGATAGTAGATAATCCAAATTGCCCATTTCAGTTTTTCAAGTTGAGTTCGAAAGGAATTTGGGAAACATATCTACAACGATTACCATTGACATCTCAGTCAAAACATGAATTATTGAAAATATTCACATAGGCGCCTCATGCTCATTCGAAGAAATTCGAACATATAAGGCCCTATTTCAAGAATTCTGCAACATTTTTTCCTAGTCCTATGAGGAAATGCTAGGAATTGACCCAAGCATTGTTGTACACGAGATTAAGACTTACCCGAATGCAAAACCTACTAGACAATCATTACGTCTGGTGCATCCACAAAAAGTTGTTGCAATTAAAGCTAAGGTCGAGAAACTGCTCAAAGCAAGTTTCATCTACCCAGTTCCCTTGACTGATTGGGTGTCCAATATTGTACCTGTTAACAAGAAACAGGGAACCATTAGAGTATGCATCGATTACAGGGATATCAATAAGTCTTGTCCAACGAATAACTATCCTACTCCCTATATCGATCAAATCATTACGGAATGTGCTAGAAATTAAATGTTCTCATTTATGGACGGATTTTACGGCTACAATCAAATCAACATACTTCCAGTTGATCAACACAAAACCGCATTCATCTGCCTATGGGAGACTTTTGCCTATTGAAAACTCCCATTTGGTTTGAAGAATTTCGGTGCAACTTTTCAACGGGCTATGTCTTATGCATTTCACGATATCAAGCATATTGTGCAACCTTATTTGGATGACTTTCCAACTCATTCATTGAGATGGGAAGACCATCCAATGCATTTGAGAGAAATCTCTATTTGGTGTCATCACTACAATATTTGCTTGAATCCACACAAGTGTGTTTTTTGTCTGCAATCTGGTTTCTTGCTAGGATTTGTGGTTTCAAAGGAAGGCATTTGTGTCAATCCGTTGAAGGTTAACGCTATTCTGAATTTGCCTCCTTCCAATCTCTGCCAACTCCAAAGTTTGCAAGGGAAAGCAAACTTTCTACATTGATTCATCCAGAACTACGTCGAGTTGACTAAAGGTTTTACTCGACTGTTGAAAAAGGGCATCTCATTCACTTGGGATGAACTGGCTCAAAAGGCCTTTGATGCACTTAAACATGCGCTGACCCATACACTGTTGTTGCATCCTCCCGATTATCTTAGAGACTAGTTTTTATACTTAGATGCATCTGATGTCACTATTGGCATGGTTTTAGTTCATGAAGACGAATCAAATAAAGAGCATGTGATATATTAGTTAAGTAGAAATTTGACCAAAACTGAAGCAAAATATGCACATGTGGAGAAATTGGCCTTGGCAACCGTTCAAGTTGTCCAATGTTTTCGTCACTACATTCTATTGCACAAAACTACTGTGATTTCTGATTGCAACCCCATGGTTCACATTCTTACCAGACAATTTCTAGGGGTAAGTATTCCAAATGGATAGTCATCCTACAGGAATTTAATCTAGAATTCATTGAATCTAAATCTAAGAAATCATTAGAATTTGTTGAATTATTATGTGACTTCCCCATGCTAAGACGGAAAACGTGGTAGAGGATTCTCTTCCAGATGAATCTCTCTTTCTAATCAGTACTTTAGATACCTATTATGGATATATCATAATTTATCTTCAGACCCAGACATTTCGATCAAAACTTAGTCAAACTGATTGTCGTCGTATTTGATATCAATCCCAACAATACCATATTATTGATGATACACTTTATCGTCGTGGTGTTGATTCTATCTTCAAGCGATGTTTAAAACACAAGGAAGATGAAAAGGCATTAAATGACTGCCATTCTAGAGCTTGTGGTGGTCGTATGTCAGGGTTTGCCACTGTTGAAAATATCCTTCACGCAGGGTATTTATGGCCTTCTATATTTAAAGATTGTATAACTGTGGTCCGGAAATGCTATAATTGTCAAATCTGTGATCGAAAAAAGCTTGCACACCCAACTCCTCTTCACCCAATTATTGTTGTTGGTTCTTTCTCTAAATGGGGCATTGATTTCCTTACATGTAACCCTCACTAGGTCGGGGGGCATGGGTACATTATCCTTATTGTAGATTATTTTACGAAATGCGTCGAAGTGATGCCTACATATAAGGATGATGGTGAAACAACATCTGTTTTCGTGTTCAATCATGTGATTGCTCGGTTCAGAGTTCCATAAGTTATCGTCATGGACCATGGTAGCCATTTTTGAAACTTTATGATGACCGATCTTACCACGAAGCCAGACCCGCGTCATTATAGTTTAACTCCATATTACCCGTAGGTCAATGGCCAAGTAGAAGTCGTTAACAAGGTTTTAATGACCATGATTAAACAGATTATCGGGACTCATAAACGAGATTGGCATCTAATGCTTTATCCAGCCTTGTGGGCATACCATACCACAACAAAAACTTCGGCTGGTTTTACTCCTTTCCAACTCGTTTACGGCATGGAAGCAGTTCTACCGATTGAACGTGACATACCGTCTTTAAAACTGGAAATTGAATTATTACCAGCCACTTTTGTCGAGGGAGAACGTTTCCTGTACTTAGCATGTCTCGATGAGACTTGTCGTGATGTTGCATTAGCTAGTGATGCCCAAAAGAAACCAGTTAAAGCACAATATGATAAAAATTTCAAACCTCATTCGAACATGATAAGTTAGGAGCTGGTAAATTCGAGCCCACATATCATGGCCCTTATGTTGTAAAACATGCACTAGCAAAAGGGGCATATGAACTAGTTGATTATGACGGAATTCCTTTTGGAAAGCTCATAAATGTTCTTTACCTAAAGAGATATTATGCTTAGATTGTTTGGTGAAAATTGTGTATATTGTTGTAGTATAATTTACGTGTGGAATTTTTAGCAACTTTTTACGATTTTCCACTAATTCTCCTACTTATCTTGTGTTACATTTGATTTGCAGATGTCGACACTCCCTCAAGCTTACATTGGCTTCATTGATGGCGCTAGTCATAGTACTCGGAATTTATCTTCAGCAGCCTGGGACATTTATTCGCCCGCAGATGAGTTAGTTTCTATTCATGGGATATGCCTTGGTCGAACAACGAATAATATTGCAGAGTATAACGTAGTGATTGAGCTATTATCTGATGCCATTTCATTTGGCATTCATCGACTGATCGTTAGGTTAGATTCGCAACACATAATATTGCATTTGCATGGTGTTTATTCAGTTATAAGTGCTTCCATATGAAGGATGTTTTTGTTGGTTCATCTCTTGGAAAGAGAATTTGATTATATTGAGTATCAACATATTCCGAGAAAACACATTAACTCATGCTTTGGCTAATTATGTGTTAAATTGGCACTTGTAAAACATTTGTAAAGAAATCAATGCAATATTCATCCACATATTGTACAAGATACACTGAAACAGAAGTAGTAGCTTTCATTAGATAAGTGTCTGTAAAAAGTGTGGCTTTTACAAAAAAGTCATCCAAAGACATGAGGCCTCGTCGCCTTTATTTTCCGAACATGCTAGTACATCATCAAAAAAAAATCTAACACTCATACTAGTGACTACGCATGATGATGATCATGGTATCATAAAATAGTGTGCGCTACTCGTCATATCAAATGGCTTATAGGTCCGTGAACCCCCACAACGTGCCTCTGATAACAAAGAGGCAAGTCATCTATCCCGACATCAGGGATGTCCAAGGTCCACCTCTCAAGGTTGTGCTCTATCTTTGTTAATATCTCCATCGCATCCGAGTTCGGCTCTATGGGAGCTACTGGATGCTCACCACGCCTATCATATCTATGTAATCTAGTTGGTCTCACTAGGGATACATCTGCATGATAATTTCGGACAATTGGTTTTTGAAGGCCAAAAAATAACAAAAAGATGAAAATTTTAAAAAATCAACCAAAGTGTGAAGTTTTACCTATATTGCCCCACTGCATCCCAAGTGGCAGTGGCATGTTTGGATTGCCTGTGTAATCCATCCATATGTATGGAAAATCTTCAATCATGATGATTTGATTTTCCAGCCACTCGAAGAAGTCAGGAGTATATATGATCATTGGTCCTTGGCCACCTCCGTGGCATGCCATAAGTGTGACCCATTTCAGCATGTGAGGGTCTCAAGGTCCTCCTCTCTCTATAGCTACTTGTGGAGCGAGAAGAGGGACCCGCTCTAGAGAAAATGATATAACAAAGGCATCGTACCCAAAGTTTTTGAGTTTGCATATTCTGACTCTAGTTAGTTGCCCTTTCAGATTCGCAAGTACAATCTCGCTCGAGTTGAATATAGTAGGTTGCAAAAACTCTATAATGGTTTGCATCTAAGCCTTTGTGATTAAATGCAGAGCTGCACTACCGCATGTCCGTGCCACAGTGAACCCGATAGCTTTCAAAGGAAACCATGAGATGGTTTTAATGTCAATTCTCCCATCTTTGAGAGCAACTCCGTCAATATAATGTTGTATCAGATAGGTGGCATTGGTTTCGCCACCTCGCCTATTCCCAAACAAATGGATTTCCACCCCACGGTGTGGAATTCTAGTCAAGAAGTAAATGTCATCAACATTAATGACAAGTCTATGGTCTCCAACTATGAAACATTATTCTTAAACGTTCCACTTGCCCACCATCCATTCTAGCAAGTCTAATTGGGATTTCATGCCCGGAATGGTGAAAAACTTGTACAGGTCACAGTTTGTCAATGCTTGTATGGTCTCTGGATGGTTTAAAGCACCTATGTCTTCTTCTTCATTTTCATGCTCTCTCCACTCCATATTTTCAACTCAAACAAGCATAAGAGATCATTACAAGAAATCATGGAAAAAATTAGCAAAAAAAATGGGTGTTTTTCATTTTTTTTTTGTGCCCTCGGTGCTGTGCATTGCCAATTATGCTGGACAGTGCGGATGTGCGTGGTTGTCTTCTTAGAAACCGTGCACATCACATTTTTTTATACTAAAAAAATTGGTCGATGTGCGCAAGCCTAATAAGGGTGACCCATGCACATCGAGGGCGAATTTCATTGTGAAAATCTTCCCCAAAAAATCCAAATTTATGGTGAAATGCTAAATAAAAAACGTGAAAATGAAGATCTTGGAGAGATGATCTACCTAAAAAAGGTGGCTCGCAATTTCACGCAACGGTTTGCCTAGAATCTGCCTCTAAAGTTTATGGTGAAAATGACTTCTATCACTCTCAAAAGGTTAAAAACACAAATGGTAAAAACTTTTTTACTTTTTGGGCTTTTATAAGGATTTTAGGCCTATTAAAATATTATTTTTTGCCTATTAACCTTTAAAGTCCAAATTTATTATGTTTTTCTCTTTATTTTTTAGCAAAGATTATTATTTCGAGCTTAAGTGTGCAGGTCATACGTTATTTACGGAAAATAATTCATTTTGGTACCGAGTATATTTTTATCATTTTTTTGAACATGTTAAAACTTACGAAAAAAATGAAAAGTTAGAGTTCTCTTTATGCCCTTTTCAAACTCCTTAAAAACGAAAAGATCGTCGAGTACTTGATTGTTCGAACTCGTAAAAGTGAATGAACAACCGTCTATTCACTATAAGTTTACCCCTTTTACGAATTGAGACAAACTATTTACGAAAAAGGTATATGTTGACTAATCATGGTCAATAGAGTTATCTCCTACATTATTTTACCCTTTTCTGAGCTTGAGAGACTAAATTTACGAAAAAGGACACTGTGGAGTTTACTTATGTTTTTCTCCTGACTCCCTACAACTAGAAAACACTGAGCTTTACTTTCTCCAGGCTCGCTAAAATTTACGTTGAAAGAACTAAATGAGTTTTATTTTCATGTCTTTTCAAACTCTTTAAATATGAAAACGACATCGAGTTACCCCTTCACTGGACTTGTAAAATCTAAATAATGTAGGACTCGTTAAGCATGATGAGACTGAACCACTCTTTTTTAGGATTCATTAAAAATACTTCAAAGAACTCATCCAAAGGATGCGCTTATAGGACAAGCATATGTTATCCTCCTCAAGCTTGTAAAAAATAAAGAGGTATTTTCCAGTAATGGTGGGGGAAAAGTGGGAAAGAATCTTTGTTTTGTATTTGTAAAAGGCAGTGTGTCGCTCTTGAACATGACACTCCATCACTTTTTGTGTCTGGGTTGGGAAATACATTTGTCTCCTAATTGACCATACCTTGTTGAAAGTCTTCGATTGGTTTGGGTTTAATTTTTTGAGTCAATTGTTGCCAAGTCATCATGTCGTGTCTATGGTATGTTCAAGAGAAGTCCAACCTCAACCAAATTACTTTGCCAGCATGGCCTTTAGTTTCTTCGACCATCCCCGAGTCAGTTCTGGATTACTCCAAACTACTATTCTTTAAAACTTGACATGAGTTTTGTGTTGTGGGCCCTCCTGCGACGGGTCGCTTCCTATTGACTTCAACTCATTATCTAGGAAGTTGATATAGAAACCTTCAGTACCTTGAAGCCTACATGCCTTAATGGCAAGTTTCTCGCCTTCGACGACAGGTTCTCATCATTTACCTTTGATCGAATGATTCTATGAGTGTTTGACATCAACACATCTATTTGCACTTCATAGATTGTATTAGAAGTACCTTGAGAGCCATTATCGTTATTGGTGGTTTCTCTCGCACTTGTTAACAATTCACATCATTGGCCGGTAATAGGGTGTTTCTACCATGTTTGACTACAAGACATTAACTTGCATGGCTAGATTCGTACTACGGATTGAGAGGTGGAGATCAAGACCCTAGATCTAGTTTCATCCATCCAGGCTACGTGGAGTTATTAAATATTTATGATTGTAAACATAGATCCATTAGTGGTTGTGTCCATACTATGTCACCTTTTGACATGGATCTTCAGATGTATTTTTGCATTATTCTTTGAGACATTTATGTTCTGAGTATGGGAATGCCTACCTTAGCAATGATATTATATATTGCATTGTAACGTTTGTTTGATTGTTTCAGGTCTCTGACTACAATCTCTAACCCACAAATGTGTCCCAAAGCATTTCCCATCAAAGTTAGAATCCAAATTATCCCAAAGAAAGTGGAATTCCTGGATCCCATGGTACAAAACCCTGTTTTTGGTTTCCTGCGTAGTTCCCTAGTCAATTTTTGTGCATACGCAAATGAGTCCATTAATAAGTATGCACTGTCTTACACTCTGACCTGCGAACATGACTTAATGCATGTAAAAATAAAAAGTAAAGTCTAGAAGCATTGTTGGTAGCATCTATCACAACCAACAAGCTTTGAATGGTTTTTTATTCAATCTTGATCCCTCCCATCATGGAGCAACTCCCTCTCTTTGTGGAATCCCTATCCCACCATTAGTGGATCTCATCCCATGAAAAATGGATCCCCAACTTCCCACTCTAGGCCTATAAAGCTAACACATGCCTGAGGATTAGGGAGGACTATTGGAAGTAAGCTTATGCTACAAGAATAAGGTAGTAAAGATATTAATCTAAGGAGAGGGTTGGAGATTGTGGGAAGGGACTTGCAACATCAAGGCTACATGGTTGTAAGGCTATTGACCATTTTATTAATGTAAAGGCAATTGTTCTTTCTCAATTACCTCTTAGTTGATATAATTTGTAGGATTCCTTGATCATCTACATCGATTGTGATTGCATATTGATCAGTTTATGATAGATGATTAGTTAATTAGTCCATTTATCTCTTATGTTATATATTGAATGCTTTGATCTTGTGTTTGTTTCTGTCTATGTAGATCCCTTTTAGGAATTTAATCATTGAGAAGTTGTAGGGAGCGACAGGAGGATCTCTAAAGCATCGAGGAGCAAATGGTTGAAAGCTTTGAAGGGGACTTTATCAATCATTTCGTTTAAACGGTAAGTGGCCTCTATCATAGTATTTGTTTTAGTCAATCATAGTCTAGAGAAAGGTAGCAGTTCCTGGTTGTTTGTTACTAGGTTTCTTTGAATTCTAGGGAGATCGCTCTTGTCCGCAAGAGAGATAAGTCCACATAACAATTTGTTATATGCAATACAATAGAAAAGAAAATGTTGGGCTGAGCACTACACTCAACCAACTTTTCATTTGATTTGGTTGGAATTAGATGAACGGTAGTATTGCTCTAAAGCCTGTGCAACCAATAGACTTGGAATCAAAGAATGAGAAATGAACACATAAATAGAACCATGTAAATGAATTAGTCTTGAAGAAAACTAAACTCAATTGAATAAAAAAATTGCAGATAAGTTAGGATCTGTATTAGTGAAAAGGACAAGCCATAGGCTTGCCGTTTACAGATCAATAATCTAGAGGGTGTGCATGCATAGACCATATTTCTTTTTGTTTTTCAATGGGCATGCTCATGCTATAAATTATGCCAAAGTGTCACCACCTATGTATCAAATCTACCGCACCCTAGTGTTATGTGTCCACATTTGAATGTGCATACATGAGATTTGTGAGACTAGAATCCACAACCCTAAGGATTAGTGCCCTCTACCTTCTGCAGATGTGTGCTCTGCGGTTGAGTTTAGCATTGCCTCTTATACCTTTATGAATATCACCTCTTGGCCTCTACATATTTCCTGCACTTTTCACCTCTGCACATTCTATGTCCCCTACACGTCCAACCTAAATTTAGATTGTTGGATTCCCCAAGCTTGATTATGGGCTAGTCACCCATTGAGCTAGGGGAGGGGCTTTGATAGTTATGTACTGGGGGTGTTGAGTTTTTAATTGCTTTAGGAGGATTATTCTTTTGGGACGAATGATGTGATGGGTTTGGAGCTACTTAGAGTTTATGTGTAAGTCCTTTTTGTTTTCAGATCAGCCTTACATGGCTAAATATTTATAGACATTTGCATAAGTTAACAAACCATAGAGAGGATTTGTACTTGATACAAGATGATCATATAATGGTGTTTCTACAACACCACATTATTAGCAGGTCCCTGTTAATTTAAACTCTTATTAGCGATGATTTAATTTCACTAAGCAATTTAACAATACGCAAAAGAATATTTTACCAACTAAATTTCAGAATTGTTGAAAACTAAATACGTTGATAATTGATAGGTAAATTTGCAACAAAAATAAGTGAGAAAGCAATGACAAGTACAACAAAAAAATTCACCCACAAAACCCTTCTGAAAATGTTATTAACTCAGAAAATATGGGTCAGACCCACAAAGAAATGCACATGAATTTAGAACTGATAAGAAGAATTGTAACTCGACCTCTTACTAAGAAGTTATGCCCGAGAAAACCTCTCACTGCCTGAGAAATTCAGCCTCAGCAAAACTTGTCCTACCTTATCAAGATCTCAGTTTGTACGGCCCTCATTGACGTCGCATGTGTTATCCACGGCTATCGTATCACACATGTGGATTGTCTACATCCTTCCTCACTCGCACATGTGGGCTATGGCTTAATTCCTTGTTGTCTGGACTCCTTCCTCCAATTCAACATCTCAATTTCCTCCCAAAATCTCCTCAACATCGTCCTGAATGTCCCCAATCAAGTCGAGACTTCTCACTCAACAAATTACTCACTCAATATTGAACAATGCTTATGTCTTAGTCTCCTCCCTTAGGTTGAATCACGGTTGAATTTATAACTTTATTAAGGCATAGATTGATGGCTTAGATTAAATCATTGAGTTACTAAGATAAGTCACGTAACTTACTTTTCTTAGGCCTTTTCCTGAACATAAGAAATAAGTTATAAATAGCTTACATGTCATGTGTGTCTTATGCAACCCTAACGCATGTCTCGTGTCTCATGCAACCTTCATGCATACTCTGCATGTCGCACACAACCCTCATGCACATCTTGCATGTTTCATGCGGGCTCCTAAAAGGCAAAACAAGATCTTCCTAGTTAAGACACCAAACTAGAAGACCTTCTGCGGCTACAGTGTTCAGGATCAAAATTAGAGTCTATCTGCTCAGTTCTTACATTTTTAGCAATGTTAGTTTCAACATAGTAGTGCATTGAGATGATGATTGGTCATTTTCAACATAATAACATATGCATTTTGATGCTTTTAAGATGGAGGATAGTGGAAAATTTAATTTCAATGGATCATATGCATATGAGGTATGTGCATGGCAGAGATACACAAGGAGACGGATCGTGAGAGGCCAACAATGAGGCAAAATGGTTGAGATGTGTTGGTTTGATTAAGTGATCTTCCAAACAAGGATAGTTGCAGTGGCATTCCTCTACTTGCATTTGGTTAGGGTTGAGATCAAATTGTTTAAATTTCTTCCAAATGTTACTAGGAATTGACTCAAAGTCAAACCAACCATTAAGGTTGGGGAGTTGTTGGGGCTAGATTTGCACACAAGATAGCTATTGCATGTCAAGATACTGCACTCAATGGGTGAAATATGGGTATTTGCTATTCAGCCAGATTATCAAGAGGATAACACATGGTTGGTATTAGGTTCGCCACTCGACATTGCTCCAGATTTTATTTAGGAGATGAATCTCGCATCAATGTTAGTTCCATTTGAGGATGTGTGTATCTTGGACAAGGTCACCTTATGAAGGATGCATGTTATTGTATGACTTAGGCTTATGTATTAAAGAGGCTTCTTGTATGTGTTAAACTGTATAGAGGAAACATGAGGGAATGAAGTACTCCCCTTGTCCCCTTTAGTGGGACATGGTGAGTTGTCATCCACCTCACGTTCCCCTTAGGTGAACATGAGGCATTCAACTCCTTTAGAAAGTAAGGAGTATGTATGAGATAATATAGCTTGTTCTTAGTGTTCCCTCTCATCTCATTCCTCCATTCTTTGATTTGTATCTTATTTGAGTGTCGGTGCAAATTCAACATAATTTGAGAGATTCAACCCCCTTCACCCACCATGGGAAACAAAGGCACAATCTTATCACATTTGCTTCTATTTCTTAAATAAGATGGAGATCCATGTTTATTTTTGTTGATTTTTTGTGTAGCCTAGGAGGGTGAAGTGACGTGCCCCTTGGGTTATGTCACCCCATTCGACTAGTCTATATGGATGATGTGACATTTCATTTTCATGATCAAGAAAGAGAAAATAACCTTCTCTCATGACATCATCTTATCTCTCTTAGAGCAGTGTACGAGTATCAAGAAGGAGGCCGAGTTTGATTGAAGTTGACAAAGATTTGACCAGACTATTTTACCAAGAGTTGACCACAGATGTATGGACTTGCTCATGTGGATTTGACCGTAGTTTGACTAGCCACATGGCACACATGTATAATTTTACCAAACCGTCAGATGTCTATATGACCACTGTCGAATTTCGAGTATTTTGGGTTGTTTGACCAGTGTTGACTTATTGTAATTTGTTTGGTATTTTGACCCAAATATTAGCACAAATTTCTAGACAAATTGAATTTGTAAACCTTGTTGAAGAATAATTTCTCCTAAAGAAAAGTTGTTGGGTTTTCTCCCAAGGTTGGTTTTCCTAGGTAAAAAAAATTTGTGTCTATTGTGCATGGTTGTCTTTCTATGATCTTTACTTGTTCTTGTTGCAATTATCGTTGGTATTTTCTGAAGTGTAATTGCTCAATGATATCATTGGCATAAGAATATTGTGTGAAAATTCATTAGAAGTAATTATCTGATAGAAAATTGTATTCTACTGTGCACCTTGTAGAAAATTCAACATGGTACAAAAGCATTGTTGAAAGAGAAACCATTGAAGTCAGCTTAAAAGACAAGTGTTCAACAACTTGACTATATTTTTTGATCTCCTGCCAAATCATGCCAAGTTTAAAAATGGAAGACAATTTAAAAAGTGTTACCAATCTTCAGAAGGAAGTTATTCCAGAACCAGAGGGAGCTGAAGAGAAAGTATTTGTTTATGCTCTTTCTTCCACTACTACAAAGAGTAATGACATCTGGTTGGTGGACAATGGCGCTTCTAGGCACATGACTAGTTTTTGAGATGCTCTCATAGATTTGAAAAAAAGGGATTCATCATTTAGCATTACAGGTGGAACTTGGATACAATGCCAAGTATGCAGTGAAAGGAGTTGGAACAACTTCATTTCAACTAGAGTTCAGAGGCTATCTATACATGAGAGAAGTTTTATTTGTACCACGACTGAAGAAGAATATGTTCTTGTTAAAATTGGCAACTAGAGCAAAACTTCATGTGGACCATCTTATTCATGGCTGATAATATTTTTATTAGATTCCTCTCATCGAGAGGTGTAGGATTGATATAAAGATCATTCGATTCCGATAAGTATTCATGGAGATATGAATTTATTTTGATTATGGAATTATTATCAAGCCGACCTACAACTCATGTAGGCTCAGAAGCCCAACAGTCGCATCTATTCAAACACCAACATTTTGTATAAATATAGAAGGAATTTTCCTCATTTGGACTCACTCATCTCATCACATCTCTCTCTCTACTGCGCAGAAAGGAGTCTCTTCTCTATTGTGCAGAAAAGGGTCTCTCCCTCACACATGTGAAATCGGAAGCTGTTGAAACTGAAGCTGCAACTGCAGAAGTAAAGATTGACCTGCGTGGACTAGAAGATCTCCTCATCTGAACTGCATTATAGGTTCATCTGAACCTCCTTTGAAAGCCGCAACTTTTGGTGGTGGAATCAAGTCAATCCGACGGACGGTTTGCAAGATATCGACTGCCCTAGTTTGAAGCCGGATGCTGCCGAAACTGAAACTGCAACTGCAGAAGTAAAGTTTGACCTGTGTGGACTAGAAGATCTCCTCATCTGAACTGCGTTGTAGGTTCATCTGAACCTCCTCTGAAAGCTGCAACTTTTGGTGGTGGAATCAAGCTGATCCGACGATTGGTTTGTGAGATATCGTCTGCCCTAGTTTGATGATGAAGTCACTAACGCTGATGCAGCTGATCTAGGGTTTGCTACTGCTAATATGAATCAGATTTATTGTACTACTTCTCTCTGCTGAATTATTGAAGATAAAATAAGATTTGATCAAAGGGTTTCCCCACACATTGTGGGGTTTGTCCCTGGCTAGTCGCCACATCTTGTGTCTCCTGTCTTGGCCTATTTTCTGTCGATCGTTTAATGTTCTATCTGCACTTTACTTTATGTACATGTGATTGCTAATCTGTGGAATATAATAAGAAAAAGAAGTAAATTATTATAAGCATAGAACATGCCATAACTTAACATGGTATCAGAGCTGAGGTGAAGACAAAGCCCGAGCAAGAGCAAGAGCAATCACCGAAGAGAAGATTAGCAAGGCTATCCTAAAAGAACGATGGGGTCCTCAACACTCTTTCCTGCCGAAGACAAGCTTCGTGAGAAACCTGACTATCACAGATGGAAGATGTCTATCGATCTAACCCTTGAGGATCAAGGAGTGTTGGATCATGTGAGAGGCAATATTATTGAGCCTCCATTAAATGCACCTCCTGTTCCTAGGAACAAATGGAAGAACGGAGAAATTAAAGCGAAGAAGATCATCCGGGACTCTATCGACAAGTGCTTGGTGGCCTACATCTCTGGACTAGACAACTCCAAGGAAAACTACGATAGACTGGTGAGTTTATTTAAAGTTAATGATGCAAATCAAGTTTTTTTCTTAGAAATAAGCTGAGGGAAAT
This sequence comes from Pinus tabuliformis, assembly GCA_031772625.1. Lineage (NCBI taxonomy): Eukaryota > Viridiplantae > Streptophyta > Pinopsida > Pinales > Pinaceae > Pinus > Pinus tabuliformis. Next base: position 623,037,890 of record CM062814.1, on the reverse strand, counting down.
CAAGAAGGTAAAGATGAGAGTATGCAAGCATACTTCTTAAGAATCATCGAGATCAAGAACGATCTCCTATCTATTGGGGAAACTATTACTGACATGGAAATGGCACTCACAACTCTTGGAGGATTACCATCCAAATGGTACGTGTTCAGGACTACTCTTCTGAACAATAATGTAATTCCTGGTTTCGAGGAATTAATGGCTAGATGCATTCAAGAAGAAACAAGGGTAGAAGAGCAAGAAATGCCCTTGCCTAAAGGTCCTCCTGCTGCTTTTTCTTCTTATGCTAAGAAAAGAAATAATTCCGGGACTAAATCAAAAGGAAAGGTTGGACCTAAGGGTGGAAGAAAAGGACGATGTTACATCTGCGATAAAGCAGGTCACTATGCAATAGAGTGCCCTGATAGAAAGGACTCACACTGGGACGATGATCAAAATCCCTTTGATGGTAATCAAAGGAATGACAAATTCAATAGAAAAGGTAAGAGGAGATTTGGGAATCAAGGAAGAGGACAACCATTCAAGAAGGCTAGAAATTCCAGGATGTATTAAATGCACCTGACCTCAAAAAGAACTTGGTGTCGATCTCGACAATGGAAGATAAAGGCTACAAGGTAACCTTCAACGATGGCAAGGTACGTATATGGAAAAATAATGTTAAAGATGCTTTCACTCATTGGTTTTGAGTTGATTCTTTATATCAGGTCGGTGGAAGTCTGCTAGGTGTCATGTCTTGTGACACGAATCTTAAGCCTGAACTTTGGCATAGGAGGTTTTCCCACCCTCATTACAAAGCTCTGCCCGATGTAAGACAGATGGTAACAGGGATGCCCGAATTCCAAGTAGAGAAAGAAGGTGTATGTTCGGGGTGTGCCGAAGGAAAGATGAAAAGGGGACCATTCCCTTCAAGTCAAAGCAAGACCTTCGATATATTACAGTTGGTTCACTTAGGCATATCTGAGGATGGCATTAAGAGGGAGACTACTACACCACATACTCCTTAGCAGAATGGTGTGGCAGAAAGGAAGAACCGTACGCTTGTGGAAGATGTCTCTATGGGTAGATGATGTAACAATCCCTGATGTGGAGGAACCCATGGATCTTATTTATCCACCTGAGAGGCCTTCATGGCTTAGGGGAATACTTGATGATGTTGAAGGACATGCTGCACCCCGAGGAACCTTTCGTGAAAGTGAGAGACCTAAACAGGGATCAGGGATACCTGACCATCATGAGCACGATCATACAAAATGAGCCTCCATCATTCTCAGATGCCGTCAAGCATCACGTATGGAAGGATGCTATGACCAAACAATATGAGTCTATTATGGAGAATGATGTCTAGGAAGTAGTTCCCAGACCCCAAGACAAGACAATTGTCACTTCTAAATGGCTTTACAAGATAAAGCATGCAACATATGAAAGTATGGAAAAGTATAAGGCTCGTTTTGTTGCTCGTGGTTTCTCCCAGAAGGAAGGTATAGACTATGATGTGATATTTGTACCTGTTTCCAGATATACGACCATCCACTCGATCATAGCCCTTGCGGCTTCACAAGGATGGAACCTACATCAGATGGATGTCAAGACCGCATTCTTGCACGATTCGATCAAAGAAGAGGTCTATGTGGAGCAACCCGGAGGATTTGAGATTTATGATTGAAAATCTCATGTATGTAGGTTGAAGAAGGCTCTCTATGGGCTGAAGCAAGCACCCCGAGCATGGTATGAGAGGATCGATAGCTACTTGATGAAGCTGGGATTCACTAGGAGTGAAGTCGATCCTAACCTTTACTTTAAGGTTGAAGATGACAAGCTTCTCATACTGGTGTTGTATGTGGATGACCTCTTTCTAACAGGTGCATACCCTCTCATTCACAAATGTAAGAGGGAGTTGGCTTCTGAATTTGAAATGAAGGACTAAGGACTTGAAGTGTGGCAGAAGCCAAGGGACATTTTCCTATCTCAAGGAAAATATGTGGTAAAGATATTGGAAAGATTTGGTATGATGGATGGCAAGCCTGTGACTACCCCTAGGATCGTATTTTTTAGAAGTTATATGGTAGTGATGTTGGACCAGACTTGGGAAATGCCTCTGAGTTTCATAAACTCATTCGCATTGATGTTCTTGGTGAACCTCCGTCCGAACATATGTTTTGCAGTTAGCATTGTGAGCTCATATTTGGTTGAGCCTCACTCGATTGATGCCAAGAATCTTCTAATATATATTCGTGGCACAATTACTAATGGGTTAAGATACACTGCCGAAAATGTGAGACTACTAGGATATAATGATGCTGATTGGGCAGGCAGTGTGGTGGATCGTAAGAGCACTTTCGGGTGTTGTTTCACCTTGGGATTTGCTTCGATATCCTGGATGAGCAGGAAGTAGAAGTCAGTGGCTTTGAGCACTGCCGAAGGAGAATATATTACTGCTAGCATGGCCTCCTGTGAGGCAGTCTGGTTGCAAAAGCTCTTCAGTGAGCTGTTTGGATTTACATTGGATACCACTGTGATTCTCTGTAACAACCAGAGGTGGAATTCGATTATTAAGGAATCTCGTATTCGTCGATTGCTCCAGTAGATAGACATCATCTGGGATATGGTAAGTCGATGAGCAAGGAGGCTCCATCGCATTAGGATGATGTACAGGTCGATACACCTTGTCAAAACCCCGAGGAAATATCTAATATAAGATTTTCCCAAACGACTTGGAGTCATCAAGAAACCCTTGTACAAGGGTCTTGCATGTTGCATACATTAAGCTCTGGGAGATCTAAGGGCTTGCGGTTCTTAGTGGAGCAACATACAACCACAAGGTGACTCACCCTCCCTTGGTGGTGCGCACTGGAACAAGATGATTTGCTTTCTTGTGGGACAAGATGATTCGCTCTCTTGTGGAACAGGATGATTGGCTCTCCTGTGTGGCAGGATGGTTAGTTCTCCTGTGGGGCCTGGATTGATGTGTTCTCCATGGCGATTGTGGCATGATTGATGTGTTCTCTTGTGAGGACAGGATTAATTAGTTCTCTTGTTAAGGCATCCTACCCATGCAGTATGGGACTCATGGGAAGTACCTCTCATCTTATCAATGAGTAGGGAAATGAAGTTAGGGACCATAGTACTACCGATGGATGCATCGTTGTATCTACCGTACTCACTACGCTAGGATGACCTCCATTGATCTGGGATCAATGATATTGGTCTGGGACCAATGGTAGGATTTGTACCATACTATGACACTAACTTCGGGTCGGTTGAGACTGGTCTGGGACCAGTGGTACATACTCTGAGACTGACTTCGTGTCAATGCAGTACTGGTCTGGGACCAGTGAGAGTGGTACATACTATGACGCTGACTTTGGGTCGGTTAAGACTGGTCTGGGACCAGTGGTACACTCTCTGAGACTGCGATACTAGTCTGGGACCAGTGGTAGGAGTGGTACTTACTATGAAGCTGACTTCGAGTCGGTTGAGACTGGTCTGGGACAAGTGCTACGCACTCTGAGACTAACTTTGAGTCTGTAGAGGATGATACTGGTCTGGGAGCAGTGGAGTTGTACTCACTATGACGCTGACTCCGGGTTGGTTGAGACTGGTCTAGGACCAATGATACATACTCTGAGACTGACTTTGAGTCAGTATGATACATCCTCGATCATTTCTTCTTCTTCATAATTCAGACAAAAGCAAAGCAGAACAGAACAATGAAGAGCAGAGTAGAACATAGCATAACAATATAGATCAGTACAGGGCAGAACAAGACAAAGAAGAATAGGCAAAATAGAGCAGAGCAGGGCAAGGGATAGGCTGTATAGGGCAGTGCATTTGATGGATGGATAGTAATGACCGATAGACAGATTGTAGATGAAGTTCTCCCTAGTTGATAGGGAGTGTTAAAATTGGAAACTAGGGAAAAACTTCATGTGGGCCATCTTATTCATGGCTGATAATATTTTTATTAGATTCCTCTCATCAAGAGGTGTAGGATTGATATAAATATCATCCGATTCCGATAAGTATTCATGGAGATATGAATTTATTTTGATTGTGGAATTATTATCAAGCCGACTTACAACTCATGTAGGCTCAGAAGCCCAACAGTCGCATCTATTCAAACACCAACATTGTGTATAAATACAGGAGGACTTTTCCTTATTTGGACTCACTCATCTCATCACATCTCTCTCTCTCTACTGCGCAGAAAAGAGTCTCTTCTCTACTACGCAGAAAAGGGTCTCTCCCTCACACATGTGAAGCTAGAAGTTGCTGAAACTGAAGCTGCAACTGCAGAAGTAAATATTGACCTGCGTGGACTAGAATATCTCCTCATCTGAACTACAATTTAGGTTCATCTGAACCTCCTCTGAAAGCTGCAACTTTTGGTGGTGGAATCAAGTCAATTTGACGAACGATTTGCAAGATATCGACTGCCCTAGTTTGAAGCCGGAAGCTGCCGAAATTGAAACTACAACTGCAGAAGTAAAGTTTGACCTGCGTGGACTAGAATATATCCTCATATGAACTGTGATGTAGGTTCATATGAACCTCCTCTGAAATCGACAACTTTTGGTGGTGGAATCAAGCCGATCCGACCGTCGGTTTGTAAGATATCGTCTGCCCTAGTTTGATGATGAAGTCGCTAATGCTGATGCTGTTGATCTAGGGTTTGCTACTACTGATATGAATCATATTTATTGTACTATTTCTATTTGTTGAATTATTGAAGATAAAAGAAGATTTGATCAAAGGGTTTCCCCACACATTGTGGGGTTTTTCCCTGGCTAGCCGCCACATCTTGTGTCTCCTGTCTTGGATTGTTTTCTGTCGATCGTTTAATGTTCTATCTGCACTTTACTTTATGTACATGTGATTGCTAATCTGTGGAATATAATAAAAAAAAGAAGTAAACTGTTGTAAGCATAGAACATGCCATAACTTAAAAATTCTCTACCTCAGCATTGGAAGATAGAGGTTGTAGATTTGCATTTGTGGATGTACTGTTTCTTAAATGGCTTAAGGGCTCAAGCATAGACTTAGTAGAAGTGATTGGTGTTCGAGACAGAAGACTATATAGACTGATAGGACATCCAGCCTAGGGATTGATACATGACACTATTAGTTTATGTGAGCTATGGTATCAGATATTTGCTCACTTGTATTACTAGGCTTTGCCAACATTGAAGAAAGATGGTTACAGGTCTTCCAGAACTTCTAGTAGAGCATGATGGTGTTTGCAAGGGTTGTGCACTTAACAAGAATACCAAGGGATCTTTTTTGAGTCATGATTGTAGACCCAATGGAATCTTTGATCTAATACATTCAGATGTATGTGGACCTATGACGACATCCTCCTTGGGTGGCTACTTGTAGTATGTAACATTCATTGATGATTTCTCTCGAAAGACTTGGATCTACTTTATGAAGACCAAGGATGAGGTATTCAATAAGTCCCAGGAATTCCAAGCTTAGGTAGAGAAATTGACAGGAAGGAAGATCAAAGTCTCGAGGTCAGATAATGGAGGAGAGTGTTGAGCCCCAAACTTGCATCTTTCCTATACACCTTTCTAGACTTTTTCCATTTACCTAGACTTCCTAAGCTGTCAACACCATTGCATATTAGTTTAAAACAGCATATAAAGTGGTTTCCTAACTATGTTTTGTGTCCACTGTTTGAATTAGATTTTTGCTCATTGAGCTGTGGAATCTTGTCACTTTCCGCAGCCAGTTCAACTTTCCGCAGCCTTTTTGTTAAAGTCTATATTGCAGGTGTCTTAAGGAAAATCGAGCCACATGGGCAAGTTGGAAATGACGTGGACATGGACCGAGTCCTATTGGCTCAGTCGAATTCATCAAAGAAGGTCGTGGTCAAAGGTGGTCAAGCGGTGGTCAACATAAGAATCCTACAGCAACAGGACTCCGTTTTTCACCATGTGAAGACTTGCGTGGCCGTTCCTAGATCTCTGCGGACATATCAACACCTGTGGACCGCTCCATAAGGCGAATCCAACAACCACCCTCAATAGATTTAATCACCACGGCAACCATGATGCTAGATCCCTGGACGTCGTTATTCACGTGTCCTTTGTCAATGCAGTTCTTAGGAAATCAGTTATGTAAATGTTTGCTATAAATAATGTGTTCCCATACGCATAGTAGTTAGTCTTGATAATGTAATTTTGCTGTTAAGAAAGCCCATTGTGCCGTGACATTATTTCTTTGTTCTGACTGCGTTTTGAATACATGAGAAGACTCTGTTCATAAACATAATTCGTGGTTGATAGCTGTTGCCCGAGGTTGTGCAGAGGGCCCCTGCACACGCCGAGGTTTTGTTTATTGCTGTATAGTTTCATGCTTTATTTCTTTACATTCATTATGCCATAGTTATTCACGTGTATATATTGCATTTCTTATGGTATTAACATTTTATTTCTGTCCATAGCTTTTCATGCTTTATACTGTTTTTAACTGATCAGTGTCTTTGTTCCAGATTACAGTAGGCAGCCCGGGCATTTGCACATAGTTTTACAATGACTAATGACATGGAATCAGTCTTGTCCTTTTGCTGATTTATTTTTTTATTTTTTAATTCTAGCATTGTTTTATTTATTTAAGTTTTGTTCATTTGCTCTATTAGTTAGATTAGATATTAAATTACTCATGTCACTATCAGTTACCTCCGAAAGCCATAGCGAGACTAATGGTGAGGGATTGAAGTATGAGTGTGTAGTTTGATATTAGTTTATTTTTCTGCAAGTTAGATATTAAATTGCTCATGTCATTATCAGTTACCTCCGAAAGCCAAAGCGAGACTAATGGTGAGGGATTGAAGTATGAGTGTGTAGTTTGATATTAGTTTATTTTTCTGCAAGTTAGATATTAAATTGCTCATGTCATTATCAATTACCTCTGAAAGCCATAGCGAGACTAATGGTGAGGGATTGAAGTAAGAGTGTGTAATTTGATATTAGTTTATTTTTCTGCAAATTAGATATCAGATTGCTCCAGTTGTTTATGATTACCTCCGAAAGCCATAGCGAGACTAATGATGAGGGGTCAGAATATGAGTTGATGTAATTTGATTTTAGCTTTTCTTTGCTTGCAATTTTTGGATTTCTTTGAGTACATTTTCTTTTGTATTTAGACAGCAGCAAGGATAATGGGTTTCATGACCAATCGTTCACTGTTTGTTTAATTAGAATAGTGGCACATTTTCATTCTCTTTTATGAATTAATTTCATCATTGCATGTTTTAAAACCTTTTTGAAAAGTTTGAAGTTTTGGAAATCATTTTAAAGGACATCATAGCCTTGAACATTTATATCCATACTTGCCTTTTAGAATTTCCATCTCACATTAGGAAATCAACAGAGATAAACCCAAAACGAAATAAAAATAAAAAACGACAAAAAGTAAGAAATAGGTTATCTAGCACATATAGTGTGCCGCACTTCGAAAGTTTACGACTCCCGGATTGACAATTAATATAGCAATTTAGGACACTCTAAATTGACCAAACATTTTGGCGTCGTTGCCGGGAAGTGTAACTAGGTAGCCAATTTCTTAAAAAAAAATATTCAAGGAAGGTAAAAATTGATAACTTCTCAAAGTATGCTCTCCTCTTGCACCTAGTGTGATTTGGAGGATCAGAAAAGAGAGTTATTGGTTCAATAATTTCTTGAGTATGCTCTCTTCTTGCACCTAATGTGATCTGGAAGATCAGAAAGAGAATTATTAGCCCAATTTGAAGATAAAAATAAAAAAATGACATGCATAGAGCAAGAGATTCTAGGGGAAGGTTTATAGCTAGGGCCAAGAGTTCGATTTTTACAACTCCATCTACTTCAAGGCATAGACAAGATACACCTCCATCATCTCCAACTTACATTCCTAGCCTTAGGATTCCTGGAATTCAAGGGGCAGCAACTGAATTAGGAGACTCTCCCACATTATCCACCAAATCTGACTTAGGAAAAGAACCTTTCTTCACTTTTACAGGGGAACATATTCTAATCAAAGAAGTAGAATCACCTGAAGAAGAAGAGGGAGAAATTCCTCCTCGTTCGCCATTAATAGAAGAACCAGAGGACTCTGAAATCTCTGAGGAAACTATCATGACAGAGGAAGTAGTAAACAGATTAGGAGGTGGAGGTAGAGGTAGAGGTAGAGGAGGAGAAAACAATGGAGGAGGTAGAGGTAACAATGGGGGAAATAGGGATGGAGATAACTCATTTGGATTTCCTATAGTTGATGAGGAATCTCATAAAACAATGAAAAACATCTCACCATCTGTCCTCCCAAACTTTTATGGGTTGCAAAGTGAGGATCCTAAAACATTTCTATTTGAGTTTGAAGTTGTGTGCCGAACTTATGACTATATGGAAGACTCTCAAAAACTCAAATTGTTTCCTTCAACATTGAAGGGAGCTGCTTTGAAATGGTTCATGGGATTAGTCACTCAATCTATTAGGACTTGGAATGATATGAAACAAACATTTTTGGATAGATACCTGGACTATTGCATGCCCACCAACCATAAGGATGAGGTATTCAAAATGGTGCAAAAAGAAGATGAAAACTTGGAGGATTTACTTGAAATATTTCAATACAACCTGAAACGAGCAAAAATGAGTAACTTAGATGAGGAAACCTTGAAAACCCTTCTATTAAAAGCCATTAGAGATGAATGGATAGATATTTTAACCATGATGGGAAAGGGAGATATTTCTCAACTTCCACTTCATGACATAGCAGAACTATGTGTCCATCTCTCGAGGGGAAAATCTAAAACTGGAAAAGGGCCTAGAGATCCTTCTCTCGTTAGAGCAAACAAATCTGCAACTGGATCAGTAAGTAGGGCAGAGATTGGAAATATGCTTGATGAGTTCAAAACTGATATTTTAGGGAGCCTTAGTGAACAACTAGACACCCTTAAAATACAAAACAAGCAGAAAGCAGAAGCTGAAGCTCTGGACATTTTTTGTCCAAAATGTAGGAAGAAACATGCTCTAAGGGAATGCCCCTTGGATGCAAAAGTTGTAGAAACATGTATGATTTGCTCAGAAAGCCATGAGACCAAGGATTGTCCTTCAATTCCTGGGCTCAAAGCTGTCTTTCAAGAAGATCCAAATTCAATAGAGTCTCTCTGCTTTGTTTCAAGGAGACCTTGGCAGGGGCAACAAAATCAAGGGTTTAACAACCCCATGAACTTTTGACCCCCACCAAATTGGAATCCTTGGAAACAACCTTGGTCCCAACCACAAAATCCATATCAATCATGGGTACAAGGTATGAAAAATCCTTATGGGAGATTTTCTCAATTTTATCAATATCCTCCATCTTTTCAAAATCAACAAGCTCCACAACTTCCAATTCAAAACCCACAACTTTCATCGCCATTTCCACAACCACAACAACCTTCTCAACAGAATCCAAATTCTCAACTCTTGCTTCCATTCCAACAAAAGACAAATCAACTACCATCCCAGCCATTGCCAAATCCCAATAATAAAAATCCTCAGAATGCTTACATGGTAGAAGGACAACAATTTCCTACCTATATGATTGTTCCTCTCAATGATGTACAACTCAAATCTGGTAGAGTTTTAGAAAAACCTTCTATAGATGCTCAAAAGCAAAGTATTTCTGAGAAAGATTCTCTTGAAGCTAATAAAGGTTCTGAAGCATTTCTTCAAAACCCAAACACTCAAAAATAAAAAGAAAAAGAGTCAACCCCCATAACTCCTATAGTTGAGCAACCTGCATCTTCATCCACACCTCCTTTCCCTGGAAAATTACAAATTGACAAAGGGGTGGAAAAACAAATCTTGTTGCCTAACTATGATTTCCTAGATAAATTAAAGAATGTCTGTATCAAGATTCCCTTGCTACAAGCCATTAGAGAGATTCCTATTCTAGAAAAAATAATAAAGGAGTCGAGTCTCAAAAGACCAGGAAGGAAACCAAGAGATACAAGAAGAATCCACCTGGTAGGAAAAATTGCAGATATCATGATGGGAAAAATTACTGCAGAAGTATGTAGATCCCGGTAGTCCAATTGTCAAGACACATATAAATGGGGTAGAAATTCCAAATACTTTGATTGACTTAGGGGCTGCTATCAACATTATGAGTAGACAGACTATGGAACAGCTAAAACTTCCTAATCTTCTTTTTACACCTACTTTACTGCAACTTGCAGATCGATCAATTGTCAAACCAGATGGTGTATTAGAAGATATTTCAGTCTCCTTAGATTCTTGGGAATATCCAATAGATTTCATGATTTTGACTCCCAAGAGTAATTTAGGAGGGCACCCACTCATCTTAGGAAGACCTTGGCTAGCCACACTGATGCTTTCATTAGTTGTAGATCTGGAGATATGTACATTTCTGACGGTAGTTCGACAAAGAAATTCAATTTGTATCCTCCAGCAAAAGCAATTACAGAAGTAGGAGATAATGAATAGGTCGATGATGAGGACACTATACACCCTGTCTTTACCATTTCTGGAATCAGTGAAGATAGTCAAATTCTGAACACATTATAAAATTTTGAAACATCTTCAGAATATGACCACACACAATTTCAGTTAGATTCTGACATTGAGTATCTATCATCTAGACAAATGTCTCTTTACTCTATGGAAGAGTTCGGTAGTTCCACCGTTGAGATTTTTCCAGGTAAAACATTGAATATCAACAAAAACTTGGAAAAATCACAACAGGGAGAGCTAACCAAAATCTTGCAAAGACATTCTACTGCATTTGCATGGGAGTATACTGATATGAAAGGTATTGACCCTAAGACTTGCATTCATCACATCTACATTGAAGAAAATAGTAGACCAATCAAAAACCTCAGAGAAGGATGAATCCAAACCTTAGGGAGATAGTGAAAGAAGAGTTCCAAAAACTACTCAATTTAAACCTCATTTATCTAATTTCAGATAGTTGATGGGTTTCTCCTTTGGTTATAATACCTAAAAATAATGGTAAATGGAGAGTATGCATTGATTACAGGGAATTGAATAAAGCAACTTTGAAGGATCACTTTCCTTTGCCCTTTATCGATCAGGTATTAGATACACTAGCAAGCAAAAAGTACTTTTCATTTTTGGATTGTTTTAGTGGCTATAATCAAATTCAAGTAGCACCTGAAGATCAAGATAAGAACACATTTACCTGTCCATGGGGAACTTTTGCTTACCGAGTGCTTCCCTTTGGATTATGTAATGCACCCGCAACATTCCAAAAAGCAGTACTAGGAATCTTTTCTGATCTAATCCATGATTGTGTAGAGGTTTATATGGATGATTTTACAGTTTATGGTAATTCATTTGAAGAGGCATTAGAGAATTTGGAAAAAGTCCTTATAAGATGTAAAGAAACAAACCTTTCATTAAGTCATGAAAAATTCTTTATGATGTTTACTAAAGGTATTGTTTTGGGACATCACATTTCAGGCGATGGAATTAAAGTTGATAGATCAAAAGTTGAACTCATCTCCAAGTTGTCTATTCCAAATTGCCAAAAAGATGTTAGAAGTTTTCTGGGATTTACTGGGTACTATAGAAGATTTATAGAGAACTTCACTAAAATAGCATCTCCACTCTTCAAATTTCTCACAAAAGACTGTGAATTCAAATGGGATCCTGATTGTCAATTAGCATTTGAAACTTTGAAAACAAGAGTATCTGAAGCACCCATCTTGAGAGGACCAAATTGGAAACTTCCTTTCCATATTTCTACAGATGCTTCAGATACAGCTCTAGGGGCTATGTTGGGTCAAAAGGATTTAGTTCCTTATGCCATTTACTATACCAGTAAAAAATTAACTCCCACTGAGTTGAACTATATTGTGACTGAAAAGGAGTTCTTAGCTATTGTTCATGCAATCAATAAGTTTAGACATTATATAACATGCTATGAAACTTTCATCCATACTGATCATTCTGCAATTAGATATCTAATGAACAAACCCGTTACTAATGACAGAGTTACAAGGTGGCTCTTACTTTTACAGGAATTCAATATTACTGTGTTGGATAGACCAGGGAAACAAAATATAGTAACTGATTTCTTGTCTAGGATCCAAAATACTAAAGAAGATTCTCCTGTAGAGGATAAGTTTCCGGATGAATATTTATTTGCAGTAACTACTAAGACTCCTTGGTATGCAAATATTTCTAACTATTTGGTTACAGGGAAACTACCTCCACATCTATTTCCTAATGAAAGAAGAAAGATTATTCAGGAGAGTTCAAAATATTCATGGATTTCTAATGAATTATTTAAAACAGGGCCAAATCTTGTGATCAGAAGATGTGTTAGGGAAGATGAAATGCCTGACATCCTCAAGGCATGTCATGATGAACCATGCGGCAGACACTTTGCTGACAAAAGGACAGCCTATAAAATCCTTTCTTTAGGATATCATTGGCCTTCCCTCTTCCAAGATACAAAAGAATATGTCAAAAGGTGTGACAGCTGCCAAAGAGTAGGGAAACCGACCCTTTCAAATGAAATGCCATTGCAACCACAAGTACTCATTGAACCCTTTGAAAAATGGGCTTTAGATTTCATTGGACCTATTAATCCACCAACTAAACAAAAGAAGTATATATTGGTATGTACTGATTATGTCACTAAATGGGTAGAAGCTAAAGCATTACTTTCTGCTACTGAAAATTCAGTTGTTAGTTTTCTTTATGAGGATATTTTTACTCACTTTGGTGTTCCAAGAGAAATTGTGACAAATCAGGGAAGTCAATTCACATCCAACCTGGTGGAGAAGCTAATGGAAGAATACAAAATCAAGCACAGAAAATCTACTCCTTACCATCCGCAAGAAAATGGTCAAGTGGAGTCTACAAACAAAGTTATTGAAGGCATCATCACCAAAACTATTCATCTACACAGAAGAGATTAGGCAGAAAGGCTTCCTGAAGCCTTATGGGCCTACAGAACTACATGGAGGAATACAACAAGACATTCTCCCTATGAACTTGTTTATGGGAAAGAAGTCCTGCTCCCCATTGAGTTCCAAGTCAAAACTTTCAAGATGGCAGTTCAGTTGGGGATGGATCTATCAGAAGCCCAAAAGCATAGAATGGAGCAGTTGAATGAGCTAGATGAGATCAGACAAGAAGCAATCCTAAGAACTGATCTAGTTCAGTATCAAAGAGCTAAGTGGCATGACAAATACATCAAAGAGAAAAAGTTTCAAGAGGGAGATTGGGCATTACTATTTGATTCCAAGTTTAAAGACTTCAAAGGTAAATTTCAGACTCATTGACTTGGGCCATATGAGATTGACAAAGTCTTTAGCAATGGAGCAATAAGAATCAAAACCATTGATGAATTTCAAACTCCTCTTATTGTGAATGGCCACAGATTAAAGATCTATCATAAGCCACTCTCAAAAGAGGAATTTGTCAAAATGTTTCAAGATAGTTCTGCAATAAGGCTGGTGAAGAAGAATCCTTCTTCTCCACCAGCCTAACCTTTGTTCCTTTCTGTTAAAAAAAAAAAACATAAATAAATAAATTGTATAAGCCTGAAAACCAATCACTGATTGGCAGTATTATACAGAAAATATAAAGTGAAAATCAGGAACACCTGACACCCTATATTTTCCAAAAAAAATCTCTTTCTCTCCCATTTTCATTTCACTTCACCTCATTTTCATTCCACTCCATTTCATTTTCATTTCACTCCACTCCATTTCATCCATTTCATTTTATTTTACCAATAAAAGTTTCTTTCAGGACCATTTTCACTTAGTCAGTTATCATCTCTCCATCTCCATTCAGTGAAGTGGTTGCTATGTCAGTTTCCGCAGCCAGAAGCAGTTTCCGCAGCCACCACTCTGTTTTTCCAATTGACGGTCAAGATGTTAGTTCAATAATCATGAAAGCAAATGCAGATATGACCGAGGAAATATTATGAAGACATGGAGCACCTAAAGGCATCAATAAGGAGCAGTTGATCATGGATGAACAAATGGCAAAAATTCCAAGGTATGAGTAAAAATTTATTTCAAATAGCAATCACATTTTTGCATAGTTATTAAACCATAAGCTCCACTATATGCAATGATTGTCGTGATCGCTCCATAACAATTCCACGACATTCCTCCACGAACCATGCATTTATTTTCCCAACGGTCTTATGATTAGCCTTCATATTTAATTTGTGTTGGTTGCATTTTAACACTCCACCTGTAATCATAAGGACGTAGTCGATTTGACTACGGCTCTTCTCAGCCGCAAAAATCTGCAGCCGTTTCATGAGCGTGTTTGCATCTACTCTGCAGCCACCCAATTTAAAATTCCGCCAGATGCACTATACTCTCCCTACTGTTCTATTGAAATCACGGCTGCATTTCCACATTGCTCACATAAGCTTTCACCCCATTTCACCAATTCACTTCCGCTAAACCCTCCTCACACAGACAAATTTTAAGAATAGAAGGAGGGATGGGTCTGTTGTTGAGGGCAGAACCGGAAGGGCCTAAGTTTTTGGAAGGATACCTGCAAGTGAAAGACTTACTGAAGAAGGCAAGATGGCTACGTTTCATTCAAAAATTTAAAGGCCACAATAAGGAGATTACAAAGGCTTTTGCGAGGTCTTTTAACGGCCAAGAGGTGCAGATTGGGGACCTCAAGTTTACAGTCACCGAGGCATCCATAGCAGCTGCTACAGAAATTCCCCAGGAAGGTGAACGTTGGTTCAAGAACAAGAGCTTTGACAAGCATGCTTGGAGAGTCATACTACGCAACCCAGGTATGGACGTAACTATATTCAAATGAGGAATTCCTGTCCATGCTTTAAAAGAGGAGTGGGCCAGCTTATTGTTAATTATTCAAAAGTTCATTACTTGTGAAGCCCGTTTTGGGGCAATGTATATGTATCATACCTAGTTGTTGATGAAATTTTTAGAAAACCAAACCCCCAATATGCCCTACTTTTTATTGTTGAGGTTGAAAAAGATGTGCACAATAGTCTAAAAGAATATAGAAGACATAGAGCCCCATTTGTATCATCATGGGCTTGTGAAAATTCTAATTGAAGACCAATTGAAGAAAAATAGGGACACCTGGGAGCGGTTTTTGGTGAGAAACTACTTTCAAGAACCACCCGAGGTACCTGAGAGCAGTAAAGCAAGAAGGAGTAGGAGGAAAGAGACAAGTGTAATAATTGAAGACCCTCCTATTAGAAAAACCAAAGAAGTTGATCAAGAACAAAGGCTGGAAAGAACAAAGGATAGAAACCAAAGAAAATCAAAAAGGAAACGAGACATAGAAGTTGTATCTCAAACTGTAGAGCCTTCTCAAAAAGAAGATCACCAAACACTGTCCAAAAGGTTAGCTTATCTTAGAGAACAAGTGGTTGCAGCCAAGAAGAAACAAAAGGAAAAACAGAGTATGGAGGAAGATACTAGTCCACAGCATGTAAGAAGAAGCTCTAGGCTTAAAGGGAAATTAAAGACAGTAAAAACCAAAGGGCCCCACTTTATTGATTTGGGGAAGGAAACCCTAGAAAAGCCTCCAACAACCTCTCCTAACTGTAGCCCACACCATACTTCCATTACAGAGCCAGATGTTGACATGAGTCCTTCTCGGGCAGAGTTTGAAATCAGCCCTTCTCAATAGGATTCTGGGGTCAACCCAAGGAAGGCTACACCCGAGGTAGACCCAAATCAGCAGGAGATGTGTGATTATATAGAATCCTTAGAGAAGACAGCTGCAAGTCCAAGCACGTCATCCACTCAGCCTCACACAGCACAAGAAGCTCTAGTCCAATCATTGAAACAAGAAGTCTTTGAATTGGAGGTTTTAAATAGACATATTAAAAATGAAAATGAAGCATTAAAGGAGCAAAGCAGATTGGACAAGATCATTCATGACAACACTATGTTACGTCTGGGACTGTGGCAGAAAAAGAACAAGAAATTAAAGAAAAAGTGCAGGAAGTTGAGTAGGGAATTAATCAGTCTCAAATCCAGATGCTTGATGAGGAAGCCCAAGATGGTAGTAGTACCAAGGAAGAGGAGAAGAGGACTGGATGTACTAGCAGAAGCTTCAGAGCACATGGACTAAAGGGAGGATGATCAAAATTTTGGTTGCATGGGGACATGCAACACCTTCACAGTGGAGGTATGTTGAGCCCTAAACTTGCATCTTTCCTATACACCTTTCTAGACTTTTTCCATTTACATGGACCTCCTAAGTTGTCAACATCATTGCATATTAGTTTAAAAGAGCATATAAAGTGGTTTCCTAACTATGTTTTGTGTCTGCTGTTTGAATTAGATTTTTGCTCATTGAGCTGCGGAATCTTGTCACTTTCCGCAGCCAGTTCAACTTTCCGCAGCCTTTTTGTTAAAGTCTATATTGCAGGTGTCTTCAAGCAAATCGAGCCACATGGGCAAGTTGGAAATGACGTGGACATGGACCGAGTCCTATTGGCTCAGTCGAATTCATCAAAGAAGGCCATGGTCAAAGGTGGTCAAGCGGTGGTCAACATAAGAGTCCTACAGCAACAGGACTCCGTTTTTCACCACGTGAAGACTTGCGTGGCCGTTCCTAGATCTCTGGGGACATATCAACACCTGTGGACTGCTCCATAAGGCGAATCCAATAGCCACCCTCAATAGATTTAATCACCACGGCAGCCATGATGCTAGATCCCTGGACGTCGTTGTTCATGTGTCCTCTGTCAGCGCAGTTCTTAGGAAATCAGTTATGTAAACGTTTGCTATAAATAATGTGTTCCCATACGCATAGTAGTTAGTCTTGGTAATGTAATTTTGCTGTTAAGAAAGCCCACTGTGCCGTGACATTATTTCTTTGTTATGACTGCGTTTTGAATACATGAGAAGACTCTGTTCATAAGCATAATTCGTGGTTGATAGCTGTTGCCCGAGGTTGTGCAGAGGGCCCCTGCACACGCTGAGGTTTTGTTTATTGTTGTATAGTTTCATGCTTTATTTCCTTACATTCATTATGCCATAGTTATTCACGTGTATATATTGAATTTCTTATGGTATTAACATTTTATTTCTGTCCATAACTTTTCATGGTTTATACTGTTGTTAATTGATTAGTGTCTTCGTTCCAGATTACAGTAGGTAGCCCGTGCATTTGCACATAGTTTTACAATGACTAATGACATGGAATCAGTCTTGTCCTTCTGCTGATTTAATTTTTTTAGTTTTTAATTCTAGCACTGTTTTATTTATTTCAGTTTTGTTCATTTGCTCTATTAGTTAGATTAGATATTAAATTACTCATGTCATTATTAGTTACCTCCGAAAGCCATAGCATACAACTTGTTCGAGAGTTGAGAGTTAGTCATCGATCTTGCTTTGATCCCCTATCAGAGGTCACCGACGACCCACATAAGAACAAACGTTAGCTCATTTTTTATTCTTGGAAGAAATGACTATAGATAGATAAATTGGTTTTTCCGGGGCGGACGTAGCCAAGTGGACCAAGGCAGTGGATTGTGAATCCACCACGCGCGGGTTCAATTCCCGTCGTTCGCCCATAAAAGAAGATAAAAAACGGACTGGATCCGAATCCGATTTGTTGTCATTTTCATATTCATATTTCGGTGAAAATATTTCTATCTATGTAATAGAAATGGACACCCGAGGTGAGGGATTGAAGTATGAGTGTGTAGTTTGATATTAGTTTATTTTTCTGCAAGTTAGATATTAAATTGTTCATGTCATTATCAGTTACCTCCGAAAGCCATAGCGAGACTAATGGTGAGGGATTGAAGTATGAGTGTGTAGTTTGATATTAGTTTATTTTTCTGCAAGTTAGATATTAAAGTGCTCATGTCATTATCAGTTACCTCCGAAAGCCATAGCGAGACTAATGGTGAGGGATTGAAGTATGAGTGTGTAATTTGATATTAGTTTATTTTTCTGCAAATTAGATATCAGATTGCTCAAATTGTTTATGATTACTTCCGAAAGCCATAGCGAGACTAATGGTGAGGGGTCAGAATATGAGTTGATGTAATTTGATTTTAGCTTTACTTTACTTGCAATTTTTGGATTTCTTTAAGTACAGTTTCTTTTGTATTTAGACAACAACAAGGATAATGGGTTTCATGATCAATAGTTCACTGTTTGTTTAATTAGAATAGTGGCACATTTTCATTCTCTTTTAGGAATTAATTTCGTCATTGCATGTTTTAAAACCTTTTTGAAAAGTTTGAAGTTTTGGAAATCATTTTAAAGGACATCATAGCCTTGAACATTTATATCCATACTTGCCTTTTAGAATTTCCATCTCACATTAGGAAATCAACAGAGATAAACCCAAAATGAAATAAAAATAAAAAACGACAAAAAGTAAGAAATAGGTTATCTTGCACATATAGTGTGCCGCACTTCGCAAGTTTACAACTCTCGGATTGACAATTAATATAGCAATTTAGGACACTCTAAATTGACCAAACAGAGAGTATACTTCCAAAGACTTTAGTGAGTTCTACAAGGAGGCAAGGATCAAGAGGGAGTGGATAGTTCTTTACAACCCTCAGCAGAATGGAGTTGCGGAAAGGAAGAATAGGACTATTGTAAAAGTGATGATTCATGATCAGCAATCTACCCATGTTCTTATGGGTAGAGGTAGTCAGCGCAACTATTTATGTTTAGAATTGGAGTCCTCACCAAATATTGGAGGACAAGACTCTCGAGGTGGCATTTGTTGAGTTTTCTAGTGCAATAGATACAAGCAAAATATTTCTGAAATATTGATAATCACTTGTAATGATATAGATCTTCTTTTAACAATTCTAGTTTATCATTAAGCAATTACACTTCATAAATTCAACCATAAGGACAGTAGAAATCACAATTCACAAAGAGAACACAAAATTTACCTCAGGAAAACCCACTTAAGGGAAAAACCCAACAACCTTTTTCTTAGATAAATTTGTCAGCTCAACAAGAGATAGATCTAATGTTGCTAGTCAACTATGAGGTCAAATTGACCAACAACGCTTATGGTCAAACCTGTTCAACAACCCTCAATTCAAGCCTCCCAATCTGTCCAACAACTCCCTATGATCTAAGTTGCACTAGGCCTAATTTTGGCCTCAAGAATATTTCCGGAAAAACTCAGCCTTCCTAGAATTTCGGCCTGCCAGAAAGTCACACGTGAGAGGTCTAGAGAGAGATAATGCAAGTTAGATAAAGAGATACAATCTTCATCCTTCTTTTCGTCCTTTTTGTTCTTCTTGTCTTTTGATTGGATGCCTAGAAATTGTCTTTCTTGTGAGAGGTTGAATGGTGCCTTTGTGGAGGAGATTGAATGCCTTTATATAGTGTTTTTCTTGTCCAAAATGGGTATGTCTCTTGACTAGGCCGACTTTACTATTTCGGGGCCAAAAATTCAAAATTTAAATTTCAAATTTTTCTCTTTTAAATCTGACATGTTTTAAATCCGACATGAAGAACATGTCTTATATAAATTCTTTCAAGGGATAAATAATCAAAATGACATGAAGAGCATATCTTACAAATTATTTATACATTACAAGGGCTAAAATATAAATTATGAAGACCAACCAAAGCTACAAAAATTCAACAGATTCACAGGAGTGAAGCCAAAGTTCAATCATTTGACGATATTTGGTTGTCTTGTATATGTTCACGTGCCCAAGGAGAAGAGGAAGAAGTTGGAACCTTCTGGGAAGAAGGGTACCTTCGTAGGATACAATGAAACTTTGAAAGCATACGTGATTTACATTCCGAGACAATGTCAAATTGAGGTAAGTCGGGATGTTACTTTTGATGAGGTAACCTTTAGGAGGTCCAGAGAATCCCACATGGAGATCGATAATGAGGAGCAAGAGGCTCCAAAGGATGCAGGTACAAGTCTCTCTATTCCATTTGTTCATCCTCTAGATGACCAGGAGGATTCAGTAGAGCCAGTGGATCCTCCAAGTGATGTTATCGTGATAAGGAAGAAGCCATTGTGGCTTTGTGACACTTTGTAGGATGGCAACTCCTAGACTTACTTTTAGGGAAAACAAAAGACTTCAAAGGTTCTCAAGTTATGTCACATTGATGAGCCACATCATTGATTTTGATCCTTCTAGTTATGAGGAGGTAGCAATCCAGCAGGTTTGGAAGGATGTCAGGATGGAGTATCAGTCCATCATGAAGAATGATGTATGGGAGATAGTGTCGAGACCAGACGGGAAATCAGTGGCGACTTCCAAGTGGATCTATAAGATCAAGCATGCAATATATGGCAGCATCGAGAAGTACAAAGCGAGGTTCGTGGCAAGAGGTTTCTCCCAGAAAGAGGGAGTGAACTATGAGGAGATGTTTGCTCCAGTCACTAGGTACACTTCCATTAGAACTGTTGTTTCTATTGCTTCAGTTATGGGTTGGAAGATACATTAGATGGATGTAAAGACCGCATTCCTTGATGGTGTGATTGTGGAGGAAGTGTACATAGAACAACCTCGAGGCTTCGAGGTACATGGGAAGGAGTCCCATGTTTGCAAATTGAAGAAGGCTTTGTACAGAATCAAGCAAGAACCCAGTGTTTGGTATTCCATGATTGACGGATACTTGATAAGCTTTGTCTTCACCAAGAGTGATGTGGATCCTGACCTTTAATCCACAATTGTTGATGGTGATCCTTTGATATTGGCATTGTATGTTGATGATATGTTCCTTACTAGGGCAAAGAATCTCATCGTCAGGTGCGAGAGGGAGTTAACCTCTGAGTTTAAGATGAAGGATCTTGGCCTGATGAATTATTTCTTGGGATTAGAGGTATGGCAAAGACCCGATGAGATCTTCCTTGGACAAGGGAAGTACATTGTCCATATTTTGAGGAGATTATGTATGATGCACTGTAAGTCCATGGCTACACCTGTGGTGACCAATTTGAAGAAGCTAAGTGATATCACTTCAAATTCAAATTTGGTGGACCCCACAATGTACAGGGAGTTGATCAGATCCTTGATGTACGAAGTTAACCATGGCCTAATATTTGCTTTGTAGTGAACACCCTGAACCAGTATATATTTGAGTCGAGGTAGATACACTGGGTTGCAGCAAAGCATGTGTTGAGGTGCCTACGTAGTACAATTAGATATGGTTTGAGATATGTCTCAAGCGGTGAAGTGAGGTTATAGGGATATACTGATTCAAATTGGGCTGGGAATGTAGAGGATGGAAAGAGCACCTTAAGGTGTTGCTTCAACTTGGGATCGACTATGATATCCTAGTTTAGAAGGAAGCAAACTTTTGTCTCACTCAGTACAGCAGAGGCAGAGTATATCGCAGCTAGTGTCACAAGTCAGGAAGCAGTGTGGCTTTGGAAACTACTTGCAGGGCTGTTTGATTAGGAGCTAGAGATGACCTTGATACATTGTGATAATCAAAGTTGCGTTAAGCTTTTAGAGGATCCACCTTTTCATGATAGGTCAAAGAATATTGAGATCAAATATCACTCCATCCGAGACCTGGTGTAGAAAGGAGAATTGAGGCTCCAATACATATCCACAAATGACCAGATTACAAACATTCTCATGAAGCCTATGTCTATAGCGAAATTTGTATACTTCATAGACAAGCTTGGCGTGATGCAAAATGTCTCCCTCATTGAGAGGGAGTGATGATGTCTTTTTAGGATTGGATAGGTCTTCTCCTGAGAATCCATGAAACACTTTCACTAGGTCATGCTAATTTGACTAGCGGAGATTGATGTAATTCACCTGAGAAGCCATAAAAGAATTTGGTTGGTCCGTGTTGATTTGGCCCAGGGTGAATGGTCCAGGGGTAGATGCTCTCCTGATTTGACCAGAGGAGATTGATACATTTACCTAAGGAACCATGCTAATTTGGTCAGGGGTAAATGGCCGAGGATACTCACATTACCTACTCCAGGATGGAGTGATCTTTAGACGAGCATGTGAGGAGTCACATTGCCAACTCCAGGATGGAGTGATCTATAAACATGCATGTGAAAAGGCACTACATCAGCATAGCGACCTCATGAACTTTTGTTGTGGAGGAGAAATTTCAAATAAGAATAAATATGTTTGCAACAAAGGAGAATACCTCCTTCGCTAAGAGGGTGTTGATGTTTTTGGTAGCAATGGGAGGTATTCCCACATGCCTAAGTCGGCCTTGAATAATTATGAAGAATAAAATAAAAATTTGATTTTTGAATAACAAGTTAACCCAGAAAAGTCAATTTGGCTTAGGAGGGTGAAGGGATCTATCCCTTGGATTATTTCACCCCATTCGACTAGTATATATATATAGATGACGTGACATTTCATTTTTGTGATCAAGAAAGAGAAATTAATCTTCTCTGTCATCATCATCCTATCTATCTTAGAGTAGTTGCACGTGTAAAAGGGATGTTGAATTTGACTGAAGTTGACTGAGATTTGACGAGACTGTTTAACCAAGAGTTGACCACAAATGTACAGACTCACACGTGTGGATTTGACCATAGTTTAACCAACCACAGGCCACACGTGCGGACTTTTACCGTAGGTTCGAGAGTTGATCATAGGGTTGAATTTTGACTGCAGGATGTCTATTTGACCATTGTTGACTTTTGAGTATTTTGGGCGGTTTGACCAGTGTTGATTTGCTGTAGTTTGACCAAGTTTGACTAGCGTTTTGACTTGGATATTGGCACCATTTTCTAGACAAATTGAATTTGTAAACCTTATTGAAGAATCATTTCTCCTAAAGAAAAGTTGTTGGGTTTTCTCCCAAGGTTGGGTTTCTCATGTGAATTTTTTTTGTGTCTATTGCATGGTTGTCTTTGTATGACCTTTATTGTTTCCATTGCATTTAATGTTGATATTTTCTGAAGTGTAATTGCTTAATGATATCAATAGCATAAGAATATTGTGTGAAAAATCATTAGGAAGTAATTATCCGGAAGAAAATTGTATTCATTGTGCATCTTGTAGAAAATTCAACACTTTTTATATTCAATCTATGTTCTTCTTTTTTTACATGCTATATTTTCATGGTTAATCTTTCATGTTGTTGAACATGCACTACACTTAAAGTTACCACATAAGAATCCTCAAAATGTCTCACCAAGGGGAGCACCCATGTTTTTTGTAAAGGAAGGGGCACTTAAATTATGCATTAATTGTAGGCAATTAAATAAAGCTACAACAGCGAACATGTATCCCTTATAGAGTATTGATAATATACTTGAAACTGGTCCTCTTAGATATAGGGACAAAATTTATGTGCCCAACAATGTTGGAATAAAGAAACTAGTTTTGAAAGAGGCACACAATCCACCAATGTTGGACATCCCACTGACCAAAACACTATAACAGCATTGAGGAAGCAATATTATTGACCAAAATGAAAAATTATGCAACTAAATATGTTGCCAAATTTTTTGGATGTCAAAATGTGCAAGTGGAATGTCAATGCCCCATTGGGTCATCACAACCAATGCCCATTCCATAACAGAAATGGGAGGAAATTTCCATGGATTTTGTGATAGGGCCATCCATGACAGGAAAGAAGAATGATTCCATCATTGTGGTAGTGGATAGGCTTACTAACGTGGTGGATTTTATCAGTGTTTCTTCCTCACATAAAGCACTAGACATTGTTGTAATTTTTTAAGGGAAGTATTTTCCTTACATGAATTACCAAAAACATCTTTTGTATAGAGATACAAAGTTCACTTCCAATTTTTGAAAAGCATATTTAAAGAATGGGAACACAATTAATTTTAACATTGTATCATCCATAAATCGATAGGAGCAAGTAGTCATGATTGGACTAGCTATGTTGAAAAAAAAGGAAGAGCATGTTGTCACAATTCTACAACAATTCAACGCATTCCAAGACAGAAACAATTGAAGGCATTCCAAGATGGTAAAAAGTATTTTGTAGATGCTTAACTCCATAAGGGTTTGCAGTGAAGAATTACGTTTTCCTACATGCAAAGCCAAAGAAAAATTCCTTGAAGCTTAGGGGTTACAATAAACTCTCACTCCAATATTGTCACCTTTTTGAGGTGTTAAAAGAATTGAGACAATTTTGTGGCATCTCAATCAAAATTTCCTAGCCACGAAATAGGTAGCCACAATCCAAGACACGAGAATTCCAACCCTCAAAGACCATGCACCATCATACCAAATGGGTAACCCCCCTAAGGAGGACCAAATTATATGATATGCATAAATAATGTGAATTAAAAACGATGAATATAGTGGAATATACAAGCATTGAATAAGAATTAATGGCACCCTAGTGCCCATACTCATAATTAATCATTCAAACACAAACATGCATTCACATACATTTCTAAATAATAAAATAATTGTAAACTTTGCACCATCAATGGAAGATGGTGCATGAAATTGGCTACGTAGGAGCAACCCCCAAGTTGGGCTATTAGGCCACCAGGGCTAAGAAACCAAGCTACAAGCTTCTATCTCTCTCAGTTGAACCATTCTACTCTCATGCTCAACTAGTCTATAAATTGAAGGGCATTGAGGGCATCTTATCCAACCATCAATTAGTAGTGGCACTCTCTTCCACTACCCCATTAAACACAAAGAAGATCTTCCCTTCTCTACTCAACAGCCCATCAGGAATATTCCTCCCTCCAATTCTCTTCAACATGAGCAAAAATTATCTAATGTATTGTCTACCTTTTGTTAATTGCGTTTACTTGGCTTCTCAAGCATCAATCAAGTAGCAATTGCACATGCACTAACAGATTCTTAAATCGCCTAGTAAATATTTTTCATCCATTCAAGGTCTGCAACTATTTTTCACAATGTTGGTTTTGTTCAATCCCCTCCGCCTTCCTTGATTGGTTCATGGTTAGCAAAATTAAAGAGAAAATGCCCCATGCACAAGAAATGTAGAGAATGGACTGGAAAGTGACAACATGAATGCCTGGAGTCAATGACAGTGAGAGAACTAATGGAATCATTCATTGACATTATTTCTAAAAATAGAAAGGTAGGAATTTTACTCTTCTCCGTGGTGATTGTACATAACCCATGCTTTCATAACTGCATGAGAAGATTTCCCCACCAACTTTTTACATGGACTCAATGATTGGTTTAATGAGTCAATGAAGATGGATGGTCTCATTTGAGGCATATGTGGGAAAAATATGAGATCTAGCACTAACACTTGGCAAAAGAGGATTTACTTTCCCATAGGCTCCCTTTGCCCTTCCCCTCTAGCAAAATCATAGCTCGTCTCATGCTCTTTGCATCCATCTTGGACTAGCATATATTATATTCCAACATTAATAGTTACATAACTTGAATTCATCATGGTAAGCTTACCATACATGCCTAGCCATTCACTAGTCAAGTATTTGCTTTGTGCTCTATACTAGAAACCCATATTAACATATTTACAATGTGTACATAATTTGATTCAATACATTCGGGGGGTCAAAACTGAGATATTACATTCTACTCCGCTTGGAACAACACCAGCTTCAGTGCCACTTGAAATTAGGACAAGAATCAGTAGGCCTTCTTCATGGCACCCTCCAAAGCCCAAGTATTCCAATCGAGACCAAAGTGCTCTCATTGCACCTTTACCTGTATAATCATTCAACTTAGGAACAATATTACCATCTTGTTGAAGATACACAATTTCTCCATTTATAACTCTTCCCTTTGTTCTAGCTAGATCACGGCGCAATCATTCACATGGTTAGAATCATGTACATATTAATTAGGAAAAGAAACATGGAAAGCATTGTGAGCTTTAGTGCTAGCAAGCAATGCAATTCTATATCCAATTGTCCTATTCTATCAAGGACTTCAAATGACCCTCAATATCTATGTGCTAACTTGGCATAGCTTCCAAGCTTCAAGGAACACTTCTTTGGCTTCACTCAAAGGAAGAGATGATCCCCAACAATAAATTTTGTAGCACTTTGTTTTTATCTACATAAATTTTCTACCTATCTTGGATTACCTTCAAATTGTGCCTGAATCTAGCAATTTCTTTGTCCATTTCCTTGAGCATTTCTAGCCTGAACGCAATTTTGTTTAATGTATTGTCCCAAATAATTAGTGTTCTACATCTTCTGCCATATACAGTTTCAAACAAACTCATTTTTAATGATGCTCGATGCCCATTGTTGTATGCAAACTCCATATGTGTAAACAATCTTCCCACTTGGATGGTTTATCCATCACATACATGAAAAGCATGTCTTTAATTATTTGAATTACTCTTTCAATTTGTCCATCTATCTATGAATGGTAGGTGGTACTAAAATCCAGTTGGGTGCCCAACCTTCAAAACGAATTCTGAAAGTTAGAAGTAATATCGTATCCATGTCTGAGACAATTGCTTTGGGTAGCCCATGCAATCTAAAAACTTCTCTTGTGAATTTTTTTACAATGTCAACAATGTTATGATTAGACTTAATAGGAATAAAATGTGTTACCTTGGCTAATTTATCCATTACAACAATGACAAAATCATGTTGTATTGGTCTTGTTGGTGATCTAGTAATAAAATCCATAGTTATTACCTCACATTTCCATTCTGGAAGTCGCAAAGGTTGAAGAAAACCTATTGGGTGTTGATGCTTGGCTTTGATTTGCTGACATTCCCTGCATCTAAGAATGTATTCAGCAACATGTTTCTTCATCCCAAGCCAAAGTATTGCTTTCTTGCTAAAAAAAAATTGGTTCCATTACATCCCCCCTCACCGATATCCAGTTTAGTGCAATTCAAGTTCATGGTTAGAAAAATGGAGAGAAAATGCCCCATGCAAGAACAGTGTAGTGCATGAATTGAAGAGTAACAACATGAATTCTGAAAGCCAATGACAACAAGAGAAATGAGGAAATTATGGATAACATTACCTAATGAGAAGAGAAAGGTAGGACTTTAATTCTTGCCCATTGTTACACCTCATTTTGCATGAAGCTAATATCATGAGTGAAGACCCTGCCCAAGCAAGTTGCGTTTGGAGCACATTGATCTCAAATTTAGTTGTCCTTATTGGTTCATTCACTTGAAGTATGATTGCATACTTGTGATTTTCATCAAACATATTAAAGGTTTTCATGATGTAATGTTTATTGGTTTATACAATGTATTTCATCATATTACATGGATTTCTCCTCATTTTACACAACTTCCTAATCCATCAAGCCCTTGGAACAACTAAATTTGATGATACACAATGGGACTTGGCATTCTTAAAGGAATGCCCTATCACACATGGGCTCATTTGGCATTGGGATAGCATATTGGTATGGTTGTATCTTTGCTCAGAGAGAGTGCCCCTCACATATATTTGTTTCTAGATGATTATTTCCATCTTAACAACTATATTATGGATGTTGTATCATGGTTGGAGCCTTATTGGATGGACTTTCTTGCTCATGTTGACACTCCTTGCACATGGATCGAGTAAAACTTCATTTTCTATTGGAGTGATCCTTTGGTTTCATCTCATTGGCACATACTTTGAGGCATGGTTACATTATTTGATGGGGTCTCCTCTTACTTCATGGATCTAGTGGAATACTAAGAGGATGGTACGCATGGATCTATACTATCCTATCGTTGGTTGACTCCTTATTTCATGGATTCATGCTCTTGTCAAACTAAATGAGGAATTTGATTTGGTCATAATGCATAGATGGAGGTTTCATGCACATTCTTTGAGGGCATCCTTGCTTTAAGGGGTTGATTTAGCAACCATTGCCCACTTTACATTTATATCTATGTAGATCCACTTTACATGGTATTGGTTAACATGATTTGAGGAGTGTCCCACATATTATTTGCACACATGTAGAGGTCACCCGATGTTTAAGGAGTTGTTATAACAACTAATGGACTTTTCTTACACACTTATATATGAGATCCACTTGTGGAAGAGTTTGATAACTTTGTTGAAGGAGAGACCTAGCTCATTAGCATATATCTTTTGACAAGGTGCCAAGATTATGACTAGATCAATGCCTATAGATGCAAAATGGCTATGAGGTTCCATAATTGTGGTCATAATAGAAATTCTCACAAATCTTGAGGGAGTTATGATGGTTATATAATTGTCATATTTAGAACCCTCACCATGTTTTGCCCAACTTTTTGAGGAATGCCCCACCTTTGTTGCTTGAGCATTTTGGTTAATTGGGAAGAGTAAATTTAAAGATTACACATGGTGGGGAATGTCTTGCACATAGGGCTAAGCTTTGACCATTTCAAAGCATCTTGCATGAACCATTATGCATTCAAAAGGAGATATGTGGCATCTCATTCATTTGGCTTCACAACTTTAATATTTGTAAGGCATTTTTCCTTAGAGACCCCCTAATGTAATTTGATATTCTTATGTCTAGAGGCAGATCACGAATCCAAAGGCGGCTAATACTTTTTTGTTATTCCTTGGAGAGAAAGGTGGATCTAGATCCCACTTAATAATATTTTATTGGAAGGGAAATTGACCTAGACTCTATATAAAGAGTTGCTCTTCCCCATTTTTTTCATGGTTGGCTTTGGGGAGATCCCCTTATAAACTTAGTTGAATATCTTGTGAAGGTAATATGAATGCAAGGGTTCTTTCTTGTTGAATGTGAGGTTTATATTTTCACCTCTATTGTTGAAAGTTGATGCTAGAAATTGTTTGCAAAATCCACTTTAATGGCTATTTGTAGAGGGTTACTCTACTCCAATAGAAGGAATTAGGTGTGTGCTTTCCCCTCTTATTCTCCTTTGTTGTTTTATTTATGAATGCACCAATATTGCATCTATTACCTTAGTAAGAGTTGTTGCAGAATTTATACTTCATTGGAAGACATACACTTCAAGAGGTGCACCTTTGGAAGGGCCCTCCATGGATATTTTGCATTAATTAACAACGAATTAGGGCTCACTGTAGCATGTAATTGCAGCTCTGTTTCATCATAATCATTAATAGAAAACAACTCTCTAAGACTGATAGCTTGACTTCATCTGCCTTAGATTAGATAGGCACTAGTCTTGGTCCACCTATCCATTTATTCTCTGAAATTTATCACGCATTTTTTTAGTAAGACCCCTTTGTGTCGGAGTAGAGCCAACCTTAAGTAAGGGAGGGAACTATGTGGTGACAATGGACAACCCCTCTTAGTTCCTCTAAAGTTGCACTTGTGTTTTAAGGCTTTACCACTTGAAGTATAGGTTTGATAGGTAGCACCCATGATGATTGTACCATCCCATCCTTCTATAACTATGTGAGAAGACTTCCCCACCAACTTCTTAGATGCATTCAGTGGCTGGTTTAGTGAGTCAATGAAGGTGCATGGCTTCATTTCAGGCACGTGGGAAATAGATGAAATATGGATGATTTACTTTTCCGTAGGCCCCCTTTCCTCTTCCCCTCTAGTGCTCTTCACAGCCAACTTGGACCATTATATATTATTCCAGCATTAATAATTTTATAACCTAAATATGCCCTGGCAAGTCCATATATGTGAATTTACATCATATATGCCTAGCCATTAATACTGGTTGGGCCTTGGCCTTGAGCTCCACACTAGGAATCCGTACTAACATATTTACAATTTATACACAATCTAATTCAATGCATACTAGGGGTCAAAACCATGACATTAAAAACCACATACATGCTTGCATTGCCTCCTACATGAAAGTGCATGATCTCTTTCATGTTTTATCGATAGAGAAATATATATATGATCCTAACCACGTTCTTGATTGATATGTGATCCAAAGGAAACTATATGGAGACTTCCCACTAGAGCCATTATGCATTCTTAACAAGAAAATTACAATATTGCAAAACCGAACCTTTCTACAAGTAAAGGTCCAATATAGATAGTACAAACCTAATGACGCTACTTGGAAACTAGAGGATATTGTTATTGTGTCATTTGTTGTAGTTGGCTCTAACTTAATATCTTGTATTTTTGTCTTATGTGACAAACCCACTTTATATCTTGTATTTTTGTCTTGTGTGACAAACCCATTTTCTAAATGAAGGCTCAAGTGCGAAGGCCTCATTACAAAATAGTTTGAAAAAGACGAGAGTAAATTATATGATAAGCAAGATAGGGTAAGACATCCAACACTATGTCATTGTTAACATGGGCTTGGTATGGTTGGTAAAGCAAGCACATTGCTATTCCCCTCACCAAAGTTCAAACTCACCTAGAGACATCACTGACCCACAGGGTTCAATGCACCGTATACAAGGATCACTTATTGCAGTTGGGGCTAGGTGCAAGTCTTCAGAGATATTTGTTGAATACATATCCCCCAATTGTGGTTGCTTAGCCAAAGGATAGTTGGCATGAGTATGTGAGATGTACTCACTTCATTGTAATAAATTATGAAATCAAGAAAAATGTGTACTTGCTTGAGCTGACCAGAAGCATCCATCAAAAAAACG
This sequence comes from Pinus tabuliformis, assembly GCA_031772625.1. Classification (NCBI taxonomy): domain Eukaryota; kingdom Viridiplantae; phylum Streptophyta; class Pinopsida; order Pinales; family Pinaceae; genus Pinus; species Pinus tabuliformis. Next base: position 623,007,456 of record CM062814.1, on the reverse strand, counting down.
CTAAGTTACTCATCCCATGTCGATTAATATAAGACATGGGGGAGCTTATAGTGTGACATCTACCCATGCTTACTGATTGCACATCCTTAAACTGGTTGGATGCCACCTTACACAAGTAGATGATTACCCATGTTTATTAATTGCAAGTGCCTTTAGTCATTGACTACCACCTTCCAAGCACCTTATACTTGGTACGAGTCAAGACTATCAAAGCTTATTGAATTGCACATGCATTTAATGGTTGGCAAACTTCTTTCCTTCCACCTTATACTTGACACAATTGCCCATGCTAATTGAATCACACATGCTTTTAGTGTAGGCTAACACTTTCCTAGCGTCTTTGCTTGACAAAACTACCCCATTTGATGACTTCAAAATAGGGATGGGTTCTAGAGTTTAGAATTCTATGTCTGCATTGGTCATTGGCTTTCACATGTTTTGGCTTACAATTGATCTCTGACCTACCAACACACAATGCCTCCATTGTGAAGTTTTAACACCAATTTGAGTGTCACTTTTGGTTTGTATGGGGCTTGTAAGGTGGTTCAAGGGCAGAAGACTCACCACAACAGTAGGAGTACTATCTTGAGCTATGTTGGTGAGCGTATTGGGGGGACACACCCAATATCATATTATGTAGGGTTGTTTTCCACCATATAGGAAATCATCACTTTTTCTTTGCCAATGTTTGTCTAGCAAGGTGTTGTTCTAGAGTCTAGAATTCATAATTACACGATTGTTTCCAGCAACTTCCTGCTAATGGATGTTTTTATTGGTAGAAAACATTTCCTACGAACAGAATTGGGGTTCTAGAATCTAGAATTCTATGCTCGCGTTGTTCTTGTGATCCAGGTGGATATTGGTGGCCACCCACCTATTCCACTTGGACCCCCACCATTATTTCTTTCAGTTTCCTTAATTGTAGCAAAATTTACTATTTTTGGCAGTTTTTCGAGTCCTGAGCTTACAGAGTCGTTTTGAGGCCCTAAACAATGTTTTTTTGGAAAATCATCGACAACGAATATGGGTTTTCAACCCAATTCAACCCAATTCGTTGTCAACAATTGTAGTCCTTAGATAGATCTTTCTAATGAGGTATCATGTGTGTCAAACGAAAATCGTGTGCCAAAGTTACGACCCCGGGAAGTTGATGTACCAATTTACCCCTACAGGGCGCATAGTTTGGTGTTTCATCTCCTGGGGTTAGGTTTTTGGATGTTTAGGGTTTTCCATTGTTTCTCAATAATAAATAGGCCTTCAAGCCTCATTGTAACATAGTTCAAAGGCATGTAGCCGCCACATCTCTTCTTAGAGATAAGCTACCATCGCCTGAGCTAGTTTATTTCCATTTTGTATGTAAGCATATTTCAATTATTTGATATTAATGAAATGAAGTTTTATTTCTGTTGCATCTCTCTGTTTACGGTTATATCCGTAATTTGTTGCGTTCCTGTTTAAATTCAGATCAGTGGTATCAGAGCGGTTTGCTCTTTCTCGATCCTTCTTTGCATATCCCCAACGAGGTCGGGGTATAAGGAGTTAGGGCTCGATCTAGTTGAACCTTTGCAAGATCAACCTCACAAACCCCGACGACCACCCATGGGGGAAGAAAAGAAAGACGATGGAGCAGGAGATCCTATCAAAATATTGCTCGAGGAGGCCCTCGAGAAACAAAGGAACACGATGATGGATAACTTTGCCCAGATCCTTCAACGGTTGCCCACCGGCAGTGCATCCACATCCAGCAGCCACTCTGGAGGCGCCACTCCTTTTAAGGTACAAGTAAATTTTGACATTCCCATATTTGAGGAACAAATAGATGCAGGCACCATAGATAAATGGTTAAATTTGCTAGAATGATATTTTATGTTCGTGATTTTTCCAGTCGGGAAAAGATTACTTTTGCTCTTCTCAAAGCCACCCCCCACATCAAGGACTGGTGGGAAACCTACTGTGAGCAGAAGGATGAAAGTACGTCCTCACTGTTTTCAATTGCACCCACTTTGAATTCGTTCTGGGACACCATCAAGGAGCAGTGCTACCCTGTCGAGAGCTATGAGGATAAATACATAAAGTGGACCACATTGCGACAGGAAGGGACCAAGACGTGCAGGAGTTTACCAATGTTTTTCATACCCTTTGCACAAAGTTGGGTATCAAGGATTTTGAGAAACATATGGTACTCAAGTACCACGGCTGCCTACACAAGCACATCCAGGATGAGATAGAATTCCTAGACATATCCTCGCTTGGCACGATGTACCGATACGCTGTCAAGATCGAGTAGAAGCTTAAATAGAAAAAGCGAGACTTTAGATTTGCGAATCTGAAGCAAGGGAAAGGTGCCCCCAAACCGCAGAACAAAGGACAAAGCCAAGGCGGGATGGCCCAGGATAACCCGCCAAAGCCGCAAGCAAAGAAAAAAACTGCGAAGCCAAAGAAGGACATGGGAAAGTGGTGTGAGTTCCATAAGAGCTCCACTCACAACACAAGTGAGTGTCAGGTCAAGCAATCACTGGTGGTCAAGCTGAAGGCTTCTGAATTAGATGCATGTTTTGACTCTTAGTCAGAACCCGAACAGGGGAATGACAAAGGGAAGCAGATTATCGATGCGGATCCCAACACCATCGTTGCCACCATGAAGATCTAGAAGGAGGAACCTGAAGATCCAGAGGAGGAGGAGCGCCTCTTCCACTCCTAGATGTGGGAAAAGGGTTCATCGCAACAATTCATTGTCGACAACGGAGCCAAAAGAACCTCATTTCGACAGAGGTCGTGAAGTGGCTAGGCTTACCAACCACAACGCACCTACAACTGTACACCATCGAGTGGCTTCACCAAAGACGGGATCTTCGTGTCAGCCAGCAGTGTCGCCTTCCATACAGCATCAAGCCCTTCACAGATGAGGTTTTATGTAATGTTACTCCTCTTGATGTTTGTGATGTATTAATAGGCCAACATATACTTGTGGAAGCGACATGTTGTGTATGAGTCAAGGCCTCGCGTTGTTATTGTTACCTTGGGAAATAAGTTGTACAGGATACGGAGGTAGCACTACCTACCGCCATCTCTTTGGTTACTGCAAAACAATGCAGTAAGCTCATTTCCAAAACCAGGAAATTTGTTTTCTTGATGATACGTCCTTAGGGAAAGAAGAAGACGGTGGCCACGAATTTCAAACAAGGCCCCTCCGCACGACAACAACAAATGGACAAGGTCGTGGAGGAGTACAAAGACATATTCACCTCCCCGTAGGGGTGCCTCTGCACTGTCAAGTCAAGCACTCCATCAATCTAACCCCATGTGCGTTGTTGCCCAATGTATCAATCTATTAGCGCTCTGTTATGGAAAACAACGAAATCAAGAGGTAGATTCAGGAGTTGTTGTAGAAAGGTCACATCCACCTGAGTTCATCGCCCTGTGGGAACCTGATCGTGTTGGTACAAAAGAAGAATGGGACTTGGAGACTCTACATTGACTATCGGGTGCTGAACAAGATCACTATTTGGAATAGGTACCCAATCCCGCGAATTAATGACCTTTTGGACCAACTCAAGGGGGCAAAAATATTTCAGCAAGAATGACTTGAAGTCCGGATATCACCAGGTACCAATCGAACCCTCCAATGTGTGAAAGACTGCCTTCAAAGCCAAGGAGGGCCTTTTCAAATGGTTGGTTATGCCTTTCGGGTTGACGAATGCTCTTGCAACCTTCATGACGCTGATGGATGACATCTTGCGGCCATTCACCAACTCATTTGTAGTGGTATACTTGGATGACATCCTCATCTTTGGCCAGAGTTGGGAAGAGCACCTCCACCACATCTGACAGGTTCTCCAAACACTGCGGCAACACAAGTTGTGTGCCAATTTGGAGAAATTCACTTTTGGCATGACCCAAGTTCAGTATCTGGGATACATTATTGATGAACGGGGGGTGCATGTGAGTCCAGCCAAGATCCAAGTCATTCAGGATTGGCCAACCCCAACCACTCTGATAGAGCTCTGTAGCTTTCTGGGTCTTGTCAATTTCTACCGCAGGTTCGTGTTGGGGTTCTCTCATATCACTTGGCCCTTGAGTCAAGTCACCAAGGGAGGAGCGAAAGTAAAATTCTTTTGGTCTGAATCTCAACAGAAGGCATTCACAGAGTTGAAACATCACCTCTGCTCTGCATCAGTGCTCACATTACCAGACTTGCAACAACCATTTGAGATTGAGACAGATGCCTCTGACTATGCTATTGGGGCAATCCTTACTCAACAGGGACATCCAATGGCATATTAGAGTGAGACACTTTCAGACACAGTCCGGAAGTATCCCACTTATGACAAAGAGATGTATTCTATTATGCAAGCCTATCGACAATAGAAGCATTATATTTTGGGGAAGGAAACGGTCATCTGACCCCTACAGTTCATACAAACGTAAGGGAAATTGCAGAATAGTCGCCATCAGAAATGGTCCACATACCTGCAACAGTGCCATTTGAATATCAAGTACAAGAAAATAATGTTGCAGACTGCCTCAGCCAACCACCGATCATGGCGTTAACCACCGTGCTCAACTCTTGTGGGAACAAGACTTCTGATTGACCACTTCTCTACAAAAGCGACCCAGAATTCGGCCACACATACCAGACGCTCTTGGAGGGTCAGTAAGTTCCAGATTTTCACCTCCAGGATGCACTGTTATGCCACCTGGGACACCTTTGTGTTCCTTCAAGTGAGCGTTCCAAGATGATTTGGGAAGCGTATTACAGTCGGGTCGCTGGGCATTTCGGAGTCGAGAAAACAGTGGCAATACTGCATAAGTATTTCTATTGGCCGAATCTTTGACAGGATTTCGGGAAGTACATCAGATCCTGCACTGCCTACGCCATTGCCAAACCGACCATCAAGAAGCAAGGTCTCTATACTCAGTTGCCTACCCTAGTCGACCTTGGGAATCCATCTCCATGGATTACATGCCAGGCCTTCCTTCTACTAAGCATGGCAATGACTGTGTTTTCGTGGTCATTGACAGATTCTTGAAGATGGCCATTATGGCGGCCTACAAGAAGAATATCACAATAGAAGCCACTATTAAACTCTTCTTTGAACGAGTGTGGGTACACTTTGGGATGCCATAGTCTATCATCTTAAATCGGGACAGCAGGTTCCTCAGTACATTTTGGTCCAGTCTCTAGTCAATGTTGGACACCAAGCTCACTAAGTCCACAGCTTTCCATCCTCAAACTGATGGCCAAACAGAGATTGTCAATGTAATATCCCTCCCCTTAATAATAAATAATAAATAATAATATAATAATAAATAATCAATAATGCAAAAATAATAATAAATAAATCACTTAATAATAAATAATAAAAATAATAAAGATAATAAAGATAATAAATCATAAATGTTAAATAATAAATGATATTAAAAATATATACAAGAAAATAAATAAAAATAATAAAAATAAAAATAGTAATAACCATACTAAAACTCTAAATAAGAATAAATAGAAATAAAACAAGAAAACTATCAAAAAGAAGGAAATAAAACAAGAAAGCTAAAAATCAAAAGGAAGTTGCATGTAGACACATGGAGTGTGTGCATGTGGTTCCCCTTCCAATGTTGTTTTATTTAATAAAAGGTGTGGAAGATGAGAGGCATTCCTGCATTCCATCATTCTGAGAGTCTATCTTTCATTCTCTTGGGAGAATGGTGTACTAAGACTTAGGAGTCACTGGCAGTGGTACGTTGATTGAGGGCTCGGGGGTGGCCAGTTGTAGCAAAGCCTTGCGCAATTGAGCCTACGGTTGGGTGGAGAGTCGTCCCCAAAACCTTGTTGTCATCTCGCAGACATCGATCACAGGTAATATAGGTATGTACTTATTTGTTGATTCTGATTTTAATTAGGAAATTAATTTTATATTTACTTTGGGCTGTTACATATGGTATCAGAGCTTTGGCTCAACCCTTAGGGCCTATGGGCATCTTAGAAAAAAAAAAATATTTTGTTGGGATTTTTAACTTGACTTGTTTTGAAAGTTACAGGATGGTTACTTCCAGGAAAGCAGCATGTTCTACAAACCCTCCCTATACACAATTTTTTTTTATTCAGTACATGCTAACTGCGTAGTTATATTTTGATGGTGTTCATTTTTAAAGTCATTCTTATGAGTAATTTCCAATATTAGCAGATTTTTGTTTTCATTGGCTGGAATCGGTTTTTCATGTCAAATTTCAAGAATCTAATCTCCAAGATCCAGAATTAGTAAAACATGACCGTTGTCTAAAGGTAAAATCGAGAGGGAAAAGATGGGATGGAGCAGTGTATATATATGTTAGGATCCAATGGTGTGTTCTGATTGAATATGTGGAACGCTCCCTTTGTTTTGTCTGTGTGTTTGTTCTTCGTTGAGTATGCGGATTTCTTGCATGTTTGTGTTGTCTCTTTGTTGTTTTTATATGTAGTTTGTTTATGAAATTAACCACCTAGAGTGAGCCAGTGCAAAACAGAGCGGATAACATTTCTGAAACATAGGTGTTTCGGTGAAACAAAGCCAGCAATCTCCATTCAAAAGGATGAACGAGCTTCAAGGGCAGAGCACTAAGTGCGAATCGCTATCAGAAGGTACATATTTTAATTTTTTGGGTTGTAACATATATAAATAAATAACTATATATACTCAAAATCAAAGCGTGCATGTTTGAATGGACGAAGTTTATTTTTCTAATTTAGCGTAAAAAAAAAAATCATGAGAAGTAAAGCCCAAATTCCGAGTGTGTGAAGGTTAAGAGTTCCATTCTCGTGGCTTCTGGTTCTGGTTAAGATAACTATTTTTAAAATAAGTGTCTTCTCTTTCGTTACGCTTCCTGTTTTCTACCACGAATATTTTGGGAAATTTGAATGTTATTTTAGGATTTCATTTTGACCATAGACCTGCGCATGCCCAACAATGAAAATTACTTTCCATAAACCTGCGCATGCCCAAATCTGAAAATTACTTTCCATAGACTTGGGCATGCCCAAATTCGAAAATTATAGAGCAAGGCAAGACATGGTTGCATCTATTGATTGCAGTTTGGTTTTGGTGTCCACACGTGTTTAAATACTCTCAAACCCATGACCACTTGAGTCATTAATCCGCCTCAAGTACACGGAACAACCAATCGTATTTTCCAATTTAATTTAAAGAAACTGTTAAATTAAAAGAAATAAAAAAATCGCATGCAAGTACTGCTCATAGACATGCAAAGTCATTCTATAAACGTTGAGAGACATGCAAAAAGAGGTATTGGCTTTTTAAAAGAGCGGAGTGAGTTAGACATTAAAATGGTTTTATAGTTGATGTCTTTATTGTGATAATGTTGTCACATTTGCAATACTTATGAAAAAGTAAGAAAAACGCATGTATAACATGGAATTATTAAATTATTTTAATAAAATAATTCATGGATTTTATCCCAAGTCTCATCATTTAACTATTTACTATCCAGTGTTTATGTGTGGTTTTTTTTTTTTAACCTAATAAGTTAAAGCTTAACCAGTCACACTCACTTAAGCCTACAATTTTGAGATTGTTATGGAAAGTTCGCTTTGAAATTTAGTCCAGCGTGATTATTACTGCAAGCTCCTGCCAAGATTCCAATATTTAGCTTGGAATTCCTTTTCACATGTTTTCGGAGTAAGGCTAAAATATTGAAATGAGACTCAGTTTTGAATTTTTTTTCTGTATTTCTCGGTTTAAGGCTATAATTATTGAAATTATGACGAAAAATTAAGCGTGAAGATTTATCTTGGAATTCCTTATTCTCTTCTTCGTTTAAAGGTTAAAATTTTGAAGTAATCCCTGCAAATCCTCCTCGAGATTAAGCTTGTATTCTTCTCATTTATGGATAAGAAGTTCAGGCAAATTGCCCTTATTATACTCTGCTAGTTTCAAAAAAATAACGGAAAACCTTACAATGTACTTCGTATTATCAAATTTATTCTCAGATGCAAACAAATTGAAAAACTGCTTTAATGCTTAGACACGACTTATCCGGTGACTATTTGTTAAAATTAACATAAATGTTTATAATTATATTTAAAGGATTTTATTACGGCATAGGGATGATTTTTTTAAAATAACACTTAGCATCACGGTTCAAGTTTTAACATTAATATATATTAACAAGATTGAAGTTTTAGGATTGATATATTATTTATTATGATAAAGTAACTAGGTTGGTTGTAGAATCTATATATTTATATGTCTTCATGTTATTTATTGAAAATTTTATTATTTAATTATTATAGAAAATGTATAATTATTTTATAATGTAATTAATTTTTTAAATAATTATATTTATAATTTATATTAGTATTACATAAAATAAAATTAGGTAAGGAAATAGAGGATTTCTAATGATTAGTAAGATCAGATGTTCAAACATATAAGCTGCAAGTGCCAAACCTAATCGGCGAACTGTTAAGAAAGCGTCATGGGCTCCTGAGAACAATCTATGTCAGGTGTTTATCTTCCCCTTTTCCCATTTGGTTGTTTTATATTAGTCTTTGCTACTTGAGAGATGAGGGTATGACATTGAGAGAACCAGGTGACAGTTGAGAGAGAACTCTGTGTGAGCTAAGACAAAGCCAGATTATCTTCCACCCCTTTATTGGCAAGGAGGTCCGCTAATCTATTTGCATTCCTTCTGATATGAACGAAAATAATTGCTCGCCCTTCTGCAATGATTGCTGCTAGTTGTTAAACACCGTGGTCCAAGCGCCAACAACTTTTGCATTTGTAAGCTGGAGAGCCATCAAGTATGCAATTGGCTATTTGAGCGGGTGGAGATTATGTGATCGGGCTATTATTATTCCTTGCATGAGAAAATGGTACTATTGACTATGTAAATGGTACTATTGACCTTATAGTGTGTGTAGATTTCTCGACATTGTTGTCGAAAAGAACAATGGAATTTGCAGGAACACGCATAGCCATGGCCGCAAGCTTACAATCTTATGTCTTATGCAGGCAATTTTATGTCTTATCCGGGAAATTATTATGGCTAAAATGTATTTTAATTTGAGGGATGGTGTTGCCTTCGCAGGTGCGCTTGCAGGCAGGCCATATAATTAATAAAATGATTTTATTTTGTGTTGGGGAGGGATAACCTTCCCAGTCATCTGATTCGGTTCTGGGTCGGGTGGCGGTGTCTCTTCTTTATGGTGTGGAATATTTCTTTGGTTATTTGATTTCTTAAATTTCCTTAGAGTAATCATTTAATATCCATAAGAATCTCAAGATACATTCAATAAATTTGTTTAAACGCTTTATTTTGCAGTCCATTTAATTCTTCTAACATAAGTTATGATTGCTTAAACAGATACTCAAAATATTTCACTCTACAGCACATAATTTCAATTTATCTTAGCACATAAGGTCATGAATCTATAGACTTAATATTGGTGTGACATATAATTTCAAAAGTCATGGTGAATTTTCTTTCAGAATTCAAGTACCTTCTTAAAACAATACTGCCACTAATATTCTTAAGCTTTACTCATTGGAATTTTGATTTTATGTTGAGACAATTCTCTAAGTTTTAATACTACAAAATTAGTAATTATTGATAATTTGCATGATCAATCACACAGTTTCAAATTTGGCAATGGTCTGATTGCATGTCGTGTAGTAGGGGAAAAATATACAAAACAGTAAATTGAAATGAATCAAGAATCTTCAAAACTTTGTTGAATAAATTTGGCATGGTTAATACATATCTGGTTAAAAATTCACTGCATAATTATCACAACAATAATCTAAGTATTCTAAATGACTCACCTAATTAAAAGTATATAGTTTTGTTATGACTCATTGATTCATTGGAAACAATATATAATCTTGTAATCTTGGATGGTGATAATCTACCCATAATTAACGATGTATAATTGCTGGCATGTTTTTTGTAACAAATTTTTAATGCTGGTGTAACCACTCACCACTAGTTCATTTTACAACACAGTTTTTGAAGTATTTGGATAATTGAAGTTGAAATTTGTCACCAATTAAAGTGCTCTAAAATAGTGAAATCTGTTCCAATTTACAATGGATAAACTCTGATATCTTAGTCTCTTTAGATGATCATGGTTCACTAGCAATCTATTCATTATTTTACTCTTCAAATTTGATCTAAAAACATAGAGATAACATTCCTTGAATGTTGATCATACTATTCACTAATTGGGTTGGATCGTTGTTCTCATTTCCTTTAGCGATAGAAGTTGCTTGGCATTTCTTGGGTATGTTATTGCAAGAACACAACTCTCTCAATATGATCTTCTAATAAATTTAATTTTGCATTGCAATTGCCATTCAGATTACATGTATCTGCTCATTTACTAAACATCATCAAGCTACCATTGAAGTTCCCTTCATTCATGAGTGAATCAGTTGGGTTTTGCAGTATATGTATAAACCACAGGAGGGTATCTTTTAGTCTCAGTTGCAAATCGTATAAATTTGGATTAAAGTTCAGAAGTTGAGTATAATGTTACATGAGGTTAGTGATTCAATGTTAATTGCATATAATGGTCAAAGTTGTCTAAGGAGAAATGGAAAGGAGAAACTTGCAAATTTTTGGGATGATAACTAATGATAATTCATGTGATTATGGCTAACTTGGATCAGGTAATTACGGTGGTAGCGAAGAAGTATCACAACAAGAGTAAGAAATCAGTAAGAAGAGACAACCTATTTTAGAACATAATGAAAGAGTTTGGTATAATCATCACTTGGTACTCTAAAGGTACCACTATAAGATATATCTAAGGAAGAAAATATTGGCAATCAACCAGGGAAGTTGAAAAATCATGGCAATAATGAAGGTCATTTTAAGGAACCTGGAAGGTATGATAAAATAGAATGATTGGAGAAGATAAGTTGTGTGCATAACAACATCTATAACAATGGGAGAGCCGCATTGTAAGTTTTCCATACGTGACTAACTATATGAATAAATTATGGATAACAAGATGAAGGATCGGGCAATTTTATTAGGTGGATGTCTTAAAACAAGATTACATTTGGTAGCCATCTTAATGAATTTATTTATCAAGGATTACCCAAGTTGGGAAATAGTAACAACATTTCCAAGGTATATCGGTGCTATGTTTAAAAGAGGAATAAAAGAAACCACAATGACTGGAGGTGAGAAATTAAAGTCAAAATAGAATAAAGTAAAGAAATTTCCATTTTAAGCTAATAGACATGGAAGACTAGGAGAAAAATATATAATAATATATGGTAGGAGGAAATGAAGGGATGTTCTATCAAGAAGAAAGGTATTGATGAGTGGAGCGAGAAACATGATGGGTAATGGTCATAATGATGATCTACATATTTTAAAATGTGAAGGTGTAAAGTTCCATGATGACCAAGTGATAATAAACAAGGAAGATAGGAAGGAATGTTGCTAGAAATTTTATAAGGATACCTTGAGAAGGATTGTGTACATAGTGACAAAAGAAGTGAAAGTCAATTAATAGAGGTTGTACTTGACTAATTTTCACTCATCATTTCATGAGTAGGACTTCCCATAAAGTTAAAAGAGGTTGTTTCCACATAACACCTCACAGTTAAATGGACAATGATGGTACTAGTGTTTCCAACTATTTCAAAATTTAAAATAATGATACTATTTAATAAGAAAGAGTCTTTTGCCAACTTGAGGAAACTGAACTTATGATAAAGCAATCAAGTGGTATTGAGCTACGAACTTTATGAACTCGACGAGATAAGAAAATATTTCTGTGGATGAAGTGCTAATTGTTAAATAAGTCAACATGGATCAACAAATCCTTGTGCAAGTAAATTAAGCATGATATAAAATTAAATCATGATGAAAAAAAATGTTTACAACGGTATTGGAATCAGTAAGCCAAAGGGTAAATGGATGTAAAATCAAAGGATTTTAATTTTGAGATAGATGATTTAATAAAGATGGTATCACTAGTAATATCTTAAACAATGAATTTCACCAAAATTTCCTTGGGGAAGGAAGAATATATGACGAGAGATTAAGACTCAAGATGATGAGACTCATATGAAATTTAACGATGTACTTAGATGATTATACCATTGGTGTAAATGGTCAACTACCTAGTAGAAAGAAGTCGAACTGATTATTGAAAAGCCTTTTCTAACTTGTTGAATGACTAGTTTTGAACCCACGACCTCGACTACAACATACACGTCTACTACCAACTAGGGTACACAATGTGGCTTAAGAGTTATGATGCTATGAGGCTTATTGACATGTGATTCATTTATGTGAAGTTATGATATGTATTTGATGCAAATACTTTGATGATCTAACTTACGAGGGTATTCATAAGGTGAAGTATGCAATAATTGCGTACAAATTTACGATATGCATGAGCATGCAGTTCATTATTAGTGATAATGTTGCGCTTAACAAAGATGAACGTTCTCATGGTGACATGCAAGAGTTGGCATGTGGATTATTTCCTATGATACTATGATGGTATGGTTAATGCATTGGATGCATGTTGAGATGTGATGATTCACAGGACTCCACAAATGGGCCGAGAGAGCCGGTTTATTTGATGATCTCGTGCGAGCCCATACGCACGAGGGAGAATACGTAACACCATATGGGCTGGGGACAAAACTCAATCAACACTACATATGCCAGTGGTTCCTTTGTCTTGTGTATAGCTCTTGATGGATAGCTCTTGAAGAGCTATGAGACCATCTTGAGGAGGCCAAGTGCCTGATGTTCTAGGCTAGGTGCATGTTATTGGATTGGGACGCTGAAGTCTGGAAGGGTTGTAAAGGACTTCGATGCCTGGAGCTGTGCGCCTTAGTAGTTGTGGAGGGAGTGGGCCAGCCTTGCGAGATGCCCAGGGTCATTGAGTACCGGACCGGATGCCTGCCTTAGGGCAGATGAGGTCTGAGTCAAGCGTGAGCCTTGGGGCCAGCCTTGGACTAGGATACAGACCGGGTCAGGCTTAGCCTGGTGCCGAAAGTGGGAAAAAGGACAGAGATTCCTTGAGATTTCCCGAGGTGTTGGGGACTTTCGATGCCTGCTGGTTATACTAGTTCAGCAGAGGGTGTTGGCAACATGAAGTAAATAAATAATAAATAATTCAACTTAACTTCGGGACGAAGTTCCTTAAAGTGGGAGAGTATGTAATATCCCTCCCCTTAATAATAAATAATAAATAATAATATAATAATATAATAATAAATAATGCAAAAATAATAATAAATAAATCACTTAATAATAAATAATAAAAATAATAAAGATAATAAATTATAAATGTTAAATAATAAATGATATTAAAAATATATACAAGAAAATAAATAAAAATAAAAATAGTAATAACCATACTAAAACTCTAAATAAGAATAAATAGAAATAAAACAAGAAAACTATCAAAAAGAAGGAAATAAAACAAGAAAGCTAAAAATCAAAAGAAAAGTAAAGAAATAAAACAAGAAAGCTAAAAATAAAAAGAAAGTTGCATGTAAACACATGGAGTGTGTGCATGTAGTTCCCCTTCCAATGTTGTTCTATTTAATAGATGGTGTGGAAGATGAGAGGCATTCCTGCATTCCATCATTTCGAGAGTCTATCTTTCATTCTCTTGGGAGAATGGTGTACTAAGACTTAGGAGTCACTGGCAGTAGTACGTTGATTGAGGGCTCGGGGGTGGCCAGTTGTAGCAAAGCCTTGCGCAATTGAGCCTACGGTTGGGTGGAGAGTCGTCCCCAAAACCTTGTTGTCATCTGGCCCACATCGATCACAGGTAATATAGGTATGTACTTATTTGTTGATTCTGATTTTAATTAGGAAATTAATTTTATATTTACTTTGGGCTGTTACAGTCAACAGGATGATCGTACACATTTTTCGCATGTACAACTCAAAGCATCCACGCACATGGGATGAGAGCCTCCCCTATGTCTAGCACAGCAATAACCGGGCTCTCCACAGCTCGACTCGTGGTGGGCTTGGGATTCCAGCCACTATGTCCCATTGATGTGGCCATACCATTTGAAGCTACTCAGGCATATTCAACTCATGTCCAGTCTAAAGCCAACAAGGCAAATAGCTTCATTGAGCACATTCAGCACATTCGCCAATAGGTCCATGACATATTAGACAGGGCTAATGCTAAGTACAAGTAGTGGCATGATCAGCTTCTGGTGCCACACAAGTTCCAGGTGGGCGAAAAAGTTTGGCTACATTTGCAAAAGAAGCGCCTCGTTGGGCCCCACCGCAAGCTTCGCCAGCTTTGATATGGGCCATACACCATCACCAAGGCAATAGGGGACAATGCCTTCGAGCTCAGTATTACACCATTCCTTGGTTTGCACCCAATGTTCAATTTGGACCGCCTTCAGCCCTACTTTCCACCATTGTTGAACACATCCGACATTGCAGAACAACTCACACAAACAGAATTAAACCCAGACTGCATGGAACAAGCCACAACTGATCGGATCATGGACACACAGATCAAGAACACCTGACAAAAAATGATCCAACTATATTGAGTTGTCAAAGCAGGCCAACTCCTTAACCGGGGCAAGTGGCTCACTAGGGACCAAGTTCAACAGAAGTTTCCTCATCTCATGGAGGAACTCAACACAATGGGGAGGAATGATCCGAGGGGATATTGGTGGCCAGCCGCCTATTCCACTTAGACCCCCACCATTGTTTCTTTCGGTTTCCTTAATTGTAGCACAATTTACTATTTTTTGCAGTGTTTCCAGTCCTGAATTTTCGGAGCTATTTTGAGGCCCTAAACGACATTTTTTTAGAAAATCACCAGCAACAAATATGGATTTTTAGCTCAATTTGTTGTCAACAGTGGTAGTCCTCGGATAGATCTTTCTAACGAGGTATTGTGTGCGTCAAACAAAGATCGTATGCCAAAGTTATGACCCCAGGAAGTTGATGTACCAATTTACCCCAATGGAGCCATAGTTTGGCGTTTCATCTCCTAGGGTTCGGTATTTGGATGTTTGGGTTTTCCATTGTTTATCAATAATAAATAGGCCTCCAAGCCTCATTGGAACACAGTTCAGAGGCATATAGCCACCACATCTCTTCTCAGAGATAAGCTACCATCGCCCAAGCTAGTTTATTTCCATTCTGTATGTAAGCAGTTTATTTCCATTCTGTATGTAAGCATATTTCAATTCTTTGTTATTAATGAAATGAAGTTTTATTTCTATTGCATCTCTATGTTTATGGTTATATCTGTAATTTGTTGCGTCCCTGTTTAAATCCGGATCATCGTGGGCTTTCATATATTTTGGCTTACACTTGAGCTCTTTGCTCCCAGCACATAGTGCATCCATTGAGAAGTTTCAACACCAATTTGGTCTAGCTTTTTATTTGTTTGGGGGTTGTGCAACTGTCCATTGGAGAAGACTCGCCACTACAGTAGGCAAACTAACTCAACTTATGCTAATGATCATATAGCAAGTAGAGTGCACTCAATATCGTAGAAGAGAGGTTTGTCTGCCACCATGTAGGAAAAATTCACTCTATCTTTGTTGATGGTCATGCCCAACAAGATGTTGGCATATATTAATAGGCAAATAACCTTTCCTATAGGCAGGATTGGGGTATTTGTCATTTGGTTGGTTGTATTTTCATATTCTACTGATGATTTCTTTTAGAGCTCATTGCACTACTACTGATGTTGTTAAGAGTGCTTTTATTGTCACATCCTGGCCCTCCACTTGGGAGTGGAGTCTTTTGGACTCTTGTGGCTAGGAGAAGACATTGTCTCCCTAGAAGCAATCCCTTGTATGAAGATGAGTATCCCTTTCTCTAATAGAAGCATTGCATCTACAGCAAGTAACAGTAACTATGATTTCTCACATCTTCAGCTAAGGATTATATGCATATATTTCCTGTCAGTTTCTATTTGTGTATTTTTGTTTCTGTTATTGTAATTGAGGGCTTTTATTTACCTTTCTCCTGTGATAGGTGATTTTGTTGTCACAGTGTATTGTTGTTGTGCAGGTTATTTTTCCTTGGCCTAAAATAATACAACCTACCATTAAGTTGTGATACCAGATCCATGGGGTCTTGATGCTAGATCCACATATCCACACATTTCGGATACAGATACAAATACGGATGCTTGTAGGATCCATCACATAAATAGATCCTTCAAACCCTAAAATAGATCCACCCAAATCCTCATAGGATCTGCCACGTAAACGGATCCTTTGAACTCTAAACGGATCCCATGTTGCTGAAACGAATCTTGTGCCAACAAGACCTCACATGCCAGATCCCAAGCAACTAACATTAGACCCCACAATTTAAATCCCATCACCAATTGAGCTGCAGAAGGGGCATACGTAGGCACATAGGGGTAATAGTGATAGCGGTCAGAATCGACCCCATGTCGCGCGAGTACGAAACCAGCCCAGTTGTTGATTCCTCTAGTCACAAAAAATAGAAATAAGTTCCCCAAATAAAAATTGTAATTTTCATTAATAAGATAGTGAAAATTACATGAAATAAAGCATATCAAAAATCTGACTGTTGATCACCCAACAATCATCTACATAGCACTATGTAAAACTATCTCATATATCAGATTATCTAGAGATAAATATATACAATCAAGTGCATCTGTATAAAAAGTCCAGTGATATGCCAGCTAGTATAAAAAATAATATCAGCTGACAAAATATGTAGAAGTGTCTCATAAAAAAGAAGCATCAATTACTCCATGACAGCATTTCCTGTATTGTGTTCGATAAATGGATGATGATAGTACTGATAGTACACCAGACCATTGTGTTCAATAATCAGCCAGGTACCATGATGTTGCGCACACTCTTTGGATAACTGGTCAGAAGATGTTGCGCGCACTCTTTGGATAACTGATCAGAAAGTGAATTCCTTTTCCTGTAGATGTGGAGACAAGATATGTTGTCAAATTGTGCTTTTATCAACAAAGTTTCATCCCATAAATTTTTGAGTGTGTGAGAGTGCCAACTAGATATCCGGTTGAACCAATCGATGATCACTTTGGAATCACCAAAGACCTGTAGCTGCCGGCACCTTTTTTCTAAAGCAAAGAGAAGGAGAAACTTCAAACTGTATAGTTCTGCAAAATTATTTGTGCCTTGGCCTAAGCCAGTCATCATCTTTTCACAACAAACAAACAAAAATAGAACTAAAAATAAATTATTATTGTATTTTTTATATGCAGCGTTTCCCCACCGTATCGGGATCCAGGCTTTTAAACAACTTGGTAGATCCATATCCAGATCTGGATGTGTGTCCCTTTCCTGGTAACTTAGCCATTAAGAGACAGAAAAGTCCATCTGTCTTGACTCTTTTCTGGCAACTACTGCACACAAACAGTGATGAAATCAACTTTGAAACCTACTCCTTCAGAAAGTT
This sequence comes from Pinus tabuliformis, assembly GCA_031772625.1. NCBI lineage: Eukaryota > Viridiplantae > Streptophyta > Pinopsida > Pinales > Pinaceae > Pinus > Pinus tabuliformis. The sequence goes on along the minus strand of CM062814.1, from coordinate 622,990,014 downwards.
CATTACAATAGATTTAATTCCATACATTATACGCCCATATCTCATTAAGAAACAGATAAGTTATGGACATTTGAAACTGGCCTATTGAAGTGGAATAAGCTTGTGATTTTTGACAAATTTTTTGATAAGCACACTGACGGTTCTGTAATTGCAAATCTCCAAGACTGGTCAGTGTTATTAGCTTTTAGTGGACAAAATAATAGCATAAAAGACTTTCCAAGTTACTGGTGGTGTAAAAGCTACTATTAGTTTCTGATTGGAGGTGTAAGGACCTGCGGTTCTTACCGTGACCCCCGCACAAGGTGCGACTCGTTTGGCAAAGGGACGAGTTGTAAAATAGAAGGTGTGAAGTCCTACGACCGAAGTGCGCGTGGAGGCATAGTTAAAACATGCATGAGAAGTGGAGGGCGAGCATACTTATATGGTGGACAGCATGGGCGTTCACTTGAATGAGTTGATGATGATGAAGTATTGGTTGAGAGCATTAGCGGGTGAGCCGACCATGTAAAGAACCAAGAAAAGGGGTGTCGGTTGAAGGTAAAGGGAGGTCGGCCAAGTGATGGCGCGACACACTACAACGCATATATATATTAAACGCGTTGTTGGTTCATTTGACAAGCGTTCAAGAGAGAGTCTTCAAGCAAGTAGTGCGAGTTAAGGGTCGCAACAAGGAAGTAGGCGCAGGTTGTATGCGCCCAAGTCTTTGGCAGGTCGTTTAGTGTGCATGAGTCTTGAACGAAGGCTTGAGGCGTCGATGCACGAGTGAAGGCACCGGGCGCCCGGTTGTGCGAAGGCATGCACAGGTTATTGGGCAGCTCGGGTGAGCGCCCGCTCGTCATGTGAAGGCAAACGCGCAGGTGGAGAAGGGGACTTGGGTGAGGTCGCTCGCCCACCGTGCGGAGGTAAACGAAGGGTGTCTTGATGACTTGGTGGAGTCACCCACTCGTCATGCACGAAGACAAGGTTCGGTTGTGAAGTGCGGAAGGCAGCTCGTGTGAGGGCATGCCCGCCCGCCTTGGGCAAGGAAATCTTGGTTGTCACACGGTGGTGTGACAAGGTTGTAAAATTGGCTAAGTATGAAACTTGGTGTTTCCAAGTATACTTGTAAAGTTTTGTAAACATTGTAAAGTTGAATAATATATTGATATCGGGCAAACTCATTGTTCAGGGAGTTGCCCCTCCCTTTATACTGTGCAATTGTGTTCTTCATGTATAATTGCTGATGATAATGAATGTGTATGGGTGTTCATTGGTATAAAGGAAACATAATAATACTTGGTTGCAAAAAACAAACTAAGTAGACTCATGGTTCGGTGAAAAGAAAGTGTTCAGTGGTGCCGCACCTCGCCAAGAGCGGTTGAAAGACTATCGTAGGCCTGGAGGTGTGACAGTTGGTATCAGAGCTCGGTTGGAGCTGGTGTTTATCTGCACTTCATGAGAGATGGTACTGAAGTTGATTCAAGGTTGAAGAAGCTTGACAGTTGATGACAGTGGAAGCAGGTACTTGCAGGTGAAGGAAGTTGGTTTCACATACAAGTGGAACAAGGGCTAGTTCATGGTTGCAAGGAACTTGGTGAAGCTGGTGAATGGTGAAACAATTTTAGCAGAGGAGAAGCTTAGTGCTTGGGCCAAGTTGAACGAAAAGGCATGGCAGGTTTGGAAGAATGCGAAGGGAAGCTCTTGCTTACCTTATACAAGTTGAAGTGGATGAAAGAAGAGAATCTCGGGATTCGAGATAAGCTTGAAGTCTTGGAAAGAATGTTGAAGACGAACTTCTTCAACTTGGTTGGGCAATGGAACAGGATGAAGTTTTGGATTGTGCTGACAAGGAAGAGGAAGCCGTGATGATTGAAGATGTTGCAGATGTGACAACGATGGAGGATGAACTTGAGATTGATCAAGTTGGACCAGGATCGTGCAGTTTGCAGACATGGGTGGATAAGGATACTCACATGGAGGAGCCTCATGATGATGATGTAAGTACTATTGATACTTGTGTTTCATTTGAGCATTTGGTAGATGAACTGTATGCATGGAAGGGCAAAATCAGTTTGCCGATGCAAGGGGACATCTTACCATGGATATCTATGATGAGACCTTGTATGAAGAAGCAAGGATTGTTGACTATTGCAGGACTTGTTGGGGTTGTTTGTGACCTTATGATAGAAGGTACAAAGGCCCATGACAAGGGAGGAACATGATGATCATTGCGGAGGATTGGGTCATGCTTTAGCCACATGGAGAATTGGCTAAGTGCCCAGCATGACTCATGGATAGATTCGAGGAGGGCACACACTTGAGGTACGATGATACTTGGGTGGACTTCTCATGGCCGAGACCAAGAGCAAGTCTTGGTGGAACCTTTAGTGGGGGAGCTATGATGGAAGGGAATCATGATGATGATATGGTTGGGTGACCGAGTACACTAGACCGAAGATTGCAGACTTGGATGAGGATGACCGATTGTTGTGATGGGTCTACTTGGTTGGAATACATGGGCAACTTAGTCATGGACATCAGGTTGGAGACATGGAGCATGGCAGTGTATGCAAGGACATTATGCAGGAGCACTTGTAGAGGTGTCACTTATGGGCATCCAATGAGGAGTGCCAAGGCAGAGATGTTGTGCAGGTAGATTTGCTGGTGTGACATGGAGATGCTTTATTTATGAGCCAATGGAGAGGTTGCGCACTTATGTACAACAAGGCCATGGACTTGGATGGAGTTGTGAGCAGACTATGGAGCATTCCTACTACATGGAGAGCTGAGGCATCTAGCAGAGACCTTTGGGACGAGACTTGTATGCTTGCTAGAGTGTTGGTTGGGGATGGCTTATGGAGCTCATGATGACATGAGGTTGTGACTTTTGGGGACTTCATATACGGTGGACTTGGAGGATCTGATGCATTGAGGAGCTGAGGTCAGAGACTTTGATGCAGAATGGGATGCATACTTTCAAGTACATGTATGGGTGTGGCTTGAAAGAGTGACTTGATGTGGAGGATCGATATGAGACACTTTGGAGTGACAGAGTTACAACGATGATGATGTCTTGATGGCAACACTTGGGCATGGGCTGAGCCGAGACTCAACCACTTTTGACACATGGGCGCTAATTGATCTATGATCATGGGCAACACATGGGAGATGAGACAAGTGTATACTTATTTCTATGATAGACTTGAGGGGTGGCACATACAGATATGATGGAGGTTGCTTCATGGACCTAGATGTGGCACATCGAGAGTCGGAGTTTGATGAGATGATCACTTTGAGGAGATGGATGTTTTACAAATGGATGATGATGTTGGATAGAAAACATCATCGACAACATGTTGCAGATGAGATGGAGACTACTTCATGGACCTGAGCATGGCTTATACTCATATGGAAATGGATTTTTGATCAAGTTGAGGATGTGACGAGATGTTCTGAGAAACGACTGATGATGGCATGAGGATGTTCACTCTCATGGTTTGAGCATGACAATTGGACTGATCACCTGACTAGTTCAAACATGGGGTCCGGAAGTGTACAGAGATGTGTTAGCATTGTGTTGGAGTATCATGGCAGCGGTTCACACAAGGACGACACATGATGAGGTCGACACTATATGTTGCAGGAAGCATGTAGCTTGAGATGGAGGGGCTAGCCTTCCACGATGGGGAGCAGCATGTGGAGATTGCAACGAGATGGTTGATGGTCATGGATTGAGATGATTTCCGATGTATGACATACTGACGAGGTGTATACCTTCTATGGTGATCTTGGTGACAGGTGGTTGCCAGGACGAGATATTGTCAAGGACGACAATGATTTCAAGTGGGGGAGGATGTAAGGACCTGCGGTTCTTATCGTGACCCCGGCACAAGGTGCGACTCGTTTGGCAAAGGGATGAGTTGAAAAATAGAAGGTGCGAAATCCTACGACCGAAGTGCACGTGGAGGCATAGTTAAAACACACATGAGAAGTGGAGGGCAAGCATATTTATATGGTGGACAGCATGGGCGTTCACTTGAATGAGCCGACGATGATGAAGTATTGGTTGAGAGCATTAGCGGGTGAGCCGGCCATGTAAAGAACCAAGAAAAGGGGTGTCGGTTGAAGGTAAACGGAGGTCGGCCAAGTGATGGCACGACACACTACAACGCATATATATTAAACGCGTTGTTGGTTCATTTGACAAGCGTTCAAGCGAGAGTCTTCAAGCAAGTAGTGCGAGTTAAGGGCCGCAGCAAGGAAGTAGGCGCAGGTCGTATGCGCCCAAGTCTTGGGCAGGTCGTTTAGTGTGCACGAGCCTTGAACGACGGCGTGAGGTTCCGGTGCACGGGTGAAGGCGTCGGACGCCCGGTTGCGCGAATGCATGCATAGGTTCTTGGGCAGCTCGGGTGAGCGCCCGCCCGTTGTGTGAAGGCAAACGCGAAGGTGGAGAAGGGGACTTGGGTGAGGTCGCCCGCCCACCGTGCAGAGGTAAATGAAGGGTGTCTTAGTGACTTGGTGGAGTCACCCGCCCGTCATGCACGAAGACAAGGTTTGGTTGTGAAATGCGCAAGGCAGCTCGTGTGAGGGGGTGCCCGCCCGCCTTGGGCAAGGAAATCTTGGTTGTCACACGGTGGTGTGACAAGGTTGTAAAATTGGCTAAGCATGAAACTTGGTGTTTCCAAGTATACTTGTAAAGCTTTGTAAACATTGTAAAGTTGAATAATATATTGATATCGGGCAGACTCATTGTTCAGGGAGTTGCCCCTCCCTTACTGTGCAATTGTGTTCTCCATGTATAATTGCTGATGATAATGAATGTGTATGGGTGTTCATTGGTATAAAGGAAACATAATAATACGTGGTTGCGAAAAACAAAGTAACTAGACTAATGGTTAGGCGTAGTTCATGAACATAAGTATTGGTGAAAAGAAAGTGTTCGGTTGTGCCGCACCTCGCCAAGAGCAGTGGAAAGACTACCGCCGGCCTGGGGGCGTGACAGGAGGTGAGGTGTACCACAGGGTTGAAAAATGGTATCAAAGAATATTAGTGACCCACTCTTATGGATAGTGAACAGGCACGTTACAACAACAAAGAAAGAATCCATAGATTTGTCCATTGATGATCAACACATCACAATGCGACTAAATATTGCAGCACAATGGAGGCACAAAATTAAATACGTTCTCAAGAAATTTCATGTCTAAATCTGCTACACCGAAGAAAACATATAACATGTGTAATTTCTTTTCAAGCAGTATAATAACTGACAAAAATTTAAGTCTGCTATGCAGCTATGTGAATGAATGAACAAAGTTGGCTGCAAACCAGAACCTTTCAGGCTTTCAGCAAGACTGTAAAGATAAGCTATTGATAATTTTAGCTTGATAGATTAGCCAAGATGGCCAAGAATAAATCAGATAATTAACTGTTCCAACGAACAAGAATAATAACCTCAATAAACAAACCCTGACAATACATAGAAACATCTGTAATAAAATAAACTAAAGAAATACTTTCGATATAAGAAAAGGATCTGACAGCCAAATGAGCAATACCAAAGAAAACTTGGATAGCTTTCTACATGTGAGTGGATCCAACTCCACATATCCGAGCAGAGCAATATTGATGCCTCTAAACTGATTTCGAGACATGCTCAAATTTGCTTTTTCTTCACAAAATTTTAACCTGCCTGTATAGCAGCTTACAAGCACGTCAAGAGAGATAAATTCCAAGGAATCATACCTTTTGTTTAATAAATTGCTTCTAGCTCTGACTCTCAGATGCTAACCAATTTCTCCTCTAAAAAGTCTTAAATTCCTTTCCTTCTTGAGCATGTTTATCTTCTGCCTGAGTGCACTCACCGCCCCTTTATCACAGTTCAAAATTCCTACGCTCTCCCATGTCTATTATCATTATTTCTTTAAAAAAAGATCTACAATTCAACATGTTGCATCAGCCTGAGTCTCAAGAGTCAAGACCAACACCATTCTAACATAAAGTGCATGGTCAAACTTGTACTTGTAAAACATAAGCATTTTGACATGCAGCCAATAAGACAAAGTTAAATAAGAAACTGTAACCTTCGGGAAAGGTTATAGAAGTTATGGTTATGGACTTTATATTCAAGTTATTAGTTTAAGAATCATGGCATTTTATAATTTTTGGCTACTCGAACATCCTAAGGGCTTGCTTACATAGTCCTAGCACAAATACATGGACTTCACTGCATAGACTGAGTCATTTTGTACACCCTATATTTGTCGACCATCCTTTGGCAATGCATGGTAGCAACCAACAATGCAGATTTGCAAGAACATAAAGGCAAACACAATAATGCTTTTAGGTAAAAGGAGATTTCGCCACGGTTAGTTTCCGAGAATTTGTGTTGCATCGATAGAAGGACAACACTCAAACTCATCATGGTTTAAATTTTATCCTCGCAAGATCCTAATCATTTTTTAGAAACATAGACAATCACAAATTATTGATACTAGTTAATACATAAATGATGATCAAACACACAAGAAATTAGAATATTCAATACAAATGGTATAAAATAGAAGTTTTTAAGTTAGAACCATAAACTGCAGTTTTCTCATTAAGTAATTTGATGTCATCAAAATCAAAATGAATTACATAGATACTGAATCATTGATACTAAAGGTGGGAATGCCAATGGCAAATACAAAATAGGGTAGATACTAGAACCATAGATGGAAAAATCTCATGGTTCATCACTGCTGGTAGTCCTCCTTGTCAAAATCATCAAAATCGCCACCATTGCCACTACTCTCTCCTCCATCCTCCTCATCCTCTATATCCAATCCAAGATCTACATCTGCTGGTGTGGAGGATGACCACTCATCATCAAAAGTGACCAGCTCTAGCATTGGTTCATTAAGATACAAGTTGGCTAATGCCAACTCAACACTGCTGCTCAAACCCATATCATCAAGAAACACATCCCACTTTTTTGTCTTGATCAGGAAAATTTGCTTTTTAGGACATTTGCTAAACTCATGTCCTTGTGTGTCACATGTCTGACATGTGGTATACAGATGCAGGCCCCCTGAGGGACATGTCCTGTTACTGAGCTTGTGCCTGTAAAATGCAAGCCTGCAATAGAGTTACAATGTAAACTTGACAATGCATTTGTTTTGAAAAAAATTGAATAAGGTAACCCAGCTCACACTCTTGGGATACCACCCTTGCATCATGCCAAATCACCCTCTAAAGCAAGGTTAAATTCTACGATGCCAAGCTTCAAAATTTGGGACATGTGCATCTTCTCCCTTTCAACAAACTTCATAGAAGTGGCTTACATAACGAATATCTAGAACAAACAATTCTTTAATAGGTTCTCATCTACACCATCTTATGCCATCCTCAGCAGCTCTCCCTTGATGTCATTTGTGATAACACTGCACAAATATGTTAGAACATCTGATCAGAAACACCATCACCTACCTCCATGTTTGACTTAATTTTTGGTTCTTAACGCAGAGCTATGATGGATTTTTGTCTGCTGTGCTCAGTCTTGACTCTTATGCCCATCCTATGCGAGATATTTGCCACACAGTAATCTTTTCTTTGGCAGAACAACCCATAACCCAATGATGAATGCAGGCCAGATTGTATATTCGAAGAAATTGCCTCACTTTACCAATAATCTTGACAAGAACACATTCCATCCTTAAAATGATGAAAGCGGTAGCTGTCCCTGACGACAATATAACGCCCTTCAATCATGGAAATAAACTTGATGGCAGTATGGCAATCCCCACAGAGACGAAGGTTCTTAAATATTCGAATAGGTTTCCCAAGAGGTATGCTAATCAACCCAAAGGAAACAGCCAGCTTCTCACTGTGGTAGCTGAGGGTATATTCCTTCTGCTCCTGCTCCACATCATGAAGCACAAAGTTTGTATCAGGAACATACCCAGCCTCTTTCATACGTACAGTCAATTCCTCCAACTTTGCATAGATATTCACCATATGGTGGTCAAATCTGTCTTCTGCAAAAAATGTATGGACTTTGTTCTTGACCTCGACCCAGCTGCATCCTGGTTCCTTTTTCACCCCCTTATCTCTCATTGTGTTTCTCACCTTTTTCACGTTATCCCACCTGCCAGCTGTGGCATAAATGTTGGACAATAAAACATGTGCTGAATCATTTTGTGGCTCCAATTCATGAAGCCATTCTGCTGCACGTTTTCCTATCTCTATGTTGCCATGAATTCTACAGGCACCAAGCAAGGAACGCAAGACCACACCGCTAGGTTTAAATGCCATTCCAACAATAACCCTCTCTGCCTCTTCAAGGCACCCAGCACGGCCAAAAAGGTCGACCATGCATGCATAATGTTCCATTCGAGGTGCTATGCCATAGTCTCTACTCATTAATTCAAAATAACTCCTACCTTCGTCTGCTAGCCCAACATGGCTGCATGCAGAGAGAATGCCAACGAACGTTATATGGTTTGGCTGGACGCCTTCTCTTTGCATTTGCTCGAAGAGATTCAAGGCTTTGTTGCCGTAACCATGTTGAGCATATCCAGTAATCATCACATTCCACGAAACAACATCTCCCTTAGGCAGTTTGTCAAACAAATCATAAGCATCCTCTATACTTCCACATTTGATATACATATCAGCAAGAGAACAACTGACAAATGCATCTGACTCGTAGCCATCAATAACAACGTTGCTGTGCACCTGCTTTCCAGATTCCAAGACTGCTATGCTAGAGCATGCCCTGAGAATACTTGCATAAGTGATATTGTCTGGCTTCATGCCTATGTGTCGCATCTGGGAAAAGAGTTTAAGGGCTTCTTCCCCATGTTGATTTTCAGCATACCGGGCAATCATTGCATTCCACGAGACTAAGTCGCGTATAGTCATTTTGTCAAAGAGCTTCCGTGCATCCTCTATGCTTCCACATTTTGCATACATGTTAAAAAGTGTTGTACCAACAGAAACATCAAACTCACATCCAATTTTGATAATGGAACCATGGATTTGCTTACCTAGGTTCAAATCCTCCATACACGAAGAGGCCATGAGAACACTAGCCAAGGCGATGTGATCTGCCTTTAAGCCGGCGGATTGCATTCGGTGAAAAACGTGCAAGGCCTCCAACCCATTCTCCTGCTGGGCATATCCTGCAATCATTGCGGTCCATGAAACCAAATTTAGTTGAGGCAATCTGTCAAACACTTTGTGTGCGCTGTCTATATTCCCGCATTTAGCATACATAGTGATCAGGGCATTCCCTACATGATTATCAAACTCAAATCCAGATTTAAGAACAAAGGCAGGTACCTGCTTACACAGATCCAGTGCCACCGGGGCGCTACAGGCCCGTAGGACACTGACAAAGGTGAACTGGTTGGATTTCATGCCTGTCCTGTGCATCTCACAAAACAGCTTGAAAGCCTCCCTGCATCGTCCATGTTGTGCGTATGCTGCAATTATTGCATTCCATGAGACCACGTCGCGTTCAGCCATTTTGTCAAACATCTGGCGTGCATCCATTATGCTTCCACATTTCGCATACATGTTGACAATATTATTTTCCAAATATATGTCTGGTTGAAACCCAATTCTGATGATGTGTTGATGAACTCGCTTTCCCACCTCGAGGGCTTTTCTGTCAATGCATTTCTGTAAGATGCGAGCATACGTATCAGAATCCAGAGGATCAACTCGCTCCACGGCGTGTAGACTGCTATGATTCTCTAGTAGAAGAAAATATTTTCTAATTCCAACAGAAAACTGCAAACCGTAACTTGAATCAAAGCTTCCGCGCCTGAAAACGGGCTTTCGTAAATGGTCTTCCACTAAGTGCGTTAATTTCTTCATGACTGATAATGGATAGCATTAAACCATCTATAGTTTGAATTACAATTTTAGAGTTTGTGATGTCCAAAATTTGGAGAATAAAAATCAGAACAGCGTGTACACTGAATATCTCCTACTTCACTTAATTTCAATCGGGCAATGCAGAAAAATGCAAATCGATTCCCAACATTAAAACCGATGAAATGTGTACGTGAAGACTTCATCGCTGATAGCCGATCCAAGCGCAAGAAATTGGAGAAACGCAAGAAGGAAATAGAGCGCCTCAAGGATAGGTGTGAGCATCTAGAGGAGGCAATCAAGCACATTCAATCCATCACAGAGAGTATGCAGGCAGAAGCCTCCACCAAGGACAGCCAAAAGGAGCAGCAGAAAGAAGATCACATGGAGGAAACTGTAAACCAATTTTGGTGTTAACCTTATGACCAGCAAAGTCTGCCTAATAGATGGCCTTTTTGTAAGACAGTATAGCAGATATCTTTTTCAGTATTTCATCCTCAAGCTAATCTCTCAGACTTCAAGGGCTTCGCCCCTTCTTAGTACCTCTTCTCTCACTCCTCTACCAGCATATTATGTATCTTTTCCTGCTTTCTGCAGTTTTTATAATACATGAGTACACGATCTTGTTAAAAAAAAAAAAACCGATGAAATGTGTAACATATAAAATATTTTACATTTGGATGAAGGATGGTGTATATCATATGTATGATGCATAGTTAAGTTTTATTTTCCTCTATAAAAAATGGTAGATATAATATGTATGATGCATATAATATGGATGAAATGTGTGACATATAAAATATTTTAAATTTGGGTGAGGGATGGTGTATATAATATGTATGATGCATATAATATCTATGAAATGTGTAACATATAAAATATTTTACATTTGGGTGAGGGTGGCAGATCTATTTTACACTTACTTAGATTGATTTTAATAAGTTGGTCCAAGTTTTATAATTAGAAAATGGGGTTATATAAAATTATTATATTTGAATTGGAGCTAACATTTTTTGGAGTGTAAAGGTTTTTATTACTCAATTAAGAACTAATTCACATTAATTTTGGTGTGAAATAAGACGGTGGAAAGGTTTAAAGAGGCTTGGGAAGAATGGGAGTGTATATTTGTAAGTCTAGCGCAATGGAATCTGAAAAACATTTCATTTTGGATTGTGATGCATTCAAAGGCATTAGAGAAAGTTATAGGAATATGTTATCATCAATTTTTGGCATTGTCTTTTCAGCTAGAAAATTATTGGAAAGTTGGGTCAGCTCATCATTAATTTGAATAAAAAGATGATAATAATTCTATAGACTATTTTTACTCTCGTGATGTTAAAATATCATTTCATTTCATATTTGTAAATTATATTGTAGTCGGTTTTTGTTTAAAAATATTTTAAATTCATATTAAAAAAATTATAATGTCTTTTTCATCTATTTATATTAAAATAATTTTTTAAAAATTAAAAATAAAATTATTTTTTTTTAAATAATAATTATTTTTTTATTACTATGAATATAGATTTGATATTTTATATGAGGTTTAAATTATATTTAAAAAAAAATAAAAAAAATAAAAAAATAAAAAAAAATATGATATTTTGTATGAGATTTAAATTATATTTATAAAAGAAAAAATAATAATAATAAAATAATTACCATCTTTGATTTGATGAATGCATGATACACCTCCACTGTCATGATTCTTTTCTTGTTATAATTTTGATGGGGAATAAGTTGAATAATATATAAATTTAATTTAATTTTGATAGCTTACAACTTACTGAAAAATGTCTATAGAAAGCATGTATTTGCGATCAAAGGAACCTGCATGTTAAACATTTACTTGCAGTCAAAGTAAAATATATGTGGTTGCTGAACGGCAAGTGATTATGCCAAAAAATAAATTACCTAAAAGGAGGGGAGGAGAGAGAATCTCACACCACATCATATTTTAAAAGCAGCGGAAACAACATCATATTTTAAAAGCAAACCAGGGGAGGAGAGTGAGTCTCACACCACATCATATTTTAAAAGCAGGGGAGGAGAGGAGTCTCACACCACATCATATTTTAAATTCAATAGTATACTTTTACTTTTTGGGAGGCTTCATTTCTCTGCACGCACTCATTTATAGCAAAACTGGGTCTCATTATTCAAGAAATTATAACATAATTTTAAATTAAAAAATTATCTCGGTTACAATTAAGTAAATTATTTTACTTCAATAAAGTGTGAACTCCCTAAAATATTAATAATAAAATAATATGTGTAACCATCTTTTATATGTTTTACGGGATGATAAATCATTCTAAAAACTTTTTAAAGGTGATAGATTTTTAGCAAATGTGATTTTTTTATTTATTTCTTAAATAGGTTAGAAGGTAGATAATGGTAGATTTTTTAGTTTTTTTTTTTTTAATTTATGTTTTTGAGAAGAGTTATAACGTTAAATCATATCATAATTTATTTGTCGAGGGGTTTCAAACCAACAAGTGTGGTTCCTCGTCATGGCAAGTTGAAGAACCAAAGCATGGCTACAGGATAAACAGAGAGAGCAAGTTATCTAACACCTATATTACGCTGGGTAAAGGGAAATATAATTATTTAATTAAATAATTAATTAGTTAGTTTTATCTCTTTTGTGCTTAAATGTAAGTTGCTTGCATTCAACTATATTGAGATTAAACTAAGAATTAACTAATAGACTTTTTTTATTATTTGAATCTTCAAAGACTAGAAAAAGACTAATATTCATGTTATTATATAAACTAATAAGAAGAAATAATAAATGAGTAATAACTAAATAGCCTAATTAGTTAGTTAGTTCTTTGACTTAATTCTTAGTTTAAAAAAAAAATGAAACATATTAGAAATGTAGCAATTTCTATTAGAATATAAATAAAAGTCAATGGAAAAATATAACTATTTTCAATTAGTTAGTTAATTCGATTTATAATTTTATTTATTTATGTTTATTTTGCTCAAGGTATAACAGAATTAATTGGGTTATCTATTATAAATCTTTTATCTATATTCAGGTATAACATATTTTTATTCATTTATATATTATGCTAAAAAGAAATAGAACTCAACTAAAAACAACTAATTCTTAATTTTAAGTAAGAAAAAAAATTAAGATTAAAATGAAGAAATAAATTACTGGATAAAAACCAAAAAGAAGAAAGGGAAAAATGGAAAAACAATCCAGAGGAGGGGGAAAGGACAACACAAGGGTCAGGGCAGGGAAAGGTGGACTAGGAAGAAAGGGCAGGGATCCAACAATTGTCCAGTCGTCATCCCTATTGAGATTGCTCGACTTTTTTTATTTTTTATAGGTTTGGATCTAGTTTTATAAGTTATAAATACTTAAATATTTGTATTTATTGTTAATAGTTTATGTTTATTTAAATGATGGTTAGAATTAATATGTATATTGTTGAAATATGGCAACAAGAATATTCCAATTTAATTTGTCTTTTAATTAAATTGTGAATTAAAATTGAATTTAGTCTTAATAGCTACTTGGAAATAATTAATTAATTTATTTTAAATTAATTAGTTGGAGAAATTCAAGTTAGAAGTCTTTCTGCAAGAGTTATCCCTTAAATTAAGGAGATAAGATTGAGTTATATTTGAGTTGTAACTAGTTAACTCAGTTTACTGAGTTAAGTCTAGTTAAATTAGTTCCAAACTATTTGAGGAACTAATAGTGAGTTAAGAGTCAGTTGATGCATTAATGCACTCAACTAGTGCTACTCCAATTAACTGAAGATTCCCTCACCAGAAACTCATACATGTCTATTCTGAGAAAGACCCAGTTGAGATTAATGTTCAAGGACAGTGCACTATCAGTTGCATGTGTTTTCTCATGCAGAAAACTCGTGCATGCAGTCAAGGATTCATCCTTGAGGATTGCACAGTTTTGAAGGCTTGTTTTTCCACTTGGTAATAGGCTAATCATCCACAAGGAATAGCGTAAGGAAATAGGAGATTAGAGGGCAGAGAGGAAGGCTAGAGAGAAGCCAAGATTGCCTGTGAGTATCTGTGAGGATTGTACTAAGAGCTGGCTAGCTGTGAGAGCTAAGGCTTTGTATAATTCCTATGTATTTCCACCATGTATGATAATACAATAGTGTGGGGTTTTTATCTGAGACTTTCCCCAACGTATTTTCATGTGTATTGTGCCATTGATTCTTCTTCTTCTAGTTATATTGTTCAGCTCGATCTTTAAGGTTCCACAAATTGATAGTAGAAGTAGGTTATAGTATTCTGCTTTGATTTATATCGAATTATCGGGTTAACCTATCACAGATTTTCTACATATATGTTATATTATTATTTTTGAATTGATGAATTTATATGTGTGAATGATATGGGGAAAATTTTGGTATTTTTTCAATATAAGTTTAATTTATTTATGTGACATGTTTGAGCTTATAATGAGTGTATTTTTGTAATGCTTCCAAATCAAGTGTCAAATTATCTTAAGTCAATAAATAAATATGACAACAAAATAGCAAAATAAAGAGAGTTAAATTAGAGTTTGCTCTCTGAGATTAATAGAGATCTACTTCACTTGAGGACTCATTATTGTATCACTTGTTTTAAGTGAGTTCCTTCATCTATATCAAATATTACCATGTCATGTGAGAGGATAATAGTGAAGAAGTCGATTGGTGGGCTAAATTTCGTCAACTCTAAAGAAGGGGTAACTTATGGTTAATGGCACACTTAATCAACAAACCATCACTAATTATTGATGAGTACAAAAGCACATTTAGTGTTATTAATCCAACACACAACATGCAACCTTGGTCACATAATGAGTCACATGGTTCACAACACAAGTCATTTAACTAAGTATTTGAATATTTATGAGAAGGGACATGAATCATGTAACACCCTCATCGCACATCTACCCAAGTAACTAGCCAACTAGGGTAAACATGTGACGAGAAGTTACTATGATATGATTTGACTCCCTATGTGTCAGTTAAGGAAGTGGAAACGGCGGAACACATCAAACAGACCTTCCACATCAGCAACAAAACTCCCATGAGCCATCCCAACCACTCAGGTAACCAGCCCCTAAGACCAACCGAAGCTTTAGTGCATCAAACCCCTCGACGCTCCCTTGAAATGGACCAAGGTGCGTCTAGGAGGCTCCAGAAGCTCCCACAGCAAGGGCAAGGGAGCTTCCAAGGACTTTTTTCCTCAGCGTTGTGCCTGTGACTCCAAGATTTGTGCCACTTTTCAAGCCCATAATCCAGGTCACTGCCCAGAAACCCCTGTAGCTTTCAGAATCCATAATTTACATGACAACAAGACTTGCAAACCAAAAACTGGCTCCAAGACTAGGCATGACGACCCCCAACTGAGACTGAAATTCTGTCAAACACTTGGAATCAATGCAATCTACAAGACAAGAATACAAAATAGAGCATAAATGACTAATCACTCATATGAAACTTGACAAGAAGGATCACCACCCTCTTCCCTTAACTGTTTTGACATCAATTAGGTCTTGCATCCATTATCCTTTTAGTTACAAGTAAATACATGAAATAACCATTACTATAACCAGTCATATAACCATGCTTATAACCAACAATAAACCATGTAAATAACAATGAGATAACAACCATTAAGGCCACATAATAACAAGTACAAAAGCAAGAGAACTTAGCTTTTATTAAACATAGGCAAGAGCCAACCAGGTTCGGGACTTCCACGTACCACTCGACCGTAGACATGATTGAACCAATCCAAAAACAACCAAGGGAATCCAGAGGTTAAACCACCTCCACCCTCACCAAACCATGATCTCACCAAAACCGACATTGAGATATTAAAACCAAACCAAGCTTGGAATGCCTCCAGACTCCATCATTATCCTTAAGGAATCTTTTATCTCCTTGTATCTCAGACTTTACCGCACTCCACACCGAATCACCAGGCCCTAAACCAAGACTCCACCCTTAGGCTTTACCATGTTTCTCGCCAAAATCGGTCAAGGGATTCCTAGGCCTTTGGGAATTTTCCTGAGACCACCTCCGCCCTAGATTCTGAAACCGTCCGGCAATTCCAAAGCTCAAAACCGAGAAACAATCCCATCACACCATTATTATCTGGAAAAGGGTAAGGCAAGGCTAAAAACCACTACTATAACCCGGAAAGACCATGTCGTCGACAACTAGAGAACCAAATACGAACATGCAAAGCCATGCATGTCAAAACCATCTAGGAAATCACACATGCAATATTTTACCTGCAAGTATTTTTGGTGAAGTTGCTTGATCCTGCTCTTCCTTACTTGCTCTTTGCTTTCCTTTCTTTTCCTTGTCCTTCATTTGCTTATTTTTACCTTCCTTGCTCCAGAGCTAGAATGCTCCAAGAAAACTCTAAGTGTCCAAGAGTGTGAGAGAGAGAGAGAATAATGAGAAAGCTCCAAAGTCGAACCGACAAAAGGTTACATTGACCAAACCTATCCACTGATCCTCATAAGCCTTTTTATCAATAAGGCCTCTATTTCTTTCATTTTCCTCCTCACATGCAACATGTGACCTTTCACCTTCCTTTTCTCCTAATTTCCATTATTTTCATAATTAAATGTGCCAAAAATGCCATTTTGTCTTTCCAAAGTCTTTGTCATTGTCTTTCCCAATTTCCTTAGCCATAATAACTGAAATGAACACCCACTAGGAAGTTTTTCCCACCATTAAACTTGGAATATGTGTCCCATGACCTTGGTCTTATTTTTGCCTTTGTTAACTTTTATATGGAATTTTGAACAGGGTTGTTACAAATCCCTCCTTCATGTGCAATAGACCTTGAATTCACATGCTTATGTGATCCAGGTGGATATTGGTGGCCACCTGCCAAGTCCACCTGGACCCCCACCATTGTCTTTCTCAGCATTTTCAGTTTCCTTAATTGTAGCACAACTTACTATTTTTAGCAGTTTTTCAGATCCTGAACTTCCGGAGCCGTTTTGAGGCCCTAAACGACGTTTTTTGGGGAATCCGGGGGCAACACGAGTCCATGGAATGGACTGGTGTTGCCCGTTCCAACAATGATAGTGCTCGGATAGATCTTTCTAATGAGCTATTGTACGCGTCAAACGGAGATCATATGCCAAAGTTACGACCCCGGGAAGTTGATGTACCAACTTACCCCCAAACGGGGCCCACAATTTGGCGTTTCATCTCCTAGGGTTAGGTTTTGGAATGTTAAGGGTTTTTCCATTGTTTCTCAACAATAAATAGGCCTTCGAGCCTCATTGTAACACAGTTCAGAGGCATGTAGCCATCACATCTCTTCTCAGAGATAAGCTACCATCGCCCTAGCTAGTTTATTGCCATTTCTGTTTGTAAGCATATTTCAGTATTTTCCATTAATGAAATGAAGTATTATTTCCGCTGCATCTTTGTGTATATGGTTATCTCTGTAATTTGTTGCGTTCCTGTTTAAATCCGGATCAGTGGTATCAGAGCGGTCTGTTTTTTCTCTGTTTTCTTTGCATGTCCCCAACAAGGTCGGGATATAAGGAGTTAGGGCTTGAACTGGTTGAACCTTTGCAAGACCAGCCTCGCAAATCCCGACGCCTCCCATGGCGGACGAGAAGAAAGACGAGGGGGCAGGAGATCCCATCAAAATCTTGCTCGAAGAAGCGCTCGAGCGACAACGGAACGCGATGATGGACAGCTTTGCGCAGATCCTTCAGCGGCTACCCAGAAGCGGCGCATCGGCTTCCAGCAGCTCCTCTGGAAACGCCACACCCTTTAAGGTACAAGTTAATTTTGAAATCCCCATATTCGAGGGTCAGATAGACGCCGATGCCGTAGATAAATGGTTAAATCTGCTAGAGGGTTATTTTTCTGTTCATAAATTTTCGAGTCGGGAAAAGATTGTTTTTGCTCTTCTCAAAGCAGCCCCCCACGTCAAGGACTGGTGGGAAACCTACTGCGAGCAGAAGGATGAAAGTACTGGCTCACTATTTTCAGCCGCACCCACCTGGGATTCGTTCCAGGATGCCATCAAGGAGCAGTACTACCCTGTCGGAAGCTATGAGGATGAATACATAAAGTGGACCACGCTGCGGCAGGGAAGGGACCAAGACGTGCCGGAGTTCACCAATCTTTTCCATACCCTTCGCACAAAGTTGGGTATCAAGGATTCGGAGCAACATTTGATACTCAAATACCGTGGCTGCCTGCACAAGTACATCCAGGAAGAAATACAGTTCCTAAACATCCCCTCGCTCGGCGCAGCATACCGGTATGCCGTCAAGGTTGAGCAGAAGTTTAAACAAAAGAAGCGAGACTTTGGATCTGCGAATCCAAAGCAGGGGAAAGGTGCCCCTAAACCACAGAACAAAGGACAAAGCCAAGGCGGGACAGCCCAAGACAACCAGCCGAAGCTGCAAGCAAAGAGCAACACCGCGAAGCCGAGAAAGGACATTGGAAAATGGTGCGAGTTCCATAAGAGCTCCACTCACAACACAAGTGAGTGTCGGGCCAAGCAGTCACTGGTGGCTGAGCTAAAGGTTTCAGAATCAGATGCATGTTCCGACTCTGAGTCAGAACCCGATAAGGGGTATGAAAAAGGGAAGCAGATCATTGATGCGGATCCCAGCGCCACTGTTGCTACCGCAAAGATCCAGAAAAATGAACCCGAAGATCCAGAGGAGGAGGAGCGTCTCTTCCACTCCCAGATGTGGGTAAAGGGCTCCCCGATATAGTTCATTGTTGATAGCAGGAGTCAAAAGAACCTCATTTCGGCAAAGGTCGTGAAGCGGTTGGGCTTACCGACCACAGCACATCCACAACCATACACCATTGGGTGGCTTCACCAAGGGCGAGATCTTCGCGTGAGCCAGCAGTGTCGCCTTCCATACAACATCAAGCCCTTCACGGATGAGGTATTGTGTGACATTGCTCCCCTTGAAGTTTGTGATGTATTACTAGGACAACCATACTTGTGGAAGCGACATGCTGTGTATGAATCAAGGCCCCGTGCTGTTATTATTACATTGGGAAATAAGTTGTTCAGGATACCAGAGGTAGCACCACCTGCCGCCATCTCTTTGATTACTGCAAAACAATGCAGTAAGATCATTTCCAAAACCAGGAAATTTGTTTTCCTGATGATACGCCCTCAAGGGAAGAAGAAGACAGTGGCCGCGGCCTCCAAACGGGGTCCCTCTGCACGGCAGCTACAGATGGACAAGATTGTGGAGGAGTACGAAGACATCTTCACCTCCTCGGCAGGGGTTCCTCTGCACTGTCAAGTCAAGCACTCCATCGATCTGACCCCAGGTGCGCCGCTACCCAATGGACCAATTTATCGGCGCTCCGTTCTGGAGAACAATGAAATCAAGAGGCAGATTCAGGAGCTCCTGCAGAAAGGTCACATCCGTCCGAGTTCTTCGCCCTGTGGGAGCCCGATAGTGTTGGTACAGAAGAAGGATGGGACGTGGAGACTCTGTATTGACTATCGGGCGCTGAACAAGATCACTGTCCGTAATAGGTACCCGATCCCACGGATTGATGACCTCCTAGACACATACCAGACACTCTTGGAGGGTCGGCAGGTTGCAGATTTTCACCTCCAGGATGCCCTATTATGCCACCTCAGTCACCTCTGTGTTCCTTCAAGCGAGCGTGCCAAGATGATTTGGGAAGCACACTACAGTCGGGCTGTTGGGCATTTCGGGGTCGAGAAAACAGTGGCAGTACTGCAAAACTATTTCTATTGGCCGAATCTTCGACAGGATGTTGGGAAGTACATCCGATCATGTACTGCCTGTGCCATTGCCAAACCGACCATTAAGAAGCAAGGCCTCTATACCCCGTTGCCTACCCCTAGTCGACCTTGGGAATCCATCTCCATGGATTACATGTCAGGCCTTCCTTCCACTAAGCATGGAAATGACTGTGTTTTTGTGGTCGTCGATAGGTTCTCAAAGATGGCCATTATGATGGCCTGCAAGAAGAATATCACAGCAGAAGCCACTGCTAAACTCTTCTTTGAACGAGTGTGGGTGCACTTTGGGATCCCACAGTCTATCATCTCAGATCGGGACAGTCGGTTTCTCAGCACCTTTTGGTCCAGTCTCTGGTCAATGCTGGACACCAAACTCACGAAGTCCACAGCCTTCCATCCTCAAACTGATGGCCAGACAGAGGTTGTCAATAGGATGATTGTGCACATTCTGCGCATGTATAACTCAAAGCATCCACGCACATGGGATGAGAGCCTCCCCTACGTTCAGCACAGCTACAACCGAGCTCTTCACAGCTCCACTGGCCATAGCCCTTTTCAGGTGGGTTTGGGATTCCAGCCACTATGCCCCATTGATGTGGCCATGCCACTTGCAGCTACTCACATGAATTCAGCTCATGTCCAGTCCGAAATAGATAAGGCCACCAGCTTCATTGAGCGCATCCAACATATTCGCCAGCAGGTCCATGACATTCTTGAGAAATCAAATGCCAAGTACAAGCAGCGACATGATCAACATCGAGTGCCACACAAGTTTCAGGTGGGCGACAAAGTCTGGTTGCATTTGCAAAAGGAACGCCTTACTGGAGCCTATCGGAAATTGAGACCACTCCGATATGGTCCTTACACCATTACTAAGGCTATGGGAGACAATGCATTTGAGCTCAGCATTCCCCCATTCCTTGGCCTGCACCCAGTATTTAATGTGGACCGCCTTCGGCCATACTTTCCACCATTGCTAGACACATCAAACATTGCAGAACAGCTCAAACCCACAGAATTAAATCCAGATTGCATGGAACAAGCTGCAACTGATCGGATCATGGACACACAGATCAAGAACACTCGCCAACAGAATATCCAACTGTATCGAGTTGTCAAAGCGGGCCAACTCCTTCAGCAGGGCAAGTGGCTCACCAGGGAACAAGTTCAGCAGAAGTTTCCTCATCTCATGGAGGAGCTCAGCGCAATGGGGACCATTGCTTCCTAAGGGGGGAGGAATGCTCCAGGTGGATATTGGTGGCCACCTGCCAAGTCCACCTGGACCCCCACCATTGTCTTTCTCAGCATTTTCAGTTTCCTTAATTGTAGCACAACTTACTATTTTTAGCAGTTTTTCGGGTCCTGAACTTCCGGAGCCGTTTTGAGGCCCTTCCAACAATGATAGTGCTCGGATAGATCTTTCTAATGAGCTATTGTACGCGTCAAACGGAGATCATATGCCAAAGTTACGACCCCGGGAAGTTGATGTGCCAACTTACCCCCAAACGGGGCCCACAATTTGGCGTTTCATCTCCTAGGGTTAGGTTTTGGAATGTTAAGGGTTTTTCCATTGTTTCTCAACAATAAATAGGCCTTCGAGCCTCATTGTAACACAGTTCAGAGGCATGTAGCCATCACATCTCTTCTCAGAGATAAGCTACCATCGCCCTAGCTAGTTTATTGCCATTTCTGTTTGTAAGCATATTTCAGTATTTTCCATTAATGAAATGAAGTATTATTTCCGCTGCATCTTTGTGTATATGGTTATCTCTGTAATTTGTTGCGTTCCTATTTAAATCCGGATCATTATGTCCAGTGGTTTTTTATTTCTTTGACTCACAATGCGATAATGGCGTTGATGTTTGATAGGCTCAAGAGGCATGACAAGCCTTATCACCAAGTAGGAAATTTCAACAATTTCTTATTGCTTTTTGGGCTTTTGTTGGTTAATTGGAAGTTTGAAAATGAGCAACCCTTTGTGGTCTATTAGCACACAAGGATCCTAGCAGCTTCAATATGGAATTATTTTTAACTTTAGAATTCTCCCAATCTATGCCTCTCGAAAATCTTCAACCTTTTACTTTGAATACAGGGAAGTGTTCCCAGTTTTCAAAACCTAAACATGGGAATAGTCTAAAGACTCGAGAAAAATGGTGTGGGAGAGGGATTATAGGCAACATTGAGCAATTTTTACCAAGAAAAGTTATTGGTTAGAGTGGGTGCCTAATGGATTCTTGAGAATTCCAAGAAACTGACAAATACCATAGAAGTCATGGAGAACATATTCGATGCAATAAGTCCTTAATATTAATGTTTCTTCAAAAATAGAGAAAACGTCAAATTACAATCCAAATAGCATAAATTTGTTTCATTATTAAATTTATGAATTTGTTCAAGCATTCAATAATTGTTATTGATTACTTTTTGCATAAGAGGCAGGTACTAAGCACCATTGTTGCATATTACACTTGTTACATATAGTTTTCACACCTTTTTGGTAGAAAGAAAACTTCTAAATTTTCAGCAATGCTATAACCAAAATCATAAAAGACACACATTTAAAAAATTCTCTTTAAACTAATGTCTCTCTACTAGTTTTAAAGTAGTAGCAATCATTATTTCAAAAAAAATAGTGATCCACGCCTCTTATAGGAGGAGAAGTTGAACTATAGTTAGCCAACAGAGGAATTCGTGAAAAAACTAATGAGATTCACATTAACTATGTTGACTTGGAAGATACAACCTCAAAATAGATTGTCTCAAAATCACCCAAGAGAGCATTGCACCCTTGAATGGGGTGATGGGGAAAAGTGTCATGAGGCCTTTTTTGTTTTAGGTGGATCTAACACATACGACATTCATGCATTAGCATAGATGATAAGATGTATTATACTCACATGCTCTCACAAGGATTCACCCAAACAAGACAAGGCCATGACATGATGAAGTTGGTTCAAGGATGGATATGGATGGTATCATGGAAACCCATCACTTTGAACCATGGTCACCATATTATTACCTTACTTATTTATGCGATGGTTGTAAATGACTTTGTTGCTACTCCAATTATCATGCATCTTTATAGTCAAATTACATTAAGCAAGTATGTTGGGAGTGGAAAAGTTAAAAGGGAACGTTATCATCAAAAGAGCTAAGGGATATTATCCTGCAAGGATAAATTATATCACTACAATGCTAATTTTTTAGGCAAAGGGTCTCTGAAACTGCCTCCTCCCAAATTTACTTGCTTTTACAAGCTCCCTAGGGTAAACATGAGATGAGTGCTACTATGACACGACCCAACATCCAAGTTCCAGTGATGGAATTAGGGCCTACAAATTGAACATTTATTAACATTCCACAGGGTCTACAGATCACCCAGGAGCTAGATAACCACCCCAGGTGATCAATCCCTCAGCTAGAACCCCTTTTCACTATCTAAATCCATAACCACACCCTTGACACTCCCTGCATGCAGTTATGAGGATATAACCACACTCATAAGCCTGCTCCCATGCAGTTATGACCTAAAATCCCCAGTGATGTTCTAGTAGTTCCGAGATCTGAGCCACTTTTCCAGCTAGCCTCCAGACCACTGCCCATAACTACCTGTAACTTTTCAGAGTCATAATTTAAATGATAATAATGCTAATCATTCAATTTCAAGCAAGAACTTGACCTAAACATGCCTAATCCATGATAGACATTTCATCAAACATATGGTAAACATATAAGCTACAAGTCATGAATGCATATTTGATCATAAGGGTATGTTCTTCATTTGAGAATCGCCAAGAAGGCTCAATGCCCTCTCAAGCTAACTGCAACAACACTTGTTAGGCCATGCATTCACCAACCATTTTATAACTTATCAAATCATGAACAAGAGCCATAGTAAGAGCACATCATATAATTGAGCATATAACCAACAAATGACCATAATAGAGACCATGACAAATCTTCCATAAAATCAACATAATAATAAGTACAAGTGTTCATAGATCATAATATGAAAATAACTCTTATTAACATATGCAAATTCCAACCAAGTCAGGGACTTCCACGTACCACTGGACCATAGATTGGGCTGGATCAAATCTTTCTTTCAACCAATCACCCACGTGCCATATTTCAAGCATGAATGTGGGATCTCATGGGATAAACCAAACATACCAAACAGGAACTCCAAAGGTCAAACCACCTCCACCCTCAAGCTACTGTGATCTCACCTAAACTAGTTCTAAGATTAAAAAACCAACCAAGCTTGGATGCCTCAGAATTCCTTCACCATATATTAAGGAATTTGCATATCTCCACCCACCTTTTGAGGGATTCCCAAAGAAAACCATTTCCACCCCCAACCCTTAGTAATTTCCCTGAGACCACCTCACCCAGTTGCAAAACCTTTCGGCAATCCAAAGCTCAACCAAGAATGAATCCCATCACACCATGGTTATCTAGGAAATGGCAAGGCAAGGCTGAAACCACTTTCAAACTAGGCAAAATCAATGCCAGTGACAACAAATAAACCAAATAAACAAATGCATGTACCATGCATTCACACCTCGCTTAGGAAATCACACATGAAACTTGTAACCTACAAAATCCTCTTACTGGAGCTATTGTTCCAACTTTCCCCTTGCTTCACTTCACTTTCCTTTGCTTGTCCATTTCCTTCCTTTGGTTGCTTGTTTACGTTTCTCCAAATCCAAGTGAATCCTAAAGTGCTCCATGCTCTAAGTTTGCTAGAATGAATAAGAGCCAAAAGCTATATTGACAAAAGATGTGAATTGTTTCTTTGATGCTTTTTTACCGTTGTTGTCTCTTTTTTCCTTCATTTCCCTTTTAATTTCTTTAGCACGTAATTTGTGTCTCTTCACCTTCCTTTTCTCCTATCTTCATTTATTTTCATAATCAAATGTCAATTAATGCCTCTTTGCCTTTGCCAATTTCCATAGCCATAATAAACCACAAGTGATGCCCACCATAGTGTTTGCCCAACATTCAGCTTGGAATACATGTCCTGTGACCTTGGTCTTATTTTTTTTGCCTTTAAGATTCTTTATTACATGAAACTTTAACCCGAGGTTGTTACAATCTCAAGCAAGAAAGAGAGGATGCTAAGGGAGCACATCCCTACCCCAAAATAAAGGAAGATCATCGAAGTCGAAGGATTAAAGATATGGTTCATGTTAGGCACAAAGCCACTATGAATAATTGGATAAGATTATGTCAAACACTACCTTCTCCCAATGCAAAACTATTTGTTATTATTTCGTGATTGTCATACCAAGGAAATGAATCCATGTTGTGTGGATAAAGAGACTTGATCGATTGATGAGTATGTGGACTAATAAGTGTTGTTGCAGCTATGTGGAGAGGGCATAGGGCCTTCTTGGTGATTCTCGGATGAATCTCATACCTTTACAATCAAATATACATTCATGAACTGTAACTTACATGTTTGCCATGTGTTTGACGAAATGCCTAGTCTGTTCTTGTCAGTCTAGGTCAAGTTTGTAACTCAAGTTTGTATATTTAACCTTCTTGTCATGACATTTATGATTATGAGAAGTCTCAGTTAGTTTTGGGCAGTGGTCTAAAGGCTAACCCGGAATTGTGGCTCAAATCTTGGGAATGCACCCTTTGAATTGGACTATTTGGGTCACAACCACTCTCAAGTAGTGTTGTGCTTGCAGTTGGAGGCCTTGAACCACACCCAGGCCTTGTCATGCATGCGGTTGGTAGCCTAGGTCAGTGAAAGGGAGCCCCAACTCAGGGTTTGGTCACCTGAGGTGGTTCTTTGGCCCCTGAGTGTCCTGTAGCCCCAAGGGATGTTGTGAGTTGTAAATTCATGGTCAGTTGTAGGCCCCATTTTCTTAACTAGAGTTTAGAGGTTAGGTCATTTCATAGTAGCTCTTCGTTCTCATGTTTACCCTGACATACCAGTGAAATTAGGTAAATGTGGGAGGGGTGGTTACACAAAATATCGTTAACATGTTCGATTTGATTGTGGAACATTTGACAAAATTTTACTCGTAGGTCATGATCAACACTTTGCAAAGCATCATGAGTGGATAAGCACTAAGATCATGGACTAACAACTAAAGAGGAGTTATAATTAGAATTCATGATGTTATGATGACTAGAGCATCGACCGCAGTAGACTAAGAACAATCTTGACCTCCCCAATGTGACAGTATATAGTAAGTGGCTAACCATAACAGAAGATGGAAATCAAGGAACCAATTCAAGACATCTAATGGTAATTGCCTTGCAGTTAGAAGCTACAAAATTGACAAAGAAACAACTTTTTAGATTCCCAATACAAAGAGGAGGCACCTGATAAACTGTAGACCCAAAATTCAATGACTTTTCCTGAGCTAGAGTCTCACGCAGGGTAGCATAAGGAATATAACTCAAATTAAGGCCCAAAGAAAATGAAAAGGAGCCAATGTTGGAAGGGTTTCCTTCCTGACTATTAATACTAGAAGTTTCCAAACTTAACACAAAGGGCTCAGAATTACCTTCATACCAGAGGATCTGTGATAGTGTGGTGGCAATTAAATAGGACAGGGCAGGTGTAACCAAGGTGCACTGCGAGCTAGAGAAATCCTTGCACCAAATTACCCATGAACAAAAGTGCCATAACAATAATTGCATAGTCGCAAGAGGTTGAGCCAAGGCCCTAAAAAGGAGATATTATTAGAGTAGCCTAGAGGAAGCGTGTCTAGATGTCACAACTGCTTTCAAAATTTGCATAGTGAACCAATTCTCAGGTCACAGATATGTAGAAAAACTACACAGAACAAACACCTTTATGAAAGAGGCCAAGGCTTGATTTGAGACTAATTTAACATCAACTTTCCTGTCTTGCCACACGATTATCATCATTCTTTCATTGATATCGCCCATGTGACCACCAAAGAAATTCATCATGAATTTGAGTTGAGGTTGATTCCAAGATTTTGTCAGAGGATCCTCATAAATACAAGCATTTGAGGAGAGGAAAACACCATCTGCATGGAAACATAATGCATTAGATGCCACGTTAAGGGAATTCCTCAGGATATCCAATATCCTTATATGATAGCCTTTTAAATCCCTAGAGAAGGAGAGCACACCATCGTGTGGATAAGGCAACATAATGAATGATAAAAGAAAGAGGGGACAAGAATGACTAGATGGGGCCCAAGGGAGGAGGGAGTGCAAAGGGGAAAATGGAGGGGGTAAAAGGAGGGATGGGAGTGAAGGGGAAAAAGGGGGGAAGAACAAAGGGTAAGAAAAAAGGAACAAAAGGAGGGATGAATAGAAAGGGAAAGTGATGGAAGAAGAGGGGGATGAAAAAATAGTAGAAAGGGAAAAGGACAACACCACATTAATTTGAAACCCATATCAAAACACCATCTACATGGCAACATAATGCATTAGATGCCATGTTAAGGGAATTCCTCAGGATATCCAATATCCTTATATGACAACCTTTTAAATCCCTGGAGAAGGAGAGCACACGATCGTGTGGATAAGGCAACATAATGAACGATAAAAGAAAGAGGGGAAAAGAATGACTAGATGGGGCCCAAGGGAGGAGGGAGTGCAAAGGAGAAAATGGAGGGGGTAAAAGGAGGGAGGAGAGCGAGGGGGCAAAAGCGGGGAAGAACAAAGGGTAAGAAAAAAGGAACAAAAGGAGGGATTAATAGAAAGGGAAAGTGATGGAAGAAGAGGGGGATGAAAAAAGAGTAGAAAGGGAAAAGGACAACACCACATTAATTCGAAACCCATATCAAAAGGAGGGGAAAATTAAAATAAGAACCAAATTCCAAGGTTCATAGAACCTTGAAGGAATGGAGCAGAGACTAATTGTGCCATTGATATCAAACTTGGTCTCATCCATCAAGCAAGCTTTTTTTGCTTCTAAATCAACTTCCACATTGTTGATTGTAAGAATGTAATAGAAAGTAATGGAGTGGAAGCACTTTGCCATCCCCTTGATTCTTTGAAGAACTTGAGAGAGGGAGTTGTCCTTTGGGCAACTTTCTTTAATGAGATACAAAATTGTGATCATCAAGTCTCTAAGGATAATGATGTCTCTAATTCCTTTGTCTTTCACAATAGTAAGCCTTGAAGAAGACCATACATTTTTTGCCTGATTGTTAATCTTCCTTCCCAAGCCCCAATACAAAATTGTGATCATCTAGTCTCCAAGGATAATGATGTCTCTAATTCCTTTGTCTTTTGCAACAGTAAGCCTTGAAGAAGACCATACATTTTTGCTTGATTGTTAGTCTTCAGTCCCAAGCCCCATGCAAATTTAATTTATGTTGTTCCATTATGATTAAGTAAAATCCTTTCCCCTCCTGCCACCCCTAAAAAAATACAATACATATTATTAAATTTGAAATAATATATATTTTAGGATAGGTTATATTTAATGTTACATTATTAGTCCTTGCCATCTAGCAATGGCATGGGACTATAGTAATCGGAAATGAGGTGGTTACTATTAGTTGAGTTGTTTATTAGGGCCGGTTAATCTGGTATAATCAAAGTTTTCAGGCATATAGTCATTTACCGTCTTATTTGGCCTCTTCCTGAGGCGGGGAGGCAAAAACATTACGTTATAATTATTTATTTGTTTCTGATCATGGTTAAACAAGCGCGACAAGCACAATGTTAGCTTAATGCTAACATTAATTCCCAGACATTTAATGTTTGGGATAATGTTCACTGATATCTCATATCATTTTGTGGAGACAAATGATATATTGTTGTCTTATTTCAGACAGGTGGCCTGCATGAAAATGTGTGTGGCGAGAGTGCATGAAAATGCTGGTGAGAGTGGCGAGCGTGCAACAGCTACCAGCTACCATGGCGAGCGTGCAACAACTACCAGATTATGCAGATGATTATCTGCTGCTATCTCTGCTTATAATGCCTTTGATGCCCATGTTGTTGGATCTTAAGTTGCTTATTTGGCTAGATCTACTGATGTTGGTAGTGCTACAATTACTGGTGTTGCTAGATCAACCTCATAAACTGTGATCTACTTCTGCTACTTATGCTTTTGCTGCTTTGGCCTTTGAGCTAGCTCTTGGATTTGCTTATGCTGGTGCTGCTGGATCACCAGCATATATAACTCTTCGTGCTTATACTTATGCTACTATGTCTATTGATGCTAGATCTAGATCTGCTTAATCACTTGCTTCATCTACTACTGAATCGACCGGATCCTCTATTCGTTCCTCCTCCATGCAGCGAAAACTCTACTTCTATGCACCTCTTTTATGCAAGAAGGCTATTGAGCAGGCTACTGAGCTTCTCTATTGTTTATCATATCCGACCTACATGACAAGACCTGCATGACAGGTGTGCTTGAAATTCACACCTACATGATAACATGTTTCCTGCATACATGAAAACTGAAACTGAAACTCAAACTAGGTAACGAACTACCTCTTTCATAATTCCTCTCCTAACTTTACCTATTATATGTTGTTAGCATGTGAGAGACCTCTTCTTGTGCATGTGATCTATTTCTTCCCGTATATGTGTAGTTGTTGTTAGTCTTTCCCATATTACTCGATTGCTGCTTTGTTCAATACTATAATCATATTGATATTTACATATTGATCATATTGATATTCTATGGTGTCACTATTAGACATATTCAGGCTTATAACTACATGGATATATCTAGGAAAGACTCTATATAAAATATCTTGAATACAAAAATCCTGAGATACTTGAGCAAAAATCTTGAATATAAAAATTAAAATCCTGAGGCATTTAAGCTTGAATTTCTATGAAATTAGTGCTTTTAAAAACTTTGAGATGCTTAAATTCTTAAAATTACAGATATTAAATCCTTATTAATTCAACAACCTGAAAAAATAAAAATTAAATATTGAATCATGTATTTCTAAACCCTGAGAAAACAAATATTGAATCTACATTTCTATAGATTAAGTACCTGAAAAGCAAAATATATTTCTATGAGAAGGAAAATATATTTCTATAAGTTTAGTATCGTGAAAAAATACTTGAATTACTTCAAATTCAATTACCTAAAAAACAACATTGAGATACTTGAATTTCAATTTCACAAATTATATAGCGTACCATTACACAGTCGAAATTGGCCCAAAATGATGCCCAGAAAACAGTAGTCACTTAGCGCTACATAAACCATTAATTTCGTTTCATTTCATTTTTGGGATGTTTAACAACATTCGAAGTTGTTTCAAGTCAAAAAATGTGCATTCGAATCCCCAAAACCATTCGAGTTGTACCTTCGAGGTGGAATTCTACAAATTGGATGCCTTGAGTTTCAGTGATGCCCGTGCAAAGCTTGAAATAGGTCCAGCCAGAATGGCTAGGGAGCTGAGAAAAGGATGGATTTCCTTTGTTCTCCAAATTTTGTTCAAGAGCTTGTCCATGTTCATGCTACTAAACAACTTGTTGGTGTCCTCGAGTTGGTTCTGGACCTCCTCAAGCGTTAAAATGTATAAAGAATTCTGACGAACAAGTGGTTGGAACTGAGTGTCCATCCACCATTAGAGGACATCATTGTGTGGGAACCCATTCCCTGAGAGCTTAGTTTTTTCCCAAACTTTAGTTCAACATTGATAGCTTTCAATTTTGTGATTGGAACCTACAAGTCCAATTCATGAAACCTCTGTGAGCCCAAATTGAGGCTTGCATTTTATTTTGAAATTCTTCCTCTGCTGGGTATCGAACCTGAGGCCTACCAATGTTGTTGTGCTTTCTTTTCTCGGACGAGGGTCTCACAAGGATCGACACAAGTATCAAAATTTATAGTTATAGATGCCCTGAAAACAGGTTTAGGTACAACATTTTTCATTTGGTTTTGTCTTCACATACTCGTAGCCATCATGAACTCTCATCTTTTGCATTTCAAACAAACTTCCAGCCGTTGTTCTGCATTTCAAACAAATTTCCCACTGTTGTTGTTGCAACAAGAGAAAAATGAGTATAGAAATAAATTAATATAGTGTCGTAGACTGATCTGCACAATGCTCCAGGTTTATGAAGTTAGGCCTTCTCATGTGCAGGTGCATACACAAAGATGACATAAAGAAATTTTCACGATGGGTAGGACCTAGAAATTAAATCAATGAAACTGGAATGGTTAGTCGATACGCTGAGTAAAAGTGTTTTCCACTGAGGGCACGTGTAATACATGCAACAAATTTCAGATTTTAATAAGTGTTAGTTCTGTGGCATATGGGTAGTTAATCCACGATAGGCTTGGTCTTTTTAATATGTTACCACCTCATTCGACTTTCAACCCTTGTGTCAATATAATGCCAGGAATTTGACTATATCTTCCATCTGCTTTAGAATAGGGTTTTCACCCTGACCTTCTTGTCACTATGGTTTATTTATACGCACCGTGTCTCAGATTTTAATAGTGTTGGTCTCCATGCGTTCAAAAACATATGTTTCCGAAATACTATTTTGACATATACGCACCGTGTCTCAGATTTTAATAAGTGTTCATCTCCACGCATTCAAAACCATTTTGACTATGGTCAATTTAAAGCGCACTGAATTGATAAAAGATTGAGGGCATTGAACAACATGTGATAACGCACATACTCGTAGCCATCGTGAACTCTCATCTTCTACATTTCAAACAAACTTCCAATCGTTGTTTTGCATTTCAAACAAATTGCCCATCGTTGTTGCTACAATAAGAGAAAAATGAGTATAGAAATAAATGAATATAGTGTCGCAGACTGATCTGCACAGTGCTCTAGGTTTATAAAGCTAGGCCTTCTCATGTGCAGGTACATACCCAAAGATTCATGTGTAGGTGCATACACAAAGATGACATAAAGAATTTTCACGATGGGCAGGACCCAGAAATTTAATCAATGAAACTGGAATGGTTAATCAATGAAATTTAGTCAATATGTTGAGTAAAAGTGTTTTCCATTGAGGGCACGTGTAATACATGCAACAGATTTTAGATTTTAATAAGTGTTAGTTATGTGGCATATGGATAGTTAATCCACGTTAAGCTTGGTCTTTTTAATATGTTACCACCTCATTCGACTTTCAACCCTTGTGTCAATATAAAGCCAGGAATTGACTATATCCTCCATCTGCTTTAGAATAGGGTTTTCACCCTGACCTTCTTGTCACTATGGTTTATTTATACGCATCGTGTCTCAAATTTTAATAGTGTTGGTCTCCACGCGTTCAAAACCATATGTTTCCGAAAAACTATTTTGACATATACGCACCGTGTCTCAGATTTTAATAAGTGTTCGTCTCCATGCGTTCAAAACCATTTTGACTATGGTCAATTTAAAGCGCACCGAATTGATAAAAGATTGAGGGCATTAAGTAGCATGTGATACCGCACATATTCGTAGCCATCATGAATTCTCATCTTCTGCATTTCAATCAAACTTCCAACTGTCGTTCTGCATTTCAAACAAACTGCCCATTGTTGTTGCTGCAACAAGAGAAAAATGAGTATAGAAATAAATGAATATAGTTGCGTAGACTAATCTGCACAGTGCTCCAAGTTTATGAAGCTAGGCCTTCTCATGTGCAGGTGCATACCCAAAGATTCATGTGCAGGTGCATACACAAAGATGACATAAATAAATTTTCACGATGGGCAGGACCTATAAATATAATCAATGAAATTGGAATGGTTAATCAATGAAACTGGAATGGTTAGTCGATATGCTGAGTAAAAGTGTTTTCCACTGAGGGCACGTGTAATACATGCAACATATTTTAGATTTTAATAAGTGTTAGTTCTGTGGCATATGGGTAGTTAATCCACGTTAGGCTTGGTCTTTTTAATACGTTACTACCTCATTTCACTTTCAACCGTTGTGTC
This sequence comes from Pinus tabuliformis, assembly GCA_031772625.1. Taxonomy (NCBI): domain Eukaryota; kingdom Viridiplantae; phylum Streptophyta; class Pinopsida; order Pinales; family Pinaceae; genus Pinus; species Pinus tabuliformis. Next base: position 622,957,523 of record CM062814.1, on the reverse strand, counting down.
AATATAAAGCCAGGAATTTCATTGTATCTTCAATCTGCTTTAGAATAGGGTTTTCACCCTGACCTTCTTGTCACTATGGTTTATTTATACGCACTGTGTCTCAGATTTTAATAGTGTTGGTCTCCACGCATTCAAAACCATATGTTTCCGAAAAACTATTTTGACATATACGCACCGTGTCTCAAGTTTTAATAAGTGTTCGTCTCCACGAGTTCAAAACCATTTTGACTATGGTCAATTTAAAGCGCACTTAATTGATAAAAGATTGAGGGCATTAAGCAGCATGTGATAACGCATATACCCGTAGCCATCATGAACTCTCATTTTCTGCATTTCAAACAAACTTCCAACCATTGTTCTACATTTCAAACAAACTGCCCACTGATGTTGCTGCAACAAGAGAAAAATAAGTATACAAATAAATGAATATAGTGTCGTACACTGATCTACATAGTGCTCTAGGTTTATAAAGCTAGGCCTTCTCATGTGTAGGTGCATACCCAAAGATTCATTACAGGTGCATACACAAAGATGACATAAATAAATTTTCATGATGGACAGGACCCAAAAATTTAATCAATGGAACTGGAATGGTTAGTCGATATGTTGAGTAAAAGTGTTTTCCACCGAGGGCACGTGTAATACATGCAACATATTTTAGATTTTAATAAGTGTTAGTTTTGTGGCATATGGGTAGTTAATCCACGTTAGGCTTGGTCTTTTTAATATGTTACCACCTCATTCGACTCTCAACACTTGTGTCAATATAAAGCCAGGAATTTGATTATATCTTCCATCTGCTTTAGAATAGGGTTTTCACCCTGACCTTCTTGTCACTATGGTTTATTTATACGCACCGTGTCTTAGATTTTAATAGTGTTGGTCTGAACGCTTTCAAAACCATATGTTTCCGAAAAACTATTTTGACATATACGCACCGTGTCTCAGATTTTAATAAGTATTCTTCTCCACGCGTTCAAAACCATTTTGACTATGGTCAATTTAAAGTGCACCGAATTGATAAAAGATTGAGGGCATTAAGCAATGTGTGATAACGAAAAGGATGTAAAACATCCTTACTTTACCCAACATCTAGAGTTTGATGGGCTTGTTCTCAATAGCTATCATGCATGCTCTGAATTCAACGTCAATACTCAAGTCATGAGCAGGTTGAAAATGTTTATAGGTAAACTAAAAAAGAAAGACATGATTTTCCCATGCAAGTCATGAACACACTAAAAGAGTTTATCGGTAAACTGAAGCAAAAGACATGATTTTCCCATGCCTGCATACCAAGAAAGGCCATAATTACAGTTCTTTGACTAAAATAATAAAAAGGCAGAACACCATTCACATGCATTATAGATCAAATATAAAACAGACATGCAATTATGTAATGGAAACCCACATATGACTAAGCATAATCAAGAAGAAATCGGAACAACTTTAAGAAAAGAACTATGGAAAAAAATTGTAGAATTAATTAAACAAAAAATTACAAAATTGTTCAATACAAAAATCCCCATTGTCATGAATAAAAAGATTTGAAAAAGGTACATAAGTTTGTTATTTCATTAAAATGATTTCTAGCTCGACAAAAAACAAAGTTCATCTCAAACTGCAAATTATCTCTAATACTGCGAAAAATGTCATTGACAAAAAGCTAAATCACATGAAAGCCGTGTAAGACCACATGAAAACCTATAAGACAACATGAAATGGAATAGTTGGCTCAAAAGCCCAATTTGATGACTAGGTGAAAATACCAGTTTCTGAGAAAGGGTGAGTCCAACAAGCAGACTAAATATGCTTCAATAGCACTTTTTTGCTTCTCCTTCCTATATCCATCACGTAGACTTCACTGAACGTCACTTCTTTCAATATCCTTCACACTGAACATCACACAAGCAATGATTGCATTATAGACGTTATTATCCAACAATAAGCACCACCTTCCTTCTCTCATGCTTGTCCCTCCCTCCCCCTCATTGTCAGAATCCTATTGGATCGAAAGCGAACCTATCGATTAATTCTTCCAGCTAGCAATCAATCAATAAACCAATAAATCAAGAAAGCTCAAAATTACGTATATAAATATAAAGATCTTGTCCTAGTTCGGGGTGATTCGACCAACCATCCATTGTTTCTTGGACCAGCCTGCAAGTAACTCTGCAAGTAACGATCGACTAGTAACTCTATTGTGCCTACACTAACTAAAAGCAAGTCGTTTTCTGTTGGACCAGTATGGTGCTCGCTTTGTGCCATCCATGCCATGGTGGGTCGTTGTGTCCCATTCCGTGTCTTGATGGGGGCAACAATGGGTGGGTTGCTAGCCTTGGGTGGTTTCGTCAAGCCACACATTCTCTCTCGCCTCATGTTCTCACCTCACGGGTCTAGCATCAAAGTCAATCCCCGTCAAGTTGTTCATCGTCGCCAGGGATCAATCGAATAAGAGAAATCCCTCATCTAAGGCAAATTGAGCGCACTTCTCTTCGAGCCTAACGGGTTCAACCAGCAACCGAGAACATGCCCTTGGTTCATATCCAAGCCAAGCAACCACCAGCCAAGTTTAGTAGCTTGGGATTCAAGCGGAGTAGCAAAGCTCAGGGCTATGACTGACTTACAATGATCAGACTATGATGTTAGTTGGAATGACCTTCTAACAATGACAAGAGAGTTGCACTGACTGAGTAGAGCTTCCAATGAAGCTTCTTTCTATTACTGATAAGAGTTCTCTCGCTGCAATGACTGACTAGAGCTGCACTTACAGTTATATCATTGACTGGCTATGACTATAGGTACTAGCGATGAGACAGGCTATGACTTTATGGCTATTTATTGACTATGGGTTATGATGACACTAGTTTGATAGTTTTTGTCAAGCCCTAGGCAAGGACTAGCTACTTTGCAACTCCTCTTGTTAAATTTAGCATCTTTATTTTAAAAAATAAATTATATATAATATACCTAATAATTAATAAAATATAATGATATATTAATTAAATCTTAAAATTAATAAATTGATGAAAGAGTTTATATTATTATTATTATAAAAAAATCATACCAATTTAATTAAAATAGAAATATATTATTAATATTTTTAATTTATAACTAAAAAATGTTGTTGTTGTTGTTGTTTTTTTTTAATCTAAGATAATCGGTAATTGGTAAGAGTTATCCTGAACAGGCCCAAGATCAAATCCAACTGGCTGCCACTATAAACCTAGGCTAGGTGCAACAGCTTGCAAGCCGCACACAATAGCAATTAACTTATGCCTCAATAAGAGCCGAGACGTCCGCTCGAGGGTCGCCTACTCTTCTAGCCAAGACACAACAGGCCATATACTCAATGAGATTTGAACCTCCATCTCGTGAGTTTCACCCAACAAAACTTACCGTTAAACCCCATAACTAAAAAATGTTATTAATAACTTTAATTTAAATCATATGTAAAAGATTTTGAAAGGAAAAAATAAAAATTAAATAAAAGTAATAAAAATGAAAACAAAACATAAATATAATAATTAATTTAATTTAATTATTATCTTCCTACGATTATTTTAATGTTTTATATATAATAACATTTTTATTAAAATTTATATATATATATATATATATATATATATATATATTAATTTGAATTGAAAATATATTTATATTTTATAAAATCCGTGTTGGGTATAATTGTAGAATTTTTGTAAGTATTTTTTATTGATTCTGACTTATTGACATTGTAGTAAGCAACAAAATTTTAAATTGTGATTGAAAACTAGACCCTGAAATAGGCTTAGGGGCATTATAGCATTCTAAAAACGCAAGCTTATAGATAGTCAAAAAAAGATAAACTAAATAATGACACTTACAAAACATGGTTTGCATGAAGGTTTAAGGAACTCCATCCACTTTAAGGTTTCCTTTTGCTAGATGAACCCCTTCATTCATGAGGAGGTTTGCCTTCTTATTGTTCTGCCTACAGACATGAATAAATGATCTAGAGTCAAATCTTCTTAGCATACAATAGACTATGTCACAAGGTTCATCAAATTTCAACCTCGAGGTTCGAATTTTGGTGAACCTTCAAAAATTTTTGAGGTTCGATGAAGTATAGCCATTGACCAAGTCCATAGATCAAGACTCATAACCTCATGTCACAACTCAAACTTGTAATCTATCCTTGCAATTTTTATGTTCGTGATAACATTTTTTTATTTTTTATTGATGTTGATATCTTATTATTTTATCTTATATTTCATTTTAAAGTTAATATATATATATATATATATATATATATATGAACCAAATGGCGAACTTCATCAAAAAATTGGAACTTGAACAGAACCTAGTCATTGCCGAATCTGAACTCGAACCTGAACCATGTGACTTAGATGATAGATCCTTTTTACAATAGCATGGAGTTTGATGTTAGATAGAAGAGAGCCATTGATAAGGTGGTGCAAAAGAATGGTCGAATCACCAATGATAATGAGATCTTAAATGTTTCTCTTCGTACACTCTAAGAAACCTTAAGAAACCTGATTTGCAACAATTTCTAAACCTGATAAAATAAATATTCCCAATGGTGATAGATGATCCCACTCCTACTAACCCTAAATTACCACAAGAGATTTTTTTATTATCTATATTCAAAAAATTTAATTTCATACTCCCTTTTCGACCCTTCCCAGATATTGCAGGTTACCATTGGATCTCAGTTTGCAGGCAGGAGATGAGGAGCTCAGGAGGGGTCAGAGGATCAGGTGGAGTTGCTTGTTTGGCTAGTGACTCACCCCGGAACAAGGTATCTTTGGTAGCCGAAGATGAGTTTGCCAGTTTTATGTGGATTCATATTAGCGTCAGAGTCTCTCCTCCAAGGGACATCTACATTGTAGTTTGTTACTTCTCCCCAGCCCCTTCACCATTTCTTGTTAGTAATGGCTCAAATGGAGACCCCTTAATAGACTTGTACACTGACATCACCCGATACTGTGTTGTTGGGGAAGTCATCCTCCTAAGTGACTTCAATTCTCGCACTAGAGATCTCCAGATCCCTCTCCATGACCGATCAAAGGATGTGTTTTGTACCCAGGGGATCGAACGAGATTCAACAGGGCTTCACCGGATGTCAGACGATGCTTTAGGGCCCATTACATTTTATGGCAAGCATCTATTGTAGTTGGGGGAATCCTAGGAGTTGTTGATTCTAAATGGTCTCCCCTGTTTCCTAGATTCTCAATTTTTCACATGCTGGCCATATGGCGGGGGGTGCGAGTGTAGTTGATTATGTACTCGCTAGCCATAACTTGATCCCTTTTATTCGCCATTTCTTAGTCTCCCCCATCCCCCTTGCTGATCATGAATTTCTTTCCTCCTCTCTCCGATTTGACCCTCCCCTTCCACCCCATCCCTCCCCTCGGGGCTCACCTCGAACTACCTTCCGATTTGACAAAGGAGACCCTGACATCTTCTCCTCTACCCTACACAAGATGCTCCCATCAAAGATCCAGTGCTCCTTGCTTGATTCTGCTTCCACTAAATACACCTGTCTTTCAACTGCCATTTGGGAAGCAACACTCAAATCCTCCCCCTTCTCCACTCGTTCCACTTCCATCTCCCCTAAAGTTGGATCTTGCACCATGAACAAATGGTACGATGATGGATGCGAGACTCTACATCGAGAACTTCGATATGCTTTCACCCTCTCTCAACCCTTCTACTCCAACCTCAAAGCTTATTATCGTCGTCTCCTTCATCACAATAAACGACTCTTTGTCTCCCATAGAAGACAAGAACTTTTTGCTCTCCTTGCCCACTCCCCTAAACAATTATGGCGTACCATCCTTCCCCGACACTCCCCTCTTCCACCTGACCTTGACCCCACATTCATGTTTTCTCAAACTTCCAACCTTTATGATATTCCTGAGCAGGCCCAAATTCATGTTACCTCCCCACCTCTTCCTGTTATCCATTCTCAAACAAAGATATTAGAGAGGCCATTTGGGTGATGAACAACAGTAAAGCAGCTAATGAGGAAGGCTACCAAGCAGAGTTCTTTAAGTACGGTTTTCGTGCTTTGGTTAGCTACTTGGCTGATCTATTCAACCATGTAGTTTGTGAAGGTTTTCCATCGACATGGTCACACCACATCATCCATACGATCCACAAATCAGGTTCCAACTCAAATCCCAATAACTACAGAATGATCATGGTGGGTCACACGTTCTCGAAGTTGTATGCTACTATTCTACATAGGAATCTCTCCATTGACCTTGAGCAGAGACAACTCAGAGCTAGGGGATATGCAGGTTTTCAACCAGCTCATCAGGCCATTGACCACATCTTCACCCTTCGCGCTGTGATTGAGGAGGCATGACACCGCTCTTTGAAAGTCTACTGTTGTTTTGTAGATTTTTGGAAAGCTTTTGACTCTGTTCCGAGGGAGGCCTTGCTCCAGAGACTTAGAGATATTGGCATCTCTACAACCCTATTAAACGCTATTATGCGCCTATATGAGTCCGTTCTTGGTCGTCTTCATGCAATCCATGGGATGTCTGATTTCATTCGAAGCACTATTGGGGTTAAACAAGGTTGTCCACTATCCCCTACCCTGTTTGGGATATATATTGATGAGTTGGAAGCATTTCTACACGAGCATATCCAAGACACTGATGGTTGCCTTCTTCACCAGGTTCTGATATCTATTCTACTCTTTGCTGACGACGTGGTCCTCCTCTCCTCATCCCCAGAAGGATTACAGAGGTAGCTGGATGCCTTAGCTCTATTTTGTGATCATCGACAGTTGACAGTCAACCTAGGTAAAACCAAGGTTATGATCTTCAATGGGGTGAAGAAAACCTCAGGCCTTCACTTTCTATTCAGAGAGGAGGAGATTAATATCACCAACATGTATACTTACTTGGGGGGTGCAATTCTCAGCTCCCCGCTTCAGTTTGCGACCAATGCTTTAGACTTGGATCAACAAAGGATATGGATCCTTAGCCCTTCTCGAGAGACAGTGCTTTCGACATCACTTCCAGGACATCTTGTCCAAGATGAGCCTCATGGACACCTTGATCCGTCCCACTGTTCTACATGGCTCAGAGATTTGGGGACCATCTTTACTTGAGTCAGACTAACCTTCAGCTGAGAGAGTCCACATTCTTCTTCTCCGCCACATCATTAGGTGCAAATTGACAGTGCCACAACACATCATGCTTGTAAATTTTGGAGCTCAGCCCTTTCGGCCTGAGACGGCCTTCAGATTGGTTTCATTCTTTCATCGTGTCCAAGGATTGACATACTTAATAAAGAGTAGGGACCGATATCCTTACTTGGCATATTGCTCTTCTGAGACTATTGCTTGTTCTACTCCCTCAGGCCGAATGAGATATTGGTTTACAAGAGTTTCAAATCTCTCAGTGTCAGTGGGAATCTAGTTGGATCCTCTCCCTCCTTTCCGATATTCCTTAGATGCTCCTGGCCACCTTTTATCTACTAGACATGAGCTAAACAAGATCATTAGGGAGGACATTTATAGGCAGTTCGTCCAGGTCACCTGGGTCAATCATCCAAGAGGGCTGCGCCCAAAGATGGCCTTCTACGCTGAGCACTCCTTGGAGTTGAGAGACAGGCTCATTGTTCAACCCCAATATACATTTCACCACTGGATGCATGCTCTTCACATTCCTCTAGGCCAGTTCAGAGTAGGTTCTTGTAGACTTCGGGTAGAGATGGACCACCAAGTGGATAGACTAGACAAACTCTGCCAGGTATGTTATTTACAAGAAGTGGAGACCAAGGTGCACTTCATTCTTGGATGCCTTGTCTACTACGAGATCAGAGGAAGGTTTCATTGCTTGTTCAGAGATTCTCGGACCCTCGCCGACTTTTTTCAGGTATCCCGATCAGAGATGTTTGGCCTTATATATGCAGGAGGCTCTTAGGTTTCGAGCACATATCCTTCAACCTCCCATTAGACTAGATCCCACACAGAGGATCATGACATTTTTCAGGGTACTACCTTTAGACAGGGGCACGAGAGATTGATTGATACCAGTACGTACCTAGACTCTAGATTAGTGAGGATTCGTGGGGCCTCACCCTACCATACGAGATCTCAACAACAGTTCCGTCTTAGATTCGTTCCTGGGAGACGGATTAGGTCCTCCAACATTCAACAACGTGCGAACCACCCAAGAAATGATTTAGTGGATAGTCTGCACTTGCTATCAACTCTTCATCGAGCCAACAGACTTTGTTGAGTTTCTTCAGTGTTATTCATTCAACCTCAGATGTCAAGAGAGATGGGTCTGATCCTCAGACCTATTAGCTGCTGGATCTTCTCTCCTAGGACCAGATATTGATTTACTTCATGTATTGTATCTTTTATAAGAGACCATTTGGTTCTCCTGCTTTGTATATACATTAGTGTACTCAACGGTCCCTTTGACTTACTTTGTAATCATTAATTAGACATATATATAATTATCTTATCTTACTTCATGCTTCTTTCATCTACCATACTTTAGAAGTAAATATAACTTATTTATAAAATATTATATGTTTCTTCTACTCCTATGCTTCTTTCATTTAGAATAATTTAACACTAGACAATGTACGGTGTGCCTTAGAGCATTAAGGATAATTCTCGTGTATTGGGCCCAAATGCAAGGATAAGGTTACTTAGTCAGGTTGGCACAGTCGACCAATTAAAGCACTTTTTATAAGATTTTTAAATTGCATTTTCTTTTAATTACCGTCATTTTCTAGTTGCAGAGCAACAGATGGTTTTAGCTACAAGACGCTGTGAGCAGCGCATTCTGTTACTTTGAAATAACGCCATTCCCAATAAGGAGATTGACTCGAATAAAATTGATCCAGCGGCCAGGCGCCATCATGACAGGGCAGGACGAGAGCAACTATAAAATGAAAGTAACCTCTGCGTGGATCTACCATACTCCCCTCAGCAAACCCTGGAATATATAATTCTTTAACTGCACAAGTCAGCATTTTATTTTTATTCGTGCGGGCAAAAAAGGAAATGCGGAGAGTATTAGTTCTATGATCCATGGAAATCCAAGGAGCTTTAATTATTCTAATCGAAATAATTATCTATAGGGTTAAGAAATGGCGCAGTCCCTGGTAGGGAAAATGCTGGATTGCGGTTTAATGATTTCGTGTTTACATGGATTCAGAGCTTCGATTCTCTGTGCGAAAAGCTTTAAAAACGCTAGTCCGCTAAAGAATGTAATTCGTCTGCCAAAGAAGCAATGCCGGCGCTTTGCCGTCCCCGTCCATTTGCGGAGAAGATCTATTTGCGCAGTTAATTCTTCTTCTTCTTCTGGCCCTGAATTTGAGATAATCTCCACCAGAGGTATCTATTCTATTTTCCACCGCCAAATTTTACAACAAACGTTTACAATACTTTTGCTGAATTGTTAAATCTTTGTAATACTTTTGCTAAATCTCTAAATATCTAAGACGCTGTTGCTGAATCTTGGCTGCTGTTACTGTAATTTAAAAAGATTTGTTGTGTGAATCAGTGAAAAACTGGCCTCCTTTGGTTTGTTGTTTAGCTTCTTCCATTTTGCTATCGCATTGGTTTTGCGGACTTTAAAGTTTAATGTACCACTGTTTAATTTGATTTCCTAATTTATAGGACGCATTAATTTTTTGTTTTGCTTTCTATTTTTTAATTTGTCTATCTCAAAACGGAGGCATCAACTTTCCAGGAAAGTTTATCCGATCTTATGATCCGACTCTGTTATACTGTTGAGTGATGGAGGATGTCCGTCACTTGCGTGCAATTTCCGTCTCAATTTTGATTTTATTTTACGGCAATTGCTCCTTATATGCGCAGCCTTTGCGTATTTCGGCAGAGTTTTCAGATGGAAGCATTATGTTTCACTTTGGCATCCCGGAACGAATCGCGGAGACGGAACAGCTTTGTTCGAATCGGCAACCGTCGTCCGCATTAGCAGAAGTTGACATGCCAACGGATGCGAGCGCAATTAACGGCAATCTGGTCATGGATTCAGGATCGGGGGTTTTCAAGGATCCTTGCGAGTCAAAGGCGAGTAAAACTGAGGATACAAATTTAGTTTCTGTGGATAAAAATAAAATGTTGTCGGAGAATGAGGAGGGTACTGGCGGCTTTAGTACTACAAAGAAAATGAAAATGTCGGAGGAAGGTATAGGGAGGGTCACAACAATTGTAGTAAAAAATTCCGGTGATGAAACGGGCAAGTGTAAGGAATCTTGTGAACTTAATGAGAAGTTAAGGGAGGATAGGGTTAGTGTCGCTGGTACAAGGTCAGAGGAAAAGAACGGGGTTTCTGGTGAAATTGGAAGTGGAGCTGTTAGCAACACTGACACAAATTTACGGGGTGAAATCTCTGAATTTCTATCGACTGATGGGATAAACTCAGATGAGAGTGGTGGATCTATCAGCAATGCAAAAGGGACCCTGACAGTTGACACGATGCTTGAACCCGCTGAAAAATTTGGAGAAAAATTGGTTGGACATGATGCCAATACAGAGATAAAGTTGGATGACGCAGTGCTCGAGAGCATTGAGAAATTCGGAGAGCAGTCTGGTGCTGAGAACGGTCCAAAGGAAGATTCTGAACAGGTTAGCATAACTCTATTTTTTTGCCCTTATTTATTCGCCTAGCATGCCTAAGGATAGTTTGCACTGTGCAATGTTGACAAAGAATGAGCTTCTAGAATACTAATTTTTAGTATGTGTAAAATTTCTAGTGAACCTTTATAATTTTCAACATATTTTTATAATTCTCAACCTATCATTAGTAGCATTGTAAATATTTGACAATTTTTTGTATTTTGTTTTTATTTTTATTATTAATTTTTTAAGTTTTAAAATTTTAAAGCCTTTATAGCAAAATGTGGCCAATGTTTTCAAATAACATTATATTATGTTACAGAAATTTCATTTTCAATTAACATTTTTTTTTTTCAAAAAATTATTGAAAAACTAACCCAAGGGCCAATATTAGCCTAAAATTTAGGAATATGTGTTGTTCTTTCCATTTTTTTGGGCAATGGAGTTGCACATCATAAACGTTATTTAAGTGGTTTTCAAAAGGCAAATCATAGAAAACTTAGTACACCAATTCTGAATCACCTTGTCTAATCTTTTAAAGGGTTTTGCTTTTGAATTACGGATAAATCGTTGGAATTAGCTATCACTATAGCACAAATGATTATGGTATAGGCAAATCCACATGTAGTTTTCAAAGAAGGCAAATCTTTGAAAACTTACTGTGCAAATTGTGAATCACCTTGTGTAATCTACGACAGGGTTTTGCTTTGTGAAATTGAGAATTATGGCAGTTTCTGTGCAGACTATAGAGAAATTGTCCAAATGAAGCGTCGCAATAGCACAAAAGGAGTGAAGCGTCGCTATAGCACAAAAATAATATGTGTAGGCAAATTCACATTAGCACACACTGCTAGTGGCAAATTTTATCACTGTTGAAAATGATTTGTGCAAATTCCCGTCACTAAAAGAGCATAATCATGATTCAAAGAAAGAGAGCAATTGGCTTGATATGACACACTATTATTGTCTTCTAACTTGCAGTTGTAGTCACCTTGAAATGGTAGACACCATATTTCTGCAGTTGCAATAGTGGGTACTTCAAAGTTCAAAGGAGCTAGTCAACTGACAGCCGATGTCCCCACCCATGCATGCATACCATGATCTATCTGTTGGAATCTCCAACCATACACTGTAGACATGCCGAGTTAGAATTTTGAAATCCTATTTGGCAAATCCATGGAGAAATGAATGATCTAGATATTGGTTTTCTAACATTCTTGTAGATCTAAGACAGTATAAACTACAAGACATATCCACACATAAGGATCTTTAGGTATAGAGTTATATGATGCTTTCAGTTCATCATTTGGATATAATTCATTATCCATATTGTATATACTATATTCTATGTGCTATATATACTGAAAATAATATTATTGCCTTTCCATCCACCTTTATAAAGATACTTCATGTGTATATATCCTTATGGGCTGCACTGGTCAGTCATTTGGGTTTATACAACATGATTCTAGCAAGTTCACATAACACAAAGGCTAGCCAAAGAACAGATAAACAACCTCAAATATGTAACAACTTATATTAGGTATTATATTGTGTCAATAAAGTATTATATATTCAAAGGTCCCTGTTACCACAAAATCTGGCAGGCCTAGTGCAAAGCCTCACTAGGCAGAACCAGACCTTGGCGCAACAAGAAAAAGGGTTGCCACTGTCACCTCAGCAACCTTTCCTCTGCTCTTTAGTGGTATTTGACCACAAGGGGGGCTTCCCTAAACTCGCACAAGGGATATCAATGACTATGGTTCAAGGTGATAGATACGAGGTCTACCGTCTATGTGATGGGATAAAGTAGTGGTGGCGCCTAGAAGGCCTAGATGTTCTATGCCAAATTTCAGGTGCTTTATTCCTAGATCAATTTGATGGCTGTTATAAGTTAGGGTTTTGCCGGTTTTCAACAAAAGGGAACACAATGTCATATAATAGCCTTAAGAAAAGGCCTTTCAATGAGTAATCAACAAAGGAGGCAAGGCCTTGAAATAGAGAACAAGGCTTAGCGGTTTTCAATGGAGTTCTATGGCTGAAAACATGCATAATCAACAAACGAAGGATGACGTCAGCCATAAAAAGAGGTTTAAACATGCAATAATGCTAGATTTTGCAATTATATATTGATTAATGCATTTCCTAATTTTAGAACCATAATAGTAAAAATCAATCATAAATTTATTTTTTAGCATTTTTCCACAGAAAACCCTAGCCTTAACCCTAGGTATCTAGGAGAAAGAAGAAGAAATTTAATTAAGTATATGGATGATCATCACAATTATGATTAGTGCCTTGCCCTAAATGGACTAAATGGTATCTTCTAGAGAAAAATTCAATGAGAATGGTTTTGGAGTAAGGGGGGATGACTAGGGCATCCACTTTCAAAATCCTAGCAATTTTCCTTGTGAGGGAAAAATTTAAATTTAAGGATACACACTCGGAGTTTCCTAAGAGGTTTTGAAGAGAACAATTTTGCATGCTATAAAGGAGCAAGATTTCAACATAGATTTAGCATGTAATCGTGGCACAAAAATAGAAACCCTACTACACATACAATATGCAAAATATAGAAAATAGGCATGAAACTTACATAATTCTCCAATGAAATTCTTCATTCAATTACAAGAAAACTCCCCCATGCAAATATTCATATCCAAGAGAATTCACACCATAAAAAATCACATTTTGGTCTAAGTCAAAGAAAAGGACTAGTTCACGCTCTTTTGAAGAGAAGAGTGAATGAATGTATGATGATGAAAAGTGGAGTAAGGTCTCCTCTATTTATATGAGGAGTAACACCTTATTTCCACTAATTTTACAAGTAAAGCTCTAAAACAAGTTTGTTTGAGTGTTCAACAAGTGTGAGGTTACAAGCAAACCTCATAGCTAAAAAAATAACAAAAATGCCAAAAATCCCACATGTGTGGGAAAATAAGCTCCTCTACTATGATGTCATCCTCCATAAGTGCTCAACATGCCACAAGTAGGTGACAAATGGATCATGAGTGCTCCATACTCCAAGTAAAAGCTCAAAGTATTCAAACCATGATGTCATCACCAATGTGCCTTGCCTCACCCTTCTAAAGGAAAACGAGGTGATGTGCTACCATTATACTCAAGCGTTGGGTTCTATCAATGATGTGCGAAACCTCCCTTGTCATCTCAAGGATAACCATCATCATCTAGGCTTCGAAACAAGCAACGCCCATCCATGGCTTACAAATGTTGTGGTGAAAAATTTTGAGGTACCCCTGCTGAAAGAAGGGTAATAGGCCCTATCCATGGCTTCATACAAGTAAGCCCATTGTGGGCTTATCCCCATTAACCAAGCGAAGAACCTCTACTGAAGGTTCACTAACTATGCACACTTCGTGTACTCCATCTTAGAAGGAATCATTGTACATTATTTTGGTGATGGCTCTCACACTTTGTCTTGTGCTAAATGCATAATCATGTTGCTTATCACTAACAAATTTCTACTTAAACTCAAATTGACATTGGAGCATAGATTGAAGAGAAATGGAGTTGCTAGAAGAGTGTGTGATTGAAGGATGGAACAACTCTTTGTTTCTCGTAAATCTCGTCACGAGGCTAAGAACAAATGCATGGTAATATATGAATTTTGTGATGCTCCTATCTTATTCAATGACTTTCTTGATGCGGGATATTTTTCCCACATACTTAAGCATCAAATTGATGCAGTGGGCAACACATGGAGTTTAGAGCACTGTGGGGTGCCTCTCCATTACACTTGCTAACAAACACATAATTAACTGCATTATCTATTATGATTTGGACAACATATTGCAAACTATCTTGTTGATCAACCCATCCATTGACTCATGCAAACACATTTTTAACATGTGCCAATGCATTAATGGATTTATGAAATAGTGTACCCTTAAGACCATGTACCAAGAAGTTAAGAAGTGTCCTACCCTTCCCATCTATCCAACCATCAGACATCATCTTGCATCTAGTGGCCTCCCATGACTTCTTTAGGTCTTCAATTTAGTGTTGATTTCATTGTTTTTTGCTTGAAGAATTGACCTTGGCAATTCCTCATAGGTAAGGCACTTATACCCTAGGCCAACAATAGTGATAGCATCACACATTGGTTGGAAAAATGATTGGTCTTTGTTATGCTCAAAGGTATGTTGCTCTAGAAAAGACACCTCCCCACAATCGTGTTTGCTTCTTGCATCTTTTTTCCTAACCATTGACTGGATGGAAGGTCGTGCCCCAGACCTAATTCTTGGAACAAAGAAAATCGAGGTCCTAATGAAAGGGGAATCCATAAAGTCCCTCTCACTTCCTCAAGTCTTAGATTTGCTTGTGGTTCTTGAGGGTCTAGCTCCACTAGTGGCAAGTTCATCTTTGGTAGCAACTGTTACTTTCCTCTTTTTATCCTTTTCATGATAGCATTGTGGGAAGCATGCATAATATTTGGGGTTGATGCATCACAAATCCCAACATCATGCCTAAGGATTTTAGCTGTGTTATTAGCTAGGGAGGGCACTTATAACGTGGGCCAAAAATAGCAATGGCATCACATATTGGTTGGAAAAATGGTTGTTCTTTGGTATGCTCAAAGGTATGTTGCTCTAGAAAAGACACCTCCCCACAACCATGTTTGCTTCTTGCTTCTTTTTTTGAAACCATTGATGGAATGGAAGGTTGTTTCCCATTCCCAATTCTTGGAACAAAGAAAATTGAGGTCCTAATGAAAGGTGAATTTGTGGAGTTCCTCTCATTGCATCAAGTCTTAGATTTGCTTGTGGTTCTTGAGGGTCTAGCCACTCCACTGGTGGCAAGTTCGACTTTGGCACCAACCGTCGCTTTCCTCTTTTTATCCTTTTCATAATAGCATTGTGGGAAGCATGCATACTATTTGGGGTTGATGCTTCACAAATCCCAACATCATGCCTAAGGATTTTAGCCAAGTGTTATTAGCTAGGTAGGGAACTTACACCCTGGGCTAACAATAATGATAAGATCACATTGGTTGGAAAAATGATTGGTCTTTGTTATGCTCAAAGGTATGTCACTCTAGAAGAGACACCTCCCCACAATCGTGTTTGCTTCTTGCTTCTTTTTTTTAACCATTGATCGGATGGAAAGTTGTGCCCCATCCTTGGTTCTTGGAACAAATAAAGTTGAGGTCCTAATGAGAGGTGAATCTGCAAAGTCCCTCTCATTGCCTTTAGTCTTAGATTTGCTTGTGGTTCTTGAGGGTCTAGCCACTCCACTAGTGGCAAGTTCCACTTGTGGTTCTTTGCTTAGGATAGTTTAGTGTTCCATCTTAGCCCATTCATCAGACCACTCAATTCCATTTGTAATCACATAAGTCATTATTTCATTAACAGTAACTAATGAAAGAACATAACTGATAGATGCAAAAGACAAGCCAAGACAAGAGAACACAAAGATATGGCTCAAGCCAGGGAAAAATCCCATGATGGGGAAAACCCTTGAAGAATTCTTCCTATTATTCTAATCAAATGTTCAACAGAGAGAGAGAGAGAGAGAGAGAGAGTACAATACAGAGTCAAGATCGTCTTGCTAATACTTCTGTCCAAATACTAAGGAGATAGCCCAGTCAAGTCTGCACTTCAGTCTTCTGCCCTAATGATGGTCAAAGCAGCTGCAAAATTGACTTCAGAAAGGAACCCAATCCTGGATCAATAAATGTGGCCTTCTGAGCTGAAGATAAAACACCCAAAACAGTTTGAATCTAGGCAGAATTACAGTTCTGGTTAGGGCACATACCAACCCTAACTTATAGCAGCAAACGCATGAGAACATTCTCAAAATACTTTGCTCTTTCTTGCTGTAGGTGCGGTTTTGTCTAGGCTAACATTTAGGCTTCATATCCTTCATTTAACATATGTTCAACCCCTGTAATCTTCATAGAGGAACTGTGCCTGCAAGAGAAATAGATGCAACCCTTAAACACATATTATTCAAGCCCAGAGTTCCTCTAAACAACCTCGGCCTCCTACCTGAGGAACACGGCTCATGAAGAAGACTAAACAGATCGCAAACTTGCCCTTGATACCTTTGCTAGAGATCTTCCTCTTCTGCGGCCCAATTCAAAGAGAATAAAGAGAAATGGATGTGTCTAATGAGAATGGAGGACATCTATATATATAACAATTTGTCCTTATGGAGGTGAAGTCGACCTTGACATTTTGGAGGCAAATTTGAATTTCAAATTTTCAATTTTCCCGCCTTAATAAGGTCATGACTTGTAGAATTTCTTTTAGGTAAATAAATATTTTCCCTTATCCAAATTTGGTGATCTTAAGGTCAATTTTGGACCTCTTGAAAAGAGGAATTCAATGCCACAATAATCTTCCTCAAAGGAGCAGACCAAAGTGGAATTTGGCCCTAGTTGCCAAATTTAACACTCCCTCTCAACTAGGGAGAATTCCACATGTCAAACCATCAACCACTGTCACTGATCATAAAGCCATATTGTCACCATGAACCATCATTGAATCCTGTCTCTGATTTGCTATGCTCTTGCTGAACACTGATGTAATAATGAGAAGAATTGGTCGAGAGTGAGTCACAGGACCTTACCACTCTCCACTGACAAAAATCAGTCCAGAGATAAAACCTCAATCAGATTTGATCCCAGATCAAGTTGAAGAACACCATGCATCCTAGTCATAGGGAGTACGGCAATACCCAATGCATCCATCGGTAGTGCTATTGTCCCTAACCACTTTTCCCAATTCATTGGCCAGATGAGAGGTACTTCCCATGTGTCCGAACTACATGGGTAGGATGATATTGAATCAATAGCATGGAAAGAATGTATCACATCTTGCTCACAAACACATGTAGGGAAAGGACGAACCACATCCTACAATTACACATCACAATCACACGTAGGGAAAGGACGAACCACATCCTACAATCACACATCACAATCACACGTAGGGAAAGGATGAACTACATCCTACATATGCAAATCACCACAAGGCACAATCAATCGTAGGAAGGATCCTACACGTGGGGAAAGGATGAACCACATCCCACCGACATGTCAACCAATAATCCTAGGGAATGAGCATCCTATATGTGGGGAGAGGACGAACCACGTCCCATTGACATGTCAACATATGCCTATATGCATCTCTCACGGGGTATCCACAGGAGAAGGTGAACCACTCATCTTGCTAATATGCCATAGGAGAAGGTGAACCACTCATCCTATGCATATGTCATTAACAGTAGGGGAAGGTGAATCACTCACCCTACACACATGTGTTGCAATCGTAGGGGAAGGTGAACCATTCACCCTGTACGCAGCGCACCACTAGGGAAAGGTGAACAACTCACCCTGTATAGCTCAATAAGTACCCCAAGCTGTAATGACCCATTTTGATCTATAAGCAAAAGAGTATTAGCATGTATACGATGTATGCATATGATAGCTACATATGCACACATCGCATGTCTTGCACCAGTATACTTATCAAATAATTAAGAAAAATGTTTAAATGAATAAAAAGGGACTAAACACCTAAATGATCGAGAAGAGAGTTATTACATAAAAACCCGAGATTCAAAAGATACATATGAAACACTTCGTACTTATAAGCTGTTAAATAAAATTTATAATTCCAATCATTCTAATATAAAAAATGGTCATTATAAAGTTTAAAGTTATAAGTTAACTATTGTTAATATACATATGTATATAAATATATATTTATCTAAGTTAAAGTTTTTAAAGTAATATCATGAATATTTGATAACTATTGAATCTGTTATTATAATTAAATTTTTTATAAAAGATAAAATATTATTAAATTTTATAAAACATAAAATTATTAAAGTTTAGAACATGACAATGACTTAAGAATTATATGCTTATCCTCACCTCACTCTACACGTAAGGTAATCTGCCAAATCAAATCTGAGAAGGGCGGTGAAGAAGGCAGTGACCGCCTAGGAGGGTTATTTATCCCAAGCACGCAGAGGCAGAGAGGGGGATTTTTGCTGGAAGAGGACGGGAATGAGAATTTAGAGATCTGAACCAGAGCTGGGATTCCATTATTCTTGAAGCTTTTGGATACGAGGGACCAAAATACTCCAATTGGGAAGTATTTTGGAGCTGAGTACCAAGGTTTTGCTAAGCTTGGCTGGGTGGTTTCGGTCATTTGGTAACAACAGCAAAATTGCGAACGAGAACTGTTTGGGATCGACATCAAATTCAAAGAAAAACAAACAACGGGAGCAAGAGTCGTGACAAAGCAGAGAGGTTGGTACTCAATAAAAAAATTGTTAAAATTATGTATTTAACTTTACATATACTGGTATTTGTGAGCTAAATTCTGATTAAACTCTGTTAAATTCATTAAATTTAGGGCATTTTAGGGCCTTACACAGGCCCCCAGGAGCTAAGGATCAATGTGCAATCTTAACCAAGGAACCCTTCATATAGGGAATAATGCCAAGTTGCTTTCTGAAAGTCAAGACTAGATCTTGAAGATGATATTGATGATTGGATTATCAAATGAAAGCCTCATAGTGCCCAACAGCATACAACTTTCAGACATACTGATTTACAACAGAGATCTCAGCAGCACTTGGGTATCCTCTGCTTCTAGCATATCTTGATGAAGGAAATATTTAACTGATCTTACTCCCTCTTGCTCAGGGAGACCACAAGCCTAAGCTTGTCTTTCCAGAGTGCAAAGTGTCCAGCTGGCAGCCTGCTTATCATAAGATCCATTCACTTTGTAATTAAACATGCCATAATCCTGGTGCTGTACCATATGAAGTGGTATCTATTGTTAATATGTAAGGTACAGGATTTTCTGAATCCTGCTCTGAAATATACAACATTGTTTGCATCAATGGCTACTGTGGAGTTTACTTAGATGTCCATGCTGGCTGCTTTATTCATTCAACAAACTTCAGTCTTTGATTTATTTACGAAGTAAATTCAAAGGATTATAGCACCTAAATGTGCACTTTTCCATTCACCTTACTGCCACTCAAGAAATTCTCAGCAGTTGGCTTGAGGCTTCTCAGAGTTTTTGTGGCAAGTTGGCTATAACGGAGCAACTTCAAACATCAAATCTCCCTCTGAGCTTTGGGATAGTACCCTTGCCCAAAACATAACAATTTAGCCATCTCCATCTTGTTATTGATCCTTTGGACTATGAGCCAAAGTCATTTAGTCGCAATTATGTGACTTATGAAGAAACAGAGATATATCGAATCATTATTGGATTCATCATACCCAGCTTGCCTTTATCAACGATCTTTGATATGATTTTTCTTTTGTAGAAATCATCCAGCAAGAAGAGCTCCTTCTGAAGTCTTTCTTTAATCTGCTCCTGAATCAACAAACTTTCAAACACATGCACGTGAAGTCTTTCTGGCATGCTCTGCTCAATCAATACCAACTCTGAACAACAGCGCATTCAACTGATAATCCTCAACAAAGTTTAGCATTGGAATGATCTGATCTGATCCTTTTAACTGTCTGCTTCAAATCTGACTACGCCAAGGAATCTATATACAATACTGATTCAAAGTTCTATCCCTTATCAGTACTGATCTTAACATCTTTCGAATTCTAGATAGTCCAGAGAGAACCTTAGAAATAGATCAAATTATGTTAAATTATTTCTCAAAGACAAATTTAAAAATTTAGAGCATGATATCATGGGCTAGATGTTGAAGAAAGTGTAACTAGGTTTGGTCTTCATGACATTGTAATTATGATTTTTGTAAAATGAATTTATTATTCCTTGTTGCATGGGTTTCATGAGCAAGAGGTCTATTTATTTAGTGGCTCCCACTGAGAGCTTTAGGATGTCAAATAGTCAATTTCATGCTCTTCTTGAGTATATATGTAATGAATATAAGTCTACCTAGTAACTAGATTAGCCCTCCAAGACAAGCACAATCCTCTTGAAAAGAGAAGCAAACAAAAAGATGTCAAATGCAGTCAAGTCGGCCAGCAAAACGATATAAAGAGCAGTCATGTCGGCTCAAATGAAGTGACACAACACTTCACTTTCATGTCGGCTTATTTATAGAGACGTAACAACTATAAATACCCTGCTGAGGTCACCTCAGAAAGCAAGAATCTCGGATGTCTCTGAATTTTCGGATGAAGGTACAGGAGCTCTGAAATCTTGGACAAGTGCAGTAAGAAACTCGAATCTTCCTGAAGTTTAAGAGTATAGTCACGTAAGGGATCTCGGAGGTCACAGTGAGGAAGTGATGGAAGTCTGTCCACAGCTCAAAGAACTTGGATCTCTCTGTTTTCAGATAGGCCTACTGAAGCAGCCTCGGATGTCACAGGAAAAGACTCGGATCTCTCCCCTTGTAGTCTCGGCATTTATGATAGAGGAAGGATCTCAGTGCAGTATATATATCCTAGACACAGTCATGTCCTCGACATTATTGTGAGCATGATAACAATCATAATCCTAATGAAGATGAAGATTTCGGTACAACTATATACCTCTAAATGGAGATCTCAGGTGTAATAAGGTTATCAGTGAAGGTGAAGAAGTGATACATCAAGTTCTCAATGAAGGTGTAACATTGGTACAGCAGTGATGAAGATCTAGATGGAGCAGTCATGGTGCAACAGTGATCTAGATGAAGGAGCAGTCATGGTACAACAATGATGATGATGATCTCAGCAGTGAGAAAGAAGAGGATTGGTGTCTTGGTCTTGGAGTGGCAGAGTATGTCAAGGGTCATGGTCTTGGTATTTGTCAATTAGAATCTCTATAAGAAGAATTATGTGTGGGTTTTCCTCTCCAAGAGGGAGAGGTTTTGGCCCTGGCAGAAAGTCAACATCCTGTGTTCTTGTCTCTTTGTTTTGATAGCTATTTGATGAACTAACGAAGACACACTCTAATAATAATAAGTGAAGATTGGAATAAGAAGAAAATTGAAAAACACCTCACAAATATTTATCATGCCTAGAAGAATCTCATTTACTATAACTGCCCTAGATTCTTCAACATTAGATTCATGAGGACATTGATATAATGGATATATATAACTGCTGATGTACTAGAAAAATTCAATGTTGCTACAAAATAATGCACTTAGAAGTGTTGATGAAAAACTGACTTCTTCCCTTATGATTGTGATATTGGGCATTTAATGGATACTAGCTGAAGCCCTGGAGAACAATACAATTTGACTTTGATTCTCAAGCCAATTTAGGTTATTCGTATGATGAGCAAGAGAAGATATTTTAGCCTTATAAAATATTAGAGTCATCTTAAGCTCATGATGCAAGGTTATCCAACTGCTTCATCAAGTCCTCGAGACTGGCGATGTGCTATTGTAATCCCTGAAGATGACTACTGATGCCTCTGGTATATCTGAAGATGCCAGCGAATTATTTCATTGACAACCTGAACACAACTAAACAAGCCTGAGATGATCCACATTTTTTTTGAAGAGCCCTCAAGGGCTTTTCACACTTGATTGAGAGGATATGTTTTAATCAGCCAAAAACTATCCTCAATCTCATGCAGAGATTCTATGCCAAAGACCTTAATATGATTTTGCAATATAAGTCGATCTTCAATTTTAATGCCTGTCATACCTTGGGAGATGAGGTGTTTCTTTGATAACAGGAGTACCTGAAGATTCTTTTGATAAACTCTCAATAATATAGTGATGTGCCAAGTATCTAGCCTTTTCAGTAATTAGAGTCCCAAGGAAGCAACAAGATTCATCAGTGGCTGCAAAAGTCTGATATATATTTCATAGAGTCTAGACAGAATGCAATCAAGGAGTGTCGAATTTATGTACTACCTTCTGTGCAAATTTAACCTTCAGATTATCGACATATATGCTTCACCTAAGGTTGTAAATATGATCAAGGAGAGCCGCTGATATACTCTTAGATCTTCCTAAAAATTCCACTTGGAAATTTGTGTGAAAATTACTGAGATAGACCCAAATCTGTGTAGGAGTGACGTTGTAGGAACATTATACATGTCTGCTCACAAAATTGATTTATTCCTTTGACAAAAAATACCTTAGAACAGTTACTAAATCCGCACACAAAAAAATCCATTAGAAGGCGTTAAAATAGGTCTCCACGTGTGCCCAAATTTGAGCTCTAAGAGGGCCACAAGACTTCCCTGGAGAAAATGCTGCATCTGTGAAATGACTTCACCTTAAAATTTTAAATAATGCTTCCAAATTGTCACAGACATATTGACAAGGAGGATCGAACCATTCTCAATAATTTCAGAAGGTGTAGTACAATATTACTCCAACGAATAACCATACCCAAGCAAAAGAAATGACTTCCAAACTCGACTTCTTATCTCAGGTTTATGCATAGGGCTATTCAAAGAAATACCTATTTACCAGAGAGTAGCTATGACTAGAAATTAAGGGAAAGAAGAGGTGCTAATTCGAGTCACCCAAAAAGGAGATTTCCGTTGTTCCACAGGGCTGAAATTAGGTCTTGCAAAAACTCCATTGAGCAGTCTCAAATCACATGAAAAAATCTCGCATAAAAGTTGTACCCACGAGCTGCCACAGGAATAAAAAAAACTTCAGTACCCAAACAAAACAAATCGACAAGATACCTTCTAGATTCGACCTCCATCCTTGGATCCGCAAATCTACTCCTTGGTTGTAGAAAAATCACAGAACTAGCTAATTTGTTAGATCTTCAACAAGACAAAAACCTGAAATCAAAACATTGCCAGGCAGCCTGTAATTAAGAATGATCTTCCAAGACAAATTATATTCTTACAGAAGTGCAACGATAGTAGCCTAGGGATACCGAAAGTTTCAGAACTGGCTTCTGAAGAATTTCATGTGGGCTATTTGATTAGCTGCTTGGTCTTCCAAATTAGGGTTTATATGCCCCTTATCTTTCTTCGCTTTTCTTGGTAAAGATTTCGGCCTAGGCACATGGATTCAACCCAGAACTTGACTTAAGGGCTGACTATGAAACCTTGAATATAGGTCAACAGAGAATTGTCAACAAACCTTTCAGTGATTACTTTTACTCTTGCTTGGGCTTGACCTCTCATGTGCTCTGATACCGTGTTAAATTTAGGTAACGTGTTCTTTGCTTAGGATAGTTACTTTAATGTTCCATCTTAGCCCATTCATCAGACCACTTAATTCCATTTGTAATCACATGAGTCATTATTACATTAACAGTAACTAATGAAAGAACATAACTGATAGATGCAGAAGACAAGCCAAGACAAGAGAACACAAAGATATGGCTCAAGCTAGGGAAAAACCCCATGACGGGGAAAACCCTTGAACAATTCTTCTTATTATTCTGATAAAATGTTCAGCAGAGAGAGAGAGAGAGAGAGAGAGAGCAATATGGAGTCAAGATTGACTTACCAATAACATTGTCCAAATACTAAGGAGATAGCCCAGTCAAGTCTGCACTTCAGTCTTCTGCCCTAATGGTGGTCAAAGCAGTTGCAAAATTGACTTCAAAAAGGAACTCGATCCTGGATCAATAAATGCGGCCTTCTGAGCTGTGAAGATAAAACACCCAAAATAGTTTGAATCTAGGCAGAATTACAGTTCTGGTTAGAGCACATATCAACCTTAACTTACAGCAGCAAACCCATGAGAACATCCTCAAAATACTTCGCTCTTTCTTGCTGTAGGCACGGTTCTGGCTAGGCTAACATTTAGGCTTCATATCTATGTTGCAGGAACCGTGGGGCAGGGGTACGTTTCTGTACGGAAACTGGTACGAAATGGTGAAACGCATTTGGTACGGCCGTGAAACCCGTTTCCGGCCGTACTGGCCACATTTCAGTTTCTTCCGGCCGTATTGCCACGTTTCACGAAACTGAAACGTGGCCAGTATGGCCGGAAACGCGTTTCACGACCGTACAACCCACGTTTCAGCATTTACTTGTGTGTTTTTTTTTCTTTTTTTTGGTTTAAATTTGTTTATAAATTTATTTTTAGGGTATGCTAGTGAATTCTAATTGCTTCTAGATGCGTGTCTAAAGTTATAAAAGTGAATTTTTGCCCTAGTGTTGATATGTAGTTCATTAGGAAGTTTGAGGCATATGCAGTTCATGGTAATGTTAAATTCTTAAAGTAAAAGTGATCCTTTTACTTAAATTTTTAACATTACCATGAAATGACTCAGGATGTTTGAGAGTGGTTTTGCCCTCATTGGATTTCATATGGAGAAAGTAGAATTTTAGATCTCACTCAAAATCCAGCAGACTTATCAGTTTTTCAGGATTTCAGGATTGGGGGGATTGCAATGTTTCCATTGAATTTTATCATGTACTAGGGTATGGAACTTGTATTTAATCAAGAGAACCAAGCCTTCTATGCAGGGGAAACTCCCAATAATCAAGAGCATGTAGGGTACTAGGGTATGAAACTTGTATTTAATCAAGAGCACTAAGGTCGTTCGACTATGTAGGAGGAGACTCCCAATACAACAGTGATCCTTCTAAAAAATGGGTTGTGGATGCAGAAAATCCTGATTTGGATCTCTCTCTTGCAGCCTTATAGTCTTTATTGTACTTGCAACCTCATATATTAATATAAATAAACGTTGATTTTGAGATTTGGATATATAATAAAGGTTGCTTTTGGATATTTCGATATTTTTATTTTCATTATGTGATCATTAATGAATAAATGTGATGTAAATTAAATCTTAATGTTTAAATGTAATAAATTATACTGTATTATTTCTGCTTTATGATTGCACATATATATATATATATATATTTAAATATTTTTACTATATATATATACATTTGCGTTTCTCCGTTTCCAAAATTTGGGGAGGTCGCGTTTCGTATCGCTTCCCATTTCGGAAACTCGTACCCGTTTCCCCGTTTCGTGCAACCTAGCTTCATATCCTTCATTTAACATATGTTCAACCCTGTAATCTTCATAGAGGAACTGCGGCCTACAAGAGAAATAGACACGACCCTTAAACACATATTACTTAAGCCCAAACTTCCTCTAAACAGCCTTGGCCTCTTGCCTGAGGAACACGGCGCATGAAGAAGACTAAACAGATCACAAACTTGCCCTTGATACCTTTGCTAGAGATCTTTCTCTTCTGCGGCCCAATTCAGAGAGAATAAAGAGAAATGGATGTGTCTAATGAGAATGGAGGACATCTATATATATAACAATTTGTCCTTATGGAGGTGAAGCCGACCTTGACATTTTGGGGGCAAATTTGAATTTCAAATTTGAATTTTCCCACCTTAATAAGGTCATGACTTGTAGAATTTCTTTTAGGTAAATAAATATTTTCCCTTATTCTAATTTGGTGATCTTAAGGTTGATTTTGGACCTCTTGAAAAGAGGAATTCAATGCCACAATAATCTTCTTCAAAGGGGTAGACCAAAGTGGAATTTGGCCCTAGTTTCCAAATTTAATAGGTAGCAACCACCGCTTTCCTATTTTTATCATTTTTCCTAATAGCATTGTGGGAAGCATGCATAATATTTGGGGTTTATGAATCAGAAATCCCAACATCATGCCTAAGGATTTTAGCTAGGTGTTATTTCAACTCCTTTTGTCATTTGTCGCCTACATAGTTTAGAAGATAATCATTGTCGGTTTTTCGCATCTTTAGGTTCACCATACTCCCAAAATGGATCTTGTTATA
Source organism: Pinus tabuliformis (assembly GCA_031772625.1). NCBI lineage: Eukaryota > Viridiplantae > Streptophyta > Pinopsida > Pinales > Pinaceae > Pinus > Pinus tabuliformis. The sequence goes on along the minus strand of CM062814.1, from coordinate 622,931,243 downwards.
CCTCATTGTATCATGTATGAGGTTCCACTTTATGATTTTCATCACATTGATATAGTTTAGTGTTAGTACCCGTTGCCGCAAAATATAGTAGGCCTAGTGCAAAGCCTTACTGGGTGGGGCCAGACCAACGTTGCACGAAGCGGGGACGTTTTTTGGAAGTGGGGACGCGGAAGTGTCATTTCCCAAAAAATTAGGAAGCGAAGCATCTCAGAAGCGTTTACTATATATATATATTTATATTTTTTTGCATTTATATTAAAAAACATCCAAAATACCAAATTAGTTGTAGAAGACATGAAAACATGCATATTTTTACATAAATCAAGATAGATATGGCATCCATTATATATCAATGATTAATTGTTCCAACATCAACCATCTAGAATCTAGATTCCTCTTCTCTTGTCTAGCCTTTGCCTCTACTTCAATTCGATAGGATTTTGATCAAACAGCTTAATCCAAGCCTTATAATATGGTAGAGAAAGCTTAACATGCCTGATCAATGATTTTGACTTGAGTGAAGGTACATAATTGCGAAGGCCATGACAAAGGAGTTCAACAATCAACAACACCAACACTGGGGTACATATAGGGCTTGGTGCTCTTGATTAAATGCCAATCACATGCCCTCATACATGATATAATCCAATGAAACGCCACAATCCCATTGATCCTGAAAACTGTTAAGTCTGCTGAATTTTGAATGGGATATGAAATTCTATTTTCTCCATATGAAGTTTGATGAGGTTGGAACCACTCTCAAACATCTTGAGTCATTTCATGGTAATGTTAAAAATTTAAGTAAAAGGATGGAAATGAAAGATAAAGGAGAATGTCACTTTTACTTTAAGAATTTAACATTACCATTAGGGAGCATCTAGGAAGCATCTAGGGAGCATCAAGGGACACCTTGGGAGTATTAAGAAAGCATAGTTCCTCACATAACAGTTCGAAATTTCCAAAAAAAGAAACAAAAAAAGCCCTCCCGAACCGTGTGAACCGTCCACCTTCTCTCGGATCCGCTTGTGATCCGTGGTGGATACGTGCCTGAACCTCCACAGATTCGCACTCGATCCTTTCCGGAACCGCGAATCGGGCCCTTGCGGATCCGATTTTCCAGGAATCGCCAAAAAATGGTGGAAACACAGATCACAATCATTAGGTACAATAACCATAGATGCATCATAGTGGACCACACCTAATTCTAGGGGCACATTATTACTTCACACAAAGCTCACCTTCGAATATCTAACTAGATTGAGTCCCATAAACAAGTTACCTCCTTATGTTAGGGTTGGTTAGATGGATAACCCTATTAAGTGTTTCCAACTCCCAAGGGGAAGCAATAGGTCCCAATTTAGTCCATTGATCCATAGGTGTGCCTAAAAATGGTGACAACAGAGTGGAAATGACTTTAGTGTAGGGTGCCATAGCCAAGTGAACAACTAATGGTGGTGTAACATCTTGAGTGAATAAATAGATATAAGGAGGGAGCAATGATGAAGGCATGAGTTACCCCTTTCCTCGGCATGCTTTTTCCAATCCTCTAGTGTGCCTTTTACTTCTTAATGATTTGCTTTGATTTGGGTGTATAGCTTAAGAGCCCAAGCTTGCTTTTTTGAGATTTAGCATTTAATACCCTTTAATGATGTGTGGGTTTATTGCTCATAAAGTTTGGGACAATACAAGGGTTCCTTTATAGATGGAGCATCATGTGCTTAAGGAACCAGGTGATGGCTAACGAGAGAGGTAGAGCTCATGCTAGGCTTTTGCCCAAGCGCTAATAAAATGTCTCAACCAGCTTTTACATTTTATCTTTTTCTTTCATTGTGGCCTTCTTATGCATTTATCTTTCTTTTGGCTACATCAACCTCTAGGGCAAAGTTTTCTAGCCCAAACTCAAGGTTGAGGATGATAGAGTGCTAATCCCCATGACCAATGACCAACGACCCAATGAATGGAGATGGAATAATGGGAAAGATGGAAAGTGGTAAGTAACACTACTTAAATCAAAGCCTCCCTAGTAGTGTCATTCCTAAAACAAGTGGTAAGTATGGAATACCATGACGCTACTTCAATCAAAGCCTCCCTAGTGGTGCCCTTCCTAAAACCCTAAGGCCTCAAAGTAGGTCCCACTGGACTAGAGTACTAGACTAACCTCCCAGGTGAAGTGAGGGAACAATCATATAGTCAAGATCAACCAATCATCCTAATCACCCCTTGATCCATATTAGTACGCCCGAAACATTAAGTGAAAGCACATGATTACAAAATGTTTAAAGTTCTTGTCGATGGATGACCCACCTTCCTTCAAGAAGGAATGTTGGATATGAGAGAGAAATCTAACTGGTGTGAGAAGTAGAAGATCTTGGCATCGTGTCATGTGCTGATCACATAGGGCTACTGGCTGGCTAACTGTCCAAGAAGGAGATAAGTTTTCTCCTATGGATCATGTAGCGAAACTCCTCACTGGATCTAGAGGACTCCGATAGCAAGCCAACGCCACTATCGCCCCCTCATTGTCTTCTTTCAGACTTGGGCATTCTTGACATCATCAACCTCCACCCCTGGACTTATTTACTTAGCTTTCTACATGATTCGATTATATACATGTTTATGAGGCTGTCCTATTATTGTATCCTTATTTACGTCATTTTATCCTAGATTTAACTTTGGTATTTTCTAGGAGTTGCATTTGCCCTCCCACATTGTACTTGTACTGGTTATATCCTTCAGCCCCATTGACTTATGTATGGTCATTTGCTGGACATTAATAAAATTATCTTTTCTTATCTTATCTCATCTTATGGGTTACCCACTTTTTGGTGGGTAAGAGTATCTTTTGAACTATCTTGAAGAGTGGCAACCCTAGCTCTTTATGGTTAATATGTATTTTCAGATTTTCAGATTGAGAAGTGAAGTGTTGTGGGATTGGCTCCATGGTTGGACGAGTTATTTGCTCCATTTGATTTCTTGGGAATTTTGAGATTTCCATTTGAGGGTTATGATTCAGATTGGGTTGATCATATTGAGTAATTTCATAGGTGTATTGATTCAACTACATTGCGTGTTGCATCCTTTATTAAAGTTATGTCAAATTTAATGTTGTTCATGAAGATCTTATGATGATGACTTGCCCATGTACCTTAGAGGACGAGGCATTATAATGGTTTGAAATCTTCATAGAAAAGAAAAGTATCTTCACTTGCAGATTTAATGAAGGTATTTATCAAGCCTTAGGATTCTCACTACAAAGAAGGCAAGTGTGAGGAGAATTGTGAGGGCCTTATGGCAGCTTTAACTGAAGAAGACATTGTTGATAATGAAGCATCCACCTGAATCCCCATGGAAGATGAAGCACATTAAGAGGCACTTTAAGTGATCCAAAATGGATTCAGTTTTGCCTCCGGATCAAAGTCTTCAAATGCAGATGAAAGTGGGATCAAGTTGAAGTGCTCGTCGATACGATTCCAACGGTGCGAACGACGCGTAAATTCGAGTTCAGATGGAGAAGTTAGAGCCAGTCAAAGTTTGTGGAAAACTAGGGCAAAAAAGTCAAAAGTCAAAGGTCAACAGTCAACAGTGAACCAAGTCAATGCTTACGTCAGCAGGGACACGTGTCAACCTGGGAATGAGCCACAGGTCTTGGATGATGTCAGCAGAGAAGGTGATGTGGCAGTTTGTGATTGGTTCACATGGGCCAATCCGGTGTTGACACGTGGCAACCTGGATTTGCCCAATGTTGGCATGAAATCCCAAAATTTTGGGGTCAGGGAGGATCGAACCATTGACCTCCTAGAGTGGCAACAACTTCGCTGGAATTAGCTCATCGGTTGGGCTACCGTCGAACTTGATAACAGAAATGGTGAACTTGTATTTATGTTGAACCAGGGTCTCTACCGGAAAAACGCCGGACGGTCGGGGTCAACCCCACGACCGCCAGTTCTTTGATTTTATGTTATCGCATTATCCCACATTCACCGCAGATTGCAACCACATATGGTATATCAATACCATATCACCGAAACATAACCAATGAAACAACGGAGTTAACACAAATCATATCGCATATCCAATGTATAACGACGGAATGGTCGGCGGGGGTTTCGAACCCTCGACCTTCCAAAACCTTATATACAAACGACTTCGCATAACTCTGCTAACCAACATGTCGAAGAGTGGGACTTGGTTAACCAAGCCACCAAATCTTTTAATAAACCATCGCAGGTGCCGAACCTGTCCTACCACCAGTGCGTAGCCAAGGCAGTTTTGCCAGAGAGAGGGTGGTTTTGCAGGGATATAGGTGGTTTTGGACCATTCCAGGGGGTCTAGAGGTCACCGTGGCCAAATATGGTCGAGTTTATACTCGTTTGACTTGAAATTTCGAGCTGAACACAGTGGCGATGTCCATTTTCTTATTTGAGACTCTGTTTTCGAGCTCGTACTTGTAACAACGATTTGAAGACAAAATAAAGAGGTCAGCACTGGAAGCAAAAGGACCAGGAGACGTAGTCAGAAAGTCTGGTGAACTCCTTTATTAAATTTGGCTGTGTTGATGTGTTTGAATGTGTTTTCAAGTTGTTTATGTGTTTATGTTATTCACAATATTTTCGATTTGTTGCACTAAGTAACATAAGCGAATTCTCACAGTTTATAATACCTTTTTTCATTAACGGATCATTATGTTTCCATTGAAGAGTCTTTTTCAGCCATACATGAAGAAGATATTGTTGATGAAGCATCCATTTTATCTATTCGAGAAGACAAGGGTTTTGTAATCCATGGTCCTTTTCAAAATTTTGATTTTAATGGTGCTTTTTAAGGCCAACCGAGGAGATGAATTTTTTTGCATTAGTAATCATTGTTAGCAAGATGATTGCTAGAATTTATATGGAGACCCTATCTGGTTGAAATTTCAGTGCAATCTAAAATTTCTGATCATGATAATTACTTGTGACTGATATATTTGTTGACTTTTAGCATTCTCTTCATTCAATTATGTCATCAAGCAATTACACTGTAACAACAAAGTTGTAGCTCGTTGTACTTTTAAATGTAGAATACACAAAGGTATTGTAAATAATATTTTTATTAATAAGATGAAATGTACAAGGATGATTGAATGTTACAATGAAGGCCCACTTATATACCTAGTGAGGTGCTCCTTCATGACTGGACATGTATTGCTAAACATGCCTTCACATTTTAACTAATGACTATTTAAAATATAACTACGATTATTTATTATTTATTTGCATTTATTTATTTTTTATCTAAATTATATTCATAACATTGCCCCTCTCTTCAAAGAGCTTTGTCCTCAAAGCTTAACCCATGTCATTTGGGCACATGTACGCTGTCGGTAGTACTATCTTGGAATCAGGGTTTTTCCTTTGTCTCTCCGGATTTTATTTATTATTTAATAATAATATTTTATTTTATATTATATATAATAATTAATTATTATTATTATTATTATTAAGGTGACTTTATAAAAAATTATTATAAGGCAACTCTATAAAAATTATAAAGTCACTTTATAATGACTTTATAAAGCGACTTTAATAATTGTTAATTGTTTTTATTTATTTATTTTATTTAAATCCAATGGTTATCGAACAAATGGTCACATATGTACATGTGTCTCATTGTTCAATTATGCTGAGTGGTTTGTCCATGGTATCCGTCGGCTTCTTTTCACACAATATACTAAGGCATGCAGATATTGATGGGGAATTGCATTACATACATCACATGGAACCTTGCACCCATGCAATGGACTGCGAATTCGTTGCCAAGGCCGTCCCCGAAAACAAAAGCCAGTTGAACATATAATTCCTCTTTACTACAAGGGTGACACCATACACTATCGACTAAATCACACAAACAACGGAAGTCATGCGCCTTTGTCAATTCAAGTGGAATTTCATGCCAACTCAGCCTTATATCCTTCGATGATTTCTCAGCTAATTCGTCTATCTCCCTTTCCAAGCTCGCAAGCATACTGTCAATTGTCTTGCCTACAAGATCAGAAATTGGGACTCGAATCTTGTCCGCTTCACGTCCACTCTTGTACCCTATACAGAATCACCTTCATCTGAAACCAAAAGGGACTCTAGGGTTATGGTCACTCGTAGTTTTGTATTCTCTTCAGTATCAATCTCCTTCAATCTTTCATATGTAAATGGGTAAGCTCTAATTCCGTACTTTCGATTCAAGTCCATGAGGGTATAATTGTTTTGTATTGTTTTTTCTTCAACCACATTGCTTTCAATTATTAGGTTTAGGTCAAAATTTTCACTCGTGATTACTCCTCCAGTTATTTCTTTGCAAGCGCTCCAGTTCAAGTTTCAACTATAGAAATTTCATACAAATAATTATTCTTAGAGTTGCTATGTTCATGGCGGTCATGGGATTGGTGTGGGCAAGGCTCGATCACTAAACGATCATACTGTGGGCAAGGTTCTGACCCTTGGACGATTGTTGTGTGGGTGTGGATTGTCTGGGAATTTCATCGATGCCAGAGATGTGGAAGTTATTGTTTCGCCTGTGATGGAATTTGAGACGTTTTAGGGGTTTGATGAAGAGATGTTTGATACTGCGACATTCAGCTTTAATGTTGGGACACGAGAATTTGATATTCGTACAAGTTACAATGCAACATGTTTATGTTCCGGTATTTATGATCAGTCAATTTACATACGGTTTCCCCATATGGTCCAATTAGAGTTTTCCCATATGGTCCTATAACAATCAAGGCTGGGGCAAAACAAACATGAAATTGCTCATACATTTTACACTTTTTAATTTCTTTAAATGGCATAACTAGCCATGGCACGCTTGCAAATTGCTCCTCAAAGTCTACTTCATGGTTTTCAGCGGATATTAACACAATGTCAAAGGCATCTCCTTTCTTTATAAGCTCATTTTAAATCTTAACAAGCTCCTCTACATCTAAGTCTTTAGGCCAGCAATTGGTGAAAAATAGACCCACTGATTTGCCCACAAGTTCTGTTACTGGGACCTCCTCTCCAGTGTTTTTGATTAGGAGGACTTGTTCCAAGGGTGACAGCCAACTTTGGACGGATTCACCCACAAGGTTTGCAGCCATATCAACCTCAGCCATTGTGAGGTCTTCGTCTGCATTGTCAGTTGAATTTTGTTCTTCATCTTGTAGCAGTTTAAGGCACTTTTCTTTCCGAAACATAACAGTAAATGGAACTTTTAATTTCTGATCATGAAACATCTGTAATACATTTGAAATTTCCTTCACAACTTCTTGCTTGTCTTGTCTAGGACCTCTCATATCAAGTATTTTCTGCACTACCTCAACCCCCTACTCCTCCTTTTGAACTAAAAGTTCTTCAGCTGTGATGTCTTCCTTTTTCTTGCTCTGGTTATCCTTCAACCAAAGCTTCTCTCTTGGTCGAGGCTTCAGTTCTTTCATTTTTTCATCCTGCTTCTCAGTATTTATATCCATGGTATTTGATGAGCTCTTGAAACCTTGAAATCCAAGTAGACCAGTGGCATTTACACATTTTGGATTTAGATCAATTTCTTTATCGTCAACAGATTGATCTTTAAAAAAAACTATGCCAGTTTCAGCTTTTTGTGTTCTCAAAGATCTCTGTTGTGAATATAGCTCTGTTGTATTGACTTTTTTATCATCATTTTTTTCTTCATTGCTAGTCTTCTTCATGCCAATGTTAGCTTCCACTGTAGGTGTCAAATCTGGTGTTTTGAAAGCCTTTAATGATTCTGTAAATGGTCTTTTTATTTGTTGTAATGATTCTTGAATGTCACTTAACTTAATTGCAGATTTATGAGATTCACTTAATTCCATGATTTCAGAATCTAAGATTAATGGCAGATTGTGCAACAGTTAATGTTCCAAAGGATCAAATAGCTCTGATACCACTGTAACAACAACGCTGTAGCTTCTTGTACTTTTAAATGTAGAATACACAAAGGTATTGTAAATAATATTTTTGTTAAAGAATTTTTTTCGGAAAAATTCACATTGAGAATATTTGGTCGACGCGTTTCGAACCAGCCAGTGTGGTTCATCTGGTCCTGAAGATGAACCACACTGGCTGGTTCGAAATACGTCGACCAAATATTCTCAATGTGATTTTTTCCGAAAATTTTTCTTTAACAAGTTATGGATCACAGAAGCTTGAATTTGAATAATAATATTTTTATTAATAAGATGAAATGTACAAAGTTGATTGAAAGCACTGAGATCATCTACTATGCAAGAAGTATGTTGTATAAGGATACCCCTGTTCATGATGCCAAGTCTGATGGATCATGTTGAACATAATTCAAGTCTTACATCCACAGAGAAGACATAAGCCCTAGCCTGAAATTCTCAAAGACCTCAGTCCTAATCTCAGAAGGATGAAAAGAGTCTCAAAAGCTAGCTAAGGATTACTTCAAAAGGCTAGACAGAATCATCAAGGGGAAGGCCAAGGGTCTAGACTCTAGACCGAATCAAGAAGAGCAATTAAGACCAATTTGTTGTTCAAGTGCTAATAGAAGTTGTTAATGATCTTTACAAGGCCAAAAAGACTAGTCTGAAATTGCCTCAATCAAACCATCTTAAGTGTATTTCAAATTCTGAGTACATTGCAAGTCAACAATGAAGACAATATTCATTGAGAAATAGACCTGCGCAAGAGATACTTCTTCAATATATATATATATCTATCACATCTGAATAATTGAGATTTTGAATCAAGAAGGCATGAAGATTCTAGACCTGTTGCTATACTTATTGCTACTATCTAGTTACAAGGGCTACTAAACAATGTGTGTAACCTCTGATCTTACAATAAAGAAGAGACCCTATTGGAGATCTGTAGAAGCATGTCTTGAGCATTAACTTGACAGTAGTCAATAGCATCAAATTCATCTCTGTGATCAAAGCCAAAATTACATCCTTGTGCTATTGCTAAGTGTATAATAATGATCCAAGTGGTAATAGGAATATGATATGGTTCATCTAAGATAATCCAAGTCTTTAATGTGGATCAAGGTCTGAGTTTCTATAAGAAAGGTAGTCTGAGCTATAATTTGAGTTTGACATCTCTGTGGAAGAATGACAAGGATCTGTCACCATTATTAAAAATCCAAGGTCTATATCCAACAGAAGATTGGAGAGAGATCTGAAAAATTCAAGTGGCATAATTCAAGACCTAGCTTTATAAGTCAAGTCTGAAACTCTTCCGAAGCAAAGAAGCCTCGTAATAGAAGCTTGTGAAATCTCTGTCGAATCCTCAAGAAACTTCTGTTCTATACATAATAAAAGAATTTTGAGACTTAGACAAATTGCATTATAAGAAGCATACCTATATCCTTGAAGTAAGCAATTTGAAGAAATGTTGATTGTCTTAAGGACTAATGGAAACTAGTTACTTTCATATCCAAGACAAAAGTTGCAAGATTCATTGGTTGGTGTCATCACTTAAGTAAAGAAGACAAATTGGATAGAAGATTGATGTGCTAAGATCAAATCAGTGTTGCAAACATCTCGATAACATCCCGATTTTATCTCGAAATCACGATTTTTTGGCCTAGCTGATGTTTGACGATTTTAAAAATTCTTTTTATGGTATCTTACTTTTGCCGATGTTTGTCCATTTTTACGATTTTTTTGTTTTCCGGACCCTTGCCGATTTTATCCCGATGCCGATGTTCACAACATTGGATCAAATGCTCAGAGCTTCCTAGTAAAAACCATTCCTTGGAAACAATGATGGACTTTAGGGTTTTGGTATTTGGGCATAAAAGAGAACTTGCAAAGTGAAAGTTTAGGGTTTTCAAAAACCTAGCAAGTTGATAAGAGGCTAAAAGTTAAAGCCTTGATGTGTCAATCAAGTGTGTTGGTCTATGAACCCCAATGAAGGTTTGGATAAGAAAGGTCTAGGGCTTGTATGCTAGGAATGATAGTTTTTGCTATAAAGAAGAAACTCTAACTTTTGCGAAAAGGATACAACATCATGCTGATGTTGAGGACAAGGATGATGAAGTTGAATGTAAGAAATCCAAGAGTAAGAGGGAGATGACTTTTGTCAAAATATAAGTATTCTCTCCTTAATTAATGCTATTGTTATTGTCTTTAACCATGGATGACAAGGGTTGTTAAGAGATTGGCAGCAGATGAAAGAACTGAAAAATGAAGCAAAGAGAACTTTCCCGATATGTACTAGAAGAAGAACCAAGTTTAGAGGGAGCAAGCAATTTAAAGTATATGTCTGGATTGTTTGGAAGAGAAGTCAAGCATGCAACAGATAGCAGTGTGGAAACAAGAAGGTTCTCCCAGTAAGAGGAAGAGAATTATGATAAGACGATTGCCTCAGTTGGAAGACTTACCCCATACTTTTAAGGATACGAAAAAGGGAGAGTCATGATTGAAGAATGATCTCAATAACTTGTTTCTAACGAAAGAGGGATTCATGAGTTAAAGGATAAGGTATTGCATTCAAAGGGAGTTGGAAGAAAAATTTGACTTGAAGGATCTTGGATTGATATAGCACCACTTGGGAACTAACATTTCCTCTGCTTTTTATTTTTGCTTCTGGCAAGTTGAGATTTTGATGATGATGCGATCAATGTACAATTTTCCATCTGATTTGGGAAATGCTCATACGGAAAATTTGGAACATCCGAGACTTCTGTGACATGCTGTTCTTTTTCATGAACCTGCTCTGTTAAGGCCGATAGATCAATCTTGCAAGCATCAATCTGATTCCCATCAGTTTCCTTCCTCCTAGGGTTATCTTCATTTAGCCATTTCTCAATGGAATCAATGACCTCGTCATAATAAGATGAAGTTTGCTTCAGTGAGCTGGGAGGCTTGCACTTTGGACCCTCTAGATTGAGTTGGAGTTCCTAAACTTGTGATTTTTCCATTATTTGCAGCTTATTCTCAAGAGTGATATGTTCAATTCTCATGGCATACATTTGATTAGAATGTTCATCCTTCATAGCATTGATCTCCTTGGCATGATTTTCTTCCGTGGTATGCATCATGTTCGGAAAGGTGATCGTCTGATTATATTGAGTAACTTCCATAACCTGTAACCTGTTCTGAAGAGATCTCTGACCCACCTCTATGTCCTTTATCACTTTATTATGATTTACTTTAATAGAACTCATTTCAATTTTCTTCCTTATGATTTGTTTCCATGGTGGCCATCTGATTGTAGTGATTAACTCTCATGATTTGTAGCTCCTCATCATGTTTTTTTTTCTATGGCTAACAATTGTGTGTGCATAGATTTCATTTCCTTGGCGTGATCTGCTATCAATCTCTCTTATTTAAGTTCCATGGTTTTTATCGACTCTGTTTGATTGAATTGCATGTCTTTAATCATTTGAGTAAATTCCTCAATAAGATGCTTATCATTTTCTTTTTCATCATCAATATTAATTTTATCTTTTGTCCTTTTCCTTCCACTATCAAGGATTCTTCTTGCAACGACACAAGTGGATTCATCATGAAGACTCTCACAAGGTTTGCAATATGGCAAAGATTGATGTGACATATCCTCCTGAAACCTTTCTAGGATAGTTGGGCCTTTCACAGGATCACTTTCATCTTTCTTTTCATTGTAATTGGTACAAGCTAAATCCTTTTGATCTCCATATCTATTTTTAAAAGCATTGATGATGACTTGTAGAGAGTCAAAAGAATTGTCAAGAAAATCATAAAGGCAATTCATAGCCTCACCTTCCAAAGAAAGGATGAAGAGTCACATCTTGATGTCTTCATGCTTACAACGTGCTAGACACCACTTTGCCAAACAAATACCAAACTTCAAGAGATGGTTTTCAGTAGTAATTGCATCATTACCTTGAAAAGAAGGCAAATTATCAATGGCAATTTTCGGGATATCATGAGGATAGCCTTGAATGTTAGTAAAAACAACAGGGGGCAAACAAGTCATTCGTGATGACTTGCTTAATTGGAGAAGGAGCTAATGGATGTTAGATAGAGATACTTGTTCAAGAAAAACAAGAAGTCTACAAGAAGCGAGCTTCTAGCAGAAATTCTTGCAAAAAATGAAAGAAGTGGAGTTGCCACTTGAACATGAATCTACTTTAAAATCCAAAAGGCAAAAAACGAAAAGTTAGTCGAGAACCAGGAAGAGAAAAAACACTACTCCCGGGTCAGGGAAAAGCAAGTGGATATCAGGGAGGGTTTCTTGTTTGAGAAAAATGAATGCTTACTAGAATGTAATTTGTTTAAGTGAGCCCTGAGAGCGGGGTTAACCAAGCTACCAGGATTTCTTCTAGAATAAGCTCTTGTAAATGGATGAATAAGTGGAGTAGCCATCCAATCAGGAAATAAACCAAAATGTCTAGGTGCTAAGGGTGCAAATAGAAAAGTGATGGTGAACAAGTCGATGAACTAATAAGAAGATTGATAAGATGTCGAAGCACTAGAAAATGTGTCGCTTGATGCGTGGAGAAGATGATAAGATACAAATAAAATATGAGAATGAGAAGGTGCTGAAAGAAAAGATGTCATGAGAACCAAGGATAGAAAATATTATCCCTGACAACGACGCTAAAATGTTGTTGCCCAAATTGTATAGGTGATTGTGACAATGACTCAGGGTGGGGGCTATCACTTTGATCCCCTCCCTCTTTGTTCTAGCTGCCTCCCAACAACAGGCTATGGGGTCCCTATGAAACATGAAGATGAAAAAACCTGTTGGCAACCAACAAGGCCTGGAAACACAACTGAGTGACCTAGCAACTTGGTTAATTTAGCAAGTTTGATGATTTGATTGGATTACTTTGAAATACCAGTGCCTTAATGGAGTCAAAATACTTGCTTAATTGAATTATTTTCCAAGCTACTAGATGAACAATTGCTGCCTTATGATGCTTCACTATCCTAAATGAGATGCAACATCTAAAATCTAAGTGAAATGCAGGATCTTGATTGATTTTAAGTTAGATGCCTAAGTAGATGAATCTTTTACCTTAGTTGTTTTGAAACTAGTCTCTAGAGTAGGTTGTGAGAGAGAAACATAGGGGAAGATAGTTGAGGCTATATTAGCGATACCTCCCCTGAGGTTCTAACCACATGATGCCTTTGGCGCTGCAGAGACTGTGGCTCTGACGACTGCAAGATCACCGTGTTAACCACTAAAGAGGGTCTAGACTTCGCAAGCTAGATGAGAAAGGTTGTTCTAGAGTCTTTCAACTAAGCTTATGCTTGGAGGTAGATTTCTTAGTAATGCACTACTAGTCTTAGAATGCAAGTGCAAAATAGGAGGGAATGCTTCAATGAGATTTTTAATTAGATTAAGTACTCCAATAAGATAAATTAGTACTCCAATAAGATAAATTATTTAGATTCACACGCTTGCAGTGATATTCAATATGAGAACAATTAAATGAAGTACTTAAAGAGAAATTGAACAACTATCTCAGTTGAAGCAAGATAGATATTTGTAGTGAAACACAAGTGCACAATTATCAAGAGATTACTTATTATTGCGCTACTTATGTTACTTAGAACAAATTGAAGCACTTAACGAGACAAGGCTAACAATTCAAGTGAAATGAAATTAACAATTCCAATTAGAGCTTATCAATTATGTCAACAAGACCTTATCTTATGATTAGCAATATTATTCAGTGATTAGGCAAGTTACCACTTATATCATAAACCAATGAAGCACATTAGATGACAATAGAGACAAGATTAAAATGAGATTGTTAATAGTGATAAACAATGGATGCTAATGCGATGATGTAAAGACACAAAAATGCAAGAGGAAAGTCAAGGCAAGGCTATTATCTAGACACCAATGCAACTTAAGATTTTAGAGAGCTCCTTTTGCAATAACTCACTGTTATAGATCAACAAACAAGTTACTCAATAGCAGTCCCAAAAGTCACTTGAAAACAATCACTATTTCAATGATAAACCTTTAGCAATTAGAAAGATGACATTTATACTTGTTAGGCTTATTAAAATTTGGTTCTAGGGACTGATCTTTAAATCTGATCAGACTTCTTTAACAGTGATAACAGTCCTCTAATATTCTGATTGCAAACGATAAAATTAATGAGCAATTCAAGTTTCAACCCTTTAATCAAAATGATGATTTCTTAGTGTATTAGGCTTATTAATATGAGTTTTTAAGAGCAATATATCAACAATTATGTTGCTGTAACACTTATATCAGACTGCTGCAAACTTATAACAGATTTCTGCAACATATATCAGAACTCAAGAATGCATAGGACAACCAACATAAATCAACAAGATTGATGAATTAAACCCCTATAATCAAACTGTGATGCCTTATATGAGTTATTAGCTTATTAAAGGGTTACTTTGGCTTATTCTTTGATTTGTTTGCCACTGTTAACAGAAATTCAGATTGCTGTAGGTTGTTATCGAATAGATGACAATCAATTATATGCCAATATGGACTCTTATATGCAGACATAGAAAAGCTAGTGCACAAAGAATACTTTTAATGCCAAGAAGAACAAGTTAGGCTAAGAAAAGACTACTGAAATCGCTAGATCAGATCTTTAGAATTTACACCAGACCTCTGAATATTCATATCAGTCAATTGTTAACAGAGAGACTAACAACTTTTTGACAAGATCTATTCACATAAATGCATGAAAACAAAGCCAAAACACTTATAATTTTCTTGAGATTAATATGTGATGATTTTAGAGTATTTTTAGGCTTGTTTCACTTGAATTTAAGGTCTGCAATAAAATGTTCAGATTTGATTTGATTTATGCAGCAAGTGAAAGAGAAGGTTGTTGAGAAATCAATGCTTGTAGGATTAGGGTTAGATTTCTCTTTCTTGATAATTACTTGTGAATTATGTTGGCTTCTTTTACTTATTTGTTATATTATCTTTCATCAAGCAATTACTAAATTATGTGTGCATGAAGATAAAAAAAACACAAGACACAAGATGTAGGTACTCTACCAGGGCAAGACCCCTACCTAGGGGAAAACCCAGTCAAAATCTCTTCCTTAAATAGCTTTCCTTGAGACTCTTCTACCTAGAAAAAGACCTCATCCACACCAAGCCAGCCTCACCTTCTTCGATCCAACTTTCAACCTAATAGCAACAACACTTTGACCCTAACAACTTAGACTTGGCAGCTTCCGGCATCAGCAACAACTTCGACCTTGACTAGGAGACTTCGATCTCCTAAACCAACTCGCACGAGAGAGAGAGTTACCAAAATTTCGATTTTCTTCTTCCCTTCCACCTTGACCAAACTCGCACTCCTTTTGGACCCTTCCTTCAACTTCGCACTTCTTCCCAGCTTCCAGCTTCCAAAGATCGAACTATGCTTGAGAGAGTGAGATACTCAAATGAAGTTGAACTGCCTTGTATATATAGCCTTCCAATGAGGTCAAATTGCCTTCCTTGAGGCCGACTTGGTGTGGACGTTACATAATTCATTTTTGACTCAAAATTAATTCTTTTTACATCATTCGAAAGCCCAAGAAGGGTCTCATATAATATACAATGACTCAAATGACTCTTTATTAATCCTAGGAGTCCACTATGGGGACTTTGACTAATAAAATGATGACCCAAGCATGAAGCCCATGTTTTAATAAGTCATTGTAACAATAATAAAAATTAGATATTATCTTGGGATTCAACTTTTGGACCCTTCCTTCAACTTCACACTTCTTCCCAGCTTCCAGCTTCCTTTCTTGAAGTTTAAAAAATTGGCGAATCTCACTAATCCCTAATATGCAAACTATAAAATGTGTATTGATATATTTGTAAAATTATTCAAATCTATAATGATTTTATATATAGTCTCTATATAATGTTGGCGATTTTTGAGGTAAAATAATTTTATATTCTAAAAGTTGGGCGAATCATCTTTTATAAAAATTGGTAATTGGCGAATCTTTTTTTGGAAAAATCAAGGAAAATTAGCCCACTGGGCGAACATTAGCCCCTAAAATTTTCCATGGATCGAACTATGCTTGAGAGAGTGAGATACTCAAATGAAGTTGAACTGCCTTGTATATATAGCCTTCCAATGAGGTCAAATTGCCTTCCTTGAGGCCGACTTGGTGTGGACGTTACATAATTCATTTTTGACTCGAAAATAATTCTTTTTACATCATTCAAAAGCCCAAGAAGGGTCTTATATAATATACAATGACTCAAATGACTCTTTATTAATCCTAGGAGTCCACTATGGGGACTTTGACTAATAAAATGATGACCCAAGCATGAAACCCATGTTTTAATAAGTCATTGTAACAATAATAAAAATTAGATATTATCTTGGGATTCAACTGTGTTAAGTAAGTCATTCACGTATGACCATTTCCATGAGAGGTAGTCATAACTGACTAATTTCTCATGATTTTTGAATAGTTCACTTAGCACTCATTGCATCGGGTGATGCTCACAGGGGTGAAGAAGTGGGATTGAAACTAGTGAAATGAATCGCATAGCGTCAATCATCACTTCCGGGGCTTGCACCCGATAACCAGGACTTCCCGGGAGGTCACCCATCCCAGATCGCCTCTGGCTCAAGCGCGCTTAACTGTGGAGTTTTCCCCACAATCAAGCCCACTTAGCTTGCTACCCCAAACTCAAATGGGGTAGCAAGCTAAGTGGGCTTGATTGTGGGGAAAACTCCACAGTTAAGCGCGCTTGAGCCAGAGGCGATCTGGGATGGGTGACCTCCCGGGAAGTCCTGGTTATCGGGTGCAAGCCCCGGAAGTGATGATTGACGCTATGCGATTCATTTCACTAGTTTCAATCCCACTTCTTCACCCCTGTGAGCATCACCCGATGCAATGAGTGCTAAGTGAACTATTCAAAAATCATGAGAAATTAGTCAGTTATGACTACCTCTCATGGAAATGTCATACGTGAGTGACTTACTTAAACGCAGTTGAATCCCAAAATGATATCTAATATAATGCATTGTGTAAACCCCCTAATACTTAAATTCAAAAAGAGTGAAGGGATCTCTACTTGAATGGTTCATGAGGCACAATACTTGCTAAGGTTTTGCAAATGGGGTAGCAAGCTAAGTGGGCTTGATTGTGGGGAAAACTCCACAGTTAAGCGCGCATGAGCCAGAGGCAATCTGGGATGGGTGACCTCCTGGGAAGTCCTGGTTACCGGGTGCAAGCCCCAGAAGTGATGATTGATGCTATGTGATTCATTTCACTAGTTTCAATCCCACTTCTTCACCCCTGTGAGCATCACTCGATGCAATGAGTGCTAAGTGAACTATTCAAAAATCACGAGAAATTAGTTAGTTACGACTACCTCTCATGGAAATGGTCATACGTGAATGACTAACTTAACACAGTTGAATCCCAAAATGATATCTAATATAATGCACTGCATAAACCCCCTAATACTTAATAATAAAAATATTTTTGACAAATACATTTTATGAAGACTGAACCTAGTTACATGTTTCAACACTCCCTCTTAACTAGGGAGGTATTCGTACGAAAAATCTCAAACTATGAACTATGAAGAGTTTAGGCACCGCAATGCCATGGACTAGATTCCTGAACAGGGCAATCTATCCAAGTGGAACTAAGATGGACTAATGCTTTCAACCTCACTAGGTACCATCAGGCTTACTTGCTAATCATCAACCTAGGGATCTAGGTGCATATCCGAGGTCAGAGCTCCATGACAAATTCCACCCTCCCTACTTTGGAAACTAGACATCAACACATAGTATTGACTAGATGTCCTCCCAGGGAATGTGTCTCACACACAAGGCCTCAACAAATCTCTTGCAAACTTTTATCATCATCAACAAATTCAGTAATATCAACTAAACCAAGCATGCTTCTAAGATACTCAAATTTCTTATTAGGAAGAGACTTTGTTAGTATATCAATTACTTGATCGTCTGTCGGGACATACTGTAGTTGCACGATCCCATCCTGCACCAAGTTCCTAATATAGTGGGACTTATTGTTGATATGCTTCATCTTAGCATGAAACACAGGATCTCCAGACATCTTGATACAACTTTGATTATCACAATTAATCACAGTAGGATCTAGAGGCTTCTCGAACAAATCCGTCAGAAGCTTCCTCAACCATACAACCTCCTTTCCTACTTCACATGCAACTATGTACTCTGCTTCAGCACTACTCAAAGCAACATGATCTTGTTTTCTGCTCATCCATGAGATCATAGCAGATCCCAAACTAAAGCATCCTCCGGGAGTGCTTCTTCAATCAGTCTCACTGCCACACCAATCAAAATTTGTGAAGCCAATCAACTTGACTTCCTTGCTATTGTACTTTAGGCAGTGATGTATCGTACCACGAAGATATCTCAATATAGGCTTGGCAGCTATCTAGTGATAATGACGACGCTCCAACTCAAACTGACTGAGGATGTTCACAACAAAACATATATCCGACCTAGTATTTACCAGATACATCAGAGAACATACCAACTGACGTAGGAGGTAGGATCCACGAGACTTGAGTCAGAGCTCTTCAACTTCTTGAGATTGATGATCATAGGAGTAGTCATGGGCTTGGAAGCCATCATCCCAAATTTCTGCAACAACTTGATGATGTACTTTCCTTGCCCCAAATATATCTTCCCATGATTTTGCTATACTTCTAGACCTAGGTAATAGTACATCAGTCCTAGATCCTTCATCTCAAATTCTGTTGCCAGCAGCTTCTTACATTCTTCTCTCGACACCTGTGATGAATAGATCATCAACAGACAATAGAATAATGACTTGCTTATTATTCACAACCTTGATGTAGAGATTAGGATCAACAGAACTCTTAACGAACCCAATTCTCAGAAGGTATGCATCCATTCTTGCATACCATGTCCTAGGAGCTTGCTTCAAACCATACAGGGCCTTCTTGAGTCTACAGACACGAGTGTCCCTGCCATTTTCCTCAAAGCCTTCGGGTTGCTCAATGTATACTTCCTCATCAATGGTCCCATTCATAAATGCTGTCTTCATGTCCATTTGATGGGATGTTCCATCCCATTGTAGCGACCAACGAAACCAAAGATCTAATGGTAATATACCTTGCAGCGGATGCAAAGGTTTCTTCATAATCTATTCCTTCCTTTTGAGAGAAACCCTTTGCAACAAATCTGGCCTTGTATTTATCTATGCTTCCATTAACAACGTGTTTGATCTTGTAGATCCATTTTGAGATGACAATCGATTTGTCACTAGGTCTAGGAACAATTTCCCAAACCCCATTCTTCATGATGGATTGATATGCTTCCTGCATAGCTTTCTTCCATACTTGTTGAGCAACTTCTTTAAATGTAGATGGTTATGTTTCAATTAGTCTCGTCATATATGCAGCATATCCAGAATATCTCTTTGGCCTTTTGCTTTCCTTGAAGGTTCCTTTCGCAGCTCCATGTCCTTCAGCATCTTCAAGAGTGACTTTTAACCAATTTGGCCTCTTCCTTGTGCTTGGTATGACCACAACTTGAATAGGCTCACTTGGTCCTTCTTCTTCCTCTTGAATTGTAGAAGGGTTATTGGGTTGTCCTTCTTATTCTTCTTCAAATATGGGTAGATCTTCGTCATTCGAATCATTAGGAATATCCTTCGATCTTTTGTAGGCTTGATTCTCATCAAATATAATGTCCCTACTTTCTTCAATGTGTCTCCCTTCCTTGATGTAGATTTTATATGCCTTTGAGGAGAGACTATAGCCAACAAAGATCCCTTTGATGCTTGTAGAATCCAACTTCTTTTGTTTGTCCTTTGGAACATGGATATATGCAAGACTCCCAAAGATTTAGAGATGGTCCACACTTGGCTTCTTTCCTGTGAATGCTTCCTCGGGTGTCATATTATCGAGAATTCTATGAGGACTTCTATTTTGAATATATATGACTGTCATTGCTGCTTCTCCCCATAGAAACTTTGGCAAATCTTGATCAAGTAGCATTGTTCGTACACCTTCTTCAATTGTCCTATTCTTTCTTTCGGCCACTCCATTTTGTTCGGGATAGTAGGGAACAATAAGCTCCCTCTTAATTCCTGCTTCTTTACAATATGAAATTAATTCTTTAGAAGTGTATTCCCCACCATTGTCAGATCTCAAAGTTTTTATCTTTCTTTCGGTTAGGGTTTCCACTTCGCATCTAAACTCCTTGAATTTCTCAAATACTTCATCCTTTTTCTTGAGAAGATAGAGCCATGTCTTTCTAGAGTGATCATCAATAAATGTTACATAGTAAAGATGACCTCCAAGTGATTTGTTACACATGGGCCCACTCACATCATAATGTATGAGGTCTAATATTTCTTTAGACCTTGTTTCACTATTTGAAAATGGTTTTCTTGTATGTTTTCCCAAAGATCATCCCTTGCACACTCCTTCACGATCTTCTTTGATATCGAGGACGCTATGAACTAGATGTTTAAGAGTAGGAATGACTTTATAGTGAAGATGACCATATCTTCTATGCCATAGCTCAATAGGAGATATTTACATATGAACTAGGGCTTGCAGAGGTGGTGTAATGACTCTATACAAACTTCCTTCACGAACTCCAATGACCCTAGCTTTATCAATACTAGAATATTTTCCCCAAACCAAGACCTTTCCATCAACAAAAGCAACTCTATTCCCTTTATCTTCTAAGCAAGGAATTGAAAGAAAATTCTTTTTCAAACCTGGAACACATAGTATGTTGTTTAGATGTAGTTTTGTTCCATTCTCCATCTTCAAAGATGTTGATCCCAAGCCTCTAACAACATAGCTTTTGTTGTCTCCTAATTCCACTGCATGAGAGGATGGTTCCTTTGATAGAGTTTGTAGTTGCTTACTTTCTCCTGTCATATGCCTTGATGCTCCACTGTCAATGATTCATGCATTATCATCATTGAGGGATCCTGTAAGTGTAGCTAAGAACCCTTGACTTATGACCTTGTTGAATGAGTGTTAGACAATCTTCTTGATCCATCTTCCTATAGAAGTGAATCCCATTCTTATCATAGAGGAAGAAATCATTTCCTTTAAGCCAATGCAGTGATCTTCAATCTTCTTCGACCTCAGCTCCGACACCATGTTGAGAAATCAATGCTAGTAGGATTAGGGTTAGATTTCTCTTTCATGATAATTACTTGTGAATTATGTTGGCTTCTTTTACTTATATTATCTTTGTTATATTACCAAATTATGTATGCATGAAGATTACAAAAACACAAGACACAAGATGTAGGCACTCTGCCAGGGAAAAACCCCTATCTAGGGGAAAACCCAGTCAAAATCTCTTCCTTCAATAGTTTTCCTTGAGACTCTTCTACCTAGACAAAGACCTCCTCCACACCAAGCCAACCTCACCTTCTTTGTTCCAACGTTCAACCTAGCAGCAGCAACACTTTAACCCTAACAACTTTGACTTGGCAGCGTCCGACATCAACAACAACTTCAACCTCGACTAGGAGACTTTGATATCCTAAACCAGCCCACACGAGAGAGAGTGAGAGGTACCAAAATTTCGATTTTCTTCTTCCCTTCCACCTTGACCAAACTCGCACTCCTTTTGGACCCTTTGTTAAACTTCACACTTCTTCCCATCTTCCATTTTTCAGCTTCCAAAGATCGAATTATGCTTGAGAGAGTCAGATACTCAAATGAAGTTGAACTGCCTTGTATATATATAGCCCTCCAATGAGGTCGAATTGCCTTCCTTGAGGCTGACTTGGTGTGGAGGTTGCATAATTCATTTTTGACTCAAAACTAATTCTTTTTACATCATTTGAAAGCCCAAGAAGGGTCTCATAAAATATACAATGACTCTAATGACTCTTTATTAATCGTAGGAGTCCACAATGGGGAATCTGACTAATAAAATGATGACCCACACATGAAACCCATGCTTTGATAAGTCATTGTAACAAAAATAAAAATTCTTTTAACAAATACATTTTATGGAGACTGAACCTAGTTACATTTTTCAATAAAAGTAAGGAAAGAGATCAAACCCTCAAGGCCTCTAGGCCTATGTCCAATGGCTGATTTAGCTAGCCAAGGCACTAATGAGGCTAGTCTTGGTCTTGAATTGCAAATTGTGGGTTTGCAAACATTTACAACCACAAATGTAAGTTTGAAATAAAATAGATCAACTACCAAAACCCCACATCCAGGTTATAGAATGCCCTCTAAACCTAGCGGTTAGGCCAACAATGGTCTCTAGCCCTTGCGGCTAGGCCAAACTAGCCTCAAAGCACCAAAAAATGGTTTCAAACTCAAGAATCCACCTACAAAACAACTTCAAAAAATAATTTGCCCAGAAAAACCCCAGTTACTTCAGAAGAAAGACCCTCTAGGGCTAGCGACTTCCTCTTCCAACCCCAACGTCCAGATTTGGTGATATGGGTTTTGTAGATCGGGGCCCATTAAGGGCCCACATACTTTGAAGCCCCACAAAATCCTTTCCAAAATAAAAATGTTAGCCAAAAATGTGTAAAAACCCTCAAAGACCTAGTCACTAGGCAAGAATCTTTAGATCTGCAAAATAACTCACTTCTTCTCCTGGGGATTTCTCTTGCCAAAAGTCTTTAAACACAAAATCCTCACAACTAAAAACTATATTTAGACAATCCACGTTAGATAAATACAAATATATAGACAAAATATGAAAAAATCCCAAAACCCCAAGTGCTACAAAATTAAAACAAGGGTTAGAAATAATTTACAAATATTTACAATATTTACAAATTGAAATTACAAGCTCTCATTAGGAAATTAATTCTTTTTAGCCCAAGATCAAATAAGAATTATTTTTGAGAATTTTGAAATAAAATTTGTGCATGAATAATTTCTTAAGATAGCCAATCCAAAACCCTCTTGCAAAATAATTTACCAAAATGAAAGCGTAGAGCCCAAACAATGTCGACTCTTCCCCACAATCTGTGAACTAGCGTACCATTAAATCTCTATAAATTCTTAAGATAAACTGTTTGCTCATATGGTGAATCAGGTCACCTAAGATACTTGTATCAATAGAATGTTTTTATTACCTTCAAATGAAATAACAATTAAAAATTTATTTAGCACAATATAGGATAAACACATAGCCAACACATACCACAGATCAACAGATAGAAGAACACCACGAACTGAACCCCAAAGTCATTCTATTATGATAAAAAAATGTTCCTAGTAGAGCTGTAGGCCAGTACAAAAAATTATGTCAACCAAAGATGAGAAATAGAAGTTAAATGGCTTATTTATATAGAGAAATCCCTCCAAGTGGAAAATAATGGCTAGGTGGCTTGATCCTCGTCAAAATAATCTTGTCCGTCGAAAATAACTTGATCATCTTTTAATCTCCATTGTTGAAAATAACTTGTTCATCTTTTAATTTCTACCGTCGAATTTTGATTTTGAGGAAAAATTCGAATTTCTCTTAAAAACCATTTTTTATTAATCCAAAAATTAATATTTTGTATTAATTTCCTAAAAAATTTGACTTTGACTTAACCACCAAGGTCAAGGGCTCAATTTTTCTTAAAATATCCATTTTTCCCTTGGTGTGGGACTTCCAAAAATAGACTTCTTTTGACCCTTGAATTTTTATTATTCTCCACTAGGAGAGATTCATTTTTCTAAAATAGTTTTTTTGACTCAAATTTAATTAATTTACTGACTTAGGATTTTAATTTGATTTAGCCAAAAAATTTAATTAATTGACTCTATAGAGGATTTAATAGTTTTTCGACCCTCAAATATTTTAGCCATGGTGTCTGACTTCGAGGGACCATGCACTAAAATATTGCTACATCCAAAATGTTACAATTAATTCAACCCTTAGAAGGAGAAATACACATTTAGACATAAGACACTCAATAATTTACTCATTTCTGCAACACAATATGATCTAGTATGAAACCAAGTGTGTTTATAATAAAATAATTTAGCCATGGTATTTGAATGCAAGAGACCATGCACTAAAATTATTCGTAAACACACTTTTACAATAGACTCATTAAACACTAGGACTCACCTAAGACCTTGTCAACAGACTCCACCCTAGCTTTGAGGTTTTAAGCTGGAAGAAAAACTTTGTTGATTAGGCGAGTTACAAACACACATAATTCGGGGGGGTTAAAAAATTCCTAGGATGAAATTCTTTGCCAAAATTAGAGGCTTATGTCGGTGTTGTTACATAATTAAATGGTCATACCAGTGTTGCGGGGGAGCGCCTCCACCCCCTTGATCTCGCTCCCTAAAAAAAAAATGCTCCCTCCCTTTTTGGGAGCGTTTTGCGTTTTTTGCAATTTTTTGTTTTGCAGTGATGTTCCAAATGCAATTTTTTGTTTTGCAGTGATGTTCCAAATGCAATTTTTTTCAGAAAACAAATAAGTTTGAATGGGGCAGCTTAATAATCATGGCCCTAGTATTGATATGCGATTCATGGTAATGTTAAATTCTTAAAGTAAAAGTGACATTCTCCTTGATCTTTGTTTTCATCCTTTTACTTAAATTTTTAACATTACCATGAAATGACTCAGGATGTTTGAGAGTGGTTCGACCTCATTGGATTTCATATGGAGAAAGTAGAATTTTAGATTTCATTCAAAATCCAGCAGACTTATCAGTTTTTTTGGATTTCAGGATTGCAATGTTTCCATTGAATTTTGTCATGTATTAGGGTATGGAACTCGTATTTAATCAAGAGCACCAATCCCTCTATGTACCTTGAGGTTAGTGACATTGGTTGTTGAACTCCTCTATCATGACCCTCCTAAAAATGTACGCATCACTCAAAAAAGTCTTGACTTGATGTGCTATGCTTTTTCTATCTTATGTTAATGCTTAGAGGGTGATATTAATGACAAAGATCCAGA
This sequence comes from Pinus tabuliformis, assembly GCA_031772625.1. Classification (NCBI taxonomy): domain Eukaryota; kingdom Viridiplantae; phylum Streptophyta; class Pinopsida; order Pinales; family Pinaceae; genus Pinus; species Pinus tabuliformis. Next base: position 622,906,360 of record CM062814.1, on the reverse strand, counting down.
TTTTCCAACAAGACTAAAAAATTAGACATTCTCGTGGTGGTAAGAGGCCCAAGCATAAGCAATAGATAATAGATTTACTTGTCTTTTCTAGTTTCTAGTAGATTTTATAACTATTGACTCTTTCATATTTATTATGATATTATTTTAAACAATACATGACAATTTAAGTTTGAAGTTGGCAATTATAACCCATTAGTAATGAATTATGAATATGATGCTTCATGAAAGTTGAAAGTTGTTTCATTTCATGTTAGATATTATTTGTTGTAATGGTTACACTTAGCTTACAAGTACAACTTTGGTGATCAATGATGATAAATGTTATATATTGAATTTTGAAAGCTTGAAACTTTAAGATTGATGAATCATGAGACTCAATATGTTGTATGTTACTAACTTGTGGACGTGGTTGATGAAGATTATAACTTCTAGATGATTGTTGTTATATGGTTCAATCTATGTTTTTTTATATCTAATTCATCATTCTACATGTTTTTGTTGACATATATGTATCAAAATATCAAATATATATATATATATATATATATATATATATATTATATAAAAAACGCTCTGGCATTCGCTCCCAAACCAGGAGCTTCTGAAAATGTCGCTCCTGCACCTGTTTTTGCTTCCGCTCCCCGCTTTTGCTCTCGCTCCCAAGTAACACCTGGTCATACTAGTGTCATTTACAATAAAACTTGCAAAAATTGGGTTTACAATGACATATTTGTGCTGGTGATGACTTTGATCTTTGAAAAATTTTGTACACTGCGTCCTCACATTGTTGAAAATAATGTGGATAACACGGTAGATGGCAATGGAGAGAGGTATAGAACTAGATTCGTGAGGATTCTCCTAGAAAGAGGGAGAGGACTATGAGGAGACATTTGATCCACTTGTCAAATTGATGATTATTTAATGTGTCTTGGTGGATCTTGTTATTTGACTTATCTCTAAGGGAAGCATAAGGACTCACGTGACAAAGGAAGCGATAATGGCTAGAGTATTTGCTTCTGTGATAAAGGGAACAATCCTATTTACCATAGGAAGCCTTGCTTCAGTGCTAGAGGGAGTTGACCTCAGAGTTTGAGATGAAGGATCTAGATTTGATACATTACTTCTTGGAACTAGAAGTATGGCAAAAGCCGGGTGAGATCTTTCTTGGTCAAAGGAAGCATATAATTATGATCCTTCAGAAATTTGGGATGATGGATAGCTAGTCCATGGCCACTCCTATGGTAACTAATTTGAAGATGCTGAGTGGCAAATGGAGCAACCGAGATTGCCACAACATGATGTCTTTCTATGTCAAAGGGAGCACCTAGTTAGGGTGACTGGAAAGTAGCAGTGGCACATGTGTTGAGGTACCGACATGGTATAGTATGTGAATTGAGATATGTCTCAAATGATGAAGTACACCTACATAGATATATAGATTCAAATTGGGTGGAGAGTGTAAAAGAGCATATCAGGATGATGATTCAACTTGGGATCTGCTATGATCAACCGGAAGCTGACAACACTACTAAAGCAGGGTTATTGTAGCTAGTTTGACAAGTCGTGAAGTAGTGTGGCTTCAGAAGCTACTTGTATGATTGTTTGAATAGGTGCAAGAGACGACCGTGATGACAGGTCGAAGCAAATTGGGATCATGATACCACCACATTCGAGACATGGTACAGAAGGGAGCAGTTGCATTTCTATGGACGAGTAGGTTGTTGGAATTCTCACAAAGCCTTTGTCCTAGGATGAAGTTTGCATACTTTAGGGACAATCTTGGAGTTGTTGAGAATGCTTCCCTTAGTTAAAGGGAGTGTTGTTGTTGTAGCATTAAGGGGAAAAGATTCTCCCAAGGTGAAGGGTATTGTCTAGGTCATGGGTAGTGACTGGGAGCCATGTAATGTGGCTAGGGAGATTGGCCCAGTGAGTATCAAGGCCCAGAGTGCTCCCCCGGCCAGGGGTTACCTGACCATTTGGCCGAGGGTTACTTGGCTAGTGGGTTGAATGAGTGCCTTGTGACATTGGGCAAGCATTTTTACCATTCAATAGCGTGTGACGACATGTGGGAATGGTAAATGGGCCCATGGTTTCACCATTTGTTAGGGGGTACCTAAAATGGTTCTAAGTGACAACTTGGTGGGTTGGTGAAACAAGGGCTAGTCTTTGTGTCAGGGGGTACCTTACCAGTCAACTATAAATTCGCCTTGGCCTCTCGCATTTAATCAATAAATTCAAATCATATCTACTACTCTGTTCACTTATGCGAAGAGGAGATTTTTGGGTTTATTTACATGCGAAGAGGAGAATTTGTTAGGTTTGTTCATATATGTGAGGAAGAAGACTTTTGGTAGAAGCTGAGACCATGTTTTATCTTCTGTAGTAGGGAAAAAGCCGTAGAGGGACCGATAATTTGTTCTGTGGAGAGTCAAAGCACCTACAATCTATGTGTTTAAGGAAGGTCAATGTATCTGTTGTCTCAAGGAGGCCAAAGTTCATAATATGCCACTGAAGTTCTAGGTTTTTGTTCTGTATTGAAGAAAGAGGACCGAAGTCCTAGAAGAAGACTTGTAACCTTAGGACTGAGACCCTAAAAGAAGAATGCTATTCATTGAAGAAGGTTTGGTCAAGCCTTAGAATGTTGTTCATGGAAGAAGGGTTGGTTAAACCCTTAATTTCCAGGTTATCTTATAAACTTCATAATGTACTTTTTGATGAATTGAATAATTTCTCCTATGAAAAGATTGTTGGGTTTTTCCCTAGTTAGAGTTTTCCGAGGGTAAAAATTTGTGCCTCTTGTGTTTGGATGTCTCTTCATGATTCTACTATCATTATTGTTTTACGATTGAGATTTTCTATGTGTAATTGCCTAATGATAAATGTTACACAAGAATAATTAATTAAGAGATCATTGGAAGTAATTATTAGACTAGAAACTCATGAAAAATCAACAGAGTCTTAGTCTGTTTCAGTGTATCTTCTTCTCCATGTGATGTTGGTCAATTATAGATGCACTACATTGGATAGCTTCATTCTCAGAGGATATCTTGTACCAATCATTGTACGTTCAATAGCCATCATGTTTTAGTGGATCTTTGTCTCCCACATTATGATGTTACTCCTTGTATAGTGACTTGGGTAGTAGATGTTGATGATGATGACCTTTTTTATGACTTGTCCAGATCTCATCTTGCAAAAGGCAACACATTTGACAACTTTATTCCTAGGGATAAATTTTGCCAATTTTGTTCCCTCAAGTGACTAGTGTGCAAACTTCTTCACAAAACCTCTACCAGAGGTCCACTTTCACCATCTTTTGGAATCATGTTAGTGTGGGAGATATGGCATTAAAGGGGGGTTATTTGTAGTAATTTCTTTGTGGTTCTTGTTCAACTTTAGGGAGGGATGTGTCTTGTGTTGTAATGTTTTCTCTTTGTAGCCTACTGTTTAGAGAAAGTTGGGGATGTTTAATATAGGTTGTAATCTTCACTTTCTGCTAAGGTCAACCTTTATTGAGTTGAGTATTTATAAATCCACTCCCATTTCCAACTAAGGTTGATATTATATTGTGTTGGGTATCCATAAACCTAGTTTCATTTATATTGATGTGGGTATCCATAAACTTACTTTTATTTGTATATCGAGTTGGGTATTTGTAAACTTACCATCATTTGTATTTCAGCCACAATTGACTCTATATTTTGTTGGGTATTGACAAACCCACGAGCATATTTTTGGTCAGGACTGACCCTCAAGTTAAATGAGCGTCCATAAACCCACTTTCATTTGCATTTTATCATTTTTCCATGCTTCCTTGTTTAGTGTAATGAGGGGTGTTGATAATGGTGTAAGCTTCACTTTTGGCAACAACTAACATTATGTTGTAATCATTATTGTATGTATTTCTAGGATTGGCTGTGACTAGCCTAGTCAATTGTATTTCTAGATTTGGTTAAGGCCAACCTAGTCAATGTGGGCCCATAACTCTTGGCGAAAAGGACCTACTTTTGAGTTGTTGATATATACACAGCTTTATTTGTGATTTCAAATAACTTGTGATCATTCTTTCGTTCTATATATAAGTGATTTAGCTTATGGGTACCATAAAGTGTTGCACTCTCTTGTTATTGGGGTACTTCTCTCTCTAGTGCACTTCTCTCGTATTATATTTCTCTCTCTAGGGTTGCAGTGTTGGTGCCCTAGTGCTGTTTTTCGTTCTCTTTATTGTAGAATTAGGGTCTGCTGGTTGTTTCCATAATTCCAGTCAGTCCTCTTTCTCTTAGGAATCTCATCAGAAAGGATGACTATTGTTGACCCAATGGTATTTATCTTTACAAGATGTTGGCTTAGTGGGTCCTGACCCAGGTTCAGAGTTAGTTGTGCCAAACAAAACCCTACACTACTGGCCCTTTTAGCATCAACCTGCGTAGCGCGGACTGAAGTCTCACTCGAAGCAATATGGGGGGATGCTGGAACCAAGTTTCCGCATCCAGAGATCAGTGTGATGTCCTTTTATGTCCTAGATCTGCCTTTGCGCAGATCTTTAAGCCCTTAGGGCTTGGCCCTGTAATTTCCTTCAAATGGCCCCTAGACCTTTGCGACGGTCTATGATCGGCTTTTGCGGACCCTTAATAGGTAGGTTATCTACTTATGTGCATCATAGACTAGCCTCAGATCGGAATCCATATAGATTTGCTCTTAAGTGCTTAATAAATATAACAAAAGGTGTTATAACCTTCGTGTAAATACTTAACATGTATTGCGTCCAATTAACAAGACTTATCCAGTAGATTCGCGCATCAATACATTATTATTTCATAAAAACATTCTTTCATCACAACATAAGTCACAAACATAAACAATAGAAGTAAACAAGTAAACACGTGAATTTCTCCAACAATCTTTTTTATTGATCTTTAATGTAATGTTACAGACTCAAAACTTCCCTACGCACTCAGCCGCAGGGGTCCGCGCACTCAGCTATGGACACTACTCTAGGCCTCTGCGCACTCAGCTGCAGAGACTCTTCCTTCTTTAAGACTTACTTTTATGCGCTATCTCTCTAAGACTCCGTCCGTTCATACCCATAGACAAAGACATAGAGCTGCCTTAGACTCTCTAAGACACACCCATTTATACAATCCTATGTTCTGCGGACCATGCGTAGATCTCAAAAACCGACTCAACTTTACATAAACAAGGGTAAAAACCCTTTTTGACTCCTAACTAACTATGCGCTCTACATCCACAATTCGCGGAGACTTTACATCTTTTTATCAAACTTTACATCAAAACTTGGGTTTTTAACCCAAAACTGACCCAGGGGACCCCATCCCAATAGGTCCCCAACACAAAGGTTGTGACTCGCCCTCGAGTCACTCGGCTGGCGCGGTGATCTTGCTGCGAAGATCCCCCAGCTCCACCTGCACAACTACTACCTCAACAATGCTCTGTGTAGCTGCCTGCTTCACTTGTTCGACAAGCTGCTCCATAGCTGGTCCTTCGCCGACTAGCTTGATCTTCTGTTGTGTGAGTTGCAAGTTCGTCAACTTCTCCTGAATGTTGGTTGAGACTTGGTAGGCTTCTTCCAACCAAGGACCCAACCTAGCCTTAAGCACTGCCTCTTTTTTCTGAGTTGCTTCCACCTGTGCGAGGAGTTGCTTCCCCTCCTGCAACTTGGCGAGGTGCTGCGTTGTAGCAATTGAGCGCGTCGTCACCCTAACCTCGTCATACTGCTTTTGGAGCTCGCAGATCTTTATATTCAATATCTGCAGGTTGGGGTCTTCCTGCAGGGTCGTCACCAACTCCATTGCTTGTTCAAACAAGGTTGTGTAGTCAACGTCTGCGGGTTCCACAGTGGCCATCCCTTCCTTGATGGCGGCTCCGCGCTATTCCTTGACTTCAGGCAGAGTTGAAGGCTGGGATTTGAGCTGCAGCTCCGTGATTTTCATGTTGAGTTCAAATTGAACTCTCGTTACTTTTGCCTTTGCCTCGCGGACGCCTGCAACTAGTTTTTGGATCTTGGCCTCTGGTTGTACGTCCTCAGGTATGTGCAACTCCGACACTGTTCTGCACGCCTCTACAACCGCAACCACCAGCTGGGAGCTCCGTGCCTGGATAGTATCCCTTTCTTTCAGGGCCTGTCTTCTCGACAAACTTTTTTTCGTTGTTCACCCGGTATTCGCTGATTAAACTGAGAGCGTGCTGCTCCCGAGCTCTCAATTCCGCTGTTACTCTTGCCTGCAGCGCATGAAGAAATTCGTTGGGGAGCGCTGCAATATTTAGGCCGATGTTCTTAAGGGTACTAATGATGATCTTGTCATCGATCGATTCTGCCCTTAGGGACCCTTTTGGCAGAGCAACTGTTCTAAGGTCCACTGTCCTTACTAGTTCTGCAGCCTGACTTGTCCCCGGTGCCAGGCTCGTCTGTGCGGCGCTCACTTGACCTGCACCCACTTGTATTTGGCTAGTTTGGATCTGTAGTTCACGCAGATCCTTCTGGAAATTTCCCAGCAGCGACTGCATGTACTGTTGCTCGAATTGCTGCAATAGTTCGGTTGTAGTGTCGCGTACCTTGTCATCGATCTTGTTGAGATCGCCCTCTGTCAGGGTGAGGGGATCCTCCTGCGTTTTAGCCGACTTCGTCTTCTTGCGGGAACCCTTTTGCTGCCGCTGTTCTCTATGCTTCCTTAGCCGAAATGGGGTGCTCTGCCCCTCATTGCCGCCATCGCCCTACATAGACTGCTCTTCCTCCTCGGTTTCGGGCGAAGGGGATTTGCCGCTTTGCTCGGAGTCGCGTTGTTCTTGTTCAGCTTGTTCCTTTGCAGCGCGCTCCTTTTCCATTCGAGCCTTCTCTTCGGCTTCCTTATTCCGCTATGCGACCAACTTTTTTTTCTGCCTGTTTTGCTGCATCCTTACTTTTCTTCTCAGCTGAGATCCCACGCCTTTGCTGGTACCTGCATCTAAGTCAGACGGGGTGTGCCAATCTGCTGGCCAACGCTTGATCACTTCCTGTATGGCATCATCGGTGACCAAATACGACAAATCGAACCACTTCTGCTGCGGGTCCTTCCGCGCCTGAATGTAGACGTGGTGGAAATATGCCTTGAATGCAACATACACAGACAACTGCTCATACAAGGTTGGGGACAACCTTGGGCGCTGGTTGATGGCCATGTGGAAGCTCGCTTCCATCAACACCCAAAAAATCTTCGTTTCTGTGACCCACGTAGGGTCCTTTGTGGCCCAAAGGGAGGCGAACTGCGTGGCCTTCGACAATCCTTCCTTCAATGGAGGAAACTGGCTATCCTTCGGTAGCTCCCATGCGACCAACACGATGGAGAGCAACAACCACGCGTAGTGGAAGGGCTTTCTCTCATCTTGGACCTCGCGACAATTTGCAAGAAATTCACTGCATAAGTACCGTAACTAGTTAAACTGCACGCCCTCTGCGCATTGTTTAGCTAACGATACCACAGGCGCTGGAACCTCGTCCGTGCGACACTTCCTCATAACATTTCCGGCCAGTATCTGGGTGGCAATCTTCATCGTGGGATCGTTGATGGATGTGATGGAATAGCCGCATGGCTTTTTGACAAGCTCAAACTTCTTTTTCATCTTCTCTGCGAAGTCTCTTTTGGCTGCCTTTCTGCCAAACTCCTTGGCCAGATTCAAACCTTCATGCGGAAAGTGCGTGATCCTATGGATGAGCATATCTGTGATAGGTATAGGCACGCTAAGCCATAAGCACCCATCGTGCACTAGAGTAAGTAGCTGCCGCACACAGGTGGTGTTAATATTAGTGCAGTGGTAGTGGGGCACCCACAACAGGTTCAACAACTCGGAGTTCTCCACTCCGCGGATCCATTCAACTGTCTCCAACTCAGTGACACCTGAGTCTGGGTAATACATGCGCCTCATATAATTTTCTGTTGCGAGGTGAGGGAACTGCTCATGGTCAGCCAGGTCCCAATCCTCCATTTTTAACAGGGGAACCCGCGCAAGGCGCGAACCTTCAAAAGTTATCTTCTCCGGCAATAGGGGTGTGTGAATGAGGAACTTGTCTGAGTTTGGGTCCTTGGGGACCTTCGCCTTCCCTTTACGCGGAGGGATATATTCAGGCAACTTGGTGATGGGCTCTGCTCCCTCAGCATCTATATCCTCAGTGCCATGCTCAGCGTCCAAATCCACCACATTCTCGGGCTGCTTTTCCTTCTGCGTTGGAGCGGCAGAATGTTTCCTAGGCGACTTGCGGACTGGCACCGACCTCTTCTGCTTGTCTTTCTTCGTCTTCTGGGCTTCTCTCATCGGTGTAGGCTTCGGCCTAGGCGAGCTCGGTGCTGTAGGCACAGGAGTCGGAGCTTCCATGCTCACTACCTCTAGAACAGTGCCTTTGGAGGCGACAGTTCCTCTAGTGCTTGCAGTCTCAGCAGGGCTTGGTCCTAACATGGTATTGCAGATGAATTTCCGGGTTAGCTCTGGCAAATTATCGAATGCGGGGCTTGCAACCAAATCCTCGAAGAATGCACGATTCATAAGCGACAAACAACACAACTCCAAAACTCTAAGGGTGCAAAGTGTTCTTTGCTGGACCGACAAGCGTAACTTATAGGGAATTTTGAATTCAAATCCGACCGTTCCTCCCAAAATGTGTCGATTGTGTTGTTTTGGCGACAGATCTTCAAATATTTTGGCCTTAAATGCCGACCGCCAGCTCCTATTAACTGTCCCCTGGCTGCCAAATCATGAATAGTGACTCTAACGGTCACTTTCTGGCTATGCTGCACAGTATCTCCTTTCATAGCGCAACTCCCTTTGCGCAGCTTCTAATACTGTGACGTCTCCATTTTGCGTGTAGCCCCCCTGTCGCGTAGTTCCTCAAACCGGGCAGTGTAGTTATAGTCCCGTGCTCCTTCATAGCTGCCTGGAGCACTAAGACTGTTTGGTCGTCATATAGTAATTGAGCCGGATCTCTTGTATATGGCTTCAATTGGCTTCCATTCACCCTTCCCGGAAAAGGTTCTCCATTAAACTTCGCGAGCTGAACTGTGCCTCCATCTGTAATTTCTTTGATGACATATGGCCCCAGCTAGTGCATCTGAAACTTTCCTGGAAACTTAGCAAACTTACTATCATATAATAAAACCAAATCATTTACCTTGAACGTGCGCAGCTTGATGTGTCGATCGTGCCATGCTTTTTCACGCTCCTTCTGCACTTGCTGATGGAATCCAGCTAAGAATTTGTCTTCTTCGAGCTCCATCAGCTGCGCGAGCCGCTCTTCCAAGGCTCCGCAGTCCACCATCCCTGTGAAAGCTGCTATGCGTAGACTAGGCACGATATATTCCATAGGCATCACAACTTCTACGCCATAGACCAATCGAAAAGGTGTCTGACCTGTTAGCTTTTTGCAAGTAGTCTTGTACGCCCACAGTACTGCCGGTACGCGCACGTCCCAATCATTTTGCTATGCGTTGCAAATATTTGTCAGTGCATTCTCCAAGATCTTATTAAAGGCCTCAACTGTCCCATTAGCCTGCGGATGATACGGTGTGCTCTTCTGATGATAAACCTGGAACTCTTCGGTCAGCGCATTGATTGTTTCATTGAGGAAGTGCGTACCACGATCACTCATCAATACTTTGGGTAGCCGAATCTGGTTAACACGTACTCAAATAAGAACTTTGCGGCTGTGGCGCTTGTACAATCCTTCATAGGCTGTGCCTCCGCCTATCTGGTCAGATACTTTGTCGTGGTGATGATATAGCGCGCACCTATCTTCTTGCCTGGGGGCTGAATCGATCTTACAAAGTCAATTGCCCATTTCTCAAATGATTGCAATGACACCTGAGGGTTCAGTGGCAGCTCATCCCTCCGCGATGGTCTGCCCATTCTCTGACATGCATTGCATGCCCTACAATATGCTTTAGAATCTTTATGCAGCGTAGGCCACCACAACCCTGCGCACAAAATATTCTGCGCCATTTCCTTTCCTGCATAATGTCCTCCTACAGCCCCTCCATGAGCTTCAACTAGGATGCTACTTCGTTCGAAATCGGGGACATATAGTCACAATATCTCATTAGCACCCATCTTATACAAATGTCCAACGATCACCGAAAAATTTTCTGCACGCACCACTAGTTCCTTCTTTTGCTGACTAGTATATCGTCCAGGAGTCGTTTCGGTAGTCAAAAAGTGGATAATATCCACAAAATGATTATCCGCTACGCGCACCGCGAAGAGTTGTGCGTCGGGCATCCCTTCCTCCAAATTAGTAGGCTCCTCCCTTGTTTCAATCCGTGATAAGTGGTCAGGTCCTGCGTTCAACCTTCTTGGCTTCACAATTACCTCAAAGTCATATTCTTGAAATAGCAGTAGCCATCTGCATATCTTCCCCTCCAACACAGGCTTATTGACTAGGTACTTCATGGCAGAATAGTCTGTGTACATCTTGAAATATCCGCCCAACAGATAGTGCCTGATTTTTTGAAGTGCGCACACCATAGCCAATCCTTCGCGCTCTGTTATTGAGTAATTCTTCTCAGCCTTTGATGATTTCCTGCTCGCAAAGGCTATAGGGTGATCCATCTCTCCTTCGCCAACCTGTGTCAGCACTGCTCCCAATGCAATACACGAGGCATCAACGTGAACATGGCATTCCTTCTTCCAATCCAGGAAGACCAAGATCGACGCGGTGACCATCTTTTCCTTCAAGACATCCAGGGAGTGCTGACATTCTTCATCCCAACAGAATGTAGCGTCCTTCTTCAACAACTTCTCCATATGCACGGTAATATGAGCATAAGCCTTGATGAACTTTCGATAATATCCAATATGGCCCAGTGTTGCGCATAGCTGTTTGACACTAGTTGGGGCCTCTAAATTGACTATTACCATGATCTTGGTAGGGTCCACCAGTAGTCCTTGCTTGCACACCACATGACTTAGCAAAATCCCAAAGGGGACACAAAATAAGCATTTCTTTAGGTTCAGCGCGATTTGATATCTTCGGCACGTATCCAACATCAAGCGTAGACTGGCTACATGGTGCTTTACTAACCCAAACACTATCCAGTCATCAAAATACACCTCCAAGAACTTGTGAATGAATTCCTTGAATGCCGCGATGATTACGTGCGAGAATATTGCCGGCGCATCCTTGAGTCCAAATGACATCACAGTATACTGGAAACAACCCCATTTTGTCGTGAAGGTTGTTTTACTCCTGTCTTCTGGCACGATCTTAATATGATGGTATCCAGAGAACCCATCAGTGAATGAGTAGGCCTCTGCCCTAGAATATTATCCAGTACCACATCTGTAAATGGTGTTGGAAAAGGATCATGGACGCAGGCATCGTTAAGCTTTCTTAGATCTACACAAATTTTTATTTTTCTCTTCTGTTTCTTTTCCTGAACCACCATCACGCTCACCCAATCAGATTCTTCAACTGGTTTGATGATGCCTGCTTCTAGCATCTTATCCAACTCTAAGAGAACCTTTCCTTATATTTGGGATTAAGGCGATACAGTCTCTATTTAATAGGCTTTGCGTCTGACTTCAAAGTAATTTTCATCACACCCAAGTCGACTATGATGCCTTTTAAGTTAGAAAATTTTGTAGGAAAAAAATACTGGTACTCACGGAGTAACTCAACAACTTTATCCACTGTGGCATCATCCCAGTAATCTCCGATCTTTGCAAATTTTGGTTCTACTTCAGTACCAATGTTCACTTGCTTGGTTTTCAGTGGCACGATGATGTCTGGATTTTCTATTTGTGGACCTTCGACCTCGCGGTGGCCTTCTGCCTCTGGGATATTAATATTTCTTGGATCTTCATCCTCCCCCTCAACAGTCACATTATAGCATTCCAGCGCATGGCGCAGTTGGGTGCTCCAATTTGGTTGAACCAACTCCAAAGGATCCTGTGGAATTCTGAAGATCGCTGCCTTAACCTCCTGTAGAGCTTCATCAATGCTTTCGAACCCATCCTCAAAACTGAAGGTCATAAAAAATCCTTCCCTTAATATATCCCACTCCGCAGTGCCATGGCAGAGCTCTGTTTCCAGGTACCAATTCATGGGGATGATATCCAGAGTATGACAGAATAAGTGCACCCACTCTGGCTGCGACTCTGTTCCATAGAATTTAGTCCATCTTGCCAAATGATCGCGTAGATCATTTCTCCCATCATATTTCTCAGTTAATCATACTTTCGAACGACCAAATCGCAACCTCATCATCCTCCTGTAATCGCGCCATTCATCAAAGCTGTCCTTGTGCATACCCCACCATCGTGCGGGCGTAGCGCGCAGCGCCAAATCCAGTTCTTGAAAGCGATGATCCTCAGGTATTTCTCTTTAAAAGGCATCCAAAAACTTATCTACGTTAGTTAAACCATCATAATAGGGTAAATTTCTTACCTCCGATGACACAGCGTAGTGATTTAGTCATCATGTTAGAACACAACATAGATACTTCATGCAACTGATTCTGCCAATGCTCCAATTCTTTATTTGAATCCAAGGTACAAGAGCTTTCGCGGTCCCATGCAATCCGTCCATCCGCTGTCGGATTAATCTAGTCTTGGTCTCGTGCTGTAATTTTGTAGATTTGATCCAAATCATCATCACTTTCTTCATAGTCATGGACTGGTTCAGTATAGCGCGACCCTTCTGCAGGGTCCAATGGTACTACAACGCGGAGCGATTTCCTTTCAAACGACATTGTCTGCTTCTTCAAGTTGATGACCCCGTTCATATCAATGGCCTAATCAATTCCAAGGAGCGCGGATATGGATTACTATCATCAACTATCTCTATTACTTCAAAATCAGCCAGCGCGTTTGCACCTTTTATATCTACGGTGACTCCATGAAGTCGTCCCATAGGGATAATCTTCTGCTGGTTCGCCATCCTCAGTTGAATCGGAGACCATTGCAACGCAGGTCTCCCCATTCTCTCCCATGTCTATTTAGGCAAAACGTTCACATTAGACCCCAAATCTAAAATAACCTGGTCCATTTTAGTCTCCTATCTACGCGATGAGCCTCATCTCGCACTCTGTTCTTGTCTTATGTTTGCTAATCTTTCTGACTATGCGGTGTCCATCAAGAGCATTTTCTTTACCAGCACACTTGTTTATCAACTCTCGTAAGCCCTTCACAGCGTTACTATCACGCAAAAGTTTCATGCAGGTTTCCAGGAATGTGGTGAGTACAAAGGGATCAATCTCTGTGGGTGCGGGTTTTCGGTAGTTTGTCCTGACTTCCTGAGGTAGATGCCTCAGTGAATCTTTTTTTTGCCTCCATAAATGTTTCCTTCGCGCATTCTAGATCAAAGGCAACTTCCTTCTTTGGAGACTTGCAGACCCACCCATTCTCTTCAGGTTGTTTTCCTTTATCGTCACCAGTCATGATTCCGCTTCTCAGTACGATATTCACATTGGGATCCTCCTCGCGGGGCTCAGCCCTCATCATCTGTAAGTTCTGTGTAGGGTGCTGAGGCTGCGCCTTCTTCTCCTGCATCTTGGCTATTAGCACAGAGCATTCTCCTATCATATGGTTAAACTGAGTGCAGTATTGACATGGTGGGCGCGTTTGATTCTGACACTCCCTCGCGTAGTGCCATGGCGTCTTGTAATTATAACAAATAACCTGTCCACGACCTCTACCAAGTCCTCCTCCTCGGCCCCTAATATCCTCCGCACGTTGCCCTAGCGCCTTTATGCGGAGGCCGAGTTTTTGTTGCATTCGATATGCAGGCATCCTTTCCATCATCAATTCGTAGCTACGGCAGTGGCGCTCATCATGGCCCACCGATTTGCAACAATCGCAGAACAGTTGTTGTGGTGTCCACTATCTGCACAAACTTTTGCAGCAAATGACAATTATCTGTTACGTGTTTTCTAGCCACTTGACAAATAGCGCACCATAGCGCAGGTCTCGTACTTGGTCCTGCTGGAGCTTCCTGCCTCAGGGGCATTGGTGCCCCCCTGTGATATAATTCGTGAAGACAGGGCAGTGGTCTTTATCATGCCCCTGGCTCTTACACTTGAGGCACCTGACGTCCTTGTGCACCTTCGGCCTAGCCTCCTTTTCTTTTTTCAAGCTCTGCAATTCCAGGCAGAGGTTCTGCAACTGCGAGTGAATTTGTTGAACTCCCAAAGACGCGTCCTGAATAGGCGTTTCATACAATCTCATCATGATTTCCAGGGCTTCCGTTTGAGTCCCTATCTTCTACTGCGATAAAGCAATCCTCAGGTGGGGCAGGAGCAAGGCTATAAACCACTCGCGATGCTGACTATCTGTGAGTTGCATATTAGCTTCGCGAATCACACACTTCAATCTTTGATCTAACTCCCAGGGCGTTTCACCAGCCCTCATCGTGATTTCCTTGAATCCAACTACTAATTGCGAGTCAGACTTAGGCTTACTGAATTCCTTATTCAAAGCGGCCTTAGTGTTGGCGAACGATGCTAATGGATTATCAGTGCAGCACTTGACGTACCATGTCAGCGCGCGATCGTGCAGAGCGTAACCAATTGCGTCTTCTTCATATTATCATCTGTAATTTGTTGTGCTGTCTACACAGCATTCGCAACAAACCAAAATTGATCTGCATCCTCACTCCCTATACCCTTGAAAACTGGCAACTTCACTGTATTCGACATGTTGAATGACGGGGGTGGTGGTGGCAGTGTGGGCGAAGTTGTATGCTGTGGAGGTGAAGGTTGAGGTGCAGTGGATGGGTGATGAGTTTGCGGAAAACCATGCCTTATCAATTGTACAACACTTCGTGGCGAAGCCTGTTTCGTTCCCTCTTTGTCGCTCAAAGGAGGCCCAATTAGCGGGCTCTATTCAAGACCTGTTTTCCCTCGATCTCTAAAAAGCTTTCCACTTCGCGTAGCTCTGAACATCAAGGCAATGACATAACCCGTTTTTCACACAACAACATCTTAATCCAGGTATTCAAAGATCTTAGATACTTACCTCGCGGCCCTTTGAAGAATCGTCGCTCTGCTTCGCTGTAGTTAACTGAGGTATCAACCGCGAACTCTGTGGCAACTCCTCCTATGACTCGATCAAGCTAGTGATCAACAACGCAAGCGATCTTATCTTCAGAAGCTTCCAACCTCCGCACTAGTTCCGGAGTCGACACTGTTGGACCGTCAAGTCTCCACCTTCCTTGGCCGTCTGCTAATTTAGCTATCCACTTGTATAGCTCGATCGGGAAGGTGAAAAAGAAAATTTCGTGTATTTCTGTGTACAAATATCTGTCCAACCACTGTTCTTTTGACAGGCGTGGATTCCTGTTTTCCTGCGCCATGAATTCGTAGATCTTTCTATCCAACCACTTCTCAATTTCCTTTTTGGTCGGATTCCAGTGATGCGGCATCACATATCTCCTTAAGCAGATCCTGGTCCAAGCAATGGAACCATTTGTTGGCTTAGTGGGTCTTGACCCAAGTTCAAAGTTAGTTGTGCCAAACAAAACCCTACACTACTCGCCTTTTCGGTATAAACCCGCTTAGCGCGGACTGAAGTCTCACCTGAAGTAGTATGGGGGGATGTTGGAACCAGGTTTCTGCATCCAGAGATCAGTGTGATGTCCTTTTATGTCCTAGATCTGCCTTTGCGTAGATCTCTAAGCCCTCAGGGCTTGGCCTTGTAATTTCCTTCAAATGGCCCCTAGACCTCTGCGACGGTCTATGATCGTCTTCTGCGAACCCTTAACAGGTAGGTTATCTACTTACGCGCATCATAGACTAGCCTCAGATCGGAATCCATACAGATTTGTTTAAGTGCTTAATAAACATAATAGAAGGTATTATAACCTTAGCGTAAGTACTTAACATGTATTGCGTTCAATTAACAAGACTTATCCAGTAGATTCGCGCATCAATACATTATTATTTCATAAAGACATTCTTTCATCACAACATAAGTCACAAACATAAACAACAAAAGTAAACAAGTAAACACATGAATTTCTCCAACAATCTTCATTATTGATCTTCAATGTAAGGTTACAGACTCAAAACTTCCCTGCGCACTCAACTATAGGGGTTTGCGCATTCAGCTGCGGACATCACTCCAGGCCTTTGCGCACTCAACTGCAGAGCCTCTTTCTTCTCTAAGACTTACTTTTCTGCGCTATCTCTCTAAGACTCCATCCGTTCGTACCCATAGAGAAAGACATATATTTGTCATAGACTCTCTAAGACACACCTATTTATACAATCCCATGGTCTGCGGATCATGGGTAGATCTCAAAAACCGACTCAACTTTACATAAACGAGGGTAAAAACCCTTTTTGACTCCTAACTTACTATGTGCTCCGCATCCACAATTCACGGAGACTTTACATCTTTTTATCAGACTTTACATCAAAACTTTGGCTTTTAACCCAAAACTAACCCAGGGGACCCCATCCCAACACAAGAGATAACTTCTAAGCAGCTTTGGTTATTTTCATGAATGACATCTCAGTAAATGAGAACAATGCACAAAATGGTAACCATAAATGTTGATTGTTTTTTCATTTTTCGTTCCATAGATTATCTGGTGTTACTGTCTTAATGCCTCAACTTTTCTGTGCATTCATAGTTATGTCTGCATGTTATTTGTTGTCTATGCAGTTGATATGATAACTACTTTTGTTAGCCAGTTCCACCCATTTTCCTCTGCGTTGAATTTTTTTTTTCACATCACATATGATTAACTGCATTTGCAAAGACAACAAAATTTAATGCCAAATTGAAGTTGAGCAAATGATAGATAAACCAATAACGTGCTAACAAAGTTTCATCAAACTTTGTCGACTGACAATGTCTTTGGGAGGTATACATATGATTTTGCATATGCAAGCTGAATTGTATTAGCACTAAAATGCCTGTACTGTTGTTTTGTTTTCATGTTATTTTTACAGAAAGCAGAAAATGGGTGTATATCTGAAATAACTTCACAATTTCAACAAAAGATTGAAGAGAAATGTGAAACTGTAGCTGCTGAAGATTTTGAAACAGTGGAAGAATTAAAGGATGCAGTGGAGCGGAAGGAGAAGTATGTTATTGTGTCCCTCTTTTGTTTTAAGTTTTAGCACATGCTAAAATATAGAGTCTAGACTATGGAGCTATGATAAAAGAAAAAGAAACATATCACAATATGCTTTTGATGTCCTTTGCTGTCATTTCATCTTATCGCCTTTCCTTTCTGGTTTGGTATATATTCACAAATAACCAGAATTAGTGTCTCCTGAAGTTATTGTTTCATTGCATCGGCTAGTGTTACGGCATAAGTTGCTTGAACCTTAAAAACAGGTATGGGTTTCTAAAACAGGGACAGCATGTGAACAAGATACCCCAAAATTTTAGGATAGGTGGAAATGGAATTTAAAAAATACAGAAAACTATAAATAATTCAAAAAACAGTTTTATTTGTGTAGCATGTCATCAGGAAAATAAAATGAAATGATCAGTAAACTTAGAATGATAGACATAAACAACAATTTAATAGAAAATTTATGTATATATCAACTGTGGTATATGATTACATTATGCAAGATCCAAAATCATGCTTATATATTGTGGGCTATATGTGTCATATGAGCCATACTTAGCTCTAAAATTCATCAATATCGTTATCATCTAACCCAAGAAAAATTGAACAAGACTTGCATTCAGTGGTAGATAACGTAATGGAAGAGTTTTCAACAATACACAAAACAGAGGCCATGGATGTTTCAAGATCAAGAAAGAAAGTTGCCTACTAAAGATAATGACGGTCACAACAGTCTTCTTGCTAGAACTACTCTAGGAATTGTTCCAAATGCTCTAAAAATCACAAAAAGCCCTTGCTGTTGCTGTAGGAAAGCTATATCTGTTGAAGAAAGAGTGGAGAATGTAAGAGAACGTAGCTGTTTTTATAGGAAAATAAGGAGACCCAAGGTTTCTAGAATCTTCATTGTTTTTTTAACACCATGACATGAATTAAATAACATTTTTGGGAATGAACTAGGGTCTAAATTTTTTACGACAATCAACCATTTTCTATTTTTGCTACAAATGCACTATTTTGGGCTTGAAACACAGTTTGAGACCCAAAATGGCTTGGAAACAACCTGAAACATTTCGGGCTGTTTTCATGCTGTTTGGGATGCATTTCAATGCTCGAAGCATTTTTGGGTACTAAAATGTGGGCAGGAGGTGGGGGGATGGGGTGGGTGAGTTTTTGCGAACTTAGGTCACAATATAAGAATTTGCACCATTTGTCTCATTTATAGCATGTAGGAAGTAATTGCTTACAAGGGAAGATGTTAGTTTACCAACAAGAATTGTGTTGCAAAATGATAGCATGTATTAGCTTAGTTGTGAGGTTGAGTGACTATGTATTTTCCAGTTATAAAATGCTTTCAATTTTTCTCTTAATATGATATGGCACACTATTTACAAAACATGTTAATATAAAACGAGCAGGCCACTACTAGCCCTAGCATGAGGAGATAAATGCATCATTAACTATCTAACTTATAGAATGAAGGGAAGCAAATAATTCATCCTTGAGAGAGGCTGTAATGTCCCTAGGTGATTTTGTCCTTAGGGTTTTAATTCATAGGATAAAAACTACCAAATTTTTCACAATATTCTTTCCAATTTAGGCACAGATAACATAGAATATACAGTGATGCAAACAAAAGTAAATTTGACAGTATTTCAAATTTTCAATATAAAAAGTCTGCCGCTAGGGCTGCAATATCAGTATTTCTGAGTAAGCACAGTCGCTGTCTACCAATGAAATGTCCACTTCTGTATTTACTATTGAAATTAACAACAATAATCTTCTAAATTTCTTGACCAACATGCAAACTGATTATCTACTTTCAACTTGATTTCTGCCTGCTAAGGGGCTGGCTGCACTGAAGGTATCCTAGCTGGCGGCCTGGCTATTTTACGGCGGTTTGACTGTCCTATTGTTCTCTGGAAGGGAGGCTGAACCCAGCTGAGGCCTTAATTGTTACAGGCCGGTCCTGGATACCCCTGCTTAAGCTGTTGTTTACTGTGCTGCGGATAGCTGTCTCAGACTGTGGCCCTGCAGCCTCCTTGAAAACTACAACTTCCTCAGTACAGAACCCTGAAAATGCCTCACTGCCTTCAGCAGAGGCTTGAAACAGTCTTGCAGACCTACAAACCGCCTTGCTGCTGGGAATGGAAGCTGGGAAATGCCTCTCTGCCCTGCACAGAATGCCTCAAGTTGTATGATGATGTCACAAAATTGTCTCCTTAAGCTAATCAACCTACAGAGCTTTCCTTGCTTGCAAAACCAGATGATAGATAGAGGATTTGAGAAATAGAAATGGACTAGCTAGGGTGGGATTACCTCCACCGAAGCTAGATAGGGGGATTAGCTAGGGTGGGATCACCTCCACCGAAGCTAGATAGGGGGATTAGCTAGGGTGGGATCACCTCCACCGAAACTAATCAGGAAGAAAGGGTCTTAAGACCCTCAAACCGCCTTGCTGCTGGGAATGGAAGCTGGGAAATGCCTCTCTGCCCTGCACAGAATGCCTCAAGTTGTATGATGATGTCACAAAATTGTCTCCTTAAGCTAATCAACCTACAGAGATTTCCTTGCTTGCAAAACCAGATGATAGATAGAGGATTTGAGAAATAGAAATGGACTAGCTAGGGTGGGATTACCTCCACCGAAGCTAGATAGGGGGATTAACTAGGGTGGGATCACCTCCACCGAAACTAATCAGGAAGAAAGGGTCTTAAGACCCTCAAAGCCTCAGGCTCAAGAAAAAACAGAGACAATTCAATCCAATTCGATGATGAGAAAGTGATTCCATCTCTCCTTTACTTATAGATTCTTCATGGGGGATTTCTCTTCCTTAATCTAATATGGGGGTTGCAAGTGTAACCCTCAATTTGGGCTTTTTGCCCCAGCTATGCCAAAATTTACCCAATGTTGCCCCAAAACATTAGATAATGGGTTTCCCCCTTTATCAATGACTATAGCCTACAGGGTTGGATAGGCTACTTCGTCCCCCTTAGCCAATCAATCAATAGGGAACATTACTGAGGCTCCCCTCCAACTTGTCCTTGCCAAAATTCTTCTTTGGATGGGCTGCCTTGTGAATTCTTCAAGGGAACGTGGGATATTTTAGATGAGGATCTTTGTTGTATGTGGCTAATGAAGCTCCTTCTTTGCTCATTTTGACAACTTCCCTTAGCAAAGAAGTCATCACACTGATTTTGAAAAATGTGGCAAGAGATAGTATTGAGGGGTGGAGGTCCATTATGTTGTTGAGTGTTTCTTATAGAATTTTCTCCCAGGCAATTGCACTTCAAATTCACATAGTGGCTTCAAGAATTGTTTGGCAGGAACATATAGGATTTGTGCAAGGTAGATTTATTCTTGATACCATGAATTTTGCATGGGAAGCCAGGGAGATGGGCCAAAAGTTAAAACTCTTTGTTCCTCAAATTGACCTTGATAAAGCCTATGATAGAGTTGATTGGTCTTTCATCATGGGTGTGTTACAGTGCTTGGATTTAGGTTCTAGATGCTTAGAGATGGTGAACACCCTATCTTCCAATGTTATGATGTTTATTTTGTCACAATGTGCATTCCACTTCATTGATCTATTAGGTAGGGTTGCTTGTTTATGTCTAGTTGCTAATGCTTTGGGTTATTCATTGTAGGCGAGTAGGTTGCGAGGACACATCTGAGGATTCTTGCTCATGGATGGATTAGAGATGGTTAACAATCACTTTGTTGATGACTCATGTTTCAAATTGGATATATTATGATTCAGTTGAGGGAACAAGGGATTATTTGGACCTCTTTTGTAGTGCTTTAGGAGCAATTATCAGTGAGCAAGAGATCAATTTTTGGTTTGTCACTATTGAGGATTGTGTGCTGTCTTGGGATCTTGGTTGGCATGTGGCTTTCATTGGTGGTGATGTGGGATTGGTGGTTGTTGAAACTTTAGACAAAGCTGTCAAGTTGCTAGTTCAAGGACCTTCCTTTTTTGGGGAGGATGAATGTTGTTTCATGGATATGACATGCTTTAAACATCTACTATGTTTCATGTTGGCTACCTTGTAAGGCCTAGTATAGGAAACTAGAGCAGATTCTCGGGGCTTTCTTGTGGTCCAAGTATGAGGGTGAGAGAGGGATTCCCATGGTCTTATGGGATGCATGTATTCTGCTAAAGGATGAGGGGGCTGTTGATTTTTAATGTACCTTGGAGAAGTGGTTTCCCATGGGTTAGTCTACCTAGGGAAAAGTGTCCAAAATAATTCTTTTCCTAAGTGTGACTTTATAAAGTGAAGTGACTTTATAAGTAGTAAAGTCAATAAAGTGAAAAGTGACTTTAGACATAGAGTACAATATGGGTACTTTATTTAATGGGTGAGTTAAAAAAAAGAAAGTGAGAATTAAATGCACATTTATTCTCATCCCTTGATCTAAATGAATCTGAGCCATTAGATCTGAGGGTTGCCCAAAAGTCATTTAGGGAAACAAAATGGGAAAAAGAAAAGAGAGTCTGCATTCATTCTTCATGAGTAGATTGGAGAAAGGAGGCTGAGAGCTGGAGAAAAGTTTTGAAGGAGAAATTTGTTGCAGCAAGTTGAAGGAGTGATTTATGGGCAAAGCTTGGCATGGAAATTAAGGCATAGAAGACAACAAAAGGTACAGTATGAACAACATTGAATGCTGTGAGCTGCACGCGGTTTGAGAGAAGTTTTTGAATTTTTTTTGAAAAAAAATTCACACAGTCCGTACAGTACATATTTTCAGCTTTAAGTGGGCATGGAAATCGAGGCAAAGTGGGCAAATGTATTTTTACTGAACTTGAAAGATAAATAAATTTGAAGAGCTCTCTAACAGGTTTTCCCCGAAGAAGATTGAAGGGGTTTTGCTTGGGTCTAAGTTGACCAAAAATCTATGTATTTTTATGTGTGTTGTTGGTCTGGTTATGTCCATATTTATTTTTAGCATGCATTGACAGTCCCATGTGTTTTAATCTGAAAATTTCATTTCCAGAATTCTATATGTTGAATGTATGTTTATGGGAAAGGGCATTTAACTGAATGGGAGTGGTAAGGTGAAATTAAAACCGGGTTAAGATTGCAGGAAACTTTTTTTACTCATCAAATTTCAACAGGGGCTTTGGGCCTTATTGAAGTTGTGTTTGAAGGGAATATTCTTGCAGCTAACAGTGGTACAATGTCTTGAAGGTTCTTCTCCTCAGTAGATTCTATTGTGGCACAAGTTTCAATTAGCTTGTTATCGCGTTACGGTTTGAAATTCTTTGGGGTATGTGATATGCTCTCATACTTGCATCTTTTTAGCATCTTTGGCTTCCTCCTCTGTAGGAATATGTGGGAGGTTTTGAAATTTGTTTCCCCTTTGTTTAGGTGGGACTCTTTAGGTAGACAGGTTTGTCAGGATATATCTTGGCATTCCCTGTGGAGTTGGATTCATTAGGGACAATTTATTGCAGAGCATACATGATTTTGTTGAAAATTGGCAGCTCAGGGATACGTTTCCTTATATAAAATTTCATTTCTAACAATAATGGAGTGACTGTCTAAAAATAGAAAGTCATGTTTAGCATCTCATGTATGACTTTCCAAAAATAGTAAATCACCTTGTATCAATTGGTAAGAAAATATAGTTGATGGAAAACCACTCAACTTATCATTAGTCAATCCTAATAGTTCAATTTTGACTTAATTATCAATATTATCATTACTATTCTCATTATTCTTATGATACTATGATATTATTATAAAAAAGAAATTCAAGTCACCTTGCCTTCATACTTTGCACCCCTCTCTCCTTAATGTTTCACATGACTCTATGTTACACTCTCTCCTTCTCTCTCATTAAAGTCTTGGCATATTCCTCTTACACACTCATTGAAGGCATGTCATAAAAGATTCCTCTTATGCACTCTTTAAAGCATATGTTACACTCTCTCTTAAATGCATAAGTTACAAATGCATGTGTACCTGTCCTTAAATGGAATTCATTGCCTTCTGCCCTTAATGGCATGAGTTACACTTCCTAAAATGGCATGAGTTACACTCTCAAGGCATGCGAGATTCCTCCATTGAAGGAATGCGTTGCCTCTCTCCTTAATGGCATGAGTTAAACTTCATAAAAGGGCATGAGTGACACTCCTCAAGGCATGCGAGATTCCTCCATTGAAGGAATGCATTGCCTCTCTCCTTAATGGCTTAGGTTACTCTTCCCCATTGGGCATACGAGTTACTCTAAGGCATGCTCCCTCTTTATGGCGTGAATTCGTTGCTCCTTTTATGTCTATGTGCCTCATATCTTCTCCCCTCACTACTTGTGCATTGTGAAAGAAGGATTCGAAATTGAGAGAGAGAGTTGGAGAGACTTGAAGAATATTGTGAGAAGAGAGACTTGGAGATTAAGACGAGAACTTGAAGGCTGATTTAGTGTTTGCATCAACTACTGCTATCAGTAATCTTCATGTTACAACATGTTCATATTTGGTTGAACTTACTCATTCTCTTGATCTCTCATTGTACTTTGTATCTCTGTTGAACAATTGATATCTAATAGAAGAAGAATTTGGTTGGGTTTTCCCTTGTGGGTTTTTCCCTGGTCATTGTTGAGAAATCTAGGGTAGTGATTTCTTTAGCTTATGATAATTGCTTGTGAAATACCTTTTATTTTTCTTTGATGATATTGTTCTTTAGCTTGATTTTTTATTGTGTTTTCTTCATCAAACAACTACCAAAAAAAATGAACAATGAGACAAAAGAAAGGCTATCAGCTAGGGCCAAAACCTCTCCAATCATGAGAGGAAAACCCACCGAATTCTTCTTCTTATCGAATCTTCAATTGATGAATTCCAAGACCAAGACCCTTGACCTAAGAACCTCTCCAAGACCAAGTCACAATGCTTCCTTGAATAACTTCTTCCTCTTGAAGTCAACGTGGTCAAACTGTGTTCTACACCACTGTTCTCAGCTTATTCTAAATTTCGGCCTCTTACCACAGACTTGCAATCTTCGGTCTACCTGCAATTACCAAGATGCCACACGCGTGTACTTGATGGGGCAGATTTATGAGATTTTTCTCCTTCGCTATACTTTTACACTTCTCTTTGTGACTTCGACTTGTAATGATGCTTCCTTCTTGACCCTTATATCGACTTCTGGAATATCTGATGTAACCCATAGCCCTAGTTGCAGTAACACGTCTGAGTAGAGGGACCCAAAAAGAACACTAGAAACCTTCGATCTTCTTCTCCTTCTCTTCGCTGCTTAAGAGGCTTTCTCCCTTCCTTATCTCACACTTCTTTCTTCTTCGGAGATTCTTGATTGATGTATTCCAAGTGAGGCTGAGTCCTCCTTTAAATAGTGATTTCTCCATGCAAATAAGTCGACTTGACATCTTCCTTAGGCCGACTAGTCCTTTTGATAGACCAATTTGCTTCTTTTGAGGACCAACTTGATTTTGCACTCTTGACCTTTGTCACAAGGTTCGTCGAACTTCAACCTTAGAAAGATTTTGAGGCTCGGAAAACCTCATGGCCGTTAACCAAGTCCATAGATGAAAACTCATAACCTCATGTCAAAACTCTCAAGCTTGTAACCTATCCTTGCAGTTTCCTTGTTTGTGATAACATTTTTTTTATTGATGTTGACTTCTTACAATTTTATCCTCTATTTCATTTTCAAGTTAATATATCTATGCATATAGAAAATGTATATAGACGAACCTGCTAACGAACCTTATCTGAACCCAATTGAAAAATTTGAACTCGAACTGAACCTAATCATTGCCGAACCCAAATTCGAACTCGAACCATGTGACGTTGCTTGTGACAAGGTCTTGGAGGGTCTTTTGACTCTTATAATGACTCAAATAAATATGTAACATGCCCAAGTAGGGTCTCTTATACATGACAAAGGCTCTTTTGAGTCTTTGACTTGTAGACCACATGACAAGTCCTAGAAGCTCTCAATGGGAGCTTTATTTACAAAATTAAAACTCCTCGAGCATGAAACCCATGTCTCAAGCATAAGTATAACAAAAATAATTTTATTTTTTCTTCTTTACATGAATTATATAAAATCATGATTACACATGTCATTATGAAGACCGAACCTAGTTACATATTTCAACACTCCCTCTTAACTAGGGAGGTATTCATAATCCTTACAAGGTACTTGGACATTCTCAATCTAAAGAATTCTCATAAGAAGAGTCGGATTGGTAACCCATCTGTATAGCATTATATCATCCAACATTGTCACATAGCAAAGCCTTGACTAACAACTCTATCTCTCCATAAGAGCAGGGCACAATGCTGGTGAGACCAATGATTTATAGACACTTTCATCATTGTCTCTCAAGGAGGAAACCCCAATCGGGTGTTCGTAGGGTATGTCCTTCCAAGACTATTCTTATCTTGGATTCCCAATCCTCAAAGAATATTGGTCCTCTACGAATACTCTTATCTTGGATGCCCTACCACATCCTCAAAGAGTATTGGATGCCAGATGCTTACCCAATCTTCCATTCTTTTCATCCCAAGTGAAGACTAGAATGATGTGTCTATCTCTCCTTCTCAACTAGGGAGGATATACCTATTCCTACGAAGGAATGTACCCATTCTTATAAAAGGAATGCACCCAAGCTCCCTCTTAACTAAGGACTTGTCCAAGCTCCCTCTTAGTTTAGGGACTTGCTTCCAAGTTTCTTCTTAATCAGAAACTTGCTTCCAGGTTCCCTCTTAACTAGGGACCTATTTCCAGCAACACCTCTTTCTAGGTGGAGATCACGGGACAATCAGCTGCTTGAGGGGCTCCCTCTTTTGATGTCATGAATTTCATCTTCTTTGTTATGGAGCCCTCATCTTTGGGACTTCTTTGTAGGACACAAACCATCCATCACTTTCATTTATGAATCATGTCAGTCATGTCATCCTTCATTTCATCGGAAAGTGATCCATTAGTCCATATATGGCCTTCCTTCATACCTTGCTACCTTCTTGACATCATGTTTCCTTCAGGATCTTCCATCCTTCCACATGAGTATGAGTTGTAGATAACATCTACACTTCTCTTTATGTAGCCCTTTATTAGCCCTTCCAGATATTGTTCAAAAATAAAAAATGAACATCAAATAAAAAATTACCTTTTCTGATGGCTCTTCATCAAGGCATCTACTTGTTGCAACATCAACATCCTGCATGTCGAAGAATCTAGGGCAAGAGCAGTTAATGAGATTCTTCTTAGCATGATAACTATTTATGAGGTATTTTAACTTTTGCTTATTAGCACAATTTTCTCTTGATATCATTAGTGTGTGTATTTATTACTTCATCAAACAATTGCCAAAATACAAGAGACAAGAACACAAGATGTTGGCTTTTTTCCGAGGCCAAAACCTCTCCCTCTTGGAGAGGAAAACCCGCACAAAATTCTTCTTATAGAGATTCCAATTGACGAATACCAAGACCATGACCCTTGACCTATTATGCCACTCCAAGACCAAGACACCAATCCTCTTCTTTGTCATTGCTGCACCATTGAGGCCATTACTGCTGCACCATTGAGATATTCATTCCTGCTGCACCATGACTACTCCTTCATCGAGGTCTTCATCACTACTGTACCATAACTGCGCCTTCATCGAGATCTTCATCACTGCTGCACCAATGCTATACTTTGTCTTCATTAGGATCATGACTGATATCATGATTATAGTGATGTCGAGGATATGACTGTGTCTAGGATATATGCTACACAAAGATCCTTCTTCTAACATGTATGCTGAGACTATGACTGTGTCTTCTTCTGCACTGTGATCTTCACCGAGATTGTAACTATGTTCTCCTTGCACTGAGATTTGCCACAACTATGTCGAGACTGTATCACTGTGACCCTTTAACTAGGCCGAGACTTTAGAGATGTATGCGAGGACGTCACTGTGCTTATCACTGAGATTTTAGAGGTATGCCGAGATTCTGTCCTCATTCGAAGTTGCAGAGACTTATCTGAAGTTTTGTAATTTCTGTGGTGACCCTAGCGGGGTATTTATAGTTGTTTGTCTTCCATAATTAGTTGACAAGACAATGAACCATTGTGTCACTTTATATGAGCCGGCATGATTGCGTTTTCTATTGTTTCATTGGCCGTCTTCTTCAAGAGGACTGTGCTTGTCTTGGAGGGCTAATCTAGACACTAGGTTGACTCATATACATTATATATATGCTCAAGAAGAGCTCTTTAACATTTTCTTTGACTCTTTGACTTTCCTATAGCACTTAAACATGTGCTAGACCTATGCAATGAGCAAGAAACTCATTTTATAATTTACAAAAATAATATTTCTTTTCTTTTACAAGTACAAAGATCAAAATTACATTTATGAAGACCGAACCTAGTTACACTTTCTTCAACATTGCATTCATATTGACACATCTCCAAGATATTCATTTGTCAAGGGTTTTCTTTCTTTTCAGGCTTTTCCAAGGTCTTCATATCTTTCCCATGGACATATCATAGTCAATTCTTTTAGTCATAAGATGTTGATTGCCTTCTCCATAGTTGCATTTCACTATCTCTTCCTTTCTCTTTATTCACATATTGCTTCCTGGGAATTCTCAATCATAGTTCCTTCATTTCCTCAACCACCTCATATTCCATATGAGGACATATTATGTTGATTTCATCTAGTTAATATGTAACCCATGGCTTTATGCATCCTTTCAATGAAAGAGGTCCTTTTCCCTTGATCATGCTCATGAGGTAGAACATGCATCCTTACTATCTACAATTATATAATGACATGACTTTATTAAATACATGCATACATACCTCGTCTCTTCCTTTTGTTCATTTGGATTTCCTTCTGCAACTTCCTTGATTGAAAGTGCTTCAATCATCTTGATCTGCTTCACTTCTTTGTCATCATACCAACATTCCACGAATCCCATACAAGGTGGAATTCTGGGCGAGACACTTGCTTTTTTCAGTAGGTGAACCTTCCAATGACGATTCCAATGGAGGATCTTGACCATCCTCATCCTCCAAATCTCCTTTTGAATAATTTATGATGAGCTCTATACTATATGACTTTCTTCTACCCATAATTGCTACTTATGCTTCTAATGAGGTTACCAAGAGTTACTTCCTTCTAATGATGACTGTCATACAATTCTACTTCAGCTATCGTTCAAGCTTTTTATGATGATGTCTTGAGCTCTTTCTTTAGTTGTATGCTCCTATGATGCCATCTCTTAAAACGATGCATCCTATCATGCTTCTAATGATTCCTACCATGATAGCTATATGTCACAAAAGAAAACTTGAAACAAAAGCATGAAAAGGACTAGGTGAGGAACTGTCTCAATCATAGTAGAGATCCTTTATTTCCTCCTTACTGGATTTCTTCTTTTCAGCTTCTTCTACTTCTTCTGTGATATGGGCTTCTTCCCTTCCTCTTTTGTTGTTGTCCTTCTTGAGTTTAGGACAATCTCTCTTGTAGTGCCCATATTCTTGACATCCATATCATTGAACTTTTGTCATATTCTTCTTTCTTTTTGAGGACCAAATTTCCCAAACTTTCCTTTTCTCTTCACCATGGCAGCATATGCTTGAGTTTTCTCATTTGATCCTACATCAGATTTTGCCTTCAACCCGGTTTTTTCAATTTTGCATAGTGACCATAGATCATTGAATGGAGTAGCTTCCTTCTTCCCATAAATGTTTGATGTAAAGTTACCCCATTCCTCTGGTAGTGCATTAAGTACTATAGTAGTCATTTCTTTATCAAACATTATCTCTCCCAACTCTTGTAGTTAGTCCCTTATTTCAGATACCCTCATAAAGTATGAGGCTATTCCTTCTTCTTTTGATACCTTCATCTTGTAGAGTTCTTGCCTTAATGATATTATTTCTCTTGCAGTGCTTACAGAGAACAATTCTACAAGTTTGTCATATATTTCTTTTGATGTTTCTAATTTTGATACATAGGGAATGAGGGGTTCGTTGATAGATTCTATAAGAATCCTCTCAACCCTTATTTCCCCTTTCATGAATCTTGCATGAGCTTGAGCTTCTTCCTTTAGAGGTTTTGTGATTGAGCCCTTAACATGTTCCACCACTTCATTTTCTATGAGGATCAAATCAATCCTCTTCTTCCATGCAAGAAAGTTTGAAGACCCAACCAACTTGTTGCTCTCCTTGCAAAAAGACATTTTTATAGATTCAGATGTGGACATAAAGATACTTACTTGTGAAGATACTCCTTGGTGACAATATCTTCAATTTGTTGCCTTCTCGGATTTGATGATGATATGGTTTTAGAAGATTTCTTCTTGGAGAAGATGTCTTCCTTCAAAAGTGACTCTTGACTCCAAAGAGAGGGAGATCACCTTGAATCCTTTGATGATGACAATACCTTCCTTCTTGCTTTTCTTGATGTGGAGGCTTCAAGATGCTTCAATTCGTAGTCCTTTCTTTCTTGAGTAAAGATAGGGTCTTTGAGGTCTCCTTTGAAGTGATGATAGAGCGAGGATCCCAAGAATGTTTTAAGTGTGGAATTCTTCTTTGATCGATCTAGGGTTTTGACACTTCCTTCAAGCTGGTGATGTAGTCGTTGTCTTCAAAATGGCTTGGAGATGAGAGGATCTTCTTGATTCTTTGATGCCCTTGATACCCTTCGGCCCTTGTTACCCTTCGGTCCTTGAGTGCTTGAGTGTCCCTTATTGGGCTGCCCTTCCTTGATTTGTCACCTTAGCTTTGAAACCATGTTGAGAAATCTAGGGCAGTGATTTCTCTAGCTTATGATAATTTCTTGTGAAATACCTTTTATTTTTCTTTGATGATATTGTTCTTTAGCTTGATTTTTTATTGTGTTTTCTTCATCAAACAACTACTAAAACAAAATGAACAATGAGACACAAAATGTAGGCTATTAGCGAGGGCCAAAACCTCCCCAATCTTGAGAGGAAAATTCACTGAATTCTTCTTCTTATAAAATCTTCAATTGATGATTTCCAA